>CM065816.1:53170214-54511714 GCA_033398695.1 Orobanche coerulescens | reverse complement strand
GTCGTTTCTTGGCATATGAACTTTTCCCAAGCCCTGGTAAAAATCTAGTAGGTATTTCTGTGAATTCACCTGCTATTCTCACTTTGGCTTCAATAATGAATCTTATGTCAAAAGGTATGCTTTTATTCATAAGAAACCTCATCCTTTCAAGTCTCGTCTTATAGATTTTTAAAATGACATTTTTGCTTAGAAAGGGAAATCCTTTTTCAATTTTATTCAATGTTTCTTCCATGATAAAAAAAAATAAAAATAAAAGGGAAAATATCTACAAATATCAGTTGTTGTGGGAAACTGAAGAATCCGACTTTAATAGTCACGGAGTACCGTTATCCGTCACTTGACCGGACAAACACAATTTAGTAATAAGTTACAACGTCGAGAAATTGTATATATAACAATAGTTTACAATGTAAGATTTCAAAATAAAACTTATACTTCCCCGGCAACGACGCCAAAAACTTGACACGTTCTCAAGTGTAACTATCGCAAGTGCACGATATCATATCAAGTAGTAAGTGGACTTTTTGAGTCCGGTTTATCGATCCCACGAGGAAGTTAGGTTATATATTGAATTATACACTATTTAACTATTTGTTATAGAGATTTATATGATTGAAACACACAATTTAAGAGTTTGGTTTGACAATTGCAAAGAAAATGCAATAATAGTTCTAATATTCAAGGAAATATAAGATTGCACTAATAATAGATTAATAAAAGATAAAATGAAATAGTTGGGATTACAAACTTAGTTCATCATTAGTTATAGAAGATGTATAGGAGATCATAAGATGAATATACTTATTATGTTGTGTAGATTCGATTTTACTTAAAAAGACGGTTTCTCTTTCGAACTATAAAACGCCCCTTATATATTGAATCAATCCACTATATTTCTATGTTGATTGGCTTCAATACATAGCATTAGGATTTATGAAAATAACTCAAAGTATCATCTAAGGTCTAGAGGTATATTTCTATCCCCTAGAACAACTTAGAGTGAATATCATTTGATCTAATCAAACATATTTTCTTTCGAAACATATCAAGACCATAAATATCGTCATTTATTGGCCAAATAAATAAAGATTGGTAAAACAATGAAAATCACACACAATAATAAGTAATTCACAATAGATCTTTATACAAACATAAATAACATGACTAACCTTGTTTATAATCCCAACTAAGGTAACTTAGCCCATGAAGGGTTTAATATACATAATACAAGCTTGAGTGGTCATTATTAGTTGAAAAAGAGAAAGAATTGATCCCAACTCCCTTAGTAGATAAAGGAGAAAGAAGCAATAAACTCTCTGAACAACATATGCTATACCACTATTACACAAATCACTCAAGAACACAAGTGTGTTCTTCACACAAAAAGAAAATATTAAAAAAAGTGGAAAAATATAGCATGAAGGATGAATGATGATGGATCTAAGGGGTCTATTTATACACCTAAAGTCATCTAATAGCTCTAAAACTCCAGCATTATTACAATAGATCGGATCAATGCCAGCCATCCCCTCAAAAATAGACCAAAAGTATAAAAAATTATACAATGATCAAAATCTGCCAAGAGTTACTACTGTAATGGGAGTTACTAGTAACATGGATGACTTACGGCCGTAATATACATGAGTTACGGCCGTAAGTAGGCTATGGCTTTATGTCTTGTGAGTTACGCCCGTATGTTATGATGTTTCGCCCGTATGGAGTTTCATACTTCATTTTCAGCCCAGAAATTTCTTAGACTTTGCGTTTTTGCCCCAAATCTTCTTCAGATGATAACTTTTGATATATAATTCAGATTTTGAATCTGGAAAGACTGCCGAACTCGTCTCGGAAAGCCCTACAACATGAATACATAAAAATTCAACAAAGAGAATATTTTATAAACATGTTATTTCTTGAGTAAATCAGTAATTTAGTCCGATTAAGACTAGATTTACATCTTCATCCGATAAAAATAAAATTATTAAAAACTAATTAATTAAAAGCAAAAACGAGTAGACTAGCTCAATTATGGGTGAAATATATCGATACAAACCATGGATAAGTGTATAAAACTGACACTTATCATACGTCGTAACCGTACCTTCGATTTATATTCAGGTTCGGGTTTCGGGGTCGTTCGGGCCGTCGGAGTGGCCACGACCGAGTTACGGCCGGAGCAGGGCCTGGCCTGGCCGAGTTACGGTCGTAAGGTGCCGGTTACGGACATACGTGCTCGGCAGACCTGGCTGGACGAAGGCCGGTTACGGCCGTAAGGCGTGATCCGTTACGGCCGTAAGTGGTCGGCATGAGCAGGGCTGGTTTTTGACGAATGCCGGTTACGACCGTAAGGACCTGCCGGGTACGGCCGTAAGTGCCGAGTTATGGCCGTAAGGCCCTGTCGGTTACGGCCGTAAGCAATTGGAAGGCGCTGGGCGGGTTTGTATGAATGCCGGTTACGGCCGTAAGGCACTGCCGGTTACGGCCGTAACCCTGCCGGCTATATATAGCCTGGGCTCGGCCAGACTTCATTTCTACTCGTTTTTCTCCTTTTTTTGGCGGATGGCGAAGGGAGGCTCGGGAAATCGAGTTCTTGGCCAATTCTAATCAATTCCAAGACATTTTGGATGATTCTTGTTGATTATATCATCATCTAATCCGTGTATTTCGTCGAATCAAGGTATATTTCTTGATTTTCCTTCAAGTTGACTTTTCGGAGAATTTGTTATTGATTTCGATTCTAGTCCGATTTTGATACATCAATTGGTGTAGTATGATGTTATTAATAGTGTTCTATGGGTTGTATATCCATATTTCGAGTTTGTTCAACTCGATTAGTGATTCGAGTGTTCTTGGGAGTTATTGAACATTGAATGTTCGATTTAAAGTCCCAATGAGTTCCCTTAGATAGTTTGTTGGGATTTCCGTTGTTTTGGCCTTGATTCTTGTCGTAACCATGTGTTATTGTTCCTTCCGGAGGTTTATAGGTGCTCGAGGATTCCGATGTTGAATCTCGTTGGTGATTGATGATTCGTGTGGTGTTTTTCCGTAGTAATTGCGGTGTTATCGCGTTCTTGATAGTGTTCGGGAGTTCGGAGCCGTTCGACCGTATTTCATCCGTCGTATTGTTGCGATTGTGGTTTCGAGGCAAGTACCTTGTTCATACACTTCTCTTTTTGTGGACATTATGATCGGTGATCGTCTTGGTGTGTTTGTTTGGTTTTTTGAAATGAATTTTCAAAAGATTCATTTTGGCCTCGTTAAAGGCTCTCTTTCAAAATGCATGTGTGTTTGTGAACGGCGTGTTTTGGGAATTGATTATGATTTGATTATTTTGAACGTTGAGGGATTTGATGATACCCCTGTTGTTTAAAGTTATGGAATCGTGTATTTCGTGTTTGATCTTATTGTGTTTTGAAGAGTTTAATAATGGTCTCGGATAAGTGGCCATCTCTAGTGAGTATTCTTAATGAACTTACATTCTTAACGTATTAGTATTGCATGAGTAACGTGTGTGTGTATGCTCACTACGGGTTTGATCCGACGGGGTCTCGATAGGGCTCCACGAAGCTGTGGAACTGCGAGCTTGCTTTTAACCACTATGGGTTAGATCCGACGGGGTCTCGGTAGGGGTCCACGAAGCTGTGGGTCCGTGGTTAATTGTGGTGCATTTTACAATGTGATTTGGATTATTAGCGTTTCCGGAAATGAGTGATTTTGAACGGTTTTCATGATTGCATGCATTGACTAAGTGTGTAAGAGGTAAGTTGTTCATTAGCCTACTTGGCTAGGATGACACTAGAGTATTTTGTCGTGTGTGTTTTAGTCGTTTAATTGTGGGGTTTTGATGTTGGAAAACGAACCTTTCTATCGTTCTCGTGTACTGTGATTTGATGTAATTTGGGGCTAAAATCCCAACGGTTTTGTAAAGGTCATTTTATGGAAAATAAACCTTCAGGGCGTTGACCCCATTCGTATTTCGAGTTTTGGAAAGAGAGTGATTCGGTAATCCTAAATTGTTTTCTATTAAAACTCTCGGCATTTTAAACCGTTTTATAAATTGTTTCTCTTGATTTGTGATCTTTCGGTTTTGGAATGTTTTACCCAAACTCTTGCCTCGGGAAGTACTTTACATTACGTTTGGATCTTTGAGGATTCCTGGTTATTATTGTCCTTGGAACTTGTATTGTATGGCTCGTATTTGCACTTTGTTCTTGCACTAGCAAAATAGTGGAGTTTTGCTAACCCCCGAGTATTCGGGGGGTGGATGTCTGTTTTTGCATTCATGTTTGGGAGCATAACACAAGGTCGACACGAAGGATGATGAAAGATGAACGATACTAATCACACGAGGATCCGTATGATGTCATTAGTTTAGTTGTATTTTTATTTCCGCTGCAGTATTCTTTCCCGTTGTACGGGAGTCTGTTGTATTCGACCCCTGCGTGGGCATGTAGTGAGTTTGAGTTGTATGTATTTATTGAAAGACCAAATCGGTCTACTGAGTCATTTTAGCCTTAAAGGCATTGTTGAGATGTTCTATGTTGTTACCAGCCTGGTAGGTCCTTGAGGAAAGGTTCTACGGCGTGTAATATCCCTGAGCGGATTGGGGGTGTAACAAAAACTACTCCTGATTCTTGAATGGAAATGGGAGGACATATCGACGGATTTTATTACTAACTTGCCGACTAGTCGTTGAGGCATGAATACGATCTGGGTGATTGTGGATCGTCTGACCAAATCAGTCCACTTCTTGGAGATTAAGGACATGTGGGGTCCCAAGAGGTTGGCCCATCTGTTCATTAAAGAAATTGTAAGGTTGCATGGTACCCCAAAGAGTATTGTATCAAATCGTGACGGACGGTTCATGTCACATTCCTGGAAGTCAGTTCATCGTGCGATGGGTACGCAGTTGAACTTCAGTAAGTCATTTCATTCTCACACCGACGGTCAGTCTGAAAGGACTATTCAAACTCTGGAGGATATGTTGAGGGTGTGTGCTCTCGATTGGAAGTACCATTGGGAAGCCCAACTACCTTTGGTAGAGTTCACCTACAATAATAGTTGGCATGATTCTATTAAGATGGCACCTTATGAGGCATTGTATGGCCATCATTGTAGGTCCCTTTTGTGTTCTATTAATAGCCTCTTGGAGCAATTTTCCCATTGGAATAGTGTGCCTGTGTTACGTACATTAAGTAACTCACATTACGCACGTAAGTCGATTTACGTATGTTACATCTTCTATGTAACGGCCATAATGACATATAAGGAAATGGGCAGGCTCCTGGCTGAAATCTGTTACGTACGTTATGTATTATACATTACGTACGTTATGCTTGGTCTTCATATCCATTGGATCCGATGACTTTATTGTAACGATCAATGACTAAATTGTTGACTCCGTGCAACAGGTTGATTTTTGAATATTACGTACATTATACATTGTGTATTACGTATGTTACCTGCATTCAAAACACTTAGTGAAAATGTTAATGTTACGTACGTTAGGCATGGTTTGTTACGTACGTTAAGATTAGTTTTGCTACGTATGTTATATACTGAAAATATGGAATGTTAATTTTGCTTTGTAAAACATCATCAAAATATTCAAAATAGTTTTTTTTTTAAAAAAAAAACGTCCAGAGTGGACGGGGGTTGAGGCGGGACCCACCAACCTGTAGATAATAAAATCAAGAAATACAAAGTATCAGCCCCGAATTATGACCAAAAATGGGTCATAATTCGGGTCCAAACATCAGAAAAATCTACGGCCAGCTAAAGAAATACAAAGTGCACCACAAATCGTGGGCTAATATGCGGACCCGTAGACCAAATAACTCAACACCGAATTATGACCAAAAGTGGGCCATAATCCGGGATCTAAAAACTAAAGTGCCTACGGCCCGCTAGATCAGTACAAGGTGCACCACTAAAACCGTGGGCTAATGTGCGGACCCATAGGCAACCAATCAATCGATTAAAAAATGAATCCTATCTAAATATGAAGGACGGATAACCAAGCTGATCCATCCGTATAAGGGAGAGGAGAAACAGAGGAGCAGTATCGTAAGTATAAGTCTGAATGCCGAGGGACGACATGCCGAGCTCAGAGAGATAGTCGGCCGGCCTGTTGCCCTCCCGGAAAATATGAGTGACTCTGAACTGAATATCTCTAAGAATGTGTCGGATACGCATAAGAGTGTGACGAACCTGCCAAGAGCCCCGATGGCCAGATGATAGCAGGGTCACTACAGCAGCAGCATCAAGCTCAATCCAAACATGTCTCGATCTCTGGGAGGCTAGAATCAATCCAATTGCCAATGCCTGGACCTCAGCATCAAAACTCGAAGAGGCCTGAAAAGAGGAATGGAAAGCAAGAAGGAGCTCTCCGTGATGATCTCTAATCAGACCTCCCCCACCCGCAATTTGTGTGTCTCTATCGAACGAACCATCCGTGTTCATCTTGATCCAAGGGGACTCGGGTCGAAGCCAAACCACCGGGACGGGGCGACGAGTCTGAGCGTGGTAACATGTAGCTCGCTGGAAGCGATCAGGAGGCGAGCAACCCACCCAGAACTCGGAGCAAATAAGCCCCGCAGCACCTAATAAAGCAACATGGCGCTCCACCTGCACAATAACATGAGAGAAAACAAAAGTAAACGCCCTATGCTTTGCACTATTCCTTTCTGTCCAGATGAACCATAAGATCAGACAAGGAATAATCAAAGTCGCGTGCCTAAAGTGTGTGCCGTGTGCGAAAAAACTCAGGAGCTCAAAAATATTCTGAGAATGGGGTAGGGATAAATGTGTCCAAGCGCCAAAATACTCCCACACGTCACGGGCCACATCACTCTCCAAGAAAAGGTGGACAATGTTCTCGGTATGGTAGGTCTGGGTAAGGGTATGCGAGCAGCACAAACATCTAGAAGCCAATGAAATGCCCCTCCTCTGTAGGATGTCATCAGTCGGGATCCGACGCATGAGAAGTCTCCAAATAAACACCGAAATTGTCGATGTGAGTAAGGCTGTCCATATGGCCCCGTAAATAAGATTTGCCTGACCCCTCACCCTGATGTGAGACCAAGCCGACGATAATGAGAACGCACCCGAAGAGGTAAGAGTCCAGCATATACTATCCGAATCCTCCTCGGCGATGGGAATCACGGAGATCTCCTGGATGAAATGAGGGGTAAATCCTAGCTCCTCTCCAACAATAGTCTCCAACCTATCCATGTCCCAAGACCCATCAACCCATAACTCATTAATCCTAAGATGGGGTCTACCAGAAACCTGACAATAAGAAGATATCGGTCTATCCCCAATCCAAGTATCGTCCCAAAAGCTGACCTCCCCGCAGCCACGACCAAGAGTCCAGCGAATGAACTCCTGGGCCTCAATACCCACGCAGAGGAGACGGTGCCAAGTGTGGTTGACACGAGCTTTAAGAGTAGTACGCATAGGCGTATAAAGGCCAGCAGAGCAGTTTCTGCGGAGCATAAATTGCGCCCACAGAGACGTGCCCGCGCGAAGGCGCCACCAGAGCTTATAACTAAAAGCTCTCGCCATATCCGAAAGGCTCCGAATCCTGAGGCCTCCCTCAGAGACCGGCCGACAAATCTGCCGCCAACTGACCCAATGTGTCTTCCTCTTTGGACCAACAGCACCCCAGAAGTATCTCGCAATGATCTGCTCGAGTTCCTGGATAATGTACTGTGGGGGATCCAAAACCTGAAGTAGGTGAAGAGGAATCGTGCAGAGAGTGCTCTTAATAAGAGCCAAACGGCTTCCAAAAGCAAGGTGGCGATGGGACCAGAGATCCTATCCAACATCCGTTGCTTCACCCCAGCAAAGAGCTCTCGTCTCTTAAAGCCTTTGTAAAGGGGCACACCTAGATAGGTGATGGGGAGATCGCCCTGGTGAAAACCAGTAAGATCGTAAACTCTCTGATGCCAACGAGGCGCATGCTTGGGACCGAGAATAAAAGTGCTCTTCTGGACACTAACCATCTGGCCCGAAGCCATAGAGTAGTGATCCAGGAGGCGCATAAGATCAACAAGACCATCATCCACAGCCCGTATGAATATAATGATGTCATCGGCGTAAGATAAGTGCGAGACGGGGAAAGGCCGTCCAGCCGTCCTATACCTCATCAAAGGATGATCTCGAATGAATCGATCCAAGCAGCGCGATAAATAATCAACGGCAAGCATGAAGAGCGACGAAGAAATAGGGTCTCCCTGACGCAAACCCCGGCTAGAGGCAAAATAGCCAGCCGGACTGCCGTTCACCAAAATGGAGAATGTGCAACTCTCGATGCAATGATGGATGAACAAAATCCATCTAGCCGGGAAACCCATCCTCACCAGGACCTCACGTAAAAAATGCCAGTGAACCCTATCATACGCCTTAGACATATCAAGCTTTAGCGCAAGGTTCGGGACACCATGAATGTCCGCGACATGGAGGTCGTGAATAAGTTCTTGGGCCAAAAGGATATTATCAGTAATAATCCGCCCATGAACAAATCCACTCTGGTTCGGAGAGATAATAAGAGGGAGGAGAGGAGCAAGCCGAGCGTTAAGGATTTTTGTGATAATCTTATTGGACACATTACACAGACTAATAGGCCGGTAATCTGACCAACTGCTCGGAACAGGCTTCTTCGGGATCAAGACGACTGTAGTTGCCATGAAAGCCGGAGGCATAGGATGACCCTCAAAAAACTCGAGCACAACCCCCTCCACGTCGGAAGATACAATCTCCCAACAATGCTGAAAAAACAAAGACGAGAACCTGTCAGGCCCAGAAGCGCTGTGAGGATCGATATCAAAAACCGCAGCATGAATCTCAAGGGGAGAGGGTGGGACACACAAACTATCAGAATCAAAAGAAGAGTGGATAGAGGGAAAACAAGTGTCATCCGGGGGGACGAGAACATCACCATCGGATGTAAGCAGAGTCCTAAAGAAATTCACAGCGGATGATCTGATGTCCGACTCTACAGCGATCGTCGTACCACCATCCTCAATGCTGTGAATATGTGACTGACAATGTTTCTGCTTCGCAAAACCCTGAAAAAACCGGGTGTTGCGCTCGCCCTCAGTAACCCAACGAACTGCGGACTTCTATTTCCAGAAATCTTCCTCCATAGAGAGATGAAGATTGTACTCAGCACGAAAATGGTGCATAGCGGTTCTATTCTCTGGAATGGGATCCGAATCATATCGCCGCTCGGCCTCATCAGCAGCCCTCAAGGCCTTATCCAACTTCGTATGAAGATTACCAAAAACAGACTAGTTCCACTGTTTCAGTCTACGCTTAACCCTAAGGAGTTTGGCCTGTAGGTTACACATGCCAGATAATCCAGTCGGAGTCAGACAGACCTCCTAACAAAGGTCCAGAATGTGTGATGCCGACCCACATACTGGAAACGGAATGACTACTTGTGACGAGTCACGAGAAGCGACATGGATAAGAAGAGGCGCATGGTCGACCAAGTCGAGGCAGTGAGTAATGGTAGAGATCAAACACGTTCGACCATGCTTCATTAAATAAAGCACGATCTAGCCTTTCCTCAAACCATTGCGCTCCCATGTGAAAACATCGCCTCACAAACGCGTCAATCAACTCACACAAGAATACATGCGAAGTCCAGAATCTCTGGAGAACTGTCAGTGGTACTACCCTCGCGCTCATGTGAATGCAAGAAGATGTTGAAGTCACCGCTGACTAGCCACGGCAACCCCTCGACTTCCAAAGCAATCTCAAGGAGGGTGTCCCAAAGGGCGTAACGACCAGCACGGTTAGTGTTGGCATAGACATAAGTGACGTAAATCATCTGAGGAAGAAGGGAAGAAGAAATAAAAAGATGAAGGACTTGATCGGTATCCAACAGAACTTGATGCTGAAAGTGGGGGGAAGAAAAGAACCAAATTTTGTTAGACCGATTATAAAGTCCCGACGCATAACCTAAAGAGCGAATACAAAAATCAAAATTGGCATTGGAACCCATGGGTTCTAAAATGCCAATAAAAGCAAACCTATGCACACGATTGAGATGTCGAATGCGCTTCTGTGCACCGGTGTTTGCCAGACGACGAGCGTTCCATGTAAGAATGGGAATCGACATAAACTAAACAACCAACTCAGACGAAGACCTAGGATGCTGACTGGAGCGGCCCCGTCTCCGAGGAGTATCCTGCCGGGCAGATGTATCCCCTTTCAGGGGCGATGAAGATCGCCCCTTAGAGGAGTCAGAAGCAGCTTTGCCGTGATACCAGGGGCAGCAGTAGAAGACATCAAACGTCTCTTAACCGGGGGCTTTGGTGCCGACGGGAGAGGCACCATTGCCAAGGAAGGGAGAGTGGATTCTGAGATCTCAAATTGAGCGCGTTTAAGACCGCACTCAGACTGAGAGAGAGAGAGGGAAAAGAAGAAAGGGGAGGAGGGGGAGGCTCGTAAACCACCAAGGCCAAGGACTCGGACTGATCGACGATCTGGTCATCGATGCGGCCGTCACCGTCATGGCGGGGGGAGGTAGACTCAAAGAGTCTAGAAGAGTGGGGGACGTAAGAGGACTCTGTGTCATCCTCTAAAACATGATCGACAGGAATCTCGTGACCACTGCGGTCGCTACCCGACACACTATTTTTATCACACACACTAATGATATCGTCAGTGCCAACTAAATCCTCCTCCTCTCTAGCAGAGGAGTCCAAAGAAGCAAAGTAAGAGTGCTGGCCAGTAGCAGCTGTGCCCTTGGGAATCAATCCCGTCTCCTTGGGCCCTTTTTTGGCAACTACTTGCCAAACGGCAGGCTCCTTGCCTTTAGGGGCTGCCTGGGAAGTACTAGCCTTAGTGGCTTTAGGAATGGCCGGCTGCATCTTCTGCTGACGAGAAGGGGCAGCCTGAGGTTTCTTACGCATGGGTGGTGGAGGCCGTTCTTTGTTGCCAACTATGTAGCAACTGGACGGCTCGTGTCCCACGTGAGAACAGAGAGAGCAATATAATGGCACTCTCTCGTAAATAATGCGCTGCGTAATAACCTGATCGCCAAACTCAACCTCGATCTCAGGCACTCTGGGTGCCAGAAGGTCAATCTCGACGCACACACGGGCGACTGATAGCCGTGAGTGTGTGGCCGTCGGGGCATCAACTAAAATTGGATTTCCAACAGCCTTGGCAATCGTGTATAATGCACGTGGGTGAAATAAATGTAGAGGTAGACCCAGTAGTCTAATCCAGACCGGACAAATAGACGTCTCTGTCCTAACCGAGAAACTAGGTGACCACTTAAATACTCGTGCAGGACATCCAGAAAAATTCCAGGTAGAACCTAACCAAATACGTCTAAAGTCCTCATCATTCTCAAACTTAACTTGTAACGCCCCCAAAATGAACCGGGACGCCACAGTGCCGTAGATCCCATGAAGGACCCACAAGGCAAGTTTCTAAAATATTTTATTAAAAGAGGTAATATACGGAAGTAATTAAGAAAGTATTCGTGCATCCCAAGGTACAAATGCAAATAGTGTCCGTACATACGGTTATTACACAACGTGGAATGTTCAAATTTATTTAAGAAATTAACAGGCCTTCTTCCAACACACCACGCCTGGCCTTAACCTTCGGGGTGTCCCGCACAAATTCAACAATTTACTGCACGACATGTCGTGCCGCAACCTAGGTCGAAACAATCCCAACCTAACTCAAAAGTAAAATCTAATAATTTCCAGAATAAAGTTATCACCGAATGTTTCATGTTATTCCTTTTATCAAGACATAAACTCCCAAGGTCGCAACCAAGGGTCACGGAAGTATCTACACAGAATACTCCGGACGTGGGTACCATTCAGTTTTATCCGCAACACGGTCCAACAAGAAAACTCCCAAGGCCGCGCCAGGGTCATGTAGTATCTACTCGGAATACTCCTGACAAGATAATCGTAATAGCACCATTCCACAATAGTAACATTTACTATGTCTAAAATTATAAGACGTAAAGTCCGAGCAAGATTCACTTGCCTCAAATCCGACGCGAGTTATTTCCGACAAGGCAACGGCTTGAACGATCGCACTTGGAAATCCGACCTATTACATGTTTGTCGATTAACATCTCGTGATATTAATAATGATCAACGACGTTCCTCCCCTCCCGTATGTTAAAACCCTATCCTAGTTGTTTATGATGTCGAATCGAATTTCTCCATTTTTTATCCATAATGCGTGCCATTAAGTTCTTAGGTTCGCAACATTCTCTATAAGTTATCCGTCCGCTAAACAATAGTGTTTTAACACAACATTCCTAGTTAATTATAACCGACAATCACCAATATTTCATCGTTGTCTTAATATGCAAGTCTAGAACGATTAATCCATCATTTTAACATGTTTCGTATCTATTTAGCTAGAAATTGTTGGTAACTTCATCAAGGATTCATTGACGGTTTTATTCAACATGATAGTATGGTTATATATGAAATCCTTCAAGATGATTCCGAGAAGTTGGTGATTAGCAATATGATTATGAGTTCTACCATTATTCATTCCAATTTCAGCTTTGATGGATATCGATTAACAATTGCGATAGCTATATACCGGTTCGATTATTACGGAGGGTTCTAAGCTACCCAAGGCATCCGAGGTTTACTAAAACTTACTAAACAATACTGAAATGAGTTCAAGATTGAATAAACTTACCTTAATTGACAAAAGATGATGAATAACGACAGTGGACGAAGGAGAACGAGAAGATAACACCTTCAAGACCTTCCCCGAAGCTTGATTAACGCACTCTAATAGGATAGCACTTGAATTAGGAGGCTAGAATTGGTTCAACGATGGTGGAGAGTAGTGTACAAGGAAGAGGGATGATGTTTGGGACGGGAGAAATGAAAGGCAAGGTGTTCTTTTATAAACTTAAGTTGCCCTTACGTACGTTATGCCTCACGCATTACGTACGTTATGGAAAAATACTTAACGTACGTAAGGAACTCACTGGAACGATTCACCCACATCGTTACGTACGTAACGAAAACGGGTTTACGTACGTAACACCTCGTTGACTTGCCTGTCGCAATCACGCCGAAAGTTGGTCGGCACGCGTACTACCGGACGAAGATTCCTGTCCGAAGACCGAAGACCGTTGTTACGTACGTAAGGGCCAACATATAACGTACGTAATGGCTCAGACATAGCGTACGTAATGGGTCGGAGTATAACGTACGTAAAGGACAGTTTTGTTTGTCAAATTATCATCTCATTAATTTATTATGACACGACTCCCTCTCCATGTCGTCCGGAAATCTCTCGGGGAACAATACGTTGGCCACCGTCATATTCGCACCGATAATTACCTAACGACATCGAGGTATGTCACTGAAAGTTCGTCAATCATCATGCCATCACAATACATGAATAATAGATACGATGCCGTACAACCATATTATACAGAATATGTTTTATTGCAATGGAGTACATTTATTTATCAAACAGGAAAAATAGACATGAGCGCCCAAAGTAAAAAGCATGTAATACTGGTGGTATTACATACCACCCCCCTTAAAATAGTTTCGTCCCGAAACTAAGAAAATAACCCAGGATGATTCTCTCTCATGCTCGCCTCGGTCTCCCAAGTCGCTTCTTCCGTACCGTGGTGCGACCACTGAACCTTCACAAGGGGTATGTTCTTGTTCCTTAGTGTCTTTACGCGTCGATCCAAAATCGCTGTTGGAACTTCCCTAAAGGTAGCATCATTGGAAATCTCTACTTCCTCGAAGTTGATCTTGTGGCTAGGATCGTACACGTACTTTCTCAACTGGGAGACGTGGAAGACATTATGCACTCCGTCTAACGATGGCGGTAATGCTAGCCGATAAGCGAGTTTACCGACTCGGTCCGATTTCGAGCGGCCAATAAATCTCGGCTTAGCTTGCCCTTTTGGCCGAAGCGTCGAATGCCCCGCATTGGCGATACTTTAACCCAAACATGATCCCCAACCATAAATTCCAACGGTCGCTGTCGGTCCATAGCGTAAGACTTTTGGCGACTCTGTGCTGCCAACATGTGTTTTCGAACAATGGATATCTTCTTAATGGATTCCTGGATTAGATCCAACTCGGTGGCGATGACATCGGATGCATCGTCCCAACATAGGGGAGACTTGCACTTTCTACCATACAGGGCCTCAAAGGGGTCCATGCCTATGCTTGCATGCCAGCTGTTGTTGTACGAAAATTCTGCTAGGCAGAGGTGTTTAGCCCAGTCCTTGCCCCAATCGAGTACACATGCTCTCAACATATCCTCGAGGGTCTGTAAGGTGCGTTCTGTTTGTCCATCCGTTTGAGGATGATAGGATCTTGAAATGCGCTGAGTACCCATGGCACAGTGGATGCCTCTTCCGAGCGGGACACATATCTAGTGTCTCTATCCGAAATAATCCCCGAGGGAACGCCATGTAATCTCACGATTTCCCGAACAAAGATGGTAGCCAGCTGTTCTGTTCCGATGGCCTCCTGAATTGGAATGAAGTGTGCCGACTTTGTCAGTCGGTCTACAATAACCCATATCGTGTCTTTTCCCCCCGCCGTCACTGGTAACTTGGTGACAAAGTCCATTGATATGCTCTCCCATTTCCATTCCAGAATGGGTAAGGGCTGCATGATTCCGGCCGGTTTACGGTGTTCAATCTTCACCTGTTGACATACCATACATCGAGCGACAAACCTTGCTACCTCTTGCTTCATATTCTTCCACCAGAAACTCTTTCGCAGGTCCTTGTACATTTTGCTCGCCCGGATGTATCGAATAGGAGTAGAATGAGCTTCCTTAAGTATAGTTTGCTTAAGCTCGTCATTAGGTGGGATGCAAATCCGGTTCTTGAATCTAACTAAGCCCCCTCGATCCTCGTAGTCTGAAATAACTCCTCCTTCGGCCTTTGCGCCGATCGCACGAAGTTCGGATCCTCCATCTCGTGCTAGGCGTATCTCGTCCGGCAAGGACGAGCGAATATCAATCGAGCTCAACTGCCCTCGGCGGTGTTGTATCCACACTTCAATGTCATTTCTCCGAGATCTTGCTGCAACTCCACTGCATCACAAACCAGATAGTGTCACCTCCTGCGCATTTTTCCGACTCGGTCACTGCACGACGTTGGCCTTACGAGGTGATATAGAATCTCCACATCGTAATCCTTGATTAGCTCCACCAACGCCTGTCTCATATTTAACTCTTCGCGTGAAAATATACTTTAAACTCTTGTGGTCCGTAAAGATCTTACAGTAACCCCATATAGGTAATGTCTCCAGATCTTAAGAGCGTGGACCACCGCAATAGTTCCAAGTCATGTGTCGGGTAGTTCACCTCATAAGGTTTAAGTTGACGAGAGGCGTAAGCGATAACCCTGTCATTCCGCATGAACACACATCCTAACCCGTGCTTAGACGCATCGGTGCATATTACGAATCCCTCCGCACCTGCGGTAGTACCAAAGACTCGGGCGTGTAAGCTTCCTCTTCACTTGTCGAAGCTCTCCCGACAATCCGTTGTCCAAACAAACTTGGTGTCCTTCCTAAGCAGATTTGTTAATGGCCGAGCGACACAGAGAAGGCCTCGACAAACCGTCGATAATATCCCGCCAATCCCAGAAACTTCTCACCTCTTTGACATTCCTAGGTGGTTCCCAATTCATAACCGTCTCGATCTTCTGGGGTCTACTTTAACGCCTCCCGTGAAATCACATGTCCCAAAAAGGTCACCTCGCATCCGTAACTCGCATTTAGAAAGTTTAGCATACATTGATGTTGCCTTAAAACGCTCAACACCCGCCTCAAGTGTTCCTCATGCTCCCATCGGCCGGAATAGATTAAAATATCACAATGAAAACCACCACACATTTATCGAGAAACTCGCTGTAACCACTGTTCATTAATTCCATAAAACAGTAGAGCATTAGTCGTGCCAAACGACACCACCATGTACTCGTAGTGCCCATATCTCGATCGAAATGCGGTCTTAGGAATATCCTCCTCTCGAATTCTTAATTGGTGATATCCCGAACGTAAGTCGATCTTTGAAAACACGGCCGCCCTTGCAGTTGGTCCAAGAAATCATCAATCCTTGGAAGTGGGTAACGGTTCTTAATAGTGACCTTATTAAGTTCCTGTAATCGATACACAAAGCAGAGCGGTCCTTTTTCTTCACAAAAGAATCGGCGCACCCCATGGCGAAGTACTCGGACGAATGAGCCCCTTCCTTAGCAATTCTTCGAGTTGTGACTTCAGCCTTCATTTCGGCCGGTGCCATCCCGTATGGTGCCTTGGAGATAGGCGTCGTTCTGGCTCAAGTTCGATTGAGAGATCGACCTCCCTATGTGGTGGCAATCCGTAGTTCGTCGGGAATATGTCCTAAATTCATTCACTACAGAATATTAGCAACCGACAATTGTGACGTGCCCTCCTGAAGAATATAGCACGATGTACGCTCCTCGATCATCACGAGGTGCTACCGAAAGGAGACCGATGGACCCTTTTGTCTTGAAGTGCTCTCGGCCTCTAATCGTGTGAGTGGCACCGTCATGGGTCGTGATAGAAACGGTCGGGCGATAGGTATCCAATACCGTCTTGTGCTTCGTCATCCATCCATACCTAAGATCACATCTTCGTTTTGGAGTGGAAAGACCATGAGATCGGGTCATTCGGCCAGTTATTGATACGAATCGGACGCGAACTTCCAAGTTACCCTCCACCCTGCCGCCTCGGGTAGTTTAACAAGAAGGACTCACGGTGGTACACAAGGGAGATGTAAACGGTTAACACATTCTACGGATATAAACGAGTGGGTTGCTCCAGATCAAACAAGACATGAACAGGTTGAGATTTAATAAGGAGAGTACCTGAGACAGCAGGAGTGGTCGGGTCGTCGGTAGCCCTTAGTTCGAACATGCGGGACGGCAGTGTCCCCGAGGAGGGTGCAGTACCTCCCCCGCGACCACGCCCTCTTCCGGCACCGTGTAGAGGAGACTGGTGAGGTGGAGATCGGTAGTCGGACATGGCAGACGCTCTGGATGTCTCAGATCGAACCTTGTTGACTCTGAGGAGCTGGGTTTGGAGTAGGTTTGATCCGAGAACAGTAGCGAGACATGTGCCCGCCTCTTCCGCATGAAAAACACTTTGTCGATGCTTTACGACACTGACTCATGGTATGCCCTGCTATGCCACAATTGAAACAGACTCCGCGAGAAGGCCCGTCGGATGTTCCTTTCGTTGGGACGAAGGCGATGATTTGGAGGGGAACCCATTCCCAAATTCACTGCTGGTGCTCCGGACTGATTTGCTTCTTCGCTTCTTTTGGTTGTGCCCGGCATCCGAACTGACAACCGTACCGGCGTATGCTGTGACCACGTCCTCATATGCCCTCAACGTGGTGCAATGAAACCCCGCCGCGTAGCGTTGAACATCCTCCGGCAACCGTTGAGCAAGGTGACAAATTCGCTGGTCTTCGGATGGAACCATCTGTGCGACATAGCTTAGCTCGGTCCTGTATGCCCGAATGATTTCTGGTACTGGCAAATTCTGAGGTCCTGCGCTGAAGAAGCTCCGCTCGTGCGGCCCGATCGACGAGGACAGTACTCGTCTCTCAATAGTTTGGAAAACTCGGGCCATCCGACTATTCTGTCCTCTGGCTTATAGGTCCTCCACCATCGGGCTGCGGTGTCACGGAGCTGGTTGATTCCGAGTGGCACTTTCCGGTTTCCTGGGCAGCCGATCACCTCGAAGGCAGTCTCCATTTCCGAGATCCAATCGTCCACGTGCTTATCCACGACCCGTCGAATAATGGCGGTCTGGCCTTCAGCATTTCTCCCAGCCAACGGTCCTTCCCGGTGTGTTCTTCTATGTTAATGACTGGTACCTGTTCTGCCCGGTTGACCTGAGCGATTCCCATAGCAATGGCCTGGGCGAGAGTCTGAACAAAGGCTGGATCAAATCCCCCGTTGTTCTGGTTTTCCGCTTCCTGTTCATTCTGATTAACAGGCGGAGGTTGATTTCCGGCTGGGTTAGTTTCTCCGGTGTTTCTGTCTCCCTGCTGGTTCATAGCGGAACCTTGTGCGTCATTTACGTTTCTTCTAGCTCCTCGACGTGCCATTGGTGATGTTCGTTCAATCTAACAGGTTAGTTTAATGCAAACATTCTTTGAGTCCTTACTGAATCCAAACATCATACTTGATCCATAAGAATTTACATGTATTCTACCTCGACATCCCTCGAGGAGTTACGGTCGTCAGGAGTGTTGGATTTTGAAGGCAAAACATTTTAAAAATATTTTTGGTAAAACTTTCCACGTGAGTGTTTAGGCTCCGATACCATTTTCTGTAACGCCCCCAAAATGAACCGGGACGCCACAGTGCCGTAGATCCCATGAGGGACCCACAAGGCAAGTTTCTAAAATATTTTATTAAAAGAGGTAATATACGGAAGTAATTAAGAAAGTACTCGTGCATCCCAAGGTACAAATGCAAATAGTGTCCGTACATACGGTTATTACACAACGTGGAATGTTCAAATTTATTTAAGAAATTAACAGGCCTTCTTCCAACATAGCTCATGCCTGGCTGTAACCTTCGGGGGTGTCCTGCACAAATTCAACAAATTTACCTGGCACGACATGTCGTGCCAGTAACCTAGGTCAGAAACAATCCTAACCTAACTCAAAAGTAAAATCTAATAATTTCCAGGAATAAAGTTATCACCGAATGTTTCATGTTATTCCTTTTTATCAGCACATAAACTCCCAAGGTCGCAACCAAGGGTCACGGAAGTATCTACACAGGAATACTCCGGACGTGGGTACCATTCAGGTTTTATCCCGCAACACGGTCCAACAAGAAAACTCCCAAGGCCGCGGCCAAGGGTCACGGTAGTATCTACTCGGGAATACTCCGACAAGATAATCGTAATAGCACCATTCCACAATAGTAACATTTACTATGTCTAAAATTATAAGACGTAAAGTCCGAGCAAGATTCACTTGCCTCAAATCCGACGCGAGTTATTTCCGGACAAGGCAACGGCTTGAACGATCGCACTTGGAAATCCGACCTATTACATGTTTGTCGATTAACATCTCGTGATATTAATAATGATCAACGACGCTCCTCCTCCCGTATGTTAAAACCCTATCCTAGTTGTTTATGATGTCTTAATCGAATTTCTCCATTTTTTATCCATAATGCGTGCCATTAAGTTCTTAGGTTCGGCAACATTCTCTATAAGTTATCCGTCCGCTAAACAATAGTGTTTTAACACAACATTCCTAGTTAATTATAACCGACAATCACCAATATTTCATCGTTGTCTTAATATGCAAGTCTAGAACGATTAATCCATCATTTTAACATGTTTCGGTATCTATTTAGCTAGAAATTGTTGGTAACTTCATCAAGGATTCATTGACGGTTTTATTCAACATGATAGTATGGTTATATATGAAATCCTTCAAGATGATTCCGAGAAGTTGGTGATTAGCAATATGATTATGAGTTCTACCATTATTCATTCCAATTTCAGCTTTGATGGATATCGATTAACAATTGCGATAGCTATATACCTTCGATTATTACGGAGGGTTCTAAGCTACCCAAGGCATCCGAGGTTTACTAAAACTTACTAAACAATACCGAAATGAGTTCAAGATTGAATAAACTTACCTTAATTGACAAAAGATGATGAATAACGACGGTGGACGAAGGAGAACGAGAAGATAACACCTTCAAGACCTTCCCGAAGCTTGATTAACGCACTCTAATAGGATAGCACTTGAATTGGGAGGCTAGAATTGGTTCAACGATGGTGGAGAGTAGTGTACAAGGAAGAGGGATGATGTTTGGGACGGAGAAATGAAAGGCAAGGTGTTCTTTTATAAACTTAAGTTGCCTTACGTGCGTTATGCCTCACGACACGCACGTAAGAGGCTTTACGACGTTATGGCAAAATACTTAACGCACGTAAGGAACTCACCGAACGATTCACCCACATCGCTACGCACGTAACAACGGGTTTACGTCGTAACACCTCGTTGACTTGCCTGCCGCAATCACGCCGAAAGTTGGTCGCACGCCGCATTTCACCGGACGAAGATTCCTGTTCAAGACCGAAGACCGTTGTTACGCACGTAAGGGCCAACATATAACGTCGTAATGGCTCGACATAGCGTACGTAATGGGTCGGAGTATAACGACGTAGCGACGCTTTGTTTGTCAAATTATCATCTCATTAATTTATTATGACACGACTCCCTCTCCATGTCGTCCGGAAATCTCTCGGGGAACAATACGTTGGCCACCGTCATATTCGCACCGATAATTACCTAACGACAACGAGGTATGTCAACAAAGTTCGTCAATCATCATGCCATCACAATACACGAATAATAGATACGATGCCGTACAACCATATTATACAGAATATGTTTTATTGCAATGGAGTACATTTATTTATCAAACAGGAAAAATAGACGTGAGCGCCCAAAGTAAAAAGCATGTAATACTGGTGGTATTACATAACTGCTACATGACAATAGTTCAACCAACTCCAACTAAATTTACCCCTCAGTTTCATGTCAGTCAATCTCGAAGACACATCTCGAGGAGTGGGAATAGCATGCGAAAATTTAAAAATCAAAGTGCATTCCCATGACGCAGCTAGAGTAATCATATCAATAGGAGAAAAGGAAACACGCATTTTCTCATTTACGGAGGAGAGAGTACCAAAGGGACATACCTTCGCTCCGTCGAAGTTATATGATCTTGATGTCGAACCGGATTGGTTGATGGCACTAGGTTGCATTAAACCGTATTGATTGTTGACCGTTTGGGCATAAGATGGCTTTGTTCGTGTCTGATAGGTCGCACCTGGGTGATCCTGGCAGGTTGGTTCGTCCGAATTCACGTTGGCATGGCTGTTGAAATCGGCTGCCAGTGGTGTTTGGCGAACTGGGTTGTAGAGGGTAGGGGGCACGGTGGGATGGATTGATATGCTGTGGCTGGGAAGGTTGGTTGGGGTTAGGGGTGGGCTGGGTTAAAATGGAGTCGGCTGGGCCAGAGGGGCTGGGCAGGTTTGAGAGGATATTTGGGCTGGTGTCGTTGGTGGGCTAAAAGGAGGTGGGTTGGAGGGGCGCGGTTGGTTGGGCTGGGATTTGGGAATCATTGCTGGGCTGTCTTAATGTGGTTGGGCCTGGTCGAATTTTAGGTATAGTCTTGAAATATTTATAAAGGGTATTGGGTTGAATTTTATAAGTGTTGGGCTGTTGGGGTTTGGGAGTATATGATTGGGTGGGGGATCCGGGCCGGTTGGGATTAATCAAAATGGGCTGGGAAGTTTTAGTGTTTAGGTTATTTTTTGGAGGGCTAGAAGATATGATTGGGCCGGATTGCATATATGAGGTGGGCCAAATGAGAGCAGGCCCATGATGGTTAATTAATAAAGAAGTTGGGCTAACCTCAAATTCCTTGGGCTGGACTTCATTATGTAATTGTGGGCCCTTTAAATTCTGGCCATCCGATGTAAATGGCCCTAAGATGGACGGCTCTCCTCCATCCATCGTCTTGTTTGTAATCCGATTGTCATCCGCCACTAGGGCTGAGGGCGACGGCGCAAGCTTTCAGAGTCGATGTCGGAGCTTAGCATAAGCGACGGAACAACATTTCCGGTGAGAGTAGAAGTAGGTAAACCTTTGCAAATCGGAATCCTGTCGGGAGTTGTAAGCGACGGAACTGCCAGCGTTGAACGTGAACGCGAGGGCGAAGGAGATGGCGACATGGTCAGCGATTTTGCTGGACTGCAGCGAACATCTTGAACATTGGCATGGGTCATCGAGGATGACTTTTCGGGCGTCCGCGACGCCCGATTTTTCCTTGTCATGAGTGGACAAGTTTCAGTCGCCGGAGTAGTTGACGACGAACATGGGATGATAGCACTGGTGTATGCGGCTGGGAGTGGCCATAGCAGATCTGTGGGGCGGGTCGCGGGTTGAAGGTGAGACGGCTAGTGGTGGCGGCGGTCGGAAAAGGTAGCCGGAGAAAGGTGTGGCAACGTGAGTAAAATATTCAAAATAGGTTATGAAAAATATTGTTCCAACAATATCCCCCTTTTTGATGATGACAAAATTACATGGGAGTTTTTGAAGACTAGATTTTTGAGGGTCGATAAAATTATGAAAAATTAATACGAAAAGCTCCCCCAGAAAATAATTATCCCCCTGAATAGAGCAAGGGATAAAATTTCAAAAACTCAACATACTTTCTCCCCCTTTTTGTCATTAACAAAAAGATAAGAGAACCTCCAACACGAAAATCACCAAAACACGAAAAATACGAAAATCACCAAAGCACACAAAAATATCCAAGTATAGAAGCATCAAGATCAAATCACCAAAAACATATAATCCCAAGCATGAAATCAAGTATCCAAAATAAAACGAGAGATGCATGAGTATGTCGGTCTGAAGAAAAATAGGATAATCATCATCATGAAGAATGATCCACTAGTCAAGGTTAGCATCGGGAGGCGAAGGAGGAATCCCAAAATGAGTGCACATGCCCTTAACCATGAGCTTGATTTCTCTCATCTCCTTTTCTAGTATGTCCATACGCATATCCATCTGTGATGAGGAGCTCGCCCGATTGGGTCGTGAAGGACCGGGCTGGGAAGATTGAGTGCAAAGACGAGGCCTCTCTGACTGAGTACCTCTAGATGAGACTCTGTCCTCCAGGCGAGGCAACACTCCACCATTAACTAAAACATCATCGTCCTTTAGGTAGGCAAAGTATATCCATCCTCGGTTACGGGTCTGAAGATACTTCATGGTCCGGATGGTTCCTTCATGTACCAAGCTACCCTTCGGAATCGGCACTCCATGTAGTCCTGATAAGTCGACTCCAGCTTTCTCAAATACTGCATTCAGAATCGAACCAAAAGGCATCCCAGATTTTCTTTGTCGATCTTTTCTCATATATCCTTTCTTGTGAAAAATGGATCCTTTCTCAACGAACCATTTCAGAACAACTCGAGCAAAGTTAACTTGATGATCGTTTAATATATACGATAAATAATCTCCATATCAATGTTAACTAAGCATTGTTGTGCATTGACCTTCGGCATTAAAGAGCGAGTGATAGTATCATGTAATAAACGAATATTTAATCCAAAGTCATTATTCTCAAACTTGTCCGAGTTAACTTCGCCACAGCCTGAGACTTAAGAAAGTCTCTAACAGTAAATTCGGTTACTCTTTCATGGTCATCGTTAAACCAATCATCATTGGCAACTTCATTATCCGGAACAAGATTTCTGGCACAAATAAGTCCTTCATTCATTCCGATAATTTCTTAGCATCAAGCGAGATATATTTTCCTTGAACCATGGATTGAATAACAACTAATCTATCCGATCATAACTTGTTAAAAAAATTGCATAAAATTCTCTAACACAATCTTCGAAAATTGGACGGGCAAAACTTACGAACTTGTTAATCCCAACCATATCGAAAAACTCTTATATGTTCAGTCCAATTGAATTCAGAGAATCGAAATCAAAGTGATGACTAGGAGTTACCTCTTTGTCAATGAGTATCTCTTTGAAGATCTTTTAGGCCTGAAGATTTCGGAACTAAGGGCCATCGGTTGGATTGCTCGAATTGGATGAGTATTGGGATGTTTCTCCTCTTCTTTTCTTCCCAATTCTAGTAGCCATGATGTTGGAAGTCGGTGTAATGGATGAAATCGGTGGAATCGATGGGTTATTGTGGGAATTTGCAGAGAGGTCGAACGGAAATAGGTTTTATGAATTGGGGGAAGTGAGGAAGACGAATGACAGATCGGGAATTAAAACCCAGTTTAAAGCCCGTTACGTACGTTACGACTCATTACATACGTAAATAAATGTCTTTAACGCACGTTATAAGATAATATAGCGTATGCAATGATATACCCAAACAATCTGCCCAAAACCTTGTGATGCATAGCGTACGTAACCAAACTCTACGTTATGTACGTAATATACTTTACGTACGTACTCTCCTGCCTATAGCCGCCGTAACACTGACCAAATGAATAGTGATATTCTTCTGATGATATCCGCTCGTTTTTCATGACCATTTGTTGTATATGATGACTATGCATATTTTAAAAATGATCAACATGTCCCACTCCTAAATTTATCCGACTAAAATTGAAAGCATCTTCGGGTAATGGTATTGTAAAAATGTCTGCCAATTGTTCATTAGTACCAACAAATTGGAGACGCACATTCCCATTTTGTACATGGTCACGGATAAAATGATGGCGAATTTCAATGTGTTTAGTCCTACTATACAAAATGGGATTTTAACTCAAATTTATGGCACTTGTATTGTCACAAAACATTGGAGTATTTTTAAGATCAATGCCATAATCTAGTAATTGATTTTTAATCCACAAAACCTGCGCACATGCACTCCCTGCAGCCACATATTCAGCTTCAACTGTGGAAGTAGCTACACTGGTTTGTTTCTTACTACCCCATGAAATTAGACACGAACTCATGAAATGACAAGTACCACTGGTACTCTTTCTATCAATTTTGCATCCACCAAAATCTGCATCACTATATGCGAAAAGTTCAAAATCGATGCTCGATGGATACCACAGACCTAAACCAGCAGCACCTTTTAAATATTGAAAAATGCATTTGCAATCAATAAGATGAGATTCTTTTGGATTGGCTTGAAATCTAGCACAAAGACAAGTAGCGAACATAATATCTGGCCTAGAAGCAGTTAAATAAAGTAAAACCCAATCAAACCTTGATACTGTTTCTGGTCAACAGACTTACCTTTCTCGTCTTTGTCAAATTTAAGAGTGGAGGTCATACGAGTAGAAATTGCATCCTTCCATCTTAAATTTCTTAAGGAGCTCATTGACGTACTTGGATTGGTGAATGAATATTCCGTCTTTGAGTTGCTTAGACCGGTGAAAAAGAGACCTCTCTGATACCAATTGTTGGATTGGTACCGCCACTAAAAGGGGGGGTTGAATAGTGCGGATTACAGTTTTGAACTCTTTTTGTGCGGAAGCTACATATTGGAGTAATAGAAGAGCGGAAGAGAAGGAACACATGAATTTGTTCGAAAGGTTCGGATATTAACGAAGCATATATCCCCTAACTAGTGTTATTGACTAGGACTTTACTAAAACCTTGAATGAATTTTCTAGTTTAGTGCCAACTCTTACAATAGCACTTCCAAGATTAGTGCGAAACTATACAGTTTCTTGATTTTCGGGCTCAAGAACAATCTGACAATAATCTCTCTTATTTTTCAGGATACAAGACAACCTCACAATAAAAAGTTACGAGTAAGGAAACTCTTCTTTACAAAAGATAGCTCTCATTGATACAAGAATGTAGATATAGAATTGATCGAATAATTATTCTCGTATAAGAATAACCTTTTCAGAGTATAATGATAGCTTGATAAGCTCGGATATTGCTTGTGTATGCTTGTAAACTCTGGTGAATTCTTGTGTGTCTCCAACACCTTGGATGACCTCTATTTATAGCCTCTTGGAGCAATTTTCCCATTGTAATAGTGTGCCTGTGTTACGTACGTTAAGTAACTCACGTTACGTACGTATGCCGATTTACGTACATTACATCGTCTATGTAACGGCCGTAATGACGTATAAGGAAATGGGCAGGCTCCTGGCTGAAATCTGTTACATACGTTATGTATTATACATTACGTACGTTATGCTTGGTCTTCATATCCGTTGGATCCGATGACTTTATTGTAACGGTCAATGACTAAATTGTTGACTCCGTGCAACGGGCTAATTTTCGAGTATTACATACGTTATACATTGTGTATTACGTACGTTACCTGCATTCAAAACACTTAGTGAAAATGTTAATATTACATACGTTAGGCATGATTTGTTACCTAGGTTAAGAGTAGTTTATTACGTACGTTTAGGAACAACATGTTACGTACGTTATATATTGAAAATATGGAATGTTGATTTTGCTTTGTAAAACATCATCAAAATATTCAAAATGAGTTATGGAAAATATTGTTCCAACAATTTTATATCAGATTCGTTCCGTATTGTTGATTAATCCATGATGTATGTGATTAATCTTAGCGGTATTTATGTTTTCCCTACGAGTTCATGATAAATTTCGTGGTACTTGTGAAATCGAGAGGGTTCGTGTGCGACCCATCCTCGTTGTTGTTTTTGTATGAATTTACATGAATCGTAGGTGTGTTTTCAGGTGTATTCTGTTTTTGTACTCGTGTAGAATTGGCCGTGATTGTATTCTTCGAATCGTTAGGTTCTGGGTCGTCGGTTCCTAGCAAGCGTAGTTGATTTTCCCAATCATTCCGTCGTCAATTTCTCAAGGAAAGTATTCTTGTAAAACCCTTATGCTTAACATGGAATGGTAATGTATATGTGTATGATTTGCTCACTCCAGGAGGGTCCGACGGGGTCTCGGAGGAATATGTGATTTCGCTCCTGATTCACGAGTTTTTTTGGATAGCCAGTCCGGGAGGGTCCATAGAGGCCTCAGATGGGACCAGTGGTTTAGCCCCGGTCCTAGGCGATTTTCAACTGTGATTATTTGACTTGTTTTTTTCCGGGGAAATACATGTCTTGATTTTGATTTTGAAATGATTTGATGCATGTACTATGAGATGTGTAAGCGAATGGTTTGCCTTGATTACTTGTACTAGCGTAATTGCTAACCCCTTTGGGGACCCGTTTTTGGGGAAATTCGTGTTATGAATTTCAAGTTGCATCCAGCCGGTAGAGCAGGCACTGTAGTAATACAAGGATGCTGGCCAGGGTTGTTGACATGTGCAAATCACTCCCTTTATTTCAGTTGTCCATTTTAAAATGTTTGCTTTCGAACTTGTAAACTGATAGATGGTACTCGCGAGTACTTAGGCGTTTTAAATTTGGAATATGGATTGTATACTAAATTTTATGTGCGATTTTCGATGATGTCTAGTTTACAGGTTGTATCGGGTGTTTTATTTAAATTGCGTCTTGGTGATGTGTGTTTTATCGCTAACCGAGATGGTTAGACGAGCGATATATATTAGCTAGCCTGGTGGGTCCCACATAAGGGTCCACGACACTTTAATATACCCTGAATATCTTTGGGGTGTTACAGAGACCAGATGCGGGACCAAGAGAATATTGCCGGGAAGGTTGCTATGCTAGCACCTCGCTCTCGTTTTTTTGGTTTCAGGGACGAAACCTCTTTTAATAGTGATAGAGTGTAATAACCATTGTTTTCGCTTCCGTATTGTTCGACGCTATCGACTCATTTGTGTTCGTTGATACTTCTGATCTTGTGTTGTTTTTCGCCTTTGTCATTCGAGCGAGTTTTGATATTGTTCCGGATTGATCTGTTTATCATTGTGACCTTTCCAAGTTCGGTTTGATTTCCTGTGAACCTTGTGCGAAATTGACAACTCGTGGTTCCAACAAGCTTATTGATGTCTTGATTTGAGGAGTGAATTTCAGAGTTGTTGTTTGAACATTGTTATTCGATCATTGTTATTCGATCATTATTGTCCGATTGTTATTGTTTGATATCGTATCGGGATTATTGAGCGTCTGGGCCACTTCATAATTTCCTTAAGTTTTAGGAAATTGTCTTCGTATTTGATCTTCCTAATCTTTGAGTTATTAAAACTTCATACTTTTTCAGCGTTAGACTTCTGTTTTGATCGTTGTACTGCTCGGGTTAATCAACAATAGTAATTCATGTTCGTTGCATTTCGAAAACATTCTTGCATATTGAATCGGACTGTAGCAGTTCTATACTACATGGAGCTTTTATACACTATCAGCAGCCGATAACGTGCGTTATTTAGGGTCACCTTGCTCTGATTGTGTCTTGTTTTAAGTTTGGGATGAAACTTATTTTTATTAGGGTAGTATGTAATACCCGAGATTTTTGTTCCGATTATTTTGAATTATTTATCGGTTGTGCCGGTTATTTTGTTCTATTGGATTTTGTGGTGCGATCCTACAGCTTGTGCAGTAGGCATAGCGCACACTATGCTGCTTTATAGCGCACGCTACCGAGGCATTATTAGTGCACGCTATCGAGTGTTGTAGCGCACGCTACCTGTTGGGTGCAGATCTGTCCAGAAGCTACTTGACTAGGACTGGATGTCTCATTAGCGCATGCTAACACTTGTAGTTAGCGCACGCTATCGTATGTCTTAGCGCACGCTATCATATGCCTTAGCGGACGTTACCTGGAAGTTTCGGAACTGTCTAGAAACTGTCTAGAAACTACTGGACTGAACTCATGAACATTAGCGCGCGCTAAGGAAGATATGTAGCACACGCTAACTGTCCATTATAAATACTGGACAACAACCCCCTTTTTCGTCATTTTTCATGTTTCTTCATTTGTATCCATCAGGAGCGAGTTCCTTAGGCGATCTGGGGCGATTTTCTTCACCAAGCTTCATCATGGGGCGTATTCATGCACATCTAACATCATCAAATCATCCTTCTTATTTGGATCGAGGTAATTTCTTCTTAGAACCCTAGTTTCATTGAATTTGGGGGTTCTCCTTTGTTTTGTGATTCATACCCGATTCCATCCGATCAATTATGTATTCTTGTTGTTTTGGTTGTAACCTACGGATTAGAAACTTGTTTATTGATTTCATTTCACCCAGAACATGATTTTAGTTTCCTTGGGAAACCCTTGAACCTTTGTTGTTCTTAATGTCAATTTGGATTCCATTTAGTGTTGTTGATTCGTGGTGGTGTCACTCTCGTAGTGTTTGTGGGATTGTCGGGTTCGTGATTGTTCTTGGAATTTCAGGGGCTGCTTGACCATGTCCGTTCGTTCTTCCATTACTTGTGGTTTCGATGCAAGTATCTTGCCCATACACTACGTATTTTGGTGAATCTAATCGTTGGTAATCGATGTTGTGTGCTAAATGAATTTCTATAATTGTCTTTCAAAAGAATCGATACGTTTTTCAATAAAGATTTTCCTTAAATACAACTCGTGTGTTTTGTGGTTAAAGGTGATTATCTCAGTGTGTGGTTATGTCGTTTGTAGATTTAAAGTCATAACCTTCCGTTAAAGTGTGTGAGACGATAAATGTGTTTATTGATAATCAAGTTGTAATACCTGAGATTTCTGATATGTATTTGAACCTTGTGATATTGTAATTGTTGCATTTTGATCTGAGTATTATTCTCCGTATTTCATGATCCAGTGTTGTTGAGCGCATGATTTCATGAATGTGATCTAAATTGTGATACTGCGCATGTAGTGCACGCTATCGACTAAGTGTAGCGTACGCTAATTTGGATCCGTAGCGCACGCTGTGCATGAACCTTACCGCACGCTATACGTAGTCAGCATGATTAAGACAAGGTGGTAGGTGAGATCGGCTGCGGATCTCGGTCGGATCATGTCGGGATGAACCTGGACGGCTTTTGGGAAAAGCCAAGTCAACGCGGTAGCGCACGCTAATGATATGAGGATAGCGCACGCTAAACGCTGAGTACAGTGAAGTCAGTAAGCTTCGTATGACCGTTAGCGCACGCTATGTTTATGGACTAGCGCGCGTTAATAACCCTTTTCTATATATACGACAGCACACTTTTTCATTTTTTCAGATCTTTTCACTTCCCAAAACCCGAATTCTGAGACTTAGAGAGTCACTCTCTTCATCCTAAACCCTTCATATCATCATCTTAGCTCGAGTTGAAGATTGTAGATCATAGGAGATTGGTGTTCAAGCTCTCGGTATTGGATTTCCTCGAGTTCCTTCGTGTTCTTCACTACTTTGAGGTAGGTGATTCTTCACCAATATTAGTAGTATTCTGAAGGACGTTTTGATCATGATTTGGGATTATCTAGTCAGTTAAATTCATACGTAGTCGAACATCATGTTGTTAGAAGAATATTTTCGATGTCTCGGTACTTCCTCATTGTTTAAACCATTGAACCTTTTAGTGTTTGAAGTCCTAAGCATATTCATGTAGCTTCAAAACCGATTATAACCAGTATATGGAGATGATCAAGTTCTTATGTCTTTACATAAAGGAACCATACGTTTTGGGACATGGAATGGATTGAACTTAGAGTATTTTCTTGAAGATCAAGATGAATTATGGTGTTGTGATGATTATATGGATCCTTGTATCTCAAAGTCGTTTAATCCATAAAGATCTTTCACAAACCGTATGAGCATAATATGCTCGGAGATGTCATGCTTTAACATTAAAGATTTCATGAGTTTGATCACCTTTAGCTCAAATTTTCTGCCCAGTAGTAAACTGCCATGCACGGTTAGCGCATGCTAAAATATGTATATTAACGTGCGCTATCGGGAATGAGTAACGTACGCTACGTTTGGTACGTAACGTACGTTATGTCATCAGGCGAGTCAGTCGGCTGATCAGAGAGGACTGTCAGTACATAAGTTAGCGTACGCTAGACTTCGTCGTTTACGTATGCTAACGGGCAGGCTTAGCGCACGTTACGTAGAGTACATAGCGTACGCTAAGTAGTTCAGGCAGATTTCATTTTTAGAGCTTTCAGCCGTAGACCGGGTTGTTTGACATTCGTACGACTTGAGATGAATTCTATATTATTTCTTTTGTTAAGGTTCAAGCTAGCTACGTTGATCAAAGGAGACGGCCTTTGAGTGTGTTGAGAGTAATTTGTTCTTGCCATCTTTGAGGCAAGTATCGTATTTTAAGCTTATTGATATTGCATTATTGATCATGTGTACGATTTATTCGTGTTGTTGAACATGTGACTATATTCCTTGAGTTGTCATGATATTTACGTTGATGAACGTGTTGATTTGCATATGTGTAAGCATAATCATAATGGTTATGTTGTAAATGATCCGAGGAGATCATGAGTATCTATGCTGAGGGCGCTGGATCGAATGTCCACCATGCGTTGGTCCGACGGGATCATCATGGGGATCTATGCTGAGGGCGCTGGATCGTTGGACGGGTTTTCCACCATGCGTTGGTCCGACGGGATAATCATGGGGATCTATACCGAGGGCGCTGGATCGTTAGATTACCCCGTATTGTGTTGATGGAATTGTGAGCATTCACATCATTGGATTCCGATGACGGAAGTCCGTTTTGTATGTTTTATGATGCACTGGTGATTTTTATATTATGATACTTGTACTAGCATAGTTTTGCTAACCCCTTCGGGGGTGGACATTTGTTTTTATGTTCAGGTAGCCGATGAGCAGGGAAGCAGCCACAGTACTGACATGATGATGAAATGGCTTAGTGACATGGATTATATTGTCTTATTTTTCGGTTATTTCAGTACTCGAATACGTTTATGTTGTTGTTGTCTTGGGAACATTTTGTAATAATGAATTTATTTGAAATGTCGAACGGGTTTGAATTTCCTTTCATTAATGACACTTTTGTATTATTTCCATTGTCTTCAAATTAGCCTTGTAAATTCTTATATAAAGGATTTACGACGCTGTAATTATTCCGAATATCTCGAGATGTTACATAATATGGTATCGGAGCTAAGATTCATAGATATCTTGGCAGTCGGGTTAGTTGGGTCTGTTTACGTTATTTGATTATTGGTCGTTTGTAACATCAACTGACGAGCCAAAGATCGTGTGGACCGTGGTTGTAAGTCTCCTAATCCCAAATACTACCGTTTTATTTAATTCTTGTTTTGTGAATATTGACGGACTTTCTTTTAGAAAGTTTGCCCTGGATATTGAGTATTTGTGTTTACAGTATGTTGAGGGGAGGTTGTGGACGCGGACGTGGTCGTGGACGCGGACGTGGTCGTGGACGCGGATGTGGAAATGCGAGACAAGAGGATTCGGCGTCTACCCCAGAATTATCCGCTAGTCGAACCGACTCCCATTCTGGAGGACAGCAGGGATCAGCTAATAATAATGCAGATCCTAATGTGCCGGGAGTGCTTCAACAGGTGGTTGCTCAGATAAACCAGTTTGCTCAGGTTGTTGATTGAATGCAGATGGCGATGGGACAGCAGCATAACGAGGATAATCGGGGAGACAAATGGCTTACTGAGGTGGTCAAATTGCACCCTCCGAAATTTGACGGTTCTGCTGAGACGCTTTCGTGGGATCATTGGCTGAAGGAGTTAGAGAATATCTTTGCAGGGATTAACTGTCCCAACGACAGAAAGGTTCCGGTCGCCCAGTATCTTCTGATGGGGGAGGCTTTCGACTGGTGGGAGGCCATTCGACCTGAGGAGCATAATGCTGACTGGACGGAGTTCAAATTAATGATGGAAGCGCAGTATTGTCCTCGCCCAGTTAGAGAGGCCCGAGTCCGGGAGTTTTTCTCCCCACAGAATTCAGAGGCATATGTGACAGACGTGATTAAAACTTTTAATCACCAGCTGACTTATGTGCGCCACTTGGTCAGAACCGAGGCGGAGAGGATTTTCCATTTCAACATGCGAATGAAGCCGGAAATTCAGCAGTATATGTCCGGATTTGAATGTACCACCTTGCGACAGTATCAGGACAAAGCACTGGCCTATGATATGAAAGAGGCGGCAGTAGAAAAGTCAACGGAAGCAAAGAAGCAGAAAGTGTCTGACAACTTCACGGAGAATAAGAGTAGTGGGCCTCGCAGGTGCCAGTCCTCATTTCATTCATCCAGGAAGCCTCTGCATCCTTCTCGAGGTGGAAAGAAGTTCCGGGCAGCACCAACCGTTTCAAACGCAGGGAATAAATGTTATAACTGTGGCAAAGCGGGGCATGTTCGACGTGGATCAAGCTTGCACTGCGTGACTGCTTTCGAGTGTGGACAGGAAGGGCATCGCGCAACATTTTGTGGAAATGCGACTCGATCTTTTGGTACTCGCATTCCTGCACTGGTTCCGAAGGACACTAGTGTAAACCAGATGCAGCAAAGTGGTTTCCAGCAGCATAATGTTGGGAAAAGAGAAGCATCCAGTGCTGGGTCCGTTCCTCCACGTATTTACGAGATGAAGAAGTCATACGATCAGAACACGGCTGTTGCATCAGGTACGATTCAGATCCTTTTGCAACCAGTTAGTGTCTTATTCGATTCAGGAGCTATGCATTCTTATATATCTTTGAACTGTGTTAGTCGTTTGAAAATCTCGTGCTTGTATGATTGTGAACCTTATGTTGTGGGATTACCGAGTGGAGAGAAAATTGTGGGAACCCTAGAAACTAGAGATTTTCCAGTGTCTATAGGAGGGAGAGATTGGCCATCGAATCTGATTGTAATTGACATACATGGTGACGACTTAATTCTCGGAGACGATTGGCTCAACCGTTATGGAGCTATTCTAAATTACCGAAAGAGAGTCATTTCTATCATTGCTGATGACGGATCTGGACACTTATTCAGAGGATGGAGACCGGGATGCTCGGGAAAATTGATCAAAGCAATGAAAGCTGTGAAATTACTGAAGCAGGGATGTCATGGACTTTGGTGCTATGCCATGAGGAAAGAGGAAGGAGTAGAGCTCTCATCTATTCCAGTTGTGAATGAATTCTCAGATGTATTTCCTGACGAACTACCTGGGTTACCTCCGCAGAGAGAAGTGGAGTTCACTATCGAATTAGAGCCTGGAGCCGCTCCTATTTCCAGAGCACCATACCGCATGACGCCAACCGAGATGTATGAACTAAAGAAGCAACTAGAGGAATTATTACAGAAGGGTTATATTCAACCTAGCGTTTCTCCTTGGGGGGCGCCCGTTCTCTTTGTTTGGAAGAAAGACGGATCCCTCCGATTATGAATTGATTACAGGGAGCTAAATAAGGTGACGATTAAGAACAAGTATCCTATACCTCGGATCTATGATTTGTTTGATCAACTGCAAGGGGCAATGGTATTCTTGAAGATTGACTTACAATCAGGATACCATCAGCTGAGAATTAAGGAATCAGATATAACGAAATCTGCTTTTAGATCCCGGTACGGGCATTATGAATTTGTAGTGATGCCAATTGGACTTACCAATGCTCCTGCGGTATTTATGCAATTGATGAATCGGGTATTGTTAGAATACTTGGATAAATTTGTGGTCGTCTTCATTGATGACATCTTAATCTATTCGAAAGACACAGAGGAGCATGCCAAGCATTTGCGTGTGGTTTTGAACACCTTGAGGAATGAACAACTTTATGCGAAGCTTTCCAAATGCGAGTTCTGGCTAAGGGAAGTAACTTTCCTTGGGCATGTGATATCAGCTGACGGAGTCCAGGTGGACCCGAAGAAATTCGAGGCAATCTTGGAATGGGAAGCTCCTAATAACGTGAAAGAAGTCCGAAGCTTCTTAGGACTTGCTGGATATTATCGCCGTTTTGTAGAGGGATTTTCCAAAATTGCTCGTCCGCTCACTCAGCTATTACAGAAAACTCAAAAGTTCACATGGGATGAGAAATGCCAGGCTGGTTTTGATGAACTTAAGAGGAGACTGACGACAACACCTATATTAGCATTACCAGATGGAACTGATGGATTCATGGTATACAACGACGCTTCAAATCAAGGTCTGGGATGTGTGTTGATGCAAAAGGATAAGGTGATTGCCTATGCTTCTCGGCAGTTGAAACCGCACGAGGTTAATTACCCGACTCATGATCTGGAGTTAGCAGCTGTGGTCTTTGCCTTGAAAATTTGGCGACATTATTTATACGGTACTCATTGTCAGGTCTTTACAGACCATAAAAGCCTCAAGTACATTTTCAGTCAGAAAGAATTAAACATGAGGCATAGAAGGTGGCTAGAATTGATCAAGGATTACGACTTGGAAATTCTCTATCATCCGGGTAAAGCAAACATAGTAGCTGATGCATTAAGCCGTAAACCTGTTTCCCTTCGAGTGTTGGAAGCACTTACGTCCCAAACCAGCATTCAACGAGAACTGATCCGCGAAGGGATTGAAGTATGGGCACTAGGAATCCAAGGGCAACTATATGTGATGGAACTGACTTCATCACTAGTCGAGGAAGTCAAATCTAAGCAGTTGAACGATTCTTTGATCCTTCGGTTATGTGACGAAGTAAAGAAAGGAAAGGCCCCAGGATTCGTGATACAAGATGATGGGGTTTTGAGATTTCAGAGTCGACTTTGCGTTCACGATGCTGATGATTTGAGACGGACAATTCTGAAGGAAGCTCACAGCGCGCCCTATTCTATTCACCCAGGCAGCAGTAAAATGTATAAGGATCTAAAACAAAACTTCTGGTGGGGAAATATGAAGAAGTACGTAGCAGAGTACGTCTCGAAGTGTTTGACTTGTCAGCAGGTTAAGATTGAACATCAACGACCTGCCGGAATGTTAAAGCTGCTTCCAATCCCTGAGTGGAAATGGCAGGATATATCGATGGATTTCATCACCAATATGCCAAGGACCAAGACGGGAATGAACATGATTTGGGTTATAGTTGATCGACTAACCAAGTCGGCTCATTTCCTAGGAATAAAAGATACTTGGGGACCCAAGAGATTGGCGCGAGTATTTATTGCAGAGATAGTCAGACTCCATGGGACGCCGAAGACCATTATTTTAGATCGAGTTGGTCGCTTCATGTTGCACTTCTGGAAGGTAGTTCACAGGGCTTTGGGGACCGAGCTGAACTTAAGCACGGCTTATCATCCTCAAACGGACGGTGAGTCCGAAAGGACTATACAAACAGTAGAAGACATGCTTAGAGCTTGTGCTTTGGATTGGTAAAGTGATTGGGAAGTTCACTTGCCATTGATTGAATTCACCTACAACAATAGTTGGCATGCTTCTATTAAGATGGCACCATTTGAAGCTTTGTACGGGAGAAGATGCCGATCACCCCTGTGCTGGGATAATTCTTCGGCCTTGATCGGGACGGAACCGGAATTGATAGTTCAGACTCAAGAGAAGATAGCTTTGATTCGGGAAAGACTGTTGACTGCCAGAGTCGACAGAAGTCTTATGCAGCCGTGCATCGTCGCCCGCTAGAGTTCGACATTGGGGACCACGTACTATTGAAGGTGACTCCTACACGAGTAATTTTCCATTTTGGTAGGAAAGGTAAGCTAAGTCCGAGATATATCGGACCATTTGAGATCCTCGAGAGAGTTAGGGATTTAGCATACAGGTTGGCCTTACCACCATCGCTGAGTCACATTCACAATGTGTTTCACGTATCCCAATTTCGGAAGTATGTACCAGATCCCAGTCATATCATTGAGTTCGACGAGATCAAGATAGCTAATGACGGCACCTTCGAAGAGAGACCAATCAAGATACTTGAGAGTCGGATCAAATAATTGAGGAATAAACCAATACACTTGGTTAAAGTACAATGGTCACGACATGGAGCTGAAGAGGCCACTTGGGAAATGGAGGACAATATGAAGACTAGATATCCAGAGTTGTTTTCATCTTAAGTTTCGGGACGAAACTTCTTTTTAGGGAGGAAGGATGTAATACCCGAGATTTCTGATATGTATTTGAACCTTGTGATATTGTAACTATTGCATTTTGATCTGAGTATTATTCTCCGTATTTCATGATCCAGTGTTGTTGAGCGCATGATTTCATGAATGTGATCTAAATTGTGATTCTGCGCATGTAGCGCACGCTATCGACTAAGTGTAGCGTACTCTAATTTGGATCCGTAGCGCACGCTGTGCATGAACCTTAGCGCACGCTATACGTAGTCAGCATGCTTAAGACAGGGTGGTAGGTGAGATCGGCTGCGGATCTCGGTCGGATCATGTCGGGATGAACCTGGACGGATTTCGGGAAAAGCCAAGTCAACGCGGTAGCGAACGCTAATGATATGAGGATAGCGCACGCTAAATGCTGAGTATAGTGAAGTTAGTAAACTTCGTATGACCGTTAGCGCACGCTATGTTTATGGACTAGCGCGCGCTAATAACCCTTTTCTATATATAGGACAACACACTTTTTCATTTTTTCAGATCTTTTCACTTCCCAAAACCCAAATTCTGAGACTTAGAGAGTCACTCTCTCCATCCTAAACCCTTCATATCATCATCCTAGCTCTAGTTGAAGATTGTAGATCATTGGAGATTGGTGTTCAAGCTCTCGGTGTTGGATTTCTTCGAGTTCCTTCGTGTTCTTCACTACTTTGAGGTAGGTGATTCTTCACCAATATTAGTAGTATTCTGAAGGACGTTTTGATCATGAATTGGGATTATCTAGTCAGTTAAATTCGTACGTAGTCGAACATCATGTTGTTAGAAGGATGTTTTCGATGTCTCGGTACTTTCTCATTGTTTAAACCATTGAACCTTTTAGTGTTTGAACTCCTAAGCATGTTCATGTAGCTTCAAAACCGATTATGACCAGTATATGGAGATTATCAAGTTCTTATGTCTTTACATAAAGCAATCATATGTTTTGGGACATGGAATGGATTGAACTTAGAGTATTTTCTTGAAGATCAAGATGAATTATGGTGTTGTGATGATTATACGTATCCTTGCATCTCGAAGTCGTTTAATCCGTAAAGATCTTTCAAAAACCGTATGAGCATAATATGCTCGTAGATGTCATGATTTAACACTAAAGATTTCATGAGTTTCATCACCTTTAGCTCAAGTTTTCTACCCAGTAGTGAAATGCAATGCACAGTTAGCGCACGCTAAGATATGTATATTATCGTGTGCTTTCAGGAATGAGTAACGTACGCTACGTTTGGTACATAACGTACGTTATGTCATCAGGCGAGTCAGTCGGCTGATCAGAGAGGATTGTCAGTACGTAAGTTAGCGTACGCTAGACTTCGTCGTTTACGTACGCTAACGGGCAGGCTTAGCACACGTTACGTAGAGTACATAGCGTACGCTAAGTAGTTCAGGCAGATTACATTTTTAGATCTTTCGGCCGTAGACCGGGTTGTTAGACATTCGTACGACTTGAGATGAATTCTATATTATTTCTTTTGTTAAGGTTCGAGCTTGCTACGTTGATCGAAGGAGACGGCCTTCGAGTGTGTTGAGATCGTTGGAGTAATTTGTTCTTACCATCTTTGAGGCAAGTATCGTATTTTAAGCTTATTGATATTGCATTATTGATCATGTGTATGATTTATTCGTGTTGTTGAACATGTGACTATATTCCTTGAGTTGTTATGATATTTACGTTGATGAATGTGTTGATTTGCATATGTGTATGGATAATCATAATGGTTGTGTTGTAAATGATCCGAGGGGATCATGAGGATCTATGCTGAGGGCGCTGGATCGAATGTCCACCATGCGTTGGTCCGACGGGATCATCATGGGGATCTATGCTGAGGGCGCTGGATCGTTGGACGGGTTTTCCACCATGCGTTGGTCCGATGGGATCATCTTGGGGATCTATACCGAGGGCGCTGGATCGTTGGATTTCCCCGTATTGTGTTGATGGAATCGTGAGGATTCACATCATTAGATTCCGATGACGGAAGTCCGTTTTGTATGTTTTATGATGCACTGATGATTTTTGTATTATGATACTTGTACTAGCATAGTTTTGCTAACCCTTTCGGGGGTGGACATTTGTTTTTATGTTCAGGTAGCCGAGGAGCAGGGAAGCAGCCACAGTACTGACATGATGATGAAGTGGCTCAGTGACGTGGATTATATTGTCTTATTTTCCGGTTATTTCAGTACTCGAGTACGTTTATGTTGTTGTTGTCTTGGGAACATTTTGTAATAATGAATTTATTTGAAATGTCGAACGGGTTTGAATTTCCTTTCATTTATGACACTTTTGTATTATTTCCATTGTCTTCAAATTAGCCTTGTAAATTCTTATATAAAGGATTTACGGCGCTGTAATTATTCCGAATATCTCGGGATGTTACATAATATGGTATCGGAGCTAAGATTCATAGATATCTTGGCAGTCGGGTTAGTTGGGTCTGTTTACGTTATTTGATTATTGGTCGTTTGTAACATCACTGCTGAGCCAGCATCGTCGTGTGGACCGTGGTTGTAAGTCTCCTAATCCCAAATACTACCGTTTTATTTAATTCTTGTTTTGTGAATATTGACGGACTTTCTTTTAGAAAGTTTGCCCTGGATATTGAGTATTTGTGTTTACAGTATGTTGAGGGGAGGTTGTGGACGCGGACGTGGTCGTGGACGCGGACGTGGTCGTGGACGCGGATGTGGAAATGCGAGACAAGAGGATTCGGCGTCTACCCCAGAATTATCCGCTAGTCGAACCGATTCCCATTCTGGAGGACAGCAGGGATCAGCTAATAATAATGCAGATCCTAATGTGCCGGGAGTGCTTCAACAGGTGGTTGCTCAGATAAACCAGTTTGCTCAGGTTGTTGATTGAATGCAGATGGCGATGGGACAGCAGCATAACGAGGATAATCGGGGTGACAAATGGCTTACTTAGGTGGTCAAATTGCACCCTCCGAAATTTGACGGTTCTGCTGAGACGCTTTCGTGGGATCATTGGCTGAAGGAGTTAGAGAATATCTTTGCAGGGATTAACTGTCCCAACGACAGAAAGGTTCCGGTCGCCCAGTATCTTCTGATGGGGGAGACTTTCGACTGGTGGGAGGCCATTCGACCTGAGGAGCATAATGCTGACTGGACGGAGTTCAAATTAATGATGGAAGCGCAGTATTGTCCTCGCCCAGTTAGAGAGGCCCGAGTCCGGGAGTTTTTCTCCCCACAGAATTCAGAGGCATATGTGACAGACGTGATTAAGACTTTTAATCACCAGCTGACTTATGTGCGCCACTTGGTCAGAACCGAGGCGGAGAGGATTTTCCATTTCAACATGCGAATGAAGCCGGAAATTTAGCAGTATATGTCCGGATTTGAATGTACCACCTTGCGACAGTATCAGGACAAAGCACTGGCCTATGATATGAAAGAGGCGGCAGTAGAAAAGTCAACGGAAGCAAAGAAGCAGAAAGTGTCTGACAACTTCACGGAGAATAAGAGTAGTGGGCCTCGCAGGTGCCAGTCCTCATTTCATTCATCCAGGAAGCCTCTGCATCCTTCTCGAGGTGGAAAGAAGTTCCGGGCAGCACCAACCGTTTCAAACGCAGGGAATAAATGTTATAACTGTGGCAAAGCGGGGCATGTTCGACGTGACTGTTTCGCACCTGCTGTGACCTGTTTCGAGTGTGGACAGGAAGGGCATCGCGCAACATTTTGTGGAAATGCGACTCGATCTTTTGGTACTCGCACTCCTGCACTGGTTCCGAAGGACACTAGTGTAAACCAGATGAAGCAAAGTGGTTTCCAGCAGCATAATGTTGGGAAAAGAGAAGCATCCAGTGCTGGGTCCGTTCCTCCACGTATTTACGAGATGAAGAAGTCATACGATCAGAACACGGCTGTTGCATCAGGTACGATTCAGATCCTTTTGCAACCAGTTGGTGTCTTATTCGATTCAGGAGCTATGCATTCTTATATATCTTTGAACTGTGTTAGTCGTTTGAAAATCTCGTGCTTGTATGATTGTGAAGCTTATGTTGTGGGATTACCGAGTGGAGAGAAAATTGTGGGAACCCTAGAAACTAGAGATTTTCCAGTGTCTATAGGAGGGAGAGATTGGCCATCGAATCTGATTGTAATTGACATACATGGTGACGACTTAATTCTCGGAGACGATTGGCTCAACCGTTATGGAGCTATTCTAAATTACCGAAAGAGAGTCATTTCTATCATTGCTGATGACGGATCTGGACACTTATTCAGAGGATGGAGACCGGGATGCTCGGGAAAATTGATTAAAGCAATGAAAGCTGTGAAATTACTGAAGCAGGGATGTCATGGACTTTGGTGCTATGCCATGAGGAAAGAGGAAGGAGTAGAGCTCTCATCTATTCCAGTTGTGAATGAATTCTCAGATGTATTTCCTGACGAACTACCTGGGTTACCTCCGCAGAGAGAAGTGGAGTTCACTATCGAATTAGAGCCTGGAGCCGCTCCTATTTCCAGAGCACCATACCGCATGGCGCCAACCGAGATGTATGAACTAAAGAAGCAACTGGAGGAATTATTACAGAAGGGTTATATTCAACCTAGCGTTTCTCCTTGGGGAGCGCCCGTTCTCTTTGTCTGGAAGAAAGACGGATCCCTCCGATTATGAATTGATTACAGGGAGCTAAATAAGGTGACGATTAAGAACAAGTATCCTATACCTCGGATCTATGATTTTTTTGATCAACTGCAAGGGGCAAGGGTATTCTTGAAGATTGACTTACAATCAGGATACCATCAGCTGAGAATTAAGGAATCAGATATACCGAAATCTGCTTTTAGATCCCGGTACGGGCATTATGAATTTGTAGTGATGCCAATTGGACTTATCAATGCTCCTGCGGTATTTATGCAATTGATGAATCGGGTATTCTTAGAATACTTGGATAAATTTGTGGTCGTCTTCATTGATGACATCTTAATCTATTCGAAAGACACAGAGGAGCATGCCAAGCATTTGCGTGTGGTTTTGAACACCTTGAGGAATGAACAACTTTATGCGAAGCTTTCCAAATGCGAGTTCTGGCTTAGGGAAGTAACTTTCCTTGGGCATGTGATATCAGCTGACGGAGTACAGGTAGACCCGAAGAAATTCGAGGCAATCTTGGAATGGGAAGCTCCTAATAACGTGAAAGAAGTCTGAAGCTTCTTAGGACTTGCTGGATATTATCGCCGTTTTGTAGAGGGATTTTCCAAAATTGCTCGTCCGCTCACTCAGCTATTACAGAAAACTCAAAAGTTCACATGGGATGAGAAATGCCAGGCTGGTTTTGATGAACTTAAGAGGAGACTGACGACAACACCTATATTAGCATTACCAGATGGAACTGATGGATTCATGGTATACAACGACGCTTCAAATCAAGGTCTGGGATGTGTGTTGATGCAAAAGGATAAGGTGATTGCCTATGCTTCTCGGCAGTTGAAACCGCACGAGGTTAATTACCCGACTCATGATCTGGAGTTAGCAGCTGTGGTCTTTGCCTTGAAAATTTGGCGACATTATTTATACGGCACTCATTGTCAGGTCTTTACAGACCATAAAAGCCCCAAGTACATTTTCAGTCAGAAAGAATTAAACATGAGGCATAAAAGGTGGCTAGAATTGATCAAGGATTACGACTTGGAAATTCTCTATCATCCGGGTAAAGCAAACATAGTAGCCGATGCATTGAGCCGTAAACCTGTTTCCCTTCGAGTGTTGGAAGCACTTACGTCCCAAACCAGCATTCAACGAGAACTGATCCGCGAAGGGATTGAAGTATGGGCACTAGGAATCCAAGGGCAACTATATGTGATGGAACTGACTTCATCACTAGTCGAGGAAGTCAAATCTAAGCAGTTGAACGATTCTTTGATCCTTCGGTTATGTGACGAAGTAAAGAAAGGAAAGGCCCCAGGATTCGTGATACAAGATGATGGGGTTTTGAGATTTCAGAGTCGACTTTGCGTTCACGATGCTGATGATTTGAGACGGACAATTCTGAAGGAAGCTCACAGCGCGCCCTATTCTATTCACCCAGGCAGCAGTAAAATGTATAAGGATCTAAAACAAAACTTCTGGTGGGGAAATATGAAGAAGGACGTAGCAGAGTACGTTTCGAAGTGTTTGACTTGTCAGCAGGTTAAGATTGAACATCAACGACCTGCCGGAATGTTAAATCCGCTTCCGATCCCTGAGTGGAAATGGCAGGATATCTCGATGGATTTCATCACCAATATGCCAAGGACCAAGACGGGAATGAACATGATTTGGGTTATACTTGATCGACTAACCAAGTCGGCTCATTTCCTAGGAATAAAAGATACTTGGGGACCCAAGAGATTGGCGCGAGTATTTATTGCAGAGATAGTCAGACTGCATGGGACGCCGAAGACCATTATTTTAGATCGAGATGGTCGCTTCATGTTGCACTTCTGGAAGGTAGTTCACAGGGCTTTGGGGACCGAGCTGAACTTTAGCACGGCTTATCATCCTCAAACGGACGGTGAGTCCGAAAGGACTATACAAACAGTAGAAGACATGCTTAGAGCTTGTGCTTTGGATTGGTCAAGTGATTGGGAAGTTCACTTGCCATTGATTGAATTCACCTACAACAATAGTTGGCATGCTTCTATTAAGATGGCACCATTTGAATCTTTGTACGGGAGAAGATGCCGATCACCCCTGTGCTGGGATGATTCTTCGGCCTTGATCGGGACGGAACCGGAATTGATAGTTCAGACTCAAGAGAAGATAGCTTTGATTCGGGAAAGACTGTTGACTGCCAGAGTCGACAGAAGTCTTATGCAGCCGTGCATCGTCGCCCGCTAGAGTTCGACATTGGGGACCACGTACTATTGAAGGTGACTCCTACACGAGTAATTTTCCATTTTGGGAGGAAAGGTAAGCTAAGTCCGAGATATATCGGACCATTTGAGATCCTCGAGAGAGTTAGGGATTTAGCATACAGGTTGGCCTTACCACCATCGCTGAGTCACATTCACAATGTGTTTCACGTATCCCAATTTTGGAAGTATGTACCAGATCCCAGTCATATCATTGAGTTCGACGAGATCGAGATAGCTAATGACGGCACCTTCGAAGAGAGACCAATCAAGATACTTGAGAGTCGGATCAAACAATTGAGGAATAAACCAATACACTTGGTTAAAGTACAATGGTCACGACATGGAGCTGAAGAGGCCACTTGGGAAATGGAGGACAATATGAAGACTAGATATCCAGAGTTGTTTTCATCTTAAGTTTCGGGACGAAACTTCTTTTTAGGGAGGAAGGATGTAATACCCGAGATTTCTGATATGTATTTGAACCTTGTGATATTGTAACTATTGCATTTTGATCTGAGTATTATTCTCCGTATTTCATGATCCAGTGTTGTTGAGCGCATGATTTCATGAATGTGATCTAAATTGTGATTCTGCGCATGTAGCGCACGCTATCGACTAAGTGTAGCGTACTCTAATTTGGATCCGTAGCGCACGCTGTGCATGAACCTTAGCGCACGCTATACGTAGTCAGCATGATTAAGACAGGGTGGTAGGTGAGATCGGCTTCGGATCTCGGTCGGATCATGTCGGGATGAACCTGGACGGATTTCGGGAAAAGCCAAGTCAACGCGGTAGCGAACGCTAATGATATGAGGATAGCGCACGCTAAACGCTGAGTATAGTGAAGTTAGTAAACTTCGTATGACCGTTAGCGCACGCTATGTTTATGGACTAGCGCGCGCTAATAACCCTTTTCTATATATAGGACAACACACTTTTTCATTTTTTCAGATCTTTTCACTTCCCAAAACCCAAATTCTGAGACTTAGAGAGTCACTTTCTCCATCCTAAACCCTTCATATCATCATCCTAGCTCGAGTTGAAGATTGTAGATCATTGGAGATTGGTGTTCAAGCTCTCGGTGTTGGATTTCTTCGAGTTCCTTCGTGTTCTTCACTACTTTGAGGTAGGTGATTCTTCACCAATATTAGTAGTATTCTGAAGGACGTTTTGATCATGATTTGGGATTATCTAGTCAGTTAAACTCGTACGTAGTCGAACATCATGTTGTTAGAAGGATGTTTTCGATGTCTCGGTACTTTCTCATTGTTTAAACCATTGAACCTTTTAGTGTTTGAACTCCTAAGCATGTTCATGTAGCTTCAAAACCGATTATGACCAGTATATGGAGATTATCAAGTTCTTATGTCTTTACATAAAGCAATCATATGTTTTGGGACATGGAATGGATTGAACTTAGAGTATTTTCTTGAAGATCAAGATGAATTATGGTGTTGTGATGATTATACGTATCCTTGCATCTCGAAGTCGTTTAATCCGTAAAGATCTTTCAAAAACCGTATGAGCATAATATGCTCGTAGATGTCATGATTTAACACTAAAGATTTCATGAGTTTCATCACCTTTAGCTCAAGTTTTCTACCCAGTAGTGAAATGCAATGCACAGTTAGCGCACGCTAAGATATGTATATTATCGTGTGCTTTCAGGAATGAGTAACGTACGCTACGTTTGGTACATAACGTACGTTATGTCATCAGGCGAGTCAGTCGGCTGATCAGAGAGGACTGTCAGTACGTAAGTTAGCGTACGCTAGACTTCGTCATTTACGTACGCTAACGGGCAGGCTTAGCACACGTTACGTAGAGTACATAGCGTATGCTAAGTAGTTCAGGCAGATTACATTTTTAGAGCTTTCGGCCGTAGACCGGGTTGTTAGACATTCGTACGACTTGAGATGAATTCTATATTGTTTCTTTTGTTAAGGTTCGAGCTTGCTACGTTGATCGAAGGAGACGGCCTTCGAGTGTGTTGAGATCGTTGGAGTAATTTGTTCTTACCATCTTTGAGGCAAGTATCGTATTTTAAGCTTATTGATATTGCATTATTGATCATATGTATGATTTATTCGTGTTGTTGAACATGTGACTATATTCCTTGAGTTGTTATGATATTTACGTTGATGAATGTGTTGATATGCATATGTGTATGCATAATCATAATGGTTGTGTTGTAAATGATCCGAGGGGATCATGAGGATCTATGCTGAGGGCGCTGGATCGAATGTCCACCATGCGTTGGTCCGACGGGATCATCATGGGGATCTATGCTGAGGGCGCTGGATCGTTGGACGGGTTTTCCACCATGCGTTGGTCCGATGGGATCATCATGGGGATCTATACCGAGGGCGCTGGATGATTGGATTTCCCCGTATTGTGTTGATGGAATCGTGAGGATTCACATCATTAGATTCCGATGACGGAAGTCCGTTTTGTATGTTTTATGATGCACTGATGATTTTTGTATTATGATACTTGTACTAGCATAGTTTTGCTAACCCTTTCGGGGGTGGACATTTGTTTTTATGTTCAGGTAGCCGAGGAGCAGGGAAGCAGCCACAGTACTGACATGATGATGAAGTGGCTCAGTGACGTGGATTATATTGTCTTATTTTCCGGTTATTTCAGTACTCGAGTACGTTTATGTTGTTGTTGTCTTGGGAACATTTTGTAATAATGAATTTATTTGAAATGTCCAACGGGTTTGAATTTCCTTTCATTAATGACACTTTTGTATTATTTCCATTGTCTTCAAATTAGCCTTGTAAATTCTTATATAAAGGATTTACGGCGCTGTAATTATTCCGAATATCTCGGGATGTTACATAATATGGTATCGGAGCTAAGATTCATAGATATCTTGGCAGTCGGGTTAGTTGGGTCTGTTTCGTTATTTGATTATTGGTCGTTTGTAACATCACTGCTGAGCCAGCATCGTCGTGTGGACCGTGGTTGTAAGTCTCCTAATCCCAAATACTACCGTTTTATTTAATTCTTGTTTTGTGAATATTGACGGACTTTCTTTTAGAAAGTTTGCCCTGGATATTGAGTATTTGTGTTTACATTATGTTGAGGGGAGGTTGTGGACGCGGACTTGGTCGTGGACGCGGACGTGGTCGTGGACGCGGATGTGGAAATGCGAGACAAGAGGATTCGGCGTCTACCCCAGAATTATCCGCTAGTCGAACCGATTCCCATTCTGGAGGACAGCAGGGATCAGCTAATAATAATGCAGATCCTAATGTGCCGGGAGTGCTTCAACAGGTGGTTGCTCAGATAAACCAGTTTGCTCAGGTTGTTGATTGAATGCAGATGGCGATGGGACAGCAGCATAACGAGGATAATCGGGGAGACAAATGGCTTACTGAGGTGGTCAAATTGCACCCTCCGAAATTTGACGGTTCTGCTGAGATGCTTTTGTGGGATCATTGGCTGAAGGAGTTAGAGAATATCTTTGCAGGGATTAACTGTCCCAACGACAGAAAGGTTCCGGTCGCCCATTATCTTCTGATGGGGGAGGCTTTCGACTGGTGGGAGGCCATTCGACCTGAGGAGCATAATGCTGACTGGACGGAGTTCAAATTAATGATGGAAGCGCAGTATTGTCCTCGCCCAGTTAGAGAGGCCCGAGTCCGGGAGTTTTTCTCCCCACAGAATTCAGAGGCATATGTGACAGACGTGATTAAGACTTTTAATCACCAGCTGACTTATGTGCGCCACTTGGTCAGAACCGAGGCGGAGAGGATTTTCCATTTCAACATGCGAATGAAGCCGGAAATTCAGCAGTATATGTCCGGATTTGAATGTACCACCTTGCGACAGTATCAGGACAAAGCACTGGCCTATGATATGAAAGAGGCGCAGTAGAAAAGTCAACGGAAGCAAAGAAGCAGAAAGTGTCTGACAACTTCACGGAGAATAAGAGTAGTGGGCCTCGCAGGTGCCAGTCCTCATTTCATTCATCCAGGAAGCCTCTGCATCCTTCTCGAGGTGGAAAGAAGTTCCGGGCAGCACCAACCGTTTCAGACGCAGGGAATAAATGTTATAACTGTGGCAAAGCGGGGCATGTTCGACGTGGATCCTTTCTTTGTGACCTGTTTCGAGTGTGGACAAGAAGGGCATCGCGCAACATTTTGTGGAAATGCGACTCGATCTTTTGGTACTCGCACTCCTGCACTGGTTCCGAAGGACACTAGTGTAAACCAGATGCAGCAAAGTGGTTTCCAGCAGCATAATGTTGGGAAAAGAGAAGCATCCAGTGCTGGGTCCGTTCCTCCACGTATTTACGAGATGAAGAAGTCATACGATCAGAACACTACATTGCATCAGGTACGATTCAGATCCTTTTGCAACCAGTTAGTGTCTTATTCGATTCAGGAGCTATGCATTCTTATATATCTTTGAACTGTGTTAGTCGTTTGAAAATCTCGTGCTTGTATGATTGTGAACCTTATGTTGTGGGATTACCGAGTGGAGAGAAAATTGTGGGAACCCTAGAAACTAGAGATTTTCCAGTGTCTATAGGAGGGAGAGATTGGCCATCGAATCTGATTGTAATTGACATACATGGTGACGACTTAATTCTCGGAGACGATTGGCTCAACCGTTATGGAGCTATTCTAAATTACCGAAAGAGAGTCATTTCTATCATTGCTGATGACGGATCTGGACACTTATTCAGAGGATGGAGACCGGGAAGCTCGGGAAAATTGATCAAAGCAATGAAAGCTGTGAAATTACTGAAGCAGGGATGTCATGGACTTTGGTGCTATGCCATGAGGAAAGAGGAAGGAGTAGAGCTCTCATCTATTCCAGTTGTGAATGAATTCTCAGATGTATTTCCTGACGAACTACCTGGGTTACCTCCGCAGAGAGAAGTGGAGTTCACTATCGAATTAGAGCCTGGAGCCGCTCCTATTTCCAGAGCACCATACCGCATGACGCCAACCGAGATGTATGAACTAAAGAAGCAACTGGAGGAATTATTACAGAAGGGTTATATTCAACCTAGCGTTTCTCCTTGGGGGGCGCCCGTTCTCTTTGTCTAGAAGAAAGACGGATCCCTCCGATTATGAATTGATTACAGGGAGCTAAATAAGGTGACGATTAAGAACAAGTATCCTATACCTCGGATCTATGATTTGTTTGATCAACTGCAAGGGGCAAGGGTATTCTCAAAGATTGACTTACAATCAGGATACCATCAGCTGAGAATTAAGGAATCAGATATACCGAAATCTGCTTTTAGATCCCGGTACGGGCATTATGAATTTGTAGTGATGCCAATTGGACTTACCAATGCTCCTGCGGTATTTATGCAATTGATGAATCGGGTATTCTTAGAATACTTGGATAAATTTGTGGTCGTCTTCATTGATGACATCTTAATCTATTCGAAAGACACAGAGGAGCATGCCAAGCATTTGCGTGTGGTTTTGAACACCTTGAGGAATGAACAACTTTATGCGAAGCTTTCCAAATGCGAGTTCTGACTTAGGGAAGTAACTTTCCTTGGGCATGTGATATCAGCTGACGGAGTCCAGGTGGACCCGAAGAAATTCGAGGCAATCTTGGAATGGGAAGCTCCTAATAACGTGAAAGAAGTCCGAAGCTTCTTAGGACTTGCTGGATATTATCGCCGTTTTGTAGAGGGATTTTCCAAAATTGCTCGTCCGCTCACTCAGCTATTACAGAAAACTCAAAAGTTCACATGGGATGAGAAATGCCAGGCTGGTTTTGATGAACTTAAGAGGAGACTGACGACAACACCTATATTAGCATTACCAGATGGAACTGATGGATTCATGGTATACAACGACGCTTCAAATCAAGGTCTGGGATGTGTGTTGATGCAAAAGGATAAGGTGATTGCCTATGCTTCTCGGCAGTTGAAACCGCACGAGGTTAATTACCCGACTCATGATCTGGAGTTAGCAGCTGTGGTCTTTGCCTTGAAAATTTGGCGACATTATTTATACGGCACTCATTGTCAGGTCTTTACAGATCATAAAAGCCTCAAGTACATTTTCAGTCAGAAAGAATTAAACATGAGGCATAGAAGGTGGCTAGAATTGATCAAGGATTACGACTTGGAAATTCTCTATCATCCGGGTAAAGCAAACATAGTAGCCGATGCATTGAGCCGTAAACCTGTTTCCCTTCGAGTGTTGGAAGCACTTACGTCCCAAACCAGCATTCAACGAACTCCGATCCGAAGGATTGAAGTATGGGCACTAGGAATCCAAGGGCAACTATATGTGATGGAACTGACTTCATCACTAGTCGAGGAAATCAAATCTAAGCAATTGAACGATTCTTTGATCCTTCGGTTATGTGACGAAGTAAAGAAAGGAAAGGCCCCAGGATTCGTGATACAAGATGATGGGGTTTTGAGATTTCAGAGTCGACTTTGCGTTCACGATGCTGATGATTTGAGACGGACAATTCTGAAGGAAGCTCACAGCGCGCCCTATTCTATTCACCCAGGCAGCATTAAAATGTATAAGGATCTAAAACAAAACTTCTAGTGGGGAAATATGAAGTAGGACGTAGCAGAGTACGTTTCGAAGTGTTTGACTTGTCAGCAGGTTAAGATTGAACATCAACGACCTGCCGGAATGTTAAAGCCGCTTCCGATCCCTGAGTGGAAATGGCAGGATATCTCGATGGATTTCATCACCAATATGCCAAGGACCAAGACGGGAATGAACATGATTTGGGTTATAGTTGATCGACTAACCAAGTCGGCTCATTTCCTAGGAATAATAGATACTTGGGGACCCAAGAGATTGGCGCGAGTATTTATTGCAGAGATAGTCAGACTGCATGGGACGCCGAAGACCATTATTTTAGATCGAGATGGTCGCTTCATGTTGCACTTCTGGAAGGTAGTTCACAGGGCTTTGGGGACCGAGCTGAACTTTAGCACGGATTATCATCCTCAAACGGACGGTGAGTCCGAAAGGACTATACAAACAGTAGAAGACATGCTTAGAGCTTGTGCTTTGGATTGGTCAAGTGATTGGGAAGTTCACTTGCCATTGATTGAATTCACCTACAACAATAGTTGGCATGCTTCTATTAAGATGGCACCATTTGAAGCTTTGTACGGGAGAAGATGCCGATCACCCCTGTGCTGGGATGATTCTTCGGCCTTGATCGGGACGGAACCGGAATTGATAGTTCAGACTCAAGAGAAGATAGCTTTGATTCGGGAAATACTGTTGACTGCCAGAGTCGACAGAAGTCTTATGCAGCCATGCATCGTCGCCCGCTAGAGTTCGACATTGGGGACCACGTACTATTAAAGGTGACTCCTACACGAGTAATTTTCCATTTTGGGAGGAAAGGTAAGCTAAGTCCGAGATATATCGGACCATTTGAGATCCTCGAGAGAGTTAGGGATTTAGCATACAGGTTGGCCTTACCACCATCGCTGAGTCACATTCACAATGTGTTTCACGTATCCCAATTTTGGAAGTATGTACGGATCGATCATATCATTGAGTTCGACGAGATCGAGATAGCTAATGACGGCACCTTCGAAGAGAGACCAATCAAGATACTTGAGAGTCGGATCAAACAATTGAGGAATAAACCAATACACTTGGTTAAAGTACAATGGTCACGACATGGAGCTGAAGAGGCCACTTGGGAAATGGAGGACAATATGAAGACTAGATATCCAGAGTTGTTTTCATCTTAAGTTTCAGGACGAAACTTCTTTTTAGGGAGGAAGGATTTAATACCCGAGATTTCTGATATGTATTTGAACCTTGTGATATTGTAACTATTGCATTTTGATCTGAGTATTATTCTCCGTATTTCATGATCCAGTGTTGTTGAGCGCATGATTTCATGAATGTTATCTAAATTGTGATTCTGCGCATGTAGCGCACGCTATCGACTAAGTGTAGCGTACTCTAATTTGGATCCGTAGCGCACGCTGTGCATGAACCTTAGCGCACGCTATACGTAGTCAGCATGATTAAGACAGGGTGGTAGGTGAGATCGGCTGCGGATCTCGGTCGGATCATGTCGGGATGAACCTGGACGGATTTCGGGAAAAGCCAAGTCAACGCGGTAGCGAACGCTAATGATATGAGGATAGCGCACGCTAAACGCTGAGTATAGTGAAGTTAGTAAACTTCGTATGACCGTTAGCGCACGCTATGTTTATGGACTAGCGCGCGCTAATAACCCTTTTCTATATATTGGACAACACACTTTTTCATTTTTTCAGATCTTTTCACTTCCCAAAACCCAAATTCTGAGACTTAGAGAGTCACTCTCTCCATCCTAAACCCTTCATATCATCATCCTAGCTCGAGTTGAAGATTGTAGATCATTGGAGATTGGTGTTCAAGCTCTCGGTGTTGGATTTCTTCGAGTTCCTTCGTGTTCTTCACTACTTTGAGGTAGGTGATTCTTCACCAATATTAGTAGTATTCTGAAGGACGTTTTGATCATGATTTGGGATTATCTAGTCAGTTAAATTCGTACGTAGTCGAACATCATGTTGTTAGAAGGATGTTTTCGATGTCTCGGTACTTTCTCATTGTTTAAACCATTGAACCTTTTAGTGTTTGAACTCCTAAGCATGTTCATGTAGCTTCAAAACCGATTATGACCAGTATATGGAGATTATCAAGTTCTTATGTCTTTACATAAAGCAATCATATGTTTTGGGACATGGAATGGATTGAACTTAGAGTATTTTCTTGAAGATCAAGATGAATTATGGTGTTGTGATGATTATACGTATCCTTGTATCTCGAAGTCGTTTAATCCGTAAAGATCTTTCACAAACCGTATGAGCATAATATGCTCATAGATGTCATGATTTAACAGTAAAGATTTCATGAGTTTCATCACCTTTAGCTCAAGTTTTCTACCCAGTAGTAAACTGCAATGCACAGTTAGCGCACGCTAAGATATGTATATTATCGTGTGCTTTCAGGAATGAGTAACGTACGCTACGTTTGGTACATAACGTACATTATGTCATCAGGCGAGTCAGTCGGCTGATCAGAGAGGACTGTCAGTACGTAAGTTAGCGTACGCTAGACTTAGTCGTTTACGTATGCTAACGGCCAGGCTTAGCACACGTTACGTAGAGTACATAGCGTACGCTAAGTAGTTCAGGCAGATTACATTTTTAGAGCTTTCGGCCATAGACCGGGTTGTTAGACATTCGTACGACTTGAGATGAATTCTATATTATTTCTTTTGTTAAGGTTCGAGCTTGCTACGTTGATCGAAGGAGACGGCCTTCGAGTGTGTTGAGATCGTTGGAGTAATTTGTTCTTACCATCTTTGAGGCAAGTATCGTATTTTAAGCTTATTGATATTGCATTATTGATCATGTGTATGATTTATTCGTGTTGTTGAACATGTGACTATATTCCTTGAGTTTTTATGATATTTACGTTGATGAATGTGTTGATTTGCATATGTGTATGCATAATCATAATGGTTTTGTTGTAAATGATCCGAGGGGATCATGAGGATCTATGCTGAGGGCGCTGGATCGAATGTCCACCATGCGTTGGTCCGACGGGATCATCATGGGGATCTATGCTGAGGGCGCTCGATCGTTGGACGGGTTTTCCACCATGCGTTGGTCCGATGGGATCATCATGGGGATCTATACCGAGGGCGTTGGATAGTTGGATTTCCCCGTATTGTGTTGATGGAATCGTGAGGATTCACATCATTAGATTCCGATGACGGAAGTCCGTTTTGTATGTTTTATGATGCACTGATGATTTTTGTATTAAGATACTTGTACTAGAATCGTTTTGCTAGCCCCTTCGGGGGTGGACATTTGTTTTGATGTTCAGGTAGCCGATGAGCGGGGAAGCAGCCACAGTACCGACATGACGATGAAGTGGCTCAGTGATGTGGATTATGTTGTCTTATTTTCCGGTTATTTCAGTACTCGAGTACGTTTATGTTGTTGTTGTCTTGGGAACATTTTGTAATAATGAATTTATTTGAAATGTCGAACGGGTTTGAATTTCCTTTCATTAATGACACTTTTGTATTATTTCCGTTGTCTTCAAATTATCCTTGTAAATTCTTATATAAAGGATTTATGGCGCTGTAATTATTCCGAATATCTCGGGGTGTTACACAAGTGACGTTGTGTGATAAAGGTTGTAACTCCTTTATGAAGAGGTTGTGCCATTCGGAGTAGTTGGAAAGGTATTCTTTCTCATTGCTTTGTGATTGGTACTAGTTGCATCGTTGGATTCTAGTATTGATGGTATCAACTGCTATTCCAACTGCACTGTCTACCCAAAGGTTCAGTCCAGATTGTAGGAAGTTTCACTCATGGCGAGCCTTCTCAAGTAGCTGTTGTCGGATAATATGGCCATTCTAGCAAGATACTTCGACAATATATATTGTGATTGACTTGCGAGGTTTGTGGTTTGGAAACTGTGAATTGTGGAATTTGTGATTTTTGTGTGTTGTGAGGATGCCCACTCGGGGAAGGTTCGACGGGACCTCCGGGGACCGGTACTTGGGGACCGGTCAGGGCGTTGGTATTGTCACCTGGGGATTGCTCGACGGGGCACACAGGGACTTGGACGAAGGAGCCTTGTCACGAGAATTACCTTTGAGTGATGTTTTTACTGATCATTAATTGTAATATGTCCGGAGTATCGTAATGCTTTATGCTCAGGGTTGAGATACATTATATATCGAGTCTTGGTGTTTGGCTATAATGGCATAAGAGTGATGTGTTGTGTGTAATTTGTCCTTGGAAGTGAATTGATGTGGATGGTTGGGTCATGGACCCCGTGTTTTGTGAACGGACTCGTATTTTGGAAAATAAAATTTGGGTTGTGACCCTAAGTGAGTTTCGATAAGTTGAGAATCATTAAATCCCAAATGTTTTCAAAACTACCGAGATCCTGAATTGATTTTCACAATGACCACTCGTTTCATTTATACTTTTACGGTTAGAACTATTTTATTCGAATGAGAAATCTCGGGAAGTGTATTGTTTTGACTGAGCTGTAGTATTCATGTTATTGTATTCACGGAATGTGTTGTGTATGGATCGTATTTGCACTTTATACTTGTACTAGTAAAACAGTAGAGTTTTGCTAACCCCGAGAAATCGGGGGGTGGACGTCTATATTGCGTACAGGTACATATAGGTTTTGGGAGCAAAACATAGGACCTGTACGAAGGATGATGGAAGATGAACGATGTTAATCACATGAAGGCCAATTTTGGGTACATTTAGTTGGATTTCGTTGTATGGTCTTTTCTGCTGTCGTACTTTCTATTTGTGAGTGTATTTTACCCTTGCATGGGTATGAGTCCGGACAGAGTTATGTATATTTGAGTTTTATGTTAATAATTAAAGACCAACGTTGTCTAATGGCTCGTCATTTTGTCACGTCGGCATGTAATGTTTTGTGTTCTTTTGATGTCTAGACTGGCAGATCCTCACGGAGAGGGTCTGCGGCGTGTAATATTCCGGGTTAGATTTCGGGGGTGTTACATTCATGTCATCTACGTAGATGGATACATTGATGAATCTAGCATCTGTTCTCTTTATGAAAATACATGGACAAATATCATTGTTATTGTATCCCTTCCCAATCAAGTATTTAAGTAAGTGGTTGTACGACATCCTTCCGGATTACTTCAACCCATAAAATTAATGATGCAACTTTACTACGTAAGTGCTTCGTGGTTTAGAGCTACTTGATTTGGGTAATGAAATCCCTTCGGGGACTTTCATATAGATTTCCATATCTAGATCCCCATAAAGACATGCTATAACCACATCCATAAGCTACATGTTCTGTTTTCGGACACTACTAAACTGACTAAGTAGCGGAAGTCATGATGTCCATAACAGGGAATACGTCTCCTCATAATCAATGCCACAACGTTTCCAGAAGCCTTGGGTAACTAGCCTCGCCTTTTAATGCATGACCGCATTATTATCATTATGTTTACGAATAGACCCATTTACGTCCAACTAGTTTAATGCCCATGGGTACTAGATCGATACGGCTAAGTACCTAACATTTAGCCATTGTGTCTAGTTCAGCCTTCATTTCATCTTTCCATTTTGGCCAATGGCTCGTCGTTGATATTCCACAACCGGGCGTAGTTTAGCATCATCAGTTTTAATAATTTCTTGAGCGATGGAGTAGGCGAAAGCATCATTGACTAGCGTGGACGACCTGTTCAACAATGTGTATTTACTCGTACATTGTATCGAGATTCATTTATCTCCAACCTCAATAAATTTTTGACGCATCCGTCAATCGTTCTATTGTTGATTCAAGGACATATCCATAATGAGAGAGAATCTCGGGTGATGGGGTCAGTGTGTCGATAATGAGAGGATTTTGTGCCTCTATTCCTCTTATTTTATGAGGTTTAGTGTCCTTTTTACCCATTGACCTTCTCCTCTTTCAAGCTGGGATAAGATCAGTTGAAGCAGCCATCCCACCACTAAGGTCGAATGTTAGGGGCATCATTCCTCTGTGAGGCTGAACCTTGCCCTATTACTGGGACTTGTTAACTTGATGGAATATTCACAGTAGGAATGTCAGATCTTGTCACTTTCGCAGTATCAGTAAAGCTGTCGGGCATTGAACACAACTTTCTGAAAACTGAGAATACATTGCACTTCTAGCTTGGATTGAGCAGTGCGGGGATCTTGATGAGGCAAAAAGGGAGCATACCATAGAATTTCTTGGTGTTCAACTAGAATCGTTCAATTCCTCTCTCCCTCTAACAATGAGAAGTTTGTCTCATCAAAGTGATAATCTGCAAATCTTGCCGTAAACAAATCTCCTATCAAAGGTTCTAAATAGCGGATAATTTTAGGCGACTCGTAACCAACATATATATCTAATCGTCTTTGTGGAACTATTTTAGCACACTGTGAAGGTATAATTGACACATAGACAGCGCAATAAAAATGTGTAAGTGTGAAATATCAGACTCATATGCAATTACCAATTGGTACGCACTAAACGGTTGATTGACAGTGGGTCGAAAGCGAATAAGTAGAGCTGCATGCAAAATTGCATAGCCCCAGGCTAAAATCAGAAAATTGGTGCACAATACAAATGCTCGGGCGATAAGCTGTAACCACTTAATTATTGCCTCAGCAAGGCCACTCTGCGAATAAACATGGGGGATGGGATGTTCAACATCAATCTCAATCGACATGCAATAGTCGTCGAAGAGACTTTGACATAAACTCAACAACATTGTCCAATCATAATGACGAGATCGAAAAGTCAGTGTGGTTAGCCAGTAACTTGATCATTTTAGTTAGGAGACCTGGAATAGAAAAATGGATGACCATATGAGTTTTTCAAAATGTGAATCATCATGTCGCGTCTACGGTGACGAAGATGGTCATGCGACAGTTGGTATGCTTTGAAATCACAAAGCTCATGACACACAACATGAGATTCAATAACCCTTATTGAAGTTTGGTATAAAGCACTACTTAGACTCATTAGTTTATCGAGAACACGGCATCTTCTGCATTCTATCAGAGTAACGCACAAAAATTCCTTTCTATTCTCACTATGCATATCAAGATGATAACCGTTGGCATGGATGTCCCTATATCTTAGCAAGGTTCGACTCTTGAAACATAGAGAGAATTTGTGTTGGGATAACAAATCCATGTATCAATGCTGCCCTGTATCGATCGTATTGTCAGTATATTTTGACAATATGCCAAATCCTGAATACCGCCTCTAGCTGTATCGAAAAGGTGATCAAGTATCAAACCTGTATCGAAGACTTCTCACAGTCCCTACAATACAGTATATTGATCATACAGCAAAGAGTCCCGCAAATCCAAAGTATGGAAACTATCTCGAATATCAATAAAGTGGTACCTTCCATACATCTCTCAACACGACAGGAAGGATCTTCAGTATTCATTAAAAGTCAAGAACCGTTGATAAAGAAGTATTTAAATACTAAAGGATACAGTATTTAAATACTGTAAGTCAGAAGATCTTCAAAGTCCCGCAATATCCGGATCTCAGTCAATATTAGTTGTCGCAGAATCTTGCCTCAACGGATAGATTTCAAACGGATATAATTCAGATGGCTATATATATCTCCAGAGTTTGAAGATCATCAACTACTGATAAACAACTGAAAAACTACTGAACGACTGAACGACTTACAAACGATCAAGCTTACAAGAAATATTCAGATCAAAACATATCTCCCCAAGCTTTCTGCTATTCAGATATAAGAGATATACAGTGCTCAAAACCTTGAACAACACATCATCAGCTTATAGCCCAGAAAGTCATAACTATTGTTCAACCCTGTTCTATCTTTGAACAAACTCTTATCAGCCCTGTGTGGACTGAGGAATCTTTGCTTCTCCTGAACTGTGTGTGAAAGACTTGCATCGAAAAAGACGAAGCTTCAGAATTGTGTGTGAATAAGCCAGTAAAAGTTTTAGCTCAAACCAATCTGTATGAACGGTTGAAAGCTAAGATCTTTATATCAATTTGTGTGAACGATATATTGATTAAGTGTTGTTATAATTACGTACTTGTGTACGCAGTAATTATAATAAACTTTTTACTCCTGTGTGGAGGACCAGTGGACGTAGAGGGGCTTACCTCGAACCACTTAAATACTGTGTTATTTACCTTCTACTTTTTTATTTTATTTAACTGTGATTATTTAAGTATACACTGCACATCGAGTTGCTGTATCCACAACAACTTACTGTATTTAAGACTTCCACTACGCACTCAGATTTAAAATAGTATAGCTTGTTGTTTAAAACACTTTCCAAGCTGTATCCAGTATACTTAGTGGCCAACAAGTGGTATCAGAGTGGTTGATTCTAAAAAGAATCAGTCGTATTTTTAACCGAATCAGATCCAAAATCACTTATTTTATTAAACATTCTTTGTCATTCCTACATTCTCATATGGATACATCAATGATCAACAAAGTACCTATGTTCTCTATTAGCGAGTTTGATGATTGGAAAATCGGGATGGATGCTCATCTTGCAGCAATGCACGAAGAGATGATTTTTGTTATACAGGATGGCCCCATTAAGATCATGAAGGTAAACACGGCCGCGAGGATTGAAGGCCAAGCCCATGCTGAGATGCTCGAGAAGGAGCGCGAACAATGGATCACAGATGAAAGAAAGCGCGCCAACCTCGACAATGTTGCGAAGAATGCATTGTTTGTCACTCTCGACAAAGGCACATTCTCGAAGGTAAAGAGCTGTAAAACAGCCAAGGATATCTGGGATAAACTCAAGTTAATTTGTGAGGGAACTGAGCTCTCCAAAGAAAATAAAATTTCAAAATTAACTCAGCAATTTGAAACCTTTTGAAATGAAACCAACTGAAACACTTGAGGAACTTGACCTCAGATTCACTGGAATTGTTGGTGAACTTGAAGCTTTGGGCAAAATTTATACTCAAAGGGAGAAAAACATAAAGATTTTCAGATCTGTCCCTGCCCGATGGGACAATAGCTATGCGTGTGTCGTGTAACCTTAGTGAAATATCTACCTTTGATCTCTTTTATGACCTCAAAGCTTTCGAGTATGATATAGACAGGAGATAGAAAGCTAAAGAATCCCTAGCTAGGACTACAACCTTAGCAGCTGTATCTAATCGTTGACACGGCATACCCAGCCCATCAAAGCCAAATTTCAAAAATGCGGACAGTGACGACTATGTCCTGTCACAAGATGAAATGGCGCTCCTCATGCACAAATTCAAAAAGTTCATCAAGCAGTCTGGAAAGATTCCCTACAGGACCAAGCCTGTTCACAAGGTAAGTACTGAAACTTCCTCTGGTGACGCTAACATATGCTATAATTGCAGAAAACCAGGGCATTATGCAAACAAATGTCCTCATCCCAAAGTTCAAAGGTTGCCAGAAGCCGAGTAACAAGAGAGGGATGGACGAAGATGTGCTTGGAAAAACAAGCTCAAGGCACTGATAGGAGAATCAAAAGCCTCCCCCACACCATCCAAATCCGAAGAATGTCTTCAGGTGGTCACCGAAAGTGATTCATCTGACGGTGAGTTCGAAGATAAGGCATACATGTGCTTTATGGCAAAGGTCATTCCGGAAGAAGAAGATAGCGATGATGAGGTAAGCTCAACCTTAGCTATTCCAGTAAATGCATCGCATACTTTCGAAAACATGATGATGAATTTAAAAATATTCAAAAATCCCACGAGACTTTGAAAAATGAAAACATTCAGCTTCAACTTTCCAACATATAGCTGAAAGAAGAAAACAACTTGCTAAAAATAAATTATGAAAATATGTCTATTGATTGTGAAAACAGCAAGGTCGAGCATGAAAAACTCGTGGAGAGCAATCATCAACTTGCTCATGAACTAAGTGAGACCAAGTCTCAAAATGGAAGCAAGACAAATGATTTTGTTCTACTTCAAGCTAAATTTAATACTCTCGAGAAACGAGAAAGTGAACTTGAGACCATTCTGAAATCTTTCGAGAAATCATCCAAATGAATGGAAGAAATTCTAAGCACTGGGCAACATGCTCATGATAAAAGTGGCTTAGGATACAGCTCATTTTCAAACAAAGGGAAAACTAGTACTGTGTTCATCAAGAGTGTGGAACACATTCCTGTATCGGAAGATACTCCTAGTCCTGTGAAGGAACCTGTTGCACCGCGAAAATCAAAGGCTGCCATTCCGCCCCCGCAATCCTATTCAAGACAGCGGAATCATAAGCCATTCTAACTTGTAAGGCGCACACAATAGCATGCTCCCCGAGCATATCAACAGCGCCAACAGCCATTCAGAAAGAAGGATGTATCCAAATACCAAAGGCCTGCACAGCAGTACTTTCCATATAGCACGCCTATGTAACACCCCCAATAAGGCGGCTATTACAGTGCCGTGGACCCCGCACTGGGACCCACCAGGCGATATCCAAAATACAGATTAAATACACAATACATGTGATACCGAACCACAAAACATAGTACTTACTCCGATTTGGAATTTACAGCAGTATGGCCTACCGCCTTATTATACACATGATCCAAAACATAAGTATAATCCATATGGAGATGGAATATACCTTAAATAACAATACATTTGTTCATATTTAAAATAAAGCGGAAAGATAACATTACAGGGTACGAACATGACCGGACTCAAAAGACTTGGGGCCCCCGAACTAGTATCCTTCGAACCCTTCGTCATCACCCTGATCTTCCCGTGCCTTGCCCTTTCCTAGACCTAAAATACAACACAAGTATTTCGCCCAACACAGGGTCAGATATACATGATAAATGATTCTCAAGATATTATACAATTCACATATATAAGATTTCAAGAATAACAATCCGACTAACGAACATACCCCTCGGGCGTATGAACGCTTAGTCACAAAACGTTGAACACATCCAAATATAAGAATAGACCATGAACGAATAAGATAGTACGGCTCAAGATGGACATCACAGTACACCCGATCCAAATATGTGTCAGTGCACATGTCCACCCCGTATACGGAATCCAGGATATACGTGGGACAATGTACCTAATTAGCCTCAACGAACTATGTCTCGTGTGCACAGCCCAACACGGAAAATATTCACGCATGACTATATATGTGCCCGGCTAAAAATCCTACACAATATCCAATCGGAACGTAGATATGACTCCGGATATGTCACGATGCAACATGACAACGAATTCAATAATTCACAAATCCGATTAAAGATCGAGGACTCACCGAAATGACAATAAGGTCAACAATATCAAGGGTTCGGAAATGACGAACTTGGGAATACAATCCCACGATGAAAACGGAACATCATTAAGAACAACCTCAAATCACAAGGCACAAGTTTATAAGTGTTTCATATACATGAAATGCATAACCATCATAAGAATCCACACATCATTATAACCAAGCAAGATAACTTGCCTCAATACAGAGGCGAGAATAGTCCTTCCTTCTCAAACGAACGAACGGCCCTCGATTCAAAATCGGTTACTCGAACAATCAACCTTGAATGAAGTATATTTTACTCAATGATACATTCATATGATCATCTATACCAAATTTTAATGAGACAACATCCTAATTCCCATTTGAGTAGTTCAACTTTTTAAGATATTGAAGTGTTACTCCAAGAACCTTATTCAATACCATTATATTCTTACAATTGATTACAAGAAGTTTACCAAATGTTTTCCGGATTAAGAATTGATCCATAATGTGTTAAACAATAATCTCCTACCCTTTAAACTTATCAAGAACATCTCAATTGATTACAAGTAAAAATCTGCATTACACACAATCACTAGTGATAAATCTATATCATGATCATGAAGTCTATCTCAAGTTTAACACCATCCTTATAATCTTATAACTAACCTAGAGATTCAAATATCATACCTCTGAATTTACCTAGCTTAGGTTCAAGAAGGTCATTTCATTCTTCTAATGATCAACAAGGGTTTCTTAAAACATTTTATGGTAATTATTCCAACAAGTCATTTACATTACAATGAAACAAGGACTATTATTATTCCAATGGTGTTATTAGTATAGCAAGGAGAGTGTGGTTTCGCTAAACATGATCATCATCATTCAAAACACCAAGAAAACATCATTACAAATCACCTAATCATCATATTCATCATTAAGTTTGTTGGAAGCTTAACTATAAACATGTTTAGCTTGATTAATTCATCACTAGGTGGAGTATACTTAATCACCATCATTATAATTACGAGATTATAGGGTTAATTCATATAACATACCTTCAGAATTGAAGAACAATACACCAAAACCACAGGAACACAATCTAAGCTTCAAGAATGACTCCAACTCCCAATCAACAAGCTCCAAAATCAAAATGTAAAGCTCAAACACAAGTTGAAAGAAGGTCATTTTGATCTAGGGATGAAGAGGGATGATTATATGGGTGAAAAATTAGAGGTTGGACGTGCAAAATGAAAGACACAAGTTGTCTTTTTATAACAGCACAGTTCGTTACGTACGTTATCACAAGAGGATAACATACGTTAATAGCTTTACATATGCTACACAAAAAGTGTTACGTACGTAAGCTAAGTCCAGAGGCTGTTGGACTGAAATACGAACATCATTACGTACGTTACCGCTTGAAGCTTTACGTACGTAATGTAGATCAACTAGGTTGCCTCCAAAGGATCAGATATTCGAATCCCGTCCGGCCCCACACGCCGAAAGTTGAGATCGGATACGATTACACTGGTTATGTACATAACAGGTGCCTCTTTACGTACTTAAAGGCCTTAAAATAACATACGTTATGCCTAAGGGTTAGCGTACGTTAGGCTCGGGTTTAATAGATCAAAAAAATGTACCTATCTATACAACGTTGAGAATTCAATCATAGTGCGAGTGATCATTATTATTATGTCTATTTATGATATATTCCAACATCAATAAACATTACACAAATGCAACAAGACTACAACAGTATTGAATTATCCGAATAATACAACAGTAAGTAAGAATTTCCATCGGATATTACATACTCCCCCCGTTAAAAGGGGTTTCGTCCTCGAAACTAAGGGGTAAACAATTCAGGATACCTCTGTTGAATGATTCTCTCCATCTCCCACGTGGCCTCCTCGACCCCGTGTCGTGACCACTGAACCTTTAGTAGGGGAATCGTCTTATTTCGCAATTGTTTGATCCTCCTCTCAAGTATCCGTATGGGTCGCTCCTCATATGAATGATCCTCCGCTAAATTGATATCATCGAACTGAAGTACGTGACTCGGATCAGCAATGTATTTCCTTAACTGGGAGACATGGAACACGTTATGAATCCGGCTCAGGGCTGGTGGTAAAGCCAGGCGATAGGCTAAATCGCCTACTCGTTCCAAAACCTCAAACGACCCGATATACCTCGGACTCAGCTTGCCTCTATTCCCAAAACGAAAAACTCCACGAGTAGGGGACACCTTCATTAGTACATGGTCGCCGACCTCAAACTCAAGCGGTCGCCGGCGGTTGTCTGCGTAGGACTTCTGTCGGCTTTGAGCCGTCAACAAATGACTCCTAATCAGAGCGATCTTCTCACGGGCTGCTAACAACATATCGGGTTCCGTACCCAAGGTTTCAGATGGATCGTCCCAACACAGAGGGGATCTACAACGACGGGCATACAACGCTTCCTAAGGTGCCATCTTAATCTAAGTGTGCCAGCTATTATTATAAGTGAATTCCACCAAAGGAAGTTGGGCATCCCAATCATCCTTCCAATCGAGAACGCACGCCCTCAGCATATCCTCTAAAGTTTGGATAGTTCTCTCAGTCTGACCATCCGTCTGCGGGTGAAATGCTGTGCTGAAGTTCAATTGCGTACCCATGACACGATGAACTGCTTTCCAAAAATGTGACACGAATCGCCCGTCACGATCTGATACAATACTCTTAGGGGTACCATGTAACCTTACAATTTCTTTGATAAATAGTTGGGCCAATCTCTCGGGTCCCCAAGTGTATTTAATCTCCAGAAAGTGGGCTGATTTGGTTAGACGATCCACAATCACCCAAATCGCATTCATCCCTCGACAACTCGTCGGCAAGCTGGTGATAAAATCCATCGATATGTCCTCCCATTTCCACTCGGGAATTGGAAGCGGTTTCAGCATTCCTGCGGGTCGCTGGTTCTCAATCTTAACTTGTTGACAGGTTAGACACCTCGAAACGAACTCCGCAACTTCACGTTTCATACTTCCCCACCAATAATATTGTTTCAAATCCTTATAAATTTTGCTAGACCCCGGGTGGATAGAGTACGGGGTAGCATGAGCTTCTCTCAGGATAGAATTCCTTAATTCATCATCTGCGGGTACACGAACTGCCTCTGAGCGTATCAATCCATCCTCGTATCACAAAGCCAGAGCTTTCCTTGAGTTATTTCATCGCGAACTCGTGATAAGAATGGGTCCGTAACTTGCTTCGATCTAATTATATCCTCAAGGGACGATGAGATCTCAAGTGTACAGAGTTGTCCTTGAATACTGTAACTGCACTTCAATTTCACCTCACCAATTCTAACCGCAATTCCTCTCGAGTTGTTAGGCGGGCAAGCATCCGCTCCTGTCTGCTTTACGATCAAAGCGCCAAGAACTACATTTGCTTTGCCCGGATGATAAAGGATCTCGATATCATAGTCTTTGATGAGTTCTAGCCACCTTCTCTCGCCTCATGTTTAACTCCTTCCGAGTAAAAATGTACTTCGTGCTCTTGTGATCGGAAAATCGACAGTAACTCCATACAGATAATGACGCCAGATTTTTAAAGCAAACACTATGGCTGCGAGCTCTAAATCATGGGTGGGGTAGTTGACCTCGTAAGGTCGTAGATGTCTCGATGCATAGGAGATCACCTTCCCTTTCTCCATTAGTACACACCCAAGTCCCTATTTAGATGCGTCACTGTACACTACAAACCCTTCCATTCCTTTCGGTAGGACTAAAATAGGTGCCGAAATCAAACGACTCTTAAGTTCATCAAAACTCCGCTGACATGCCTCTGACCATAAATACTTCTTATCCTTCCTCAGAAAATTAGTCATTGGTTGGGCAATTTTGGAAAAACCCTCCACGAACCGTCGGTAATTACCTGCTAATCCCAATAAACTGCATACTTCTTTCACGTTCTTTGGTGGTAACCAGTCTCAGATAGCTTCTGTCTTCTGTGGGTCTACTCGCACCCCAACAGTTGATATCACATGTCCGAGAAAGATAACTTCATTTATCCAGAACTCACATTTAGAAAACTTTCCATAAAGCTGCGCCCGCCTTAACGCCTCGAGAACCAGATGGAGATGACGCTCGTGCTCTTCATGGTCACGAGAATAGATCAGAATGTCATCAATAAAAACGACTACAAAGCGATCCAGATAATTAATAAAGACTCGATTCATCAGTTCCATGAATACTGCCGGTGCATTCGTCAGTCCAAAAGGCATCACTACGAACTTATAATGCCCATAGTGAGTACGAAAAGCGGTCTTCGAAATATCAGACTCACGAATCCTCAACTGATGGTAACCAGACCTCAAGTCGATCTTAGAAAACACAGCAGCCCCCTGAAGCTGATCCAATAAATCATCAATACGCGGCAATGGATATTTTTTCTTAATGGTTACCCTGTTCAGCTCACGATAATCAATACACAGACGTAGGGATCCGTCCTTCTTCCGTACAAATAGTACTGGTGCTCCCCAAGGGGACGCGCTAGGTCTAATGTAGCCCTTCTCGGTCAAATTCTCAAGTTAGATCTTCATCTCCTGCATCTCAGTGGGAGCCATACAATACGGTGCTTTTGAAAGCGGGGACGTACCAGGCTCTAGCTCAATATAGAATTCTACATCACGATGTGGAGGTAAGCCTAGCAACTCATCTGGAAATACGTCTGGGTAGTCTCGGACTACCGGAATATTGACCAATTCAAATGGTCAATCCGTTGTCTTGGTCATGTAACACCAATAGCCAATACATCCTTGATTAAGCAGTTTCACTGTTTTCATAGCGCTGATGATTCTCCCGGAACGACTGGGATTGTCACCCTGGAAGGTACACTCAACACCATCGTCAGATGTGATGGTCAATGTTCGCTTACGGACACTAATTATGGCATCATGACGGTCCATCCAATCGATACCCAAGATCACATCATCTTTAGGTAAATCGACCACAATTAAATTTGACAACCACTCACGGTCGTTCATACGAATCGAGCAGTCCTGAACTTCACGATTCCCAACAATTCTTCTACCATCACGTAGTCCAATTATATAAGTTTCACAATTGATAACATGCTCTAATTGCAAACGACTCAAACAGGAAATAGATAAAAAGGAGTGTGAAGCACCGGTATCAAGAAGAACACAGACAGGCTGAGATTGGATCTCGAGAGTACTTGCAATCATGCTGGCTTCGGGATCTTCAGCCTTCTTCATCTCGTAGACTCTGGGTTTTGCAGCTCTGGCACCAGAGGTACCAGCTTGATTTCCACGCCCCATCCCTTTGTTTGCCCCGGTAGTCTGAAAAGAAGCAGACGGAGGTACACGGTCCTGCACTGAAGACTGTACTGGAGCATGAGGTGCTGTGGGAGTACGTCCTGGTCCACTCCTGTAATAACGAGCACGATGTCCATTTTTCCCACAAGTATGGCATGACACGGCTGGCCCTGGGCATTTCGAATTGATGTGCCCCTGGTCTCCACAATTATAGCACACAACAGATAGGCTCACCGCTCGAGGTTGCGATCCAGTTGGCTTCGACGCCGTAGGTTTCCGTTCAGAAGTATTTGGCACTGGTTGGGGTCTCTTGAATGTTCCCCGGTTGCTGTCTGACTGGTTCTGGTTCCTGAATTTCTTGTTGTTAGACTTCGGTTGCTTCTTGGAAATTTCTTTCACGGTCAATTCGTAATCCAGATCCTTCTCAATGAACTCCGGTAGGGTCACACAATGATGGTTCAATAGTTGCATTCTCATTCGGGGTTTAAGCCTTTTGAGAAAGTATTTGATCTTATCTGCCTCCGTTTGGACAATCGTCGCGGCAAAAGGAAGAAGTGCCTGGAATTTCTCGGCGATAGATATTACATCATCATCTTCGGACGGGTCCGGTTCAAGAATCGATAGTTTGGCCTCATGAGAGGACCCGGATAGTAACGGTCTAGCATGAGATTTTTAAATTCCTCCCAAGTACATACGCCATCAGCTGGCCTCACCGAAAGCCACCAAGTGTGGGCGCCCTTGCCCAAGTAGTAAGCTGCTACGGATACGCGATTCTCTACAGGACAGTTTACCATATCGAACAATTTCTCGAAGTGTTCGCTCCAATGCACGATATCAGCCGACTCAGAGGAACCTTCAAAAATCAGGGGTCGCTGGCGAGAGATGTCGCTGATGATCTGACTCACCGGTCCGTCATGTACAGGGGGTGGCCCCTGATGCTGGTCGGTAGCAGCTCTCTGCATAGTTTCCATTAACTGACCCATTTGGGTCATCTGAGCCATCATGCCCTGCATCACAGTGTAAGGATCTACACGAGCATCCTCGCGTCCAGTGTGGTGCGATTGATCCCTAGAAGGCGAATCACTGCCTGCGGAACTATGCTCTGCATTCGCTTGCCTGTTGGCTCGTGGTATCGGGATTCGGCCCCTTCCGAAGCCTCGTCCCCCTCTGCCACGGCCTCTCAAATTTCTTTCCATACTGAAAGAATCAATTCATAAAGATAACCATAAGTACAGTTCATGATATCAATAAGAATTCATGCTAAGTTAATGGCAGTAAGAAATTACATATTCAAGAAAACAGTTCGTAATGAGTTATCGTCACTACGAGGGTCACACAGAATATCATATCGACGTTTGAGTCGAATGATTTCAATCATATAATCAATCCAGGATTTTATTTGTATCATCAATCAGATAATTCCTGCCACAAACCCTTAAAATGCCAAGATCAACAAAGAGATCCATTCAGATATCCATATCATGTCAGTAATTTAAACATGGTTCATAAAGTACGTACCGCATTTGGCTCGTAGGATCAGGCGCTCGCACGGGTCACACGTGACACGAAGGTCTCTTGATACTAGTTCAATACACAAAGACTTAAAAAAATGACAGTTTTCTCCGATACCATCTTCTGTAACACCCCAATAAGGCGGCTATTACAGTGCCGTGGACCCCACACTGGGACCCACCAGGCGATATCCAAAATACAGATTAAATACACAATACATGTGATAGCAAACCACAAAACATAGTACTTACTCCGATTTAGAGTTTACAGCAGTATGGCCTACGGCCTTATTATACACAGGGTCCAAAACATAAGTATAATCCATATGGAGATGGAATATACCTTAAATAATAATACATTTGTTCATATTTAAAATAAAGCGGAAAGATAACATTACACGGTACGAACATGACCGGACTCAAAAGACTTGGGCCCCCCGAACTAGTATCCTTCGAACCCTTCGTCATCACCCTGATCTTCCCGTGCCTTGCCCTTTCCTCGACCTAAAATACAACACAAGTATTTCGCCTAACACAGGGTCAGATATACATGATAAATGATTCTCAAGATATTATACAATTCACATATATAAGATTTCAAGGATAACAATCCGACTAATGAACATACCCCTCGGGCGTATGAACGCTTAGTCACAAAACGTCGAACACATCCAAATATAAGAATGGACTATGAACGACTAAGATAGTACGGCTCAAGATGGACATCACAGTACACCCGATCCGAATATGTGTCAGTGCACATGTCCACCCCGTATACGGAATCCAGGATATACGTGGGACAATGTACCTAATTAGCCTCAACTAACTACGTCTCGTGTGCACAGCCCAACACGGAAAATATTCACGCATGACTATATATGTGCCCGGCTAAAAATCCTACACAATATCCAATCGGAACGTATATATGACTCCAGATATGTCACGATGCAACATGACAACGAATTCAATAATTCACAAATCCGATTAAAGATCGAGGACTCACCGAAATGACAATAAGGTCAACAATATCAAGGGTTCGGAAATGACGAACTTGGGAATACAATCCCACGATGAAAACGGAACATCATTAAGAACAACCTCAAATCACAAGACACAAGTTTATAAGTGTTTCATATACACGAAATGCATAACCATCATCAGAATCCACACATCATTATAACCAAGCAAGATAACTTGCCCCAATACGGAGGCGAGAATAGTCCTTCCTTCTCAAACGAATGAACGGCCCTCGATTCAAAATCGGTTACTGGAACAATAAACCTTGAATGAAGTATATTTTACTCAATGATACGTTCATATGATCATCTATACCAAATTTTAACGAGACAGCATCCTAATTCCCATTTGAGTAGTTCAACTTTTTAAGATATTGAAGTGTTACTCCAAGAACCTTATTCAATACCATTCTATTCTTACAATTGATTACAAGATGTTTACCAAATGTTTGCTGGATTAAGAATTGATCCATAATGTGTTAAACAATAATCTCCTACCCTTTAAACTTATCAAGAACATCTCAATTGATTACAAGTAAAAATCTGCATTACACACAATCACTAGTGATAAATCTATATTATGATCATGAAGTCTATCTCAAGTTTAACACCATCCTTATAATCTTCTAACTAACCTGGAGATTCAAATATCATACCTCTGAATTTACCTAGCTTAGGTTCAAGAAGGTCATTTCATTCTTCTAATGATCAACAAGGGTTTCTTAAAACATTTTATGGTAATTATTCCAACAAGTCATTTACATTACAATGAAACAAGGACTATTATTATTTCAATGGTGTTATTAGTCTAGCAAGGAGAGTGTGGTTTTGCTAAACATGATCATCATCATTAAAAACACCAAGAACACATCATTACAAATCCCCTAATCATCATATTCATCATTAAGTTTGTTGGAAGCTTAACTATAAACATGTTTAGCTTGATTAATTCATCACTAGGTGGAGTATACTTAATCACTTTCATTATAATTACGAGATTATAGGGTTAAATCGTATAACATACCTTCAGAATTGAAGAGCAATACACCAAAACCACAGGAACACAATCTAAGCTTCAAGAATGACTCCAACTCCCAATCAACAAGCTCCAAAATCAAAATGTAAAGCTCAAACACAAGTTGGAAGAAAGTAATTTTGATCTAGGGATGAAGAGGGATGATTATATGGGTGAAAAATTAGAGGTTGGACGTGCAAAATGAAAGACACAAGTTGTCTTTTTATAACAGCACAGTTCGTTATGTACGTTATCACAAGAGGATAACGTACGTTAACAACTTTACGTACGCTACACAAAAATTGTTACGTACGTAAGCTAAGTCCAGAGGCTGCTAGACTGAAATACGAACATCATTACGTACGTTAGCGCTTGAAGTTTTACGTACGTAATGTAGGTCAACTAGGTTGCCTCCAAAGGATCAGATATTCGAATCCCGTCCGGCCCCATACGCCGAAAGTTGAGATCGGATACGATTACACTGGTTACGTATGTAACATGTGCCTCTTTACGTACGTAGAGGCCTTAAAATAACGTACGTTATGCCTAAGAGTTAGCGTACGTTAGGCTCAGGTTTAATAGCTCAAAAAAATGTACTTATCTATACAACGTTGAGAATTCAATCATAGTGCGAGTGATCGTTATTATTATGTCTATTTATGATATATTCCAACATCAATAAACATTACACAAATGCAACAAGACTACAACAGTATTGAATTATCCGAATAATACAATAGTAAGTAAGAATTTCCATCGGATATTACAGCCTAGGTATTGGATACAGGAGCCTCGTCATTCATCGAGACAACAAATGTCCGCACAGTATCAACAACAGCGTTGGGAATCCAACTGGAGACCCAGAAGGCAAGCTGTAAGGCCAAAGAAAATGGCTCCACCTCCGAGACGGCGTATATACTGGATTAATAATAATAACCCTGATTTTTACATGCATAATGATTATCATGGATACAGTAACTACGTACATGCCCCACGTAGATCCGCAAGTCTGTACCAAATGTTACCTACAGTAAACCAATTGCTGTCAGGAAAGTTTGGGTACCTAAAGTCACTAACACTCACGGACCCAACAATCAAAGGGGACCTAAATCTACATAATTTATGTGCTACAGGACATTTTGGAGAAGGACATATGGTACTTCGACAGCGGATGCTCTCGGCACATGACAGGAAATAGAAGCAAGATATCAGATTTTGTAGAAGATCGTGGTCCAAAAGTGCGCTTCGGTGATAAATCTAAAGGAAGAACAAGAGGAAAAGGAAACCTTCTTGTCGGAAAATTCAAAGTCACTGATGTAGCTCATGTTGAAGGCTTACAGCATAATCTACTTAGTATTAGCTAGTTCTGTGACAAATAGTTCTTGGTGAAATTCTATATAGATCAATGTAGAGTCAAGAACATCCTGACCAAAGAAGTTGTGCTCACCGGAAGCAGATCAGGTAATATGTATATTGCTGACTGGATGCCTACGAGCTCCATTATTCCTTGTTTAGTTGCCAAAGACACTGCAGATCTAAGCTGGCTATGGCATAAGAGGATGTCACATGTCAACTTCAAGACAATCAACAAGCTCTCAAGATAGGGACTGGTTAGAGGATTGCCGAATGTATCATTCCAAAAAGACAGTTTTTGTGGACCATGTCAAAAAGGCAAGCAAATCAAGTCCACCCTGAAGAACAAATCCTACCTTTCAACCCACAGAGTGTTGGAGATGCTACACATAGATCTTTATGGTCCTGTAGACCCGGTAAGTTTGGGAGGTAAGAAATACTGTCTTGTTGTTGTTGATGATTTCTCCAGGTATGCTTGGACAATTTTCCTAAGCAAGAAGAAGGAAACGACATCAAAGCTGCCCGAGCTCCTGAGGAAGCTTCAAAATGAAAAGGGATCGAGTATCGTGTCCATTCGTTCTGACAGAGGTACATAATTTACTAATCGCTTTATAGAGCAATACTGTTCGAAGAATGGGATACAGCACGAATACTCAGCTGCCCGTACACCTCAACAAAATGGTGTTGCCGAGCGAAAGAATAGAACGCTGAAAGAAGCGACAAGGATAATGATTGCCGCAAGCAAGTTGCCATAGTGTTTCTGGGGTGAAGCAACCAATACATCATGCTACACTCAAAACCGTTGTATCGTCAACAAACACCACAACAATACAACATACGAGGTATGGAACAACAAAACTCCATTAGTTTCGTATTTTCACATTTTTGGATGCAGGTGCTATGTGTTGAATAATGGGAAGGATCAACATAGAACCTTCGATGAGAAGTCAGATGAAGGAATTTTTGTAGGATATTCCTCCGTCAGCAAAGCTTTCAGGATCTTTAATAAAAGGAAGCTGACGATCGAGGAATCAGTTCATGTAGTGTTCGACAAACCTCACCATGACCCTGCAGGAGTAGAAGCTGTTACTCAGAACATCCAACAACTCTCCATCTTAAATCCTCCAACACCCATAGAACCTGTTATTGACCTGGAAATCAACCCCACAGCTGTAAGAATCGACGTAGATGAAGCCGATGCTATATAAGCTGAAGCTGAAACTACAGCAACTCAAGATACAGTACGGAACCCTGAATTAGAACCTGACCGGAGATGGTTGAGAGATCACCCGCAAGAGCTGATCATTGGAAACATAAATGCTGGTGTTTCTACCCGAAGGAGAATACAGAGTACACAAGGAAATGCACTGTGTGCACAAGAAGAACTAGATACTGAGATATCACCATTTCCTGAATGGAAATCTCAATCCGAGCTTACAAGACTCAATATGTGCACTATTGATGTATTCTTAGCCCAGTCCGAACCTGTTTCTACTATATAAGCTCTTAATAATTCTCATTGGATAACATCTATGGAAGAAGAGCTTAATGGTTTCGAAACAAATAATGTATGGTATCTTGTATCCAGACCTACGCATCAATCGGTTATAGGAACCAAATGGGTATTTAGAAACAAGAAGGATCGAAATGGACTAATTATAAGGAATAAATCAAGGCTAGTCGCACAAGGCTATAGACAGGAAGAAGGCATAGACTACGATGAAACTTTTGCCCCTATAGCCAGACTAGAAGCCATTAGGATATTTTTAGCCTTTTCCGCCCATAAGAGCTTCATTGTATACCAAATGGACGTCAAAAGTACATTCCTAAATAGAGACCTTGCCGAAGAAGTTTATGTTGAACAACCACCATGGTTTGCCAACACATACGGGATCGATCTATTATACAGGCTGAGGAAAGCACTATATGGACTTAAGCAAGCCCCTAGAGCATGGTATGAGACCCTGTCCCAGTATCTAACCGATAATGGATTTGAGAAAGGTGCTGTGGACAAAACCTTTTTCAAAATACAAGAAGGTGATGACCTTCTAATGGTTCAAATCTATGTAGATGATATTATATTTGGTTCATCTAACCTTGCTTTATGGCGAAGGTTCTCTCATCTCATGCAAAGTAAATTTGAAATAAGTATGTTGGGAGAACTTAGTTATTTCCTAGGTTTGCAGGTAAAGCAGTTTCCTACAGGAATTTTCATCAACCAGGAAAAATACAGCAAGCAGTTTCTCAACAAATTTAGAATGAACACTTCCAAATCATCGTCAACCCCCATGAGCACTTCCGTGCAAATTAGTGCTGATGAAGCCGGAAAGCCGGTTGACCAATCACTCTACAGGAAGCTTATTGGCTCTCTCCTGTACCTAACGGCTAGCAGGCCCGATATCCAGTTTGTTGTAGGAGTGTGTGCGAGATATCAAGTAGCACCCAAAGAATCACACTTCAATACAGCTAAACGAATCCTGAAGTATATTAAAGGAACAGTCGATGTGGGACTGTGGTATCCTAAAGAAGGCGGATTCGATTTAGTTGGATACAACGACTCGAATCTCGGAGGCTGCAAGCTAGATAGGAAGAGTGCAAGTAGAACTTGTCACTTTCTTGGACCTAGACTTGTCTTGGTTCAGTAAGAAGCAAATGGCAAACTCACTTTCCATGGATGAATCAAAATACTACGCTGCTGGTAGTTGCTGTATGCAGATCCTTTGGATGCAGCAACAGTTGTCAGATTATGGGATTGAAGCCAAGGAAATGCCAATCATGTGTGATAGCACGAGTGCAATTGCTATAACGCACAATCCTGTATTGCACTCGCGCACTAAGCATATCAACATGAAGCATCATTTCATAAGGAATCATGTCGAGAACAAGGATGTTCGGCTTGAAAAAGTTCATACAGATATTCAGTTGGCCGACATCATCACCAAGACTCTCGACACAGCAAGATTCAACATGCTTCTACAAGAATTGGGATTGCTACAGCCTGACTCTCTGTAAGTATTTAGCGTTTTTACTCAACAATTGAGGGGGAATGGTGTAAGACCCAAGAATACAGTATCCACCATTAATTATATGTACACTCAGAACCTTCAATACAACACTGTAGGGAACAAAGAAATATGAATCATCCTACAGCTGACGTGTGCAATAATTAAGGGAGAATACAGTATGACCCATGAATACAGCATTAATCCAAAAGTTGCTGTATGGAATTGAACTCTATATGTACCTTTTAAGGGGGAACGTTGTATTATCGCGGATACAGAACATACTATGGGAATTCGATTCATTATATATATTATAATATTTCTTTTTAAAATAATTTTTGTCCACGTGCCCTGTTTTCATGTCAAATGTCGTTTATATTAAATGCCTTACACGACATCTGGACAATCAAATCTCAAAAGTCGCGATGTTTTCAAATTGTTTAATATTTAATACTGCCGTTTCAGTCATTAAGGGTAACAACAAATGTCAGAAGTGGGACGCGCTCCTATTTTAAAATTCAATGGATAAGTGTACCAGTTACACTCAGTCCATCATGACCGTTCATTTCAAACGCCGGTTCCCATCCCTTAAATCTGACCATTTGTTCTCTGAAAACCCTTCTTCGCCGCCCACTATAAAAGGACTGCAAATGCCATCTGAGACTCTTTACGCCTTCTACATATTTTAAGAGCACTCAAGCAATTCAGCCTACAAGTTTTTCTGTGTTTACTGCTTATTTTTCTTGAATCTTTTTCATTTTTTCTTGAGAATCAACAATGGCGTCTACTCAGACATCTTCCAACGCCCTCAAGAAGTCTCTGAACTTCATCGATGGATGGATCTTCTCCAGATTTGTCGTGATGGAACGCATTCATGCTGAAACTGATGACGTCGATACGATGGAGGTCGTCATCACTAGAATCCGTCAACAAGGACTCTACCGCCTTGGGAGCCACACCGCCGAAAATTATGACGTTCATCTTGTTGAGGAGTTCTACCTCAACGCCGTGGTTCGTTTTCTGCCTCTGGCTCTAGGAGGACATGTTGCTGATATCAAAGCAGTCATTCGCGGAGTGGAGATATGCATTGACCAAGAGCTACTCAAAAACATCTTCAGGCTACCCTCTGATGGCCTAACCATGGAAGAGCTTGAGAACTTTGGATCTCAAGAGGTACTGACTCAATACTATGGCTTGTTCACCAGTTTGGAAATGGTGGAAGTGGTTCACAACACATGCCATAAGAAAATTTTTGCTTACCGTTTGTTTATTTGCATGATTTTTGTTGCCGTATCATCGAGAATCGCACAGGTGCATTTGAGATGTGCATAAATCTTAGATTTAGGATGATGGTAGCAATTATGCCCTGTGAAAAGGTCAATTGGTGTCAGATTATTCTGAAACGCTTGCAGGAAGAGTTGTCCAAACCTGCTACTCAGAAGAAATCATTTGGTTTATTCTTAAACCACAATTTGACGAAGTGTGGACTTGCACAATCCGCAGATGCAAAGAAGATTAGTTCGCGGATATTCTTAGGAGGAGTCAGGCCCACTGCCTTCAATCAAAGCATTCTGATCGCAGACAGGCCTTTTATCCAGAACTTGCCGCTATCTGAAGATCCAAGGGATGTTTCTTCGAAGTCCCAGAGTGCTGAATCTTCTAAGAAACGAAAGAGATCTCACAAGAAGACACCAGTTGCTGCTGAGAAGCCGAAAAGGAAGCTAAGGAGGCTCACAAAATCTAAATCCACAGAACCCTCCGAGGATGCTCCTACTGTGGCGCAACCCACTGATCAACTACCCCAGGGCCCAACCCCTGTGGCAGAGATGCCCGCTACTGTATCGACAGTAGATTCTGAGCCTTTGGCGGCTACGACGGATACAAGGACTTCTGCCAACTCAAAAGACTCTAGCGAGTTGGCTGCCTGTTTGGAGCCAACAGCTACCTCTTCTATATGGGATTCCACACCCGTTCAGGATCCACCTTCCTTCGGGGCACCATCCCCTGTAAGGAATCCCTCTCCGATACAGGATCCCACACCTGTAGAGGAACCCCTTTCTACAGCAAACCCAGATGCTGTACGGAGTCCCTCCCCTGACACAATAATTTCCATGACTCTGCTTTCCGTGTAGATTGAGCAGTCATTCGAGCGATTTCTCCAATGGAAGAATTTTAGACTTGCTCCGTACAAAATCTTGTACAACTGGAGTGAGTGGAGTGATGAAGAGAAGTTCGTTTTGGAAGTGACGGACACCCAAGAAATTGCTATCCTGATCCAATGGGACAACTTATTCGTCAAGGAGCTAATTGAGAGTTATCTTCTTGATAAAGATGAGTCAAATAGGAAAGGAAAAGCTTTGTCAATGGAAGCTCCCGACAGTCCCAAATTTGATCCTGATTCCGACGATGATGACGACGCACTCTAAGCTGGTTTGCGAATGAGTCGAGAGAAAGCTCAAGCCAAGAAGGATGAAGGGACATCCACTCATCAATCGTCCCCTTCGCCACAACAAGAAATTATTCCTGACAATGAGGATTCAGGCCCTCATGTCGAGGAAGGAGATAATGTTTCGCAACAGGCACCCAAGCCTACTGTCGCCGCCGAAGAAGAAGATTCATGCGCCTTCCAGCAATAGGAATCAGTCCCTCTGCCAGAACAGGCAGACGCTGAGAGACACCAGGAGGATATGGTCCCTTCTGTATCCATTTCTATAGATACCTCTTCGAAACAGGAGGATGCCGCACCTCCTGCCGCCGAAACCGCAATAGATGCTCCCGCCCCATCAACCACCTTGGAATCCGACGATGGTACTATACCTAAGAATGTCCAACTCACTTCACGCCCAAACGTGAACTTGAGAAGGTTGAATGGAGTAGAAGACTTTGCCCAGCCAGATTCTCCTCGCACTGAAACAAGGAAAGAGCGCTTACGTGCTCTTGGCCTCCAAACTGTATTTATTCAGGACGCAGTGAATGCTTTACACTCAGTATAAAAGGCTCTGGATTGGCTTCACACATTTGCTGTTGAATAAATGACTGGATTACAGCATGAAGTCTATCGAGTAGTCGAAGCATTCACTGTCTTGCCAGAAGTCTTCAAGCAAGCCCTGAAGAATCTACAAGAGAATCAAGAATCGATCCTGAGAGAAGAGCAATCGAAACTACGCATATCTAAGGCCAAGACTGCATCTGCTCTAATCGAAACAGGTTCCCAACTGCGAGCTCATGACAAGAACATTAAGGATATGTCGCAGGTACTCTCCTCCCTTGTTGAGAGAATTTCAAATATAGAGACAAAACAGGATATCGCTTTGGAAATCCTAGGACGTCTTGATGAAAAGGTATCATACCTTGATGATGTCAAAAGGCGGAAGAAGCACGGGAAGCCGCCAGGAGAACAAGGTTGTAGCAAGAAAAAGAGTACTTAGCTCCATTTGAAGACTCAGTCACTGCTGATATAGCCCGTATCTCAACACCAAACGTGAGGATACAGACCAGAATTCCAGGATCCTAAGTATCCTTGGAAAAGCTTCTTTCAAAAGCCTCATTATTTGAACCTCCCGACTGACCGACAGCCGACTGCTGCAGAGATCAAGAATTGGAGGAAAAATGAACTACTAAGATACTTCATTGTACTTATCCGGGATTCCACCTTATTCAATAGATGCATAACGGTACTTGAAGCCGTTGAGGAATTCAAGAAGAAGCTAGAAGAAGGAACGCTCCCGCTACAGCAGCAGATGAAGTCAAAGCATCGAAATGGTGACTTGGTGACCCATCCAGAGGACTGGATCCTAGTCTTTGATAAATCTTATGAAGGACGTGCAATCTATCAGAATCGAGACAAGGATGCTTATCAGAACTGGTGGCGAAACACCAAGAATGATCCAAAACGACCATAGAGGCACTCTGACTTTAGGAGCTGAATACCTTAGTATATTATTCGATTGTAATTTTACTTTCAAAACAGCAATCCTTGTACTCTATTTGAATATCAATAAAATGTTTGCCTGTCTTGAAAGATTACAACTCGTAATCTCCTGTGTTCATTTTTGTTTACAGTCACCTTATTTATTCTTACTGTATTCATACTATGAAATCTATTTCATACACAAGCTGTAAGAACTTGTCTGCGAACAGTTCATAGTTTAAGTTGTATGCATCTAGAAAACAATGTAAGATTGTGCTTGCGCACCAATCATAAGCTTTCAATGTAACTTTCTTTTGATAAAAGCTGAACTTGCCTGCAAGCAGTTCTTAGTGTTAAAAAGCCAAAAATTGAAGGCCAAAACATTCGAAAGAAGACCAAGAAGTCTGCCCTACTAAAAACCACTAAGTGTCAAAGTTTAGGCATCATCAAGGATGTTTGGATAAACATCATATGGTTTCAGAAAGGAAGACTCGGAAGGACTTGGTAAATTATCAAAAAGGGGGAAATTGTTGGGATAACAAATCCCTGTATCAATGCTGCCCTGTATCGATCGTATTGTCAGTATGTTTTGACAATATGCCAAATCTTGAATACCGCCTCTAGCTGTATCGAAAAGCTGATCAAGTATCAAACATGTATCGAAGACTTCTCGCAGTCCCTACAATACAGTATATTGATCATACAGCAAAGAGTCCTGCAAAGCCAAAGTATGGAAACTGTCTCAAATATCAATAAAGTGATACCTTCCATACAACTCTCAACAGGACAGGAAGGAATCTTCAGTATTCGCTAAAAGTCAAGACCCGTTGATAAAGAAGTATTTAAATACTAAAGGATAAAGTACTTAAATACTGTAAGTCAGAAGATCTTTAAAATCCCATAATATCCGGATCTCAGTCAATATTAGTTGTCGCAGAATCTTGCCTCAACGGATAGATTTCAAACGGATATATTTCAGATGGCTATATATATCTCCAGAGTTTGAAGATCATCAACTACTCATAAACAACTGAAAAACTACTGAACGACTAAACGACTTACAAACGATCAAGCTTACAAGAAATATTCAGAGCAAAACATATCTCCCCAAGCTTTCTGCTATTCAGATATAAGAGATATACAGTGCTCAAAACCTTGAACAACACATCATCAGCTTATAGCCCAGAAAGTCATAGCTGTTGTTCAACCCTATTTTATATTAGAACAAACTCTTATCCGCCCTGTGTGGACTGAGGAATCTTTGCTTCTCCTTAACTGTGTGTGAAGGACTTGCATCGAATAATACGAAGCTTCAAAACTGTGCGTGAAGAAGCCAGTCAAAGTGTTAGCTAAAACCAATCTGTGTGAACGGTTGAAAGCTAAGATCTTTATATCAATCTGTGTGAACGATATATTGATCAAGTGTTGTTATAATTATGTAGTTGTGTACGCAGTAATTATAATAAACTTTTTACTCCTGTGTGGAGGACCAGTGGACGTAGAGGGGCTTACCCCGAACCACTTAAATACTGTGTTATTTACCTTTTGCTTTTATTGTTTTATTTAACTGTGATTATTTAAGTATACACTGCACATCAAGTTGCTGTATCCATAGCAACTTACTGTATTTAAGACTTCCGCTACGCACTCATATTTAAAACAGTACAACTTGTTATTTAAAACACTTTTCAAGCTGTATCCACTATACTTAGTGGCCAACAATTTGTGATATTGATATGATTACCATTAGGTAACAAGAAATGAGCAGGTCCCCTCTCTTGAATTACTTGGGAGGAACCAATCATTGTTGTCACTGAGGATACATATGGTACAATATCCACGAATAATTGCCTATTCCAAAGAATAGTATGTGTTATTCCACTATCAGCAAGGCACTCAATTTTGTCACGAGACATCTACAATAAGACATGGAACTCGATTAGTCTTATGTTCATAAACATAGTGAAAACTCACTAACTTCGAGTTTAGGAAAATTCGACCAAGTTGGTTAGAATCAAAGTTAGCACAATCTCTTGAAATAATTTCTGTACAGCTTGAGCTTTGTTCGCGAAAATAGCAATAACTCCTTATTTAACAAGGCTATGGAATAAAGGTCACTTGTTATAGAAATTAGACTTCCGTATCCATCCATAGGTCATGGACTTTCGGGATCATTAAACTCAGATCGTACTGCTCATTTCAAGTTGCTATTTTGGCATTTTCCTATTTTTCAGTGATAGAGCAAGGTTGAAGCCTTCTCAAAGGCATTAGTTGTTAGATTAGTACAAGGGGGTTGAATAGTGTGGATTAGAGTTTTGAACTCTTTTTGTGTGGAAGCAGATAATCGGAGTAATAAACAAATATCAAAAAAGAAAAGACACAAGAATTTATTCGAGAGGCTCGGCTATTAACGAAGCCTATGTCCCCTACCTAGTGTATCGACTAGGACTTTTTTTCAATACTGAATGCACTTTGTAGTTTAGTGTCAACTCTATTGCAACAGCACTTTCGAGCTTAGTGCTAAACTTCAGTTGCTTGATTTCCTGGCTCAAGACTAACCTTAATATCTTGCTTTACGAGTACAAGATAAACTCTCAGATATACAATGATGGTTGCGAGTACACTTACTCGTCTTACAGTACAGTTTCTCACAGAGATACAAGAATGTGTATATAGAAATGTAGAACAATTCTTCTCGTATCAAATACATAATGTGTATATCTCAGAGTGATTTGCTTGGTAAGCTCAGATGAAAGTATGTATGCTTGATAGTAATTGTGTGTATCTCAACACCTTGAAGCATCTCTATTTATAGCACTTGGAGGCCATTTTCCCGTTAGAATAGTAGGCCTGAATTACGTACGCTAGGCAACCTTTGTTATGTACATAAGACCTATAACGTACGTTACATCCTACATGTAACGGCCGTAATGATGCACTGGAAAATGGACAGTAGCTTCTGTATTCACTGTTACGTACATTATGCTTCCATGCATTGCGTACGTTATGCTTGGTCTTCATATCCGTTGGATGTGATGATGTCCTGGATGATGTTACTATGTGGAAAATCAATGGTTAGGACATAAATTCAAATTCAAAGTTGATAACGTATGTTATGGATGCAGATTTATGTACATTATAACATATAACCGTTTCAAAGACTTTGACAATCTGGAAACTTTATCAACGGTGAGAAATCAATTGTTATGTACGTTATGTAATGTAGGTTACGTATGTTATGAGTGCTCAGTTTTAATGAATATGTTACAATATATGATTTAAAATAACGATAGTAAAATGTGTAACGAGATAATAATTATTTTGCTAAAAAGAGCATCATCAAAATATGTATCAAAAAAATATTGTTTCAACATTAGTGTAGATGCAAAAACATGGCAATGATAGCCTTAGCCGTGTTTGAATGTGATAATGATCCTTTTGGTAACTCCAACTTGGTAGACTTGCAAAGAAAGTAGGAATGTCGGTATAACTAAGGCTGTTTAAAAACCATTGTTTTCGTTTGAACTTTCAAAGCATAAATAAGTACCAAGGAGGATGAGCCTAGTCATGATCAAAAGTTTTGACAAAATCCACCCAATGCATCAAATTAACCAAGCAATTCTTACTAAGCAATTATTTTTTAAGAACCAAACTAAACATGCTATTTGGGGGGGGTTTCATTCTTGCACAATCACATCAATGAAACTAATAGAATTTTATTCATCATGGCCAACATTATTACATTCATAGAGAATCCCAAAGTAGTTCTCAAACAAAACTAGAAACAAGATGAGACATAAACCAAAGCATAAAAAGTAGTCTAGCTACGATGATCTAGTCAAAATCAATAGCATCCAAGTACTGATCTTTGTCCATGATGGTTAGAGGAGGGATCTCGGCATAGTTTACCTATATATTCTCACTATCTTCCTTCATATAATTCGACTATTGAGTCGAGTATTGTTTATAATGCTTGTAGTAGGCTTGGATGTTCTTTGGTGCTTTGCAATTTAGGTAAGTATGCTTCTTTGAACTGTAAGTATAGCAATATAGGCCTTCCCTTGGAGTGGGTGTATTCCCGACGGCAGAAGGTGGTCCACGTGGTTGGGCTCCACTAGGACCGGTGGCCGTGCCACCTTGCCTCCTCCACACGTTGGAACGACGATCTCGTCTTTTTCCTTGCTTGCTCGTGTCATGTACTCATGGTGCTTGTAAAATTGAAAAGTATTGCCTTTTATATTATGTCGTTGTGCCTTCCCATGGGTAGCCTGATTCATGTCCGGAATCGTCTTCATAACTGTTGAGAATGATCTCATGATGCCTTTCTTTTTTTGCGAGGTGGGAGATAAGGTCGCTAAAATTTTTAGTTCTCCCTTCTTCATAGGCAATGTGCAGCTGATGAGCAATCACACTTGCTCCCATGGGAAATGTGTTAAGAGTCATCTTGATGAGGGCTTGTTCGGAATTCTTGACACAATAAAAACCAAGATCAGCATGAATATCTAGGAGAGCTTCATATTAGGCCTCCACATTCGCATAATCCAAGAACTGGATTTTCTTCCATTAAAGTTGCAATTCAGGGAAATGTTGACCATGCACATTATTAAAATGTTGTTGAAGTGTATCCCATAGTTTTTTGGGCATTTCCAAATTCATATATCACTTTCAACAAAGGACGTATATGTATATTCAAGTACATCATTGCATTATTATTGGTTTCCTCGCTCGGTTCTTGAGAGGCAGGCTCACTAGAGAGAAAGATGGTGGTAGTAAATCTCTTACCGATGAATGCCAAGCGAACGTTTGAGAACCACCTGTGGTACTCCTTACCATCATAGTCAAGGATTTCAAACTCCGGGTGAATATTGGATCTTTGTGTCATCTACAAGAGATGAGCAAGAGGAAGTTAGTCTTGTTGGATTTTCAGCGACACTGTACACGGTCACAATCGAGCTTTTTAAAATCATGTAACATAACCATTAGTCGATATATTTACCTTAATTATTGTTAGTAAAGTTGATAAAACATTAATATCAAATCGCACCTAGATACGTAGTGTATGCAACAACCATAAGTATCAACTTTCAATAATTTCGTGACTCCCCCAGGATCGTCACGCAATTTCTTCTACACGTAGAGAAACCTACTTCTATAATACCCGGTTGTGTCATTTATTATCATACAGTAATTATCACTAAGTAATTTTGACTCTTTATAAATCATTCATCATTCATATTCATTTATTGTGTTCACCGCTCGGCGTATTCTGAATCGTGTATCAGTTATCATTCGTCTTTCAACCCTGTTTGAGAATCGAGACGAGAATATTATCATCATCATTGTATTTGGTATCCTGCGTGTTAGGGGTAGCACACGCTACGTACTCTTTATAGCGTACGGTATTTGAGTACTGGTCGCGCACGCTATCTGTCAACATTAGCGCACACTACTAGTGTATTTGAGGCAGACAGTCGAGTAGGTACTGGACTGAATTGGAGAATTCGTAGGGCATGCTATGAGTAGTTTATAGCGCACGTTAGCTATATTTAGTGGTGCACGCTAATTCATCATAGTAGCCACGCTAAGGCTCGAGCAGGCGGAGGACAGTAGGTTCTGGACTCCAATATTCTGGACACCAACTATTAGGTAGCGCGCACAACACTCGGTTAACGTACGCTACGAGTAAGGCATTAGCGCACGCTACAAAGTATACGTAGCTCATGTTAACGAGGTAGGCAGAGTTCACTGGACTACTGGGTGAACCCGCTAGCGCACGCTAATCTCAGAAGCTAGCGCACGCTAAGCTGGGTTAGTATAAATAGGACATTTCAGCCTCATTTCGTCATTTTTTTCATTTCTCCTCCTTCCTTGGGCGATTTCGAGCAATTTTGGGCGATTTTGTGAAGATCTCTTCGAGCTACTATCATCTATCAACATCTTCAAGCTTTTAGTTCAGATTATTCTACATTTAATCCTCTTCACCGTTCCAAATCAAGGTAAACTTTGCATAACCTTAGAATTTCGGGATTTGGGTATTTTCCTTCCGATCTCTTCGAGTTAGCTTGCTATTGTATTGGAATATGTTGAGTATGGATTATCTACCTTGGATATATATGTTCCTACGGATTTATTGGTATATTTCTGGAAAATTTGGGATGGTTGAGTGTGATTCACCATCTAGAGATTTTATTATCGGAAAACATGTATAGTGGGTAGTATTTTTCGGGTGGATTCCAACTTATTTTCCTATACGATGGGTTATTGATAGTTATCCCATGTTGAGACTTGTAATTATCAAACTAATCATTTAATTTACGACGAACGACGGTTCCAATCATTTCATTGAGCTATCACTCATTGCGTTATTATTTCACCTTGGTGAGTCATTCTTAGCCCTTGTCGGATTTCTATTCATTATTATTCATTATGATCGCTTTTGTTCTTGTGACCTTCCAGGATCGTATTGCGTTGCCAGGTGATATATGTGTGGAATTTTTAGTCGGCCACACAAGGGTCATGTGTTATGCGGGTAATCCAACACATTAGACTGTGCACATGGTAACGTGCCTCTGTGAGACTTGTGTACTTGCACATCCAATTCGGGCATACTATGATGCCCCTCTTTCAAACTTGACTTCATAACTAAGACATGTGATTATTGTATTTGTTCAACTCTTGAGGATTGTTGTTTTATGTAACTGACCCCATTGGGGATGTTGTTTTTAGGTCATGGCAAGGCAAAGGCATGTGAAGAGCATGGTGACGGCGAGGAGTCCCAGTGATACTAGTAGGGGCCCCTAGTCTTTTCAGCAATTCATGTTTCCTTCATGTGTGTTTTCCGCTGCATTTCCGTTTGGACTTTCATTTTAATTTGGTGTTGTATATTTCATCTTCATATGAAATATATGTATTCTATAATCCTGGGTGTATTGTACTTGAAACTCCTCATCGGAGAAATTGGTAATATAATGTGGTTCGGTACTACAGTTATATTATTTAAATCATTGTATTTCATTCGCCTGGTGAGTCCCAGTTGGGGGTCCACGGCACTGTGATAGCCGCCTAGTTGGGGGTGTTATAAAGTTGGTATCAGGGCGTGGTTTTGAATACTACTTATCCAAGTCATGTCTCATTGAGAATCATCATTCATCAGACTAGTATAATTGGACTTTCGCATCACGTGTGACCTGTGCAAGTGCCAAGCCCCTCAGACCAAAAGAACGATATGAATTCTAACGCCATGGTTTCTCGCAATAAGAATCAACTCATTCATCATTCATCAGACAACAATCCTCAATCATCATTTTCTTTTGGATCTTGTCGATCATGATAACTCATTAATCACTCAGTCAATCTCATTGCTCAGTTGTTGATCTCGTGGATCGTATTAACAATCTTGTTAACTTGTTCAAGATAATCATTCCAGCAATTTCATCAGATAATCATGTCACCTTAGTTGATCTTTCATGCGATCTTATCAGATTTTTACTGCATTATTAATGCGTTTATTGTGTTAGAGCGTGTATGCTCATTATTATCGTTCCATAATGTAATCATAATGCGATATTCATGCGAGATCTATAATTATCCTGTGACTTTCCTACTTCAGTACGGATAGAGCTATCAGAGGACGCAGGGGAAGAGGCCGCGGTGCGGGCCGAAACCCAGGATCTCGTGTGAATACCCATGCGAACGCGAGGGATGCATTAGTTTAACAGGTAGCGATGTTTCCAACTCAGCTGACGATGCTACTCATTCACCGGGAGATAATCATTCACTGTCATGGAGTCGTACCCAAGATGCAACCCAATCAGAAGGTGTTCGGGTTGACCCATTCATATTAATGCAGAGCATGATGGCCTAGATGACACAGATGGCACGTCTGATGGAGACGATGCAGAATTCAACCACTCATACTCAGCAGGCTCCTCCGCCGTCACCTCAGAGGCAAGAGACACTACTACAAAAATTGGCAAAGAGACCCGTCCAAATAAGCCTAAGAGACCGCCTCTGGATGGGTCTCTATCTCAGCGGTCTCTTTGTTAAAGAGACCGCCTCATGGGGGGGTCTGTTTTTGAGATATAAGAGACCTGATATCTAAGAAATCAGGTCTGTTATGCAAGTGGGAGGAAACTAATTTAAACGGGTAAGAGACCTGTTATCTGAGATATGAGGTCTCTTTGATTTTTTTAATATTTTTTTGTCTAGCCTAAGAGAGCCCATTTCACACTTAACGGGTCTCTTTGATTTTTTTAATATTTTTTTTGTCTAGCCTAAGAGAGCCCATTTTACACCTAACGGGTCTCTTTGATTTTTTTAATATTTTTTTTGTCTAACCTAAGAGAACCCATTTTACACCTAACGGGTCTCTTTGATTTTTTTAATATTTTTATTTTAATACCTGAGAGGCCGGTTTTTATACATAACGGGTCTCTTTTATTGTTTAAATATTTTTTTTTGTATAACCTAAGAGATCCGATTTCATACTCACCGGGTCTCTTTATTTATTTTTAATATTTCCAATCGTGAAACTGAGAGAGCCGATTTCATATCTAACGGGTCTTTTTGATTTTTTTAATATTCTGAGAGACCCAATTTCAAGTTTAACAGGTCTCTTTATCATATTTAAAAAAAAAACATAATAATCCTGCTCGTACCAAAAAAATAAAACACAAAACAACACTCACCATTACATAAAAACATCATAAACCTACTCGTTCCCGAAAACATAAAACAATACAAAACAACACTATAATGATATCTTTAAATCTATTGCAATCTCCAAAAACGTAATACCATTACATCTATTGCAATATCCAAATGGAAAAACAAAAAAATAATACCCCGAAGTCTAATCATTCAGAATAATTGGGACTAAAATTCATTGAGTAACTTGCATACCATCATCTTTGTTTTCTTCGTCCGCTTCATTCTCTTGCTTGAGCAAATATTCAGCCCAAATATCTCTAACCTCATCAACTTCTTCCGATGAGTAAGTTTCTACAGCAAAAAACTGTAAGATAATAATCAATAATCATGTTAACGAAATAATATCGCTAAAACAACTAACGATGCAAAATAATACCTACTACTCAACACCACAAGATCTGGTTTGGTACTTGGTTGATTACATGGAGTTAAACTAAAATTCTCTCCAAATCCAGTTTTTAGACAAATTTTCGCCATACATTTTAACTAAACATGGATGATTCTAACCCAAATCTCTGAACAAATCAACTTCAAGCTACCAAGTGATTAATTGCAACCTGATAACAATTTAACCAAAAAAAAAAAAAGTTATGCAGAATCATGAAATTTACACAGACTTTACACAGAACCAGGTCTGTTATGCAGTTTAAATGAAGTTTACACAGAATCAGGTCTGTTATGTAGAATCATGAAATTTACACAGACTTTACACAAAACTCATTTACACAAAACTCATTCACACCAATCATGAAATTAAGTAAAAATAGAGACTGTTATGCACTTGTACTGAATCAGGTTACACAGACTAAGCTTAAATAGAAACTCATTTACACAAAACTCATACACAGACTAAGCTTAAATGAAGTTTACATAGAATCAGGTTTGTTATGCAGAATCAGGTCTATTATACAGACTTTACACAGAATTTACACAAAACTCATTCACACCAATCATGAAATTTACTCAGAATCCCATTCCAATAATCACTCATTCACATCAATCAAGAAATTTATACGGTGTGCGGTATAAAAATGATACCTGGTCGGAGATCCATAATACTCTTTTTTCTAAAATCTCGGGCATATAACGACACACATAGTATCCATAGAACTTGTTGTTTTGAGGTTGAAAAGGACACTAAAACATACAAAATTAAGAAAATACAAACCATTCAACACTTATGTTATTGCATTAATGAAATACATAAGCATTGTATACATGGTTGTCACGTCGCTCGACTAGTCGCAACTAGTCGAGCAATCGAGCTGTAGAGGCCGATGTGGAACCCTGACTTGCTTTTGGGAGTCTTTCGAGCGACTGGGGCTCGACTAGGCGACCCAGTCGCCGGACTAGTGCAGAAATTAAAAAAAAAAACCACACAGAAATTAAAAAAAAAACACACACAATATATATATATATATATATATATACACACACACACACACAGAGAGAGTACAGTTGACAGTTGAGAGCACACACACACACAATATATATATATATATATACATTTTATAGCTTGTCGACTAGTCGTCGACTAGTCTCGACTAGTCACGACTCGACTTGCCGGAGTCTCCGTCCGACTTGACTTACCGACGTAACAACCATGATTGTATATATAGATATGAACGAGTTTTAGAATCCAAATATACCTGTGGTTGCTTCCACCCAATTCTTGTATTCTTTTTTATTTTCCTGACATCTTTTCGATTGGTAATGCTAAATTTTATAATTCCCCTGCATAAATTGTAATACGGTTAATAGGAATGAAAATACTACTTGTTAGGAAAACAACCAAAAAGAAATTTATTAATGTAATCCAGTATATACTCATTGATGACTGTTTTAGCGAACTCAGGGATCTCCTTTCCTACTCCAGCTGGATCCAACCAATACACTAATCCATTCCAAGGACTAATAATTGCTAACATCCAATGCCGACTATACACAAAAAAAAAAAAGAGATGATAATAACCTATCAATTAACAAAACTCCATCATGACCAACAATTAACAAAAATCAGCACATGGACACTAAATTGAGTACCAAACTTATTTAATACACGTGGAAATAGCTTTTATATAACTGATCATTACAAAGAGTTGGACAAGTTGACAAATCTGTAAAATTGTTTAAGAAGAATTTGCTTTGTCAAACTTAAGAATCTGTTCAAGAATTTAATCGGTAATCTTAACTTGTCACAAAATATTGTTACAAAAATAAGTGAATATCAAAAGTTTTAGGTATCGTTGATTGCACTTACTTCTCATTGTAAGGTGCAAAGAATAGTTGATTAAGATTCTTTCCCTCATTTCACCCAAAGACACGAGCTAAATATATGGATCGATCTTCCTCTTCAACTATTGGAGTCAACGGAGATAGAACACTACTATCACAAAATCCATACATACCCGAAATTCCTTCTTCTTGACATCGTTCTTTCAAGTGCCTTACCCATCAAAGGAACACATGCATCCTCCAACAGAAACACACACAGTAAGGTCTGAAACATAAATTGGGGTTTATTATTAATTTATAGCAAAATCCCCCAAAATCTTGTAAAATACCGCATTGCAGAAGCAGAAAATTACCAATATTTCCGAATTCAACAACATAAAATGGAAAAGGAGAAACAACTCCCACATCAACAGAACCGAAAATCAACTAATTATTTTATTTATTGAGAAAAAATAAGAAAAAATGAAAACGAACACAGAACATCATACACACGGTAACAAAGCGTAATAAATAAAACATACAAAAAAAAACGACTTTCAAACATGCAGACATAAGAAATCACAGCGCAGCGATGAAGAAGGGTTTTTTTTGCTAAATATGATAACCTTTGATAATCACAGCGCAAGGATGAAGAAATCCTTTGTCAATTCTCCTCCTAACTTCAACTTCATGTCAGGTGAAACTGGTGAAATAGTATCATTGGAGGTGCTGGAGTACATTTCGACACTATTTACATGTTACAGTAATATGATCAGTTGTACATCACTAATAACACTGAATCTTAGGTGAGGTTCACCTTAAAATCATATATATAGCCAGCTTCGGAAAACAGTTCATATGAAAATTATAGGTTCCAATTTCCTTTTTAGAATGCTAAAATATGAATCTCATTTTCCTATTACATATTATTCTTTCTAGACGTGCTAACTCGTGTAAAACTAACAATGCGACTTTAGCAGAACTTAAAGATACCCAAAAGCAAGATTTACCCAAAACCTCAACTTTTTACTCTAATATGAAATTTGTATACCAACTCAAATAGATGTAAAAACATACATTTCATATATGACACAAAAGCAATCAGCAGCGGAAGGGATCAATCATAATTTTCATAGAATATCAACACAAGAAGATAATACAGAGGATCTTATCTAGTCGGGATGTGACTAAACCTATTGGAATCCCATCCCTACCAAAGTAAATAATACACAGGATGAACAAATTTCTACAGCTTCTTAGTACCATAGAAGAGTTCGTTAGATATTAATATGCTAGGTGGAAGTACTCTTTTTGTGGTTTGAGGAAGAAAAAGTATGAGAATAAAGTGGAGCACATAATTAAAATAGTAAGAGGTTATGATCTCAATTCAAATTAATACCAAGTCAACTCGACAAACCTTCCAGGCCAGATCGACTCATTTTCACAAGAAGACTATGAAAGGTTAGTCTTAACGGGATCTGACTAAACCTATTGGAATCCCATCCCTACCAAAGTAAATAATACACAGGATGAACAAATTTCTACACCTTCTTAGTAACATAGAAGAGTTCATTAGATATTAATATGCTAGGTGGAAGTACTCTTTTTGTGGTTTGAGGAAGAAAAAGTATGAGAATAAAGTGGAGCACATAATTAAAATAGTAAGAGGTTATGATCTCAATTCAAATTAATACCAAGTCAACTGGACAAACCTTCCAGGCCAGACCGACTCATTTTCACAACAAGACTATGAAAGGTTAGTCTTAAACTAGTTAAACTAGAAAGCAAAGACAGTGAAAAGTGAAAACATATAGCAAAGTTGGATAATTATCAAGAGGTCCTGAGGTTTACCTAAAAGAGAAAAAAAAAGGATATCCTTTAAAATTTCAATAGCCCCTGACATTTGTTTATATCTTACAATCATGCACTCAAGAGGTGGGCATTTGTAAGGTAAATACAAACCTTAAGGATATTTGTAGATTTTAGAAGATAAGAAGTCGGATTTTTGTTATTAAATACAAACTCTCCCTAAATTCAATCACTTCAAAACTACACACACACACACACACACACACAAGTTAGTTGTGTGCTTACATTGAACTCAGTAATATTAGTGTCGAAATTTAAACTGTTTCTTGTCTTAACAGAGTATATTTATGTGGTGTTTGTTTATTTGTTAGAAGCACAGAAATTATGTACCAGTTGATTATTATGTCTGAATCAAACTTGATACCAAAGAAAACAACATCAAGTAAGTCACTATCCTCTCACTTTTTTATTTCTTTAATTGATTGGGGAGTGTCAATCAAAGTCAAATTGCGTGCGATTATCCCAGAATCTCATCTTTGTAATAGTGAACAAAGCACAAAAACTTTTCAAAAAATCCAAATACACAGAAGAATGAAGAACCTGGCATTTCAAATTTCAATCAAATCAAGGCCAACAAATTTATCAATCAATTCAATCATCATAGTCGGAATCAAAAACCTTAGAATTCAAAAATTTAATCATGTAACAAAATCAAAACCAGCGTAGAAATGTAGAATCGAATATAAACGACAAAAGCGACCATATAAGAAACACAAAATTCAATGAATTTGACGCCTAGTGTGGAATGTATGATGCTTTTACTATTTTGTGCAGATTACCAACGAAACTGAAAACACATAAAACCCGAGCAGACAATTTTTCAACCAATTTTGACACATTATCAAAAACCCAACCAACGGAAAGTCATAAGAAAACATTCAGAGTTTTGACCTGAAGAAAAGGCTGGGACAGCACTTGAAATATATTGCGATATTTGAAGGCGAGGTAGAAGAGAAGATTATCGAAGGAAAACCGAAGAAGATGATCTGTACGCATTCAAGAAGAAACGGAGACACAATGTTTGTTTTGAACGACCGAAGAAGATAAGGCGCCAGGAGTAGTTTTTGAAGGAGGGTTTTTGAAGATGAAGAAATCACGAACCTACGGTAATCACAGTGCAAGGATGAAGAAATCACGAACCTACGGTAATGAAGAAGGGTTTTGAAGATAATCCAAGCTTTGGGCAAATCACAGCGCTGACCTTTGGGCTTTCAAGAATGGTTTTCTTGCTGCCGCTGGAAGAAACCACGGTGATGAGTATTGAGATAAAAGAAATTGAGATGGCAAAGTGGGATCGATTACAGACGAGGAGAAAACCGCAGTGGCAAAGATCGCCGCCAAGGGATCGATTACAGACGGGAGAGAGATGGAGAGATGGAGAGATTAGAGAGTACTTAGTGCCCTAATCTGAAGAAGAAAAGAAGAGACCGGTTAGGTTAAACAACAGGTCTCTTAAGTTTTTACACTTTAGAGACCCATCAACAAAAACAACGGGTCTCTTATTTCTTATACATTAGAGACCCGTCAATAAAAACAATGGGTCTCTTAAGTCTATCACAAAAAAATGGCCGGCCCATTTGACATATAAGAGACCTGTTGTTTATAATATCAGGTCTCTTATCTTAAAGAGACCCGTTATCTTTATCAACGGGTCTTTTAGTCTGGATCTCTTTGCTTGTTTTTGTAGTAGTGAGAGGAGTGTGAGCAGTATAATCGGCGACATCTCTCGCCAAAGGCCACCTACTTTTGAGGGATCATCTGAGCTGGCGGATATTATTCACTGGCTTGAACATTTCGAGAAGCTATTTTCTATGGTGGAGTGCCGCGAAGGGCACAAAGTTTCAGTCGCGGCTTACTATATGGGTAAGAGCGCTCACTCATGGTGGCTATCTTTGAAACCCACCGATGCACTTGGGATCAGTTTAAGACCCTCAATATGCATGTTGGAAAGGTATTATCCGGCCCCACTCAGGGAGGCCAAGTTATCAGAATTACTCAGTCCCGACCCCTCAGCGGAAGAAGATGTTCTAGCCATTGCCGAGAAGTTTCAGGAACTACTTCCCTCTGCCTCATCCATTCTCCACTCTGAGGCGGATAAAATCAAGTACTTCAGTAAGAGGTTGAAACCCCGTATGCGAATGCAATTGCTTAATCATCATTGTACCACCCTAGCCGAATTCATCGAGAAAGCTCTTACTTATGAGCTTACCGCTAACGAAATTTCTAATCAACAAACTTCGTCTGCTGGAAAGAAATCAAAGAATCATAAGAAGTTCGAAGGTAGTCGGGCATGTTGGAATATTTATTCCACATATTCATTAATAGAGTTTTGATGATTAAGTTGCTAAACAAAACAAAACAACAAAGAGGCGAAGCAAAACAACGAAGCAGACGAAGATACAAAAAGCTGGACAAAATGCAAAGCTAGTGCACGCTAGACATATAAGTTAGCACACGCTAATGGGTCCTGCCTGCAGATCAGACGAGTTCGAAGTTACCTGAAGACAACCTACCTGATGAAGATAGGGCACGCTACATATAAGCATAACGCACACTATCGAAGGAATATTACCCTTGTGAAGACATTTAAACACAGAATGACATATGCAGTGACACAAGACATAGCACACGCTACTGATAAGGAATAGCACATGCTAAGGAGTTTGAACTCAAGTCAATCAATCTATTGGAAGATGCTGAACCAAAGTCATAAAGTTGGATCGGTCAGTTTGACAAAATCATGCAATGGATACTTGGTTAGCGCACGCAATATGCAAAGTTAACGCACGCTAATATGTGTACTTAACGTACGCAATGGAGAAGCTAACGCATGCTAAAGGATGGGCAGTAAGCTATTGGACTGAAACTGGAAAGAGCTTAACGCACGCTACATCTACGCTAATGAGCCTAACGCACGCTAAGGAAAGATAGCACACGCTAGCAAGTCAAAACAGTCAGCAACGGCTAGTTTGTGGAGAAAGGCTATAAGTACCAAACCACTTGGTATTAAACCACACAATAACATTGAGCAAAGCAATCATACTTGCTTATATTGATACTGTAATATCCGCAATTTTCGATTTTCGGTAAATTTCTTTTTCAGCCGGAGTCCGTTTTGACGACTCGCTCATGACCGTTTCGTCATTTCGAGAATGATTAATTCTGCACTTTTTGTCATCCGAGTTCGTTTCAGTATCGTTTTGTTGAATTCCGAGCTTTTTAGCGACTTTTCCGCACTTGAGTTCGATTCTTGCGAATCTCGTCCGAAACTGTTGTTTCGAGTTTCTCGTAAGTTCATTTAATGATATTATTCATGTTGCGAGCTTTGGTTTGGTGTTTCGATCGCGTATCGTGAGTTTCGGACGTTTTGGGCCATTTTCGTAATTTCCCAAAGTTTTGGGTAATTACTTCCGTTGTCGAATTCCGAGCCTTCGGGTGGTCGGAATCGTGTGTTCTATTAGCTCTTAGATTCGTCTTTGCGAGTACTTCAGAACCGTAACCCGATTCGTATTCGTGTTCGGATTTCGGGGTCGTTCGGACGTAATTTTCGGCCGTCGGGAGGGGCTGCCAGTGCTCATGCAACACGGCCTCAAAACGGCCTCACAGGCGCCGTGTCTGCGCTGGTCGGCCAGATCGGCAGCTCCGAGACACGGCCGAGACACACGGCGCCGTCGGCGTTGCTTTGCGCCGTGTCCGGCAGGGGTATAAATATGGCAGAGCGATGGGTTTTTCTTCATTTTTATCACTCGTTTCATACCCTTCCATGCCGGGATTTCATGATCATGGAGGGATGTTGTTAGGGTTAAATCCATGAAGTTTTGGAGTTCATAACATCGATTAATCCTTCCATAACTTGCTCCGATCGACCGAATCAAGGCAAGTTTTCTTAAAATCTAGTTTTGGGGGTTTTAGTTGATTTTGTCCGATTTGATCGTTTTAACTCATATTTCTGATGGATAATTGTAGATTAAGTAGTATTCTATCATTTTTATCATCTTTCCACGGTTTTACCATTTCCGATTCGTCGTTTATATGAACTTTCGTTAGACGCCTTCAAGGTGTCCGGGAAAATGCCGCAGAGAGAAAATTGGTCGTTTTGCGATGTTTTCCTCGTGTGATTTGTTGTTTATTTGATGATAGGATACTAGGGACGAATTCCCTACAAAAATCTAGTGTTGAGCCTTTCCGATCGCCGTTTTCATTGGAGTTCCGGATTTCTCCAATCAACCGCATTTTTCTGAAGTATTCGTGAGAGATTTCCAAGGCAAGTACCTTGATATACGAATTGTAACTGCGTGAAATCATTGTTGTCGAAGTGTATGAATTTATACGGATGTATAAATGTGTGTGTATATATATATATATGTGTGTATGTATATGTATATATATATATCTAGTTTTATATATGTATATATATTTATATGTTAAATATATGTATGTATATACATATATTGATATAAGCGCCTATATTGGTGAATGACGAGTGATGAATACTAACACTAGATGACGTACTCGACTTGGATTGATGGGTAAACTATATTTACTCTTATAATATAGTAAGGTTATATATATATATATATATATATTCGGTTGAGTCGCAATATAGGGATATATGTGCGGTGTTGGTTGGTTATGCTTGAAGGCTTATTGTGATTGAGTTTGATTGATAACGTGCGTGTTATTGTTTATTTGTGTGGTTATGGGTAGCGGAGAAAATTGTGTAACTTGATGTACCGAGTTGAAAATTGTTGTGACGTTTGTCCATGTGCTTGATGTTTGTGATAATGTGGATACTTGTTGTGAGAAACGTCGTATCCGGAACCTCCGAGGGCGGGCGTGCACTCCGGCACAGTGTATCCGCAATGTGCGGCTCCATATGGGTGGTGAACGCCGATGTCACCTAATGCGCGTGCAAGGGGCGGCTCTTGCGGGAGTGACGCGGTGCGGTGACATGTTCAAGGAGCGGCCAACATGATGGAAGTGAACGCCGGTACAGTGCGCAAGGGAGGCGCTGGCGGGCTTATTGGTTACGGGTATTTGAGTGATAGCTAAGACTGCTATCGAACGATGTTCGTATCTCAATTCTTTCAACTCACTTTTAATGTTTGTCTTGATACGCATAAAGAATCCGTGTTTTTGAAAGCTTGTTTCAAATTGTTTTTAAAGCGTTGGTATCAGGGTTAGTTAACCACGGAGGTTTGACGAAATCTCCGAGGGTTAATTAATCGGGGGTCTTGAGCAGGATATGTCGAATGAGAGTTCTGTACTTTTGATTGTATTGTGGTGCTATTCTGTGTATTGGGTCGAGGACCCTGTGGAATGTTGAGATGATTGGTTTCGTGATGATGTTATTTGGAATGGGTTGAGAACCCTGTGAGATGTCGTAATGATTTCGTTTGTGACGGTGTTCTATAAATTGGGTCGAGAACCCCAAATAAGTTGACTTGGTTTTTGTGTAATCGTTTTCCATACGTTGGGTCAAGGACCCGAGAGTTTTTGAAATTATTTCCAAAAGTATTCCCATTCGATTTTAAAAACCCCTAAACGACCCGAGTCAATAATAATGATTGAAAACTACCTTATCAAATGTTATTGATTGGTTATGCTTGAAGGCTTATTGTGATTGAGTTTGATTGATAACGTGCGTGTTATTGTTTATTTGTGTGGTTATGGACTGGCGGAGAAAATTGTGTAACTTGATGTACCGAGTTGAAAATTGTTGTGACGTTTGTCCATGTGCTTGATGTTTGTGATAATGTGGATACTTGTTGTGAGAAACGTCGTATCCGGGAACCTCTGAGGGCGGGGCGTGCACTCCGGCCTGGTGTATGCTGCAATGTGCGGCTCCATATGGGTGGTGAACGCCGATGTCACCTAATGCGCGTGCAAGGGGCGGCTCTTGCGGGAGTGACGCCGGTGCGGTGACATGTTCAAGGAGCGGCCAACATGATGGAAGTGAACGCCGGTACACAGGTGCGCAAGGGAGGCGCCTGGCAGGCTTATTGGTTACGGGTATTTGAGTGATAGCTAAGACCCCGTTACCGAACGATGTTCGTATCTCAATTCTTTCAACTCACTTTTAATGTTTGTCTTGATACAGACCGCAATCCGTGTTTTTGAAAGCTTGTTTCAAATTGTTTTTAAAGCGTTGGTATCAGGGTTAGTTAACCACGGAGGTTTGACGAAATCTCCGAGGGTTAATTAATCGGGGGTCTTGAGCAGGATATGTCGAATGAGAGTTCTGTACTTTTGATTGTATTGTGGTGCTATTCTGTGTATTGGGTCGAGGACCCTGTGGAATGTTGAGATGATTGGTTTCGTGATGATGTTATTTGGAATGGGTTGAGAACCCTGTGAGATGTCGTAATGATTTCGTTTGTGACGGTGTTCTATAAATTGGGTCGAGAACCCCAAATAAGTTGACTTGGTTTTTGTGTAATCGTTTTCCATACGTTGGGTCAAGGACCCGAGAGTTTTTGAAATTATTTCCAAAAGTATTCCCATTCGATTTTAAAAACCCCTAAACGACCCGAGTCAATAATAATGATTGCAAACTACCTTATCAAAATACTTTTTCTTTTACAAAAGGGATCTTCCTGACTCCTTGGGCTCGTTTAAAGTTTCTTGAATGTTATTTTCCGTAATGAGAATATGATTATGTGATTACCTTTCACCTCGTGTATGCGAGTGTTATTCTGTGCTGACTGTGGGAATGTATGGTTTGTGTTAAGGCTTCACGGCGGTTGAATTTTGTGTTGTTACTGTTTGTATATCTTGTATATTATGTACTTGCACTAGCAAAATTCCAGTTTGCTAACCCCCGAGTTTTCGGGGGGTGGGTGCCTGTTATGCGCTCAGGTTTTGGCAGCTCGGGAGCAGTCACAGGATTGGCTTGGAAGGAGATGGAGGACAACGATGCTAATCACACCAGAGTCAGAGTCTTTTCTTTTGTATCATTTTGGTCGGTATTTCTCTGTCGTTCGAGTATTCACCCTTGCATGGGTGTAATTATCATTTAATTAAATTGAGTTGTCATTCTTTTCTGTGTTCAAGTTTATTGTTGTCATTGTAATATGAATGTCGTTAGTTTCTGAATTGGTTTATGACCTTGTCGGTCTGCTTTGTATTAAATTTTGACCCCGGTCGGTCAATCTTTGAGTAGTCTTTTGGAGTTTAGCCTGGTGGATCCTTGTGATAAGGGTCTACGGCGTGTGACATTCCCGGTCGTATTCTGGGGGTGTTACAATTATGGTATCGGCGCTTAGGTTTGCGAAAAACCTAGGCCGTTGGGTCAAGTCCATGTCCGGTGTAAGTCGCGCGCATCAGAGTTGTGATTAGTATCGTGGTTCCGACATCATCTTCCGGTAATCCGTGATGGTAAGCCTCCCGATCGTAAGTCCCCTTATATACGTATTTGATTATATTGTGCTAATATGTTTAATGTGAACTAGGAATTGGAACTTGTTGGTGATATTATTGTTTTTAGATATAACATGCGTATGGGGTCCGAGTAAAAATGGTTATGTAATATGCTTCGGAAGTCGAGCATATTTATTTGTTCTTGCACTTTATTAGAATAAATTTATGAATGTTAAATTTATCCGCTGCGTGAATATTTTGAGATGGCTTTTGGTGTCTTGCAAACCGAGTTTTGATATTTTGATTTTTGCACGTTTTGATTGTATTCTTATGATGGTATTTGATATTTTATAAATGACTTTTGTGAGTATTTGAGAATATTACCGACATCGGCCTTTTTGGCATTTTGAACATTTTTTTTAAATGATTTTTATCATTGTGGGTTCCTGTACGTGGCCCACGGAGAAGTAGTATCACGAATATTTTAAAGTGGTGCTTTGCAATTTTCTAACGTTGTGGAAAGCCATGATTTAATGTCGTCATGTCAATTCGTCACGTATCTCGGTGGAAAATTCTTTCAAAATAAACGTTTTGGTAGGAGAGGGTAGATTTTCAAAATTGTGGTATTTGGGACTCAACACTTTTGAAATACATCAAATTGGTTACAATTCATTTCCGATTTTCTTTTATACATCACTCGAAAATAAATTTTAGAGTCGTTGTATAAACTTCCTCTTCTGAAATAAAGGACAATATTTACAAGCTTTGGGCGTAACGTGACTCGCTCTCTTTTTCAAAAATTTGTTTTTATTAAGCACATATATATATGTAATGATCATCCTAGTCGAAGGACCGGAGTTAACTTCATAAAACTTTATGCTTTACGATATTACCGTTATTCTATAGATGTTAACTAAACCTTGTGTTGATAAGTGTGGTATCTTTTATCGATTATTTGATAATCTTTGAATGGTACTATCTGTATTAGTATGTCGAGCCTTGGCGGACGTAAGTGTGATGACGGAAGTGGAAACGACAAGGTGGTTCGTACGATAACTATCCATGCTACAGTGAAGGAGTATCGAGATCAAACGATATCCTATGAAATCTCCTCAGTGATCGAGCCCACGAGCGAAGCAAAGAGACCGAGGATATCGGGAAAATTTCTGGGCGGTGAAGAGACTATGGCTCCCAAGCCCTCACGTCGTTCGAAAGCGTCATCTTCGCGGTCGGGAGTGAACGCTGGAAATCCCAAACCAGCATCGGTGACTCGCGGTAAGAAGAGAAGATGTTTCAACTGTAACTGTCAGGGACATGTTCGTGCAAATTGTCCCTCTCCACTCTTGACTTGTTACCGGTGTGGGTGTGAAGGTCATCGGGAGAAACACTGTGAGACAGTTTCCGAATTGGCAAAGAATGCCGCCCTGAGAGAGAGCAGAGCTAGTGATCGGGAAGTGTCCCGAAACCCTATGTTTCCTTCTGAAGATCCTAGCATGGGAGAATGAAGATTTTGTACTACGTCTTAAACGTTGTTGTTTCAAACAATCGTGACTTCGATCGTATTTCGTTTCATTGCTTTACGTTTTCCAACCCTTGTTGTTCTAAGTTTCGGGGTCGTAATATCTTTTTAGTATGTGGGAATGGGTTAACCGTACTTTTCTTGATATTTTCAGTATTGTGTGACCTTTCATTGTTGGTAATTCAATTGTTACTCGTACTTGTTTCTATCGCATAGCCGTTTTAGTCGGGTGTGACTTGTTGTAGCGTACGTTTCTTCGATTAAATGTGTGCATGTGATGTGGTATGTGATGCGTCGTTAATTGCTCGTTGTTGTTTGAAACATAGTCGGTGGCGTTGCGTTAGTCGTCGTGGGGCGTGTTTTCACGCCGTATATTCCTTTGCGTTACTTGTAACGTTTCGCCGATGGGCGTAAGTTACGCGCTTCCTTGCGTATCTTGTTGAGTTTTCCTGGCGGGATATTGCTTCTCCCTACTTGTTTTAAGTTTCGGGACGAAACTTCTTTTAAGGAGGGTAGAATGTAATATCCGCAATTTCGTTTTTCTGTTAATTTCTTTTTAAGCCGTTGTCCGTTTTGTCGACTCGCTCATGACCGCTTCGTCATTTCGAGAATGATTAATTCTGCACTTTTTGTCATCCGAGTTCGTTTGATGTCGTTTTGTTGAATTCCGAGCTTTTTAGCGACTTTTCCGCTTGAGTTCGATTCTTGCGAATCTCGTCCAAGCTGTTGTTTCGAGTTTCTCGTAAGTTCATTTAATGATATTATTCATGTTGCGAGCTTTGGTTTGGTGTTTCGATCGCGTATCGTGAGTTTCGGACGTTTTGGGCCATTTCGTAATTTCCCAAAGTTTTGGGTAATTACTTAGTTGTCGAATTCGAGCCTTCGGGTGGTCGGAATCGTGTGTTCTATTAGCTCTTAGATTCGTCTTTGCGAGTACTTCGTAACCGTAACCCGATTCGTATTCGTGTTGGATTTGGGTCGTTCGGACGTAATTTTGAGTGTCGGGAGGGGCTGCCCGAGGCTGTGCAACACGGCCCCAAACTGGCAGCCTGCGTGCGCCGTGTCTGCGCCGGGTCGGCCGGGCAGCGGCCGAGACACGGCCGAGACACACGGCGCTGCAGGCGTTTCTTTGCCGTGTCCGGCAGGTATAAATATGGCGGAAGCGATCGGGTTTTTCTTCATTTTTATCACTCGTTTCATACCCTTCCGCGGTGAGGATTTCATGATCATGGAGGGATGTTGTTAGGGGTTAAATCCATGAAGTTTTGGAGTTCATAACATCGATTAATCCTTCCATAACTTGCTCCGATCGACCGAATCAAGGCAAGTTTTCTTAAAATCTAGTTTTGGGGGTTTTAGTTGATTTTGTCCGATTTGATCGTTTTTACTCATATTCTGATGGATAATTGTAGATTAAGTAGTATTCTATCATTTTTATCATCTTTCCACGGTTTTACCATTTCCGATTAAATCGTTTATATGAACTTTCGTTAGACGCCTTCAAGGTGTCCGGGAAAATGCCGCAGAGAGAAAATTGGTCGTTTTGCGATGTTTTCCTCGTGTGATTTGTTGTTTATTTGATGATAGGATACTAGGGACGAATTCCCTACAAAAATCTAGTGTTGAGCCTTTCCGATCGCCGTTTTCATTGGAGTTCCGGATTTCTCCAATCAACCGCATTTTTCTGAAGTATTCGTGAGAGATTTCCAAGGCAAGTACCTTGATATACGAATTGTAACTGCGTGAAATCATTGTTGTCGAAGTGTATGAATTTATACGGATGTATAAATGTGTGTGTATATATATATATATATATATGTGTGTATGTATATGTATATATATATCTAGTTTTATATATGTATATATATATATATGTTAAATATATGTATGTATATACATATATTGATATAAGCGCCTATATTGGTGAATGACGAGTGATGAATACTAACACTAGATGACGTACTCGACTTGGATTGATGGGTAAACTATATTTACTCTTATAATATAGTAAGGTTATATATATATATATATATATATATTCGGTTGAGTCGCAATATAGGGATATATGTGCGGTGTTGGTTGGTTATGCTTGAAGGCTTATTGTGATTGAGTTTGATTGATAACGTGCGTGTTATTGTTTATTTGTGTGGTTATGGGTGGGAGAAAATTGTGTAACTTGATGTACCGAGTTGAAAATTGTTGTGACGTTTGTCCATGTGCTTGATGTTTGTGATAATGTGGATACTTGTTGTGAGAAACGTCGTATCCGGAACCTCTCGAGGCGGGCGTGCACTCCGGCACAGTGTATCTTTGCAATGTGCGGCTCCATATGGGTGGTGAACGCCGATGTCACCTAATGCGCGTGCAAGGCGGCTCTTGCGGGAGTGGCGGTGCGGTGACATGTTCAAGGAGCGGCCAACATCATGGAAGTGAACGCCGGTACACAGGTGCGCAAGGGAGGCGCCTGGCAGGCTTATTGGTTACGGGTATTTGAGTGATAGCTAAGACCCCGTTACCGAACGATGTTCGTATCTCAATTCTTTCAACTCACTTTTAATGTTTGTCTTGATACAGACCGCAATCCGTGTTTTTGAAAGCTTGTTTCAAATTGTTTTTTAAGCGTTGGTATCGGGGTTAGTTAACCACGGAGGTTTGTGAAATCTCAGGGTTAATGTCGGGGTCTTGAGCGGGATATGTCGAATGAGAGTTACGTACTTTTGATTGTATTGTGGTGCTATTCTTGTATTGGGTCGAGGACCTGTGGAATGTTGAGATGATTGGTTTCGTGATGATGTTATTTGGAATGGGTTGAGAACCCTGTGAGATGTCGTAATGATTTCGTTTGTGACGGTGTTCTATAAATTGGGTCGAGAACCCCAAATAAGTTGACTTGGTTTTTGTGTAATCGTTTTCCATACGTTGGGTCAAGGACCCGAGAGTTTTGAAATTATTTCCAAAAGTATTCCCATTCGATTTTAAAAACCCCTAAACGACCGAGTCAATAATAATGATTGCAAACTACCTTATCAAAATACTTTTCTTTTACAAAAGGGATCTTCGACTCCTTGGGCTCGTTTAAAGTTTCTTGAATGTTATTTTCCGTAATGAGAATATGATTATGTGATTACCTTTCACCTCGTGTATGCGAGTGTTATTCTCTGTCTTGTGGGAATGTATGGTTTGTGTTAAGGCTTCACGGCGGTTGAATTTTGTGTTATTCTTGTTTGTATATCTTGTATATTATGTACTTGCACTAGCAAAATTCCGGTTGCTAACCCCAGAGTTTTCGGGGTGGGTGCTGTTATGCGCTCGAGTTTTGGCGGCTCGGGAGCAGTCACAGGATTGGCTTGGAAGGAGATGGAGGACAACGATGCTAATCACACCAGAGTCAGAGTCTTTTCTTTTGTATCATTTTGGTCGGTATTTCTCTGTCGTTCGAGTATTCACCCTTGCATGGGTGTAATTATCATTTAATTAAATTGAGTTGTCATTCTTTTCTGTGTTCAAGTTTATTGTTGTCATTGTAATATGAATGTCGTTAGTTTCTGAATTGGTTTATGACCTTGTCGATGCCTTTGTATTAAATTTTGACCCCGGTCGGTCAATCTTTGAGTAGTCTTTTGGAGTTTAGCCTGGTGGATCCTTGTGATAAGGGTCTACGGCGTGTGACATTCCCGGTCGTATTCTGGGGGTGTTACAGATACGTGATTGAGTGTTATACACGAAATCATACAAGAGAGAGACAAAGAATAGATACAATTGTATTCGGTATTATTAGGATCAAGGATCCAGCATTGTTAGAATCACAATCGATATCTTAGTGAGGTTTATCTAGTACCGATAGAAAGCTAGAGTGGTTGATTCCTTGTCCAATAGAAAAGGAAAAAGATTTTACTTGGACCGACATAAAGACAAGTAAGACAACGGTTTACTCGGACCGATAGAAGACGAGCCTGTAACTGTTATCCCTAGACTGATAGAAGAGAGGTGCAGAGGTTTATCTTAAGCCTATAGAAAAAGATACCGAGAGAGGACGTAGGCACGTTTGGACGAACCTCTATAAATCCTTGTGTCAATTTATTTTCTGCACTTTATTTAAATCGCTTCCGCAACGCGAAAAAGTTTCACAACTCTATCTCCAAACGGCGATACCGACCAATATTGCTCCAACAATTGGTATCGGAGCGGTACCTCCAATAAGCGGCTTAACATCCAAGGAGAAGATCCAAATGGCGTTTCAACTTGCCCCGGTCGAAGGTCTTGCGCTAAACCGACCACCATTTTTTGATGGCTCGAACTTCATGACGTGGAAGAAAAGATGTCAATATTCATCCGAGCGTATGACATCGAGCTTTGGAAAGTAATATGTCTTGGTCCGAAAATTCCTCTCAAATCCGATGGTACGCTTAAATCTTTCGAAGAATATGATGACGCGGATTGGAAAAATGATCATTATAATTGTAAGGCAACTCAACTCCTATATTGTGCCTTAAATCCGGAAGAACACAACCGGATATCATCGTGTGATAGTGCCAAAGAAATTTGGAAAATGCTTGAGGTCACACACGAAGGAACATCTCAAGTCAAGGAGACGAAAATAAACATGCTTCTTCACGAGTACGAGCTATATCAAATGAAGGACGATGAATCTATCACGATCATGCTCGACCGATTTTCGCTCATCACAAATGGATTAGCATGTTTTGGAAAACCACTTTCGAATAGTGAAAAAGTTAAAAAGCTCCTATGATCACTACCTCGAGAATGGGACGGTACGGTTACGGCGATAATGGAATCTAAAGATTTAACTAATCTTGATTTTAGTGCTCTCGCTGGTTCACTTATAAACTACGAGATTGTCCTAAAATCTCGAAGTGTCAAGCCAAAGCCGAAGGAAAGAACAATAGCCATGAAGGCTAAGATGTCCAAGAGAGAAGAAATCCCAGTGGATGAAAGCGACGAAGAATCAGCATATTATACCAAAAATATTAATAAGTTCCGACACTTATTAAACCGGAGAAAGCAGGACATCCAAAAGGGCGAATCTAAGAAATTGGACAACAATTTTCGATTATGTGGTAAACCAGGCCATTTTGCGAAAAATAGCCGAGCAAAAACCAAGAAGGTGTAACACCCCAAAAACCTTACGGGAGTATTACACGCCGTGGGCCCCGCGCCGGAACCCACCAGGCTAAAAATCATTTACAAAATGCCAAAAAGACCGATGACGGTAGTATTTTCCAAAACGCACAAAATTATTTGAAAACACCCAATTACCGTCAAGACGATCAAGGCCAAAAACTCGGTTAAGGGAATCGGTTTTTGAAATCAAACTCAGTTGGCATAAAGCCGAAAGCCATTTGAAAGAACTCACACAGCGGACAGAAATACATTCCAAGATACATATACATCAATAATGATATACACAACAAAATACACGATTCCCCAACAGTATGCCATAGCCAGTATCGTCCGGAATCCTCGCCTCACGACCGCAACCATCAAAGTCCTCAATACCTGAAAAACAAGTCCCAATGAGTCAGCAATAATGTCCGACAAATAACCGCAAGTACATAAACATAAATATTCACATGCCATGCATCATGAGAATAATAACCTCAACGATAACCTTACCACCTCCGGTAATCCAACGATTCTCGTCAAAATCCCAATATCACGATAATACCATAAAAATCCCAGTATCACAACAATACCATATAATCCTCTATGTACCATTACCATAAAATATACCTCTATCCGGACGTCCTTCCGAAATGCATACCATAGACCAAGAATATCAAAAATGACATCAACAATATCCGAATACTACAATCTTCCCAAGATTGTCCAAGTATCTCAACAATCATCAACTGTGCATTCTAATCCTTTTAGAACATCACTGAACATTCGTCAATATGCAATACAACATAAAATACTTATGAAATGTAAATGGAATTACTCATCAAAACATTACAACCGAACAAGTAAACACTTGCCTCAAATAGCCGGGTCGGTAAAGCAAATCAGTCCCGAGGTTCGATTCCCACACCTTGACAAAATATTTATATCGCGATATCAATAACAGTATACTACGACATTCGATTTCCACGATCAACGGCTATCCCAATTTTATAATTTTGTTTTCCTCTTTCTCAAAAGTAACGATCCTAACTTTAACAAGTTCATTACTAAAACTCTAGAATATTATTTTAAATATAAAAAAATAATATTCAATATTTTTCGGTTGTATTTATGATATAACCATTATTTGATCGAATAAAAACTTCGTACTATTTAAATACGAAAAATATTCCAAAGTCATCAATTTTGAAAACTCATGATTTTCATATGGAAAAATATTAATAATCATAGTATTAAATTTTCCATCCCTAAACACAAATATAAGGTATTCAACCCGTTCGATACAAATGAAAAATATAGAGCTGACTCGGTAATGTATTGATAAATACAGGAGTCTAAACATTTCATAAAAATCAAAATAAAAACTGATTTGTGATAACATGTATCTCTGGTACAAATTTAATGAAACTTTATCAAAAATAGACTTTCAGGTTCAAATATATACGTGTTCAAACTAGACAACTCGATCAACTTCAAAAGAAACGTTGCTGGAAGTGATTGAAAATATCAGGGCTGACTCAGTATAAAGAAGTTCATATGAAGCAGGTATTCTGACTCAATACCTAAGCTCAAAATAAGATTTTTACTTATATGAATTTTCTTTATAATCTTCTCGAGATGTATTCGTAAAATAACTTACGGATTGAGAGGTAATCGAGTTCAAAGAAGGCAACCCAGACTGGAATCCACAGATTCTCTGGGGAATTTCATCAAACATCTACCTGGCGTCTCCTGGACAAGGCTGCTCTGATTCGCTGAGTTTTTGAGCATTTTGGAGGACATAAACATCTCCGATATAGGATAAAAAAGTATGTCCTTTAAGTCATGTAAATTTTATACAGGTGTGGATAAGTGTTATGGGACAGTCTTAAAGGTAAGGCCACTATTTTCGGGTTCAAAGTCTGCTAGTTGGTCAAGACAGCATCATGACTAGGCATTATGAGTGACGACCCGTGCCTCGCTCGCGGGATTCTCGGGCCTTTGTCGGGCGCCGCCTGCAGATGACGCACGGTGCCCGACAGCTGACAGTCTTCCACTAATTCGATCATAACATCCCCGTCCGAACTCCGATTGGCTCGTCGTTTGAACCGTTGGAAAGCTAACTCAAATATACATAATACTGTAAATTTTCAGAATTTTTGAACATACCAAAAATTCGTGGTGATTTTTCAAAGTTGATACTTGTCCACGACACCTCCGAGAAAATGTCCAATCTTGTCTCTACTAACATTTCTGGTATCCCTTTCTTATTTTAAATATTCCAAGACCAGAAATTTATTTCCAATACATTCAAATAAATTTACAAGTCCCGTATTTAGTCGGTATGTATTCCTAAAATTCAGGATATTACATACTACCCCCCTTAAAAATAAGTTTCGTCCTCGAAACTTGCAATCCTCTTACAAACAACGGTTTAATCAGAAAATCCAATATCACCAAAAGTAAACAATCATTATCGAACAATTGGAACAATATACTTACAGGTCTGTGAAGTCGATGATCTCCCGTGATACTAGCATATGACACTATTTCAAAAATCTCGACACAAAAAGAGTGCAAAACAGAATCAATCACAATTTGAAAACAATTGGTCTCCGCCAAGACCACAATAAGTTTAGAGCACTGTCGAGTTTTGTGGGATCTGTGACGCTGTGTCTCCTCACCTAAAGCGCATGAGCCGCTCCTTGTCACATGCACGTATCACCGGCGTTCCACTCCACATCGAAAGCCGCACATTGCACGTGCCTCGCACCGGCGTTCACTTCCCGATTGGAGCCGCACATTGCACATGACCACGGCACCGGCGTTCACTCCCTGCCTCGTCGGTCTCGGGAACACCAACAATCCCCAAACCCACACATCACCACGACAGTACTCAAAAATCATACAGTTCCAAAACATCACAAACATCACGCTACTACCACACCGGTAGAGCCACATAACACACATGCCCGGTTATCACAAAACCTTGGGCTCCGATACCATATTTGTAACACCCCAAAAACCTTACGGGAGTATTACACGCCGTGGGCCCCGCGTCGGAACCCACCAGGCTAAAAATCATTTACAAAATGCCAAAAAGACCGATGACGGTAGTATTTTCCAAAACTCACAAAATTATTTGAAAACACCCAATTACCGTCAAGACGATCAAGGCCAAAAACTCGGTTAAGGGAATCGGTTTTTGAAATCAAACTCAGTTGGCATAAAGCCGAAAGCCATTTGAAAGAACTCACGCAGCGGATAGAAATACATTCCAAGATACATATACATCAATAATGATATACACAACAAAATACACGATTCCCCAACAGTATGCCATAGCCAGTATCGTCCGGAATCCTCGCCTCACGACCGCAACCATCAAAGTCCTCAATACCTGATAAACAAGTCCCACAACGGGGTCAACAATAATGTCCGACAAAATAACCGCAAGTACATAAACATAAATATTCACATGCCATGCATCATGAGAATAATAACCTCAACGATAACCTTACCACCTCCGGTAATCCAACGATTCTCGTCAAAATCCCAATATCACGATAATACCATAAAAAATCCCAGTATCACAACAATACCATATAATACCTCAATACCGAATACTTTCTCGTACATAATCCTCTATGTACGATTACCATAAAATATACCTCTATCCGGACGTCCTTCCGAAATGCATACCATAGACCAAGAATATCAAAAATGACATCAACAATATCCGAATACTACAATCTTCCCAAGATTGTCCAAGTATCTCAACAATCATCAACTGTGCATTCTAATCCTTTTAGAACATCACTGAACATTCATCAATATGCAATACAACATAAAATACTTATGAAATGTAAATGGAATTACTCATCAAAACATTACAACCGAACAAGTAAACACTTGCCTCAAATAGCCGAATTCGGTAAAGCAAATCGATCCGAGGTTCGATTCCCACACCTTGACAAAATATTTATATCCCGATATCAATAACGGATACTACGACATTCGATTTCCACGATCAACGGCTATCCCAATTTTATAATTTTGTTTTCCTCTTTCTCAAAAGTGTCGATCCGAACTTTAACAAGTTCATTACTAAAACTCCAGAATATTATTTTAAATATAAAAAATAATATTCAATATTTTTCGGTTGTATTTATGATATAACCATTATTTGATCGAATAAAAACTTCGTACTATTTAAATACGAAAAATATTCCAAAGTCATCAATTTTTAAAACTCATGATTTTCATATGGAAAAATATTAATAATCATAGTATTAAATTTTCCATCCTTAAACACAAATATAAGGTATTCAACCCGTTCGATACAAATGAAAAATATAGAGCTGACTCGGTAATGTATTGATATATACAGGAGTATAAACATTTCATAAAAATCAAAATAAAAACTGATATGTGATAACATGTATCTCTGGTACAAATTTAATGAAACTTTATCAAAAATTGACTTGCAGGTTCAAATATATACGTGTTCAAACTAGACAACTCGATCAACTTCAAAAGAAACGTTGCTGGAAGTGACTGAAAATATCAGGGCTGACTCACTATAAAGAAGTTCATATGAAGCAGGTATTCTGACTCAATACCTAAGCTCAAAATAAGATTTTTACTTATATGAATTTTCTTTATAATCTGCTCGAGATGTATTCGTAAAATAACTTACGGATTGAGAGGTAATCGAGTTCAAAGAAGGCAACCCAGACAGGAATTCACAGATTCTCTGGGGAATTTCATCAAACATCTACCTGGCGTCTCCTGGACAAGGCTGCTCTGATTCTCTGAGTTTTTGAGCATTTTGGAGGACATAAACATCTCCAATATAGGATAAAAAAGTATGTCCTTTAAGTCATGTAAATTTTATACAGGTATGGATAAGTGTTATGGGACAGTCTTAAAGGTTAGGCCACTATTTTCGGGTTCAAAATCTGCTAGTTGGTCAAGACAGCATCATGACTAGGCATTATGAGTGACGACCCGTGCCTCGCGGGATTCTCGGACGCCTGTCGGGCGCTGACGCACGCAGTGACGCACGGTGCCCGACAGCTGATAGTCTTCCACTAATTCGATCATAACTTCCACGTCCGAACTCTGATTGGCTCATCGTTTGAACCGTTGGAAAGCTAACTCAAATATACATAATACTGTAAATTTTCAGAATTTTTGAACATACCAAAAATTCGTGGTGATTTTTCAAAGTTGATACTTGTCCACGACACCTCCGAGAAAATGTCCAATCTTGTCTCTACTAACATTTCTGGTATCCCTTTCTTATTTTAAATATTCCAAGACCAGAAATGTATTTCCAATACATTCAAATAAATTTACAAGTCCCGTATTTAGTCGGTATGTATTCCTAAAATTCAGGATATTACAGAAGGAGGTTCTAATTGCAACATGGAGTGACGAAGATATTGATGATGATTTCATTGATCAAAATAACCTTGCATTTACGGCCCGAAGTTCGTTCGACGATAGTGACGCCAAAAGTCAAGTAAGTAACTCTTACGATGAACTTTTTGAAGCATTTGAATTATTATATACGGATTATCAAAATGCTTTAAGTAAAATTAAATCCCTTCAATCAAAAAATAAATCATTGGAAATTGAAATTTTCAAAATTCTTGAAAAGAGAAAATTTATCAAAACCGATCATTCTAAATGCATTGAAAACAAAAATAATTTAAAGGATGTTCTTGTTAAAGTTTAAACTGAGCTCAAAAATTTAACGAAGAAATTTTCTCTCGGAAACGAGAAATTTGAAAATATGCTCTCGGTTCAAAAATATACTTTGAATAAACAGGGGTTGGGATTCAAACAAAATTTAAAACCGAGTCCTTAAATTTAAAAATATCCCAATGCGAAAAATATTTGAAAATTGGGCACCACATTTCGAATTGCAAAAGCCCAAGACGGACGATAAAAACTAAGAGAATTTGGATTCCCAAAGGAAGTTTTATTCCGAATATCGTCTATGTCTTTAAAGAAAAACCAACTATAGGTTGGTTCCCCAAAAATTAATTTTTAACAAATTATATTTTACTCAGGGGGAGTATATTTTAAAACGGATATTTTTGTCAGGGGGAGTTACACCCTTTCATGCATATTTTTTATATACATCATTTGGTATTTATTACTCGTTTTATTACAATTTTTGCTGAATACAAAAAGGGGGAGAAAGTAGTTGAATTGATAAAAAGCGTCATGGAAGAATGCGAAGAAAAATAAAGAATGAGGAGAAAAATAAAATGTAGAAGGGGGAGAAAAGAAAAGATGAAGAAGTAGAAAAATAATAAAAGATGAAGAAGTCGAAAAATAATAAAAGAAGAAGAAGTCGAAAATGAGACAAAAAAAGGGGGGGGGGGGGGACGAAGTATTTGAAAAAATGAAAAGGAGAAGTCGAAAATGGCAGAAAAAGAAAAATTTGGAGAAACTAACGAAATGATCAAAGCCAAAAACCTTGATTCGTATAAATATACATATATCTATTTTTGCAGATTTTATCAAATTCAAGGGTTGTTTTTGTTAGGAATATGCCCTCGAATGCCACTCAGGGGATGAGAGAGTAGGGGCATTGTACTTGTAATTATGGAATAAATAATAAAAAGGCAATTCGATTCATTCACTGTTTATTGTATTTCAATTGCATTCTTGACTTGGTAAACATTGAAGTGAAGTCCATGTAAATAAACTGAACATTCCATTCTCGTTATGGGATAAGAGAAAATGCACTGGAAGTGTTTAAAGTTTATTTACAAAAATCGTTCGCAAGTCAATAAACTTAAATGGGCATTAAGTTTTAATAAGACTTGTATAACTGATGCTAGGACGTGTGCACGTCTTGATAGCATAGTTATAAAGTATATTGGTGGGACCAGTATACTCGAACACGACTCATACTCGATTCAGTCACACGGTATTCACTCTCGAAGAGTCGATGACGAATCAAAAGGTTGTGATAGTGTATGTGGACCTTTAACTTGAGGATTCAGTAGAAGATGTGCCTGTGACGTTTAGTTTTTCATTAGAGTAGTTAGACTCATTTGCTTAATTGCTGAGTCGACCTCGAAGTGCGGACTATACGGGCAGGTAGCAGTCTTTACTGTATGCCAAGAAAGGATTTTATCTCCTGTTAGTGAGCAGGCGTATGTCCTATACGGTTAATGGCAAATAAGATCATGAGTCTTTGGCCAAAGTATTACGATATAGTCGTATTAGATACACTATTAATCGATCGGTCTTTATTTGCATTATCACATGTATTGTGTGTAGTCATTAGTAGGGTTTGACTTTAACGTGACCCGAAGACTTGACCGGGACATCGATAAAGGGTCTATACGTATATAGTATTCACGACATAATGGTTCGGAATGATCCCTTCATTCGTTCTCGCCGGGTTTACAATGCGGCCCGCTAGTGGCTAAGTGCCGCCCGCACTCATTAGTTCCTCCCAATGCCGGCTGAGACGGACCTATGGAGTCGCGCATCAGGAGCGTTGACGGATAAATGTGAATTTATTATCTCTCTATAAATATTAGATATTGGATATCTAATTATGATTTATTAAATAAATCAAAATAGCGGTCTTATGAATTAAAATTAAGTTCTGGGTGATTAATTTAATTAATTATTTATATTTTTTATATAAATATATTTGTATTTGATATTATTAATTAATTAGATTTATTAATTAATATAATTACATTGGTGATTAAACGGAGTGTATTTAACTGAGTCGTTTGTGAGCGTCCGGTACACGAGCCGAGTGACCCGGCTCGTTTTCTAGGAAACTTCCACCATGGGCTGCCCTCCCTCTCCCCACATCACATGGAATCATTTCCATGCATGTGTATGTGTTAGTTGTATTTTTGTTATTATGTGTTGACATTTTATCTCAATTATATGATTTGTATTATATGTTTGAGATAATATAAAAACAACATATTATAACAACTACTACACACACACACACTTAAAAAAAAAGTGAGAACTTCTTGGCAAATTGAGAGTGAGCTGCCGAGAGCATTAAGTGAGGAAGGGAGAGAATTTTTTTTTCCAATTTTCATCTTAGAGGTGAGAGGAATTCAAGAAAAAATAGAGAGAAAATTCCTACGGTAACTTCCTAGCCGTGTTCTTGGAGAACGAAGTTACGTCGAATTTTCCGGGCAACTTCCGACGCGTGTGAAGTAGAGGCTTCGAATTTTCGGTGCTTGGAACGAAGGGATTTCGTGTTCGGGACGGGATCGTGATCATCGTCTACATTTTACGAAGATTTATTTCAAATGCTTCAAGGGTATGAATCTTTACCTTTGTATTTTTTTTTTCGTATATACGTTACTTGATCGATCCTGTTTGGGATTCGTATTTATTTCCGCTGCGTATTTCGTTTTATTTTCGGAATCCCAACAGTGGTATCAGAGCGAGGTCAATGTTTCCGTATATACGATTATTTGTGCATTTTGAATGCTTTTGGATGATGATTATGATTTAGAATCATGTTTGGAATAATCGTAGATTTTAAATTGTTCGTTGTAGCATCACGTTTTTGGAAACGGGCCGAAAAAAAAGAAGCGGTCACGGCAGGTGGTCTGCGGATCGCCTGGCTGCCGCCAGTTGCCGAGCATGCTTGGCCATGTCTCGGCCGCAATGGCCGAGAGGCAAGATGCTCGCCGATCAGACTCGGCCACCGCTAAGCTTGGCTCGGCCAGCACCGGGTTTTTGGCCCGATTTTGAATCGCCATGGCCGGGCCTAAAACCGAATTATCCGGAGTCCGTTTTAAGTTTATATTTCGTTGTAATTATTTCCCAAAATTTATATTGGATTTTAATTTGACTAAATTAATATTTGGAATATTTTTGTGTTAAGGGAAATAAATTAAACGAGAATATTATTTTGGCGGATTACTTGAGCGAATTAAAATGACGAATATTAGTATTAATTGGATTAATACCATTAAAATTGAATAGATTAATTTTATATTGATTGGATTAATATATTAATTGATTATTTAATTTTAATGCCACTTTATATTAATTGGATTAATTTAGTAGAAATTGATTAGATTAATTTATATTAAGATTAATTGTTTAATTTCGTTGCCATTACATGTTGTATGGAATCCTTATGTGATGGTGATATAGCTCGTGGACTTAGTTTTTTGATTTGTTCGATTCGATTGGGTTGTAAAGGCCGTTTTGAGCCTATTTATATTTACTAGAAAAACTTGTCTAGGATGCAATTTTTCAATGATGTAATTATTATTTTGGGTATGAAGAAGACCGAAGACAACCGACCGAGAAGACAAAGAATCGAAGACTGTTTTTTTATTGGGTCATTCGCTTGGCCCAGTACTTAGGAATTAGGTCCATGAGCTATATGTTGGTAGTAACTAGGTTCTTTTTTCATTTTCATTTTGAATGATTGACAAACCAACAAACGCGCGTATAATTGAATTAATGTGCAAAGTGTAACATTAATCGCGAAATTCTCCCGACTACAAACAGACTAAGTTTGAAAAAGGTTACGAGGTTTCCTACCCTCCATCAAACTCGTAGAAAATTGATACCCGAGCTGGTGTGCTATGCTTCCGAGTTATCGGGGTAGTACATTTGGTAGAGGTTGAAAAATTCTTGAGTGCATTAGATGCTTTCGGTTGGTGATAAATTTCGCCCCTAGAAACCTGATAGGTTGCCGGGTGAGATTCAATAGTCAAACTGATAGACGTTGATGATCAACAACTTAGATAGTCTGGATTGCCAAGAAACCTGATAGGTTGAGGGCATGAAGACTAGGGGTAAAAGAAGATCAAATCATCCATTAGACGGGTTGGTGTTAGATACCACTTTACAAAAATTAATTGGCAAGAAACCTGATAGGTTGCGTCTGTTAAAATTTGTAAAGAACTTGATCACCACTAAGAAGTCGATCTAACCATGATTTCTGGATTATAACATGGGAGTGTATAATTCCGATAAAATTAGTGGGAGCCGAGACAAGAATTATACAAGCCCTTAAGTTCTATACTCGGTCATAATTAAACAAGTCACTAATTTAATCTTGTCTAAATCGTTGCAGAAAACGAAATTAAATCTCTCTAAAATGGCTAAAAACCCACTTGCAATACTACTTGAAAAGAATCTCCTAACTGGCCCTAACTTTGTTGACTGGTTGCGGAATCTGATGATTGTACTCAGTAGGGAGTCTCTGGGATACGTCTTGGAGGCGGACATTCCACCGACTCCAATCCAGACTAGGGGTAATCAGGAAGACATTGACGTCCATGAAAAATGGGTCAAGGATGATGTGCTAGTCCGTGGTTTTATGATGGGCTCAATGACTAATGAGCTGCAGAGAGCGCACGAGAAAATGACTTACGCTGGCGATTCTCGCACACTTGACCGAACTTTATGGAGAGCATGGGACCGCTAGATATGAGATATCAAAGCGGTTGTTCGGTGCTAGGATGAAAGAAGGGGAGAAAGTGGGAGACCACGTCCTCAAGATGATCTCTATGATTGAGAGGCTCGAGGTGCTCAACTTTAATATGGATTTATCCCTTCAAATTGATCTCATCCTTCAATCTCTACCTGACTCTTTCACGCAGTTTGTAATGAATTTCAACTGTAATGAAATTACATGCACATTAGCTGGGCTAATGAATAAACTGGTGACGGCGCAGTCTAACATGAAGACTAAACCGAGAGAGGCTGCTCTTGTGATTTCTTCTGGGTCTAAGAGGTCCAAGAACAAGAAGAAAAAGACCTACGAGCAGTACAAACCCAAGAAAGGGGTGCAAAAAGGAAAGGGCAAGGCCCGAAAGGTTCAAAAGGTAGGCGGTCCAAAACCTACGGACAAATGCCTTGAATGCGGTGAGTTGGGCCACTGGCGAAGGACTTGTCCCAAGATTAATGGCGCATCAGGTACGGAACTTTTTGTTTTTAAAACTAATTGTTCCGCTACTGTATATTCTGCTTCATGGATTCTGGATTCATGTGCCACTTCTCACATTTGTACTATGAATCAGGATCTGGAACGAAGTAGAAAACTTGAAGCTGGGGAAATAATGATCACTATTGGAAGCGGACAAAGTGTCGAGGCAACCGATATTGGATCAATCCTTCTGGGTTTAGAATCTGGTTTTATTTTGACATTAGATGAAGTACTTGTTTTGCCCAAGGGGCATAAAAACATTGTATCCATTCCAGTCTTGGACCGTAAAGGATTTTGTTTCTTCATTGGCAATGGCAGTTGTAAAATTTATTTTCGAAATAAATTGGTTGGAACAGCTACATTGTTGAATAGTTTATATCATCTGAACATGCAAAATAAAACAGCAGTGAACACTATAACTAGGAAACGTGGTAGGCAAGATACTAATCAAGCTCTTAAATGGCACCTTAGACTTGGTCATGTTGGTCGGACCAAGGTTCGAAAATGGAAAAGATGGACTTTTAAGTCCATTGGGTGTAGAACCCTATCCAACTTGTGAATCTTGCCTTAGAGGCAAAATGACTAAGTTCCCCTTCACACAGGACTTTTGAAAGGCTGTCGATATACTTGGATTGGTGCATACCGATGTTTGTGGTGCTTTTGAAGTAGCCCGAGACGGATATCAATATTTCATAATGTTCACAGATGATCATACTAGGTATGGGATTGTGTACTTAATGAAACATAAATCTGAAGCCTTTGCTAAATTCAAAGAATTTAAGGCCCTAGTTGAAAAACAAACTTGATGTCATATCAAAGCACTTCGGTCGGACCGAGGTGGCGAATATATGAGCACTGAGTTTGATGAGTTCCTTAAGGAACATGGAATAGTTTCACAATTCACGCCTCCAGGAACCCCACAGTTAAATGGTGTTTCAGAAAGGAGAAATCGGACTTTGTTGGACATGGTTCGCTCCATGTTAAATTACACTGATTTACCTATTTACCTGTGGGGGTATGCCTTACTAACCGTTGCCTATATCATAAATAGATGTCCTTCCAAATCTGTTCCTATCACTCCGCATGAGATGTGGAAGGGTAAGAAACCAAGCCTTAATCACATAAGGATTTGGGGATGTCCACCTATGTCAAAAGGCTAAGGTGGACAACGAAGCGAGGTCCATAAAAGGACGTTTCATAGGATACCCAGAGGACTCGATGGGTTATCTATTCTACATGCCAGAAGACCATAGGGTCGTTGTGGCATTACAAGCGCACTTCCTTGAGGATGAATTCATTCAGGAAGGTGGCTCGGGTAGAAATATCTCTTTGGAAGAGCATAATGAAACTCCTAAGGAGACATCTGATCAGGGATCAAGAACCAAACCTATTGTAACACAACCTCCACTTCGAAGGTCTGATAGGGTATCTCACTTACCTGAGAGGTATGGCTATACACATGTCGAGGAACTGGGTCTCCACGACACACCTGATAGTAGTGAAAACGACCCTGTCACCTATGACCAAGCGATAGTGGATGTAGACTCTGATAAATGGCAAGAAGCAATGGAAGCTGAGATAGACTCGATGCATACCAATCAGGTCTGGACTCTAGTAGATCTTCCAACTGGCATGAGGACTATTGGAAATAAATGGATCTATAAGAGAAAGACTGATGGGGATGGCAAGGTTGAGGCCTATAAGGACACGCTTGTGGCAAAGGGTTATACCCAAAGGGAAGGAATCGATTATCATGATACCTTCTCGCCCGTAGCTATGATAAAGTCGATTCGCATGATGCTTGCCATTGCTGCCTATTATGATTATGAAATATGGCAAATGGATGTCAAAACGGCTTTTCTAAATGGATACCTCGAGGAGGAAATCTATATGGAATAGCCTAAAGGTTTTGTGTCCAAAGCTAATATTCATAAAGTGTGTAAGCTGCAATGAGCCATTTATGGTCTGAAGCAAGCTTCTCGGAGTTGGAACCTTCGATTTGACGAAGCAGTTAAGGACTTTGACTTCGAACGAAATGAGGAGGAACCGTGTGTTTACAAAAAGATCAGTGGGAGCAACATTGCGTTCTTAGTACTATATGTAGATGATATTCTACTTATAGGAAATAACATAGCAATGCTCAGCACTGTGAAAGCTTGGCTTTCTAAAACGTTCTCCATGAAAGACTTGGGAGAAGCTTCCTATATTCTAGGGATCCGTCTTTACAGAGATAGACCGCGAAGAATGATAGGACTTTCCCAAGCCCTTTATATCGATAAAATCCTGAGAAGATTCAAGATGGATGAATCTAAAAGAGGGTTCCTTCCCATGCGACATGGAATTCATCTCACCACGAAAATGTGTCCTCAAAGTGAGGAAGACAAGAGAGAGATGAGTAAGGTACCCAATGTCTCGGCAGTGGGTAGCCTCATGTACGCTATGTTGTGTACGAGACCAGACTTAGCCTACGCTGTGAGTATGGTAAGTCGATTTCAAGCAAACCCGGGAAGGGAACATTGGACTGCCGTGAAGAACATTCTTAAGTACTTAAGAAGAACTAGAGATTTAGTTCTTACTTATGGTGGTGGAGAACTGAAGGTGATTGGATTCACCGATTCTGATTTTCAAGGAGACAATGACGACTCTAAGTCGACATCTGGGTATTTATTTACTCTAAATGGAGGAGCAGTATCTTGGAGAAGCTCCAAGCAAACCACTACTGCTGATTCCACCTGCCAAGCAGAGTATCAAGCTGCCTCAGAGGCTAGCAAAGAAGCATTTTGGATGCAGAAGTTCATACAAGAACTTCAAGTGGTGCCTAACGCGGAGTTGCCTATATCACTATTCTGTGATAATGATGGAGTTGTCGCCCAAGCCAAGGAGCCGAGGGCTCACCACAACACCAAGCATATAGAGAGAAAGTACCACATCGTTCGAGAGATGGTGGAAAAAGGATATGTTTCATTGGAAAGAGTAGACTCAGAAGACAATGTCTCTGACCCGCTGACTAAGCCATTATCTCAGGCCGTCTTGGAAAGACATCTGAAGAACATGGGTATTGGATATCATGATGTGTGGCATTGAGTGCAAGTGGGAGATTGTTAGGAATATGCCCTCGAATGCCACTCAGGGGATGAGAGAGTAGGGGCATTGTACTTGTAATTATGGAATAAATAATAAAAAGGCAATTCGATTCATTCACTGTTTATTGTATTTCAATTGCATTCTTGACTTGGTAAACATTGAAGTGAAGTCCATGTAAATAAACTGAACATTCCATTCTCGTTATGGGATAAGAGAAATGCAGTGGAAGTGTTTAAAGTTTATTAACGAAAATCGTTCGCAAGTCAATAAACTTAAATGGGCATTAAGTTTTAATAAGACTTGTATAACTGATGCTAGGACGTGTGCACGTCTTGATAGCATAGTTATAAAGTATATTGGTGGGACCAGTATACTCGAACACGACTCATACTCGATTCAGTCACATGGTATTCACTCTCGAAGAGTCGATGACGAATCAAAAGGTTGTGATAGTGTATGTGGACCTTTGACTTGAGGATTCAGTAGAAGATGTGCCTGTGACGTTTCGTTTGTCATTAGAGTAGTTAGACTCATTTGCTTAATTGCTGAGTCGACCTCGAAGTGCGGACTATACGGGCAGGTAGAAGTCTTTACTGTATGCCAAGAAAGGATTTTATCTCCTGTTAGTGAGCAGGCGTATGTCCTATACGGTTAATGGCAAATAAGATCATGAGTCTTTGGTCAAAGCATTCTGATATAGTCGTATTAGATACACTATTAATCAGTCGGTCTTGATTTGCATTAACACATGTATAGAGTCTAGTCAATAGTAGGGTTTGACTTTACCGTGACCCGAAGACTTGACCAGGACATCTGATAAAAGGGTCTATACGTATATAGTATTCACGACATAATGGTTCTGGAATGATCCCTTCATTCGTTCTCGCCTGGTTTACAAAGGCGGCCCGCTAGGCTGGCTAAGTGCTGCCCGCACTCATTGGTTCCTCCCAATGCCGGCTGAGACGGACCTATGGAGTCGCGCATCAGGAGCGTTGACGGGTAAATGTGAATTTATTATATCTCTATAAATATTAGATATTGGATATCTAATTATGATTTATTAGATAAATCAAAATAGCGGTCTTATGAATTAAAATTAAGTTACCGGGTGATTAATTTAATTCATAAATTATATTTCTTAGAGAAATATATTTGTATTTGATATTATAAATTAATTAGATTAATTAATTAATATAAATACATTGGTGATTAAACGGAGTGTATTTAACGGAGTCGTTTGACGAACGTCCGGTACACGAGCCGAGTGACTCGGCTCGTTTTCTAGGAAACTTCCACCATGGGCCGCCCTCCCTCTCCCCACATCACATGGAATCATTTTCTATGCATGTGTATGTGTTAGTTGTATTTTTGTTATTATGTGTTGACATTTTATCTCAATTATATGATTTGTATTATATGTTTGAGATAATATAAAAACAACATATTATAACAACTACTACACACACACACACTTAAAAAAAAAGTGAGAACTTCTTGGCAAATTGAGAGTGAGCTGCCGAGAGCATTAAGTGAGGAAGGGAGAGAATTTTTTTTTCCAATTTTCATCTTAGAGGTGAAAGGAATTCAAGAAAAAATAGAGAGAAAATTCCTACGGTAACTTCCTAGCCGTGTTCTTGGAGAACGAAGTTACGTCGAATTTTCCGGGCAACTTCCGACGCGTGTGAAGTAGAGGCTTCGAATTTTCGGTGCTTGGAACGAAGGGATTTAGTGTTCGGGACGGGATCGTGATCATCGTCTACATTTTACGAAGATTTTTTTCAAAGGCTTCAAGGGTATGAATCTTTACCTTTGTATTTTTTTTTCGTATACGTTACTTGATCGATCCTGTTTGGGATTCGTATTTATTTCCGCTGCGTATTTCGTTTTATTTTCGGAATCCCAATAGTTTTGTAATCATCAAAAAGGGGGAGATTGTTGGAATATTTATTCCACATATTCATTAATAGAGTTTTGATGATTAAGTTGCTAAACAAAACAAAACAACAAAGAGGCGAAGCAAAACAATGAAGTAGACGAAGACACAAAAAGGTGGACAAAATGCAAAGCTAGCGCACGCTAGACATATAAGTTAGCGCACGCTAACGGGTCCTGCCTGCAGATCAAACGAGTTCGAAGTTACCTGAAAAGAACCTACCTGATGAAGATAGCGCACGCTACACATTAATCATAACACATGCTATCGAAGGAATATTACCGTTGTGAAGACATTCAAACACAAAATGACATATGTAGTGACACAAGACATAGCGCACGCTACTGATAAGGAATAGTGCACGCTAAAGAGTTTGAATTCAAGTCAATCGATCCGTTGGAAGATGCTGAACCAAAGTCATAAAGTTGGAACGGTCAGTTTGACAAAATCATGCAACGGATACTTGGTTAGCGCACGCAATATGCAAAGTTAACGCACGCTAATATGTGTACCTAATGTATGCAATGGAGAAGCTAACGCACGCTAAAGGATGGACAGTAAGCTACTGGACTGAAACTGGAAACATCTTAACGCAGTCTACACCTACGCTAATGAGGCTAACGCATGCTAAGGAAAGCTAGCGCACGCTAGCAAGTCAAAACAGTTAGCAACAGCTAGTTTGTGGAGAGAGGCTATAAATACCAAACCACTTGGTATTAAACCACACAACAACATTGAGCAAAGCAATCATACTTGAGATATCATTGTAAACATTATAGTTATTGTTCTTGAGCTTATATTGATACGTGATTGAGTGTTATACACGAAATCATACAATAGAGAGAAAAAGAATAGATACGATTAGATCGGTGTTATTAGGATCAAGGATCCGGCATTGTTAGAATCACAATCGATATCTAAGTGAGGTTTATGTAGTACCGATAGAAAGCTAGAATGGTTGATTCCTTATCCAATAGAAAAGGAAAATGGTTTTACTTGGACTGACATAAAGACAAGAGAACAGTTTACTCGGACCGATAGAAGACGAGCTTGTAACGGTTATCCCTCGACCGATAGAAGAGAGGTGCAGAGGTTTTTCTTAAGCCTATAGAAAAAGATACCGAGAGAGGACGTAGGCACGTTTGGCCGAACCTCTATAAATCCTTATGTTGATTTATTTTCTGCACTTTATTTAAATCACTTCCGCAACGCGAAAGAGTTTCACAACTCTATCTCCAAACGGCGATACCGACCAATATTGCTCCAACAGCGCAACCTTCAAGAAGCTTCGCCCGGGCTCTACTTTTTCTGAGCGACCTCCGATGGCGCCTAAACCTGTGGAATCTCAGTCTCGAGCGGCCAGTTCGGCCATAACCTGTTTCAATTGTGGAGAACAGGGTCATTACAGCACTAAGTGTTCGAGGCAGATATCACGTGCAACATCTGTGGGATTGCCGGGCATAAGGCCCGTTTCTGCCAAAGAGATTCCAGATCCGCTCCGATGGCATCTTAGACCCCGAAGTAGTCGGTTGTTCAGAATCAGGCCACTCAGTCCGTGCCGTTTAAGACGACGGAAGCAAATAAAGGCGGAGCCCATAGTTATCAGACAGGAGCATCCGGTGTAGGTACTGGCAAGCCCATAATTTATGAGATAAAGAGGATCGATGATCTGGAGGCCCGAATGATCTCAGGTACACTCAAAATTTTATCTCAACCTGTGTGTACCCTTTTTGATACTGGCGCATCACATTCATTCATTTCCGAATCATGTTTGAGTAGACTACACCTGGATATTGCTACTAGTTGCGAACCTTATGTCATTGGTCTACTAGTCGGTATAACAATTATCGGAAATTGTGAAGTTAACAACTATCCGATTCAGCTTAATGGCCGTGAATGGTTGGTGGACCTAATCATGATAGACTTACCTAAGGACGACGTAATCTTGGGTATTGATTGGATGGATAATCATGATTCCACCCTTAGTGTCCGTAAGCGTATGGTCACTATCATTTCAGACGATGGAGTCGAGTGTGTATTTCAGGGGGTAACCCCAGCCGTTCCTTTAGAGTTATTAATATGATGAAAGTAGTGAAGTTACTCAATCATGGGTGTGTCGGTTATTCGTGCTACATGCCCAAGATCGAGAAATCATCAGTGACGTTGGTGGATATCCTTGTAGTGAGAGACTACGCTGATGTGTTCCTAGATGAGTTACCTGGTTTACCTCTACAGAGAGATGTTGAATTCACGATAGAGTTGGAGCCTGGTACGTCCCCAATATCGAACTCACCATATCGTATGGCCCCAACAAAAATGCAGAAACTGAAGAATCAACTGGAGGAATTGACCGAGAAAGGTTATATCCGACCGAGTGCATCCCCGTGGGGAGCACCAGTGTTATTTGTCAAGAAGAAAGATGGTTCTTTTTGCTTGTGCATTGATTACCGAGAGCTGAACAGGGTGACGATCAAGAATAAATTTCCCCTACCCCGCATCGATGATCTCTTAGATTAGCTCCAGGGAGCTTCAGTATTTTCCAAGATCGATTTAAGATATGGGTATCACCAGTTGTGAATTCGAGAGTCGGATATCTCAAGAACGGCGTTTCGGACACGCTATGGGCACTACGAGTTTGTAGTGATGCCGTTTGGGTTAACTAATGCACCTGCGGTATTCATAGAGTTGGTGAACCGAGTTTTCATCGACTATTTGGATCAGTTCGTGGTCGTTATCATAGATGACATTTTGATTTATTCTCGTGACCAAGAGGAGCACGAACTTCACCTTCATTCGGTCCTCGACGTGTTGAGACGAGAGCAACTCTATGGGAAACTTTCTAAATGCGAGTTCTAGATGTCCGAGGTGATGTTTCTCAGACATGTGATTTCAGCAGACGGGGTTCATGTCGACCCTCAGAAGACGGAGGCTATCCGAGATTGGAAACCTCTGAAGAATGTTATGGAAATCCGAAGTTTTCTTGGATTAGTAGGCTATTATCGGCGATTTATGGAAGGGTTTTCTAAAATCGCTCAACCTATGACGAACCGTTTGCGGAAGGATAAGAAATACACGTGGTCTGACGCGTATCAGCAGAGTTTTGAGGAACTCAAGAGCTGTTTAATTTCAGCGCCTGTCCGTTCTTTACCGCAAGGGACGGAAGGATTCGTGGTTTATTGTGACGCGTCCAGGCATGGTCTTGGATGTGTATTAATGCAGAATGGGGAACTGATTGCCTATGCTTCTCGGCAACTGAGGCCTTATGAGGTCAATTATCCGACCCATGACCTAGAGCTAGCGGCCGTGGTTTTCGCATTGAAGATTTGGCGTCATTATCTTTACGGCATTACCATTCAGATTTTCACTGATCATAAAATTTTAAAGTATATATTCACTCAGAAAGAATTAAACATGCGACAGAGACGGTGGTTGGAACTGATTAAAGATTATGACATTGAGATATAATACCGTCCGGGTAAGGCGAATGTCGTTGCCGATGCCTTAAGTTGTAAGTCCGTTCAAGAGCAAATTCTTGCTCGTTTGACTGTTCAGAAGGAACTTCAACAAGAGTTCCTAAGGCCTGAGATCGAGGTATGGATACAGCAAGTGCAGGGGAAACTTTACATGCTAGAGATTTCATCGCCACTGGAGGAGGCGATCAGAACGAAACAGTGTTCAGACCCATTTTTGTTGCGCATTCGAGATGATGTGGCTCAGGGGAAAGCCCCTGGATTTTTGGTCTACGAGGATGGACTTTTGTGATTTAAGAACCGGTTATGTGTTCCGACAGATGATGAGTTGAAAAACTCGATTTTGAGAGAGGCTCATGCTACCCCTTATTCCATTCACCCGGGGTCTAGCAAAATATACAAAGACTTGAAACAAAATTATTGGTGGAGTAACATGAAGCGAGAAGTCGCAGTATTTGTTTTGAGATGTCTGACCTATCAGCAAGTCAAGATTGAACATCAACGACTGACGGGAATGCTGAAACCGCTTCCTATCCCAGAATGGAAGTGGGAGGATATTTTAATGGACTTCATCACGAGTTTGCCAACAAGTCGTCGTGGCATGAATACGATTTGGTTAATTGTGGACCGTTTAACTAAGTCAGCTCATTTCCTTGAGATTAAGGATATGCGGGGTCCCGAGAGACTTGCTCAGTTGTTTATTAAAGAGATCGTGAGATTGCACGGTACTCCTAAGAGTATCATTTCTGATCGTGTTGGAAATCCGTTCATCGTGCCATGGGAACTCAGCTAAATTTCAGCACAGCTTTTCACCCTCAGTCCCACGGACAATCAGAGCGAACTATTCAAACGTTGGAGGACATGTTGAGGGCATGTGTTCTCGATTGAAAATATGATTGGGAAGCCCAACTACCATTGATCGAGATCACGTACAACAACAGTTGGCGTGCTTCGATTAAGATGGCACCTTATGAGGCCTTATACGGTTGTCGTTGTCGATCTATCTTGTGTTGGTATGACTTATCAGAATCCATCGGCATTGAGCCCGATATGCTAGTAGCCGCCCGCGAGAAGGTAGCGTTGATCAGGAGTCGTTTGTTGACCGCTCAGAGTCGGCAAAAATCATATGAAGATAATCATCATCGACCATTATAGTTCGAGGCAGGTGACCACGTTTTGGTCAAGGCATCCCCGAGTCGAGGTATTTTCTATTTCAGGAAGAGGGGAAAGTTGAGCCCGAGATTCATTGGACCATTTGAAATTTTGGATCGAGTAGGCAGTCTTGTAACATCCTAATTTTATTTATAATTAAATCTTGAAAATATCTACGTATTTTAAATATTTATAATAACTTTTATTATCTTTAAAAATTTCCTTTAAATAAATAATAATGTGCGGAAGCTAAATAAAAATTAGTATCACATAAATATCAATTAGAAGAAGAACTATTTTTTTTTTACTTTTAAAATTTCAAAGTAAACTTTAGTGATTAAATAAATGTAAGGAATTAACGAAGACTCCAATTTAAAATGCAACCAAAATATTAAGAACAGAATTTGTACTAAGTCTAATTACGTAAAATTATACCAAACATTAATCATTTAATGAAAATAAGGCAATTGTTAACGTTCGCAAAGCATTCAAATTACAAATTGAAAGATTCTTTGTAAATTAAAATATAATTACTAATATTAAGAGTTGATGCTTATATTGATACCATCTTCCACTGGTACCACGCCCGCTCCTTTAACCTGAAAACATTTTAAAAATTCGGGGTAAGCTTGAGCTTAGTGAGGCTATACATGTCACATATGAATATATCACGAATAATTGAACACATAAATATTTTTGTTCTGTTTTTACGTGTATTTCTACACGGAGTACTCGGAGCCCGGAGGCGATCTGAGCCCGAAGGCTAACTGAGCCCGAAGGCTAAATGTTCTGTGTACTGAAAGTACAATTTTTCTGTTCTGTCTGTATGACATGATAAATCACATCATAATAATATATGCCAAATAACATATAATATACATATGAGACAAGCAATTTTGTAGAAAATAAGTGAAAATAAAAACCCCACCTCAAATGCAGCGCTTCACTAAATATAGATGCTCGACTCGCAAAATCTTACGCCCGAAAGTTCTCGCCATTATCTACAATAAAATAATTTAATATTATTATTATTAATATATAAAAATATATAATAACACAAACTAAATTAAAATATTTTGAATTTAATTTAAAAAAAGATGTAATTTGAGATGTTAGAAATTAAACAGGAGTAAAATTAAAAGATAAAAGAGTTCAGGGATTAAATTGAAATTTGGATGAAAGTGATTGGATATAAAATCCAACACTAGGTCAGATTTTTTTTTCTCCTCACGCCGCCTCATCTTCTTCCCCACTTCTCCCCCTTCGGTCTTCTTCTACTTTCTTTTTTTTCTTGTTTCTTCCTCTCTCACTGTTTCCTGCTAAAACACACACACACACACACACACACACAGAGACCCTCGCCGAACACAAAATCCACACACACATGCCTAACTGGAAAAAGAAGACTGAGAACAGTCGGCCAAGCGATGACTGGATTCAGACGGCGGCAACGGCAGATGCAGCGCCGGAGCATGGCGATAATTTCGGCCCGACAATTTCAACGGTTTGAAGGGCTGTTTCCGCCCCTGCTGTTCATCTTCTTCGCTCTTTTTTTTTTTTTTTATCGGTTTGGATTTTGAGATTGGACATGGAGTTCGGTTTCTGGCGTTGATTCAGATTCTGGTTTTGATGCTATGAAGAAAATGACAAAGTTGAAAAAAAAATATTACAGAATGAAAAATCGGGACTTTTGATCTTTTTCTTACCTTCTGCTGGAGATGTTTGGAACGAACGATTCTGAAGTTGATTTGCATTATATATTGTTTAGGAGAAGAATTAGAAAAGACACAATTTAATTATGTCTTAATTTTGTTAATAATTGAGTGATGAATGCTGTGAAATGAATTTTCATTTAAGAATGAAAATTAAGATGGAGGGGGAGATGATCCGTTTCTGATGCACAAGGAGAAGGGAGGTGAAAACTGAAAGGACAATTATTGTTGGGTTGGGCCAAATGATAATTGGGCTGAATTTTAATAGACCAGTTAATATTATGTTGGACTAATAAATGGGATCTCAATTAAAATTAAATCTGTAAACAATTTAACAATAATAATAATAATAATAATAATAATAATAAAATTTATGGATATTACATTCTACCCTCGTTGAAAAATTTTCGTCCTCGAAAATTAGTATCATACCTTGATTATAGAAATCAGGATAACGAGCTCGAAATTCTTCCTCGTGCTCCCTAGTAGCTTCGTCTTTTCCATGACGATTCCACTGCACTTTAATCAATGTGATATCTTTGTTTCTCAATTTGTGAACTTTCTCCTCGAGTATTGCACTCGGTAGCTCTTCATAGGTTAAATCTCTGTTAACGTTCAAATTCACGTAGCTGATTACATGACTCGGATCGTGGGCATATTTTCTGAGCATAGAGACATGGAATACATTGTGTACTAAAGCAAATTCGGGTGGTAAGGCGAGACGATATGCTAAATCTCTAATTCGTTCAAGAATTTCGAATGGTCCGACAAATCTCGGTCGAAGTTTTCCCCTTTTTCCAAAACGAAAAATTCCTTTTATTGGGGCCACCTTTAAAAATACTTTATCTCCAACATCAAAATGTAACTCCTTTCTACGCTTATCAGCATATGACTTCTGTCGGTCCTGAGCAATTTTAATTCTCTCTTGGATCATCTTAATTTTTCTGACTGTTTCTTCAACTAACTCAGGTCCCAATACTTTTCTTTCTCCAACTTCATCCCAATACAATGGAGATCTGCATTTTCTTCCATATAGAGCTTCGTATGGTGTCATCCTAATTGTGGCTTGATAACTATTATTGTAGGCAAATTCAAACAAAGGTAGCAGCGATTTCCAATCACCATTTGCGTCCAGTACGCATGCTCTCAGCATATCTTCAAGGATTTGAATTGTTCGGTCCGTTTGACCATCTGTTTGAGGATGGTAAGCAGTGCTGAAATTTAACTTTGTTCCCATAGCTTCATGCAAACTTTTCCAAAAGCTTGAAGTAAAACGAGGGTCTCTATCTGACACTATTGATGCTGCAACTCCATGTAATCTCACTATCTCCTTCATATACATTTGTGTGAACTGATTCATCTTAAACGTCATCTTGACTAGCAGAAAATGAGCAGATTTTGTCATTCTGTCGACAATCACCCAAACCGCAGTATTTCCTTTAACAGTTGTGGGTAAGCCGACTACGAAATCCATGGCTATATGTTCCCACTTCCATTCTGGAATTTCAAGTGGTTTGAGTAATCCTGATGGTCGTTGATGTTCGGCCTTGACTTGTTGACAAGTCAAACAACTCTCCACAAATTTCCCTATATCATTCTTCATTCCTTTCCACCAAAATATTTTCTTGAGATCTTGGTACATTTTTGTACTGCCTGGGTGGGCAGTATATGGCGTACTGTGAGCCTCGATTAAAATCTCCTTTATCATACTCTCATCTCTGGGCACACAAATTCTCCATTCGTACATTAAGGTACCATCACTTGCTATTCCAAAATCATTATTGTCTGCAGACATGGCCAACTCTTTCATTCTACTTAATATCTCATCCTGGGATTGAGCTCTTTTAATCCTTTCCCGTAAGGTTGGTTGAACCACTAGAGCTGATAAAATTTATGTTGTTCCCTTTGGTCTAACAACTTCAATATTCAATTTTGGAAAATCTTGAATGAGTTGCTCTTGAGTAGTGAGCATATTGCACAATTATCCTCTCGTCTTGCGACTTAAGGCATCTGCAACTACGTTGGCCTTGCCTGGATGATACTGGATCATGCAATCATAATCTTTGACCAACTCAAGCCACCTTATTTGCCTCATGTTTATCTCCTTCTGAGTAAACAAATACTTCAAACTTTTATGATCGGTAAAAATTTCACACTTTCCTCCGTACAAGTAATGACTCAAAATCTTTAGCGCATGAACTACAGTGTCTAATTCTAGATCATGAGTAGGGTAGTTTAACTCATGTTGTTTAAGATGTCTGGAGGCGTATGCAACCACCTTTCTATGCCGCATCAGAAGACAGCCAAGACCTTGCTTCGACGCATCACTGTATATTACAAAATCCTTGGTAGGGTCTGGAATCGTTAACACAGGTGTTGTTGTCAACATTTTCTTTAATTCTTGGAAACTCGCTTCACACTTATAATTCCATAAGAATTTCTCCCCTTTTCGAGTCAACTTCGTCATAGGAGCAGCTATCTTTGAGAAACCTTCGATAAATCTCCTGTAGTAACCGGCTAAACCTAGGAAACTTCGATCTTCATTCGCATTCGTAGGTGATTCCCAACTGTTTATCGCTTCGATCTTGACTGGATCGACTTCAATCCCCTGAGCGGTCACCACATGACTGAGTAATACTACTCGATCAATCCAAAACTCACATTTCTTAAACTTCGCATATAATTTCTCACTGCAAAGAGTCTCCAATACTATTCTTAAATGTTCCTCATGATATTTCTCATCTTTAGAATACACCAAAATATCATCAATGAATACAATAACAAATTTATCCAAGTATTGGTGAAATACTCGATTCATCAAATCAATAAATACGGCTGGGGCATTACTTAGTCCAATGGGCATTACTACAAATTCGTAGTGCCCATATCTTGTCCGAAAGTCCATCTTAGAAATATCATCCTCCTTTATTTTCATTTGATGATATCCCGATCTCAGGTCGATCTTAGGGAAAATTCCTGCTCCTCTAAGTTGGTCAAATAAATCCTAGATCCTTGGCAATGGATACTTATTTTTAATTGTGAGTCGATTTAACTCACGATAATCGATACACATCCTTAATGTACCGTCTTTCTTCTTGACAAAAAGAACCGGTGCTCCCCATGGGGAAACACTTGGACGAATGAAATTTAAGTCCATCAACTCTTGCAGTTGAATCTTCAATTCCTACAATTCTTTTGGCGCCATCCGATAAGGAGCCTTTGATACTGGTGCTGCTCCAGGTATCAAGTCAATTGTGAACTCTACTTGTCTATCAGGTGGAATTCCTGGCAAATCTTCAGGAAACACATCTGGAAATTCCTTTACAATTGATACGTCTTAGACTGACAATTCTTGTCTTTCTGTACCAACTATGTTCACCAGGTATCCTTGACATTTGCCTCTTTTAAGCAATTTAATTTCTTTCATGGCATATATAAACCTATGTGAGGTACAAGTCTTTGCTCCGAAAAATGTAGTCTCCTTATCCCCAGGCAAGACTAGGGTTATTTCTCTCTCATAACATTTAATTATAGCTCGATACTTTTTCAACCAATCCATCCCTAGGATTATGTCGAAGTCTTTCATATTAATCACGTATAGATCCGCATCCAAGTTATTCTCATTCAAATCTATAGGTGTATTTCTAACCATAGAATCAGCACATATTATTTTACCAGATGGTATGCTAACCTCTAATGGTTCTTTTACTCTAATGTCTTTACTTCCAGTTAGAGCATGAAACTTCTTAGACATGAATGAATGGGTAGCGCCAGTATCAAAAAGTACTAATACAGGTATATTAAATACTGTCAACATACTTGTCATTGTATCTGGGTTCCCTTCAGCATCTTTCAGGCTCATGGCAAACACTCGTGCCCTACCCCCGGAAGTTTGACCTTCTTTTCCGAATGCAATCATAAGATGTATGCCCTGAATGCTTGCATCGATAGCATTTTCCCTGACCCTCCAGGCATACTCCTCCATGATTCTTTCCACAATTTGTACATGAAGGCTTCTCGGCCTTGATGTTGGGCTTCGCTTTTCCTTCAATTATGCCTTGCTTACTCTGTCCTTGACTGGCATTCTGACTTCCAGTCTTACCTTGGTTATGGCCTTGCCACTTCCTCTTACCAGAGCTCTCAACCTGTTTATGGTCCATATCCTGACTCGAGGAAATCTCTTGAGCTCTATTGACAGTTTCTGCATAAGATAGATCACCGTGGCTCTTGAGAATATACCTTATTCCTGGTCGGAGACCATCTAGGAACTTGTGAGATTTTTCCATGTCAGTGGACACAAAACGTGTCGCAAATTGGCTCATGTTGGTAAATTTCCATTCGTATTCAGTCAGAAACATTCGTTTTTGCTTGAGATCCCAAAATTCCCGCTGTTTTTGTTCACGATAATGCCTCGAGTAATACTGTTCTGTGATTATAACCTTAAACTCGTTCCAAGTTAGGGCTGCACGCTCCTCTTCTGGCCGAGTCCTCCAGTAGCTCTCATACCAACGGTCGGCTCCTTCTGTAAGCTGATATTCAGCACAGATTACTTGTTGTGCATCTGTGCATCCAATCAGCCTAAAAGTTCGTTCTAATAATCGAATCCATTCTTCCACGAAAGTAGGTTCTTCCTTTCCAGTGAATGCTGGGGGTCCAAAGCGACGGAATTATTCTACCACTTGGTATTGGTTTACAGTAGGTACCTCAGCATTGTTTTCTTGTTCTCTACACCTTCCATTCATAGCACCTTCATTTCCTCCCCTCCCAGTGCGTGGCCGCCTTGGAAACATTTTCCTAATGTTCAAAATTGCGATTACTGGTAAGATTCTACATCTATATATTATTGCAATTTTTTTGAATATAGGCCATATTCGTGACTGAAAAAAATAAATACATGTGAAATATAATCCCACTATTATTTGTATAATTATTTTAAATGGAAAATACAGTACAATGTTGTACTCATAAATAAGATTATTAAAAATACTGGGATGCCCAATCTACGACAATTAATACTAAATAGTCGTACTTTATTCTCCAATATAGATTATAACTTAGTTTGAATTCATGCTGAAGATGCCGAACACTAGTATCTTCGCTTGGATCTTCTTCTTCCTCTTCATCACTGTCGGAAACATCATCCAGACCACAGCGTTCTCAGAGCCACATTCGATGTAGCTTGGCCGAGAACTCCACAAAGTCGATCACTGGCGTATCTGAGGTCAAAGTAAAGTCCACCAAATTTAAGAGTAGCGTCCTAGCTCGGAGGCTCCAAGCAGGGGGAAGAGTCTCCATAAACTTCACAACGGCAAGGTAGTCGGAAATTCCATCCCGCCTAACACGCACGAACTTTCTCGCCATAGTGTTAATATGATTGCCTACGTCGTGATGGTCTAGCCTTTGTTATTCTCGAAAAGTCCGAACTCTCGTGCTTCTCAATACCAATGAACATGAAGTTGATTTCCTAGCTGTTAATCTCGTGCGAGCCATCTACTCACATGGATTATTCTATAATGTGTAAATGCATTGACCAATATACAAATAATATCGAACAATAATGTTAACTGAGTAATCAAGCATATCCACAATTTACAAAAATGAGAATAATTCAAGATATATGCATATCTGAATTTCTGAATTAAAATATGTACATGTTGAAGCTGGCGAAGTACCGTGGAATGGTATTACTGAATAATATTTTCACATAGAAGAGTATGCAGAATCATAAACTTCTCTGATACCACAATGTAACATCTTAATTTTATTTATAATTAAATCTTGAAAATATCTACGTATTTTAAATATTTATAATAACTTTTATTATCTTTAAAAATTTCCATTAAATAAATAATAACGTGCGGAAGCTAAATAAAAATTAGTATCACATAAATATCAATTAGAAGAAGAACTATATATTTTTTTTACTTTTAAAATTTCAAGGTAAACTTTAGTGATTAAATAAATGTAAGGAATTAACGAAGACTCCAATTTAAAATGCAACCAAAATATTAACTACAGAATTTATACTACGTCTAATTACGTAAAATTATACCAAATATTAATCATTTAATGAAAATAAGGTAATTGTTAACATTCGCAAAGCATTCAAATTACAAATTGAAAGATTCTTCGTAAATTAAAATATAATTAATAATATTAAGAGTTGATGCTTATATTGATACCATCTTCAACCGGTACCACGCCCGCTACTTTAACCTGAAAACATTTTAAAAATTCGGGGTAAGCTTTAGCTTAGTGAGGTTATACATGTCACATATGAATATATCACGAATAATTGAACACATAAATATTTCTGTTTGTTTTTACGTGTATTTCTACACAGAGTACTCGGAGCCCGGAGGCGATCTGAGCCCGAAGGCTAACTGAACCCGAAGGCTAAATATTCTGTGTACTGAAAGTACAATTTTTATGTTGTCTGTATGACATGATAAATCACATCATAATAATATATGCGAAATAACATGTAATATACATATGAGACATGCAATTTTGTAGAAAATAAAAACCCCACATCAAATGCAGCGCTTGACTAAATATAGATGCTTGACTCGCGAAATATTAGGCCCGGAAGTTCTCACTGTTATCTACAATAAAATAATTTAATATTATTAATATATAAAAATATATAATAACACAAACTAAATTAAAATATTTTGAATTTAATTTAAAAGACGATGTAATTTGAGATGTTAGAAATTAAACAGGAGTAAAATTAAAAGATAAATGAGTTCAGGGGTTAAATTGAAATTTGGATGAAAGTGATTGGATATAAAATCCAACATTAGGTCAGATTTGTTTTTTCTCCTCACGCCGCCTCCTCTTCTTCCCCACTTCTCCCCTTTCGGTCTTCTTCTCCTTTTTTTTTGTTTCTTCCTCTCTCACTGTTTTCTGCTAACACACACACACACACACACACACACACACACACACACAAAGACCCTCGCCCGACACACAATACACACACGCCTAACTGGAAAAAGAAGACTGAGAACAGCCGGCCAAGCGACGACTGGATTCAGATGGGGGCAACGGCGGATGCAGCGCCGGAGCGCGGCGATAATTTCGGCCCGTCAATTTCAACGGTTTGAAGGGCTGTTTCCGCCGCTGCTGTTATCTTCTTCGCTCTTCTTCTTCTTTTTTTTCTCGGTTTGGATTTTAAGATCGGACATGGAGTTCGGTTTCTGGTGTTGATTCAGATTCTGGTTTTGATGCTATGAAGAAAATGACAAAGTAAAAAAAAAAATATTACAGAATGAAAATCGGGACTTTTGATCATTTCTTACCTTCTGCTGGAGATGTATGGAACGAACGATTCTGAAGTTGATTTGCATTATATATTGTTTAGGAGAAGAATTATAAAAGACACAATTTAATTATGTCTTAATTTGGTTAATAATTAAGTGATGAATGCTGTGAAATGAATTTTCATTTAAGAATGAAAATTAATATGGAGGGGGAGATGATCCGTTTGTGATGCACAGGGAGAAGGGAGGTGAAAACTAAAAGGACAATTATTGTTGGGTTGGGCCAAATGATAATTGGGCTGAATTTTAATAGACTAGTTAATATTGTGTTGGACTAATAAATGGGTTCTCAATTAAAATTAAATCTGTAAATAATTTAACAACAAAAATAATAATAATAATAATAATAATAATAATAATAATAATAATAATAATAAAATTTATGGATATTACAAGTCTGGCTTATCGTTTGGCTTTACCTCCAGCTTTGAGCCGAGTTCATAATGTGTTTCACGTCTCTCAGTTGCGGAAATATGTTGCCGACCCGAGTCACATACTTCAGTTCGATGAAATCGAGATCGCGGATCATCATACATATGAGGAGAGTCCTGTACGAGTCCTAGAGTGACGATTCAAACAGTTGAGGAACAAGGCGATTCCTTTGGTAAAAATTCAGTGGTCTAGACACGGAGTCAAAGAGGCTAATTGGGAAACCGAGGATAGTATGCGGGAGAGTTATCCCAAATTGTTTGACCCTTAGTTTCAAGGACGAAACTCTTTTAAGGGGGGAGTATGTAAAACCCGGTTGTGAATTCATTTATTATCATACAGTAATTATCACTCAGTAATTTTCACTCTTTATTAATCATTCATCATTCATATTCATTCATTGTGTTCACCGCTCGGCGAATTCTGAATCGTGTATCAGTTATCATTCATCTGTTAACCCTGTTTGAGAATTGAGACGAGAATATTATCATTATCATCGTATTTGGTAGCCTGTGTGTGAGGGGTAGCGCACGCTACGTACTCTTTATAGCGTACGCTATTTGAGTACTGGTAGCGCACGCTATCTGTCAACATTAGCGCACGCTACTAGTGTATCTGAGGCAGACAGTCAAGTACGTACTGGACTAAATTGGAGAATTCATAGCGCACGGTATGAGTAGGTTATAGCGCATGCAAGCTGTATTAGTGGTGCACGCTAAGTCATCGTAGTAGTGCGCGCTAAGGCTCGAGCAGGCGGAGAACAGTAGGTTCTGGACTCCAATATTCTGGATACCAACTATCAGGTAACGCGCGCAACACTCGGTTAACGTACGCTAAGAGTAAGGCATTAGTACACGCTACAAAGTATATGTAGTGTACGCTAATGAGGCAGGCGGAGTTCACTGGACTACCCGGTGAACCCGCTAACGCACGCTAATCTCATATGCTAGCGCACACTAAGCTAGGTTAGTATAATTAGGACATTTCAGCCCCATTTCGTCATTTTTTCATTTCTCCTCCTTCCTTTGGCGATTTTAGGCGATTTTGGGAAGATCTCTTCGAGCTACTACATCTATCAACATATTCAAGCTTCTAGTTCGGATTATATTACATTTAATCCTCTCCACCGTTCTATATCAAGGTAAACTTTGCATAACCCTAGAATTTCGGGATTTGGGAATTTTCCTTCTGATCTCTTCGAGTTAGCTTGCTATTGTATTGGAATATGTTGAGTATGGATTATCTACCTTAGATACATGTGTTCCTACAGATTTATTGGTATATTTCCGAAATTGTCGAGTATTTGGGATGCTTGAGTGTGATTCACCATCTAGAGATTTTATTACCGGAATACATGTATCGTGTGTAGTATTTTTAGGGTGAAGTCCAACTTATTTTACTACCGATGGGTTATTGATAGTTGATTACGAAATTGTCTAGGTTCGGAGTTGTCGTTTCCCTTCAACCTTGGTACCTCCCTTTCAATCAGAGACGGTATGAAACCGTTGAAGCCTCAGAAGAGCTTGTGAGTACCATCAAGCTCCAACATGGAAAATACCGTGTTCAAAAAAGTAGAGTATCCTCTCATCCCAGGCAAGTAAATTCTTGCTCAGTTAAAAGGATAATCATTCCTTTCGTTGTTGTTCATTCATACATGTAATTCATTCATAATATATTAACCATGTTGAGACTTGTAATTATCAAATTAATCGTTTAATTCACGAGGAACGACGGTTCCAATCATTTCATTGAGCTATCACACATTGCGTTATTATTTCACCTTACTGAGTCATTCTTGGCCCTTGTCGGATTTCTATTCATTATTATTCATTATGGTCGCTTTTGTTCTTGTGACCTTTCGGGATCGTATTGCGTTGTCGGGTTGTATATGTGTGGAATTTTTAGTCGGGCACACAATGGTCATGTGTTATGCGGGTAATCCAACACATTAGACTGTGCACATGGTAATGTGCCTCCGTGAGACTAATTAGGCACAAGTGCGTGTGTTTATGTGGGTTTTCCGAACACTCGGCGACTTGTGTACTTGCACATCTCATTCGGGCGTACTATGATGCCCCTCTTTCAAACTTGACTTCATAACTAAGACATGTGATTATTGTATTTATTCAACTCTTGAGGATTGTTGTTTTGTATAACTGACCCCGTTGGGGATGTCGTTTTTAGGTCATGGCAAGGCAAAGGCACGGGAAGAGCATGGTGACGGTGAGGAGTCCCAGTGATACTAGTAGGGGCCCCCAGTCTTTTCAGCTATTCATGTTTCCTTCATGTGTGTTTTCCGCTGCATTTCTGTTTGGACTTTCATTTTAATTTAGTGTTGTATATTTCATCTTCATATGAAATATATATGTATTTTGTAATCCTGGGTGTATTGTACTTGAAACTCCTCATCGGAGAAATTAGTAATGTAATGTGGTTTGGTACTACAGTTATATTATTAAAATCATTGTATTTCATTCGCCTGGTGGGTCCCAGTTGGGGGTCCACGACACTGTGATAGCTGCCTAGTTTGGGATGTTACAATTTCTCTCGCGGTCTCGTCCACTTTAAAATAACATGGGAAATAAAGAACCTAATAACCTATGTCCCTAAAAGAAAAATGCCCAAAAAGAGAGAATTAATATAAGGACAAAATAAGATAATTATCTCGATTATAAAATTAGGCATGTGATATAGAGCAATAGATAGTGTGCTCCCATCTATCGGGTGGTACTTGATGCGATGATGTAAAATCGGGGGTGCAACTTTGGCGGATCCGGAAGATCACAAAGTAAGTTGGTCTAGCTAGTTTGGGCCGGGTTGCGGCTTCCAGCGTGGAACTCGCCTGCAGGGCTCGATGGTCTTGGCACAACGGATCGGACGGTGGGAGACGAAGCTCGGTGTGGTTCTTGGTACAGGCGATCTGGTCTGGATGGGGTTGTCGGACAATGGGGATGGGGCTGATCGGGGCTTAATCGTGGTGGAAGGCAGCGGGGGTTGATCTGATCGGACAACGCGGTGGTCGGTGGCTGATTTGGATCAGCACGATGGTAGTCGGCAGGCGGTGCACGACTGGGGCAATAACGGCAGGCCGGGGCTGGTATGGATCAACACAACGGTAGTCGGCAGGCGGTGCACGGCTGAGGCGGAGGCGGAGGGCGGGGTGTCGGCTAGGGTTTAGGCCTTTTTTTTCTTCAGAATTTTGTAAAAAGGAAAATTCTAGAACTATATATTGATAACGTGTTTCAAGAGATTATAATAAAGCAATAAAGATGAATCAATAAAGCAATCAATTAGCTTCATGATACGGAGAGAGGGGGCATTTATATAAGCTTTATAATGAGAGTCCTTTCATACATAAGATTTCTTTTAAGGGAAAAAGCTTAATAGGATTCTACTACCTCTAGAAGAATCTAGAACCCTACCATCTATATATCCTATTATAAACAGTATTAGGCAAGAGACACACCAAGGAACGTTAGAATCGTAATTCCCAGAAGAACCTCTATATTTTATCTTAAAAATTAAGGGTATTTAAATAATTACATAAATATATTTTTCTTCCCAAGGAAGAGAGGATGAATGGATTAAAATTTTCTCCCCGCTCCTCTGCATTTTTATGAAACAAACAAGAAATTTTAATTAAAATCCCTCTCCTCCCTCCTTTCTCTCCAAATCCCTCCAACCAAACGGCCTCTTAAGTTTCAAGTCCATAAACACAATTTTGCAACCATAAATAGAGTTCTTTTTTATAATATACGTCTTAATACAAACCAAACTAATGTCACCTTATTATATTTCTCTCCGTAAAGTTCTGTAAGTCAATACTTTGTGCAAGATATAACAAGGTGGGGATACTTAATAAACCATTATATATCCCATTCGTACGCCAATAATCAAAATCAATCAGATTTCTCCAGTAAATTATCCTCTTAAAAACCCTCGACAGACATCTTGCTCCAAAAATTGAAAAACCAAACACCTTATGCATCATATGGAAGTAATCTCATATTGTTACCCCATGTGCAAATAAACCCATTCAAATACTCATCGGATTCGATTATTGTCCGCAGTTCAAAAACCAATTCATCATACTTTTAATAGTCCGTTAAAGCATATTTCTCAGACCCAATGTATCAAATGTATTCTCTTCAAACCGAAACACTCCAACAAGTTATAATTAAAAAGGGTGCGGGCACAATTACTCTGTTTTTTTAGTTAAGTATAGTGTCCCCCTTCATCTTGTAACACCCCCAGAATACGACCGGGAATGTCACACGCCGTAGACCCTTATCACAAGGATCCACCAGGCTAAACTCCAAAAGACTACTCAAAGATTTACCGACCGGGGTCAAAATTTAATACAAAGCAGACCGACAAGGTCATAAACCAATTCATAAACTAACGACATTCATACTACAATGACAACAATAAACTTGAACACAGAAAAGAATGACAACTCAATTTAAAAATTGATAACTACACCCATGCAAGGGTGAATACTCAAACGACAAAGAAATACCGACCAAAATGAAACAAAAGAAAAGACTCTGACTCTCGTGTGATTAGCATCGTCGTCTTCCATCTTCTTCCAAGCCAATCCCGTGACTGCTCCCGAGCTGCCAAAACCTGAGCGCATAACAGCACCCACCCCGAAAACTCGGGGTTAGCAACCGAATTTTGCTAGTGCAAGTACATAATATACAAGATATACGAACAAGAACAACACAAAATTCAAGCGCCGTGAAGCCTTAACACAAACCATACATTCCCACAACGGACAGAATAACACTCGCATACACAAGGTGAAAGGTAATCACATAGTCATATTCTCTTTACGGAAGATAACATTAATGAACTTTAAACGAGCCCAAGGAGTCAGGAAGATCCCTTTTGTAAAAAGGAAAAAGTATTTTGATAAGATAGTTTGCAACATTATTATTGACTCGGGCCGTCTAGGGGTTTTTAAAATCGAATGGGAATACTTTTGGAAATAATTTCAAAGCTCTCGTCCTTGACCCAACATATGGAAAACGATTACACGAAAACCAAGTCATCTTATTCGGGGTTCTCGACCCAATTTATAGAACACCGTCACAAGCGAAATCATTACAACATCTCACGTGGTTCTAGACCCATTCCAAATAACATCATCACGAATTCAATCATCTCAACATTCCACAGGTCCTCGACCCAATACACGTAATGGCACCACAATACAATCAAAGGCATAATCTCTCATTCGACATATCCTGCTCAAGACCCCGATTAATTAACCCTGAGATTTCACAAACCTCCTTGGTTAATTAACCCCGATACCCACGCTTTAAAAACAATTTGAAACAGCTTTCAAAAACACGAATTGCGGTCTCGTATCACGACAACATTTAAAAGTGAGTTGAAAGAATTTGAGATACGAACATCGTTCGAATCGGGTCTCGGCTATCACTCAAATACCCGCAACCAATAAGCTCGCCAGCGCCTCCCTTGCGCACTGTACCGGCGTTCACTACCATCATGATGGCCGCTCCTTGAGCATGACACCGCACCGGCGTCACTCCCTCAAGAGCCGCCCCTAGCGCGCGCATTAGGTGACATCGGCGTTCACCACCCATAAGTAGCCGCACATTGCAACAGACACCGTGCCGGAGTGCACGCCCCGCCCTCAGAGGTTCCCGGATATGACGTTTCTCACAACAAGTATCCACATTGTTCAAACATCAAGCACACGGACAAACGTCACAACAATTTTCAACTTGGTACATCAAGTCACACAATTTCTCCGCCAGTCCATAACCACACAAATAAACAATAACACGCACGTTATCAATCAAACTCAATCAACACCGCACATATATCTCTATATTGCGACTCAACCGAATATATATACATTTATATATATAGATATATAGATATATATATATATATAACCTTACTATATTATATGAATAACTATAGTTCGCCCATCAATCCAAGTTGAGTACGTCAACTAATGTTAGAATTCAACACTCGTCGATCACCGACATAACCATATATATTAATATACGTATATACATACATATATTTAACATGTGACTATATATAAACACACACATATATATATACACATACATATATATACATCCATATAAACTCATACACTTCGACAACAATGATTTCACGCAGTTACAATTCGTATATCGAGGTACTTGCCTTGGTAATACGACGCGAAGGAGACGACGAAGGAATAGGTTTCGGTCCGAACAATCCTCTCAAATCTGACCCTAGCACAATAATGATATACAATCAATCCCACATCATGAATACGAAGAAATTCCTCCTAGTTCTACCCGTTGGGACAATTTATCGAACACCAAGAGTGCGTAGGGAATTGAAATCGGTTAACGGTGAATTAACGGGATTTCATCCCATCCATTAACAAGGGAACCAAGGGTCACGAGTATACTATCAAAATCTAATAACAACATCGGTTAATTCGAATTAAAAGACAAGATCACGACCAAACCCTCCCCAAATACATACTAGGGTATAAGAGATCTTACCTCTTGAAGATACAAACCCTATAATCCGAAGAACACGTGCTAGATCCACAATCCGAGCTACACGATCGAAGGAAGATGAAGAAAAACACACAATCAAAAGGGTGGATGGAGAAGAAATCCCCCTCTCAACCCTCTCTCTCTCGCGCACGGTGGAAGGGAGGAAAAAATGTGCGAATCTCGCTGAAAACGCACAGTTATAGCGCTGACCGCATTGTGTGCCGCGGCACAGGGCCAAAAATTGTGCCCAGTGGTCGGCTGACCGCTCGTTGTGCCGCGGCTCATTCGGAGTGTGCCGCGGCTCAGACCCGGCATGTGCCGCGGCAAGATCGCTGGATCTGGCCGGCACGCTACAGGGGTTTTAGCCGCAGTGCCACACGGGTGTGCCGCGGCCCGGACAAGTGTGCCGCGGCACTCGACTGTGCCGCGGCGCACAATCCTTGTGCCGCGGCACTGCAGCCGCCGCCAAACTGGAAAATGAGAGTGACTTAGCTATTTCGACCATAACTCCCTACTGGACTCGATTGACTCACCGTTTGAACCATTGGAAAGCTAACTCGATGCTTTATAATATTGCAAAGAGTCAGAATTTTTGGAGTTTCCAAAAATTAACGGTGATCTAACAAAGTCGAACTCGTACGTGGAAAAGTCGCCAAAGAACATGGACTTCGACAGAACGACACCGAAACGAACTCGGATGACAAAAAGTGCAGAATAAAACATTCCCAGAATGACGAAACGGTCCTAAGCGAGTCGTCGAAACGGACCTCCACCGAAAAATGAAAATTACTGGGAATCGAAATTGCGGGTATTACATCCTACCCTCCTTAAAAGAAGTTTCGTCCCGAAACTTAAAATAGAGAGCGGCGGAACAATCAAGGAAATAACTACTTGCTCAGCCCCACATCATCATGAGCAATGCGCGAATGCGAGGTTCTAAAAATGTAAGTGAACACGATAAGTCGAGGTGGAGGAGTATGAATTTCGAGACAATAACTCCAAGAGTTAAGAAAACCACAAGACGGCTCAGATGTCCTGAAACCATCTTTCGAGTTCGACCAACCGCAATCCAAGTTCATAACACATCCGGAAGTGTCAATTGCACGCGTGGGAATAATAGTTCCGAACAAAATTTGCAAGAATTAAGTTCAGATATGGGAAGACCACAATAATCCACGGGTTTTAACAAAACAGCTCCGAAATTCGCCGGAGGACTACAGCTAGGTAGAACAAGATAGTTTAAAATCGTCGAGAGGATCATAATTGAATTACCAACAATGAAAAATCACACAATACCGAAAATACCAAGGAAAGTACGGTAATACACTCCCATACTAAAAGATATTTCGATCCCAAACTTAGAACAACAAGAGTTGGAAACATAGAGCAATGAAATGAAGAACGATCAAAGTCACGATTGTTCAAAACAGAACGATTAGGACATATTGCAAAATATTCATCCTCCCATGTTAGGCTCTTCAAGGAAACATAGGGTTTCGGACATTCTCCAGTCACTTGCTCTGTCCGCCAATAGGGTAGCATTCCTTGCCGGTTCAAATTATCTCACAATGCTTCTCCCGATGACCTTCACACCCGCACCAGAACAAGTCAAGAGTGGAAAGGGACAATTTACACGAACATGTCCCCGACGATTGCGGTTGAAGCACCCTCCCTTCTTACCGAGAGTCACCGATGCTGGCTTGGGATTCCAAGCGCTCACTCCTGATCGCGAAGACGACGCGTTCGAACGACGTGGGGGTTTGGGAGCCTTAGGCTCTTCGCCGACCAAAAATTTCCCAGATGTCCTCCGTCTCTTGGCCGCGCCGAGGGCTCGACCACTGAGGAGATTTCATAGGATATCGATTGATCTTGATACTCCTTCACCGTAGCATGAATCGTGGTCGTACGAACCACCTCGCCGCTTCCATTTCCATCATCACGTCTACGTCCGCTGAGGCTCGACATACTAATACGGATAACACCGATCAACGGTATTAGTTTATCACCGTACAATATACCATAATTATCAACCCGAGTTTCAGTTAGCATCCTTAGAATAACAATACTATCGTAAAGCACAAAATTTATGAAGTCAATTTCGAGTTCCTCCACGAGGACGATCATTATATGTATGCACTTAATGAAAACAAATTTTTGAAACAGAGGGCTAGTCACGTTGAGCCCAAGACTTGTAAACACTGTCTTTTATTTTGGAAGAGGAAGTTTATATAACGACTCTAAAAATTATTTTCGAGTGATGTATAAAAGAAAAAAAAAAGAAATCGAAAATTAATTCGTAACTAATTTGAAATATTTCAAAGGTGTTAAGTCTCAAATACCACAATTTTGAAAATCTTTCCTCTTCTTACAAAATGTTTATTCGAAAGAATTTTCCACCGAGATACGTGACCATTTAACATGACGATGTTAAATCATGGCTTTACACAATGTTAGAAAATTTCAAAGCATCACTTTAAAATATTCGTGATACTATAGCGCCGTGGGCCCCGTGCCGGAACCTACCAGGCTAAAAATCATTTAAAAAAAAATGTTCAAAATGCCAAAAAGGCCGATGTCGGTAATGTTCTCAAATACTCACTAAAGTCATTTATAAAATATCAAGTACCGTCATAAGAATACTATCAAAACGTGCAAGACAAAAATATCAAAACTCGGCTTGCAAGATACTAAAAGCCATCTCAAAATACTCACGCAACGGATAAAATTATCATTCATAAATTTATTCTAATAAAGTACCGAAACAGATAAACATGCTCGACTTCCGAAGCATACTACATAACTATTTTTACTCGGACCGCATATGCATATTATATCCTAAAACAATAATATCACCAACAAGTTCCAATTCCTATCTCACATTAAACATATTAGCACAATATGATCAAATACGTATATAAGGGGACTTACGATCGGGAGGCTTACCATCACGGATTGCCGGAAGATGATGTCGGAACCACGATACTAACCACAACTCTGATGCGCGCGACTTACACAAGACATGGACTTGACCCAACGGCCTAGGTTTTTCGCAAACCTAAGCTCCGATACCATAAATGTAACACCCCCAGAATACGACCGGGAATGTCACACGCCGTAGACCCTTATCACAAGGATCCACCAGGCTAAACTCCAAAAGACTACTCAAAGATTTACCGACCGGGGTCAAAATTTAATACAAAGCAGACCGACAAGGTCATAAACCAATTCATAAACTAACGACATTCATACTACAATGACAACAATAAACTTGAACACAGAAAAGAATGACAACTCAATTTAAAAATTGATAACTACACCCATGCAAGGGTGAATACTCAAACGACAAAGAAATACCGACCAAAATGAAACAAAAGAAAAGACTCTGACTCTCGTGTGATTAGCATCGTCGTCTTCCATCTTCTTCCAAGCCAATCCCGTGACTGCTCCCGAGCTGCCAAAACCTGAGCGCATAACAGGCACCCACCCCCCGAAAACTCGGGGGTTAGCAAACTGGAATTTTGCTAGTGCAAGTACATAATATACAAGATATACGAACAGTAACAACACAAAATTCAAGCGCCGTGAAGCCTTAACACAAACCATACATTCCCACAACAAGATGTAATAACACTCGCATACACAAGGTGAAAGGTAATCACATAGTCATATTCTCTTTACGGAAGATAACATTAATGAACTTTAAACGAGCCCAAGGAGTCAGGAAGATCCCTTTTGTAAAAAGGAAAAAGTATTTTGATAAGATAGTTTGCAACATTATTATTGACTCGGGCCGTCTAGGGGTTTTTAAAATCGAATGGGAATACTTTTGGAAATAATTTCAAAAGCTCTCGGGTCCTTGACCCAACATATGGAAAACGATTACACGAAAACCAAGTCATCTTATTCGGGGTTCTCGACCCAATTTATAGAACACCGTCACAAGCGAAATCATTACAACATCTCACAGGGTTCTAGACCCATTCCAAATAACATCATCACGAATTCAATCATCTCAACATTCCACAGGGTCCTCGACCCAATACACAGAATGGCACCACAATACAATCAAAGGCACAATCTCTCATTCGACATATCCTGCTCAAGACCCCCGATTAATTAACCCTCGGAGATTTCGTCAAACCTCCTTGGTTAATTAACCCTGATACCCACGCTTTAAAAACAATTTGAAACAGGCTTTCAAAAACACGAATTGCGGTCTGTATCACGACAACATTTAAAAGTGAGTTGAAAGAATTTGAGATACGAACATCGTTCGGTAACGGGGTCTCAGCTATCACTCAAATACCCGCAACCAATAAGCCTGCCAGGCGCCTCCCTTGCGCACCTGTGTACCGGCGTTCACTTCCATCATGTTGGCCGCTCCTTGAGCATGTCACCGCACCGGCGTCACTCCCTCAAGAGCCGCCCCTTGCGCGCGCATTAGGTGACATCGGCGTTCACCACCCATATGGAGCCGCACATTGCAGCGTACACCAGGCCGGAGTGCACGCCCCGCCCTCAGAGGTTCCCGGATATGACGTTTCTCACAACAAGTATCCACATTGTTCAAACATCAAGCACACGGACAAACGTCACAACAATTTTCAACTCGGTACATCAAGTCACACAATTTCTCCGCCAGTCCATAACCACACAAATAAACAATAACACGCACGTTATCAATCAAACTCAATCAACACCGCACATATATCTCTATATTGCGACTCAACCGAATATATATACATATATATATATATATATATATATATATATATATATAACCTTACTATATTATATGAATAACTATAGTTCGCCCATCAATCCAAGTTGAGTACGTCAACTAATGTTCGAATTCAACACTCGTCGATCACCGACATAAACATATATATTAATATACGTATATACATACATATATTTAACATGTGACTATATATAAACACACATATATATATATATACACACATACATATATATATACATCCATATAAACTCATACACTTCGACAACAATGATTTCACGCAGTTACAATTCGTATATCGAGGTACTTGCCTTGGTAATACGACGCGAAGGAGACGACGAAGGAATAGGTTTCGGTCCGAACAATCCTCTCAAATCCGACCCTAACACAATAATGATATACAATCAATCCCACATCATGAATACGAAGAAATTCCTCCTAGTTCTACCCGTTGGGACAATTTATCGAACACCAAGAGTGCGTAGGGAATTGAAATCGGTTAACGGTGAATTAACGGGATTTCATCCCATCCATTAACAAGGGAACCAAGGGTCACGAGTATACTATCAAAATCTAATAACAACATCGGTTAATTCGAATTAAAAGACAAGATCACGACCAAACCCTCCCAAAATACATACTAGGGTATAAGAGATCTTACCTCTTGAAGATACAAACCCTATAATCCGAAGAACACATGCTAGATCCACAATCCGAGCTACACGATCGAAGGAAGATGAAGAAAAACACACAATCAAAAGGGTGGATGGAGAAGAAATCCCCCTCTCAACCCTCTCTCTCTCGCGCACGGTGGAAGGGAGGAAAAAAAATGTGCGAATCTCGCTGAAAACGCACAGTTATAGCGCTGACCGCATTGTGTGCCGCGGCTCAGCTAAACTGTGCCGCGGCACAGGGCCAAAAATTGCGCCCAGTGGTCGGCTGACCGCTCGTTGTGCCGCGGCTCATTCGGAGTGTGCCGCGGCTCAGACTCGGCATGTGCCGCGGCCCGGACAAGTGTGCCGCGGCACTGACTCGGCTGTGTGCCGCGGCGCACAATCCTTGTGCCGCGGCACACGGTACAGGCTGCTCGGCCAAATCTGGAAAATGAGAGTGACTTAGCTATTTCGACCATAACTCCCTCGGCTGGACTCCGATTGACTCACCGTTTGAACCATTGGAAAGCTAACTCGATGCTTTATAATATTGCAAAGAGTCAGAATTTTTGGAGTTTCCAAAAATTAACGGTGATCTAACAAAGTCGAACTCGTACGTGGAAAAGTCGCCAAAGAACATGGACTTCGACAGAACGACACCGAAACGAACTCGGATGACAAAAAGTGCAGAATAAAACATTCCTAGAATGACGAAACGGTCCTAAGCGAGTCGTCGAAACGGACCTCCACCGAAAAATGAAAATTACTGGGAATCGAAATTGCGGGTATTACACATCTGGAGTAAAAGGCGAAGGTGGCAGGCAAGTAATTATTGGGATTTTGAAAACAAATAGGTCAAAGTACGACTTTGATTAGATTTCGCTCAGGGTAAAGATCCGGGTTCCCCAAACCTCTCCAAATTTAATAGTTTGGTTTCGGTTCGGTTCGATTTCACTTTTTACAACTATGGAACCCAGACCTGTTGGAGCAATATTGGTCGGTATCGACGTTTGGAGATAGAGTTATAAAACTCTTTCGCATTGCGGAAGCGATTTAAATAAAGGCGCGGAAAATAAATCGACACAGGATTTACAGAGGTTCGACCAAACGTGCCTACGTCCTCTCTCGGTATCTTTTTCTATAGGCTAAAGATCAACCTCTGCACCTCTCTTCTATCGGTCGAGGGATAACCATTACAAACTCATCTTCTATTGGTCCGAGTAAACCGTCAATCACTTGTCTTTATGTCGGTCCAAGTTAAACCGTTTTCCTTTTCTATTGGACAAGTAATCAACTGTAATATCCGGAATTTCTACTACTATTGTTTAATATTATTTTATCCGAGTTATGTTGTACAACATGGAATCTGTACAGTATGGATAAAATAAATGAAGGACCGAGACATCTGTATTTGTATAATTGTCGTACTTGGTCGACAATTGGATGTAAGAAGTATATGTATTCAGTATGCCGTATGTTCGTATTCTGTATGTTGAGACGTTGGACAAGAATATCTGAAAATGGCTAAGTGTAATATTATTAGCGCACGCTAATGATCATGAGTAGCGCACGCTATCGTGCAAGTTTAGCGCACGCTACGGATATAAGATAATGCACGCTAATGCAGTCAGATTAGAAGGAATCTGCGTGTGGACCAGGCCACTTTCGACGCACATTCTGATAAGTCAACGGATGTTGTAATGTAGTGATAGCACACGCTAATGCATGTTGATTAGCGCACGCTAACTGTATATCGGACAAAAAGGAATCTTATCCTCGTCAGCACTTTCGGCGTGTGGACCTGTCTTCGGAAGCATACAGAAAAACGAGTCAACTATGAGTAGCGCACGCTAAGGTAGGACACTTGCGTACGCTAAATAGAGGCATTTACGTACGCTATTGCATGGGCATTGCGTGCGTAAATCACTTCATGTAGTAAGACAGTTGCCTCTGGACTTCGATAGCGCACGCTAACAAAGAGAGTTAGCGCACGCTAAGTGTGTAACGTACGTTAACTGAAGATGTTAGCGTACGTTAAAAATGTACAGTATATATATAAATGCAGTTGGCCATTATTCGTCATTTCCGTCCATTTCTTCATGTGAACCGATAGAGAGAGGTCTTAGAGAGAAGTTGAGGTTCCAAACACTTGAGTTGATCATTCCTAACAACATTTGAAGCTTGAAAGTGATTGAAAACGGATTCAACCTTGGGATTCAACCCATTCCTTCAAAGAGGTAATTACTATCCACTTTGGGATTTCATTTTGGATTGTATATGATGTTCTTGAGTTGATGATCGTCATGTTTATGAGTTGATGAGTATGGTTATGAGATGGATTACTGAGTTATGTTGATAATATGGTTGATATGCGGATATTGATATGATTCGTGTGGTTTTGAACGGTGTTGTTTTTCTTCAATAGATATGTTGGTTAATATCTCCCTTCATTTCGGGTTTTTAATGTTGTTATTGTTTACTTCGTATGATGATGAACATGCAAGTGATTATGATTCTTGGTGTATATGATATGATTAAGAAGACTATATGTTGAAATGTTAGTGGAAATAAGATTTGGACACTTGTTTGGAAAGTAATGTGTATAAGGTTCGACTTTGGAAAATCACCACCGATTCTTGAAAACTCCAAAAATTCTGAAACAAAACAGTATAATAAAGCATCGAGTTATCTTTCTAATGGTTCAAACGGTGAGTTAATCGGAGTCCGGATGAGTGAGTTATGCTCAAAATGGCAAAAACTATACTGTCTGTATTCTGGGAACAGGTAGCGCACGCTATTGATGAAGTTAGCGTACGCTAACATGCCTGGGCATATAAAAACATAAAGCAGTCGGGAATTTCATTTCCCAACCCATCCTACACGATCCCCTTTCGTCCCAAATCACCCAAACTCGGTTTTTAACCCCTAAACCTCAGCTTTTGAGTTGGTTTATTAAGTGATAACATCTAGGAAAGCTTGGAACAAGGATTATAACATCATTATTGATTCTTTCGCCGGATTAAAGGTAATTGGCTTGAACTCTAATATTTTGGGATGTTTGAGATTTTTGATATCTTTTGGTGGTTTAGTTCGCATCGATTGCTAGAATCATGTAATGTTGAAGGATATATATGTTTGTGATTATGTTCTTCGTGTTCTTGATGTGGTTGGTGTTTGTTGATTGATGATTCGAATATACCATTGAATTCCGCCTTCAAGGTGTTTGATTGGAGTCTTGAAAGAGAAATTGATTGTAATATTTTGGTTAAGTTTGTATACTCGCCTTATCGAATCGATATATGGCCTTTGTGGAATCATGGGAATGAATTCGTAATTGTTTGAGTTAGATTGTTCGGACTTGTGTTTAATCAAGATATTTTGGAATCGTTGGGTTTGTGGATTAGTTATATCGATTGTTGATTGTTATCGAATGTATGTTAAATCGATTATTGTAATAGGTTGAGATTATTGATCGATGTTTAGAACCATGCTTTGCGGTCGTATTCAAGAATGTTCGTAGATTGCTTTGATCAGGGCCGAGGGACTTGTAGACGACGGCAAGGATTTGGTAACGGCTTCATTGGTATCGAGGCAAGTTATTACTTGCTCAGTTTATAATATTTAATGAATGGTTTCAGTTTCATTCGTTTATAATTCGTATAGCAATGTATAATCATAATCACAGGAGATTTGGAATTATAGGTTGTATTCGAGTTTTGGGAATTTAAATCATAATGTATATGATTTACAATTGTCGTTGGTATACTTATTATCGAGGATACATAATGGTATTGACGAAAACGTGAATTATCTACCGTCCGTGATGTTTTGGATCGGTGAATATTCAAAATAATGGTTGGTGATGGTTTCGATATCGAGATTGATCTCGAAGGACTCGGAGCAACTATTTTAATCATTTCTGTCATTTGTGTCGATCATGTCATGATACATTCGTGTATCGTTGTTGCCGTGCATTTGTGCATTGTTGTTGTCGTGTATTGTGCACTGTTGTTTTGTGCAGTTGTGCATTGTTGTCATATGTCCACCATGCGTTGGTCCGACGGGATCATCATGGGAATCTATAGCTGTGTGCGCTGGATCGCTGGACAGGTAATGCCACCATGCGTTGGTCTGATGGGATCATCATGGGAATCTATAGCTGTGTGCGCTGGATCATTGGATTACCATATGTGTTGTTGTTGTTGTTGTGCATATGTATATTACGGGTTTTCCATAAGTATACATTGTCGTTATTGTTGTGATCATATTGACGTTGTCATATGAGTATGCATTTGTAGGTCTTGTGTTAGGACCATATCCGTTTGTTGTGTTGATATGATCTCGGATTAGACTGACTTGATGGTAATGGTATTTCGTATCTTGAGGTATGTTCCGTATTTCCTTGATACTTGTCTTTAATGGACAATCGATTATCGTATTGGAATTGTCGATGTTATCCGATGGATTGAATTGGCCAGAGTTGGTATAATTTCCGTATTGCGAGTTATGATAATGTTTTGAGAACCTTGAGTATTGTTGAGATACCGTACAGATATTTTGGTATTATTTCAATGTGTTGTTAAGGATACGAATCGTGGATTCTCGTAAAGTTACGACGGTAAGATTACATTGGTCGTATTCTTACTTAGTATTTCCATTGATATGTAATTATTGACAAGATGTGATGGTTATCATTGTTGGATATTATGGCTGACCCCGTCGTGGGCTTTCTTTTTAGGTTCTTGGATGATCAAGCTTGTAGCGGTGGTGGAGAGATGAACTTCCCGGAGGATACTGGCAAGGGCATGTATTTGTGTTTTGAGTTTCTGATCAGTTGTTGTATTCCGCTGCTAGAGTATTTTAATTGTTTGTCTTTACCCGCTGCGTCAGTATTTTTAAATGGCCTTTTTGGTATCTGGTAACTTAGGTTACTTTGGCAATCATTTTCTAAATCTATTCTGTCGGTACGTGTAAGCGATAGCTTAACGTATGTTTTTTTTTAAACTGTTGAGTTTTGGCATTTTCGGCCTTGTGGTTTCAAATGAGTTTTTACGACGGTTTGATAAACGAGTTTTATAAATCTTCGAATGTTTTTAATAGATAATACCGTCGTTAGCCTCTTGGGCGTTTGTAAATATTTGCGAAAATTTCCTTCAGCCTTGTGGGTTCCATCTCGGGGCCCATGGCGCTGTAATATTCCTGGTCGGATCTGGGGGTGTTACAGAATATGGTATCAGAGCTTAGGTTGTGAAAACCTAGGCAGTCGGGTTGAGTTGGGTCGTGCTTTTGTCGTGTCATTCGAGTTGTCGGTTGACAAGTGTTTGAGCTCTGGGTTTTTGTTGTTCACTCGGGCTTGTGCGTTATGTGATTTACCAATGTGGTACTGGGATTATTGTAACTTTTTCAAATGGTGTTAACGTGTTTCTTCAGATAGAGCTGTGTTGTTTTCTCGAGTTGAACTGAGTTTGCAAAATGTGTGTTTTGAAAATATCTGTGTCGAGTATTTTCTTGAGTCGAGACATGTGCCAGTATCACGGGGAATCGTCGGCTTCACGATCTGTAAGTATTGGATTTTTGAATTGCATTGAGATTTATTGCCGTTCTAAGTTGATATGTTCTGAGGTTCAGAAAGATATTATGCGTTACAGTATAAGATGACAGAGTTGGGACAGGATTGATGATCTTGAGAAGTTATGATTTTGGAAATCAATATGTCGATTAAGTTTTGGAACGGAGCTGTGCATTTGGGAGAAATATTGTGGATTGTTCAGGAGAACATGTAGTCACATTAGTTCATTTTGAGATATATGAACTGTTTTTGAGCATTTGAAAATGATACTTTTCAAAATGAATGTTTTACGGATGTTTTACCGTAAATGATTTTTGGGCCGAGACCCAATAGATTTTTGAAATTGTTTTATAACTCATGACTTGGGGTCCGAAAAAGAGTTTCCTACTTTTTAAACTTCTTGTAATGCGGAACGAGATACGGGCTGAGACCCTAATATTTCAAAAGACTTTTCTGTTTTCTTAAAAACTCCCGAGACTTGTAAAACACTTTATCAATCGTTTATCTATGTCGTTCCTGCCTTTCGGGGTTCTGGATTACTTGTTCAAAAGAAACCTCTCGAGAAGTCTTTCGTTGTGTTGATTTGTTTCAATGTTTTGTCATGACATATTTGAGGTGATCCAGGATGGATTAATGATTGACGTGGCGAGTCACATGTGGAAAAAGGAATTTTTAGTCGGAATTTATATATTGAAATTTCGAAACTTTATCGTGTGGTTTTCCGATGGAATAGCGAGCCAAATTGGTATACATGAGTATGGGTGTGGTCAATCATTTGCATAGTTTTCATTTTAAGACTTCGAAATCGTGAGGATTCGAAGGAAACTGTTACCGAATACTTGGCATTAGCGAGCCAGTTTAAATTTTCAAAAAAAATTGATTTTGTGGTCATACCAAAATTATGTTTTGAGTTTTGAAATTTTTGAAAGAACTTTCGAAAATTGTCTTCTTGACGAGACTATTTGATTTCAAATAGGTTTTGAAAATTTGATTGATATACATACGCATTTAGTGCATAGTGCATATCATGGTGAAGTTATGAGTATGACTCACAAACTGGATAAGACATCAGTATGGTACGATGAATAGGATTCAAACTTCAGTATGGTAGTTTGGTTATCCAGAGATGACCGGTTGGTTGAGCCGATAAGAGAAATATGCCACGTAATGTAGGTTCGGTATAGAATATGATTTTGGAATTTTGAGTTTTGTGAAACTGGAGCATATGTGCTATGTGACTCTATTGGTGTGATAGTAGTGCGATTTTACCATAGTGATTTTTGAAAGATTTTGTTTTAAGTGTAGATTTGGGGATGGTGACCCCAGGATGGTTATTTTGGATATTTATTGGTCATTTCCACTCCAAGTATGATTGAGTATGTTCGTCGGTTTGTGATTGGTTGTTCGTATGCCGAAGGGTATGTTCAACATTCAGGTGCGTTTCTTTGAGATCCACTGTATGTGATTTGTGTAACGTTTTGAGAATTTTATTCGTCCGTATATCTGTCTCTGGGGTTCTGTATTGATCGTTGTCGTGATGGTGTCGGAATATTTCAGTTGAATGGTTTGTTCGTTTTTCTATGACGGCTTGCAAGTTTCGAGGACGAAACTTATTTTAAGTGGTGTAGTATGTAATATCCGGAATTTCTACTACTGTTGTTTAATATTATTTTATCCGAGTTATGTTGTACAACGTGGAATCTGTACAGTATGGATAAAATAAATGAAGGACCGAGACATCTGTATTTGTATAATTGTCGTACTTGGTCGACAATTGGATGTAAGAAGTATATGTATTCAGTATGCCGTATGTTCGTATTCTGTATGTTGAGACGTTGGACAAGAATATCTGAAAATGGCTAAGTGTAATATTATTAGCGCACGCTAATGATCATGAGTAGCGCACGCTATCGTGCAGGTTTAGCGCACGCTACGGATATAAGATAATGCACGCTAATGCAGTCAGATCGGAAGGAATCTGCGTGTGGACCAGGCCACTTTCGACGCACGTTCTGATAAGTCAATGGATGTTGTAATGTAGTGATAGCGCACGCTAATGCATGTTGATTAGCGCACGCTAACTGTATATCGGACAAAAAGGAATCTTATCCTCGTCAGCACTTACGGCGTGTGGACCTGTCTTCGGAAGCATACAGACAAATGAGTCAACTATGAGTAGCACACGCTAAGGTGGGACACTTGCGTACGCTAAATAGAGGCATTTACGTACGCTATTGCATGGGCATTGCGTACGTAAATCACTTCATGTAGTAAGACAGTTGCCTCTGGACTTCGATAGCGCACGCTAACAAAGAGAGTTAGCGCACGCTAAGTGTGTAACGTACGTTAACTGAAGATGTTAGCGTACGTTAAAAATGTACAGTATATATATAAATGCACTTGGCCATTATTCGTCATTTCCGTCCATTTCTTCATGTGAACCGATAGAGAGAGGTCTTAGAGAGAAGTTGAGGTTCCAAACACTTGAGTTGATCATTCCTAACAACATTTGAAGCTTGGAAGTGATTGAAAATGGATTCAACCTTGGGATTTAACCCATTCCTTCAAAGAGGTAATTACTCTCCACTTTGGGATTTCATTTTGGATTGTATATGATGTTCTTGAGTTGATGATCGTCATGTTTAAGAGTTTATGAGTATGGTTATGAGATGGATTACTAAGTTATGTTGATAATATGGTTGATATGCGGATATTGATATGATTCGTGTGGTTTTGAACGGTGTTGTTTTTCTTCAAGAGATATATTGGTTAATATCTCCCTTCATTTCGGGTTTTTAATGCTGTTGTTATTGTTTACTTCGTATGATGATGAACATGCAAGTGATTATGATTCTTGGTGTATATGATATGATTAAGAAGACTATATGTTGAAATGTTAGTGGAAATAAGATTTGGACACTTGTTTGGAAAGTAATGTGTATAAAGTTCGACTTTGGAAAATCACCACTGATTCTTGAAAACTCCAAAAATTCTGAAACAAAATAGTATAATAGAGCATCGAGTTATCTTTCTAATGGTTCAAACGGTGAGTTAATCGGAGTCCGGATGAGTGAGTTATGCTCAAAATGGCAAAAACTATACTGTCTGTATTCTGGGAACAGGTAGCGCACGCTATTGATGAAGTTAGCGTACGCTAACATGCCTGGGCATATAAAAACATAAAGCAGTCGGGAATTTCATTTCCCAACCCATCCTACACGATCCCCTTTCGTCCCAAATCACCCAAACTCGGTTTTTAACCCCTAAACCTCAGCTTTTGAGTTGGTTTATCAAGTGATAACATCTAGGAAAGCTTGGAACAAGGATTATAACATCATTATTGATTCTTTCGCCGGATTGAAGGTAATTGGCTTGAACTCTAATATTTTGGGATGTTTGAGATTTTTGATATCTTTTGGTGGTTTAGTTCGTATCGATGGCTAGAATCATGTAATGTTGAAGGATATATATGTTTGTGATTATGTTCTTCGTGTTCTTGATGTGGTTGGTGTTTGTTGATTGATGATTCGAATATACTATTGAATTCCGCCTTCAAGGTGTTTGATTGAAGTCTTGAAAGAGAAATTGATTGGAATATTTTGGTTAAGTTTGTATACTCGCCTTATCGAATCGATATATGGCCTTTGTGGAATCATGGGAATGAATTCGTAATTGTTTGAGTTAGATTGTTCGGACTTGTGTTTTATCAAGATATTTTGGAATCGTTGGGTTTGTGGATTAGTTATATCGATTGTTGATTGTTATCGAATGTATGTTAAATCGATTATTGTAATAGGTTGAGATTATTGATCGATGTTTAGAACCATGCTTTGCGGTCGTATTCAAGAATGTTCGTAGATTGCTTTGATCAGGGCCGAGGGACTTGTAGACGACGGCAAGGATTTGGTAACGGCTTCATTGGTATCGAGGCAAGTTATTACTTGCTCAGTTTATAATATTTAATGAATGGTTTCAGTTTCATTCGTTTATAATTCGTATAGCAATGTATAATCATAATCACAGGAGATTTGGAATTATAGGTTGTATTCGAGTTTTGGGAATTTAAATCATAATGTATATGATTTACAATTGTCGTTGGTATACTTGTTATCGAGGATACATCATGGTATTGATGAAAACGTGAATTATCTACCGTCCGTGATGTTTTGGATCGGTGAATATTCAAAATAATGGTTGGTGATGGTTTCGATATCGAGATTGATCTCGAAGGACTCGGAGCAAGTATTTTAATCATTTCTGTCATTTGTGTCGATCATGTCATGATACATTCGTGTATCGTTGTTGTCATGCATTTTTGCATTGTTGTTGTCGTGTATTGTGCACTGTTGTTTTGTGCAGTTGTGCATTGTTGTCATATGTCCACCATGCGTTGGTCCGACGGGATCATCATGGGAATCTATAGCTATGTGCGCTGGATCGCTGGACAGGTAATGCCACCATGCGTTGGTCCGATGGCATCATCATGGGAATCTATAGCTGTGTGCGCTGGATCGTTGGATTACCATATGTGTTGTTGTTGTTGTGCATATGTATATTATGGGTTTGCCATAAGTATACATTGTCGTTATTGTTGTGATCATATTGACGTTGTCATATGAGTATGCATTTGTAGGTCTTGTGTTAGGACCATATCCGTATGTTGTGTTGATCTGATCTCGGATTAGACTGACTTGATGGTAATGGTATTTCGTATCTTGAGGTATGTTACGTATTTCCTTGAGACTTGTCTTTAATGGACAATCGATTATCGTATTGGAATTGTCGATGTTATCCGATGGATTGAATTGGCCAGAGTTGGTATAATTTCCGTATCGCGAGTTATGATAATGTTTTGAGAACCTTGAGTATTGTTGAGATACCGTACAGATATTTCGGTATTATTTTAATGTGTTGTTAAGGATACGAATCGTGGATTCTCGTAAAGTTACGACGGTAAGATTACATTGGTCGTATTCTTACTTAGTATTTCCATTAATATGTAATTATTGACGAGATGTGATGGTTATCATTGTTGGATATTATGGCTGACCCCGTCGTGGGCTTTCTTTTTAGGTTCTTGGATTATCAAGCTTGTAGCGGTCGTGGAGAGATGAACTTCCCGGAGGATACTGGCAAGGGCATGTATTTGTGTTTTGAGTTTCTGATCGCTTGTTGTATTCATTGCTAGAGTATTTTAATTGTTTGTCTTTATCCGCCGCGCAAGATTTTTAAATGGCCTTTTTGGTATCCGGTAACTTAGGTTACTTTGGCAATCATTTTCTAAATCTATTCGTTTGCACGTGTGTTTATAGCTTAACGTATGTTTTTTTTTAAACTTTTGAGTTTTGGCATTTTGGGCCTTGTGGTTTCAAATGAGTTTTTACGACGGTTTCATAAACGAGTTTTATAAATCTTCGAATGTTATTAATAGATAATACCGTCGTTAGCCTCTTGGGCGTTTGTAAATGTTTGCGAAAATTTCCTTCAGCCTTGTGGGTTCCATCTAGGGGCCCATGGCGCTGTAATATTCCTGGTCGGATCTGGGGGTGTTACATCAACCAATCTAGCTTTCTATGGGTACTAGATAAACCTCACGTAGATATCGATTGTGATTCTAATAATGCCGGATCCTTGATCCTAATAACACCGAATCCAATCATATCTTTTCTTTTTCCTCTCGTATATGATTTCGTGTATAACACTCAATAACTAAACAATATAAGCTCAAATACAATCAACTAGAATGATTAAAATGATATCTCAAGTATGAATGCTTTGCTTAATGTTGTTGTGTTGTTTGATACCAAATGGTTTGGTACTTATAGCCATTTTCATCCAACTAGCCGTTAGCTCCTTTTGACTATGAAATTCGTCTTAGAAGGATTCTAGTCATATTCTTCAATAACAAGGTATTGGAAACACTTCGACGAATCATCATAAGAACTTATTCGCTAGGTTCATCTTGATTATCATCTCCTTTTAGGAATTAACCCTAAGCTCAATCCAGTAACTTTTCCAACGAAATGCTCGATTAATAATTCCTAAGAATTTAGATAATCTCCGAAAACTTGTTGTAGTTGGGTTCATAATCTCAGAATGCTATATTCAAGAGTCTAATCACTATAAGGTTCGTTCAACATGTTCAACAACAAAAGAGAACCAAAGCAGAACCAAATTTATTCTTCTAAAACCATGATGTACAACTCCTCACGAATATAACTGATTTGGTAAACTTAAAACGGGTCCAAAACGTCACCAAGATCATGCTAAACAAGTTGGTGAAGGATCACATACCTCAATATAGTGAAGAACAGCGAAGAACTTGAAGAAACACCACACCGGAAGCTAGAACACCAATCCACAAGGGTCTATGATCTTCAAAATTAAGCTAGGACGATGATATGAAAGTTATATGGTGCTGGAGAGTTCCCAGATGGCGAAAGACGGAGGTGAAATGGGGAGGAAATGAAATGGGGGTTGAGGGTTATAAATAGAACTCTGATCATTACGTACGGTACCTATACTCCATTACGTACGTAAAACACTTAGCATACGCTATAGTGTGCGCTAGCCTTTCTTCATAGCGTGCGCTATGGCTCATTACATACGTTATACATGTCATGTAGCGTATGTTATTGACTTCCAGTTTTAGTCCAGTAGCTTTCGTTTCTTCTGGTACGTGCGTTGTCACTTGATATTACGTACGTTATCAATCTGGTGTATCATACATTAACCTTGCATCGTAGCGTGCGTTACCTCATATATCCGTTGTATGCAATTGTCAAACTATCCGTTGAGTATGTTGACTTTGACCAGAATCTTTCCAACGTTCATCTTTTGAATTCGTATTCAAACTTCATTACGTACGTTAACACATTTGTGTTACGTACGTTAATCGCCTTCGGTAGCGTACGTTAAGATTGTGACTTAGCGTGCGTTATACACATCAGGTAACTTGACTTTAGGTAACTTTGAACTCGTCTGATCTGCAGGTAGCCTCGTTAGCGTGCGCTAACTTTGATTACTAGCATGTGCTACCTTTGCAGTTTGTACGACTTTTTGCGTCTTCGACTTCTTCGTTGTTTTGTTTTCTTCTTTGTTGTTTTCCTTTATATAGAAACTAATCATCAAAACTCGATTAATGAATATTTGGAATAAAATATTCCAACAATCTCCCCCTTTTTGATGATTACAAAACAACAACTTGAATTGGATAAACATGCAAAATAGAATACATATATATTTGTACGAATCAAAGTTTTCAGCTTTGATCATATCGTTAGTTTCTCCCATCTTTTCTCTTTCTCCTTTTCGACTTCTTCTTTTCATTTTTCAACTTCTCCTTTTCTTTTTCGACTTTTCTCCTTTTTATTTTTCTCTCCCGCTTTTTACTTTTTATTTTTCTCGTTATTTTTCCATGACATTGTTTATCCCATTCAACTATTTTCTCCCCCTTTTTTGTTATCAGCAAAAAGCGAAAAAAGGATACCAATTGATGATAAAATATGTTATGATAAAGAGAGGACGTAGGCACGTTTGGCCAAACCTCTATAAATCCTGTGTTGATTTATTTTCTGCACCTTTATTTAAATCGCTTCCGCAACGCGAAAAAGTTTTATAACTCTATCTCAAAATGGCGATACCGACTGTTGTTGCCCAAAATATTTATCCGAAGATTAATACTGCTGGAAGACGGACAACAAACAACAATTGCGGGAGCACTTCCGAGAGAAGATAAATAATACAAGATTTGCCGGGTTTGTTAGGCCCGGGCTTGAATGCTCTCGCGAGATGTTATTAATACAAATATTCGTGAGAAATCTAAATACAATGAGTGTAAAAAGACTCTGTTAATCCGGCTCTTGAGCGAAGCTTGGTGTTCTTCGTCCCGCCGATAATCTGCTCGAGGAGAAAAGGCCGGGAGAAGTAAGACCGAAAGAAAGCTGTTGCCAAGAGTTGGAGATTAGCCAAGTGCTTAATGTTTGCTTCTGTATTGCGTATGTATTGCAAGAATGTCCGAGAGAAACTCAAGGAAGCTGAAGAAGTGTCCAAGTGCAGGGTGCCTTGCTTATATAGGGGCAGCCGGGTCCTGTCCTGTAGTGGCCGATCGTCTGCCGGCCATTAGAATAATCTGCCGACCGCCTGTCGGCCAATATAATAATCTGCCGATCTCCTGGGCTGTCGGGCTAAAGTCCAAGGAAGAGGCTGGCTGTCCGAATAAAGTCCAATGCAGTGGCTGGTGCCAGCTGGGCGGTCCAATAAGGAGCCATCACGTGTCCGGAGCCAGTCAACATGCGGCCCTACTGACAGCTTTCGGCGGCCTGTCGGCTGGTGGAGAGAATCTGCCAGATTGTGGTCAATGGCCCGGGATTCGCGGATCTTGTCCCGGCCTTTGCACATGGTGCTAGTCTTGAGGCTCGGCCTTCGCCGACTGGATGTCCATGGGTGGTGATCGACATGAACGGTCGTCCCTGGCTGATCATCCGAGGTCGCCAATGGTCGGTCACCAAGGGCAGGTCGCCAATGGTCGGTCACCAAGGGCAGGTCGCCAATGGTCGGTCACCAAGGGTCGATCGGCAGATGCCGATAGAGGGTCGCCAGATGTCGGTCGCCAGGAGTCGGTCGCCGAGTACCGAGAGACGATCGTATCTGAGGTCGATCGCTCGGCACCGGGACTTGTCCTGGGACCTTCGGTTGGCCAGTCTAGCATGTCCGCTGGGTTAGGGCTCGGTCGCTTGATCGCTGGTCGGCAGACTTGCCTTGGTCGCTCGGCAGTAAGTCGGTCGCTCGGCCTCGGAGGCGATCGCCGGTCGGAAGGTGTTAAAACTTGACACAACAATTGCCCCCCAGCTTGCTCCTATGTTGAAGACATGGGGCGAGGTGGTTCTTGCTGGTGATCATGTACGGATGAGGATGGGCGATCCGAGCCGACTTAGGACTCGGACTTGGGCTATCATGATCGATTGGCTAGCTATCTTTCGGTCTTGTACCGCAAAAAAACATTGGCCGATCCCCCACGGAAACTTGGTGGTTTCGCTTGCTTGAGGAATCGTGCACGGTCGCGGAGATCGATGGACCGACCCCATGACCGTGTCTTGGTGCACGAAGACAATGAGTGCCTCGTGACTCACTTTATTATGAGGGTCCTCTCAGCCGCGCCGCCTTGTATTTAAACGAAAGGCGTGCGGTCTCGGTCTAGAGGAGTCCTTGCGCGGGGCGGCGTCGGATGAATCAACTCCACGCCCGCGGCTTGTTAGCTCTGCTTCCACCTCGGCCACCATGGAGATGGCCGACCTCGACGGTGTACGTTGAGACGGGGTTGTGGAATGAGTCCACCGATTAATGTTGGAGAGCCCTCCGACTACGCCGGCCTCGTATTTAAACGAAGGGCGGGCGATCTCGGCCGAAAGGGACCTTGCATGGCCGGGCGGCCGGTTCCATTGATCGCCGTGGCCATGGCTTTATGATGTGCGGTGGAGGCGATCTTATGCCTTAGTCCGTCATGTTATATCCGGACAGTAGATGGCGATCGTGTCCACCGGGTTGCTGATGATTTTGCGATCTGGCCGGAAGACTGGCGATCGTCGCTCGGCGGCCGATCGCTATATTCGTAGGTCAAAATTGGCGATCGGTCGGCGGCTCGTCACTCAAGTTAGAATGGATCAGTAGGCGGGATCGAGTCCTCCGGCTCTGCTGGGTAGTAGCTATCGGGCTGGGAGACTGGAGGTCGTCGCGCGGGTGCCGATCGTTCTACTCCTAGGCCAAGAAGAAGCCTTTGCCTGGACAGGAAATCTGCGGCTCTGGCCCGGAAGGCTGCGTAGGTCATCGGTAGGGTCTTCGTGAGATGCCTGAACATAGGCGAGAAGCCCTGAAAACCTCCTAGGATCGCGTAGAGGGCGGTCTCATCGCTTACGGGCTCGCCGTTGAGGATGATCATGCCAACCCGGTCGATGTAGTCCGAGTCGGACTCCTGTTCTCCTTGCCTGATCCGCCACATGCGATGGGGACCTTCTGGCCGAGCGGCCCTGGTGGCGAAGTATTCCGTGAAGACGTGCGCCAGCTCGTTAAAGGAGCATATGGACCGAGGTGGCAATGAGGTGTACCACCGGTGGGCGAGGTCGTCTAGCGTCAGAGGGAACATTCGGCACCGGGTCGCGTCCGATGCCCCACACCCGGTCATGTAGATGTTGAACTTGTGCAGGTGTGCTTGGGGGTCCGATCGCCCCTGGTACACGGGTGTCTGAGGAGGGGCGATCTTGTGTTGCACCGGGGCGAGCTCGATGTCGATCGCGAGCGGCTCGCTTGGCGCGGCGATCGTCTTCACGGCGCCTGCCCCGGACTGCAGGAGCGCCTTCACGTCGTCGATCTGACGTTGCATTGCGGCGATCGCCGCGGCTCGGATGCTTGCGGATCGGCTTTGGGAGCGGGGGCCGAGGCGATCGTGTACCGACCTCCGGACCCCACTGCTGCCGACCTCGGGAATCTGGCGAGCGGGAGCCAGGCGGCTGGATCGCCTTGTGGGAGCCGGGTAGGCCGAGCTCCTGGTGACGGACACCAACTCCGTCGTCTCGTAGCTGGGGCCGGACTGCCCCGGTCGCCAGGTCGGGTCACTGCCCAGGCGATCGAAGACAGATGTGCCCCGGCTGCCGAGCGCCTCTTCTTGCGGGCGAGAGCCTCCTGGCGCTCGCTCGGCCAGTAGTGCCTTGAGCTTCCGCTTGAACTTCCGGCGGGAGACCGAGGGGGCGGCAGCAGGAGGCGCGTCGAGAGCACTCCGTCGTTCCTGAAGGGCGGCTATGGCCTCTTCGATCTGTTCATTGGTTCGGAACTGATCGAGCGAGAGGCTCGGGCCGCCGTCCCGGGACGGGATCGAGCGTCTCTGACCGCGGCGGCTGCCTTCCACCATCGGCTGCGGCTCGGACTGGGACGGAACAGGGGGTCTGGCCGGCTGGTCAGCGGCTTTCTTCGACGCGGAGGCGGAAGACATGTTTTCTGAAGGATTTCTTTGAAGTGCAGTGAGTGTCACTTCAAGTATCTGCCCCGAGAACAGTGAGTGTTCTTCGGGACGGTAGGTATATAAAATCGAGGGTTGGATGCCCTTCCTCTAGCGCCAATTGTTGTTGCCCAAAATATTTATCCGAAGATTAATACTGCTGGAAGACGGACAACAAACAACAATTGCGGGAGCACTTCCGAGAGAAGATAAATAATACAAGATTTGCCGGGTTTGTTAGGCCCGGGCTTGAATGCTCTCGCGAGATGTTATTAATACAAATATTCGTGGATACAAGTATTAATGTGAGAAATCTAAATACAATGAGTGTAAAAAGACTCTGTTAATCCGGCTCTTGAGCGAAGCTTGGTGTTCTTCGTCCCGCCGATAATCTGCTCGAGGAGAAAAGGCCGGGAGAAGTAAGACCGAAAGAAAGCTGTTGCCAAGAGTTGGAGATTAGCCAAGTGCTTAATGTTTGCTTGCGTATGTATTGCAAGAATGTCCGAGAGAAACTCAAGGAAGTCAAGAAGTGTCCAAGTGCGGTGCCTTGCTTATATAGGCGGCCAAGGTCACATCTGTAGTGGCCGATCGTCTGCCGGCCATTAGAATAATCTGCCCGACCGCTGCCAATATAATAATCTGCCGATCTCACGGGTGTCGGGCTAAAGTCCAAGGAAGAGGCCGTTTGTCCGAATAAAGTCCAATGCAATGGTGCCGGTGGGCGGTCAATAAGGAGCTATCACGTGTCGGAGCTACCAACATGTGGCCCTACCGGCTTTCGGCTTTGTCGGCTGGTGGAGAGAATCTGCCAGATTGTGGTCAATGGCCCGGGATTCGCGGATCTTGTCCCGGCCTTTGCACATGGTGCTAGTCTTGAGGCTCGGCCTTCGCCGACTGGATGTCCATCGGTGGTGATCGACATGAGCGGTCGTCCCTGGCTGATCATCCGAGGTCGCCAATGGTCGGTCACCAAGGGCAGGTCGCCAATGGTCGGTCACCAAGGGCAGGTCGCCAATGGTCGGTCACCAAGGGTCGATCGGCAGATGCCGATAGAGGGTCGCCAGATGTCGGTCGCCAGGAGTCGGTCGCCGAGTACCGAGAGACGATCGTATCTGAGGTCGATCGCTCGGCACCGGGACTTGTCCTGGGACCTTCGGTTGGCCAGTCTAGCATGTCCGCTGGGTTAGGGCTCGGTCGCCTGATCGCTGGTCGGCAGACTTGCCTTGGTCGCTCGGCAGTAAGTCGGTCGCTCGGCCTCGGAGGCGATCGCCGGTCGGAAGGTGTTAAAACTTGACACAACACCGACCAACCTTTCTCCAACAATTGGTATCAGAGCGGTACCTCCTAGAAGCGGCTTAACATCCAAGAAGAAGTCGATCCAAATGGCATTTCAAATTGCTCCAGTCGAAGGTCTTGCCTTCAACCGACCACCAATTTTTGATGGATCTAACTTCATGACATGGAAGAAGAAGATGTCAATATTCATTCGAGCTTACGACATCAAATTGTGGAAAGTGATCTGTCTTGGTCCAAAAATTCCAATCAAATCCGACGGTACGCTTAAATCTTTTGACGAGTACGATGATTCCGATTGGAAAAATGATCACTATAATTGCAAAGCTACACAATTATTATATTGTGCTTTAAATCCGGAAGAACATAACCGGATATTTTCTTATGATAACGCCAAAGAGATTTAGAAGATGTTAGAAATCACACACGAAGGCACAAATCAAGTCAAGGAGACGAAGATCAATATGCTTCTCCATCACTACGAGTTATTCATGATGAAAGGTGACGAGTCCATCACCAACATGCTCGATCCATTTTTGGTCATCACCAATGAACTAGCTTCGTTCGGAAAACTGCTATCAAGTAGTGAGAAAGTCAAGAAAATCTTACGATCACTACCTAGCGAATGGGACGGCAATCATGGAATCTAAAGATCTCAATACGCTCGACTTTAGCGCCCTCGTTAGTTCGCTAATTAATTATGAGTTAGTTCTACAATCACGGAACACCAAGCCGAAGCCAAAGGAAAGAACGATAGCCATGAGAGCGAAAATGTCAAGAAAAGAAGAAATCCCGGTCGATGAATGTGACGAAGAATCGGCATATTATGCCAAGAACATTAATAAATTTCAAAATTTATTAAACCGGAGAAAAAAAGACATCAAAATGGGCAAATTTAAGAAATTCGATAACAACTGTCGAATCTGTAGTAAACCAGGCCACATACAATATAAGCTCAAATACAATCAACTAGAATGATTACAATGACATCTCGAGTATGAATGCTTTGCTCAATATTGTTGTGTTGTTTGATACCAAATGGTTTGGTATTTATAGCCATTTTCATCCAACTAGCCGTTAGCTCCTTTTGACTATGTAGAGTGCGCTAGCCTTTCTTCATAGCATGCGTTATGGCTCATTACGTACATTATACATGTCATGTAGCGTACGTTATCAACTTCCTATTTCAGTCCAGTAGCTTTTGTTTCTTCTGTTACGTACGTTGTCACTTGATATTACTTACGTTATCAATCTGGTGTAGCGTATGTTAACCTTGCATCGTAGCATGCGTTAACTCATATATCCGTTCTATGCAATTGTCAAACTGTCCGTTGAGTGTATTGACTTTGACCAGAATCTTTCCAACGTTCATCTGTTTGAATTCATATTTAAACTTCATTACGTACGTTAACACATTTGTGTTACGTACGTTAACACATTTGTGTTACGTACGTTAATCGCCTTCGGTAGCGTACGTTAAGCTTGTGACTTAGCGTGCATTAAACACATCAAGTAACTTGACTTCAGGTAACTTTGAACTCGTCTGATCTGCAGGTAGCCTCGTTAGCATCCACTAACTTTGATTACTAGCATGCGCTAGCTTTGCAGTTTATGCAACTTTTTGCGTCTTCGACTTCTTTGTTGTTTTGTTTGCTTCTTTGTTGTTTTTCTTTGTATAGAAACTAATCATCAAAACTCGATTAATGAATATTTGGAATAAAATATTCCAACAAGACCCACCCAAATTATTCAGTTTTGGTCTGATTCGGTCCAATTCATTTTTTTCTATTACCAAGATTTTAGTCATAATTTGTACTAATTGTGTATTATATAGTTTAAAAAACTGCATTTTAAATTTGTTAAAAGATTATATAAAAATATATAATATTAAATATGTTTATAACCTAAAACAGTCCCAAAAAAATAACTATCACAAAGTGAAACTTTCACCTAGAATAGTCCAATATAAATAACTATCACAAATTGATCCAAAATAGTCCAGAAAATAGCCTCTAACTTGCACCGATACTGTGACAAGAAATATCCAAAACATTCCCAATACATCTAAAATAATAAATATCACAATGTCCATAAAGTAATTCATAAAACAGTACAAATAGTCAATAAAACAGCTAACAATTAAAATCAATCACATTAACGATGTTCTTTATATTTTAACTTCTTGCTTCCACCTTTCGCATCTCTTTTATCTTCTACTTTTTGCCGGTAACATGATATTCTTGGACATTTCTGCGTTTAAAACATATAAAATAATTGATGGGTCAAAAATGTTAACAATTTTAATCAAGTATAGTAATTCAAATTCCAAAAAAACACTAATTCAAAAGATAGATATTACCTTTTTCAATTCCCTCACAAAGCTCTACTTCCTCCATTGTTGGTTCATTATTTAAAGCAACGTGACTTCGTCTTAGTCAATTACAATTAAAGCTTCCAACAACTTGGGACTCAATGAAGAAGAGACGGAATCAATGATACATCCACTAGTACTAAAGTACGACTCAGAAGCAATTGTTGAAACTGGAATGGCTAAAATATTACGTGCAATAAATGCCAATATTGGGTACTTGGATGCTCCATTAAGGCCCTATTCTTTTGAACATATTTTTCATTTTGATTCGATTCGATTCGATTCGATTCGAGTCCATTCGATTCGATTGATTGATTCGATTCGATTATTTCGATTATTCTTCTTCTTCTTATTATTATTATTATTAATCTTAATTATTATTATTGTTATTATTACTAGTAGTATTACTATTATCATTGTTGTTGTTAATTACTATTATTATTATTTACCATTATTATTATTATTATTATTATTATTTACCCTTAATATATATTTTAGTTCGATTCGATTCGATTCGAGTCCATTCGATTCGATTCGAATCCATTCGATTCGATTCGATTCGATTCGAACTTCATTCAATCCAAAAGAACAGAGCCTAACTCTCCATCAATTTCGAATATTGAAGTTTTCATTCTCATCCTCTTTAATAGCATCCAATAAATATCTATCCACGTCGTTTTGAATGATACCACTTTTTATCGCTTTCCTCATTTATCTTTTTCTTTGCAACATCCTTTCCACTTGAGAACTCAAACTTAACGTCTCATTACCACTTGAAATGCATGAACTATTAGTTTTACTATGAGGTGGTTGAACCAAGGATACATCACCTCCATAAATATTTTATATAGTTCCAGTAACAATTCTAATAACTCACCAGCATAATTCACCATAAATTTTGGCCACAAATAATGCTGAAATTATTCCAGTTCTACAAATCAGCCATAACACCACTTTCTCTAATTCACTACAAATTATAATGCAAATTAAAACAGTCCAATTTACCTGAGAAGGTACATGAGTCTTATATTGAGTGGATAAATCATATCTAGAGCCTTGGAAGTTTGAGGGTGACAGACAGAGCCCTTAAGCCTTTTAGGTGAAAGACCTCTGTTGGCCTCGGACACAATAGTTCTTTTACCACTTGCCATCTTAACATGAGAGTTTGCGTCTGTGAGTCCGAGGGTGAGAGACCGCAGGAGAATGATTAGAATATTGTAGCCGATGTAATTTTTTCGGATGCATATCTAGATTTGTCGCTTGGTTCGGGTCGAATGTGTAAGGATTCTTCAGCCAGTTCGGGATCGGTTGAAGTCAATACGAGCAAAGAGGGGAAAGAGAAGGAGAAGTCTCGTGAAAGTGGTGTTGTGATGAGAGAGACGGAGAGTGAGAGGGGGAGGGGGCTGGTGCAATCAAAGTTCATGGAGATATTTTCATCATGTTTTCGTTTTGTAAAATAAATAATTACTCTTTTGAAATTAAAAGATATTTCTGGGCTCTTGTGTTTGCAAATGCAAGTAAATTGCAACCCACCAAATAACTTTTTTGGCCCACTTTTGTGGGGCCTTCTTTTTTAAAAGAAACGTTCACATTTGGTATATTTTGGGTTTCCCAGACCCAAACCCGAACCGACCCGAAGCATTCGGTTTTAGTTTTGGTTTTTGATTTGGTTTCAATTTTAATTTTGTTCCGGACAAATTCGGTTCACATCAGATCAGTTTGGTTAATTCGGTCAGTTTTTGAACTTTTGAAAACACCCCTAACTAGACTTTCTAAATTTGGCATGTCGTTGATATTGGAAACGAGCATCATAATCAGAATTTATGTTCCGAGTAGATAATCCTGATGTATTCATTTTTACAAATATGAGTTCGGTTGAGTGAAAAATTAATGCTCAAGTGTTGAGCCTTGAAGTAGGAAATAAAAAAAATCCTCTCATTTGGAAGAAAGGAGTGGAAGCCACCCAAAATAGGAAACCATTCCTGGTGGGAGGCACCTTATAATTGGAAATGGACTAGAGTGAATACAAAAATCTTAATGGAGTGCCTAGGTGGAAGGGCCCACACACGCACGCGTCCGCGTTTGTTCGTCCAGCTCGGATCAGCTCTGTAATACCCCCAATCCACTTTGGAATATTACAATTCCGCAGACCCTCTCCATGAGGATCTACCAGGCTAGATACTGTAATATCCGGGGGTAATTTTTTTTTTCTTTCGTGTTATTGTTGAGTTGTACGTATTCATTTGGAATTGTACAAGTGTTGTTGTTTGGACCGATACAATGTATATTGTATTAGAATATTTCGGGATCGAAATATTTTTACTGGTCGTCGGTTTGGTTTCGTCGTTTGGTTGTTGCTTGGTGAGTTAGCCATAGCGTACGCTACCTGTGTAGCATTACGGACGCTAATTTCTTGCGATTACGTACATTACGCCCTGAGGTTTACGTACATAATGCGTGGTCGGTGGTAGGAACCTTCCTCGTAGTGAACTTTCGGCTGGTAGGACCAGGGTATCTTTGGGGTATCATTTATATATATATATATATATATATATAAATAAATATATTATCACTCCATCTCACCTTTCCCTCTCACGTTCTTATATTCCCTTTATCACCTCCCTCTCTCTCCTCCCTTTTCTCTCCAGCTCCCTCTCGTCATCTCTCTCTCTCGTACTCTCTCTCTCTCGTTCACCAGCTCTCTCGTCTTCTCTCTCTCTCGTTTTTTTTCCGACAAGGTAAAACTTGGATGGCAGACGGCTTCTTTCCGGCGACGGACTGGAGTTGACGACCGGAGTTAGAGGGGCTGATATCTCCGGCGACGACTGAAGCTCGACGGCGGCGTGGTGGCTCATGACTGGAGCTGTTCAAACCTTTTTCTGGTGAGACGGAGCTCAAGCGCCGGCGCTCTTCATGGTCTCCGGCCATGGGCGCGGCTCCATAGATTCCGGCGACCGGAGGTTGTTTCTGACCGGAACAGACGGCGGAACGGAGGCGCGGCAAACTTCTGGCGAGGAGTTGCAGGCGGAGATGGTGGAAACCGGCCATGGACAGGAACGGGCTGGAGTTAGACGAGGTCCGGCGGGTCAGTTTTTCCGGTGGCCGAGTTCCAGTAGGAGTTGTTTTTCTGGCCGGATTCCGGCGTAGGTTGCCTGGCCGATCGGCTTCTTCCGGTAAGAATATGTGTGTGTGTATATATATATATATTGTGTGTGTTCAGTGTGCGTATTGTGTGTATATATATATATATATATATATATATATATATATATAACGTGTGCAGAGTGTGTGGGTGTTTTGAGTGTATAAATATATATATTGTGTACAGGGTATGTGTGTGTGTTATGTGAATATATATATATATATATATGGTGTATTGTGTGTCTGATGTATGTATATTATATATACATATATATATATATATATATGTGTGTGTGTGTATACGGGTAAATACGAGTATAGTATGTCTTCATATTGGAATCGGAGTTATCTATTATGTTATTTTCGGTCGATGTCGTGTTATCGAATGAATTGTATTTCATTCAAGGTTGATCGAGTGCTTGTGATTGTCGGAGGACGCCGTTGATCGATTCGTGGTAGGACGTTGATCGTGGAAGGATTTTCTCGCCTTCGGTTTGAGGAAAGTTTTATACTTGTACTAGTCAATAAGATTAAGGTTATCATATATGTGTATGAATGTGTGTATCATTTCGAGACTTGGTCTCTTTATGAGTTTGTTGTCATCAAGGGATTGTTTGATACAATACCCTTCGACAAATTGTGCCACATATTATTGTTGTTCATAAATGGCCGATTTAAGGCATTGTGATATTTGTTGGTAATATATTTGTCGATAGCCGGTTCACGGTATCGACATATCGATTATTATTGTTGATTGATATTCCATTGAGATATTGTTGTCGATAGCCGGTTCGCGGCATCGACGTATCAATTGTTATTGTTGATTGATATTCTGTCAAGATATTATTGTGAATCGTCGTCATTGATATCAATGTTTTTCTATTGATATCGTATTGTCCGATTGAAGGCATTGACATATTCGATTATCATCTTCGTTATTGGTAACCGATTAAAGGTGCCGAGACATTCGTTGTATAATTATTATCGATTGTCCGCTCTAAAGGTAATCGATATATTGAATTGGGATTATCAAATATAATTCCCATCCGTTGTATAATTGTTATCGATTGACCGTCCTGAAGGTAATTGATGTATTGAATTGGGACTGTCGAAAATATTCCCATCTGTTGTATCGTTGTTATCGATTGGCCGTTCTATGATAATCGAAGTATTGAATTGGGACTGTCGAGGATAGTTCCCATCTGTTGAATTATTATTGTTGTGTTGGCCGACTCACGGCAGCACACTATTATTCTTGTGAACTCGGTAATTTTGTGATCGTTGAGGGTTGAGGATTTCCCGGACTGTTGTGTTGTGATCGTTGCTCGTGTTAATCGGTCCTTACGGATTTTGATCCCAGGGTGGTTGTTTTGAATATTGTTGGTCGTGTCGATCTTTCATTATTCGTGTGTCATCGTTCACTTGGTGAGTCGTATGATCTGTATTGGATGTGTTATCCTTTGAGTTTCGTTGTCATGTTGCATCGTGATATATCCGGAATCATATCTGCGTTCCGATTGGTTATTGTGTAGGATTTTTAGCCAGGCACATATATAGTCATGCATGGATATTATTTCCGTATTGGACTGTGCACACGAGACGTAGTTCGTGAGGCTAATTAGGTACATTGTCCCACGTATATTTCTGGATTCCGTATACAGGGTGGACATGTGAACGGACACATTTCCGGATCGGGCGTACTGTGATGTCCATCTTTGAGCCGTACAATTTTTGATCGTTCATAGTCCATTTAAATGTTTGGATGTGTTCGACGTTTTGTGATTAATCGTTCATACGCCAGAGGGGTATGTTCGACAGTCGGGTTTATTTCTTTGAGATCTGTATTGTGATGAATTACAGCTTCAGGCTGTTCGGCTTTCAGGCCATCGTGATATTTTGGCAGCTTCGGGTTGTTCGGCTTTCAGGCCATCGTGATATTTTGGCAGCTTCGGCTGAGGGCTTTCAGGCCATTGTGATGTATCGGTATATCCGTTGGAGCCTTCGGGCATAGTGATTCTTATTTATTTCAGAGTTGGTTTGGTTTACCTTCGGGTAATGTATTGTTGTGTTCTATATTGATGATTCGCCGTTAGGCACTTATGTTCTAACCTATTGAGTAGGTATTGATTGTATGTCGTGGGCATAGTGTTCCACGAATGCTCGATTCTTACTTTCTTTTGTGAGCATCTCGTACTACCATTGTTGTACTGTTCATTCTGTCTTTGGATGCATATCATATTGTACATGTATTTGGTATTCATTATCTGGATGACTGACCCCGTGGGGGCGGAATATGTTTTCATGTTTTAGGTGCTTGCGAGGAGAGAGTTGAGACACGGGGGCATGACGATGGCGACGAGGCATTCGAGCGATACTAGTCCGAGATATTTTGGGTTCATGTCGGTCAGACAGTTTGGAGTATTCCAATTTTGTTCAGTCATTGTCGTTTTGTACTATCCGAGCAAGGCTCGTGGATGTTGTTGTATTTTATTTTGGCCATGTAGGCCCATCCTTGTCGTTGAAATTCCATATTGGAATAGTATGTCGGACATCATAGTAGGGTCTGTGATTTCCTATTTTGGTCAGTTTGTTGTATTTTAGTCGTGTTCGCTTGGTGGATCACCTGATGTGGGGGTCCATGGCACTGTAATAACCCAATGGTATTTGGGGGTGTTACAGAAGATGGTATCAAAGTATTTGGTTGTGAGATACCCTGATATGTGAGTTATGTGGCTCTACCGACGCGGTAGTAGTGGGGCTGTCAGGTTATGACAATCTGGACAGTCGGGTTTTGTGAGTCTTGACAGTTGGACGACTGTATGAGTCATTCTTTCATCGAGTCGTCGTCAGTGAAGACTAGTATTGCAAGACCTCGAAGCTTCGTATGACCTGTGTAAGGACTCTATTCTCTTTTATGTGTATACATTCATTATGTCATTGATTATACTTATTTTGTTGACACTTGTATATGACAATCGGGTGCGATTGATTTATGACTATTTGCTTTGGAGCGTGTGGGCTCTGTATCAGCTATGATTAGCGCGATCGATGTGATCGTTTATCTGTTGAGTATGTATACTCGTGTCTTGCATTGACCTAGCATTCTGGCCGTTGAGGCGTATTTGAACTGTGGTCATGATTGAACGTTATTCTTTCAGTCTGGAAAGAGGACGTGACAGATGGGGTAGAGGCCGCAGAGTGGGCCAAAACCTGAAACCTCGTACCAATACTTTGGTGGCTGACGAATCATTTTCGGAGTCGTGCTCGAGAACCCACCGATCGTGATTGTGTTTGGATCGAGTTCAAGACTCTCATGTTAGAGAGGTATTATCCGGCTCCACTTCGTGAAGCCAAGTTGTCGGAGGTTTTGAACCCCGAATCTGTCGAGGACGAGGGTGTTATTGTTATTGCTGAAAAGTTTCAAGGACCTCTTCAGTTTACTTCATCTGTTGTCCGTACTGAGACGGATAAGATCAAGTATTTTAGCAAGAGGTTGAACCCGCGGTTGAGGATGCAGTTGTTCTATCACAATTGTAGTTCACTTGGCGAATTCATCGAGAAGGCTCTTGGAGCAGAGCTTTCAATCAAGGAGCTTACTCAGAAGGATCCTTCAGTTTCTTCTGGTGAGAGGACTAGGATGCCGATTCGTTCAGAGGGACATCGAGCTCCGACATCCAAGAGGTCACTTTCTAGTCGTCTTCGTGCTGGGAAAGCATCTTCTTCTCAGACGACGAGTTCGACCGCTGTTTGTTTTAACTGTGTTTCAGCGGGGTATTTTAGTACTCGATGTACAGTTCCAGCTAATATTTATTTTCTGTGTGGGAGGCAGGGACACCTTCAGAAATACTGCAGGAGTTCTAGTACCAGTAGATCTCGGGAGAGCTCAGGGTCCTCGAGAGATTTTGTTGCTTCAGTCCGTACTTCATCCAAGGGGTCATATCGGGCTTCGGGAGCCAGAAGTATGGACACCCGAGGGGGAGTAGCGAGTTTAGTTTTGGGTCTTCTTCGAGTCTATGAGATCGAGGAGCTCGATGATCTGGAGGATATTGATTTCGGGTACATTTGAGATGTGACCTTCATTTGTATTTTCCTTAATTTTTTTTCAGATTGATGTTTGACTCGGTCTGTATTTTGGTATTGTGCTTGTGAGAACCATTTATGGTTGATCTATCTTGTAATGATTATATCTGAGAATCTTGTCACTTGAGTCATTTGATGTGATTTTCTTTCCTTTTGGTCCTGCACCCGAGATTTTTGTGATGATCTGGGTAATCGTTCATTGTGATTCGAGACGTCAAGTCATGAGGACTTGGGCGTGCATTCGATATAGTCCCGAGGACTATGTCTGTGTTGTTATTATCTTTGCGTGGCGTGAGTCAGTGTTTGCACGGGGGTTCGATGCTGACGAGAACGGGGAAGCGTACACCGAGGGTTGTAGGCATGTACAATGAGCGGCTCCCTCGGGACGTGTACGCTGGTGTTACTAGTCATGCGGTTGGTGCGACTTCTTGGCTGGCCTCTAGCAGGAGATCCATGATTCGGCCAATCTCGCACTTGGATGAGTGTCTTTATCACTTGATTTTTTCGCCTTGTTCAGGCAGAGGAGACGTGGGGACCCATGGGGTCGGCCCAGTTGCTCAGGCGGAATTGCTCGTATTGAGGAGTATTCCTGGAGATGTTGTTTTCTTATCCTGATGGATAGTCCGTGCCCCGATTTGTGCACCCTGAGTCTCGGGGACGAAACTCTTTTTAAGGGGGGAGTATGTAATATCCGGGGGTAATTATTTTTTCTTTCGTGTTACTGTTGAGTTGTACGTATTCATTTGGAATTGTACAAGTGTTGTTGTATGGACCGAAACAATGTATATTGTATTAGAATATTTCGGGATCGAAATATTTTTACTGGTCGTCGGTTTGGTTTCGTCGTTTGGTTGTTGCTTGGTGAGTTTGGAATTTTGGCTAAGTTTATAGCCATAGCGTACGCTACCTGTGTAGCATTACGTACGCTAATTTGTTGCGATTACGTACGTTACGCCCTGAGGTTTACGTACATAATGCGTGGTCGGTGGTATGAACCTTCTTTGTAGTCAAATTTCGGCTGGTAGGGCCAGGGTATCTTTGGGGTATAATTTATATATATATATATATATATATATATATAAATATATTATCACTTCATCTCACCTTTCCCTCTCACGTTCTTATATTCCCTTTATCACCTCCCTCTCTCTCCTCCCTTTTCTCTCCAGCTCCCTCTCGTCATCTCTCTCTCTCGTCCTCTCTCTCTCTCTCGTTCTCCAGCTCTCTCGTATTCTCTCTCTCATTTTTTTCCCGATCAGGTAGAACTTGGATGGCAGTCGGCTTCTTTCCGGCGACGGACTGGAGTTGATGACCGGAGTTAGAGGGGCTGACATCTCCGGCGACGACTGAAGCTCGACGGAGGCGTGGTGGCTCGTGACTGGAGCTGTTCCGGCCTTTTTCTGGCGAGACGGAGCTCAGGCGCCGGTGCTCTTCATGGTCTCCGGCCATGGACGCGGCTCCATAGATTCCGGCGACCGGATGTGGTTTCTGACCGGAACGGACGGCGGAACGGAGGCGCGGCAAACTTCCGGCGAGGAGTTGCAGGCGGAGATGGTGGAAACCGGCCATGGCAGGAACGGGCTAGAGTTAGACGAGGTCTGGCGGGTCAGTTTTTCCGGCGGCCGAGTTCCAGTAGGAGTTGTTTTTCTGGCCGGATTCCGGCGTAGGTTGCCCGGCCGATCGGCTTCTTCCGGTAAGAATATGTGTGTGTGTGTGTGTGAAGATATATATATATATATTGTGTGTTTAGTGTGTGTGTTGTGTGTGTATATATATATATATATATATATATATATATATATATATATATAAAACGTGTGGAGAGTCTGTGGATGTGTTGAGTGTATAAATATATATATATATATATGTGTGTATATGGGTAAATACGAGTATAATATGTCTTCGTATTGGAATCGGAGTTATCTATTATGTTGTTTTCGGTCGATATCGTGTTATCGAATGAATTGTATTTCATTCAAGGTTGTTCGAGTGCTTGTGATTGTCGGAGGACGCCGTTGATCGATTCGTGGTAGGACGTTGATCGTGGAAGGACTTTTTCGCCTTCGGTTTGAGGCAAGTTTTATATTTGTATTAGTCAATGAGATTAATGTTATCATATATGTGTATGAATGTGTGTATCATTTTGAGACTTGGTCTCTTTATGATTTTGTTGACATCAAGAGATTGTTTGATACAATACCCTTCGGAAAATTATGCCAAATATTATTGGTGTTCATAAATAGCCGATTTAAGGCATTGCGATATTTGTTGGTAATATATTTGTCGATAGCTGGTTCGCGGTATCGACATATCGATTGTTATTGTTGATTGATGTTCCATTGAGATATTGTTGTCGATAGCTGGTTCGCAGCATCGACGTATCGATTGTTATTGTTGATTGATATTCCATCAAGATATTGTTGTGAATCGTCGTCATTGATATCAGTGTTTTTCTATTGATGTCGTATTCGCCGATTGAAGGCATTGACGTATTCGATTATCATATTCGTTATCGGTAACCGATTAAAGGTGCCGAGACATCCATTGTATAATTATTATCGATTGTCCGCTCTAAAGGTAATCGATATATTGAATTGGGATTATCAAAGATAATTCCCATCCGTTGTATAATTGTTATCGATTGACCGTCCTGAAGGTAATCGACGTATTGAATTGGGACTGTCGAAAATATTCCCATCTGTTGTATCGTTGTTATCGATTGGCCGTTCTACGATAATCGAAGTATTAAATTGGGACTGTCGAGGATAGTTCCCATCCATTGAATTATTATTGTTGTGTTGGCCGACTCACGGCAGCACAGTATTATTCTTGTGAACTCGATAATTTTGTGATCGTTGAGGGTTGAGGATTTCCTGGACTGTTGTGTTGTGATCGTTGCTCGTGTTAATCGGTCCTTAGGGATTTTGATCCCAGGGTGGTTGTTTTGAATATTGTTGGTCGTGTCGATCTTTCATTATTCGTGTGTCATCGTTCACTTGGTCAGTCGTATGATCCGTATTGGATGTGTTATCCTTTGAGTTTCGTTTTCATGTTGCATCGTGAAATATCCGGAATCATATCTGCATTCCGATTGGTTATTATGTAGGATTTTTATCCAGGCACATATATAGTCATGCATGGATATTATTTCCGTATTGGACTGTGCACACGAGACGTAGTTCGTGAGGCTAATTAGGTACATTGTCCCACGTATATTTCTGGATTCCTATACGGGGTGGACATGTGCACGGACACATTTCCGGATCGGGCGTACTATGATGTCCATCTTTGAGCCGTACAATTGTTGATCGTTCATAGTCCATTTAAATGTTTGGATGTGTTCGACGTTTTTTGATTAAGCGTTCATACGCCAGAGGGGTATGTTCGACAGTCGGGTTTGTTTCTTTGAGATCTGTATTGTGATGATTTACAGCTCCGGGCTGTTTGGCTTTCAGGCCATCGTGATATTTTGGCATCTTCGGGCTGTTCGGCTTTCAGGCCATCGTGATATTTTGGCAGCTTCGGCTGAGGGCTTTCAGGCCATTGTGATGTATCGGTATTTCCGTTGGAGCCTTCGGGCATTGTGATTCTTATTTATTTCAGCATTGGCTTGGTTTACCTTCGGGTAATGTATTGTTGTGTTCTATATTGATGATTTGCCATTAGGCACTTATGTTCTAACCTATTGAGCAGGTATTGATTGTATGCCATGGGCATAGTGTTCCACGAATGCTCGATTCCTACTTTGGTTTGTGAGCATTTCGTACTACCATTGTTGTACTGTTCATTCTGCCTTTGGATGCATATCATGTTGTACATGTATTTGGTATTCATTATCTGGATGACTGACCCCGTGGGGGCGGAACATGTTTTCATGTTTTAGGTGCTTGCGAGGAGAGAGTTGAGACATAGGGGCATGACGATGGCGACGAGGCATTCGAGCGATACTAGTCCGAGATATTTTGGGTTCATGTCGGTCAGACAGTTTGGAGTATTCCAATTTTGTTCAGTCATTGTCGTTTTGTACTATCCGAGCAAGGCTCGTGGATGTTGTTGTATTTTATTTTGGCCATGTAGGCCCATCCTTGTCGTTGAAATTCCATATTGGAATAGTATGTCGGACATCATAGTAGGGTCTGTGATTTCCTATTTTGGTCAGTTTGTTGTATTTTAGTCGTGTTCGCTTGGTGGATCACCTGATGTGGGGGTCCATGGCACTGTAATAACCCAATGGTATTTGGGGGTGTTACAGAAGATGGTATCAGAGAATTGGGTTGTGAGATACCCTGATATGTGAGTTATGTGGCTCTACCGACGCGGTAGTAGTGGGGCTGTCAGGTTATGACAATCTGGACAGTTGGGTTTTGTGAGTCTTGACAGTTGGACGACTGTATGAGTCATTCTTTCATCGAGTCGTCGTCAGTGAAGACTAGTATCGCAAGACCTCGAAGCTTCGTATGACCTGTGTAAGGACTCTATTCTCTTTTATGTGTATACATTCATTATGTCATTGATTATACTTATTTTGTTGACACTTGTATATGACAATCGGGTGCGATTGATTTATGATTATTTGCTTTGGAGCGTGTGGGCTCTGTATCAGCTATGATTAGCGCGATCGATGTGATTGTTTATCTGTTGAGTATGTATACTCGTGTCTTGCGTTGACCTAGCATTCTGGCCGTTGAGGCGTATTTGAACTATGGTCATGATTGAACGTTATTCTTTCGGTCTGGAAAGAGGACGTGACAGAGGGGGTAGAGGCCGCAGAGTGGTCCAAAACCTGAAACCTCGTACCAATACTTTGGTGGCTGACGAATCATTTTCGGAGTCGTGCTCGAGAACCCACCGATCGTGATTGTGTTTGGATCGAGTTCAAGACTCTCATGTTAGAGAGGTATTATCCGGCTCCACTTCGTGAAGCCAAGTTTTCGGAGGTTTTGAACCCCGAATCTGTCGAGGACGAGGGTGTTATTGTTATTGCTGAAAAGTTTCAAGGACTTCTTCAGTTTACTTCATCTGTTATCCGTACTGAGACGGATAAGATCAAGTATTTTAGCAAGAGGTTGAACCCGCGGTTGAGGATGCAGTTGTTCTATCACAATTGTAGTTCACTTGGCGAATTCATCAAGAAGGCTCTTGGAGCAGAGCTTTCAATCAAGGAGCTTACTCAGAAGGATCCTTCAGTTTCTTCTGGTGAGAGGACTAGGATGCCGATTCGTTCAGAGGGACATCGAGCTCCGACGTCCAAGAGGTCACTTTCTAGTCGTCTTCGTGCTGGGAAAGCATCTTCTTCTCGGGCAGCGAGTTCGACCATTTGTTTGTTTTAAGCGTGTTTATTGAGGTATTTTAGTACTCGATGTACAGTTCCAGCTAATATTTATTTTCTGTGTGGGAGGCAGGGACACCTTCAGAAATACTGCAGGAGTTCTAGTACCAGTAGATCTCGGGAGAGCTCAGGGGCCTCGAGAGATTTTGTTGCTTCAGTCTGTACTTCATCCAAGGGGTCATATCGGTCTTCGGGAGCCAGAAGTATGGACACCCGAGGGGGAGTAGCGAGTTTAGTTTTGGGTCTTCTTCGAGTCTATGAGATCGAGGAGCTCGATGATCTGGAGGATGTTGATTTCGGGTACATTTGAGATGTGACCTTGATTTGTATTTTCCTTAATTTTTTTTCAGATTGATGTTTGACTCGGTCTGTATTTTGGTATTGTGGTTGTGAACCATTTATGGTTGATCTATCTTGTAATGATTATATCTGAGAATCTTGTCACTTGAGTCATTTGATGTGATTTTCTTTCCTTTTGGTCCTGTACCCGAGATTTTTGTGATGATCTGGGTAATCGTTCATTGTGATTCGAGACGTCAAGTCATGAGGACTTGGGCTTGCATTCGATATAGTCCCGAGGACTATGTCTGTGTTGTTATTATCTTTGCGTGGCGTGAGTCAGTGTTTGCATGGGGGTTCGATGCTGACGAGAACGGGGAAGCGTACACCGAGGGTTGTAGGCATGTATAATGAGCGGCTCCCTCGGGACGTGTACGCCAGTGTTACTAGTCATGCGGTTGGTGCGACTTCTTGGCTGGCCTCTAGCAGGAGATCCATGATTCGTCCAATCTCGCACTTGGTTGAGTGTCTTTATCACTTGATTTTTTCGCCTTGTTCAGGCAGAGGAGACGTGGGGACCCATGGGGTCGGCCCAGTTGCTCAGGCGGAATTGCTCGTATTGAGGAGTATTCCTGGAGATGTTGTTTTCTTATCCTGATGGATAGTCCGTGCCCCGATTTGTGCACCTTGAGTCTCGGGGACGAAACTCTTTTTAAGGGGGGAGTATGTAATATCCGGGGGTAAATTTTTTTTCTTTCATGTTACTGTTGAGTTGTACGTATTCATTTGAAATTGTACAAGTGTTTTTGTATGGACCGATACAATGTATATTGTATTAGAATATTTCGGAATCGAAATATTTTTACTGGTCGTCGGTTTGGTTTCGTCGTTTGGTTGTTGCTTGGTGAGTTTGGAATTTTGGCTAAGTTTATAGCCATAGCGTACGCTACCTGTGTAGCATTACGTACGCTAATTTGTTGCGATTACGTACGTTACGCCCTGATGTTTACGTACATAATGCGTGGTCGGTGGTATGAACCTTCCTTGTAGTCAAATTTCGGCTGGTAGGGCCAGGGTATCTTTGGGGTATCATTTATATATATATATATATAAATATATTATCACTCCATCTCACCTTTCCCTCTCACGTTCTTATATTCCCTTTATCACCTCCCTCTCTCTCCTCCCTTTTCTCTCCAGCTCCCTCTCGTCATCTCTCTCTCTCTCGTTCTCCAGCTCTCTCGTCTTCTCTCTCTCTCATTTTTTTCCCGATGAGGTAGAACTTGGATGGCAGTCGGCTTCTTTCCGGCGACGGACTGGAGTTGATGACCGGAGTTAGAGGGGCTGACATCTCCGGCGACGACTGAAGCTCGACGGCGGCGTGGTGGCTCGTGACTGGAGCTGTTCCGGCCTTTTTCTGGCGAGACGGAGCTCAGGCGCCGGTGCTCTTCATGGTCTCCGGCCATGGACGCGGCTTCATAGATTCCGGCGACCAGAGGTGGTTTCTGACCGGAACGGACGGCGGAACGGAGGCGCGGTAAACTTCCGGCGAGGAGTTGCAGGCGGATATGGTGGAAACCGGCCATGGCAGGAACGTGCTAGAGTTAGACGAGGTCTGGTGGGTCAGTTTTTCCGGCGGCCGAGTTCCAGTAGGAGTTGTTTTTCTGGCCGGATTCCGGCGTAGGTTGCCCGGACGATCGGCTTCTTCCGGTAAGAATATGTGTGTGTGTGTGAAGATATATATATATATATATATATATATATATAACGTGTGGAGAGTCTGTGGATGTGTGTGTATACGGGTAAATACGAGTATAATATGTCTTCGTATTGGAATCGGAGTTATCTATTATGTTGTTTTCGGTCGATATCGTGTTATCGAATGAATTGTATTTCATTCAAGGTTGTTCGAGTGCTTGTGATTGTCGGAGGACGCCGTGGATCGATTCGTGGTAGGACGTTGATCGTGGAAAGACTTTTTCGCCTTCGGTTTGAGGCAAGTTTTATACTTGTACTAGTCAATGAGATTAATGTTATAATATATGTGTATGAATGTGTGTATCATTTCGAGACTTGGTCTCTTTATGATTTTGTTGACATCAAGAGATTGTTTTGATACAATACCCTTCGGCAAATTATGCCAAATATTATTGGTGTTTATAAATAGCCGATTTAAGGCATTGCGATATTTGTTGGTAATATATTTGTCGATAGCTCGTTCGCGGTATCGACATATCGATTGTTATTGTTGATTGATGTTCCATTGAGATATTGTTGTCGATAGCTGGTTCGCAGCATCGACGTATCGATTGTTATTGTTGATTGATATTCCATCAAGATATTGTTGTGAATCGTCGTCATTGATATCAGTGTTTTTCTATTGATGTCGTATTCGCCGATTGAAGGCATTGACGTATTCGATTATCATATTTGTTATCGGTAACCGATTAAAGGTGCCGAGACATCCATTGTATAATTATTATCGATTGTCCGCTCTAAAGGTAATCGATATATTGAATTGCGATTATCAAAGATAATTCCCATCCGTTGTATAATTGTTATCGATTGACCGTCCTGAAGGTAATCGACGTATTGAATTGGGACTGTCGAAAATATTACCATCCGTTGTATCGTTGTTATCGATTGGCCGTTCTACGATAATCGAAGTATTAAATTTGGACTGTCGAGGATAGTTCCCATCCGTTGAATTATTATTGTTGTGTTGGCCGACTCACGGCAGCACAGTATTATTCTTGTGAACTCGGTAATTTTGTGATCGTTGAGGGTTGAGGATTTCCTGGACTGTTGTGTTGTGATCGTTGCTCGTGTTAATCGGTCCTTAGGGATTTTGATCCCAGGGTGGTTGTTTTGAATATTGTTGGTCGTGTCGATCTTTCATTATTCGTGTGTCATCGTTCACTTGGTGAGTCGTATGATCCGTATTGGATGTGTTACCCTTTGAGTTTCGTTTTCATGTTGCATCGTGAAATATCCGGAATCATATCTGCATTCCGATTGGTTATTGTGTAGGATTTTTATCCAGGCACATATATAGTCATGCATGGATATTATTTCCGTATTGGACTGTGCACACGAGACGTAGTTCGTGAGGCTAATTAGGTACATTGTCCCACATATATTTCTGGATTCCTATACGGGGTGGACATGTGCACGGACACATTTCCGGATCGGGCGTACTGTGATGTCCATCTTTGAGCCGTACAATTTTTGATCGTTCATAGTCCATTTAAATGTTTGGATGTGTTCGACGTTTTTTGATTAAGTGTTCATACGCCAGAGGGGTATGTTCGACAGTCGGGTTTGTTTCTTTGAGATCTGTATTGTGATGATTTACAGCTCCGGGCTGTTCGGCTTTCAGGCCATCGTGATATTTTGGCATCTTCGGGCTGTTCGGCTTTCAGGCCATCGTGATATTTTGGCAGCTTTGGCTGAGGGCTTTCAGGCCATTGTGATGTATCGGTATTTCCGTTGGAGCCTTCAGGCATTGTGATTCTTATTTATTTCAGCATTGGTTTGGTTTACCTTCGGGTAATGTATTGTTGTGTTCTATATTGATGATTCGCCATTAGGCACTTATGTTCTAACCTATTGTGCAGGTATTGATTGTATGCCATGGGCATAGTGTTCCACGAATGCTCGATTCCTACTTTGGTTTGTGAGCATTTCGTACTACCATTGTTGTACTGTTCATTCTGCCTTTTGATGCATATCATGTTGTACATGTATTTGGTATTCATTATCTGGATGACTGACCCCGTGGGGGCGGAACATGTTTTCATGTTTTAGGTGCTTGCGAGGAGAGAGTTGAGACATAGGGGCATGACGATGGCGACGAGGCATTCGAGCGATACTAGTCCGAGATATTTTGGGTTCATGTCTGTCAGACAGTTTGGAGTACTCCAATTTTGTTCAGTCGTTGTCATTTTGTACTATCCGAGCAAGGCTCGTGGATGTTGTTGTATTTTATTTTTGCCATGTAGGCCCATCCTTGTCGTTGAAATTCCATATCGGAATAGTATGTCGGACATCATAGTAGGGTCTGTGATTTCCTATTTTGGTCAGTTTGTTGTATTTTAGTCGTGTTCGCCTGGTGGATCACCTGATGTGGGGGTCCACGGCACTATAATAACCCAATGGGATTTGGGGGTGTTACAGATACCGAAACAAGACATCACATTAATGCCAACATGGCTGAATAACAAATACGTAGACCGATTTGGTCATTCATCAATAACGTACAATTTAAACTTCATATACATCTCTACTCCAAAACTCATACCCGCACAGGGGTGAAAGGACAAACATTCCTGTACGACGGGAAAACACTACAGCGGAAAGAAAAATACAATTCGACCAACAATACCAAGTACTAGTCATGTGATTAGTATCATTTGTCTTCAATCATTCTTCGTGCCGATCCTGTGGTTTGCTCTCCAAGAACCTACATGTACTTGAATGCAATAACAGGAATCCACCACACGATTACTCGGGGATTAGCAAACTGGAATTTTGCTAGTGCAAGTATAAAGTGCAAATCCGAGCCATACACATCATATTCCAAGGATATAATAGTTTTGAATAATCAACGAATCAAACACGGGGAAAGACTTCCTGAAATATTTTCGCTTAAGAAGCTATTCCAAACTCTCGCCATATCATACAATCTTATTGCCATTCTAGTCAAAGTAGCTGTGATAAGTATGTATTATATCCCAAGCATTATGGACAGTCAAAACATCGTGATATTCCGGACATATCACCAAGTTAAAAAAATGCTCATGATTAACTATGGACCCGACCATGCGCCAATCCCTCTGAGGCTCCGTCGGACCCTCCCGGAGTGGTTAACCCCAATATTCGCAGACCCAACCATGCGTGGATCCCTCCGAGGCCCCGTCGGACACTCCCGGATTGAACATATACACTCTCACTCAAAAAAATATGTAAGACTTCCAATGTAAGGACCTATAAAACATAAAATCAAAGTTCTTGCTAGAATAGCCTCCACAATCAGACACAAATCGAGATTCATAATATAATCCACGAACCATAGAAGGCTTTAATAAAAACAAGTAAACAGCTGGTAAAGCATTTTTAAGATCTCAAGAGTTTTAGGATCGAGGAATCCTCATCTTTTCAAAAATTGCATAAGGTCACGACCCAAAGATTTATTTTCTCAAAATACTAATCCGACAGTAAATTACGGGGTCCACAGCCCGAACATCCACATCAACATACGTCCAAGGGTTATTCTCGTTCCATTCTAACAAGCATGAACCTCGGAGTTTCCTCGTGCATACCCGAGTGAATAAACCAATGGTAAGCCAACAGAATCCCACATCATTCTGGCAACAATCACACAAGCAAATACACATTCCAACAATAACCCTAAACCAGGGTAAGAGAGCTTTTATAACCACACAATACGAAGACAATGTATTTCAGTTCACAACCACATTACAACATATTCATAGAATCCATTTATTCACAAAGCACATAAGTGTCTTGAAAGAAAGCCTTTATTCGAAATTATATTGATGATTTATAAAATTCATTTTAAGCACTCAAGTAGACGCACACAATCGATTACCAAATATTACATCTACGAAACACGAAATGTATGGGCAAGATAATTGCCTTGAATAGTCGCAAACACGGAACACCGGTCGTAGTAAGTTGGCACAAATCATCTATGAATCCTCCGACTCCGCTGAGCACCAACACGCGATAATTAATACAAAAGATAATAACAATGATGAGAATAAATCCCCTAACACCACGTAAATATGCTGCAGCAAATAAACAATCAATTAAAATTCAAGAGTTTTCCTCACAATAGTCAAGACCACAAACAGACCCGACGATCCATGAAAAACGGAATTCAAACTATGGATTATGATCAACAAGACTAGATAAAAATGATGGAACCAACAATCTCGGATTAGAATTACGAAATCAAGAAATTTTTTTTTTTATCAAAACTAGAGTTCTGAGAATTATACCTTGGTTCAGATGAAAAAGGAAGGATTAGACGATGTTAATCCACACCTAAAATTTGAGGAAGATGATAGGATGTGAAAACCCGAGGTTCCACAGTCCAAAAATCACCCCACATCGGACTAGAGCTCGGACCCGTCGCCAAGGAACGAAAAGAGCAGAAACTGCTCTATAACCCATAGCTCGGGTCTTTAGAACGAAGCCTCCTTACGGCCGTAACAGTATGGCCATTACGGCCGTAACACACTGGCCATTACGGCCGTAACATATGCAGGCTACGACCGTAACCTACATTATGGCAGCAGATTCCATTTTGCTTTCCGATCAGTCCAGAACGACCCCAAAATGCGACGACTCGAAAAATTCGACGTAATGCTTATGGAGGATTCTCAACAACGAACGGAAGCACTAAACAAACATGCGATTCCGACAACCCGAAGGTAGGTAAAAACGAGCACGTAAGTGAGTACCCAAAACTTTGGAAAATTACGAAACGGCCCAAATGTCAAAAATCATGACACGAGATCGGATAAAAATTCTGAAGTACACAACACGACTACAAATATTAAATGAACTTGTAGGAACGTCAAACAACAGTTTCAAGCAAGATTTACAAGAATCGAACCCAATTGCGGAAAAGTCGCAATAATATGCCGATTAGTCTGAAACAATATCAAACTCGCTCGAATGACAAAAAGTGCAGAACAAAATATGTCCAAAATGTGTTAATGAACACAAGCGAGTCACTATAATCGAGAAGTACGGAAATGAGAAAATACGGGTATTACATTCTACCCCCCTTAAAAAGAAGTTTCGTCCCTGAAACTTAAAACAACGAAAACAAGGCAATAATATAGCAATCAACTGACAGAAAACACCTCTCAAGGACCTATCATATTGATTCTGATGCCGTGCTGAAGTCCGCGCCTTGTAATACTCGGAGACCATCTCACAAAACTGGATTATGTGTGCCTCGAGCCCGCACTTGTAACACGTTACTGGCGGGGAAGGACAATGTGCACGATCATGTCCCGGCACATTACAGTTGAAACACCTCCTGGACTTGCCAGGAGTCAACGCTGATGACTTGTAACACTCAGTTCCACTCATCGAGCGATGGAGCTTCATGGCAGAAAGACCACGGTGTTGCAGTTTGGAAACTCCAACTCCTGAGCTGATAGAAAAAAAAATCATCAGATTTCCTCTACTTCTTAGATCGGTCCCGGACAAAACTCAGCTTCCATTAATTCATGGAATTCCACCCACATGACAACACGATCCCGAGGCTTAACAACCTCCCACCAGTTAGCGGCATCTCTGTCAATAAGGCACTGAGTGATAGGTACTTTCCATTCTTTGGGATAATCAACTACCTCAAATATCTTTCCCAACTAGAAAAGCCAACCATCCCAGCCCAATGCATCCGTGGCACCAGCGGAACAAGGAGGATTCATACGAATCACTTCTCGAAGCCATTAGTTTGCGCCGACGTTCCGGTCACAACAGTGTTACGTTGAACCGCATGGGCCAACTGAGTCATCTGTGTCGCTATCTGTTGCAATATAGTAGCAACACAGATGCCAATGCCATCCCTAGCAATATTCTCTTGGACGTGCATATGATCTCCATGGCCATATATACCATGGTTACAACCGCGACCTCTACCCGTCGGCATACTGAATAAGTACCCACTCAGCCCGATGGAACACAACATCTCAAAACAATATACCAAAATGCCAACTCAGCACAACATATTAACAAAAGGCAACAAATAACAACACGATAAGAATATCCACTCCGGATAATTACACAAATACAAAATTATTACTGCAATAAATGGAACTTTACGGTCATAACTAGCAGATTACATGACCATTTCAACTGAAAACTTCAACCAATACCAACACAAACACGACCGTAACAAACTACACATCATTGTAGCCTACTATTGACAACCTATTCTTTAAAACTCCACGAGGTGTTCGTTTAAGTAATAATATTTTAAGATCCGTAAGTTTGTATAATTTTTTGAAATAAGATTTGAAAATATTCTTGATACCTCGGGCCGTTTTACCAAAACTTGTAAACAAAAGATTTTAACCGTCTCATTTTGAAATCATTTGCAAAATAATATTTCGGAATATCAAATTTCCTTGTAAACAACATTATCAAAATAACCCTGCCACTACGTATCATCATCACCATTAACAACAGACAAGGTAACCACATGTTACCACGCAATACCATCCCAGGTAACAATACACCAGGTAACCCGGGGCCATGCCCCCTAACATCGACCCCCAAAGATTCTGCTGACCATTCCTGGGTGGACAAACCATTCATATATGTACTAAACATTTTCACCAATTGACAATCATATCGGAATAATATCATACAAACTAAAAGGCATATCCAAACTATGCAACACAATATTTGGATACATAACAAAAATTTTCCAATTTTAGCCTATCGCCTTAAACGATAGATCCACATTGCACACACCCTACAATTTAACGTACGCTAAGTACACAATTAGCATGTGCTCACCAATTCAATTAAGTCCACACTTCAATCCAAGTTTGTTATCGTGCGCTAATGATAAGATTAGCGTACGTTAACTGGTTCAGTACAGAATTTTTTTTCCAAATCCGAGTTAGAGTTTAGCCGAGTAAGATTTTTCATCTTTCATTATTTATTTTTGAAAATAAAAAATCACATTGTACTTTGAAATATAAAAAAAAATTATGGTGTGAAAGATTTGTAAAATCGTGTACTTAGGTTATTTGAAAATAAAACCGTTAGGTTAAAATAATATCTACAATCCTTTCTAACGTGACAAACGATTAACGACGGCAATATTTTACAAAAATGTCTAAAACACTCCACAACACGTACTTTCAAATACCATCATAGGGTTTCATTTGAGAATGCAAGGCCTGTTTTCCAAAATTTAAACAACTTTCAAATACTTGCCCTCAACTCGAGCTCTATACGCCATACAGGCCCCTATTCGAAGATTTAGAGCTCCATAGGTTATATGGATCCATATTCAACGATTTGAGCTTACTTGCCCTCAGCTCGATATGTGTATGTCGTATAGATCCATATTTGAATACTTGGGCATACATGCGCTTAGGTCGAGTTGAGCTATATGTACGAATCTTTTTTAAAGACTTGGACGTACTTGCCCTCAACTCGAGCTTAGTAAGCCATATGAATCCTTATTCGAAGACTTGGTCCTACTTGACCTCAACTCGAGCTGGGTAGGCTGTACAGATCCCTCTTTGAAGACTTATACGTACTTCCCCTCAACTCGAGTTGTATGTCGTACATATCAGTTTCGGAGATTTGGACGTACTTGCCCTTAGCTCGAACTATAAAGGCCGTACAAATCCAAATTCTAAGACTTGGGCATACTTGTGCTCAATTCGAGTTGAATAGGCCATATGGATCCCTATTTGAAGACTTAAGCATACTTTTCTTCAACTCGAGCTGAGAGAGCCATATACATCACTATTTAGGACTTGAGCATACATGTGCTTAGCTTGAGCTAAGCAGGCCGTACGGATAAATATTTGAAGACTTGGGAGTACTTGTCCTCAGCTCGAGCTAAGTAGGACGTACGGATCCCTATTTGAAGACTTAGGCGCAGCTTCAATTAGCTCGTGATCAGCAAGAAGTATGGATCCATATTTGAAGACTTGGGGATACTTGCCCTAAGTTCGAGATGAGCAGCCATACAAATTCCTATTTGATGACTTGGACATATGTACCCTCAGCTCAAGCTGAGTAGGACACAGGCATCCCTATTTGTAGACTTGGCAGTACTTGCCTTCAAATCGTGTTAACATGGCCGTATGGATCCCTATTTGAAGATTTGGGCATACTTGCCCTCAACCCGAGCTCCATAGGCCATACAAACCCCTATTCGAATATTTAGACCTATTTTCCCTCATCTCAAACTATGTAGGCCATATGGATCCCTATTCGAATATTTGAGCTTACTTGGCCTCAGCTCAAGCTGCGTATGTCGTACAAATCCCTATTCGAGGACTTGGGCGTACATGCACTTGGATTAAGATCAGCAAGATGTTTGGATCGCTATTTGAAGACTTAGGGATACTTGCCCTTAGCTTGAGCTCAACAGGCCGTACGGATCCCTATTTGATGACTCGGACATATATACCCTCAGCTCGAGCTGAGTAGGCCGTAGGGATCCTCTTTGATGATTTTTCTGTACTTGCCTTCAACCTAAGCTGAGCAGGCCATACGGATTCATATTTGAAGACTTTGGGGTACTTGCCCTCAGCTCGAGCCTAAGTAGGACATACGGATCCATATTTGAAGACTTGGACGTACTTGCTTTCAACTCGAGCTCGTTGGTACATATTCGGTATATGAGCTATTGTGCGGAAGCATAAATAAAGGTGCGGAAAATAAATCGACACAGGATTCATAGAGGTTCGGCCAAACGTGCCTACGTCCTCTCTTCGGATCTTTTTTCTATAGGTTAAAGATGAACCTCTGCACCTCTCTTCTATCGGTCGATCGATTACCATTACAATCTCATCTTCTATCGGTCCGAGATAAACCATTCACACACTTGTCTTTTTGTCGGTGCAAGTTAAACTGTTTTCCATTTCTATCGGACAAGGAATCAACCTATCTAGATTTTTATGGGTACTAGACAAACCTCACGTGGATATAGATTGCGATTCTAACAATGTCGGATCCTTGATCCTAATAACAATGAATCCAATCTTATCCTTTCTTTTTCCTCTCATGTATGTTTTCGTGTATAACACTCAAACACTTATAAATATAAGCTCAAATACAACAACAAGAATGTTTACAATGATATCACAAGTATAGATGATTTGCTCAAGGTTGTTGTCTGGATTGATACCAAATGGTTTGGTATTTGTAGCCATTTTCCTCCAACTAGCAGTTAGCTCTTCTTGACTCTTTAGCATGCGCTAGCCTTCCTGCACAGAGTACGTTAACCTCATTACGTACGTTAAGTCTTCTCGCTTACGTACGTTAACTGCTTGCAACTTTAGTCGAGTATCTTCTGTCCATACTATTACGTACGTTATGGATTCCCGATTACATACGTTAAGTTCCCTATTTAGCGTACGTTAACTATATCTTGTAGCGTACATTAACTGTATATCCGTTGTATGCTTTTGTCAAACTGTCCGTTTGATACCTTGAATTTGACTTGGACTTTTCCCAACATTCATCTTGTTTGAAATCTGAAACAACTCATTACGTACGTTAACATGTCTGTGTTACGTACGTTAAACACCTTCGATAGCGTGTGCTATACAATGCATATAGCGTGCGTTAAGCATGTTATCTGCAGTCGACTTTTCTGACTCGTTTGATCAGGTAGCCTTATATTACGTACGTTATGCATGCTTCATAGCGTACGTTATGCTTGCTATTTCCAGCTTTTTGCATCTTCGACTTCGTCGTTGTTTTGTTTTGCTTCCTTGTTGTTTTCCTTTGTTTAACAACTAATCATCAAAACTCGATAATGAATATTTGGAATAAAATATTCCAACAATCTCTCCCTTTTTGATGATTACAAAACAACACCTTGAATGGGATAAAACCTGCAAAATATAAATATATATATTCTACAGATCAAATTTTTCGACTTTGTCCGTTTCGTCAGTTTCTTCTCCCATCTTTTCTTTCTCTCCTTTTCAACTACTTCTCATTTTTCAACTCATTCTTTTCTATTTCATCTTTTTCGACTTTTTTCGTCTTTTTCACCTCCTTTTATCATTCATATATATTTTTATTTTTCTCGTCATTCTTCCATGACGCTTCTCTTGTATTTCTCCCCTTATATCATTCTTTTTTTATTCTATTATTCTCCTGCTTTTTGTTATCAGCAAAAAGTATAAATATAGAATCAATAATAAAATTACAATGAATGAGCACAAAAAATGGGTAAAACTCCCCCTGACAAAATTCTCCAGTTAAAAATATAAACTCCCCCTGAGTAAAATATCAATTAATGAAAATTAATTTTTGTTTATGGGGGTCCAACCGAAAGTCGGTCGTTTTTCATTAATATGGACGATTGTTCGGAATAACGGTTCCTTTTGGAATCCAAATCTTTTTAATTTTAATCGTCCGACGTGGGCTTTTACAATTTGAAATATGATGCCCAATTTTTAAATATTTATTGCAACGGGGTATTTTCAAATTTAAGGATTCGTTTTTAATACTCGGTTTGAATCCTAACCCCTGTTTGTTTAAAGTAAATTTTTGAACCGATAGCATTTGTTATGGATGCAGATTTACGTACGTTATAACATATAACCGTTCAAAGACTTTGACAATCTGAAAACTTTATCAACGGTTAGAAATCAATTGTTACGTACGTTATGTAACATAGGTTACGTACGTTATGAGTGCTCAATTTTAACAAATATGTTACAATATATGATTTAAAATAACGATAGTGAAATGTGTAACGAGATAATAATAATTTTGCTAAAAAGAGCATCATCAAAATATGTATCAAGAAAATATTATTTCAACATTAGTGTGGATGCAAAAACATGGCAATGATAGCCTTAGCCGTGTTTGAACGTGATAATGATCCTTTTGGTAACTCCAACTTGGTAGACATGCAAAGAAAGTGGGAATGTCAGTATAACTAAGGCTTTTTAAAAACAATTGATTTCGTTTGAACTTTCAAAGCATAAACAAGTATCAAGGAGGATTCACCTAGTCATGATCAAAAGTTTTGACAAAATCCACCTGATGCATCAAATTAACCAAGCAATTTTTACTGAGCAATTATTTTTTAAAAACCAAATCAAACATGCCATTTGGGGGGGTTTCATTCTTGCACAATCACATCAATGAAACTAATAGAATTTTATTCATCATGGCCAACTTTATTACATTCATAGATAATCTCAAAGTAGTTCTCAAACAAAACTAGAAACAAGACGAGACATAAACCAAAGCGTAAAAAGTAGTCTAGCTACGATGATCTAGTCAAAATCAACAGCATCCAAGTGCTGATCTTTGTCCATGATTGTTAGAGGAGGGATCTCGGCATAGTTTACCTATGTATTCTCACTATCTTCATCCACATAATTTGACTATTGAGTCGTATTGTTTATATTTTTTGTAGTAGGCTTGGATGTTCTTTGGTGCTTCGCAATTTAAGTAAGTATGCTTCTTTGAACCGTAAGTATAGCAATATAGGCCTTCCCTCGTAGTGGGTGTATTCTCGACGGCAGAAGGTGGTCCACGTGGTTGGGCTCCATTAGGACCGGTGGCCGAGCCACCTTGCCTCCTCCACACGTTGGAACGACGATCTCGTCTTTTTCCTCGCTTGCTCGTGTCATGCACTCATGGTGCTTGTAAAAATTGAAAAGTATTGCCTTTTATATTATGTCATTGTGCCTTCCCATGAGTAGCCTGATTCATGTCCGGAATCGGCTTCATAACTGTTGAGAATGATCTCATGATGCCTTTCTTCTTTTGCGAGGTGGGAGATAAGGTCGCTAAAATTTTTAGTTCTCCCTTCTTCATAGGCAACATGCAGCTAATGAGCAATCACACTTGCTCCCATGGGAAATGTGTTAAGAGTCATCTTGATTAGGTCTTGTTCGGAATTCTTGACACAATAAAAACCAATATCAGCATGAATATCTAGGACAACTTCATATTAGTCCTTCACATTCGCATAATCCTAGAACCGGATTTTCTTCCATTGAAGTTGCAATTCAGGGAAACGTTGACCATGCACATTATTAAAATGTTGTTCAAGTGTATCCCATAGTTCTTTGGGCATTCCAAATTCATATATCACTTTCAACAAAGGACGTATATGTCTATGCAAGTACATCATTGCATTATCATTGGTTTTATCGCTCGGTTCTTGATAGGCAGGCTCACCAGAGGGAAAGATGGTGGTATTAAATCTCTTACCGACGAATGCCAAGCGAATGTTTGAGAACCACATGTGGTACTCCTTACCGGCATGGTCAAGGATTTCAAACTCTGGGTGAATATTGGATCTTTGTGTCATCTACAAGATATAAGCAAGAGGAAGTTATTCTTGTTGGATTTTCAGCGACAATGTACATGGTCACAATCGAGATTTTTAAAAGCATGTAACATAACCATTACTCGATATACTTACCTTAATTGTTGTTAGTAAAGTTCATAAAACAGTGATATGAAATCGCACCCAGATACGTAGTGTATGCAACAACCACAAGTATCAACTTTGAACAATTCCGTGACTCCCCCAAGATCATCACGCAATTTCTTCTAAACATAGAGAAACCTACTTCTGTAATACCCGATTGTGAACTTATTTATTATCATACAATAATTCTCACTCAGTAATTTTCACTCTTTATTAGTCATTCATCATTCATATTCATTCATTGTGTTCACCGCTCGGCGTATTCCGAATCGTGTATCAGTTATCATTCATCTTTCAACCCTGTTTGAGAATCGAGACGAGAATATTATCATCATCATTGTATTTGGTATCCTGCGTGTTAGGGGTAGCGCACGCTACGTACTCTTTATAGCGTACGGTGTTTGAGTACCGGTAGCGCACGCTATCTGTCAACATTAGCGCACACTACTAGTGTATTTGAGGCAGACAGTCCAGTAGGTACTGGACTGAATTGGAGAATTCGTAGCACATGCTATGAGTAGGTTATAGCGCACGTTAGCTATATTTAGTGGTGCACGCTAAGTCATCATAGTAGCAGGTGTTGGAATATTTATTCCACACATTATTTAATTTGTGTTTTGATGATTAAAGTTACTAAACAACAAAACAACATCGAGGCGAAGCAAAACGACGAAGCAGACAAAGACGCAAAAAGTTTCAATCTGGACTGCATTAGCACACGCTAAGGCATATTCGTTAGCGCACGCTAACGCGGAGTAAGCAGCATTCCAGCCAAGTTTCGAAGTAAGCTGCAGTGATGTAAACTGTTGAGATAGCGCACGCTACACATCATTATTAACGCACACTATCGAAGTCCTGTTACCGTTGTGAAGGAATTCAAACACAGCAAAACGTATGCAATGAAGTCATCATTAGCGCACGCTACACAGTATGATTAGCGCACGCTAAGTTGTTTGAATCCAGTCAATCCGAACGTTGGGAAAAGCAAGTCAAAGTCAAGCATCAAACGGATAGTTTGAAAAGGAAAGGCAACGGATATATTACGTTAACGCACGCTACTCAATCATGGTTAACGTACGCTAAGTAAGTGAAATAACGTACGTAAGGAAGGAGGCATAACGTACGCTAAAGAAGAAACGAAGCTACCGGATCAAATCGAAAGATCTAGCGCACGCTACAAAAGAAGGCTAGCGCACGCTAGCAAGTCAAAACAACCGAGAACGGCTAGTTTGTGGGAAATGCCTATAAATACCATTCCTATGGTATTGTTTGAGAACAACAACTTCAAGCAAACGAGATATTCATCTGAGAATCATATATTTACATTGTTGTTGTAATATTGAGCTTATATTGTTAGTTGGAGTGTTTATACATTCAACATTATACACGAGCGAGAAAAAGAAAAGATACGATTTGATTCGGTGTTATTAGGATCAAGGATCCGACATTGTTAGAATCACAATCGCTATCTTAGTGAGGTTTATCTAGTACCGATAGAAAGCTAGAGTGGTTGATTCCTTATCCAATAGAAAAGGAAAAATGGTTTTACTCGGACCGATAGAAGACGAGCTTGTAACGGTAACCCCTCGACCGATAGAAGAGAGGCGTAGAGGTTTTGATCTTAATCCTAAGAAAAAGATACATCGAGAGAGGACGTAGGCTTCGTTAATAGCCGAACCTCTATAAATCCTTGTGTGATTTATTTTCCGCAATTTATTTACGCTTCCGCATAAAACGGCGCAAATATCCGATTTTATACCAACAATTGGTATCGGAGCGGTACTCCAATACGCGGCTTAACATCCAAGGAGAAGATCCAAAATGGCGTTTCAAATGGCTCCCGTCGAAGGCCTTGCTCTCAACCGACCACCATTTTTTGATGGCTCAAACTTCATGACGTGGAAGAAGAAGATGTCTATATTCATCCGAGCATATGACATCGAACTTTGGAAGGTGATTTGTCTTGGTCCCAAAATCCCGACGAACTCCAACGGTACGCTTAAAATTTTTGAAGAATATGACGACTCCGATTGGAAAAACGACCATTTCAATTGTAAGGCAACTCAACTTCTTTATTGTGCCTTAAATCCGGAAGAACACAACCGGATATCATCGTGTGATAATGCCAAAGAAATCTGGAAAATGCTTGAGGTAACACACAAAGGTACGTCTCAAGTCAAGGAGACGAAGATAAACATGCTCCTTCACGATTATGAATTATTCCAAATGAAGGACGACGAATCCATCTCGATTATGCTCGACCGATTTTCGGTCATCACTAATGGATTAGCATGTTTTGAAAAACCACTTTCGAGTAGTGAGAAAGTAAAGAAGATTCTCCGATCACTACCTCGAGAATGGGACGGTACGGTTACGGCAATAATGGAATCCAGAGATTTAAATACTCTCGATTTTAGTGCTCTCGTTGGTTCTCTTATCAACTACGAGATTGTTCTAAAATCTCGGAATGCCAAACCGAAACCGAAGGAGAGGTCGATAGCCTTCAAGGCTAAAATGTCAAAAAAAAAAGAAGAAACCCCGGTGGACGAAAGCGACGAAGAAATGGCATATTATGCCAAAAATATTAATAAGTTCCAACACTTATTAAACCGTAGGAAGAAGGACATTCAAGCGGGCGAACCTAAGAAATTCGACAACACTTATCGATTATGTGGCAAACCAGGCCACTTTGCTAAGAACTGTCGAGTAAAGCAAAAGGCGGTTCTAATCGCAACATGGAGCGACGAAGATCCCGATGAAGATTTTCTTGAACAAAATAATCTTGCACTCATGGCCCGGAGTTCATTCGACGATAGCGACGTCAAAAGCCAAGTAAGTAATTCTTACGACGAACTTTTTGAAGCATTCGAGTTATTACATACGGATTATCAAAATGCTTTAAATGAAATAAAATCCCTAAAGTCTAAATATAAAACTTTGGAAATTGAAAATTCCAAAATACTTGAAAAAGAGAAATTTGTTGAAATCGATCATTCGAAATGTATTGAAAATGAAAATATTTTGAAAAATGATCTTTTAAAAGTTCAAGATGAACTAAAAATTTTGACAAAGAAATTTTCGTGCGGCAACGATAAATTTGAACAAATGTTATGTGTTCAAAAATATACTCTAAATAAAGAGGGGTTAGGATTCAAATCACGTTCGAAAAACGAATCCGTTAATTTCAATATACCCCATTGCGAAAAGTGTTTAAAAATCGGGCATCATAATTCTAATTGCAAAAGCCCAAGACGGACGATAAAAACTAAAAGGATTTGGGTTCCTAAAGGAACAAACGTTTCAAACATCGTCTACGTTTCAAAAGAAAAACCAACTATCGGTTGGATCCCCAAAAATAAATTTTGACAAATGATATTTTACAAAGGGGGAGAAGGAAATAATATTTTCAGGGGGAGTTTAATACCCTTATTAATGCATAAATTGATATCATGTATATTTATATTTCTTATGGTATCCTTTATATTTCTTTTGCTTTTTGATGAAGACAAAAAGGAAGAGAAGGAGATGAATTGAGATAAAAATGAGAAAAATCGAAGAAGTCGAAAAGAAACGAAAAGCAAACAAATAGGGGGAGTTGAAAAAATTGAAAAATGAAAAACGAAGGAGTTGAAAAATAAGGGAGATGAAGAAAAAGAAAAGGATTGGAGAAACTAACGAAACGATCAAAGCCGAAAACTTTGATTCGTAGAAATATACATATATTATTTTGTACAGATTATCCAATTCAAGAGTTGTTTTGTAATCATCAAAAAGGGGGAGATTGTTGGAATATTTATTCCACACATTATTTAATTTGTGTTTTGATGATTAAAGTTACTAAACAACAAAACAACATCGAGGCGAAGCAAAACGACGAAGCAGACAAAGACGCAAAAAGTTGCAATCTGGACTGCATTAGCACACGCTAAGGCATATTCGTTAGCGCACGCTAACGCGGAGTAAGCAGCATTCCAGCCAAGTTTCGAAGTAAGCTGCAGTGATGTAAACTGTTGAGATAGCGCACGCTACACATCATTATTAACGCACACTATCGAAGTCCTGTTACCGTTGTGAAGGAATTCAAACACAGCAAAACATATGCAATGAAGTCATCATTAGCGCACGCTACACAGTATGATTAGCGCACGCTAAGTTGTTTGAATCCAGTCAATCCGAACGTTGGGAAAAGCAAGTCAAAGTCAAGCATCAAACGGATAGTTTGAAAAGGAAAGGCAACGGATATATTACGTTAACGCACGCTACTTAATCATGGTTAACGTACGCTAAGTAAGTGAAATAACGTACGTAAGGAAGGAGGCATAACGTACGCTAAAGAAGAAACGAAGCTACTGGACTGAAACTGGAAAGATCTAGCGCACGCTACAAAAGAAGGCTAGCGCACGCTAGCAAGTCAAAACAGCCAGCAACGGCTAGTTTGTGGGAAATGCCTATAAATACCATCCCTATGGTATTGTTTGAGAACAACAACTTCAAGCAAACGAGATATTCATCTGAGAATCATATATTTACATTGTTGTTGTAATATTGAGCTTATATTGTTAGTTGGAGTGTTTATACATTCAACATTATACACGAGCGAGAAAAAGAAAAGATACGATTTGATTCGGTGTTATTAGGATCAAGGATCCGACATTGTTAGAATCACAATCGCTATCTTAGTGAGGTTTATCTAGTACCGATAGAAAGCTAGAGTGGTTGATTCCTTATCCAATAGAAAAGGAAAAACGGTTTTACTCGGACCGATAGAAGACGAGCTTGTAACGGTAACCCCTCGACCGATAGAAGAGAGGCGTAGAGGTTTTGATCTTAATCCTAAGAAAAAGATACATCGAGAGAGGACGTAGGCTTCGTTAATAGCCGAACCTCTATAAATCCTTGTGTGATTTATTTTCCGCAATTTATTTACGCTTCCGCATAAAACGGCGCAAATATCCGATTTTATACCAACAATTGGTATCGGAGCGGTACTCCAATACGCGGCTTAACATCCAAGGAGAAGATCCAAAATGGCGTTTCAAATGGCTCCCGTCGAAGGCCTTGCTCTCAACCGACCACCATTTTTTGATGGCTCAAACTTCATGACGTGGAAGAAGAAGATGTCTATATTCATCCGAGCATATGACATCGAACTTTGGAAGGTGATTTGTCTTGGTCCCAAAATCCCGACGAACTCCAACGGTACGCTTAAAATTTTTGAAGAATATGACGACTTCGATTGGAAAAACGACCATTTCAATTGTAAGGCAACTCAACTTCTTTATTGTGCCTTAAATCCGGAAGAACACAACCGGATATCATCGTGTGATAATGCCAAAGAAATCTGGAAAATGCTTGAGGTAACACACGAAGGTACGTCTCAAGTCAAGGAGACGAAGATAAACATGCTCCTTCACGATTATGAATTATTCCAAATGAAGGACGACGAATCCATCTCGATTATGCTCGACCGATTTTCGGTCATCACTAATGGATTAGCATGTTTTGGAAAACCACTTTCGAGTAGTGAGAAAGTAAAGAAGATTCTCCGATCACTACCTCGAGAATGGGACGGTACGGTTACGGCAATAATGGAATCCAGAGATTTAAATACTCTCGATTTTAGTGCTCTCGTTGGTTCTCTTATCAACTACGAGATTGTTCTAAAATCTCGGAATGCCAAACCGAAACCGAAGGAGAGGTCGATAGCCTTCAAGGCTAAAATGTGGAAAAAAAAAGAAGAAACCCCGGTGGACGAAAGCGACGAAGAAATGGCATATTATGCCAAAAATATTAATAAGTTCCAACACTTATTAAACCGTAGGAAGAAGGACATTCAAGCGGGCGAACCTAAGAAATTCGACAACACTTATCGATTATGTGGCAAACCAGGCCACTTTGCTAAGAACTGTCGAGTAAAGCAAAAGGCGGTTCTAATCGCAACATGGAGCGACGAAGATCCCGATGAAGATTTTCTTGAACAAAATAATCTTGCACTCATGGCCCGGAGTTCATTCGACGATAGCGACGTCAAAAGCCAAGTAAGTAATTCTTACGACGAACTTTTTGAAGCATTCGAGTTATTACATACGGATTATCAAAATGCTTTAAATGAAATAAAATCCCTCAAGTCTAAATATAAAACTTTGGAAATTGAAAATTCCAAAATACTTGAAAAAGAGAAATTTGTTGAAATCGATCATTCGAAATGTATTGAAAATGAAAATATTTTGAAAAATGATCTTTTAAAAGTTCAAGATGAACTAAAAATTTTGACAAAGAAATTTTCATGCGGCAACGATAAATTTGAACAAATGTTATGTGTTCAAAAATATACTCTAAATAAAGAGGGGTTAGGATTCAAATCACGTTAGAAAAACGAATCCGTTAATTTCAATATACCCCATTGCGAAAAGTGTTTAAAAATCGGGCATCATATTTCTAATTGCAAAAGCCCAAGACGGACGATAAAAACTAAAAGGATTTGGGTTCCTAAAGGAACAAACGTTTCAAACATCGTCTACGTTTCAAAAGAAAAACCAACTATCGGTTGGATCCCCAAAAATAAATTTTGACAAATGATATTTTACAAAGGGGGAGAAGGAAATAATATTTTCAGGGGGAGTTTAATACCCTTATTAATGCATAAATTGATATCATGCATATTTATATTTCTTATGGTATCCTTTATATTTCTTTTGCTTTTTGATGAAGACAAAAAGGAAGAGAAGGAGATGAATTGAGATAAAAATGAGAAAAATCGAAGAAGTCGAAAAGAAACGAAAAGCAAACAAATAGGGGGAGTTGAAAAAAATTGAAAAATGAAAAACGAAGGAGTTGAAAAATAAGGGAGATGAAGAAAAAGAAAAGGATTGGAGAAACTAACGAAACGATCAAAGCCGAAAACTTTGATTCGTAGAAATATACATATATTATTTTGTACAGATTATCCAATTCAAGAGTTGTTTTGTAATCATCAAAAAGGGGGAGATTGTTGGAATATTTATTCCACACATTATTTAATTTGTGTTTTGATGATTAAAGTTACTAAACAACAAAACAACATCGAGGCGAAGCAAAACGACGAAGCAGACGAAGACGCAAAAAGTTGCAATCTGGACTGCATTAGCGCACGCTAAGGCATATTCGTTAGCGCACGCTAACGTGGAGTAAGCAGCATTCCAGCCAAGTTTCGAAGTAAGCTGCAGTGATGTAAACTGTTGAGATAGCGCACGCTACACATCATTATTAACGCACGCTATCGAAGTCCTGTTACCGTTGTGAAGGAATTCAAACACAGCAAAACGTATGCAATGAAGTCATCATTAGCGCACGCTACACAGTATGATTAGCGCACGCTAAGTTGTTTGAATCCAGTCAATCCGTACGTTGGGAAAAGCAAGTCAAAGTCAAGCATCAAACGGATAGTTTGACAAGGAAAGGCAACGGATATATTACGTTAACGCACGCTACTCAATCATGGTTAACGTACGCTAAGTAAGTGAAATAACGTACGTAAGGAAGGAGGCATAACGTACGCTAAAGAAGAAACGAAGCTACCGGATGAATCGAAAGATCTAGCGCACGCTACAAAGAAGGCTAGCGCACGCTAGCAAGTCAAAACAACAAAGAATGACTAGTTTGTGGGAAATGCCTATAAATACCATCCCTATGGTATTGTTTGAGAACAACAACTTCAAGCAAACGAGATATTCATCTGAGGATCATATATTTACATTGTTGTTGTAATATTGAGCTTATATTGTTAGTTGGAGTGTTTATACATTCAACATTATACACGAGCGAGAAAAAGAAAAGATACGATTTGATTCGGTGTTATTAGGATCAAGGATCCGGCATTGTTAGAATCACAATCGCTATCTTAGTGAGGTTTATCTAGTACCGATAGAAAGCTAGAGTGGTTGATTCCTTATCCAATAGAAAAGGAAAAACGGTTTTACTCGGACCGATAGAAGACGAGCTTGTAACGGTAACCCCTCGACCGATAGAAGAGAGGCGTAGAGGTTTTGATCTTAATCCTAAGAAAAAGATACATCGAGAGAGGACGTAGGCTTCGTTAATAGCCGAACCTCTATAAATCCTTGTGTGATTTATTTTCTGCAATTTATTTATGCTTCCGCATAAAACGGCGCAAGTATCCGATTTTATACCAACAGCACGCGCTAAGGCTCGAGCAGGCGGAGGAAAGAAGGTTCTTGTCTCCAATATTCTGTACACCAACTATCAGGTAAGGCGCGCAACACTCGGTTAACATATGATAAGAGTAAGGCATTAGTGCATGCTACAAAGTATATGTAGCGTACGCTAACGAGGCAGGCAGAGTTCACTTGACTACCCGGTGAACCCGCTAGTGCACGCTAATCTCAGAAGCTAGTGTTAGGCGTATTTTTATACGCCTATTTATCATTATTTTGTATTATTTTGGCGAGTAAATTTGCATAAATGAGCATTTAATGCCTTATTCTTGTATATCTGACAGGAGATTGGAGTTCGGAAGCTGAAACGAGGCAAAACGGGCGAAAACGGCAATTTTTGGCCTGGGGCCGCGGCACGTACCAAGTGGGCCGCGACACACGAAGGTAGCCAGCTGACACAGAGCAAACTGTACTCTGAGCCGCGGCACAGTTAAGGTGAGCCGCGGCCCAGAAGAAATAAACAGCGCGAATGTTTTTATCTGCGCCCCATGAGCCGTGGCACAGATTAAGTGAGCCGCGGCACACGGGGCGGTTTTGGTGTACTCCGCGCGGGTTTGGGCTGTTTTGAAGCCAGTTCTCGACCTAATCACATGGACGCGATTTGGAGGCTGCTGGGATCTATAAATAAGGGATTAAGGCTATAATGAAGGATCTTTGGATCTTTGATCTTGGGAAATCTTGGGAGGAGGAATATCGCAGAAGAGGAGGATAAGCAGAAGACATCAAGAGCAGAGGGCGGAAGCCAGAAGAATGGAGGAATCCGAGCTCTTCACCTGCGTTTGATTTTCATGCTTTCATTCATAAATTCTGTATTTTTATCTTTTAGCATGTCAGGCTAAAACCCTATTCTAGGATTTTGATGAAACCTAAGTTTTGACGGATTTACTTTAGATTATCTATATAATTCCCTTTTTCTATTGAGTTTTCCCAATCGATTTTAATGCTTTCAATTGTCTGGCCAATAATTGGATTGTTTTAATTACCTTACTCGAATCGGGAGAGGAGAGTTGGTGAGGAACTATTGGTGAGGACCGTTTTATATTGTGAGATAGTAATATACTCATAGGAACTACGTGGCCTTTTGAGGATTTTGTGCTTTTTGCCTATTGTCGAATTAATTCACCTAGGGATATAGTGCGTTATTCGCCTTTAGAAAAATCTATTGACCTCGGGAGAGGCGGTAGAGTATATTAGCAATCGGCCGGCACCTCAGGTACAATCTTTCCCCTCTCCCTTGCACACGCGACTAGCCGACCTCCTTCCATCTTCTTCTTCTTGCATTCTTCTTGCACTCTTCATAATCTAAGCAAGGTAAGTCGAAATTTCTAATCTTAATTTCTCTATGAATTGAAAGGTGAAGTTGTGTTATTCATGTGATGATTGATTATTTTTTTTTCAAAAAGTTCTATCAAGTTGAGTTGAGATTACGATATGTTTGATTGATTATTGATGATTATTTTTCGATTAAGAATGAATTGATTATACGTATCATGATAATCGATGTGTGATTGTTATTTGTGGGGTTTGAATCGAGCTATTACATTTATTGTTCTTCATTTAAACTCATGCCTTCAAAGTGTTTGATAAAATGCCTGAATGAAAAATTCTTATTTGTTAAGTCAATGTTTTTATGCTATGTGCAACGAATTCATTTCTGGAATTACAGCAACCCCAACCCGTACGTCAATGTTAAACGTTAAAGCTCAAATTTTATTTTTCTCTCACGGCGGTGCTAGCTCGTTAAATTCTTGATTCAAGTTTTGGATATCCTTAGCCGAGTAAATGTTGTTCTCTTTATTGCTTATGTAACCAAACTCCGGTGTTTAACATTTCAGGAAATCTCTATGGCTAGAACCAAGAAACTCAGCAAAAGGGCCAGGACTCAGTCGTCTCCCACACGAGGAGAAACTTCTCATAGTCGAGCCGAGTCGGAGGCGCACCAATTCTCTGACCCGGAGATCCACAAAATCTTCAACGAGAAGATTCTCCCTCGACCTCTGATCCCGGAGAGGGGATTCACCCCAGCCCCCCAGGACGGGGAACTTCTAACCATGATCAACGAGATGGGGTGGGCCCGTTTTGCTGCACCTCCTGAGCCGGTGGTGATATCTATTGTGCAGGAGTTTTATGCGAGCGCCTTGTTGAAGCACATTCGGGCGGGGCAGATGTTACAGCAGTTAGACACTCAGACTCAAGTCGTAGTCCGAGGCATTACGGTGGACTTTTCTCTAGCTGCTATTCGGAGGTTATTTGAGCTGCCGGTGGTTCATGAGACGGCTTATGCGCGAGTTATGGATAGCCTCACGAAGGAGGCTTTGCTCGAGACTCTTACACAGCCCGACTCTGATTGGGAGCGGTGCGCACCGGCCTCTTCCACCTTATACTTTAAGAGCTCGTGCCTCAGCCGGTTCGGGCGTGCCTGGCTGTATTTTATCTGCGCTCGTATAGACCCCACCTTGCATATCTGCAGTGTTTTTATCTCTCGAGCCCGTACATTATATGCTATCACCTCCGGGCTGCGATTCGATGTGGCTCCTCTCCTGGTCCGATCTATCTTCCAGTGTATTCAGGGAGGGTCCAAGATGGGGCTGCAGCACCCCTCGCTTATTTGCGCTCTGTGCCGGCAGTCGGGGATGACGTGGTCGGACGACGAGCCGATGCTAGCTCCCCAGGGCCCGATTGATCACCGCATCATTTCGCATTTCGACCAGTGGGGAGGAGCACCGGAACACGCTCGGTGGCGCGGATTTTTACTTGATGAGGCCCACGAGGGATCCCCCGGGCCTCTTCTACTGACACAGGAGCAGGTATATGCCAGCCCGCTGCCCAACAGAGAGCACTTGCAGGCGATGTTCAACGGGCTGAGAGAGGATATGAGGAGTGAGAGAGAGGAGATGAGGAGGGAGAGAGAGAGTCTTCTGGCTGCACTGAGAGAGGAGAGCCGGACGGAGAGGGCGAGCATCATTGCTGCCGTCCGAGATAAGATGTGAGAGCAGGCCCGCCGGGCCAACCGACGTGAGTCGAGGCGTCTGGCAGCGACAGATGCCTACCACCAAGAGTACCTTGCTGCATGGACGGCCCACATTATGCACCCGGACGGGCCATTTATTCCACCTGCTCAGCCAGCCACACCACCCTCCTCACCGGACGACGCCGACACCAGTTCGTGAGCAGACAGGAGGGGAGTACTTGACCTTTCACTTTTATTGCATATTATATTTCGTCCATTGAAGTCAATGTACGTCCTAAGTTTGGGGGGGTTTACTTTCTGTTGATATACTTATTGCTGTACTTATTTCGTTTGCACTTTTCATTATTTTTTGTTATTTTTGTTGTTGCTAGCCTTGCTTGTCATGATTTTACTCTTATTCGTGAATTTTTCGTGCTCCTTTTTTTGTGTGAAACTGATGTTACAATACTGATTTCTCTATGAAGAAACGATTGAGTTTTAGTCGAGTTGTATTCAATGATATCTGTTTCTGTTAAGTCTTCATTTAGGTCAAAATTTTTTTCGTTTTTGTAGAAATTTTAGCAGATAAGAAAGGAGACATACGTGTTTTCAAATCGTCGTCGATACGTTTGGTTACACTTTTCGCGTAGCTAGTCGTCCAGTAACATAAGTCGTGTTGGCACTTAGATTGAGTTGAGAGTCGGACAGTTTTTCCCAAAAGTCGTGATTTTATGACGGGAAGTCTAGTAACCGGGGGTATTCGCGTGACCCGCTATTTACTCTCGCGTAAAACGACGACCCTGATTAGACTAGTGATTTAGAGATTTCGCATGTGCCGATGATGGGGAGCTTAGTAACTGGGGGGTATTCGCGCGACCCGTTGTTTAGTCTCGCGTAAAACAATGACCTTGAATCGGACATGCGGGAATAGCTATTCGAATTGTTTCTCCGCTGTGGAGGGAGACTTAGTAACTAGAAGCATCCATGTGCCCCATGAGTGTCTTTTACGTCAAACGGTTCCCCAACACATGAGAATGGATTTCCACCCTAGGATTATCCCGATGAAACATCCCGAGATCCGAACCTAGTGGTCAACTCGAATCAATTTATTGATCATATATAAGGGAACACTGTCCGAGGGTTAATTTTGATGAAACTCTTGGAATTTTTGCCACTAGATCGTGGAATCAAGCGAGTTAGCTTGTTTATTTTAACCCTTCATATTGGCGGTCGATTAATTTCACGCTTGTTAATCTTTGAGCTGGATTTTCTTCATGAACGAGTGATTAGGACTGAAATTGGTTACTTTGTGGAATCAGTGTTCTGGATGTAGCTCGCTACTACGATACTTGTATTATTCCAAGAAAATTTCAGGATAGTATTGATTAGGTTGATCACTATGAGTTGCACGATTATTCACGATATTCTTGTGTTGAAATTGATTATTTTTTTTTGCTTGAGGACAAGCAAAGGCTCAAGTTTGGGGGTATTTGTTAGGCGTATTTTTATAGGCCTATTTATCATTATTTTGTATTATTTTGGAGAGTAAATTTGCATAAATGAGCTTTTAATGCCTTATTCTTGTATGTCTGACACGAGATTGGAGTCCGGAAGCTAAAACGAGGCAAAACGGGCGAAAACGGTGATTTTTGGCCTGGGGCCACGGCACGTACCAAGTGGGCCGCGGCACACGAAGGTAGCCAGCTGACACAGAGCAAACTGTACTCTGAGCCGCGACATAGTTAAGGTGAGCCGCGGCCCAGAAGAAATAAACAGCGCCCAGGTTTTAATCTGCACCCCGTGAGCCGCGGCACAGATTAAGTGAGCCGCGGCACACGGGGTGGTTTTGGTGTACTCCGCGCGGGTTTGGGCTGTTTTGAAGCCAGTTCTCGACCTAATCACACGGACGCGATTTGGAGGCTGCTGGGAGCTATAAATAAGGGTTTAAGGCCGTAATTAAGGATCTTTGGATCTTTGATCTTGGGAAATCTTGGGAGGAGGAATATCGCAGAAGAGGAGGATAAGCAGAAGACATCAAGAGCAGAGGGTGGAAGCCAGAAGAACGGAGGAATCCGAGCTCTTTACCTGCGTTTGATTTTCATGCTTTCATTCATAAATTCTGTATTTTTATCTTTTAGCATGTCAGGCTAAAACCCTGTTCTAGGATTTTGATGAAACCTAAGTTTTCACAGATTTACTTTAGATTATCTATATAATTCCCTTTTTCTATTGAGTTTTCCCAATCGATTTTAATGCTTTCAATTGTCTGGCCAATAATTGGATTGTTTTAATTACCTTACTCGAATCGGGAGAGGAGAGTTGGTGAGGAACTATTGGTGAGGACCGTTTTATCTTGTGAGATAGGAATATACTCATAGGAACTACGTGGCCTTTTGAGGATTTTGTGCTTTTTGCCTATTGTCGAATTAATTCACCTAGGGACAGAGTGCGTTATTCGCCTTTAGAAAAATCTATTGACCTCGGGAGAGGCGGTAGAGTTTATTAGCAATCTTCGCCTTCAATAAATTGGGGAAATCATTAACTTCAGAGAATCGAGAGTAAATTCGGATAAACTAAGGTGGATTCAGAATCCTAGATTTATTTATTATTTGATTTTCTTTCTTCAAGCGATCGTTTTTACTGTTAGCTCTTTTATTGGTTTTATTTAGTTATTAATTGCAACTCAAATTCCGACTGTTCAAATAAAATTAGAATACATAAAAATCGGTACTTAGTAATTCAGTCCTCGTGGGAACGATACTCACTCATCACTTTATTACTTGTCAACGATAACGTGCACTTGCGTTTACAAAATATCGCAACAGCTAGCGCACGCTAAGCTCGGTTAGTATAAATAGGACATTTCAGCATCCATTTCGCCATTTTTTTCATTTCTCCTCCTTCCTTGGGCGATTTCGGGCGATGTTGTGAAGATCTCTTTGAGCTACTATCATCCATCAACATCTTCAAGCTTCTAGTTCAGATTATTCTACATTTAATCCTCTCCACCGTTCCAAATCAAGGTAAACTTTGCATAACCCTAGAATTTTGGGATTTGGGGATTTTCCTTCCGATCTCTTCGATTTAGCTTGCTATTGTATTGGAATATGTTGAGTATGGATTAGCTACCTTGTATACATGTGTTCCTATGGATTTATTGGTATATTTCTGGAATTGTTGAGTATTTGGGATGGTTGGGTGTGATTCACCATCTAGAGATTTTATTACCAGAATACATGTATCGTGGATAGTATTTTTCGGGGGGGTTCCAACTTATTTTCCTACCGATGAGTTATTGATAGTTGATTACGAACTTGTCTAGGTTTGTAGTTGTCGTTTCCCTTCAACCTTGGTACCTCGGCGTTCGTACTATTTCCTCTCATCCCAGGCAAGTTAATTCTTGCTTAGTTAAAAGGATAATCATTCATTTCGTTGTTGTTCATTCATACATGTAATTCACTCATAGTATATTAACCATGTTGAGACTTGTAATTATCAAACTAATCATTTAATTCATGACGAACGACGGTTCCAATCATTTCATTGAGCTATCACTCATTGTGTTATTATTTCACCTTAGGGAGTCATTCTTGGCCCTTGTAGGATTTCTTTTCATTATTATTCATTATGGTCGCTTTTGTTCATGTGACCTTTCAGGATCGTATTGCATTGCCGGGTGGTATATGTGTGGAATTTTTAGTCGGGCACACAATGGTCATGTGTTGTGCGGGTAATCCGGCACATTAGACTGTGCACATGGTAACGTGCCTCTGTGAGACTAATTAGGCACAAGTGCGTGTGTTTATGCGGGCTTTCCAAATACTCGGCGACTTATGTACTTGCACATCCCATTCGGGCGTACTATGATGCCCCTCTTTCAAACTTGACTTCATAACTAAGACATGTGATTATTGTATTTGTTCAACTTTCGAGGATTGTTGTTTTGTGTAACTGACCCCGTTGGGGATGTTGTTTTTAGGTCATGGCAAGGCAAAGGCACGGGAAGAGAATGGTGACGGCGAGGAGTCCCAGTGATACTAGTAGGGGGCCTCCAGTCTTTTCAGCTATTCATGTTTCCTTCATGTGTGTTTTCCGCTGCATTTCCGTTTGGACTTTCATTTTAATTTGGTGTTGTATATTTCATCTTCATATGAAATATATATGTATTCTATAATCCTGGGTGTATTGTACTTGAAACTCCTCATCGGTGAAACTAGTAATATAATGTGGTTTGGTACTATAGTTATATTATTTAAATCATTATATTTCATTCGCCTGGTGGGTCCCAATTGGGGATCCACGGCACTGTGATAGCCGCCTATTTTGGGGTGTTACAGAGTTGGTATCGGAGCGTGGTTTTGAATACTACTTATCCGAGTCATGTCTCATTGAGAATCATCATTCATTAGACTAGTATCATTGGACTTTCTCGTCATGTGTGACCTGTGCAAGCGCCAAGCCCCTCAGACCAAAAGAACGGTATGAATTCTGACGCCACGGTGTAATTTCTGGCAATAAGAATCAACTCATTCATCATTCATCAGGCAACAATCCTTAATCATCATTTTCTTTTGGATCTTGTCGATCATGATAACTCATTAACCAGTCAGTCAATCTCATTGCTCAGTTGTTGATCTGGTGGATCGTATTATCAATCTTGTTAACTTGTTCAAGATAATCATTCCAGGAATTTCATCAGAGAATCATGTCACCTTAGTTGATCTTTCATGCGATATTATCATATTTCGGCGTAATGTCGATGATCATTTTACTGCATTATTAATGCGTGCATTATGTTAGAGCATGTATGCTTATTATTATCGTTCCATAATGTAATCATAATGCGATATTCATGCGAGATCTATAATTATCGTGTTGCTTTCCTACTTCAGTATAGATAGAGCTGTCAGAGGACGCAGCGGAAGAGGCCGCGGTGCAGGCCGAAACCTGGGAGCTCGTGTGAATACCCGCGCGAATGCGAGGGATGTCATTAGTTCAACAGGTAGCGATAATGCCAACTCAGCTGACGATGCTACTCATTCACCGGGAGATAATCATTCACTGTCACGGAGTCATACCCGAGATGCAGCCCAATCGGAAGGTGTTCGGGTTGACCCATTCATATTTATGCAGGGCATGATGGCCCAGATGACACAGATGGCACGTCTGATGGAGACGATGCAGAATGACTCAGCAGGCTCCTCCGCCATCACCTCAGAGATAAGAGAGGAGTGTGAGCAGTATAATCGGCGACATCTCTCGCCAAAGGCCACCTACTTTTGAGGGCTCATCTGAGCCGGTGGATATTATTCACTGGCTTGAACATTTCGAGAAGCTATTTGCTATGGTGGAGTGCCCCGAAGGGCACAAAGTTTCAGTCGCGGCTTACTATCAGGGTAAGAGCGCTCACTTATGGTCGCTATCTTTGAAACCCACCGACGGACCTTGCACTTGGGACCAGTTTAAGACGCTCAAGTTGGATAGGTATTATCCGGACCCACTCAGGAAGGCTAAGTTATGAGAATTACTCAGTCCTGACCCCTTAGCGGAAGAAGATGTTCTCGCCATCTCCGAGAAGTTTCAGGAGCTACTTCCCTTTGCCTCATCCATTATCCACTCCGAGGCGGATAAAATTAAGTACTTCAGTAAGAGGTTGAAACTTCGTATGCGGATGCAATTGCTTAATCATCATTGCACCACCCTAGCCGAATTCATCGAGAAAGCTCTTACTTATGAGCTTACCGCTGAGGAAATTGCTTAGCAACAAACTTCATCTGCTGACAAGAAATTGAAGAATCATAATCAGTCCGAAGGTAGTTGGGCAACCTTCAAGAAGCCTCGCACAGGCTCTACTTTTTCTGAGCAACCTCCGATGGCGCCTAAACCTGCGGAATCTCAGTCCCGAGCGGCCAGTTCGGCCATCACCTGTTTCAATTATGGAGAACAGCATCATTATAGCACTAAGTGTTCGAGGCAGACTATCACGTTCAACATCTGTGGGATTGCTGGGCATAAGGCTCGTTTCTGCCGAAGAGATTCCAGATCCACACTGACGGCATCTCAGACCCTGAAGCAGTCGGTTGTTCAGAATCAGGCCACTCAGTCCGCGTCTTTTAAGACGACTGGAGCAAATAAAGGCGGAGCCCATAGTTATCAGACAGGAGCATCCGGTGTAGGTACTGGCAAGCCCCGAATTTACGAGAGGAAGAGGACCGACGATCCGGAGGCCCGAATGATCTCAGGTACACTAGAAATTCTATCTCAACTTGAGTGTACCCTTTTTGATACTGACGCATCACATTCATTCATTTCCGAGTCATGTTTGAGTAGACTACATCTGGATAGTGCTACAAGTTGCGAACCTTATGTCATTGGTCTGCCATACGGTAGAAGAATTAACAGAAATCGTGAAGTTAAGAACTGTCCGATTCAGCTTAATGGCCGTGAATGGTTGGCGGACCTAATCGTGGTAGACTTACCTATGGACGACATAATCTTGGGTATTGATTGGATGGATCATGATGATGCCACCCTTAGTGTCCGTAAGCGTATGGTCGTTATCATTTCAGATGATGGAGTCGAGTGTGTATTTCAGGGGGTAACCCCTGCCGTTCCAGAAGAGTTATTAATATGATGAAAGTAGTGAAGTTACTCAATCAGGGGTGTGTCGGTTATTGGTTCTACATGACCAAGACCGAGAAATCGCCAGTGACATTGGCAGATATCCTTGTAGTGAGAGACTACGCCGATGTATTCCCAGACGATTTACCTGGTTTACCTCCACAGAGAGATGTTGAATTCACGATAGAGTTGGAGCCTGGTACATCCGTAATATCAAAAGTACCATATCGTATGGACCCAACCGAAATGCAGGAACTAAAGAATCAACTGGAGGAATTGACCGAGAAAGGTTATGTCCGACCGAGTGCATCCCCATGGGGAGCACCAGTGTTATTTGTCAAAAAGAAAGATGGTTCTTTTCGCTTGTGCATTGATTACCGGGAGCTGAACAGGGTGACGATCAAGAATAAATATCCCCTACCCTGCATCGATGATCTCTTATATTATCTCCATGGAGCTTCAGTCTTTTCCAAGATCGATTTAAGATCTGGGTATCATCAGTTACAAATTCGAGAGTCGGATATCGCAAGAACGGCGTTTCGAACACGCTATGGGCACTACGAGTTTGTAGTGATGCCGTTTGGGTTAACTAATGCACCTGTGGTATTCATAGAGTTGATGAACTGAGTTTTCATCGACTATTTGGATCAGTTCATGGTCATTTTTATAGAGGACATTTTGATTTATTCTCGTGACCAAGAGGAGCACGAACTTCACCTTTATCAGGTCCTTGACGTGTTGAGACGAGAGCAACTCTATGGGCAACTTTCCAAATGCGAGTTCTGGATGTCTGAGGTGATTTTAGCAGATGGGGTTCGTGTCGACCCTCAGAAGACGGAGGCTATCCGAGATTGGTAACCTCTGAAGAATGTTAAGTAAATCCGAAGTTTTCTCGGATTAGCAGGCTATTATCAGCGATTTGTGGAAGGGTTTTCTAAAATCGCTCAAACTATGACGAACCTTTTGCGGAAGGATAAGAAATACACGTGGTCTGACGCATGTCAGCAGAGTTTTGAGGAACTCAAGAGCCGTTTAATTTCAGCGCCTGTCCTTTCTTTACCGCAAGGGACAGAATGTATCGTGGGTAGTATTTTTCGGGTGGATTCCAACTTAGTTTCCTACCGATGGGTTATTGATAGTTGATTACGAACTTCTCTAGGTTCGTAGTTGTCGTTTCCCTTCAACCTTGGTACCTCGGAGTTCGTACCCTTTCCTCTCATCCCAGGCAAGTTAATTCTTGATCAGTTAAAAGGATAATCATTCATTTCGTTGTTGTTCAGTCATACATGTAATCCACTCATAGTATATTAACCATGTTGAGACTTGTAATTATCAAACTAATCATTTAATTAACGATGAACGACGGTTCCAATCATTTTATTGAGCTATCACTCATTGTGTTATTATTTCACCTTGGGGAGTCATTCTTGGCACTTGTCGGATTTCTATTCATTATTATTCGTTATGGTCGCTTTTTTTCTTGTGACCTTTCGGGATTGTATTGCATTGCCGGGTGGTATATGTGTGGAATTTTTAGTCGGGCACACAATGGTCATGTATTATGCGGGTAATCCGGCACATTAGACTGTGCACACGGTAACGTGCCTCTGTGAGACTAATTAGGCACAAGTGCATGTGTTTATGCGTGTTTTCCAAATACTCGGCGACTTATGTACTTGCACATCCCATTCGGGCGTACTATGATGCCCCTCTTTCAAACTTGACTTCATAACTAAGACATGTGATTATTATATTTGTTCAACTCTCGAGGATTGTTGTTTTGTGTAACTGACCCCGTTGGGGATGTTGTTTTTAGGTCATGGCAAGGCAAAGTCACGGGAAGAGCATGGTGACGGCGAGGAGTCCCAGTGATACTAGTAGGGGCCCCCAGTCTTTTTAGCTATTCATGTTTCCTTCATGTGTGTTTTCCACTGCATTTCCGTTTGGACTTTCATTTTAATTTGGTGTTTATATTTCATCTTCATATGAAATATATATGTATTCTATAATCCCGGGTGTATTGTACTTGAAACTCCTCAGCGGTGAAATTGGTAATATAATGTGGTTCGGTACTACAGTTATATTATTTAAATCATTGTATTTCATTCTCCTGGTGGGTCCCAATTGGGGGTCCACGGCACTGTGATAGCCGCCTAGTTTGGGGTGTTACAGAGTTGGTATCGGAGCGTGGTTTTGAATACTACTTATCCGAGTCATGTCTCATTGAGAATCATCATTCATCAGACTAGTATCATTGGACTTTCTCGTCACGTGTGACCTGTGCAAGCGCCAAGCCCCTCAGAGCAAAAGAACGGTATGAATTCTGACGCCATGATGTAATTTATGGCAATAAGAATCAACTCATTCATCATTCATCAGACAACAATCCTCAATCATCATTTTCTTTTGGATCTTGTCGATCATGATAACTCATTAACTAGTCAGTCAATCTCATTGCTCAGTTGTTGGTCTGGTGGATCGTATTATCAATCTTGCTAACTTGTTCAAGATAATCATTCCAGGAATTTCATCAGAGAATCATGTCACCTTAGTTGATCTTTCATGCGATATTATCATATTTCGGCGTAATGTCGATGATCATTTTACTGCATTATTAATGCGTGCATTATGTTAGAGCATGTATGCTTATTATTATCGTTCCATAATGTAATCAGAATGCGATATTCATGCGAGATCTATAATTATCGTGTTACTTTCCTACTTCAGTATAGATAGAGCTGTCAGAGGACGCAGGGGAAGAGGCCGCGGTGCAGGCCGAAACCTGGGAGCTCGTGTGAATACCCGCGCGAATGCGAGGGATGTCATTAGTTCAACAGGTAGCGATGCTGCCAACTCAGCTGACGATGCTACTAATTCACCGGGAGATAATCATTTACTGTCACGGAGTCATACCCGAGATGCAGCCCAATTGGAAGGTGTTCGGGTTGACCCATTCATATTTATGCAGGGCATGATGGCCCAGATGACACAGATGGCACGTCTGATGGAGACGATGCAGAATGACTCAGCAGGCTCCTCCGCCGTCAACTCAGAGTTAAGAGAGGAGTGTGAGCAGTATAATCGGCGACATCTCTCGCCAAATGCCACCTACTTTTGAGGGATCATCTGAGCCGGCGGATATTATTCACTGGCTTGAACATTTCGAGAAGCTATTTGCTATGGTGGAGTGCCTCGAAGGGTACAAAGTTTCAGTCGCGGCTTACTATCAGGGTAAGAGTGCTCACTTATGGTGGCTATCTTTGAAACCCACCGACGGACCTTGCACTTGGGACCAGTTTAAGACCCTCAAGTTGGATAGGTATTATCCGGCCCCACTCAGGAAGGCTAAGTTATCAGAATTACTCAGTCCCGACCCCTTAGCGGAAGAAGATTTTCTCGCCATCGCCGAGAAGTTTCAGGAGCTACTTCCCTTTGCCTCATCCATTATCCACTCCGAGGCGGATAAAATAAAGTACTTCAGTAAGAGGTTGAACCCTCGTATGCGGATGCAATTGCTTAATCATCATTGCACCACCCTGGCCGAATTCATCTAGAAAGCTCTTACTTATGAGCTTACCGCTGAGGAAATTGCTAAGAAACAAACTTCATCTACTGACAAGAAATCAAAGAATCATAATCAGTCCGAAGGTAGTTGGGCAACCTTCAAGAAGCCTCGCACAGGCTCTACTTTTTCTGAGCAACCTCCGATGGCGCCTAAACCTCCGGAATCTCAGTCCCGAGTGGCCAGTTCGGCCATAACCTGTTTCAATTATGGAGAACAACGTCATTAAAGCACTAACTGTTCGAGGCAGACTATCACGTTCAACATCTGTGGGATTGCCGGGCATAAGGCTCGTTTCTGCCGAAGAGATTCCAGAACCACTCTGACGGCATCTCAGACCCTGAAGCAGTCAGTTGTTCAGAATCAGGCCACTCAGTCCGCGTCTTTTAAGACGACTGGAGAAAATAAAGGCGGAGCCCATACTTATCAGACAGGAGCATCCGGTGTAGGTAATGGGAAGCCCCGAATTTACGAGATGAAGAGGACCGATGATCCGGAGGCCCGAATGATCTCAGGTACACTAGAAATTCTATCTCAACTTGAGTGTACCCTTTTTGATACTGGCGCATCACATTCATTCATTTCCGAGTCATGTTTGAGTAGACTACATCTGGATAGTGCTACTAGTTGCGAACCTTATGTCATTGGTCTGCCATAGGGTAGAAGAATTAACAGAAATCGTGAAGTTAAGAACTGTCCGATTCATCTTAATGGCCGTGAATGGTTGGCGGACCTAATCGTGGTAGACTTACCTATGGACGACATAATCTTGGGTATTGATTGGATGGATCGTGATGATGCCACCCTTAGTGTCCATAAGCGTATGGTCATTATCATTTCAGACGATGGAGTCGAGTGTGTATTTCAGGGGGTAACCCCTGCCGTTCCAGAAGAGTTATTAATATGATGAAAGTAGTGAAGTTACTCAATCAGGGGTGTGTCGGTTATTGGTGCTACATGACCAAGACCGAGAAATTGCCAGTGACGTTGGCAGATATCCTTGTAGTGAAAGACTATGCCGATGTATTCCCAGACGAGTTACCTGGTTTACCTCCACAGAGCGATGTTGAATTCACGATAGAGTTGGAGCCTGGTACATCCGCAATATCAAAAGTACCATATCGTATGGCCCCAACCGAAATGCAGGAACTGAAGAATCAACTGGAGGAATTGACCGAGAAAGGTTATGTCCGACCGAGTGCATCCCCGTGGGGAGCACCAGTGTTATTTGTCAAGAAGAAAGATGGTTCTTTTCGCTTGTGCATTGATTATCGGGAGCTGAACAGGGTGACGATCAAGAATAAATATCCCCTACCCCACATCGATGATCTCTTAGATCAGCTCCAGAGAGCTTCAGTATTTTCCAAGATCGATTTAAGATCTGGGTATCATCAGTTGCGAATTCGAGAGTCGGATATCGCAAGAACGGCGTTTCGAACATGCTATGGGCACTACGAGTTTGTAGTGATGCCGTTTGGGTTAACTAATGCACCTGTGGTATTCATAGAGTTGATGAACCGAGTTTTCATTGACTATTTGGATCAGTTCGTGGTCATTTTTATAGAGGACATTTTGATTTATTCTCGTGACCAAGAGAAGCACGAACTTCACCTTTATCAGGTTCTTGACGTGTTGAGACGAGAGCAACTCTATGGGAAACTTTCCAAATGCGAGTTCTGGATGTGTGAGGTGATTTTAGCAGATTGGGTTCGTCTCGACCCTCAGAAGACGGAGGCTATCCGAGATTGGTAACCTCTGAAGAATGTTAAGTAAATCCAAAGTTTTCTCGGATTAGCAGGCTATTATCAGCGATTTGTGGAAGGGTTTTCTAAAATCGCTCAAACTATGACGAACCTTTTGCGGAAGGATAAGAAATACACGTGGTCTGACGCGTGTCAGCAGAGTTTTGAGGAACTCAAGAGCCGTTTAATTTCAGCGCCTGTCCTTTCTTTACCGCAAGGGACAGAATGTATCGTGGGAAGTATTTTTCGGGTGGATTCCAACTTAGTTTCCTACCGATGGGTTATTGATAGTTGATTACGAACTTCTCTAGGTTCGTAGTTGTCGTTTCCCTTCAACCTTGGTACCTCGGAATTCGTACCCTTTCCTCCCATCCCAGGCAAGTTAATTCTTGCTCAGTTAAAAGGATAATCATTCATTTCGTTGTTGTTCATTCATACATGTAATTCACTCATAGTATATCAACCATGTTGAGACTTGTAATTATCAAACTAATCATTTAATTAACGATGAACGACGGTTCCAATCATTTTATTGAGCTATCACTCATTATGTTATTATTTCACCTTGGGGAGTAATTCTTGGCACTTGTCGGATTTCTATTCATTATTATTCATTATGGTCGCTTTTGTTCTTGTGACCTTTCGGGATTGTATTGCATTGCCGGGTGGTATATGTGTGGAATTTTTAGTCGGGCACACAATGGTCATGTATTATGCGGGTAATCTGGCACATTAGACTGTGCACACGGTAATGTGCCTCTGCGAGACTAATTAGGCACAAGTGCATGTGTTTATGCGTGTTTTCCAAATACTCGGCGACTTATGTACTTGCGCATCCCATTCGGGCGTACTATGATGCCCCTCTTTCAAACTTGACTTCATAACTAAGACATGTGATTATTGTAACACCCCAAACTAGGCGGATATTACAGTGCCGTGAATCCCCGACTGTGACCCACCAGGCGAATGAAAATGATGAATTAAATAATATAATTGTAGTACCGAACCACATTATATTACCAAGTACTCCGATGAGGAGTTTAAGTACAACACACCAGGACAATACCGAATACTAGTATATTTTATATGAAGATAAAATACACCACCCTGAATAAATAAACATCTCAAACGGAATTTGCAGCGGAAAATACAAATGACAGAATAACTAAAATGACTGAAGATGAATGAACAAACGGAATGACTGGGCCCCCTCTACTAGTATCACTGGGACTCGTCGCCGTCAACATGCTCTTCCCGTGCCCTTGCCTTGCCGTGACCTGAAAACAAAATCCCCCAACGGGGTCAGTTACACAGAACAACAATCCTCAAGAGTTGAAATTACACAATCATGAATTAACTGAAGTTATGAAATATTCTTAATTATGAATTACGCTGAAGAGGAGTATCATAGTACGCCCATAATGTTCTGTGCAAGTGTACAAGACGAATGACCGGACACACCCGTCCTTGTACCTAATTAGTCTCACGGAGGTAAGCGTTACCGTGTGCACGGTCCGATGTATCGGTGAACCCAATACATGACCATCGTGTGCCCGACTAAAAATTCCACACAGCCACACCCGGCCACGCAATATGAACCCGGAAGGTCACATGAACGAGAATGACCATGATGAATATCAATGAATAATAATTAGACAAGGCCAAGATGACTCACCGATATGAAAGTAATAGTGACGTGATTGATAACCCAATGAAATGATTTGGAACCGTCGTTCCTCGTGAATGAAATGATTATTCGACAATTACAAGTCTCAAAATGATTAGTATTATGATGAATGAATTATGATTATGAGCAATCAACAACAAAAGGAATGAGTATCCTTTTAACCGAGTAAGATTTAACTTACTCAATACCGATGAAGAATGTCCGTCCATGAACAACGTCCTAACCAAGATACCGGTCGCTCGAACCACCTTGAATAACAATAATTACCAACAATCATTCAATACACGTATCAAGCAACAAAAAACGACTAACCCAAAGGTCGAAACAACGATAATCAAACTCATAGGGCATTCCAACGAATACATAACCAACCACACAACTTCGGAAATATCCAATCCCGAATATGTCGAAACCCACACCAAAATGAGTATTTCGAACTAACAAAATACTTCAATGATATCAATAATCCATTAGGAATCCGTAATTCATGATTACAACAACATCAATCGGAAAATCCCCAATTAACCGAAGTCAACCCCAAGGGTTCTTGAAATAATTCCGAAAATAACCATTAAATCCGTAGGAATATATTTATCCAAGGTAGATAATCCATATCTAACATATTCCAATGATAATCCAAGCTCACATGAAGAAATCGGAAGGAAAACCCAAAAATCCGAAATTCTAGATCCAAGAAATTAATACCTTATGATTTGATGTTAAGGAGATGATAAAGTGATGATAATCCAACTCAAAGACTTGAATATGATGATGGATGATAGAAGCTCGAAGAGAACACTCCAAGTCGCCCAAAATCGCCCGAAGTCGCACCAAAAACGAAAGGAAGTGAGAAATGACGAAACTCAGGCCAACTGTCCATTATATAGTCGCTCCAGGTTAGCGTGCGCTAGCCCTAATGCGTAGCGTGCGCTAACGGGAAATTTGGATATTCCAGACTCCTCGTCCGAAATGAGCGCGCTACGTACCTTTTTGTAGCGTGCGCTACGGCCATATCATTAGCGTGCGTTAATACTCATAGTTAGCGTGCGCTAACGAATAATTTGATGCCCGATCGAATCCGAACCGCCTCGTCCTCGATTCGACTCGATAGCGTGCGCTACAACCATTATTTAGCGTGCGCTATAATATCGATTGTGCACGCTAAAAACAACACATAGCGTGCGCTAAGAATTAATCCAGTGCAGTCCAGTAGCCACTGGGCTCAACCTGATCTGTCCTTAGCGCGCGCTACACCACGTATTAGCGTGCGCTACTACAACTCACTAGCGCGCGCTACTTACCATTCGTAGCGTGCGCTACTTATAACTCACCTGCAGTCCAGTACCTTCTGGACTGCAGCCAGGGTAACCTTAGCGTGCGCTAAAGCTGAGTGGTAGTGTGCGCTACCTATACCCAATTAGCGTACGCTAAAAGGAGTACGTAGCGTGCGCTACCCCTCACGCACAGTTCGCAACGAAAATGACAATGATGATAAACACGGCACGAAACTCCAATCAGATTAGTGATGAATGACGATTGATACACGATACAATTACTCTGAATGATGAATATCATGACTGAATCTGAGTGACAAATGATTAATAATGAGTAAAAATTACTGAGTATCAATTACTGAATGATAAATACTGAATGATAATTACTGAATTACAACCGGGTATTACATACACCCCCCCTTAAAAGAGTTTCGTCCCTGAAACTAAGGGCAAACAACTCGGGATAACTCTCCCGCATACTATCCTCGGTTTCCCAAGTAGCCTCTTCGACTCTGTGTCTAGACCACTGAATTTTAACCAAAGGAATCGTCTTATTCCTCAACTGTTTGATTCGTCGTTCTAAAACTCGCATAGGACGCTCCTCATATGAATGATCGTCGGCGATCTCGATTTTGTCGAACTGAAGTATGTGGCTCGGGTCGGCAACATACTTCCGCAGCTGGGAGACATGAAACACATTATGAATTCGGCTCAACGCCGGAGGTAAAGCCAATCGATAAGCTAACTCGCCTACTCGATCCAAAATCTCAAACGGTCCAATGAATCTCGGACTCAACTTTCCCCTCTTCCCAAAACGGAAGATACCACGACTCGGGGATACCTTGACCAACACATGGTCACCAGCCTCGAACTCTAATGGTCGATTTACTGCTATTCACGTATGATTTCGCCGACTGAGCCGTCAACAAACGACTTCGATCAAAGTTACCTTCTCACGGGCGGCTATAAGCATATCGGGCTCGGTGCCGATTGATTCTGATAAGTCGTCCCAACACAACGGAGATCGAAAATGACGACCATACAAGGCCTCGTAAGGTGCCATCTTGATCGAAGCATGCCAACTATTATTATACGTGAACTCGATCAATGGTAGTTGGGCTTCCCAATCATCTTTCCAATCGAGGACGCATGCCCTCAACATGTCCTCTAATGTCTGAATGGTCCTCTCTGATTGTCCGTCGGACTGAGGATGAAAAGCGGTACTGAGATTAAGCTGGGTTCCCATAGCACGATGAACTGATTTCCAAAAATGAGACACAAACCGTCCGTCACGATCGGAAACGATACTTTTAGGAGTACCGTGCAGTCTGACTATCTCTTTGATGAACAGTTGAGCAAGTCTCTCGGGACCCCACGTCTCCTTGATCTCAAGGAAATGAGCTGATTTAGTTAAGCAGTCCACGATCACCCAGATCGTATTCATGCCACGACGACTCGTCGGCAAACTCGTGATGAAATCCATAGAAATGTCTTCCCACTTCCATTCAGGAATAGGAAGAGGTTTCAGCATACCCGCTGGTCGCTGATGTTCAATCTTAACTTGTTGACAGGTTAAGCATCTCGAAACAAAATCTGCGACTTCTCGCTTCATATTACTCCACCAGTAATTTTGTTTCAAGTCCTTGTACATCTTGCTAGACCCCGGATGAACAGAATAAGGGGTAGCATGAGCTTCTTTCAAAATCGAGTTTTTCAACTCGACAATCGCCGGTACGCACAACCGATTCTTAAACCTCAAAAGTCCATCCTCGTGGACAACAAATCCAGGGGCTTTCCCCTGAGCCACATCCTCTCGGATGCGCAACAATGATGGGTCCGAACCCTGATTCTCTCGGATTGCCTCCTCGAGTGACGATGAAATCTCTAACATACAAAGCTGCCCCTGAACTCGTTGAAGCCAGACCTCGATCTCGGGTCTGAGGAATTCCTGCTGAAGCTCCTTCTGAACTGTTAAACGGGCAAGCATCTTCCCCTGAACGGACTTACGACTCAAGGCGTCGGCGACAACGTTCGCCTTGCCCAGGTGGTAGAGGATCTCGATATCATAATCTTTGATTAATTCCAACCACCGTCTCTGACGCATATTTAACTCCTTCTGAGTAAATATATACTTTAAACTCTTATGATCGGTGAATATCTGACAGGTGACGCCATAAAGGTAATGATGCCAAATCTTCAAAGCGAACACCACGGCTGCTAGCTCCAGGTCGTGGGTCGGATAATTAACCTTGTAAGGTCTCAATTGCCGTGAAGCATAGGCAATAACTTTCCCGTTCTACATGAGTACACATCCGAGACCCTGTCCGGACGCATCACTATACACCACAAATCCTTCCTTCCCCTGCGGCAAGGAAAGTACAGGTGCTGACATTAACCGGCTCTTGAGTTCCTCAAAACTCCGTTGACACGCGTCGGACCACGTGTATTTCTTATCCTTCCGCAAAAGGTTCGTTAGGGGTTGAGCGATTCTAGAAAATCCCTCTACAAATCGCCGATAATAACCCGCTAATCCGAGGAAACTTCGGATTTCCTGAACGTTCTTTGGAGGTTGCCAGTCTCGAATAGCCTCCGTCTTCTGAGGGTCGACACGAACTCCGTCTGATGAAATTACATGTCCGAGAAAAGTCACTTCGGACATCCAGAACTCACATTTGGAAAACTTCCCATAAAGTTGTTCTCGTCTCAACACGTCGAGCACTTGATGAAGGTGAAACTCGTGTTCCTCCCGGTCACGAGAATAAATCAAAATGTCATCGATGAAGACAAAAACAAACTGATCCAAAAAGTCAATGAAAACCCGATTCATTAACTCCATGAATACCGCAGGTACAGTAGTCAATCCGAACGGCATAACCACAAACTCATAATGACCATAGCGTGTTCGAAACGCCGTCCTCGCGATGTCCGACTCTCGGATCCGCAACTGATGATATCCAGACGTTAAGTCGATCTTGGAAAATACTGAAGCTCCCTGAAGTTGATCTAAGAGATCATCAATACGGGGTAAGGGATACTTATTCTTGATCGTCACCCTATTCAACTCCCGATAATCAATACATAAGCGGAATGAACCATCCTTCTTCTTGACAAACAACACTGGTGCTCCCCACGGGGATGCACTCGGTCGGATATAACCTTTCTCGAACAACTCCTCAAGTTGGTTCTTTAATTCCTGCATTTCGGTCGGGGCCATCCGGTACCGTGCCTTCGATATCGGGACGACTGTGCTCCAACTCAATCGTGAATTCCACATCCCTCTGTGGAGGCAAACTGTAACTCGTCTGAAAAACATCGGCATATTCCCTCACCACCGAATATCCGTTAACATTATTGATGACTTCTCGGTTTTGGCCATATAGCACCAATAACCGACACATCCCTGATTGAGTAACCTTCCGCTTTCATCAAATTAATGACCTTACTGCAGCAATGGGATTACCTCCCTGAAACACACATTCAACCCCATCGTATGAAATGATAGTGACCATACGCTTACGGACACTAATGATGGCATCATGACGATCCATCCAATCAATACCCAAGATGATGTCGTCCCTCAGCAAATCTACCACGATTAGGTCCGCTGGCCATACACGACCATGAAACTGAATCGGACAATTTTGAATCTCACGATTACCGATAATTCGTCTACCATCAGGTAGGCCAATGACATAAGGCTCACAACTAGTAGCACTACCCAGACGTAGTCTACTCAAACATGACTCGGAAATGAATGAATGCGATGCACCAGTATCGAAAAGGGTACACACAGGTTGAGATAGAATATCGAGTGTACCTGAGATCATTCGGGCCTCCGGATCATCGGTCTTCTTCATCTCATAAATCCGGGGCTTGCTAGTCCCGGCACCGGACGCTCCCGTCTGCTGGCTAAAAGCTCCACCTTTAGTCACTCCTGTAGTTTTAAACGACGCTGATTGAGTGGCCTGATTCTGAATGGCTGAATGCTTAGGTGCCTGAGATGACGTCTGAGTAGGTTTGGAGTCCCTACGGCAAAAATGGGCCTTATGCCCAGCAATTCCACAATTATGACATGTGATAGTCTGTCTCGGACACTTGGTACTGAGGTGACCAAGATCCCCACAGTTAAAACAGGTGATGGACGAACTGGCCACTCGAGACTGAGATTCCGCGGGTTTAGAAGACACAGGAGGTCGCTCAGAAAAAGCAGAGCGGACACGGGGTTTCTTAAAAGTTGTCTGACCGCCTTCAGACTGATTATGATTCTTCGATTTCTTGCTAGCAGACTAAGGTTACTGCTTAGCAATTTCCTTAGCAGTAAGCTCGTAGGTGAGAGCTTTCTCAATGAATTCGGCCAACGTGGTGCAATTATGATTAAGTAACTGAAGTCTCATACGGGGTTTCAGCCTCTTGCTGAAATACTTGATCTTATCCGCCTCTGAATGAATGATGGATGAGGTGAAAGGGAGAAGTTCCTGAAATTTCTCGGCAATGGCGAGAACATCCTCGTCTGTTGAGGGGTCGGGGGTGAGAAATTCCGACAGCTTGGCCTCTCTGAGTGGGGCCGGATAATACCTCTCCATCATGAGAGTCTCGAACTGATCCCAAGTACAAGATCCTTCGGTGGGCTTCAACGATAACCACCAAGAATGTGCGCTCTTACCCAGGTAGTAAGCCGCAACAGAAACTTTGTGTCCCTCGGGACACTCTACCATAGCAAACAACTTCTCGAAATGCTCGAGCCAATGAATGATATCTCGCGCCTGCACGAGCCCTCAAAAGTAGGTGGCCTCTCAGCAGAGATATCGCCGATGATATTACTCACATTCCTCTCTTGCCTCTGAGGTGGCGGCAGAGGAGCCTGCTGATTTTGATTGACGGAGTTATGCATCGTATCCATCAACTGAGCCATCTGGGTCATTTGGGCCATCATGCCCTGCATAAAAGCGAGTGGGTCAACCCGGACACCCTCTGACTGAGCCGTGTCCCTGTACGACTCCCGATAGTGAATGATCGCGTCCTGTGTGAATGAGTGGCGCTGCCGCCGCCGATGAATTAGCATTATTCCTCGCGTTTGCACGTGTATTCACACGAGCTCTCGGGATTCGGCCCGCTCCACGGCCTCGTCCTCCACGTCCTCTTCTTGCCCTCTCCATACTGAAGTATGAAAGTCACATGATGATTATATTCACCGCATGAATAATACGTTATGATTATGACGTGAGATGATAAAAATGAGCATACGCGCTCTAACACAGTGATTACATGAATGATCAACTGAGGTGACATGATTATCTTGAACATGATTAATGATTTGATCTTCCTGATCAACAACTGAATAATGAAATGAATCGAGTTATTAATGAGTTAACCTGACCGTCCTGGTCAAAATGACAATGATGATTGAGGATTGTTAACTGATGAATTATGAATGAATGATTAATGCCAGAAATTATACCATGGCATTAGAAATATTACAGTTCTTGGTCTGATTGGCTCGGCATTTGCACAGGTCACACGTGACGCGAAAGTCCCATGATACTAGTCCGATGACGATGATTTCAAATGAGACATGACTTGGAGGATAGTATTCAAAACCACGCTCCGATACCAACTCTGTAACACCCCAAACTAGGCGGATATTACAGTGTCGTGAATCCCCGACTGGGACCCACCAGGCGAATGAAAATGATGAATTAAATAATATAATTGTAGTACCGAACCACATTATATTACCAAGTACTCCGATGAGGAGTTTAAGTACAACACACCAGGACAATACCGAATACTAGTATATTTTATATGAAGATAAAATACACCACCCTGAATAAATAAACATCTCAAACGGAATTTGCAGCGGAAAATACAAATGACGGAATAACTAAAATGACTGAAGATGACTGAACAAACGGAATGACTGGGGCCCCCTACTAGTATCACTGGGACTCGTCGCCGTCAACATGCTCTTCCCATGCCCTTGCCTTGCCGTGACCTGAAAACAAAATCCCCCAACGGGGTCAGTTACACAGAACAACAATCCTCAAGAGTTGAAATTACACAATCATGAATTAACTGAAGTTATGAAATATTCTTAATTATGAATTACGCTGAAGAGGAGTATCATAGTACGCTCGTAATGTTCTGTGCAAGTGTACAAGACGAATGACCGGACACACCCGTCCTTGTACCTAATTAGTCTCACGGAGGTAAGCGTTACCGTGTGCACGGTCCAATGTATCGGTGAACCCAATACATGACCATCGTGTGCCCGACTAAAAATTCCACACAGCCACACCCGGCCACGCAATATGAACCCGGAAGGTCACATGAACGAGAATGACCATGATGAATATCAATGAATAATAATTAGACAAGGCCAAGATGATTCACCGATATGAAAGTAATAGTGACGTGATTGATAACCCAATGAAATGATTTGGAACCGTCGTTCCTCGTGAATGAAATGATTATTCGACAATTACAAGTCTCAGAATGATTAATATTATGATGAATGAATTATGATTATGAGCAATCACCAACAAAAGGAATGAGTATCCTTTTAACCGAGTAAGATTTAACTTACTCAATACCGATGAAGAATGTCCGTCCACGAACAACGTCCTAACCAAGATACCGGTCGCTCGAACCACCTTGAATAACAATAATTACCAACAATCGTTCAATACACGTATCAAGCAACAAAACACGACTAACCCAAAGGTCGAAACAACGATAATCAAACTCATAGGGCATTCCAACGAATACATAACCAACCACACAACTTCGGAAATATCCAATCCCGAATATGTCGAAACCCACACCAAAATGAGTATTTCGAACTAACAAAACACTTCAATGATATCAATAATCCATTAGGAATCCGTAATTCATGATTACAACAACATCAATCGGAAAATCCCCAATTAACCGAAGTCAACCCCAAGGGTTCTTGAAATAATTCCGAAAATAACCATTAAATCCGTAGGAATATATTTATCCAAGGTAGATAATCCATATCTAACATATTCCAATGATAATCCAAGCTTACACGAAGAAATCGGAAGGAAAACCCAAAAATCCGAAATTCTAGATCCAAGAAATTAATACCTTATGATTTGATGTTAAGGAGATGATAAAGTGATGATAATCCAACTCAAAGACTTGAATATGATGATGGATGATAGAAGCTCGAAGAGAACACTCCAAGTCGCCCAAAATCGCCCGAAGTCGCACCAAAAATGAAAGGAAGTGAGAAATGACGAAACTCAGGCCAACTATCCATTATATAGTCACTCCAGGTTAGCGTGCGCTAGCCCTAATGCGTAGCGTGCGCTAACAGGAAATTTGGGTATTCCAGTACCCAATGTCCGAAAACAGTAGCGCGCGCTACGTACCTTTTTGTAGCGTGCGCTACGGCCATATCATTAGCGTGCGTTAATACTCATAGTTAGCGTGCGCTAACGAATAATTTGATGCCCAGTACTGGAATCCAGAAACTGCCTGTCCTCTGATCTGACCTCGATAGCGTGCGCTACAACCATTATTTTGCGTGCGCTATAATATCGATTGCGCACGCTAAAAACAACACATAGCGTGCACTAAGAATTAATCCAGTGCAGTCCAGTAGCCACTGGACTCAACTTGATCTGTCCTTAGCGCGCGCTACACCACATATTAGCGTGCGCTACTACAACTCACTAGCGCGCGCTACTTACCATTCGTAGCGTGCGCTACTTATAACTCACCTGCAGTCCAGTACCTTCTGGACTGCAGCCAGGGTAACCTTAGCGTGCGCTAAAGCTGAGTGGTAGCGTGCGCTACCTATACCCAATTAGCGTACGCTAAAAGGAGTACGTAGCGTGCGCTACCCCTCACGCACAGTTCACAACGAAAATGACAATGATGATAAACACGGCACGAAACTCCAATCATATTAGTGATGAATGACGATTGATACACGATACAATTACTCTGAATGATGAATATCATGACTGAATCTGAGTGACAAATGATTAATAATGAGTGAAAATTACTGAGTATCAATTACTGAATGATAAATACTGAATGATAATTACTGAATTACAACCGGGTATTACAATTATTGTATTTGTTCAACTCTCGAGGATTGCTGTTTTGTGTAACTGACCCTATTGGGGATGTTGTTTTTAGGTCATGGCAAGGGAAAGGCACGGGAAGAGCATGGTGACGGCGAGGAGTCCCAGTGATACTAGTCGGGGGCCCCCAGTCTTTTTAGCTATTCATGTTTCCTTCATGTGTGTTTTCCGCTGCATTTCCGTTTGGACTTTCATTTTAATTTGGTGTTGTATATTTCATCTTCATATGAAATATATATGTATTCTATAATCCCGGGTGTATTGTACTTGAAACTCCTCATCGGTGAAATTGGTAATATAATGTGGTTCGGTACTACAGTTATATTATTTAAATCATTGTAATTCATTCTCCTGGTGGGTCCCAGTTGGGGGTCCATGGCACTGTGATAGCCGCCTAGTTTGGGGTGTTATAGAGTTGGTATCGGAGCGTGGTTTTGAATACTACTTATACGAGTCATGTCTCATTGAGAATCATCATTCATCAGACTAGTATCATTGGACTTTCTCGTCACGTGTGACCTGTGCAAGCGCCAAGCCCCTTAGACCAAAATAACGGTATGAATTCTAACGCCATGATGTAATTTCTGGCAATAAGAATCAACTCATTCATCATTCATTAGACAACAATCCTCAATCATCATTTTCTTTTGGATCTTGTCGATCATGATAACTCACTAATCACTCAGTCAATCTCATTGCTCAGTTGTTGATCTGGTGGATCGTATTATAAATCTTGTTAACTTGTTCAAGATAATCATTCCAGGAATTTCATTAGAGAATCATGTCACCTTAGTTGATCTTTCATGCAATATTATCATATTTCGGCGTAATGTCGATGATCATTTTATTGCATTATTAATGCATGCATTATGTTAGAGCATGTATGCTCATTATTATCGTTCCATAATGTAATCAGAATGTGATATTCATGCGAGATCTATAATTATCGTGTTACTTTCCTACTTCAGTATAGATAGAGCTGTCAGAGGAGGCAGGGAAAGAGGCTGCGGTGTGGGCCAAAACCTGGGAGCTCGTGTGAATACCCGCGCGAACACGAGGGATGTCATTAGTTCAACAGGTAGCGATGCTGCCAACTCAGTTGACGATTCTACTCATTCACTGGGAGATAATCATTCACTGTCAGGGAGTCGTACCCGAGATGCAGCCCAATCGGAAGGTGTTCGGGTTGACCCATTCATATTTATGCAGGGCATGATGGCCCAGATGACACAGATGGCACGTCTGATGGAGATGATGCACAATAACTCAGCAGGCTCATCCGCCGTCACCTCATAGGCAAGAGAGGAGTGTGAGCAGTATAATCGGCGACATCTCTCGCCAAATACCACCTACTTTTGAGGGCTCATCTAAGCCGGCGGATATTATTCACTGGCTTGAACATTTCGAGAAGCTATTTGCTATGGTGGAGTGCCCCGAAGGGCACAAAGTCTCAGTCGCGGCTTACTATCTGGGTAAGAGCGCTCACTCATGGTGGATATCTTTGAAACCCACCGACGGACCTTGCACTTGGGATTTAAGACCCTCATGTTGGAAAGGTATTATCCGGCCCCATTCAGGAAGGCTAAGTTATCAGAATTACTTAGTCCCGACCCCTTAGTGGAAGAAGATGTTCTCGCCATCGCTGAGAAGTTTCAGGAGCTACTTCCCTTTGCCTCATCCATTATCCACTCCGAGGCTGATAAAATCAAGTACTTCAGTAAGAGGTTGAAACCTCGTATGTGGATGCAATTGCTTAGTCATCATTGCACCACCCTGGCCGAATTCATCGGGAAAGCTCTTACTTATGAGCTTACCGCTGAGGAAATTGCTAAGCAACAAACTTCATCTGCTGACAAGAAATCGAAGAATCATAATCAGTCCGAAGGTATTTGGGCAACCTTAAATAAGCCTCACACGGGCTATACTTTTTCCGAGCGACCTCCGATGGTGCCTAAACCTGCGGAATCTCAGTCCCGAGCATCCAGTTCGGCCATCACCTGTTTCAATTGTGGAGAACAGGGTCATTACAACACTTAGTGTTCGAGGCAAACTATCACATTTAACATATGTGGGATTGTCGGGCATAAGGCTCGTTTCTGCCGAAGATATTCCAGATCCACTCTGATGGCATCTCAGACCCTGAAGCAGTCGGTTGTTCAGAATCAAGCCACTCAGTCCGCGTCGTTTAAGACGACGGGAGCAAATAAAGGCGGAGCCCATAGTTATCAGACAGGAGCATCCAGTGCAGGTACTGGCAAGCCCCGAATTTACGAGATGAAGAGGACCGACGATCCGGAGGCTCGAATGATCTCAGGTACACTAGAAACTCTATCTCAACTTTAGTGTACCCTTTTTGATACTGGCGCATCACATTCATTCATTTCCGAGTCATGTTTGAGTAGACTACACCTGGATAGTGCTACTAGTTGTGAACCTTATGTCATTGGTCTGCCAGACGGTAGAAGAATTAACGAAAATCGTGAAGTTAAGAACTGTCCGATTCAGCTTAATGGCCATGAATGGTTGGCGGACCTAATCGTGGTAGACTTACCTATGGACGACATAATCTTGGGTATTGATTGGATGGATTGTTATGATGCCACCCTTAGTGTCCGTAAGCATATGGTCACTATCATTTCAGACGATGTAGTCGAGTGTGTATTTCAGGGGGTAACCCCATCCGTTCCAGAAGAGTTATTAATATGATGAAAGTAGTGAAGTTACTCAATCAGGGGTGTGTCGGTTATTGGTGCTACATGACCAAGTCCGAGAAATCGCCAGTGACGTTGGCAGATATCCTTGTAGTGAGAGACTACGCCGATGTGTTCCCAGACGAGTTACCTCGTTTACCTCCACAGAGAGATGTTGAATTCACGATAGAGTTGGAGCCTGGTACATCCACAATATCAAAAGTACCATATCGTATGGCCCCAACCGAAATGCAGGAACTGAAGAATCAACTGGAGGAATTTACCGAGAAAGGTTATATCCAACCGAGTGCATCCCCGTGGGGAGCACCAGTGTTATTTGTCAAGAAGAAAGATGATTCTTTTCGCTTGTGCATTGATTACCGGGAGCTGAACAGGGTGACGATCAAGAATAAATATCCCCTACCCCGCATCGATAATCTCTTAGATCAGCTCCAGAGAGCTTCAGTCTTTTCCAAGATCGATTTAAGATCTGGGTATCATCAGTTGCGAATTCGAGAGTCGAATATCGCAAGAACGGCATTTCAAACATGCTATGGGCACTACGAGTTTGTAGTGATGCCGTTTGGGTTAACTAATGCACATGTGGTATTCATGGAGTTGATGAACCGAGTTTTCATCGACTATTTGGATCAGTTCGTGGTCATTTTTATAGAGGACATTTTGATTTATTCTCATGACCAAGAGGAGCACGAACTTCACCTTTATCAGGTCCTCGACGTGTTGAGATGAGAGAAACTCTATGGGCAACTTTCCAAATGCGAGTTCTGGATGTCCGAGGATATTTTAGCAGACGGGGTTCGTGCCGACTCTCAGAATACGGAGGCTATCCGAGATTGGTAACCTCCAATGAATGTTAAGTAAATCCGAAGTTTTCTCGGATTACAGGCTATTATAGGCGATTTGTGGAAGGGTTTTCTAAAATCGCTCAACCTATGACGAACCTTTTGCGGAAGTATAAGAAATACACGTGGTCTGATGCATGTCAGTAGAGTTTTGAGGAACTCAAGAGCCGTTTAATTTCATCACCTGTCCTTTCTTTACCGCAAGGGACATAATGTACCATGGGTAGTATTTTTCGGGTGGAATCCAACTTATTTTCCTACCGATGGGTTATTGATAGTTGATTACGAACTTGTCTAGGTTCGTAGTTGTCGTTTCCCTTCAACCTTGGTAACTCGGAGTTCGTACCCTTTCCTCTCATCCCAGGCAAGTTAATTCTTACTCAGTTAAAAGGATAATCATTCATTTCGTTGTTGTTCATTCATACATGTAATTCACTCATAGTATATTAACCATGTTGAGACTTGTAATTATCAAACTAATCATTTAATTCACGACGAACGACGGTTCCAATCATTCATTGAGCTATCACTCATTGTGTTATTATTTCACCTTGGTGAGTCATTCTTGGCCCTTGTCGGATTTCTATTCATTATTATTCATTATGGTAGCTTTTGTTCTCGTGACCTTTCGGGATCGTATTGCATTGCCAGGTGGTATATGTGTGGAATTTTTAGTCGGGTACACAATGGTCATGTGTTATGCGGGTAATCCGGCACATTAGACTGTGCACATAGTAACGTGCCTCTGTGAGACTAATTAGGCATAAGTGCGTGTGTTTATGCGGGTTTTCCAAATACTCGGCGACTTATGTACTTGCACATCCCATTCGGGCGTACTATGATGCCCGTCTTTCAAACTTGATTTCATAACTAAGACATGTGATTATTGTATTTGTTCAACTCTCTAGGATTGTTGTTTTGAGTAACTGACCCCGTTGGGGATGTTGTTTTTAGGTCATGGAAAGGCAAAGGCACGGGAAGAGCATGGTGACGGCGAGGACTCCCAGTGATACTAGTTGGGCCCCCCAGTTTTTTCAGCTATTCATGTTTCCTTCAAGTGTGTTTTCCGCTGCATTTTCGTTTGGACTTCCATTTTAATTTGATGTTGTATATTTCATCTTCATATGAAATATATATGTATTCTATAATCCTGGGTGTATTGTACTTGAAACTCCTTATCAGTGAAATTGGTAATATAATGTGGTTCGGTACTAGAGTTATATTATTTAAATCATTGTATTTCATTCTCCTGGTGGATCCCAATTGGGGGTCCACGGCACTGTGATAGCCGCCTAGTTTGGGGTGTTATATAGTTGGTATCGGAGAGTGGTTCTGAATACTACTTAGCCAAGTCATGTCTCATTGAGAATCATCATTCATCATACTAGTATCATTGGACTTTTGCGTCATGTGTGACCTGTGCAAGCGCCAAGCCTCTTAGACCAAAAGAACGGTATGAATTCTGATGCCATGGTGTAATTTCTAGCAATAAGAATCAACTCATTCATCATTCATCAGACAACAATCCTCAATCATCATTTTCTTTTAGATCTTTTCGATCATGATAACTCATTAATCACTCAGTCAATCTCATTGCTCAGTTGTTGATCTGGTGGATCGTATTATCAATCTTGTTAACTTGTTCAAGATAATCATTCCTGGAATTTCATCAGAGAATCATGTCACCTTAGTTGATCTTTCATGCGATATTATCATATTTCGGCGTAATGTCGATGATCATTTTACTGCATTATTAATGCGTGCATTATGTTAGAGCATGTATGCTCATTATTATCGTTCCATAATGTAATCAGAATGCGATATTCATGCGAGATCTATAATTATCGTGTTACTTTCCTACTTCAGTATAGATAGAGCTGTCAGAGGACGCATGGGAAGAGGCCGCGGTGTGGGCCGAAACCTGGGAGCTTGTGTGAATACCTACGCAAATGCTGTTACAAGATTTTGTGAACGCAAGTGCGCGTTATCGTAGACATGTAATAAAGTGATAAGTAAGATATCGTTCCCATGAGGACTGACTTACTATCAATTTATGAGTATTCTAATTTTATCTGAACTACCGAAATTTGAGATGCGAGTAGTAATTAACGAAAATTAATAAAAGAATAAATGGTGAAATCGATTGTTCTAAGAAAGAAAATCAAATAAGGAAATAATCTAGGATTGTGAATCCACCTCGGTTTATCCGAATTACTCTCGATTATATGAATTTAATGACTTCCCAATTTATTGAAGGCGAAGGTTGCTAAAATACTCTGCCGCCTCTCCCGAGGTCAATAGATTTTTCTAAGGCGAATAACACACTATATTCCTAGGTGGATTAATTCGACAAAAGGCAAAAAGCACGGAATCTTCAGAACGGCCACGTAATTCCTATATGTATATTCCTATCTCATAAGATAAAACGGTTCTCACCAATTTTTTCTACCAACTCTCCACTACCGATTCGAGTTGCGTAATTAAAACAATTCAATTATAGGCCACACAATTGAAAGCATTAAGAACAATTGGGGAAAACTCAATAGAAAAGGGAATTATATTGATAATGCAAAATCGAAAGTTAATTCATCAAAACCTTGGTTTCATCAAAATCCTAGAATAGGTTTCTAGCCTGACATGCTAGAAAATAAAAATACATAAAGAATTAAAGAAAGCATAAAGATCAAACGCAGTCGAAGAACTCGGATTCCTCCGTTCTCTAGCTTCCGCTCTCTGCTCCTTGGTGTTTTTCTTTTTCTTTTTGATTCCTCGATTGATTTCGATCCTCTCGATGATGCCAGTCTTCAGACTTTTAATCTCTATTTATAACCCTCATTCGTCTCCAAAACGCGTTCGGGAATTAGGTTGAGAACAGGCTCCAAAAACGGCCCAGAAACGTGGTAAATCCATCAAAACTGCCCCGTGGGCCGCGGCTCAGTAAGTGTGTGTCGCGGCCCTTAACGCTCAGCGCCTTACGCCTGGGCGCAGTTTTCTTCATGGGCCGCGGCTCAGCATCCTCGTGTCACGGCCCCCGGTACAGTGGGTTCGGGGCTTGCTAGTCACCTTCCTGTGCCGCGGCTCAGCATACGGGTGCCGCGGCTCATGACCAGAATTTCGTCGTTTCCGCCCGTTTTTCGTTGTTTAGGCTTTCGGACTCCAATTTCCTGCAAAACATATAAGAATAGTGCATTAAAAGCTCATTTATGCAGATTTAGACTTAAAATGGATATAAAATAATGATAAATAAACGCATAAAAATACGCCTAACAAATACCCCCAAACTTGAGCCTTTGCTTGTCCTCAAGCAAAAATTTAATTTTAAACAAAAAGTATCGTGAATGATCGTGCACATCCGTAGTGCTCAACTTAATCAATACTACCCTGAAAATCTCAAAGAATAATACAAGTATCGTAATAGTGAGTCACATCCAGGACACTAATTCCACAAAGTAACCATTTTTAGTGCTAATCAATCATTCATGAAGAAAATCAAGCTCAAAGATTAACAAGCGTGAATTTAACCAACCGCCAATATGAAGGGTTAGATAATACAAGCCAACTCGCCCAGTCCCACAGTCTAGTGGCAAAAATTTCAAGAGTTCCATCGTCAAAAAAAATCCTCGGAAAGCATTCCCTTATATATGATCAATAAAATGATTCGAGTTAACCACTAGGTTCCGGCTCTCGGGATGTTTCATCGGGATAACCCTAGGGTGGATTTCCATTCTCATGTATTGGGAAACCGTTTGACGTAAAAGACACTCATGGGGCACATGGATGCTTCTAGTTACTAAGTTCCCCTCTACAGTGGAGAAAAAACTCGATTGGCTATTCCTGCATGTCCGATTCAAGGCTAGGCTCCCCATCATCGGCACATGCGATATCTCTAAACCATTAGCCTATTCAGGGTTGTCGTTTTACACGAGAGTAAACAACGGGTCACGTGAATACCCCCGGTTACTAGACTTCCCATCATAGAACAATTTCTCGACTTTTTGGGAACGACTATCCGACTCTAAACTCAAATTAAGTGCCAACACGACTCATGTTACTGGACGACTAGCTATGCGAAAAGTGTAACCAGACGTATAGACGGCGATTTGAAAACACGTATGTCTCCTTTCTTATAGGCTAAAATTTCTACAATCACTAAAAATATTAGACCTAAATGCATACTGAATGGAAACAGATATCGCTGACTGCAACTCGACCAAATACTCAACCGTTTCTTCAAAAAAAATCAAGGAAGCACGAAAAATTAATGAATGCAAATAAAAACAAGACAAGCAAGGCTAGCATAAAAAATAACCATAAAAAAATAACAAAAAATGTCAACGAATAAGTGAAAAGCAACAGAAAGTAAACCCCCCCCCCCCCCCCCCCCAACTTAGGACGTACATTGACCTCAATGGACACAGATAATAATATGCGATAAAATAAAAGGTCAAGTACTCCCCTAGTGTCAGCTCATGTGCTGGTGCCGGCCTCGTCCAGCGAGGAGGGTGGTGTGGATGGCCTAACTGGTGGAATGAATAGCCCATCCAGGTGCAGAATATGGCTCGTCCACGCAGAAAGGTAGTCCCGATGGTAAGCATCCCTCGCCGCCAAGCGTCTCTCCTCACGTCGATTGGCCCGGCGGGCCTGCACGCTCATCTCCTCCTGGACAGCTGCAAGTAGACTCTCTCTCTGTCCGCATCTCCTCTCTCAGAGCAGCTAGGTGGCTCTCTCTCTCTCTCCTCATCTCCTCTCTCAGGCTGTCGAACATCACCTGAAGGTGCTCCCTCTCGGGAGGCGGGCTGGACTCCGCCTGCTCATGCGTCAGAAGAAGAGGCTCGGGGGACTGCCCATGTGCCTCGTCAAGAAGAAATCCTCGTCCCCGAGCATGTGCCAGTGCTCCACCCCACTGGTCGAAGTGAGAAATAATGCGATGATCTATCGGACCCTGGGGTGCTAGCGTTGGCTCATCATCCGACCAAGTCATGCCTGACTGGCGGCAAAGAGCGCAAATGAGAGAGGGGTGCTTTAGCCCCGTCTTGGCCCCTCCTTGAATGCACAGAAGGATAGCTCGGACCAGATGAGGGGCCACATCGAATCTGAGCCCGGTAGTGATAGCATATAGTGTACGGGCATGAGAGAGTAAAACAGAGCGGATCTGCGAGGTAGGATCGACCTGTGCACAGAGGAAATACAACCAGGCTCGCCCGAGCCGACTGAGGCGGGAGTGCGTCTCCCAGACAGAGCCAGGCTGTGTGAGTGCCTCGAGCAGAGCCTCCCTCATGAGGCCACTCATACCTCGCGTATACGCCATCTCATCCACCATTGGCAGCTCGAACAATCTCCGAATGGCGGCCACTGAAAAATCCACAGTATGGCCTCGGACGATGACCTGAGTCCGAGTATCTGATTGCGCCATCATCTGCCCTGCCCGAATATGCTTCAACAGAGCGCTAGCATAAAACTCCTGGACGATAGAGATCACAGCAGGCTCGGGAGGCGCAGCGAAACGAGCCCACCCCATCTCGTCAATCATAGTCAGAAGCTCACCATCCTGGGGGGCGGGAGTGAATCCCCGCTCCGGAATTAATGGTCGAGGCTGGATTTTTTCATTGAATATTTTATGAATCTCCGGATCGGAGAATTGGTGAGATTCCAACTCGGCTCGGCTTTGTGAAGTTTCCCCTCTTGTGGGGGACAATTGTGTCCTAGCCCTTGTGCTAACCTTCCTTTTTCTAGCCATGGCGAGTTTCCTGAAAAGATAAACACCGGAAATTACGTAACCTATAAGGAAAACAACACCACTTTCGAATTAAGATACGCGAAACGTGAATATAGCGTCTTGCACCATCGTAAGAGGAAATTAAGGCTAAGGGTTGGGGTATATTGTAATCCGATAAAATAATTCGTTGCATATAGTTATAAAAATGTTTGGTTCAAAAAATTTCAATGACGCATTTCATCAAACACTTAGTGTGCATAAGTTTAAATGAAGAATAAGAATTTTAATGGTTAAATCCAATCCCCAAAAATAACAACATAAACATATAGCCATGACAAACGACAAATAACATCACCAATTCATTCATAATCAACAATTTCCATCGATAACCAATCAAAAATTTCATATCCCAACTCAACCTTGATAGAACTTTGAAAAACTAACAACATATTCATCATCGAATGAATAACAATACTTCACTTTTCAAGTCATGCAGCAATTAGGATTAAGAGATTGAGAATTACCTTGCTTGGATTGAAGAAATGCAAGAAGAAGAAAAATTGAATGGGATCGTCCGAGTGCCGCTTGTAGAAAGTGAAGAAAACGTACCTGGTGTGCCGGCCGATCGATGTTATAAAGCAAGCCTGGGCGGTTCAAATTCTCAGCAGGGGCCGCGACACAGCTTAAGTGAGCCGCGGCCCAGAGTACAGCCCACCTGGGTCTTTTCGTGATGCTGCCGTGTGACGCGGCTCAATATATGGGTGCCGCGGCTCAAAGACCGGGTGTGCCGCGGCTCAGTAAGCTCGTGTCGTGGCACAGAGTACAAGAAGTTTAGCCCCCTTTTTCGACTTGTTTGTGCCGCGGCTCACTATCCTTGTGCCGCGGCTCAGGGTCAAATTTTCCCCTGGGGGTATTCCTGCACAGAATTTTCAAAGGAAAACACTTAGATGCGAGAGATAAGTATATCAAAGCAAAAATGACGAAAAACATAGACTCTAAAATGAAAGAAAACACTGAAGAATGAAAATCTACAACTAATACTCGGGTTTCCTCCCGAGAAGCGCTAAGTTTATAGTCTTTAGCCGGACCTTTTGAAAATCAATTTGCTTTTTGCAAACACCATTTGAACTCTGCCCCGTCCATCGAACCTTTAATATGTGTTTTAAATTTTTGACCATTGGTCTTTAACAATTCGATTTTCGGTTTGGACACCCAATGTTCATTGCGAAAAGATTTTAACAAAAACAACTTTTCTAAACACCCATATTGCACATGACTTGGCACCCGTTTCACTTCCGGCTTATTCTCCTTTTTCACGAACGAACTTATGACAGCATTATAATTTTTCGTTGGTGGATGAACGGTTGATGAAGACGACATGTCCAAATGCCTAAGATATGCGACTCGTTCTACATTTTTCTTATACGTTAGAGTAGCTGAAACGGATTCTGAACACTTCGACCGACAACTCTCCCGGTGTGCGTCTCTTGCAAAGATATCTACACTTTCAATTTGTGAACTCTTTTCGACACTACATGGACACGGAAAGGGTTGAAACACTTGGAAAGTGACTTGCTCATCTTGAACCCGTAGAGTTAGTTTCCCTTTTTCCACATCAATGAGAGTTCGGCCGGTAGCTAAGAATGGTCTTCCCAAAATAATTGGGATGTCTTGATCCTTCTCCATATCGAGCACAATAAAATTGGCAGGAAAAATGAATTTATCTACCTTGACTAAAACATCTTCTATAACCCCTCTCGGGTACTTGATAGATCTATCGGCTAGTTGTAAAGAGACCGTAATAGGTTTCTCTTCCCCAATTCCTAGCTTCTTGAAAATAGAAAGAGGCATGAGATTAACGCTAGTGCCGAGATCACATAACGCCCTATCAAAAGAGAGGTTTCCTATGGTGCACGGTATATTGAAGCTTCCTCGATCCTTCAATTTTGGCGGGAGCTTTTTCTGTAGAATCGCGCTGCACTCTTCAGTCAGTGCCACCGTTTCATATTCCTCGAGCTTCCTTTTGTTAGATAAGATTTCTTTCATGAACTTCACATAGCTAGGCATTTGTTCTAAGGCGTCGGCAAATGGAATGTTGATATGTAGTTTCTTGAAGACCTCAAGAAACTTGGAGAATTGTTTGTCCAATTTTTGTTTTTGCAAACGTTGTGGAAACGGGACGGGTGGTACATAGGCTGTCGGATTATCTGGAAACAATTTTGAGGATCTAGAAATTTGTGATTCCTCGGTCGCCGAATTTTTCTTCTCTTCATCATCACCTCTCTTTTTGTTCTGCCCGGGTAGCTCACACAATTCCTTCCCGCTTCTCAAACCAATAGCATTAATACTCTCTCTGGGGTTCATCTCAGTCGTACTTGGCAAGGTACCCTCCGGGCGGGCTGTTAACACATTTGCTATCTGGCCCAATTGGACTTCCAAGTTGCGAATAGAAACAGAATGGTTTTGCAAGGTTGCTTCCGTACGGGTCATGAACTGACTCGTAGTTGCTTCTAATTTCGCCATTGCTTCCTCTAGAGAGATTTTTGGAGCGGGAGGAGGTTGCTGTTGGTGTTGAGAAAACTAAGGTTAGTTTGAGTTTTGTCCGTTTTTCCATGAAAAGTTAGGGTGATTACGCCACCCCGAATTATATGTGTTGGAGTACGGATTGTTCTGCCTATTCCCATTCCACACAAACTGAGCTTGTTCCATCGGGTGTTGCTCGAAAGAATTTCCAACTTGGCATTCTGCGCTAGGATGAGACCCATTACACCAATTACATGATTTTGTAGTGACGGTAGAAGGAGCATGTGAAAAAGCTTGAAGTTGCTGAGTCAAGGCGGCAACTTGGGCTGATAGTGTAGATATTGGATCATTGTCGGAAACTCCCATAACTCGCTTCGGAATCACTCGTTCGGAAGGCCACTGGTAAGCATTTGCAGCCATAGCTTCAATAAAGAGTGGGCTTCGGCCATCGTTTTTCCCGTTAAGGCACCCCCAGCGGCTGCATCAACAAGAGTGCGTGTAAAAGTGCTCAATCCGTTATAAAAGGTTTGGATTTGTAGCCAATCCAATAAGCCATGATGTGGGCATCTCCTTAATAAATCCTTGTATCGCTCCCAAGCTTCATGAAGCGACTCCATATCAAATTGCCCGAACGTAGTTATCTCGTTCCTTAGTCTCGCCGTCTTTGATGGTGGAAAGAACTTAGCCAGGAAGGCTTGCGCTAATTTCGCCCAAGTCGTGATAGAGCCCGGCGGTAAAGAATTCAACCAAAATTTGGCTTTGTCCCTTAGAGAGAAAGGGAAAAGCCGCAGACGGATAACATCATCGGTAACACCGTTATTCTTGAAGGTGTCACAAATCTCGAGAAACGAAGCGATGTGTGCGTTGGGGTCATCGTTCGCCAATCCACAAAATTGGCTTGCTTGCACCATCTGAATAATAGCCGGCTTAATTTCGAAGTTGTTCGCTTGGATGGTAGGACGCCGAATCCCCGAAAAGTTTGCATTGATTTGTGGCATTGCATAATCACGGAGTGCTAATGCCGGTTGAGCTTGCTGAATAGGGTTGTCTCCTCTGTGGTTTTCCGTGTTATCGGCCCTGGTGCCTGTTGTCGGTAGCTCACGTTTCTCCTTATTGCTTTTCCAAAGAGTGCGCTCGAGTTCAGTATCCAAAGGTAGTAGGCCTTCGTTACCGAATTTTCTCATGCACTAACTGTAACACCACAATTCACAAATGGGACATTACACGCCGTACAACCCTCGTGAGGTCTACCAGGCTAACACATGACACATAACCACAATGAAATCCCAAAAGATGCACTCAAAAGTAAATAAGGCCGTGGCCTCGGCCAAAACATTTCAACGGAGTACATGAAACATAAAGTAAATATCAATTCATTGCCCATGCAGGGGACTTAAACCAAGTTTAGAAGTAAACAGTCTAACTCCAGTACTCGACAAATGCAACGACAAAATATAAAAAAAATATAGACTCGAGCCACATCATCAAGCCATCCCATCCTTTGCGTGCATGTCCCGTGCCTGCTCCTCAGCTCTCCCGGTACCTGAAATGCATAAGACGCATTTCCCCCATTTAAGGGGTTAGCATTCGAATAGCTAGTGCAAGTACACAATTACACAATATTATATACAAATATGGTTTTACACGATCATCTCAATCAGATATCATTTGCCATAAATATTCCGGAATACTACATTGGCAATCAATTTAGTTTCAATCATCACGATATCACAAAATCACAACTGGTATCCCGTGGCCGTACCCCTTAGTATCGACCCCCAGACATCCCATCGAACGCTACGGGTGGGATACCACTTCCGCGGCCGTACCCCTTAGTATCGACCCCCAGACATCCCGTCGGACACTCCGTGTGGAAGTTCAACCACACACGCACCCAAGTCCACTTCCTCGGCCGTACCCCTTAGTATCGACCCCCAGACATCCCGTCGGACACTCCGGGTGAAAGGAACACAACTCACGCACTCGAAAACCACAATTCATTAATCATTTCAAAAACACAACATACATAATGAAATGTAATACATATACTTGCCTTGAATAAGACGAAATGAAGGAAACGACGAAGGAATAGGTTTTGGTCCGAACAATCCTCCCAAATCCGTTCCTAACACAATAACGGTATACAACAAGTCTCAATAATGCGGAAAGGTAAGAATTAATCCTAATTCTACCTATTGGGGCAATTCATCGAACATCAAGAGTACATAGGGAATTGAAATCGGTCAACGGTGTAATAACGGGATTTCATCCCATCCAATAACAAGGGAACCAAGGGTCACGAGTATACTATCGAAATATAACAACAACATCGGTTAAATCGGATTAAAAGACAAGATCACCACCAAACCCTCCCCAAATTCATACTAGGGTATAAGAGATCTTACCTCTTGAAGATCCAAGCACTTTGATCCGAAGAACACATGTTAGATCCACAATCTGAGATTCACGATCGAAATGAGATGAAGAAAATCACACAATCAAGTGATAGATGAAGGAAAATCTCCCTCTCAAGCCTCTCTCTCTCGTATGGTGGATGAAATGAGAAAAATGAGTGAATCTCACTGAAAAAAACGCAGTTATGGAGTTGACTGCCCTGTGTGCCGCGGCTCAGCCGAAGTGTGCCGCGGCACAGGGCCAAAACTGCGCCCAGTGATCAGCAGTGTGCCGCGGCCCGGACGAATATGCCGCGGCAGTGACTCGGCAGTGTGCCGCGGCCCCGTCGGCATGTGCCGCGGCACACGGTACAGAAGGTTTGGCCGATAAGTGCAACACGAGTGTGCCGCGGCCCGGACGAGTGTGCCGCGGCAGTGACTCGGTAGTGTGCCGCGGCCCACGGTACATACTTCTCGGCTAGAAACTGGACAATGTGTGTGCCGCGGCGCACATTCCTTGTGCCGCGGCCCACACCCCCCTTGGGTCCCAAAATGATGAAAAATGATCCAGGAAGAGAATAAAAGCAATAGGAATCGATATTTGGGAAACAATAACACGAAATGGAAGTACGGAGACCCCAAAACGGTCCGAGGTACACAACCAAAATCGAACAAGGAACAAATTCCCTAAACTTATAGGAAATTACAAAAATGGCCCAAACATCCGAAAATCACGATACAGCGTCAGATTAAAAATCCGAAACTCACAGCATGCTCTACTCAACCATACGAACTCATGGAAATAGGAAAATGACGAAATTGAACGAGTTTAATGAGAATCGAATACACATGCGATAAAGTATAACTCAAGATGAAATTACGTAAAAACATCATCGAGACTCATCCCAACGGAGAAACTCCAAGAACAAAATAGATTCAGAATTCCAAAACAGTGCCAAGCGAGTTGTCCGAAACGAATATACACTGAAAATAGAAATTACCAAAAAATAGAAAACACGGATATTACATTATCTCCCTCTAAAAATAAGTTTCGTCCCGAAACTTACAACACGAATAACTCGGGGTATCTCGATCTCATACTCTCTTCTGTCTCCCACGTGGCTTCCTCAGACCCATGCCTCGACCATTGCACTTTAACCAAAGGAATGGTTTTGTGCGTGAGTTGCTTCACCCGACGCTCTAAGATCTGAATCGGCCTCTCCTCGAAGGTAATGTCGGGCCCCAACTCGATCTCTCCAAAATCAATAATATGGCTAGGGTCCGGTACGTACTTCCTAAGCTGGGAAACATGAAATACGTTATGCACATGGCTCAAGGACGACGGCAAACCCAACCGATATGCAAGCTCTCCGACTCTCTCTAGAATCTCGAACGGCCCAATTAATCTCGGACTAAGTTTACCCTTCCGACCGAAGCGGTAAACTCCCCGTGTCGGCGACACCTTAAGCAACACATGGTCTCCCACCTCAAACTCCAACGGTCGGCGACGTGTATCGTCATAAGACTTCTGCCGGCTCTGGGCCGTCACCAATCTATCGCGAATCAGGGCAATCTTCTCTCTCGTCTCAACTACCATATCGAGCTCGGTACCAATCAGCTCGGACGTATCATCCCAACACAACGGCGATCTGCACCTCCTCCCATACAATGCCTCGAATGGTGCCATTTTGATCGAGGCATGCCAACTATTGTTGTACGTGAACTCGATCAACGGCAAGTGCGACTCCCAATCATCCTTCCAATCTAAGGCACAGGCTCTCAACATATCCTCCAACGTCTGGATCGTCCGTTCTGACTGTCCGTCAGTCTGAGGGTGGTAAGACGTACTGAGTCTCAACTCAGTCCCCAAAGCTCGATGAACCTCCTGGCAAAAATGTGATACAAACCGGCCATCTCGATGTGAAACAATACTCCTAGGAGTCCCATGCAATCTCACGATCTCTGCAATAAACACTCACGCCAGCCTCTCCGGTCCCCAAGTGTCCTTAATACCCAGGAAATGAGCTGATTTGGTTAGTCGATCAACAATAACCCAAATCATGTTCATTCCAGTCCGAGTCCTAGGCATCCCGGTAATGAAATCCATAGAGATGTCTTCCCATTTCCATTCCGGAATGGGAAGTGGTCGTAGCAACCCCGCAGGCCGATGATGCTCAATCTTAACCTGTTGACAGGTCAAACACTTCACCACAAACTCGCTAACGTCCGATTTCAAATTACTCCACCAATAGTTACTCCTCACATCCTTGTACATTTTGCTCGTACCAGGATGTATGGAATAAGGCGTAGTATGAGCCTCACTCAAAATCTTCTGTCTCAACTCAATGTCGTTCGGTAAACATAACCTGCCGCGAAATCTCAGAACGCCATCATCCTGAACCACAAATCCAGGGGCTTTCCCCTTCCTCACATCCTCCCTCAGCTGGACTAAAAACGGATCATCATACTGTTTCGCCTTGATATCATCAGTCAAGGACGAAGTGATCTCCAACGCACATAACTGACCCTGAATTCTCTGAACCCAAACCTTGATATTCTGACAAATAAAATCCCGACGGATCCTGCTATGTGGCATGAGTACCTCTAACATCTGTAACGCCACCGGTTTTTGGCTCAATGCATCCACCACTACATTAGCCTTACCCGGATGATAAAGTATCTCGAGGTCGTAATCTTTAATTAACTCCAACCACCTTCGTTGTCTCATGTTCAACTCTTTTTGACTGAAGATATACTTGAAACTCTTGTGATCCGTAAATATCTTACACGACGACCCATAGTGATAATGCCTCTAGATCTTTAAGGCGAAAACGACCGCAGCTAACTCCAAATCGTGCGTGGGGTAATTCGCCTCATACAGTTTCAACTGGCGGGACGCATAAGCAATAACCCTATCTCTCTGCATCAAAACGCATCCGAGTTCGAGGCCCGAAGCATCACTATAAACCACAAAATCTTCGTTCCCCTGAGGCAATGCTAACACGGGTGCGGTAGTTAGTCGTATTTTCAACTCGTCAAAATTATTCTGTCTGTCTGCGGTCCACTCGAATTTCTGAGTCTTCTGGAGCAACTGAGTGAGTGGTCCAGCGATCTTAGAAAACCCTTCAAAAAATCTACCGTAATAACCGGCGAGACCCAGAAAACTCTTCACGTCCTTCACATTCTTAGGCGGCTCCCAAGCCATCACTGCTTCTATCTTCTGCGGACCTACCCGAACTCCCTTTGCTGAAATCACATGCCCGAGGAACATCACTTCTTCGAGCCAAAACTCACACTTAGAGAACTTCGCATACAACTGCTCAGCTCTCAAAATGTCTAATACAATCCGGAGATGTAAGGCATGCTCCCCCCGACTCCGTGAATAGATCAGAATGTCACCGATAAAGACGACTACGAATTTGTCCAAATATTCAATAAAAACATTGTTCATCAACTGCATGAACACTGCTGGGGCATTGGTTAGCTCGAAAGGCATAACCACAAACTCGTAATGGCCATATCTCGTCCGAAAGGCAGCTTTCGGTATATCGATGTCCCGAATCCTCAACTGGTAGTAGCCCGATCGCAAATCAATCTTCGAAAAGACTGTCGCCCTCGCCGATCGAACAAGTCGTCAATCCGGGGCAAAGGGTATTTATTTTTTATGGTCAACTTGTTTAATTCTCGATAATCGATGCATAAACGAAGCGATCCATCCTTCTTCTTAACAAAAAGTATGGGCGCACCCCAAGGCGATGCGCTCGGTCGAATATACCCTTTATCTAACAACTCTCCAAACTGATTCTTCAACTCTAACATCTCCGACGGTGCCATACGGTACGGCGCTCGAGAAATAGGGGCTGCATTCGGCTCTAGATCAATAGGAAACTCCACCTGTCGATGTGGTGGTAATCCCGGCAAGTCATCCGGAAATACGTCGGGGTATTCACTAACAACTGGAATAGACGACAAATAAACTCCACCATCTTCCGCCTTCAGAGCGTAACACCAGTAACCGACACAACCCTGGTTCAGAAGTTTCATCGCCTTTAAGGCGCTAATCACACTCCCCGACCTACCCGGCTTACGACCGACGAGGGTATGCTCGGTGCCATCCTAGGCCACTATCGAGATGGTATGAGTCCAATAGTTCATGATAGCACCGTGACGATCCAACCAATCATCTCCGAGGATCAAATCCTCACCCTTATGGTCTATAACAATGAGATTCGAGGGCCAATCCTGGCTCCCGATCCTCACTGGGCAATACCTAACCTCCCGGTCCCCAACCATACGATCCTCGCTGGTCGTACTCACTACAAACGGTTCACACTCAAACAAGCAGTCAAAACCAATGCGACTCACACAATCCGATGCAATAAAGGAATGGGTAGCACCCGAATCAAAAAGCACTAAAACTGGATGAGTAAGGATCTGAGTTGTACCTGACGCCACCGGAATGTTTGCCTCCTCTGTGTGCCTCATCTGATACAATCGGGGGTGAACTGAACCCGAAATCGATGCTGCACGGCGATCCGGCTGACCCCGACCCCTACCACGACCCGAATTCTGCGGAACACGAGTAGCTGTAGTGCTGTGATTTTTCTGATCGGCAGTGGTAGTCGGAACTCTAGCGGCCCTAGTGGCCCTCTCACAATGAGCTGCCCGATGCCCGATCTGCCCACAAGTAAAGCAAGTAACTGGAGGAGAAGGGCAATCCTTCATCAAATGCTCATATTTGTTGCAGTTAAAACAAACCCTGCCACCAGAAGCAACGGACTGGACTGAACGATTACCCTGAGATCCCCCAGCCTGATGAAATGGTCTCTTCCCAGGTGTAAGGGCAGACTATGCTCTCGAAAATCGGCCACTCTTGCCGGCTGAAAAACTGCCAACCGTTTTCTGTTTCTTGGCCTCGGTACCCAACTCTGATTCCGATGCGTCCATCTCGATCGCTAGAGCGCGATCCTGATACTCCTTCAAAGTGGCACATATGAGCGGTGCCATACTCTGTCTGATATGCGGCTTCATGCGCATATTGAAGTAACGGATTTTATCAGCCTCTGATCGCACTTGATCTCTCACGAAACCCAACTGCTGATTGTAAGTAATGATGGCTTGAGAAATAGGCACATCCTGAGGTGTAGCGGTAAAGAACTCCACAATTCTGCTCTCCTTAACTGGCGGTGGACAATATTCTGCTTCCCTAGCAGCCCTGAACTCCTCCCAAGTAGCTCGACGGTCTCTGGGCGTAACGGCCTCCCACCATTCCGCAGCGGTCTCTAGGCAATATGTACCCTCCTGTCTTCGGGACAAGCTACGGAATCAAAGGTCCTGGACAACTGAACGAGCCAATTCTCCCAACCGAGGGAGTCAGAAGATCCGGAGAAACGAGGAGGGTGCATCTTAGTCACCGTCTGAAGCCACTTACTAGCTTCCTCTTCAGGTGTCGTGTAACACCCCCAGATCAAACCGGGAATATTACACGCCGCAGACCCTCTCCGTGAGGATCCACCAGGCTAGACATCAAAACAACACATTACATTACATACCGACGAATCAAAATAATGGACCAACAGACCGATTTGGTCTTTCGTCACTGACTTACAAATCAAAATACATAAACTCATCCAGACTCATACCCACGCAAGGGTAAAATACTTGCAACAACGAACAATAAGACTGCGGAAAAGACAATACAATGGACTCCAACTAACTGAACCCAAAACTGGCCTTCGTGTGATTAGTATCATTCGTCTTTCATCATCCCTCGTACCGATCCTGTGTCTTGCTCCCGAAAACCTGCATGTACCTGGACACAATACAGATATCCACCCCCCGATTACTCGGGGGTTAGCAAAACTCCACTGTTTCGCTAGTGCAAGTATAAAGTGCAAATACGAGCCATACACAACACATTCCGAGAATACAACGAAAGACTTCCCGAGGTATATTTAGTTAAAAATAGTTCAAGTCTTGAAAGTAGAAACGAAGTAAGTAAGCACTTTGAAAACACTTCCAAATCTCGGGAGTTTTAAAAACATTTGAAATTGAAAAGTTCTTAACTCCTCGAAAGTCATTTAGGGTCACAGCCCCAAAGTTCTTTATCCAAAATATAAATCCGTTAACAAAATACGGGGTCCACGGCCCAACCATTTCGATCACAAAACACAAGGCCAACGACCCGATCATCCACTGCAATTCACTAACAAGGACACATTACACATAACACATTATTCTTATGCCATTCTAGCCAAGCACTAAGACTCGATATATAATGTCTCTCGACCCCGAGCGCAAAACATTGTGAGACTCCGGACAATATCATAATTAATCATCAAAACATCAACATCAATATCACAGAAACCACACTTGGTAACCCGTGGCCGTACCCATTAGTATCGGCCCCCAGAGGCCCCGTCGGACCGTCCCCAAGTGGGAAACCACTTCCGCGGCCGTACCCATTAGTATCGGGCCCCAGAGGTCCCGTCGAACCGTCCCCAGGTGGAAGAACATCAACACACGCACCCAAGTCCACTTCCGTGGCCGTACCCATTAGTATCGGCCCCCAGAGGCCACATGCCATCCCCAGGTGGAAGAACAACAATTCACAGATTACAAAACCATGACTCTCAAAGGTCAAACACACAAAATATATATAGTCGAGGTACCTTGCTAGAATGGCCAAATTATCCAACACGTACTTACGACCCAAAACTATAACAATTCACAAGGAAGCACAAGATCTCAACAGCACCGAACGACACAACCAATATCACACAAACTCACATATTCATCCATAAACACGTGACTCCAAGCACATAATTTGACAAAAGAATTACACTTTACATTTACCAACGACATAATCATACGCAATGACATCACAAGAAAGTAAGGTGATTCTATACTCGACACTAGCACACATATTCAACTAAGCATATTAATTCCCGACACACACGGGTCACCTTTAAAAAAACCATGATGGTAAATATACCGATTCTTTTGAAAAATGGTTATTAATATTTATTTAGCACATATCGACTATTAACAACCATAATATACACAAAACACGTAATGTATGGGCAAGATACTTGCCTCGATAATCGATAACGGACACTCCCACAATCACGGATCAGTCGGGACACCTCGAACACCTACGATTCTCCGGCGAAGACAATGAATACACCCACGATCGAAAAGCTTGAAGAAAACGACGAACGGAAGGGTTCCGACTCGAATTCTTTGCGAGAAATATGACCCTAACATCATACCATCAATAAATAAACGAACGAACGAGGAAGAATAATCGTATAACGCTCGAATCCTCTTTGCGATATTTTATCGAACACCTTCAAGGCGTCGATAAGATACTCAATAAAACGACGAATCCTCGGCGATTCAACCGAGGAACAGCAAGGAATTCGACATAATATTGTTTAAAAATCATAAATACATCACTATTCTGAGTTAAAACGGATTAAACAGACAAATCGAACAAAATCCCCAAAACTAGATTTTAAAAAAACTTGCCTTGATTCGCTGGATTGAAGGATGTTACGTGATGATCAATTGATGTTATTGTTGCTACCCAAAATATTATCCGGAGATAGATATTGCTGGAATAGATGGGATAGTAAACAAATGCAAGAGCACTTCCGTGAGAAAGATAAATAACACAAGATTTGTCGGGGTTGTTAGTCCCGGGCTTGAATGCTCTTGCGAGATATTATTAATACTAATATTCGGGGATACAAGTACTAATGTAATAATACAATTACAATGAGTGTAAAGATTCTTGTTATCTTAGCTAGTGAGCGTGTAGATTGCCGGAAGAACCAGATTTGATGCTCTGTGAGTTCTTGTAACAAAGGAGATGAACAGTCGCGGCGGTGAGAGATCGACTGTCTCTCACGGCGAGTATTTAGCTGGATGCTTGGGCTCCGGGGCTTATGAATCCCTTGGAACCTGTCTAGTGGAGACTTGCTGCTTCTGCCGATCGTGTTCTGGACGAGAGATTCGGAGAGAGAAGTCTTGAGATGGATTCCGGTGAGAAAGCCGGGAGCTTGGTGATATGTGTGTTCTACTATATTTCTGTTGTGGGAGAAATGAATTCTAAACGTAAGTCAAATGAATTCGGAACCTTTTTCCAGTAGGAGGAGGTTCTCTATTTACAGGACATGGATGTGCCGGGCGATCGCCTTTTCTGCATTATAATAATCGGGCGATCGTCTTTTAGCACGTGGGCATGTCTCCTTAACGTCTGCAGGAGTTGCTGGCAGTCAACTGTGCGGTCCAATGGGGAGCTTACAAGCGTCCTGAGTTGCTGTCACGGGCGGTCCCACTGCCAACTTTCGGCGCGCCTGCCGGTAGGTGAGGTAGGTGACATGCTGTGGTCAAAGGTCTTGTCCGCCAGCAGAAGATCTTGTCTGTCAGCGAAGATCTTGTATGCCAGCGCCTTTTGTGGATCTGCACGTGGGTGCTTTTCTGAGATTCAGTTCTTGATGACTTTGACGGGCGATCGTCTCTGCTCGGGGCGTAGGTCGATTGCCCTTAGCCGGTCATTAGAGTAGATCGCCAGCTGCCAAAGGGCGATCGCCTTGGAAGACGATCGCTAGGTACCTGATGGTGGTCTGATATCTTTGACTTGGCGAGCTAGCCATAGTTTGACTGATGTTGACTTGGTCGCTCGGCCTTACAGTCGATCGCCTGTCGGGATGAATAAATCGTGACACAACAATTGCCCCCCAGCTCGCTCATACGTTGGAAACGTGGGGTGAGGTAGCTTTCTTGGCGATCGCTGAACTTTTGACGAGTGACTTCGTGTTTAACTAAACTGGCGATCGTCTTTGAGCTGATATACTCTGGGTTCGGACGACCTGGCTGGCCGCTGAACTGCGCGGGAAGAAACAATGGGCGTGGAAAAGTCTCCGCGCACGTGTCAGGCTTCTATTGGAGGATGCCAACGGTCATTAATGACTCCTCGGCTGACGCGTCCTTGAAAAGACGCATACGCGGGTCTCGAGGGGGTCAATTAATGCGTCGTTTGAGATCCGACCCCTGAGGTTTTCCCTTATTTCAAACGAGCCCCTGCCTTCTCCTATAAAAGGGGCGCGGTGCTTCAGTTACATGCTCACGCGTACTTTTTGGAGAAAGAAGGACTTGCTGCCGAATTTTCTGAAGATCTTAGTGCCGATCGTCGTTCGATTTCGCATTCGGGTAAGAAAAATCCTTATCTCCTTTTGTATCTCTGAAAATGGCCGGAAACTCATCATCATTTGGAGCGGGTACCAGTTCTGCCGTCGGGACATCGGCTGTCCGGGGAGAAACTTCTTCCGTCTTCCACCTGGAGACGGCGGCTGAAGCTATTCGGGCCGGAATCGACCCTGCTGAAGTCGAGGCTTTATTCAATGAGGCCGATGTTGCTAAGGAGTCGGCTGCTGAAGAGAGACGATCGCAGATCGAGAGAGATCTGGCGATCAGGGCTTACTAGGAGCAACATAGCGTTTTCGGTCGGGCCTATAGGGCTTTCGCTGAGATAATGGAGAGTTTTGCCGGTCCTACTCCGAGATTCGATTTCCGGGGGTACTCGGTCGCCTACCCCTATGTGCTTCCCAAACGATCGCAGTACCGGGCTGCGCAGCGATCGTTGTGGTCGCTTGGCCAGATACGAAGTTCGACGACCAGGAAAGATCTGGCCGTCTGGAGGACAAGATTCCACGTTCCTTCAGATGTGGACATGTTCGCGCCGGCGGAGAATGAACGAGCCGACCAGCCTCCGATGGGTATGGTCGCCGTGAATGAGGCGATTATGGAGGCCGGGTTGCGCTTCCCTCTATCCTTTGCTGTCTCCCATCTGTTGGCCGCTTGGAATGTGGCGCCACTTCAGCTGACGCCGAACGCCTGGCTCCAAATAAACTGCACTCTCACCCTTTTTGGCGGTCATCGCCTGTACCGCCTCCCATCGCCTTTGGAGATGAACCATTTATTCAAACTGACGGCTCATAAAGGGTTGGTCGGCGGTTACCATATTCAAGGCCGATCTGGTCAGGTGATTCATGGAGTCCCGAATAAGATGCGGGGCGATCAGACGAAGTGGTTCTGGGTCGCCGGCAAGTGGAGAGCTTCGGCGAGCGACAATCCTACGGGCGAGCTGGAGATCCCCACTGAATTTCGGGAGAGGAATACCGGTAAGGGTTTAGACTCTCCCTTCGTTTGGATGCGTTTTGGACTGATCTAATTTGATTTCGGTTTTGCAGGTTTTCACATTCCGGCGATCGAGGAGCTGCCTTTCGACTTTCTCGTTGTTTGGGAGCGGATAAGGAGCTTGTCGGACGACGACCTTGACGCCACTCGGATCAACAAGGAGAGTCACTGGATGTCGGCTCGACTATTCCGTTTCCCGAGACATCTCGCGGTGCCAGGTATGAGTTTCTGCGACCTTCACTTTCTAGGCGATCGCCTTATTTGAGGACAGTATCTGATTGTTGATCGATCGTCTTTAACTGCAGAGGTTCGCTTTCCTCGCTTTTTGGAGCCTCCGACGGAGATCGCTATGTCGAACCCAGGAGTCCTAGGCCGTCTTCGCCATAAGAGGTCGACTCGGGTCCCACCCGTTGCGTTGCCTATAGTTCCGGAGGCGGAGCCTCGCGTGGAGCCGGAGCCTCGCGTGGAGCCGGTCGTGGTTGAGGAGGAAATTCCCGAGGAGGGGCTTCGAGCGAATCGCAAGAGGCCGAGGCCGTAAGAAACTTCGGTTCCTGCCCCGGGCGATGAAGTGCCGATCACCGCGCCTCCGATCACCATCGTTGCTCCGGAGAGCGAGCCGCCCTCTGCGGCTTTTATGCGGGAGACGGCGATCGCGGATGCTGAGACCCCTCGAGGGAAACCGTTTTTCGGTCGGGATCCCGAGAAGGCTGAGAGGTAGATAGCATTTTTGTGTTGAAAATTGCATCTGCGTAGGAGTTGTATTAACTTTGTTGTTTTGATGCAGGATCCGTCGCGCAGATCCGTCTTGTCCGCCGATGGTCGTGGATTTCCTAGCGAGCCGATCTCCTCGCCATTCCTGCGACATTCCTCCATACGTTAGCAAGGCTGCTTCTGCTCTGCCGAAGGCATGGACGACTGATCTGGATGCGATCGCTCGACAGCGATCGGCGAGTTCGATGCACGCTGTTCTCGCCCTTTCTCTTCAGACGGCGACCATGGCCGCCTGTGCCGCCAGAATTTAAGGGGCGGCCCTCCACTATTCGCCAGCAGGAGGATCTCGAGGCGGCTCGGAAAGAGAACGCCGAGTTTGCTGACAAGATCGCGACGATGGAGAAGGACTCCCTGGAGGCGGCCAAGCGGGCGAGCCATGAGCTTGAGCTAGAGAAGAAGGAAACTGAGCAATATCGTCTGGCGGTTGACCGATTTCGGGACCAGATGTAGAATGCCGTCCAGGCGCGGAGGGTTGCTGAATAGGAGGCCGATCGCCAGAAGGTGACGATCGCTCGGTTGACCAGCGAGCTGACGGAGGCGAGGGAAAAAGTTGCTGCGAGGGAGGCTGAGCTCCAGGGGTCGCAACAGGCGATGGCGGAGCTGAAAGGAGAGGTTGAGGCGACCAAGGCCGATCCCTTCCAAAACTTGGAGTATGTCAGCGAGTTCGCCTATTATTTGGCGTTCGCCGACTCGATCCGAGCGGCTAAGAAGGGAGGTTTGAAGGTCGGGCCTCTTGCCGATAACTTCAAGGCGTATGCGTTGGAGCATCCTCTCCATTCAGCTTTCTCCTTGCCGATCTTGGACCTTGCGGACATCGGCGTGGATTTGAGTTGGTATCTGTCTCCGGCCAATCTTGTTCATCCCGATGCTCCGGAAGATGAGGGGACCGCGCCGAATGCTGATGGCGAAGGCCAGGCAGGGGCCTGAGGCGCTTCATTTTTGATGTTTTAACTTGCTTACTTGTAGTTTTGTAGCTTTCTTTTGTAGAACATAGGCCTTCGGGCAACCATGTACTTTGATCTTCTCAAGCAATGAACTGAATGTTTGATTATCTTTGATTACTTGAATGAATGGTTATTTTTGAGTCTTTGTTTGACTTTGTACAAATGTGTGAGGAGAGATCGTTGCGATGGTAGTTCCAAATGAATTGATAAACTCATAAAGACAACTTTTTACAACAAATTCGATCGCTGCACTACATCTGAAAAAATGACGGTCTCCGTATGTGGTTGAATAGCGACGATCGTCGTGTAGGTAGTCCGCACTCTTATTGCCCCTTGTTTTTATTCACTTAGCGGAAGTAAGGGGATGAAAATAATTCCTTGAGTGAGCGGTCTTCAACTTTGTCGAATCCTCGGGGACGGTCGTCCATCTTGAGGAACCGTGCACGATCGCGGAGTTCGATGGACCGACTCCTTGATCATGTCTTGATGCGCGAAGACATTGAGTGTCTCGTGACTCACTTTATTATGAGGGTCCTCTGTTAGACTGCGCCTCGCCTCGTATTTAAACGATGGGCGTGCGGTCTCGGTCTAGAGGAGTCCTTGCGCGGGGCAGCGTCGGGTGATTCAACTCCACGCCCGCGGCTTGTTTAGCTCTGCTTCCACCTCGGCCCACCATGAAGATGGCGAACCTCGACGGTGTATGTTGAGACGGGGATTGTGGCACGTTGCATTGTCCGGGTTCACCATGTTAGATGATGAACCTTTGAGGGCGAGCGATCGTGTCCACTGATTAACTTTGGAGGACCCTCAGACTACGCCGGCCTCGTATTTAAACGAAGGGCGGGTGATCTTGGCCCAAAGGGACCTTGCATGGCCTAAGCAGTCGGTTCCATCGACCACCAGGACCATGGCTGCACTCTTCCACCTTGGATCATCATGCAGATGCCGACCTTCGACGGTGTACGTTGTGCGGGGGAGGCGATCTCGTGCCTTAGTCCATCATGTTAGATGGTGAACTGTGGATGGCGATCGAGTCCTCCAGTTTCTTAAATGAGGAGGGAGATCGAGGAGACTTCCGAGGTCTCCTTCTCTTGATTGAAGCATGTAGGGACGGTCGCCGAGGCTGATCCAGGGGTCGGCTCATATGAGCTTTCCAGCCTGTTTTATGTTTGACTCGGACGATCGTCTATAAAGATAGGTAGGGGCTTCGGCTAAACCAATAAGCTGTCCAACTTGCCCTCCTCGAACAATCTCCAGAGCTGTTTGAGGAGGTCGCGGCATTTGTTGGTGCTGTGGCCGGGACTCTTATGGTACGCACAATATTGATTGTTGTCTAGGTGACCGTGGTCCCTTATCGCCTTTAGCTTTTTGAGCTCTTCGTGCCCCTTGATGGCATAGAAAATATGTGCCGGAGTTCTGTTGAACGTATGGAAGAGATGGGTTTCCATGTCCTCGAAAGCCTTGAGATCTCCGGGTGTCTTGGCGATCGCCTTCTTTGCTTTGGCGATCGCTATCTTGTGGACAAGAGGTGGCGTTTCCTCGCCTAAGCGGAGGGTGAGTAGCCTTTGCCTGGCCAGAAAGTTGGCAGCTTTAGCGCGGAAGATCGCGTAAGTTGGGGGAATATCCTTGGAGAGATGTCTAAACATGGGAGAGTGACCGCGGAATCCCCCCATGACCGAATAGAGAGCGAGCTCGTCACTGACGGGTTCGCCGGTGAGGATGATTTCGTCCACTCGGTCAATGTAATTTGCGTCTGACTCGTCTTTCCCCTGCTTGATGTTTATCATACGGTGGGGGCCTTCTGGTCTAGCGACCTTGCTGGCGAAGTATGACGTGAAGTCATTCGCCAGTTTCTTAAAAGATGTGATTGATCGTGGTGGTAGTGAGACGTACCACCTATGAGCCAGCTCGCCCAATTTTAACGGGAAGATCCGGCACTTGGTTGTATCAGATGCCCCACACCCAGTCATGTAAATTCGGAATTTACTCAGGTGGGTTTCGGGATCCGATCTCCCCTCATACAGACGTGTTTTGGGAGGAGCGATCGTTGGTTGTATGGGGGCAAGCTAGATGTGGACCGCGAGTGGCTCGGTCGGCCCGGCGATCTTTTTGCTGGTGCTTGCCCCAGTGTCCAAGAGTGCTCTCATCTCGTCGAGCTGGCGTTGTATGGCGGCCATCGCCGTGGCCTGACTGCTAGCGGCTCGGCGCTCGGAGCGGGAGCCGAGGCGATTGAGTACTGATTCCCTGGCGATCGGGGCGGAAGTCAGACGGCTGACCTGCGTTCGGCTGAGAGGTGGGCAGGTCGAACTCCTGGTGACGGATTCGGGTTCCGTCTTTTCGAGGTTGGAAACAGAGTGCCCCGGTCGCTAGGATGGGTCGCGCCCCAAGCGATCGAATATGGATCCGTCCGGCCGTGCGAGAGCCTTTCCTCGCGAATTGGGGCTTTCTGACGATCGCTCGTTCAGTAGCCCGCTGAATTTCCGTTTTCCCATGCGGCGGATGATCGAGGGAGTTATCGCGGGCGACGCGCATGCTCTCCGTCGCTCCTCCAGGATGGCCATAGCCTCCTCGATCTGTTCTTCGGTTTGGAACTGATCGAGTGAGAGGTTGGGGCCATCTCTCGGATGCGGGATCGAGAGTCTCGCATTGCTGCGGCTTCCCCCCGTCGTTGGTTGGGGTTCGGACTGAGCCGGGATATGGTGTCCGGCGGTTCGGAGAGCGGCTTTCTTCGATGTACCGGCGGACGTCATGACTCTGAAGGTTTTCTTTGAAGTGCAGTGAGTGTCACTTCAAGTATATGCCCCGAGAACAGTGAGTGTTCTTCGGGACGGTAGAAATAAAAATGTGAGGGTTAAATGTCCTTCCTCTAGCGCCAATTGTTGCTACCCAAAATATTATCCGGAGATAGATATTGCTGGAATGGATGGGATAGCAAACAAATGCAAGAGCACTTCTGTGAGAAAGATAAATAACACAAGATTTGCCGGGATTGTTAGTCCCGGGCTTGAATGCTCTCGCGAGATATTATTAATACTAATATTCGGGGATACAAGTACTAATGTAAGAATACAATTACAATGAGTGTAAAGATTCTTGTTATCTTAGCTAGTGAGCGTGTAGATTGCCGGAAGAACCAGATTTGATGCTCTGTGAGTTCTTGTAACAAAGGAGATGAACAGTCGCGGCGGTGAGAGATCGACTGTCTCTCACGGAGAGTATTTAGCTGGATGCTTGGGCTCCGGGGCTTATGAATCCCTTGGAACCTGTCTAGTGGAGACTTGCTGCTTCTGCCGATCGTGTTCTGGACGAGAGATTCGGAGAGAGAAGTCCTGAGATGGATTCCGGTGAGAAAGCCGGGAGCTTGGTGATATGTGTGTTCTACTGTATTTCTGTTGTGGGAGAAATGAATTCTGAACGCAAGTCAAATGAATTCGGAACCTTTTTCCATTAGGAGGAGGTTCTCTATTTATAGGACATGGATGTGCCGGGCGATCGCCTTTTCTGCATTATAATAATCGGGCGATCGTGTTTTAGCACGTGGGCATGTCTCCTTAACGTCTGCAGGAGTTGCTGGCAGTCAACTGTGCAGTCCAATGGGGAGCTTACACGCGTCCTGAGTTGCTGTCACGGGCGGTCCCACTGCCAACTTTCGGCGCGCCTGCCGGTAGGTGAGGTAGGTGACAGGCTGTGGTCAAAGGTCTTGTCCGCCAGCAGAATATCTTGTCTGTCAGCGAAGATCTCGTATGCCAGCGCCTTTTGTGGATCTGCACGTGGGTGCTTTTTTTAGATTCAGTTCTTGATGACTTTGACGGGCGATCGTCTCTGCTCGGGGCGTAGGTCGATTGCCCTTAGCCGGTCATTAGAGTAGATCGCCAGCTGCCAAAGGGCGATCGCCTTGGAAGACGATCGCTAGGTACCTGATGGTGGTCTGATATCTTTGACTTGGCGAGCTAGCCATAGTTTGACTGATGTTGACTTGGTCGCTCGGCCTTACAGTCGATCGCCTGTCGGGATGAATAAATCGTGACACAACAGTTATGAACTCCAAAACTTCGTGGATTCATAGTATAACAACATGTCTTCGACTTCCCAAAGACTCCAGTCGTGGACAGGAAGGATAGGGAATGAAATGAGTGAAAAAAACGACTGCTCGGCCATATTTATAGCTCGCCGACATGGCGCAAAGAACGCCAGACAGCGCCGTGTGTCTCGGCCGTGTCTCAAGAAGCCGCTACCATGGCCGACCCGGCGCAGACACGGCGCCGCAGCGCCATTTTCGTGGCCGTGTCGCATGTGTCCGGGCAAATTTCTCCGCATGCACAAAATTACGTCCGAACCACAACGACGATCCGAACGACCCCAAAACCCGAACCTGAATACACATCGAAGTTACGGTTACGAAGTACTCGCAAAGACGAATCTAAGATCTAATAGAACACACGATTCCGACCACCCGAAGGCTCGGAATTCGACAACGGAAGTAATTACCCAAAACTTTGGGAAATTACGAAAATGGCCCAAAACGTCCAAAAATCACGATACGCGATCGAAACACCAAACCAAAGCTCGCAACATGAATAATAACATTAAATGAACTTACGAGAAACTCGAAACAACAGCTTTGACGAGATTCGCAAGAATCGAACTCAAGTGCGGAAAAGTCGCTAAAAAGCTCGGAACTCAACAAAACGATACCGAAATGAACTCGGATGACAAAAAGTGCAGAATTAATCATTCTCGAAATGACGAAAAGGTCATGAGAGAGTCGTCAAAACGGACTCCGGCCGAAAAAGAAATTTACCGAAAATCGAAAATTGCGGATATTACATTCTATCCTCCTTAAAAGAAGTTTCGTCCCGAAACTTAAAACAAGTAGAGAGAAGCAATATCCCGCCAGGAAAACTCAATGAGATACGCAAGGAAATGCGTAACTTACGCCCATCGGCGAAACGTTACAAGCAACGCAAAGGAATATACGGGGTGAAAACACGCTCCACGACGACCAACACAACGTCGCCGTTAGGGATATAACAAAACCAACAAGTGACAAGCGTCATCAAATGGATAATACAATCAAGTCAATTATCCGAACAATCACAAAACACAACGGATGAAAATCAATACGATTGACCAACCCAACGGTACATCAATCAAAACGCGAGCCAATCGCTGAACAAATACGGAATTCCACCGCCCAAGGGTTGGAAGATCGAAAACGAGACTAATTTTCCGAACTTGGAAAGGTCACAACGATATATAGATCAATTTGGGACAATATCAGAACTCGCTCGAATGACAAAGGTGAGAAACAACACCAGGTCAGAAGCATCAACGAACACAGTCGAGTCGTTACGGTTGGACGAAATAGAAGAGAAAGAAAGAAAAATGTGGGTATTACATCGTATCACCTTTAAAAGAGGTTTCGTCCCGAAACCTAGACAACGAGAACGAAGTGCTGGAATAGTAACCTTCCCAACCATATCCTCTTGGTCCACATCCGATCTTCAAGTCCATTAGTATCGTGGTCACGACTGTGTCCTCTGCCCATCGGCATACTAAGCGGATTCCCACTCAATACGATTGCACAACTTCGCAAAATATTATGCTAAAGTACCAACTCAGCACGACATATCACATAAGGTAACCAATAACAACTCGAAAAGAAAATCCACGAGGTATCCTTTTAAAGGAAATCTTTTGAAAATCCTAAGATTTGTATGCTATTTAAAATAAACTTTAAAAGTACTTTTGGTACCTCGGGTTGTTTCATCAAAACTTGTAAACAACATATTTTAACCGTCTCATTTGAAATCATTTGAAGTCATCATGCCTCTACGTATCATCATCACCGTTAACAACTAACAAGTTAACCATGCAAGATCATCAAATCATTCTTACATACTCTAACATTTCCAAATCCGAGTTTGAACTTTACATCGAGTGAGATTTTTCATCTTTCACTATATTTTTTTTTGAAAATAAAAATCGCATTGGTTTTTGAAATAAAATATTTTTATGGTGTGAAAGATTTTTGAAAATCACTCACTCGAATTATTTGAAAATACAACAATACGTTAAAAATCATTTTCGAAAATTCTCCCAACACTTCACAAACATCAACGACGGTAATATTTTACAAAATGTCTACATGTACTTTAAAACAACTCTTTCAAATACCATCGAGGTTTTATTTGAGAATCCAAGGCCGGCTTGCAAATTCTAAATAATTTTCAAAGTATACACGGAGCCGCCGATTAATCGAACCGTCAACACTTTGTGAAGTTTCTAGGAAAGTGTTTTTGAACACACACAGCAGACATAATTTATCAATTCATCAAACACAATCAAATATCACCTAGCAATACGAAAAGTCTTAACACACATTCACGCACAACAGTTGTTATCACTAGACACCACGTAGAGAATACAACTACAGGTGATTGGCCGCAAAAGTTAGACCTAACGGCTATAATGCGGTTCCATAGCCTCTGCCTGTGTTGATTAGCGTATGCATAACAAAGATTAACGTGCGCTAAACACGCCACGTTAGCGCGCGTTAGGCTCGTATTAAGCCTGTGCTAACTGCTCTAATCACCAACACGATTGCAAACATATAAGAGGTAATACTAGACTCGAAGGTTACAAATAAGCAACAACATACGAGTCTAAATGTCATCGATTCACATAATTATAACATCTCACAAGCAACCATCAAAACAAAATCATCTTACAAAAACGAAAATTTTACTTCTCAATAAGGAGGGCTATCTCAACACATACAAACCGATGGACTCAACATTCATGTTACTATTTTAATCATAAAACTGGCACCACTGCTCAACTACGAGAGCATCATCAATACGCATCTTCTGACCAACATTCATGAAACCGAAAAGTTACAAACGAGAGTCACGTCAGTATATTTTGAAGACCTTATTTGAGTTAAAAACTCGAGTTTTGAAAACTTATAGTATGAGATGAGAATGAAATATCGGTAGTTTGAAGTCTAAAAATTTTCGACCTTGAGGTCATCATACAAAAATCAAAATTTTTCCTCCCTTGGAGAACATTTTAAAAATTTACGTGGCTCCCTGGAAGCCTTCGAAACTAAAAATTCCAAGGTTGTTGCTCTAGCAAGAAAAACAGTTCATACAAGGATACATTTGGCCATATCATTCTTCATTTTAGCACAAAACGGGAATTAACAAATATATGTCACTTACTCACGATGCACCTTCAAATACTACAACATAACACAGAATCATACAGGCTCGCATAGCTTGTGGCACAACATGTAGTAGGGAGACTTACATCCACAGATCGCACGAAGATGATGGATGCACCTTGATACTAATCACGGCCGACATCCCAGACGACGCGTCGCGACACGACTCAGTCAGACAAAATCTAACAATACAAGACTCAACAACACATAACTCGACCCGACAGCCTAGGTTTCCTCAACCTAAGCTCTGATACCATAAATGTAACACCCCCAGATCAAACCGGGAATATTACACGCCGCAGACCCTCTCCGTGAGGATCCACCAGGCTAGACATCAAAACAACACATTACATTACATAACGATGAATCAAACTAACGGACCAACAGACCGATTTGGTCTTTCGTCACTGACTTACAAATCAAAATACATAAACTCATCCAGACTCATACCCACGCAAGGGTAAAATACTTGCAACAACGAACAATAAGACTGCGGAAAAGACAATACAATGGACTCCGACTAACTGAACCCAAAACTGGCCTTCATGTGATTAGTATCATTCGTCTTTCATCATCCCTCGTACCGATCCTGTGTCTTGCTCCCGAAAACCTGCATGTACCTGGACACAATACAGATATCCACCCCCCGATTACTCGGGGGTTAGCAAAACTCCACTGTTTCGCTAGTGCAAGTATAAAGTGCAAATACGAGCCATACACAACACATTCCGAGAATACAACGAAAGACTTCCCGAGGTATATTTAGTTAAAAATAGTTCAAGTCTTGAAAGTAGAAACGAAGTAAGTAAGCACTTTGAAAACACTTCCAAATCTCGGGAGTTTTAAAAACATTTGAAATTGAAAAGTTCTTAACTCCTCGAAAGTCATTTAGGGTCACAGCCCCAAAGTTCTTTATCCAAAATATAAATCCGCTAACAAAATACGGGGTCCACGGCCCAACCATTTCGATCACAAAACACAGGGCCAACGACCCGATCATCCACATTTAGTAACAAGGACCCATTACACATAACACATTATTCTTATGCCATTCTAGCCAAGCACCAAGACTCGATATATAATGTCTCTCGACCCCGAGCGCAAAGCATTGTGATACTCCAGACAATATCACAATTAATCATCAAAACATCAACATCAATATCACAGAAACCACACTTGGTAACCCGTGGTCGTACCCATTAGTATCGGCCCCCAGAGGCCCCGTCGGACCGTCCCCAGGTGGGAAACCACTTTCGTGGCCGTACCCATTAGTATCGGCCCCCAGAGGTCCCGTCGAACCGTCCCCAGGTGGAAGAACATCAACACACGCACCCAAGTCCACTTCCGTGGCCGTACCCATTAGTATCGGCCCCCAGAGGCCACATGCCATCCCCAGGTGGAAGAACAACAATTCACAGATTATAAAACCACGACTCTCAAAGGTCAAACACACAAAATATATATAGTCGAGGTACCTTGCTAGAATGGCCAAATTATCCAACACGTACTTACGACCCAAAACTATAACAATTCACAAGGAAGCACAAGATCTCAACAGCACCGAACGACACAACCAATATCACACAAACTCACATATTCATCCATAAACACGTGACTCCAAGCACATAATTTGACAAAAGAATTACACTTTACATTTACCAACGACATAATCATACGCAATGACATCACAAGAAAGTAAGGTGATTCTATACTCGACACTAGCACACATATTCAACTAAGCATATTAATTCCCGACACACACGGGTCACCTTTACAAAAACCATGATGGTAAATATACCGATTCTTTTGAAAAATGGTTATTAATATTTATTTAGCACATATCGACTATTAACAACCATAATATCCACAAAACACGTAATGTATGGGCAAGATACTTGCCTCGATAATCGATAACGGACACTCCCACAATCACGGATCAGTCGGGACACCTCGAACACCTACGATCCTCCGGCGAAGACAATGAATACACCCACGATCGAAAAGCTTGAAGAAAACGACGAACGGAAGGGTTCCGACTCGAATTCTTTGCGAGAAATCTGACCCTAACATCATACCATCAATAAATTAACGAACGAACGAGGAAGAATAATCGTAGAACGCTCGAATCGTCTTTGCGACATTTTATCGAACACCTTCAAGGCGTCGATAAGATTCTCAATAAAACGACGAATCCTCGGCGATTCAACCGAGGAACAGCAAGAAATTTGACATAATATTGTTTAACAATCATAAATACATCACTATTCTGAGTTAAAACGGATTAAACGGACAAATCGAACAAAATCCCCAAAACTAGATTTTAAGAAAACTTGCCTTGATTCGCTGGATTGAAGGATGTTACGTGATGATCAATTGATGTTATGAACTCCAAAACTTCGTGGATTCATAGTATAACAACATGTCTTCGACTTCCCAAAGACTCCACCATGACAGAAGGATAGGGAATGAAATGAGTGAAAAAAACGATCGCTCGGCCATATTTATAGCTCACGGACACGGCAAGAAGAAACGGCCTGCATGGCGCCGTGTGTCTCGGCCGTGTCTCGGCTACAGTCATGGCCGACCGGCGCAGACACGGCGCCAGCAGCTGCTGTGGCCGTGTCGCATGTGTCCGGGCCCCTCCAGACAGACCGAAAATTACGTCCGAACCACAACGACGATCCGAACGACCCCGAAACCCGAACCTGAATACGAATCGAAGTTACGGTTACGAAGTACTCGCAAAGACGAATCTAAGAGCTAATAGAACATACGAGTCCGACCACCCAAAGGCTCGGAATTCGACAACGGAAGTAATTACCCAAAACTTTGGGAAATTACGAAAATGGCCCAAAACGTCCGAAAATTACGATACGCGATCGAAACACCAAACCAAAGCTCGCAACATGAATAATAACATTAAATGAACTTACGAGAAACTCAAACAATAGCTTGACGAGATTCGCAAGAATCGAACTCTAGTGCGGAAAAGTCGCTAAAAAGCTCGGAACTCAACAAAACGATACCGAAATGAACTCGGATGACAAAAAGTGCAGAATTAATCATTCTCGAAATGACAAAACGGTCATGATCGAGTCGTCAAAACGGACTCCGGCCGAAAAAGAAATTTACCGAAAATCGAAAATTGCGGATATTACATGTCGGGGGCGGATTCTGGCGTCCACCCTGAGCTATCTGAGCAAGCTGGGCTACTAACTGCTGAAGTACGGCAGTAGCCCCGACGTCGGCATTATTACCCGACGGCACTGAGTGAGAGGCTGAGTCCGCAGAGGACTGAGAAAGTGAGCCCTCTTCATTATCAGCACCCCGACCACAGCCTCGGCCGCGTCCCCTAGCTGGTCTACCACGACCTCTCAACATACTTAAGGAAGAATGAAAAGAACAAGATCAGAAAGATTCACAATTGACAAAGTTGGTATCACAATTCATAATTCCGAACAACGCAAGAAAACGAATTACAGAAATATAAGAGTTCGAGGAGACTTACAGCCACGGGTTGCACGAAAAGATGGTAGCATGATGATATAAGGCTCAACGACTGACTCTAATGACGCAACTGACAGACCCAAAAATTTACCGACAGCCTAGGTATTCAAAACCTCGCTCTGATACCATAAATGTAACACCCCAATTCACAAATGGGACATTACACGCCGTAGAACCCTCGTGAGGTCTACCAGGCTAACACATGACACATAACCACAATGAAATCCCAAAAGATGCACTCAAAAGTAAATAAGGCCGTGGCCTCGGCCAAAACATTTCAACGGAGTACATGAAACATAAAGTAAATATCAATTCATTGCCCACACAGGGGACTTAAACCAAGTTTAGAAGTAAACAGTCTAACTCCAGTACTCGACAAATGCAACGACAAAATATTAAAGAAATATAGACTCGAGCCACATCATCAAGCCAGCCCATCCTTTGCGTGCATGTCCCGTGCCTGCTCCTCAGCTCTCCCGGTACCTGAAATGCATAAGATGCATTTCCCCCATTTAAGGGGTTAGCATTCGAATAGCTAGTGCAAGTACACAATTACACAACATTATATACAAATATGGTTTTACACGATCATCTCAATCAGATATCATTTGCCATAAATATTCCGGAATACTACATTGGCAATCAATTCAGTTTCAATCATCACGATATCACAAAATCACAACTGGTATCCCATGGCCGTACCCCTTAGTATCGACCCCGGACATCCCGTCGAACGCTCCGGTGGAATACCACTTCCGCGGCCGTACCCCTTAGTATCGACCCCCAGACATCCCGTCGGACACTCCGGGTGGAAGTTCAACCACACACGCACCCAAGTCCACTTCCTCGGCCGTACCCCTTAGTATCGACCCCCAGACATCCCGTCGGACACTCCGGGTGGAAGGAACACAACTCACGCACTCGAAAACCACAATTCATTAATCATTTCGAAAACACAACATACATAATGAAATGTAATACATATACTTGCCTTGAACAAGACGAAACGAAGGAAACGACGAAGGAATAGGTTTTGGTCCGAACAATCCTCCCAAATCCATTCCTAACACAATAACGGTATATAACAAGTCTCAATAATGCGGAAAGGTAAGAATTAATCCTAGTTCTACCCGTTGGGGCAATTCATCGAACATCAAGAGTGCATAGGGAATTGAAATCGGTCAACGGTGTAATAACGGGATTTCATCCCATCCAATAACAAGGGAACCAAGGGTCACGAGTATACTATCGAAATCTAACAACAACATCGGTTAAATCGGATTAAAAGACAAGATCACCACCAAACCCTCCCCAAATTCATACTAGGGTATAGGAGATCTTACCTCTTGAAGATCAAAGCACTTTGATCCGAAGAACACGTGTTAGATCCGAAATCCGAGCTTCACGATCGAAAGGAGATGAAGAAAATCACACAATCAAGTGATAGATGAAGGAAAATCTCCCTCTCAAGCCTCTCTCTCTCGTATGGTGGATGAAATGAGAAAAATGAGTGAATCTCGCTGAAAAAAACGCAGTTATAGAGTTGACTGCCCTGTGTGCCGCGGCCCAGCCGAAGTGTGCCGCGGCACAGGCCAAAATCGCGCCAGTGATAGGCGGCAGGTCGCGGCCGGACGAATGTGCCGCGCAGTGACTTCAGAAGGTGCCGCGGCCGTCGGCATGTGCCGCGGCACACGAAAGGTTTGGCCGATAAGTGCAACACGAGTGTGCCGCCCGGACGAGTGTTCCGCGGTGACTTCGGAAGTGTGCCGCACTGCCGGCATGTGCCGTGGCCCACGCAGACAGATCGCCGGCCAGAATCGACAATGTGTGCCGCGGCGCACATTCCTTGTGCCACGGCCCACACCCCCCTTGGGTCCCAAAATGATGAAAAATGATCCGGGAAGAGAGTAAAAGCAATAGGAATCGATATTTGGGAAACAATAACACGAAATGGAAGTACGGAAACCCCAAAACGGTCCGAGGTACACAACCAAAATAGAACAAGGAACAAATTCCCTAAACTTATAGGAAGTCACAAAAACGGCCCAAACATCCGAAAATCACGATACAACGTTGGATTAACAATCCGAAACTCACAACATGCTCTACTCAACCATACGAACTCATGGAAATAGGAAAACGACGAAACCGAACGAGTTTAACGAGAATCGAATACACATGCTATAAAGTATAACTCAAGATGAAATTACGTAAAAACATCATCGAGACTCATCCCAACGGAGAAACTCCAATAACAAAATAGATTCAGAATTCCAAAACAGTGCCAAGCGAGTTGTCCGAAACGAATATACACCGAAAATAGAAATTACCAAAAAATAGAAAACACGGATATTACACTAACCATAAATTCCTGAAAGGAAAAACAAATAAATAAAATTACACAAAAATAAAATAATATTCAAATTAAAACTAGAAATACTGAAATCGATATTAGTAAAATAATGAGTCCCCGGCAACGGCGCCAAAAACTTGTTGCGAGATTTTGTGAACGCAAGTGCACGTTATCGTAGACAAGTAATAAAGTGATAAGTAAGATATCGTTCCCACGAGGACTGACTTACTAACTATCAATTTATGAGTATTCTAATTTTATCTGAACTACCGAAATTTGAGATGCGAGTAGTAATTAACGAAAATTAATAAAAGAATAAATGGTGAAATCGATTGTTTTAAGAAAGAAAATCAAATAAGGAAATAATCTAGGATTGTGAATCCACCTCGGTTTATCCGAATTACTCTCGATTATAAGAATTTAATGACTTCCCAATTTATTGAAGGCGAAGGTTGCTAAAATACTCTGCCGCCTCTCCCGAGGTCAATAGATTTTTCTAAGGCGAATAACACACTCTATTCCTAGGTGGATTAATTCGACAAAAGGCAAAAAGCACGGAATCTTCAGAACGGCCACGTAATTCCTATATGTATATTCCTATCTCATAAGATAAAACGGTTCTCACCAATTTTTCCTACCAACTCTCCACTACCGATTCGAGTTGCGTAATTAAAACAATTCAATTATAGGCCACACAATTGAAAGCATTAAGAACAATTGGGGAAAACTCAATAGAAAAGGGAATTATATTGATAATGCAAAATCGAAAGTTAATTCATCAAAACCTCGGTTTCATCAAAATCCTAGAATAGGTTTCTAGCCTGACATGCTAGAAAATAAAAATACATAAAGAATTAAAGAAATCATAAAGATCAAACGCAGTCGAAGAACTCGGATTCCTCTGTTCTCTAGCTTCCGCTCTCTGCTCCTTGGTGTTTTTCTTCTTCTTTTTGATTCCTCGATTGATTTCGATCCTCTCGATGATGCCAGTCTTCAGACTTTTAATCTCTATTTATAACCCTCATTCGTCTCCAAAACGCGTTCGGGAATTAGGTTGAGAACAGGCTCCAAAAACGGCCCAGAAACGTGGTAAATCCATCAAAACTGCCCCGTGGGCCGCGGCTCAGTAAGTGTGTGTCGCGGCCCTTAACGCTCAGCGCCTTACGCCTGGGCGCAGTTTTCTTCATGGGCCGCGGCTCAGCATCCTCGTGTCGCGGCCCCCGGTACAGTGGGTTCGGGGCTTGCTAGTCACCTTCCTGTGCCGCGGCTCAGCATACGGGTGCCGCGGCTCATGACCAGAATTTCGTCGTTTCCGCCCGTTTTTCGTTGTTTAGGCTTCCGGACTCCAATTTCCTGCAAAACATATAAGAATAGTGCATTAAAAGCTCATTTATGCATATTTAGACTTAAACTGGATATAAAATAATGATAAATAAACGCATAAAAATACGCCTAACAAACGCGAGGGATGTCATTAGTTCAACACGTAGCGATGCTGCCAACTCAGATGACGATGCTACTCATTCACCGGGAGATAATCATTCTGTCAGGGAGTCGTACCTGAGATGCAGCCCAATCGGAAGGTGTTAGGGGTGACCCATTCATATTTATGTAGGGCATGATGGCCCAGATGACACAGATGGCACGTCTGATGGAGACGATACAGAATGACTCAGCAAGCTCCTCTGCCGTCACCTCAGAGGCAAGAGAGGAGTGTGAGCAGTATAATCAGCAACATCTCTCGCCAAAGGCCACCTACTTTTGAGGGCTCATCTGAGCCGGCGGATATTATTCACTGGCTTGAACATTTCGAGAAGCTATTTGCTATGGTGGAGTGCTCCGAAGGGCACAAAGTTTCAGTCGCGACTTACTATCTGGGTAAGAGCGCTCACTCATGGTGGCTATTTTTGAAACCCACCGACGGACCTTGCACTTGGGACCAGTTTAAGACCCTCATGTTGGAAAGGTATTATCCGGCCCCACTCAGGAAGGTTAAGTTATCAGAATTACTTAGTCCCGACCCCTCAGCGGAAGAACATGTTCTCGCCATCGCCGAGAAGTTTCAGGAGCTACTTCCCTTTGCCTCATCTATTATCCACTCCGAGGCGGATAAAATCAAGTACTTCAGTAAGAGGATGAAACCTCGTATGCGGATGCAATTGCTTATTCATCATTGCACCACCCTAGCCGAATTCATTGAGAAAGCTCTTACTTATGAGCTTACCGCTGAGCAAATTGCTAAGCAAGAAACTTCATCTGCTGTCAAGAAATCGAAGAATCATAATCAGTCCGAATGTAGTTGGGCAACCTTCAAGAAGCCTCGCACGGGCTCTACTTTTTCTAAGCGACCTCCGATGGCGCCTAAACCTGCGGAATCTTAGTCCCGAGGTGCCAGTTTGGCCATCACCTGTTTCAGTTGTGGAGAACAGGGTCATTACAGCACTAAGTGTTCGAGGCAGACTATCACGTTCAACATCTGTGGGATTGCCGGGCATAAGGATCGTTTCTGCCGAAGAGATTCGAGATCTACTCTGACGGCATCTCAGACCCTGAAGCAGTCGGTTGTTCAGAATCAGGCCACTCAGTCCACGTCATTTAAGACGATGGGAGCAAATAAAGGCGGAGCCCATAGTTATCAGAGAAGAGCATCCGGTGCAGGTACTGGCAAGCCCCGAATTTACGAGATGAAGAGGACCGACGATCCGGATGCCCGAATGATCTCAGTACACTAGAAATTCTATCTCAACCTGAGTGTACCCTTTTTGATATCGGCGCATCACATTCATTCTTTTTCGAGTCATGTTCGAGTAGACTACACCCGGATATTGCTACTAGTTGCGAACCTTATGTCATTGGTCTGCCAGACGGTAGAAGAATTAACGGAAATCGTGAAGTTAAGAACTGTATGATTCAGCTTAATAGCCGTGAATGGTTGGCGGACCTAATCGTGGTAGACTTACCTAAGGACGACATAATCTTGGGTATTGATTGGATGGATCGTCATGATGCCACCCTTAGTGTCCGTAAGCATATGGCCACTATCATTTCAGATGATGGAGTCGAGTGTGTATTTTAGGGGGTAACCCCAGCTGTTCCAGAAGAGTTATTAATATGATGAAAGTAGTGAAGTTATTCAAACAGATGAACGTTGGAAAGATTCTGGTCAAAGTCAACATACTCAACGGACAGTTTGACAATTGCATACAATGGATATATGAGTTAACACACGCTACGATGTAAGGTTAACATATGCTACACCAGATTGATAACGTACGTAATATCAAGTGACAACGTACGTAACAGAAGAAATGAAATCTACTGGACTAAAACTGGAAGTCGATAACGTACGCTACATGGCATGTATAACGTACGTAATGAGCCATAATGCATGCTATGAAGAAAGGCTAGCGTACGCTACATAGTCAAAAGGAGCTAACGGCTAGTTGGATGAAAATGGCTATAAATACCAAACCATTAGATATCAAACAACACAACAACATTGAGCAAAGCATTCATACTTGAGATATCATTGTAATCATTCTAGTTGATTGTATTTGGGCTTATCTTGTTTAGTGATTGAGTGTTATACACGAAATCATACAAGAGAGGAAAAAGAAAGGATACGATTGGATTCGGTGTTATTAGGATCAAGGATCCGGAATTGTTAGATTCACAATCGATACCAACGTGAGGTTTATCTAGTACCCATAGAAAGCTAGATTGGTTAATTCCTTGTCCAATAGAAAAGGAAAATGGTTTAACTTGGACCGACATAAAAAAAAGTGATTGAACGGTTTACTTGGACCGATAGAAGATGAGTTTGTAACGGTTATCCCTCGACTGATAGAAGAGAGGTGAAGAGGTTGATATTTAGCATATAGAAAATGATACCGAGAGAGACGTAGGCACGTTTGGCCGAACCTCTATAAATCCTGTGTTGATTTATTTTTCGCACCTTTATTTAAATCGCTTTCGCAATGCGAAAGAGTTTTATAAATCTATCTCCAAATGGCGATACCGACCGATCTTGCTCCAACAGGTCTGGGTTCCATAGTTGTAAAAAGTGAAATTGAACCGAACCGAAACCAAACTATTAAATTTGGAGAGGGTTTGGGGAACCCGGATCTTTACCCCGACCGAAATCTAATCAAGGTCGTACTTTGACCTATTTATTTTCAAAGTCCCAATAATTACTTGCCTGCCACCTTCGCCTTTTACTCCAGAGGAAGGTGGACACTATACTTAACTAAAAAAATAGAGTAATTACTTGTCCGCACCCTTTTTAATTATGTCTTGTTGGAGTGTTTTGGTTTGAAGAGAATACATTTGATACATTAGGGTCTCAGAAATATGCTTTAACGAACTTTGAAAAGTATGATGAATTGGTTTTCGAACTGCGGACAATCGAATCCGATGAGTATTTGAATGGGTTTATTTGCGGATGGGGTAACAATTTGAGATTACTTCCATATGATGCATAAGGTGTTTGGTTTTTCAATTTTTGGAGCAAGATGTCTGTCGAGGGTTTTTAAGAGGATAATTTACTAGAGAAAGTTGATTGAGTTTGAATATTGGCGTATGAATGGGATATATATAATGGTTTATTAAGTATTCCCACCTTGTTATATCTTGCACAAAGTATTGACTTACAGAACTTTAGGGAGAGAAATATAATAAGGTGACATCAGTTTGGTTTGTATTAAGACATTTATTATAAAAAGAAACTCTATTGATTTATCTTTTTTGCTTTATTATAATCTCTTGAAACACGTTATCAATATGTAGCTCTAGAATTTTTTTTTACAAAATTCTGAAAAAAGGGCCTAAACCATAGCCAACACCCCGCCCTCCACCACTGCCTCAGTCGTGCACCGCATGCCGACTACCGCTGTGCTGATACATACAAGCCCCGGCCCGCCGTTACTGCCCCAGTCGTGCACCGCCGGTCGACTACCACCGTGCCGATCCAAATCAGACTCCGACCACCGCATTGGCCGATCAGATCAACCTTCGCCACCTTCCACCGCGATTAAGCCCCGATCAGCCCCATCCCCATCGTCCGACAACCCCATCCAGACAAGAGCTCCTGTACCAAGAACCGCACCGAGCTCCGTCTCCCATCGTCCGATCCGTTGTGCCAAGACCATCGATCCCTGCAACCGAGTTCCAATCTGGAAGCCGCGACCCGACCCAAACTAGCTAGACCAACTTACTTTGTGATCTTCCGGATCCGCCAAAGTTGCACCCCTGATTTCACGTCATCACATCAAGTACCACCCGGTAGATGGGAGCACACCATCTATTGCTCACATGCCTAATTTTATAATCGAGATAATTATTTTAATTTGTCCTTATATCAATTCTATCTTTTTGGGCATTTTTCTTTTGGGGACATAGGTTATTAGGTTCTTTATCTCCCATGTTATTTTATAGTGGACGAGACTGCGAGAGAAGTTGTGACACCCCAAACTAGGCGGCTATCACAATGTCGTGGACCCCCAACTAGGACCCACTAGGCGAATGAAATACAATGATTTAAATAATATAACTGTAGTACCGAACCACATTATATTACCAATTTCTCCGATGAGGAGTTTAAAGTACAATACACCTAGGATTACAGAATACATATATATTTCATATGAAGATGAAATATACAACACCAAATTAAAATGAAAGTCCAAACGAAAATGCAGCGGAAAACACACATGAAGGAAACATGAATAGCTTAAAAGATTGGGGCCCCTACTAGTATCACTGGGACTCCTGGACATCACCATGCTCTTCCCGTGCCTTTGCCTTGTCATGACCTAAAAACAACATCCCCAACGAGGTCAGTTACACAAAACAACAATCCTCAAGAGTTGAACAAATACAATAATCACATGTCTTAGTTATGAAGTCAAGTTTGAAAAAGGGGCATCATAGTACGCCGGAATGGGATGTGCAAGTACACAAGTCTCCGAGTGTTCGGAAAACCTGCTTAAACACACGCACTTGTGCCAATTAGTCTCACGGAGGCACGTTACCGTATGCACGGTCCAATGTGCCGGATTACCCGCATAACACATGACCATTGTGTGCCCGACTAAAACTTCCACACATATACCACCCGACAACGCAATACGATTCCGGAAGGTCACAAGAACAAAAGCAACCATAATGAATAATAATGAATAGAAATCCGACAAGGGCCAAGAATGACTCACCAAGGTGAAATAATAACATAATGAGTGATAGCTCAATGAAATGATAGGAACCGTCGTTCCTCGTGAATTAAATGATTAGTTTGATAATTACAAGTCTCAACATGGTTAATATACTATGAATGAATTACATGTATGAATGAACAACAACGAAAAGAATGATTATCCTTTCAACTGAGCAAGAATTAACTTGCCTCGGATGAGAGGAAAGGGTACGAATGCCAAGGTACTAAGGTTGAAGGGAAATGACAACTCCGAACCTAGACAAGTTCGTAATCAACTATCAATAACCCATCGGTAGGAAAATAAGTTGGAATCCACCCGAAAAATACTACCCACGATACATCTATTCCGATAATAAAATCTCTAGATGGTGAATCACACTCAACCATCCCAAATACTCAACAATTCCAGAAATATACCAATAAATTCGTAGGAGCACATGTCTACAATACAATAGGAATCTAACTCGAAGAGATCGGAAGGAAAATCCCCAAATCCCGAAATTATATGGTTATGCAAAGTTTAACTTGATTTGGAACGGTGGAGAGGATTAAATGTAGAATAATCCGAACTAGAAGCTTGAAGATGTTGATAGATGATAGTAGCTCGAAGAGATCTTCACAAAATCGCCCAAAATCGCCCGAAATCACACAGGGAATGAGGAGAAATGAAAAAAATGACGAAATGGGGTTGAAATGTCCTATTTATATTAACCCAGCTTAGCATGCGCTAGCTTCTGAGATTAGCGTGCGCTAGCGGGTTCACCCGGTAGTCCAATGAACTCTGCCTACCTCGTTAGCGTGCGCTACATATACTTTGTATCATGCATTAATGCCTTACTCTTAGCGTACGTTAACCGAGTGTTGCGCGCGCTACCTGATAGTTGGTGTCCAGAATATTGGAGTCCAGAACCTACTCTCCTCCGCCTGCTCGAACCTTAGCGGGCGCTACTACGATGACTTAGCGTGCGCCACTAATACAGCTAGCGTGCGCTGTAACCTACTCATAGCGTGCGCTACGAATTCTCCAACTCAGTACAGTACCTACTGGACTATCTACCTCAAATACACTAGTAGCGTGCGCTAATCTTGACAGATAGCATGCGCTACCAGTACTCAAATAGCGTACGCTATAAAGAGTACGTAGCGTGCGCTACACCTCACACACAGGCTACCAAATATGATGATAATGATAATATTATCGTCTCGATTCTGAAACAGGGTTGAAAGACGAATGATAACTGATGCACGATTCAGAATACGCCGAGCGGTGAACACAATGAATGAGTATGAATGATGAATGATTAATAAAGAGTGAAAATTACTGAGTGATAATTACTGTATGATAATAAATGAATTCACAACCGGGTATTACATACCCTCCCCCCTTAAAAGAGTTTCGTCCTCAAAACTAAGGGTCAAACAATTCGGGATAACTCTCCCGCATACTATCCTTGGTTTCCCAAGTAGCCTCTTCGACTCCGTGTCTAGACCACTGAATTTTTACCAAAGGAATCGCCTTGTTCCTCCTCTGTTTGACTCGTCGCTCTAGGACTCGTACACGATGCTCCTCATACGTATGATCATCCGCAATCTCGATTTCATTGAACTGAAGTATGTGACTCGGGTCGGCAACATATTCCACAACTGAGAGATGTGAAACACATTATGAACTCGGATCAAATCCGGAGGTAAAGACAAACGATAAGCCAGACTGCCTGCCTGATCCAAAATTTCAAATGGTCCAATGAATCTCGGGCTCAACTTTCCCCTCTTCCCGAAATGGAAAATACCTCGACTCGGGGATACCTTGACCAAATCGTGGTCACCTACCTCGAACTATAATGGTCGATGACGATTATCTTCATATGATTTTTTCCAACTCTGAGCGGTCAATAGACGACTCCTGATCAACGCTACCTTCTCGTGGGCGGCTACTAGCATATCGGGCTCAGTGCCGATTGATTCTGATAAGTCATCCCAACACAAGGGAGATCGACAACGATGACCGTATAAGGCCTCGTAAGGTGCCATCTTAATCGAAGCATGCCAACTGTTCTTGTACGTGAACTCGATCATAGGTAGTTGGGCTTACCAATCATCTTCCAATCGAGAACATATGCCCTCAACATGTCCTCCAACGTCTGAATAGTTCGCTCTGATTGTCCATCGGACTGAGGGTCAAAAGCTGTGCAGAAATTTAGCTAAGTTCCCATGGCACGATGAACGGATTTCCAAAAATGTGACACGAATCGCCCGTCATGATCAGAAATGATACTCTTAGGGGTACCGTGCAATCTCACGGTCTCTTTAATGAACAACTGAGCAAGTCTCTCGGGACCCCACGTATCCTTAATCTCAAGGAAATGAGCTGACTTAGTTAAACGGTCCATAATTACCCAAATTGTATTCATGCCACGACGACTCGTTGGCAAACTCGTGATGAAGTCCATTGAAATATCCTCCCATTTCCATTCTGGGATAGGAAGCGGTTTCAGCATACTCGCCAGTCGTTGATGTTCTATCTTGACTTGTTGATAGGTCACACATCTCGAAACAAATACTATGACTTCTTGCTTCATGTTACCCCACTAATAATTTCGTTTCAAGTCTTTGAACATTTTGCTAGACCCCGGGTGAATGGAATAAGGGGTAGCATGAGCCTCTCTCAAAATCGAGTTTTTCAACTCATCATCCGTCGGAACGCATAACCGGTTCTTAAATCACAAAAGTCCATCCTCTTGGACCAAAAATCCAGGGGATTTCCCCTGAGCCACATCCTCTCGAATGCGCAACAAAAATGGGTCTGAACACTGTTTCGTTCTGATCGCCTCCTCCAGTGGTGATGAAATCTCTAGCATGTAAAGTTGCCCCTGCACTTGCTGTATCCATACCTCGATCTCAGGCCTTAGGAACTCTTGTTGAAGTTCCTTCTGAACAGTCAAATGAGCAAGCATTTGCTCTTGAACGGACTTACGACTTAAGGCATCGGCAACGACATTCGCCTTACCTAGATGGTATTGTATCTCAATGTCATAATCTTTAATTAATTCCAACCACCGTCTGTGACGCCAAATCTTCAATGGGAAAACCACGGCCGCTAGCTCTAGGTCATGGGTCGGATAATTGACCTCGTAAGGCCTCAGTTGCCGAGAAGCATAAGCAATCACTTCCCCATTCTGCATTAATACACATCCAAGACCATGTCCGGACGCGTCACAATAAACCGCGAAGCCTTCCGTCCCTTGCGGCAAAGAAAGGACAGGCGCTGAAATTAAACGGCTCTTGAGTTCCTCAAAACTCTGCTCACACGCGTCAGACCACGTGTATTTCTTATCCTTCCGCAAAAGGTTCGTCATAGGTTGAGCGATTTTAGAAAACCCTTCTACAAATCGACGATAATAGCCTGCTAATCCGAGAAAACTTCAGATTTACTTAACATTCTTCGGAGGTTACCAATCTCGGATAGCCTCCATCTTCTAAGGGTCGACATGAACCCCATCTGCTGAAATCACCTCGGACATCCGGAACTCGCATTTGGAAAGTTGCCCATATAGTTGCTCTCAACTCAACACGTCGAGGACCTCATAAAGGTGCAGTTCGTGCTCCTCTTGGTCACGAGAATAAATCAAAATGTCCTCTATGAAAATGACCATGAATAGATCCAAATAGTCAATGAAAACTCGGTTCATCAAATCCATGAATACCACAGGTGCATTAGTTAACCCAAACGGCATCACTACAAACTCGTAGTACCCATAGCGTGTTCGAAATGCTGTTCTTGCGATATCCGACTCTCGAATTCTCAACTGATGATACCCAGATCTTAAATCGATCTTGGAAAATACTGAAGCTCCCTGGATCTGATCTAAGAGATCATCGATGCGGGGTAGGGGATATTTATTCTTGATCATTACCCTGTTCAGCTCCCGCTAATCAATGCACAAGCGAAAAGAACCTGTAGCATGCATTCGTTTGTGCAGGAAGAGGATGTCAACGAAGACAACTTACGGACATTAGTTCGGGAGGATACGGCCGTAAATGTTGTTGTTACGGCCGTAAGGTAGTTCTGGTACGGCCGTAACTCGGACAGTGGGGGCATTATTGTGTTTTCAACGAAGTGTTGTTATGGCCGTATGTAATGGATATTATGGCCATAAGGCCATTGACTTGGGAAGTTATGGCCGTAAGGTGGCAGAGTTACGGCCGTAACTCTACGCAGTATTTAAAGACATGAATGGGATTTCTATGCTCATTTCATCACTTCTTCATTTTGGTTCCGAAGAAAAAAAAATTGTGGGAGAGATTTTTCATCATCAAACACTTGTGTGTTCGGGTTTAATCATCTTTATTCATTTGTGTAGCTTGGGAAGTCGATTAACACGAGTTTCGACGGATCGAAGAGGTTGGATCTTCAAAGGTAATTTTCTCCAAACCTTAGATTTCGATTTTAAGGTGGAATATGATATTTTATATGTGATAATCATGATATATGAAGAGATATACACATGATTATGAGATTGTATGAATATTCATTAGATTATTGAAGGATTATATCAAGAACACTTTTAATGTTGATTTTGGATTTGGGGGTTTCGATTAGATATTGTTGAAATCTCGAATGTGTATTCAAATTGAGTTATTTAATTGTGTTATTTTATTGGATTGAATCACTCCTTGGAGGTTTGGTACCGATATAATTGAGATTGGTAACGTGTTTGTCATAATACCCCCAATAAATTTGGATTTGTCGTATCGACATTTTGAGTTGGTTGTGATTATACTTGATTCGTATATTAAGCGGATTGTTGGTAATTGTGTTATTCAAGGTTGTTCGAGCGACCGAAATTTCTATTTTAGGATGTTTGTTCGAGGAAGGACCTTCTTCGCCGGTATTGTGTAAGTTATTTCTTACTCGGTTAAAAGGATACTCATTCATTTCGTTGTTGTTCATTCATATTCAAAATTCATTCATAGTGTATTAATCATGTTGAGACTTGTAATTATCAAACATCATTTAATTCACGAGGAACAATGGTTCCAATCAATTTAGTGAGCTATCATTCGTTTCATTATTATTTCATCTCGGTGAGTCATTCTTGACCCTTGTCGGATTGTTATTCATTAATATTCATCATGGTCACTTTTGTTCTTATGACCTTATGGGTTCATATTGCGTGGCCGGGTGGTTATGTGTGGAATTTTTAGTCGGGCACATGATAGTCATTTGGTGCAGGTACACCGACACATTAGACTGTGCACACGGTAACGTGCCTCCGTGAAACTAATTAGGTACAAGTGCGGGTGTGTCCGGACACTCGTCCTGTGCACTTCCACGTCCCATTACGGGCATACTATGATGCCCCTCTTCAGCTTGATTTCATAACTAAGATATATTATGATTGTGTTTATTCAACTCTTGAGGATTGTTGTTCTGTGTAACTGACCTCGTTGGGGATGTTGTTTTTAGGTCATGGCAAGGAAAAAGCACGGGAAATATACAGGTATACTGTATTTCCTGGGTGTATTGTACTTAAAACTCCTCATCGGAGTAATTGGTAATATAATGTGGTTCGGTACTACAGTTATATTATTTAATTCATTAATTTTCATTCGTCTGGTGGGTCCCAGTCGGAGGTCCACGGCACTGTAATAGCCGCCTAGTTTGGGGTGTTACACCTACATCCTCTCGGTATCTTTTTCTATAGGCTAAAGATCAACCTCTGCACCTCTCTTCTATCGGTCGAGGGATAAACGTAAAAAACTCATCTTCTATCGGTCCAAGTAAACCGTTCAATCACTTTTCTTTATGTTGGTCCAAGTTAAACCGTTTTCCTTTTCTATTGGACAAGGAATTAACCAATCTAGCTCTCTATGGGTACTGGATAAACCTCACGTAGATATCGATTGTGATCCTAACAATGTCGGATCCTTGATCCTAATAACACTGAATCAAATCGTGTCATTTCTTTTTCCTCTTGTATGATTTCGTGTATAACACTCAATCACTGAACAATATAAGCTCAAATACAATCAACTAGAATGATTACATTGACATCTCAAGTATGAAGGCTTTGCTCAATGTTGTTGTTTTGTTTGGTACCAAATGGTTTGGTATTTATAGCCATTTTCATCCAACTAGCTGTTAGCTCGTTTTGACTATATAGCGTGCGCTAGCCTTTTCTCATAGTGTGCATTATGGCTCATTACGTACGTTATACATGTCATGTAGCTTACGTTATCGACTTCCAGTTTCAGTCCAGTAGCTTTTGTTTCTTCTGTTACGTCCGTTTTTTTTGAAGAAAAAGCGTCCAGTGTGGACGGGGGTTGAGGCGGGACCCACCAACCTATAGATAAGAAGAAATCAAGAAATACAAAGTATCAGCCCCGAACTATGACCAAAAATGGGCCATAATTCGGGTCCAAACATCAAAGAAATCTATGGCCCGCTAAAGAAATACAAAGTGCACCACAAACCGTGGGCTAATGTGCGGACTCATAGACTAAAATAACTCAACTCCGAATTATGACCAAAAATGGGCCATAATCCGGAACATAAAATATAAAGTGCCTACGGTCCGCAAGATCAATATAAGGTGCACCACTAAAACTGTGGGCTAATGTGCGGACCAATAGGCAAGCAAGCAATCAATAAAATAAAAACATATCTAAATCTAAAAGACGGATAACCAAGCTGGTCCATCCGTATAAGGGAGAGAATAAACGGAGGAGCAGTATTGTAAGTATAAGTCTGAATGCCGAGGGACGACATGCTGAGCTCAGAAAGATAGTCGGGCGGCCTGTTGCCCTCCCTGAAAATGTGAGTAACTCTGAACTGAATATCTCTGAGAATGTGTCGGATACGCATAAGAGTGTGACGAACCTGCCAAGAGACCCGATGGCCAGATAATAGCAGGGTCACCACAGCAGCAGCATCAAGCTCAATCCAACCATGTCTCGATCTCTGGGAAGCTAGAATCAATCCAATCGCCAATGCCTGGACCTCAGCATCAAAACTCGAAGAGGCCTGAAAAGAGGAATGGAAAGCAATAAGGAGCTCTCCGTGGTGATCTCTAATCAGACCTCCCCGACCCGCAGTCTGTGTGTCTCTATCGAACGAACTATCCGTGTTCATCTTGATTCAAGGGGTCTCGGGTCGAAGCCAAACCACCGGGATGGGGAGACGAGTCTGAGCGGGGGAAGATATAGCTCGCTGGAAACGATCAGGCGGCAAGCAACCCGCCCAAAACTCAGATGAAATAAGCCCCGCAGAAGCCAATAAAGCAACATGGCGCTCCACCTACACAATAACATGAGACGAAAGAAAAGTAACCGCCCTATGCTTTGCACTATTCCTTTCTGTCCAGATGAACCAAAGGATCAGACAAGGAATAATGAAAGTCGCGTGCCTAAAGTGTGTGCCGTGTGCGAAAAAACTCAGAAGCTCAAAGATATTCCGAGTATGGGGTAGGGATAAATGTGTCCAAGCGCCAAAATACTCCCACACGTCACGAGCCACATCACTCTCCAAGAAAAGGTGGGCAATGGTCTCGGTATGGTAGGTCTGGGTAATGGTATGCGAGCAGCACAAACATCTAGAAGCCAGTGAAACACCCCATCTCTATAGAATGTCATCAGTCGGTATCCGTCGCATGAGAAGTCGCCAAATAAGCACTGAAGTGGTCGTTGTAAGTAAGGCAGTCCAGATGGCCCCATAAACAAGATTAGTCTGACCCCTCACCCTGATGTGAGACCAAGCCAACGACAATGAGAACGCACCCGAAGAGGTAAGAGTCCAGCACATACTATCCGAATCCTCCTCGGCGATGGGAATCGCGGAGATCTTCTGGATGAACTGAGGGGTAAATCCTAGCTCCTCTGCAACAATAGCCTCCAATCTACCCATGTCCCACGTCCCATCAACCCATAACTCATGAATCCTAAGATGGGGTCTACCAGTAACCTGATGAAAAGAAAAAGTAGGCCTATCCCCAATCCAAGTATCGTCCCAAAAGCTGACCTCCCCACAGCCACGACCAAGAGTCCAGCGGATGAACTCCTGAGCCTCAATACCCATACGGAGGAGACAGCGCCAAGGGTGGCAGGCACGAGCTTTAAGAGCGGTATGCATAGGCATATAAAGGCCAGCAAGAAGTTTCTGCGGAGCATAAACTGCGCCCACAGAGATGTACCCGCGTGAAGGCGCCACCAGAGCTTATAACTAAAAGCTCTCGCAATATCCGAAAGGCTCCGAACCCCGAGGCCTCCCTCAGAGACCGGACGAAAAATCTCCCGCCAACGGACCCAGTGTGTCTTCCTCTTCACACCAACAGAACCCCAGAAGTATCTCGCAATGATCTGCTCGATCTCCTGGATAATATACTGTGGAGGGTCCAACACCTGAAGTAGGTGTAGAGGAATCGTGCAGAGAGTGCTCTTAATAAGAGCCAAGCGTCCCCCAAAAGCAAGGTGGCAATGGGACCAACCAGAGATCCTATCCAACATCCGTTGCTTCACCCCAGCAAAGAGCTCTCGTCTCATAAAGCCTTTGTAAAGGGGCATACCAAGATAGGTGATGGGGAGATCGCCCTGGCGAAAACCAGTAAGATCTTGAACTCTCTGATGCCAACGAGGTGCATGCTTAGGAGCAAGAATAAAAGTGCTTTTCTGGATACTAACCATTTGGCCCGAAGCCATAGAGTAGTGATCCAGGAGACGCATAAGATCAACGAGACCATCATCCATAGCCCGTGTGAATATAATGATGTCATCAGCGTAGGATAGGTGCGAGACGGGGAATGGCCGTACAGCCGTCCTATACCTCATCAAAGGATGGTCTCGAATGAATCGGTCCAAGCAGCGCGATAAATAATCAGCGGCAAGCATGAAGAGCGATGGAGAGATAGGGTCGCCCTGACGCAAACCCCTACTAGAGGCAAAATAACCGGCCGGACTGCCATTCACCAAAATGGAAAACGTGCAACTCTCGACGCAATGACGGATGAGCAAAATCCATCTAGCCGGGAATCCCATCCTCACCAGGACCTCATCTAAAAACTGCCAGTGAACCCTATCATACGCCTTAGCCATATCAAGCTTTAGCGCAAGGTTCGGGACACCATGAATGTCCGCGACGTGGAGGTCTTGAATAAGTTCTTGGGCCAGAGGGATATTATCAGTAATAACCCGCCCGTGAACAAATCCACTCTGGTTCGGAGAGATGATCAGAGGGATGAGAGGAGCAAGTCGAGCGTTAAGTATTTTTGTGATAATCTTATTGGTCACATTACACAGACTAATAGTCCGGTAATCTGACCAACTGCTCGGAACAGGCTTCTTCGGGATCAAGACGACCGTAGTTGCCGTGAAAGATAGAGGCATAGGATGACCCTCAAAAAACTCGAGCACAGCCCCCTCCACGTCGGAAGAGACAATCTCGCAACAATGCTGAAAAAACAAAGATGAGAACCTGTCAGGCCCAGAAGCACTGTGAGGATCGATATCAAATACCACAGCATGAATCTCCTGGGGAGAGGGTGGGACATACAAACTATCACAATCAAAAGAACAGGGGATATAGGGAAAACAAGTGTCATCCGCGGGGACGAGAACATCACCATCGGATGTAAGCAGAGTCCTAAAGAAATTCACAGTGGATGATCGTATGTCCGACTCTATAGCGATCGTCGTACCACCATCCTCAATGCTGCGAATATGCGACTGACAACGCTTCTGCTTCACAAAACCCTGAAAGAACCGGGTGTTGCGCTCGCCCACAATAACCCAACGAACTGCGGCTTTCTGTTTCCATAAATCTTCGTCCATAGAGAGACGAAGATGGTACTCAGGACGAGAATGGTGCATAGCGGTTCTATTCTCCGGAGTAGGATCCGAATCATATCGCCGCTCGGCCTCGTCAGCAGCCCTCAAGGCCTCATCCAACTTCGTATGAAGATTTCCAAAAACAGACCAGTTCCACTGTTTCAGCCTGCGCTTAACCCTAAGGAGTTTGGCCTGTAGGTTACACATGCCAGATAATCCAGTCGGGGTAAGCTAGACCTCCCTAACAGTGTCCAGGAATGTGTGATGTCGGATCCACATACTCTGGAAATGGAATGACGACTTGTGACGAGTCGCGGAGAAGCGGCATTGGATAAGAATGGGCGCATGGTCCGACCGAAGTCTAGGCAGGTGAGTGACGGTAGAAACTGCAAACACATTCGACCATGCTTCATTAAATAAAGCACGATCTAGCCTTTCCCTCAAACCATTGCGCTCCCAAGTGAAAATATCGCCTCACAGTCAGCAATAGCCTGTGCGAAGTCTAGAATCTCTGGAGAACGGTCTGTGGTACTACCCTCGTGCTCATGTGAATGCAAGAAGATGTTGAAGTCACCGCTGACTAGCCACGGCAACCCCTCTACTTCCAAAGCAATCTCACGGAGGGTGTCCCAAAGGGCGTAACGACCAACACGGTTAGTGCTGGCATAGACAAAGGTGACATAAATCGACTGAGGAAGAAGGGGGGAAGAAATAGAAAGATGGAGGACTTGATCGGTATCCAACAAAACTTGGTGCTGAAAGTGAGGGGAAGAAAAGAACCAAATTTTGTTAGACCGATTATAAAGTCCCGACGCAAAACCTAAAGAACGAATATAAAAATCAAAATTAGCATTGGAACCCATGCGTTCTAAAATGCCAATAAAAGAAAACCTGTGAACACGGTTGAGATGTCGAATGCACTTCTGTGCTCCGGTGTTAGCCAGACCCTGAGCGTTCCATGTAAGAATGGGTATCGAGATAAACTAACCAACCAACTCAGACGAAGTCCTAGGACACTGACTGGAGCGGCCCCATCTCCGAGGTGTGTCCTGCCCGTCATATGTTCCCCCTTTCAAGGGTGATGAAGATCGCCCCTTCGAGGAGGAGGAGGGTCCGCGAGAAGCTGTTCTTCCTCGTGTGGAAATCGAGGAGTCGGAAGCAGCTTTTCCCCTAGTGGTGACACCAGGAGCAGCAGTAGAAGACATCAGATGTCTCTTACCCGGGGGCTTCGGTGCCGTCGTAAGAGGCACCATCTCCAAGAAAGAGAGACTGGACTCAGAAATCTCAAATTGGGTGCATTTAAGACCACACTCAATCCGAGATAGAGAAGGAAAAGAAGAAGAAGGGGGAGGCTCGTAAACCACCATGGCAAGGGTCTCAGGCTCCACGATGATCGGATCATCCGTGCAGCCCTCACTGTCATGGTGGGGGGAGGTAGACTCTAAGAGTCTAGAAAAGTGTGGGACGGTAGAGGACTCTGTGTCGTCCTCTAAAACACGCTCAATATCGCTGTCTCGACCACCTTCATCGCTACCCAACACGCTATCTTTATTGCCCACGCTAATAATGTCATTTGTGCCTAATAAATCCTCTTTCTCTCTAGTAGAGGAGTCTGACGATTCAAAGTACGAGTGATGTCCGGTGGCAGCCGTGCCCTTGGGGATCATCCCCGTCTCTATAGCTCCTTTTTTGGTAATAACCTGCCAAACGGCAGGCTCCTTCCCTTTAGCGGTCTTAGGAGCAGCCTGAGAGGTGGACTTAGAGGCTTTAGAAGGGGCTGGCTGCACCTTCTGTTGTCTAGATGCGACAACAGCAGGCTTCTTATGCTGGGGCAGAGGAGTCCGTTCTTTGTTGCCAACTATGTAGCAACTGGACGGGTAGTGCCCCACATGAGAGCACAGAGAGCAATACAATGGTACTCTCTCGTAAATAATGCACTGCGTAAGAATGTGATCATCAAATTCAACTTCAATCTCGGGCACTCTGGGTGCCAAAAGATCAATCTCGACACACACACGGGCGACTGAAAGTCGTGAATGTGTGGCCGTCGGGGCATCAACTAAAATGGGATTGCCAACAGCCTTGGCAATCGTGTATAATGTGCGTGGATGAAATAAATGCAAAGGCAGACCCGGAAGTCTAATCCAAACCGGGCAGATCGAAGTCTCTGTCCTCACCGAAAAACTAGGTGACCACTTAAAAAGACGAGCAGGACATCTAGAAAAATTCCATGTGGAACCTAACCAAATACGTCTAAAATACTCATCATTATCAAACCTAATCGCAATATGACAATAATTTAACCAACTCCAACTAAATTTACCCCTCAGTTTCATATCATTCAAACTCGTAGACACATCTCGAGGGGAGAGGATAGCATGCGAGAATTTAAGAATCAAAGTGTGTTCCCATGACGCAGCAAGAGTAATCATATCAGAGGAAGAAAAGGTAACAAGCGTCTTCTCATTTACGGAGGAGAGAGTACCAAAAGGACTAACCTTAGCTCCGTCGAAATTAAATAATTTTATTGTCGAACTGGGTTGGTGGGTGAAACCGGTCTACGGTGAACCATGTTGGTTGTTGACCATTTGTGCGTAAGAGGGCTTTGTCCATGTTTGCTCGGTTGCACCCGGTTCAGTCGCTCGGGTCGGTTCAGGCGAGCTCTTGTTGTCGGAAGTGAAGTGGTTGCCGGAATTTTGCAACGGGTTGCTGGAGCTGATTGCATGGAGGTCGGGACTTCCACTGATGATTTTGAGTGGGTTAATTATGGGGTGGGGCTGCGGTTGTTTGGTTGGGTCAGGTTTGGAAGGGTGGAGGTCAACGGGCTCAGGGTATTGGGCCGAGGGTTTAGGTGAGGTAGGAGGATTTTTAGGATTCATTGGCTGGAGCAGTATTTGGGGAGATTGGGCCAAGTTTTCGGCCAAATAGGGTGATGGGCTAATTTCGGTATTGGGTTGGGCTGGGATATTATAAGTGCAGGGTTGGGCTGGTAGTATAATAGGGCTGGCCTGGTGGGTTAGACTAGAAATTTGAGGTTGGTTGGATAGGGCAGCCTGCGGGCCCGGGTGAATTTTTATGTTGGGCCAAATTAAAGTAGGCCCATTATGATTAGGAATAACAAATGTAGGCCTTATCTCAGATATGTTGAACTGGGTTTCTTCATCGGGCTTATTAACTAAACCCAGTCGATCGCAGCCATTGGATCGCGGCTGACCTAAAATGGACGGCTCTCCTCCGTCCATTTTGTTGTTTAAACTGAACTTCATTTCCGCCGCAAGGGTGTTGAGCAATGTAGAGAACCCTGCAACTAGGGTTTTTGTGGAATGCTTCGGAGGAGATAGCATGGTGGCACCGGGCGTTGGCAGAGATGTCGGAACAATGTTTCCCACCGGACTACACGTAGGATTACCCTTGCGAACTGGATTCAACTTTGGAGATGCATACGTCGGAGCGATGGACTTCGGGAAAGGCGACAGTGAATTTTCTGGAGGTATCGGAGAAGACGGTCTGCGACGGTTGATAGTCGGCCTATCTCCGTTGACAATATGTTCTGCTTTTGGTGTTCTGTCGGGCATTCGAGATGCCCTTTTTTTTCTCGACATGAAAGCTTATACTTCGGTCGCGCGGTGGAAGGAGGTCGGCGACGAGCATGAATAAACGTTGCTGGAGCGTGCGGCTTGCTGTGATGATGCAGGATCTGTGTGAAGATGGGGAAGGCGATGACGGGAATGGCCGGAAAGTGCAGGCGAGTGGTTGGGGGGAAGAGGTGAGTCGGCTGGTGGTGGCAGTGGTCGGGGAAGGTGGCCGGAAGTGGGTGCGGTTGGAGAAAGATGTGGCGGCGTGGTGAAGGGAGTTAGCAGCGTTATTTGGGAGGCGCCTTCCTCTTCTGTTAACCTTGCATCGTAGCGTGCGTTAACTCATATATCCGTTGTATGCAATTCTCAAATTGTCCGTTGAGTATGTTGACTTTGACCAGAATCTTTCCAACGTTCATCTGTTTGAATTCGTATTCAAACTTCATTACTTATGTTAACACATTTATGTTATGTACGTTAATCGCCTTCAGTAGCGTACGTTAAGCTTGTGACTTAGCGTGCGTTAAACACATCAGGTAACTTGACTTCAGGTAACTTTAAACTCGTCTGTTCTGCAGGTAGCCTCGTTAGCGTGCGCTAACTTTGATTACTAGCGTGCGCTAGATTTGCAGTTTGTGCGACTTTTTGCGTCTTCGACTTCTTCGTTGTTTTGTTTGCTTCTTTGTTGTTTTCCTTTGTATAGCAACTAATCATCAAAACTCGATTAATGATTATTTGGAATAAAATATTCGAACAAGATGTAACACCCCCAAATCCCATTGGGTCATTACAGTGCCGTGGACCCCACACCAGGAGATCCACCAGGCTAACACGACCAAAAATACAACTAACTGACCAAAAGGGGAATCACAATCCCTACACTGACATCCAACATAATATTCCGATATGGAATTTCAATGACAACAGTGGGCCTACATGGCCTAAATAAAATACAATGACATCCACGAGCCTTGCTCGGATAATACAAAATGACAATAACTGTCAAAACTGGAGTACTCCAAACTGTCTGACCGATATAAACACCAAAACATCTCGGACTAGTATCGCTCGAATGCCTCGTCGCCATTGCCATGCCCCTGTGTCTCAACTCTCTTTTCGCAAGCACCTAAAACATGAAAACATGTTCCGCCCCCACGGGGTCAGTCATCCAGATAATGAATATCAAATATATGTATAACATGATATGCATCCAAATGGCAGAATGAACAGTATCGTAATGGTAATACGAGATGCTCACAAACCAAAGTAAGAATTGAGCATTCGTGAAATACTATGCCCACGGCATACGATCAATACCTGCTCAACAGGTTAAAACACAAGTGCCCAATGGCAAATCATCAATACAGAACACAACAATACATCACCCGGAGGTAAACCAAGCCAACACTGAAATAGATATAAATCACAATGCCCGAAGGCTCCAACAGGAATACCGACACATCACAATGGCCTGAAAGCCGAACAGCCCGAAGCTTCATATCATCTCAATACCCTGAATGTCACTCAGCCGAAGCTGTCAATCACCACAGTGGCCCGAAGCTAAAACAGCCCGAAGCTGTATCAATGAGGGCAGAAGCCACGACACGAAGCCGTATCACAATGAGATCATCCAATGAACGTGACCTGCTGAATTGCAGGTGCTGGGAAACCAATCGCGAAGGTTCAAGCCCTAGACTTACCCATAATGAGATCACCCAGTGACCGTGACCTACTGAACTGTAGGTGTTGGGAAACCAACCACGAAGGTTCAAGCCCCAAGCCTACCCATAATGAGATCATCAACATGACTGTGACCTACTGAACTGTAGGTGTTGGGAAACCAACCGCGAAGGTTCAAGCCCCAAGCTTACCCATCGAGCACTAGCCGAGACTAGCCTCCAAAACATAATTAATCACAATAGTAACGATCCCAAGATTACCAAATTCACAAGAATAATAGAATGCTGCCTTGAGTCGGCCAACACGACAACAATAACTCACGGATGGGCACCGTCCTCGGCGGTCCCAATTCAAATACCTCGACTGCCTTGGAATGGCCAATCGATCACAACAACTCAACGGATGGAAACTATCCTTGACAGTCCCAATTCAACACATCGATTACCTTAGAACGGCCGATCGATAACAGCGATACAACTGATGAGAAATGTCTCTGACAGTTCCAATTCAATACATCGATTGCCTTAGAATGGTCAATCGACAACACGATAAAACAGATAGGAATCGTCTTCACTAATCCCAATTCAATACGTCGATTACCTTAGAGCGGTCAATCGATAACGATGACACAACGGATGGGAATTATCTTCGATAATCCCAATTAAATACATCGATTACCTTAGAACGGTTAATCGATAACCAATGATACAACGGATGGGAATTATCGTCGATAATCCCAATTAAATACCTCGATTACCTTAGAACGGTCAATCGATATACAATGATACGTTTAGAATAGATGTCCCGGCGCCTTAAACCGGCCATCGAAACAGAGATGATAAACGAATATATCAAACGCCTTTCAATCGGCCAGTACAACATTATTAGCAACAATTCCAATTCGTTAACAACGATCCAACGATGCCTCAAGACGACATTAATGTTAACAATAATAATCGATACATCGATACCGCGAATTGGCTACCGACAACAAGAATCTCAATGCCTTAAATTGGCCGTTAACGAATAACAATCACATCTGGCATAATCACCGAAGGGTATTGCATCAAACAATCCCCAAATATCAATAAATCACGAAGAGACTATGTCTCGAAATGATATAACACATTCATACACATATATGATAACATTAATCTCATTGACCGGCACAAGTATAAAACTTGCCTCAAACCGAAGGCGAGCAAGTCCTTCCACGATCAACGTCATGGCACGAAACAACGAACGGCGCCTACCGATGATCACAAACACTCGAACAACCTTGAATGAAAAACGATTCATTCAATAACACAAAATCAATAGAAAACAACACCAAGTACAAACCCGATTCAACCCCGAATCGGTTAAACTCTACCAACGAATATCATAGTTCTCAACTATGAATTCTAACATCTCCAACACCTCAAAATTGACATGATCAAGTTTTCTTAACACTTGTGAAAATAATTCAACAAGAACAACATCTCCAAAATGACAATATCACTATCATCATCAAATTGGTTCTCCTGCAATGATAATATCATGAACATCATCACAATCACCTCAAGAACATCATCATTCCAATAAACATGATGTCTAAACAAAAATCCTTCATCATAACCTCATGAATTAGGATTGAACAACAAGATTCACTCAACCATTTCCAAATTATGATAATCACCCCTTAAATCATCACAAATCCTTACTAAACTGGTTATAATCTTTCAAGAACACCAACAACAACAATAATCATCTCAAGACTATGTTAACCATATAACAATCTTAACATAATCCTTCCTAGACATGATTATAACCTCCAAACGATCTATAACATCAAGAACACAATCATACTCAAGCTATACCAACATGTTCTTCATCAAAAGTTTATCAAAACCATGAAGACTCATGATATACTCCATCAATCAAACAATACCCGAAGAAAACAACAAAAACTCAAAAATCACTTGAAGAACAAGAGATTGAGGGAACTTACCAAAGAAGAACAAGAAGAAGCCTCCAAACACCAAAGGAGCACCAACAAGCTTCCAACTTCAAGCTTCAATCCAAACTAGGATGATCAAGATCGAGTTGGAAGAGGCTAAACATCAAGAACAAGTTCAAACGGACGATTCTAGGGAGAGAAAAATGATTTTGGTTTGTGCAGAAATGAAATACGAAAGCAAGTTATATAATCTGACAAACACATTACGTACGTTATACAACAAGGTTAACGTACGTAAGGGCCTTACGTACGCTATGCCAAAACATTAACGTACGTAATGCTAAATCCAGAACCCACTGACCCAAAATACGAAGACATTAACGTACGTAAAGAGTAACCATTTACGTACGTTAGCAAGCTACATGGATTACATACGTAAATCTCACCTCTTAACGTACGTAAAGATCCATTGACTGCAATAGTAAGATCGGATCGAAAGATTCCTGGCCCTACCAGCCGAAAGTTGCCATCGAGGAAGGTTCTTACCACTGACCGTGCATTATGTACATAACCATATAGGTCTAACGTACGTAATACTCACCCCATAACGTACGTAAGTCTACACAAGTAGTGTACGTTAAGGCTAGTATAGTTAGCCAAAAATCCAAACTCTCCAAGAAACATCCAAACGACGAAACCAAACCGACGACAAGTATAAATATTTCGATCCCGAAATATTCCAATACAATATACATTGTATCACAACAACACTTGTACAATTCCAAGTGAATACATACAACTCAACAGTAACACAAAAAAATTATCCCCGGATATTACACAAGACCCACCCAAATTATTTAGTTTCGGTCTGATTCGGTCCAATTCATTTTTTTCTATTACCAAACTTTTAGTCATAACTTGTAATAATTGTGTATTATATCGTTTAAAAAACTGCATTTAAAATTTGTTAAAAGATTATATAAAAAGATATAATATGAAATATGTTTATAACCTAAAATAGTCCAAAAAAATAACTATCACAAAGTGAAACTGTCACCTAGAATAGTCTAATATAAATAACTATCACAAATTGATCCAAAATAGTCTGGAAAAACAGCTTCTAACTTGCACTGATACTGTTACAAGAAAGATCCGAAACATTTCAAATACATCTAAAATAATAACTATCACAATGTCCATAAAGTAATTCATAAAACAGTACAAACAGTCAATAAAATAGCTCACAATTAAAATCAATAACATTAACCATGTTCTTTATATTTTAACTTCTTGCTTCCACCTTTCGCATCTCTTTTATCTTCTACTTGTTGGGAGTATGCCCTCGAATTCCACTCAGAGGATGATGAGTGAGGGCATTGTACTTGTAATTATGTAATATCATCAATATAAGGTAATGGATGTTTCTTTATTTACTGGTAGTTACTGGCATTCCTAACTCATAAATATACATGTAGAAACTAGTCCGTGTATTTGAGAGCAAAACGTTCCACTCCTTATTGGATGAGGAGGTCGGCACTGGAAAGGTTTATAGCTCAAATACTTAATCGTTCGCAAGTCGATGAAACTTGACTGGGCGTTAAGTTTATGTGAAGACTTGTATGACGTGTTCTTTGACAAGGAGAGTGCCTGTCGAACACTAATGGTTAGTGGGAGCACACGTTATAGGTATGCTAATTGGATTAGAATACTCGAACCGACTCACCCTCGATTCGTCACATGGATTTCACTTCGGGACAATCAATGACGGAATCGAAAGGTTGTGATAGGTATTCGTGAAACTTTGACTTGAGGATTTAGTAGGGATGTGCTTGTGACGTCAAGATTTTTATTAGAGTAGTTCGACCCTGTAAACCGGAAGGCGGGGGTCAACCTCGACGTGCATCTTGACGAACAAGTAGCAGGTCCTACTGAATACCAAGATAGAATTCTTTCTCCTGTTAGTAAACGGGTTATATGTCCTATGCGGTTATTGGCAGATGAGATCATAAGTCTTTGGCCAAAGAATTGGAGCTAGCTGTATTAGATACACGAGAGCACGATGATCTCAATTTGCATTAACGCATGCATAGCGTCAAGTACAGATGGGGTTTGACTGACCGTGACCCAATAACTTGATCGGGACATATGAAAGAAGGGTTTATACGTTTACTGGTATTCACGACAGAATGGTTCTTGAATGATCCCAATCATTCGTTCTCAGTCGGGGTACAGTGTAGGCCACCAGGCTGGCTAGGTGGTGCTACTACTCTTTGGTTCCTCCCATTGCTGACTGAGACGGACCTACCGAGTCGCGCATTAGGATTGATGATGGAATGAATCAAGCTAATTCTCTCATTATGTGTATTAGATATTGGATATCTAAATTTGGGACATTAGATGTCTAAATCGATTTATTGGATAAATTTACGGCCTAATGAATTAAATAAATTACTGGGTGATTAATTTAATTCATGTATATAATTATTTCTTGGATAAATTAATTATATTATTTTGTATTTTATATGTTTAATTAATTGGATTAATTAATCGATATAAATACATCGAAACAGAATCGGAGTTTATCTGTTTGGACTTTCGGGAGTCCGAAACGAACCGAACTCGTCCGTTTTTCATCATGGCCGCCCTCCTCTTTTCCACCTAATTTCCCCTTGTCTTTTGTTTCCATTTTATATGGATGATATTGACATGGTGGGGATACCTCTCATGTGAATGAGTTGTATTGTTTGGTGGAAGGTGTATAAAGAATTATATGTAGACTTGTGATTGAAGAGACTTACATATCACATACATAATTCACACCTTTGAGGAGAGGGACGTAAGAGAGTTTGAAGGAGAGAGACAAAAGAACTTAAGAGTTCATTTCATGGTGTTCATACTCATCTTCATCTTCTTCACTAACTTCTTCTTCATTTTTCTTGGAGAAAATTGAGAGAAAATATTGAGAGAATTTTGATAAACATACTTGGAGTATATTCATCAAAATCAATAGCTTCATCACCTAGCTCTAGCCGTATCCTCGTAGGGTAGCAAGGTGTTGTTATTCCGGTCGTTTTTCCGGCGCGTGGCAAGTAGAGACGCGGTGCTTTCGGCGTTGGATCGTTCAAGGGCTTGGAGCGGATTGAACTCGTAGAGATCAAACTAAAGCTTGGGGAATAACTCAAGAGAAGGTTACCATTTAATCAACGGACTTCGAGGGTTAGTTTCTTACGACTCTTGCTATTCGTTTATATATATTCGTATATACGTAGCTCGATCGATCCTCGTAGGGATTCGGATCGAATTAATTTTCGTTTTACCGCTTCCGCTGGGCCTTCGTTTTAGGCACCGAATCCCAACAGTGGTATCAGAGCGTAGGTCTTGCGACTGGATATACGATATTGGCATTTGGAATGCTCGATTAGATGGTGAATGATTTGGAATCATTTTAGTCATAATCATGGTATATATTTTTACGTTCATTGTAGTTATATTTTTCGTAAGTTTATGTCTAAATATAAATCTTTATTTCTTGGAAATATGATTTATATTGAAGATATGAATGTTGGAGAATATAGATATTGGATATCCGGTTGAAAACCTAGCCCCGAAATGCCGTTGGACGGTCCCGGAGGAGTCCGGCAGTAGGGGCCGCGCCCGTGGCTCGGGGCCGCGGCCTGTGGTGCGGCCTGCAGGCGATGATCAGACCGGGGTCGCGGCCTAGGCTCAAGGGGCCGCGCCTGTGGCCGGGCCAGCCATGTCCCGCCGGCAGCCTTCCGAGCGTGACTCGCCATGCCAGCCTATCTGCGGTAGCCGCCGAGGGTGACTCCTGGCCAGCAGCTTGTTTTCACCCCGGCTCGATTTTTTCGTGTATTCTTGAAAATTAATCTCCCACATGTTAAATTGGATTTAATATGATTAAAATGATTTATGGTATTTCATTTTATAAGGGAAATTTGATTAATTGGAATATTTATGGTCGATCGAATTATTTTGAACGTTATCATATTACCGATTGTGTGAATCGATTGGATCGGTTCGTATTGTTGATTGAATCAATGTATCTCTACGCTTTTCATTTATATAGTATTTATTGGATGAATGCTTTTGAGTGGGGATGTGGTTCGTGGACTTAGTTTTTGAATCGTTCGTTTTATTCGATTGGGTTGTAAAGGCCGTTTTGAGCCTATTTATTTTACTAGAAAAATATGTATCTAGGATGCAATTTTCAATGTAAAATTTATATGTAATGATGAAGACCGGAGGAAGATCCATTTCGAGAAGACAAAGATTCAAGACGAAGACTTGTAATTAGATTGCGAAGTTTTTTGTTTTCTAGGAACGGTCCATGAACCACATGTTGGTAGCAACTAGGTTGTGAATGGTTGTTTCATATTGTATGAATGCCACAAACACGCTTAAATGATTAATGTGCAAAGTGTAACGTTAATCGCGAATATTCTCCCACGAAAAATTATTAAGTTTATAAGGTTTCAAGGTTTTCCTTCCCTCCATCGAGTTTTCGGGAAATTGAAATCCAAACCGGATGTGCTATGCTTCCGAGTTATCGGGGTAGTCGTTCGGGGAGGACGGATAAATTACCGGGAGCGCATTGGATGCCTTCGGTTGGAGCAAATTTTATCCCTAGAAACGTGATAGGTTGCCGGATAAGATTCAATTGTGAAACTGATTTGCGTCAATGGTATAAACTTAACTTGTTCACGAACCATAGAAACTGTATAGGTTGAGGGGAGTGAACAAGGGAAAAAGAAGATCGAATCGTCCATTAGATGGGTTGGTGTTGGACACCACTTTATGAAAATTAATAGACTAGAAACCTGTTCGGTTGCCCTCTATTAAGATTTATAAAGAACTCGATCACCACTATGAAGTAGAGCGACGATACTTCTGGATATTACATAGTGTGTTATTCCGATAAAAATAGTGGGAGCTGGGTAACAAGAATAGAAAAGACCTTAATTCTATACTCAGAACATAATTGAATGAGTCACTAATTAATCTATCGTACTTAATGCAGACTCAAATCTCAATATGACCATGAATCCACTCGCAATTCTGCTCGAAAAGAACACCTTAATGGGACCTAACTTTGTGGATTGGCTCCGCAATCTGATGATTGTCCTTAGTATAGAGGCACTGGGATACGTCTTGGAGACAAACATTCCGGCGCCTCCTGTACGGACCCAAGCCAATCAGGAAGAGATTGAAAACCATGAAAAGTGGGTTAAGGATGACGTGAAAGTCCGTGCTTATATGATGGCTTCCATGTCTAATGAGCTTCAGAGAGCTCATGAGAAAATGACTTCTGCTAGGCAGATTCTATCTCACTTAACCGAACTTTATGGTGAGCACAGCAAAACTGCTAGATATGAGATATCCATGCAACTGTTCGGTGCAAGGATGAAGGAAGGTGAGAAGGTTGGGGAACACGTCCTCAAACTGATATCCATGATCGAGAGATTGGAGGCTCTTGATTTTAAAATGGATACTTCTCTCCAAACCGACTTTATCCTACAGTCTCTCCCTGATTCCTTCTCACAGTTTGTTATGAACTTCAACTGCAATGAGATTGCATATAATTTAGCTGGGCTAATGAACAAACTTGTGACCGCTCAGTCTCAGATGAAGACTCTGCGGATGAAGGAGTCTGCTCTTGTGATTTCTTCTGGACCTCGGAGGTCTAAGAACAAGAAGAAAAAGACCAAGAAGCAAACTGGACCACAACTTAAGGACATTAAGGGTAAGGGCAAGGCACCGATGGTTCCAAAGAACAAGAAGAAGAAGGATGCTTGTCTCAAGTGCGGTGAGCTGGGCCACTGGGCTAGAGACTGTCTGATTCTTCATGGCACTTCAGGTACAGAACTATTAGTTTTGGAAACAAATTGTTCTGATACTGTATTTTCTACTTCTTGGATACTGGATTCTGGTGCTGTATCTCATACTTGTACCGTGAATAAGGATCTGGAACAAAGTAGGAAACTTGGAGCTGGAGAAGTTATGATCACAGTCGGAAGCGGGCATAGTGTCGAGGCGACCGACATAGGATCACTTCTTTTGGGTTTAGAATCTAGCTTTGTTTTGACTTTAGAAGATGTACTTGTTTTGCCCAAGGGGCACAAAAACATTATATCCATTCCGGTCATGGACCGAAAAGGCTTTTCATTTTTCATTGGTGATTGTTCCTGCAAAATTTATTTCAGAAATAAACTAGTGGGTACTGCTACATTGTTAAATAGATTGTATCATCTAAACCTCAGCAACAAAGTAGTTATGAATAGTATGACTAGAAAACGTGGTAGGGATGAAACCAATCAAGTTTTGAAATGGAATCTTAGACTTGGTCATGTTGGTCATACCAAGGTTTACAAGATGGAAAAAGATGGACTTATGGGTCCATTGGGATCGGATCCCTTTCCTACTTGTGAATCCTGCCTTAAAGGTAAAATGACTAAGTCCCCCTTCATAGGGACCTTTGAAAGATCCGCTGATAAACTGGGATTCATCCATACCGACGTATGTAGTGCTTTAGAAGTAGCACGTGACGGATATCAATATTTCATTACGTTTACAAATGATCATACTAGGTATGGTTATGTATATTTAATGAAACATAAATCCGAGGCTTTGAGAAATTCCAGGAATTCAAGTCCCTAGTCGAGAAACAAATTGGTAATCATATCAAAGCACTTCGGTTGGACCAAGGTGGCGAGGATATGAGTATGGAGTTTGACAAGTTCCTGAAGGAACATGGAATAGTATCACAACTAACACCTCCAGGCACTCCTCAGTTAAATGGTGTGTCAGAAAGAAGGAACCAGGCCTTGTTGGACATGGTCCGTTCCATGCTAGGCTATACTGACTTACCGATTTACCTGAGGGGGTATGCACTCCTGACTGCCGCTTACATCTTGAACAGATGTCCTTCCAAATCCATTCCTAAAAATCCACATGAGATGTGGGAGGGCAGGAAACCAAGTCTTAATCACATTAGGATTTGGGGATGTCCCGCCTATGTCAAGAAGACTAAGGTGGAGAAGTTGGAAGCTAGGTCCGCGAAGGGACGTTTCATTGGATTCCCGTCTGGGACGATGGGATATCTATTCTACATGCCCGAAGATCAAAAGATCATTGTTGCTTTCCAAGCACACTTCCTGGAAGATGAGTTCATTCAGAAAGGCGGAGCAGGTAGAAGTATTTCTTTAGAAGAATACAATGAAACTCCTCGGGACACACCTGTGCAAGAAACTGGAACCGAACCTTCTGAAACACAAGTACAACCACCTCATAGGTCTAGTAGGGTGTCTCAACTACCTGAGAGGTATAGTTTTATGCACTTGGAGGAACTTGGTTTCCTCGAGGTTCCAAGTGATAAACAAGAGACCGACCCACGACCAATGACCTAGCAATGGTGGATGTAGACTCCATGAAATGGACTGTAGCAGTCTTCATGTAGTTGGGACCTTCATTTTGACGACACGGTCAAAGAGTTTGACTTCGTGCAAAATGAAGAGGAATTTTGTGTATACAAGAGGGTTAGTGGGAGCAAGATCACATTCTAAGTACTATATGTAGATGACATTCTACTAATAGGAAATGATGTGGGAATGCTGAGTTCTGGGAAAGCTTGGTTTTCGTGTAATTTCTCCATAAACGACTTGGGAGAAGAAACCTATATTCTTGGGATTCTATTCTACTGGGATGGATTGAAGAGAATGATAAGTTTTTCCCAAGCCCTCTATATAGATTAGATCTTAAAGAGGGTTCCTTCTGATGCGACATGGAATAAAACTCACCTTGAAGATGTGTCCTCATAGTGAGGAACAATGAAAGGAAATGAGTTATATACCATATGATTCGGCAGTAGGTAGCCTCACATATGCTATATTGTGTACGAGACCTGACATTGCACATGCTAGGAGCGTGGTAAGTAGGTTTCGGGCTAACCCAGTTAGGGAACATTAGACCGCCATAAAGAACGTTCTCAAGTACTTTAGAAGGACTAGAGATCTGGTTCTTATATATGGTGGTGGAGAACTGAATGTGATGGGATTCACTGTATTGGACTTCCAAGGACAGAAGGACGATTCTATATCTACTTCTGGCTACATTTACTCTTAATGGAGGAGCAGTATCTTGGCATAGTGCCAAGAATAGCGCGACTGCTAATTCCACCTGTTAGGCTGAGTATAAAGCGGCCTTGGAGGCCTCCAAAGGAATAATTTAGAAGTTACTGGGTAAACTTCATGTGACACCTGGTGCTGAGCTGCCGGAGCAGTAGCACAAGCCTACGAGACAAGGTTTAATAACAGTACCAAACATATTGAGAGAGAGTATCATCTCGTAAGAGCATTCATTCGCAAAGAGATACATTGAGCTGCATAGAGTAGAGTCAGACGACTACCTCGCTGATCCACTGACCTAGCCACTTTCTCAGATTAGCTTAGAGCGTCATCTGGAGAACATGGGTATTAGATACCATAATGTGTGGCATTGAGTGCAAGTGGGAGATTGTTGGGAGTATGCCCTCGAATGCCACTCATAGGATGATGAGTGAGGGCATTGTACTTGTAATTATGTAATATCATCAATATAAGGCAATGGATGTTTCTTTATTTACTGGTAGTTACTGGAATTCCTAACTCGTAAATATACATGTAGAAACTAGTCTTGTATTTGAGAGCAAAACGTTCCACTCCTTATTGGATGAGGGGGTCGGCACTGGAAAGGTTTATAGCTCAAATACTTAATTGTTCGCAAGTCGATGAAACTTGACTGGGCGTTAAGTTTATGTGAAGACTTGTATGACGTGTTCTTTGACAAGGAGAGTGCATGTCGAACACTAATGGTTAGTGGGAGCACACGTTATAGGTATGCTAATTGGATTAGTATACTCGATCCGACTCACCCTTGATTCGTCACACGAATTTCACTCCGGGACAGTCAATGACGAAATGGAAAGGTTGTGATAGGTATTCGTGAACCTTTGACTTGAGGATTTAGTAGGGATGTGCTTGTGACGTCAATATTTTCATTAGAGTAGTTCGATCCTGTAAACCGGAAGGCGGGGGTCAACCTCGACGTGCATCTTGACGGGCAAGTAGCAGGTCCTACTGAATACCAAGATAGAATTCTTTCTCCTATTAGTGAACAGGTTATATGTCCTATGCGGTTATTGGCAGATGAGATCATAAGTCTTTGGCCAAAGCATTGGAGCTAGCTGTATTAGATACACGAGAGCTCGATGATCTCGATTTGCATTAACGCATGCATAGCGTCATGTACAGATGGGGTTTGACTGACCGTGACCCCATAACTTGATCGGTACATATGAAAGAAGGGTTTATACGTTTACTGGTATTCACGACAGAATGGTTCTTGAATGATCCCAATCATTCTTTCTCAGTCGGGGTACAGTGTAGGCCCCCAGGCTGGCTAGGTGGTGCTACTACTCTTTGGTTCCTCCCATTGCTGACTGAGACGGACCTACCGAGTCGCGCATTAGGATTGACGACGGAATGAATCAAGCTAATTCTCTCATTATGTGTATTAGATATTGGATATCTAAATTTTGGTCATTAGATGTCTAAATCGATTTATTGGATAAATTGATTTACGGCCTAATGAATTAAATAAATTACTGGGTGATTAATTTAATTCATGTATATAATTATTTCTTGGAGAAATTAATTATATTATTTTGTATTTGATATGTTTAATTAATTAGATTAATTAATCGATATAAATACATCGAAACAGAATCGGAGTTTATCTGTTTGGACTTTCGGGAGTCCGAAACGAACCGAACTCATCCGTTTTTCATCATGGCCGCCCTCCTCTTTTCCACCTAATTTCCCCTTGTCTTTTGTTTCCATTTTATATGGATGATATTGACATGGTGGGGATACCTCTCATGTGAATGAGTTGTATTGTTTGGTGGAAGGTGTATAAAGAATTATATGTAGACTTGTGATTGAAGAGACTTACATATCACATACATAATTCACACCTTTGAGGAGAGGGACGTAACAGAGTTTGAAGGAGAGAGAGAAAAGAACTTAGAGTTCATTTCATGGTGTTCATACTCATCTTCATCTTCTTCACTAACTTCTTCTTCATTTTTCTTGGAGAAAATTGAGAGAAAATATTGAGAGAATTTTGATAAACATACTTGGAGTATATTCATCAAAATCAATAGCTTCATCACCTAGCTCTAGACATATCCTCGGAGGGTAGCAAGGTGTTGTCATTCCGGTCGTTTTTCCGGCGCGTGGCAAGTAGAGACGCAGTGCTTTCGGCGTTGGATCGTTCAAGGGCTTGGAGCGGATTGAACTCGTAGAGATCAAACTAAAGCTTGGGGAATAGATCAAGAGAAGGTTACCATTTAATCAACGGACTTCAAGGGTTAGTTTCTTACGACTCTTGCTATTCGTTTATATATATTCGTATATACGTAGTTCGATCGATCCTCGTAGGGATTCGGATCGAATTAATTTTCATTTTACTGCTTCCGCTGGGCCTTCGTTTTAGGCACCGAATCCCAACACTACTTTTTGCCGGTAACATGATATTCTTGGACATTTCTACGTTAAAAACATATAAAATAATTGAAGGGTCAAAAATGTTAACAATTTGTAATCAAGTATAGTAATTCAAATTCTAAAAAAACACTAATTCAAAAGACAGATATTACCTTTTTCAATTCCCTCACAAAGATCTACTTCCTCCGTTGTTGGTTCATTATTTAAAGCAACGTGACTTCGTCTTAGTCAATTTTGAGTACAATTAAAGCTTCCATCAACTTGGGACTCAATGAAAAACAGACGGAATCAATGATACATCCACTAGTACTAAAGTACGACTCAAAAGCAATTGTTGAAACTGGAATGGCAAAAATATCACGTGCAATAAATGCCAATATTGGATACTTGGATGCTCCATTAACTCTCCATCAATTTCGAATATTGAAGTCTTCATTCTCATCCTCATTAATAGCATCCAATAAATATCTATCCACGTCGTTTTGAATGATACCACTTTTTATCGCTTTCCTCATTTAACTTTTTCTTTGCAACATCCTTTCCACTTGAGAACTCAAACTTAACGTCTCGTTACCACTTGAAATGCATGAACTATTACCCCCAACACTACTAGTTTTGCTATGAGGTGGTTGAACCATCGATATATCACCCCATAATATTTTGTATAGTTCCAGAAACAATTCTAATAATTCACCAGCATAATTCACCATAAATTTTGGCCACAAATAATGCTGAAATTATTCCAGTTCTACAAATCAGCCATAACACCACTTTCTGTAATTCACTAGAAATTATAATGCAAATTAAAACAGTCCAATTTACTAAGAAGGTACATGAGTCTTATATTGAGCGGATGAATCGTATCTAGAGCCTTAGAAGTTTGAGGGTGACAGACAGAGCCCTTAAGCCTTTTAGGTGAAAGACCTCTGTTGGCCTCAGACACAATAGTTCTTTTACCACTTGCCATCTTAAAGTGAGAGCTTGCGTCCATGAGTCCGAGGGTGAGAAACCGGAGGAGAATGATTACAATATTCTAGTCGATGTAATTTTTTCGAATGCGCTTCTAGATTTGTCGCTTGGTCCGGTTCGGATGTGTAAGGATTCTTCAGCCAGTTTGGGATCGGTTAAAGTCAAGACGAGCAAAGAGGGGAAAGAGAAGGAGAAGTCTCGTGAAAGTGGTGTTGTGATGAGAGATACGGAGAGTGAGGGGGGGAGGGGGCTGGTGCAATCAAAGTTCGTGGAGATTAGGATTTTCAACATGTTTTTGTTTTGTAAAATAAATAATTACTCTTTTGAAATTAAAAGATATTTCTGGGCTCTTGTGTTTGCAAATGCAAGTAAATTGCTACCCACCAAATGACTTTTTGGCTCACTTTTGTGGGGCCTTCTTTTTTAAAAACGGTCACATTTGGTATATTTTGGGTTTCCCGGACCCAAACCCGAACCGACCCGAAGCATTCGGTTTTAGTTTTGGTTTTTGATTTGGTTTCAATTTTAATTTCGTTCCGGACAAATTCGGTTCACATCAGATCAGTTTGGTTCGTTCGGTCGGTTTTCGAACTTTTGAAAACACCCCTAACTAGACTTTCTAAATTTGGCATGTCGTTGATATTGGAAATGAGCATCATAATCGGAATTTATGTTCCGAGTAAATAATCCTGATGTATTCATTTTCACAAATATGAGTTCGGGTGAGTGAAAAATTAATGCTCAAATGTTGAGCCTTGAAGTAGGAAATAAAAAAAAATCATCTCATTTGGAAGGAGGAGTGGAAGCCACCCAAAATAGGAAATCATTCCTTGTGGGAGGCACCTTATAATTGGAAATGGACTAGAGTGAATACAAAACTCTTAAGGGAGTGCCTACGTGGAAGGGCCCACACATGCGCGCGTCCGCGTCTGTTCGTCCAGCTCGGATCGGCTCTGTAACATCCCCAATCCACTTGGGAATTTTACAATGCTGCAGACCCTCTCCATGAGGATCTACCAGTCTAGATACTGAAACAAGACATCACAGTAATGCCAACATGGCTGCATAACAAATACGTAGACCGATTTGGTCATTCATCAATAACGTACAATTTAAACTTCATATACATCTCTACTCCAAAACTCATACCCGCACAGGGGTCAAAGGACAACAACATTCCCGTGTGACGGGAAAACACTACAGCAGAAAGAAAAATACAATTCGACCAACAATACCAAGTACTAGTCTTCATTTGATTAGTATCATTTGTCTTCAATCATTCTTCGTACCGATCCCGTGGTTTGCTCTCCAAGAACCTGCATGTACTTGAATGCAATAACAGGCATCCACCCCCCGATTACTCGCGATTAGCAAACTGGAATTTTTTTAGTGCAAGTATAAAGTGCAAATCCGAGCCATACACATCATATTCCAAGGATATAATAGTTTTGAATAATCAACGAATCAAACACGGGGAAAGACTTCCCGAAATATTTTCGCTTAAGAAGCTATTCCAAACTCTCGCCATATCATACAATCTTATTGCCATTCTAGTCAAAGTACCTTTGATAAGTATGTATTATATCCCAAGCATTATGGACAGTCAAAACAACGTGATATTCCGGATATATTACCAAGTTAAAAAAATGTTCATGATTAACTGCGGACCCGACCATTTGCCAATCCCTCTGAGGCTCCGTCGGACCCTCCCGGAGTGGTTAACCCCAATGTTCATGGACCCAACCATGCGTGGATCCCTCCGAAGCCCCGTCGGACCCTCCCGAAGTGAACATATACACTCTCACTCAAAAAAATATGTAAGACTTCCAATATAAGGACCTATAAAACAGAAAATCAAAGTACTTGCTAGAATGGCCTACGCAATCAGACACAAATCGAGATTCATAATATAATCCACAAACCATGTAACAAAATAAGTAAACAACTAGTAAAGCGTTTTTAAGATCTCAAGAGTTTTAGAGGAAAACATTTAGGATCGAGGATTCTTCATCTTTTCAAAAATTGCATAGGGTCACAACCCAAATATTTATTTTCTCAAAATACTAATCCAACAGTAAATTACGGGGTCCACGACCTGAACATCCACATCAACATACGTCCAAGGGTTATTCTCGTTCCATGCTAACAAGCATGAACTTGAGTTTCCTCGTGCATACCCGAGTGAATAAACCAATGGTAAGCCAATAGAATCCCATATCATTCTGACAACAATCACACAAACAAATACACATTCCAACAACAACCCTAAACCAGGGTAAGAGAGCTTTTTTTAAGAGAGCTTTTATAACCACAAAATACGAAGATAATGTATTTCAGTTCAAAACCACATTACAACATATTCATAGAATCCATTTATTCACAAAGAACATAAGTGTCTTGAAAGAAAGCATTTATTCGAAATTATATTGATTATTTAAAAAGTTCATTCTAAGCACTCAAGTAGACGCACGTAGTCGACTACCAATTATTACATCTACGAAACACGAAATGTATGGGCAAGATACTTGCCTCGAATAGTCCAAAACACGGAATACCGGTCGTAGTAAGTTGGCGTGAATCATCTATGAATCCTCCGACTCCGCTGAGCACCAACACGCGATAATTACTATGAAAGATAATAACAACGATGAGAATAAATCCCCTAACACAACGTAAATTCGCTGCACCAAATAAACGAACAATTAAAGTTCAAGAGTCTTCCTCACAACAGTCAAGACCACAAATAGACCCGACGATCCATGAAAAACGGAATTCAAACTATGGATTATGATCAACAAGACTAGATAAAAATGATGGAACCAACAATCTCGGATTAGAATTACGAAATCAAGAAAAAAAATCCAAATTTATCAAAACTAGGGTTCTGAGAATTATACCTTGGTTCAGATGAAAAAAGAAGTATTAGACGATGTTAATCCACACCTAAAATTTGAGGAATATGATAGGAGGTGAAAATGGAGGTTCCACAGTCTAAAAATCACCCCACATCGGACTAGAGCTCGGACCCGTCGCCAAGGAAAGAGAAGAGCAGAAATTGCTCCGAAAACCCATAGCTCGGGTCTTTAAAATGAAGCATCCTTATGGCCGTAACACACTGGCCATTACGGCCGTAACATATGCAGGTTACGGCCGTAACCTGCATTCTGGCAGCAGATTCCATTATGCTATCTAATCAGTCCAGAACGACCCCAAAATACGACGACTCGAAAAATTCGACGTAACGCTTACAAAGAATTCTCAACAACGAACGAAAGCACTAAACAAACATGCAATTTCGACAACCCCCAGGTAGGTAAAAACGAGCACATAAGCGAGTACCCAAAACTTTGAGAAATTACGAAACGGCCCAAATGTCCGAAAAATCATGATACGAGATCGAATAAAATTTCTGAAGTTCACAACACGACCATAAATGTTAAATGAACTTGTAGGAACATCAAACAACAGTTTCGAGCAAGATTTACAAGAATCGAACCCAATTGCGGAAAAGTCACAATAATATGTCGATTAGTCCGAAACAATATCAAAACTCGCTCGAATGACAAAAAGTCCAGAACAAAATATGTCCAAAATGTGTTAATGAACACAAGCGAGTCACTATAATCGAGAAGTACGGAAATGAAAAAATACGAGTATTACATTCTACCCCCCTTAAAAAGAAATTTCGTCCCTGAAACTTAAAACAACGAAAAAAAAGACAATAATATAGAAAGCAACTGACAAACAACACCTCTCAAGGACCTCTCAGATTGATTCTGATGCCGTACTGAAGTCCGCGCCTTGGAATACTCAGAGACCACCTCACAAAACTGGATTATGTGCGCCTCGAGTCCGCACTTGTAACACGTTACTGGCGGGGAAGGACAATGTGCACGATCATGTCCTGGCACATTACAGTTGAAACACCTCCTGGACTTGCCAGGAGTCAACGCTGATGACTTGGAACAATCATTTCCACTCATCGAGCGATGGAGCTTCACGGCAGAAAGACCACGGTGTTGCAGTTTGGAAACTCCAACTCCTGAGCTGATAGAAGAAAAAAAATCATCAGACTTCCTCTGCTTCTTAGATCGGTTCCGGACAAAACTCAGCTTCCATTAATTCATGGAATTCCACCCACATGACAACACGTTCACGAGGCTTAACAACCTCCCACCAGTTAGCGGCATCTCTGTCAATAAGGTACTGAGCGATAGGTACTTTCCGTTCTTCGGGATAATCAACTACATCGAATATCTTTCCCAACTGGAAAAGCCAACCATCCCAGCCCAATGCATCTGTGGCACCAGCGGAACGAGGGTGATTCATACGAATCACTTCTCAAAGCCATTGGTTTGTGCCGACATTCCGGTCACAATAGTGTTACGTTGAACCGCCTGGGTCAACTGAGTCATCTTTATCGCTATTTGTTGCAATATAGTAGCAACACCGATGCCAATGCCATCCCTGACAATATTCTCTTGGACGTGCATCTAATCTCCATGGCCATTTATACCACGGTTACGACCACGACCTCTACCCGTCGGCATACTGAACAAGTACCCACTCAGCCCGATGAAACACAACATCTCAAAACACACATACCAAAATGCCAACTCAGCACAACATATTAACAAAAGGCAACAAATAACAACACGATAAGAATATCCACTCTAGATGATTACACAAATACAAAAATTATTACTGCAATAAATGGAACTTTATGGTCATAACTGGCAGATCACATGACTGTATCAACTGAAAACTTCGACCAATACCAACACAAACACGACCGTAATAAACTAAACATCATTGTAGCCTACTATTAACAACCTCTTCTTTAAACTCCACGAGGTATTTGTTTAAGTAATAATATTTTAAGATCCTTAAGTTCGTATAATTTTTCGATATAAGATTTGAAAATATTTTTGATACCTCGGGCCGTTTACCAAAACTTGTAAACAAAAGATTTTAACCGTCTCATCTTGAAATCATTTGCAAAATAATATTTCGGAATATCAAATTTCCTTGTAAACAACATTATTAAAATAACCTTGCCACTACGTATCATCATCACCATTAACAACAGAAAAGGTAACCACATGTTACCACGCAATACCATCACAGGTAACAATAAACCAGGTAACCCACCGCCATGCCCCCTAATATCGACCCCCAGAGGTTCTGCTGAACCGTTCCTGGGTGGACAAACCATTCATATATGTACTAAACATTTTCACCAATCAACAATCATGTCGGAATAATATCATTCAAACTACAAGGCATATCCAAACTATGCAACACAATATTTGGGTACATAACAAAAAATCTCCAATTTTAGCCTATCGCCTTAAACGATAGATCCATATTGCACACACCCTATAATTTAACGTGCGCTAAGTACACAATTAGCATGTGCTCACCAATTCAATTTAGTCCACACTTCAATCCAAGTTTGTTAACGTGCGGTAATGATAAGATTAGCGTGCGTTAACAGGTTCAGTATAGATTTTTTTTTCAAATCCGAGTTAAAGTTTAGCCGTGTAAGATTTTTCATCTTTCACTATTTATTTTTGAAAATAAAAAATCACATTGTACTATGAAATATAAAAAACAATATGATGTGAAAGATTTGTAAAATCATGTTCCTAGGTTATTTGGAAATACAACCGTTAGGTTAAAATAATTTCTAAAATCCTTTCTAACGTGACAAAAGATTAACGATGGAAATATTTTACAAAAATGTATAAAACACTCCACAACACGTATTTTCAAATACCGTCATAGGGATTCATATGTGAATGCAAGGCCCGTTCGCCAAAATTCAAACAACTTTCAAATACTTGCCCTCAACTCGAGCTCTATAGGCCATACAGACCCCTATTCGAAGATTTAGAGCTCCATAGGTTAGATGGATCCATATTCAACGATTTGAGCTTACTTTCCCTCAGCTCGAGATGCGTATGTCGTACAAATCCATATTTGAAGACTTGGGCATACATGCGCTTAGCTCGAGTTGAGCTAGCTGTACGAATCTTTTTTAAAGACTTGGACATACTTGCCCTCAACTCGAGTTTAGTAAGCCGTAAGAATCCTTATTCGAAGACTTGGTCGTACTTAACCTCAACTCGAGCTGGGTAGGCTGTACAGATCCCTATTTGAAGACTTAGGCGTACTTCCCCTCAAATCGAGTTGTATGCCGTACATATCAGTTTCGGAGATTTGGGCGTACTTGATCTCAGCTCGAACTATAAAGGCCGTACAAATCCCAATTCTAAGACTTGGGCATACTTGTGCTCAACTCGAGTTGAATAGGTCATATGGATCCCTATTTGAAGACTTAAGCATACTTTTCTTCAACTCGAGCTGAGAGATCCATATACATCACTATTTAGGACTTGGGCATACATTTGCTTAGCTTGAGCTAAGGAGGCCGTATGGATAAATATTTGAAGACTTGGGAGTGCTTGTCCTTAGCTCGAGCTAAGTAGGACGTACGGATCCCTATTTGAAGACTTAGGCGCACCTGCAATTAGCTCATGATTAGAAAGAAGTATGGATCCCTATTTGAAGACTTGGGGATACTTGCCCTAAGTTCAAGATGAGCAGCCATACGGATTCCTATTTGATGACTTGGACGATGTACCCTCAGCTCAAGCTGAGTAGGACGCAGGCATCCCTATTTGTAGACTTGGCCGTACTTGCCTTCAACTCGAGTTAACTTGGCTGTATGGATCCATATTTGAAGACTTGGGCATACTTGCCCTCAACCCGAGCTCTATAGACCATACAAACCCCTATTCGAAGATTAAGACCTACTTTCCCTCATCTCAATCTATGTAGGCCATATGATCCCCATTCGAAGATTTGAGCTTACTTGCCCTCAGATCAAGCTGCGTGTAAAATCCCCTAAAACTCGATAGTTTACTATATGTATAATTGTTAAATCATAATGTACTCCAATAGCAATTGTTTAATCTACATCTAGTTTCATTTGTTTTACTCATTTATTCGTAAATTATTTTATGAACCAAATAATCAAATTAATTAAAATTTGAAGTGGGAACATAAAATTCTTAACGGGCCATGTGTATTAACACATATACACATAAACACACCATAAGACTCAAGCCCAAACTAAATAAAACCCCTAAGGCTTGGAATCACAATTTAAAGCCCAATCTAATCATCTGGCCCACTTTATTAAACAAATACTTAATATCTATATCTATATACACCTAAAATGCAAAAAAAAATATAATAACACACACACACACACATATAAGCCACGTCCAAGAGCACTTGGGGGGAGGGAAATCCTTGTCCCCCATTCAAGACTCAATGTCTTACATCTTCTCTTCCCAAGTATTCCACCTCCCAACCCCATTAAACCCTTTTAAAAATCAAACACCCTCATTCCTTTCACCCTTACAAAAAACAAAATCTGAAAATTAGAGAAAGTAAGGGAGAGAAGGCCGAAATCAAGAAGATAAGGAGAAGAGAAGAAGAAGAAAAGAAGAGAAGAACAAAGGTTCAACTTAAGGAGGAGAGGAGAGGCAAAGAAGAGGTTGGTGCAACTAGTTCAAAGACTTAGATCTCTTCACCACTTCAATAACTAAAGTGGGTAAAACTATTCTTCTCACTTTAATATGCAATTTATCTTAAACAAAGATGCATGTCCCTTCCATGAATTTCATATAGTCCACTTTTCTCATACTAATAGCATGCATAATGGTTTATAGCTTGTTGCATGCGAAATTAGCCAATTTTGATGATTTAAGTGAAATGTCCCAAAACTTCTTATCAATTAAGTATGATTTTTTATTCCTTTATATTCTGGAAATTATGTTTGTAGAGGTATATTTGTGTTATATTATCATGCATGTGAAGTTGGATGTTTAATTTGTGGCCTAACAAAAATGGGATGATCAAAACGGACACAAAATAAGAATTAAGTGAAGATAAAGAAAATTATAAGAATTATTACAAAAAAAAAGATGTAATCTGACTTAATGTCAGAAAATCCACCTACCATTAAAATTTTATAAGAAATGTAAATCATTTTCTAAGTCAACGGGTTAAAATCGGCAAAATACGAAGATTGTGTAAATCCATCAAAATGGTGAAACTACTAAATAAAATCCGTATATTTCAGTTTGCAACATCAAAGTGGACATAATAACACATTTAGACTCTGTCCTAAAAATTTCGTAGTAATCGGAATCCATTTCCGGTGTCTACGGACCAAAAGTGTAAATTAAGACGAAATAAGGGGGTCAAATGATAAATTCCTCAAAAATTTGGAACCAAAGTAAAAAGTTCACCTTCTGGACTTAAGACATAACTTATATAGAAATAAATATTCTGACCTTAAAATTTCGTAGAGATCGGGAGTCGATTCAAGATTTGGGGCTAAAATGCAATAATTGGTAAAATTGGGGTCAATTAGTAAATTTCAATAAAAATGGAATTTTAAAATAAATTTTCAGGTGTATGGACCAGAATGTTAATTATCAAAGGATAAATATTATATCCGAAAAACCCTATAACAATAGGAGCAAATTTTGGGTTTTGGGGTCAAAACGACATTTTAAATGGTTTTGGGGCAAAACTGAAAATTTTAGGAAAATCAGTCAGAAACTGAAAATTCTGGGAAGTTCACTTAAATACAGAAGTTCCAAGTTCAACATGAACTCTCCCATAAGTTTCGTCACCATCCGTGACGAAAATCAAACCTCATGGCATAATAATCCGTTTCGCAAGAATTATGGGCCTAACCGTAAATTGAGAAAATTTAAACCAAAAATCAAAGATTGGAATTTATAAAGTCTGGAATCAATAATCACAATTACATTCCAAAGATATGTGTATAAGGGAACCATAAACTCATAAAAACTCGTACCACGAATAAACTCCAAATCGCAATCGTATAATCAATTTACACTAAGTATTGGATATATGACTCTCACCATATTATGTGCATTCACTGAAATGTGACTAACGTATAATCACATCTAACCGGGAACTAAGCTCCATACAAACAAAGTGCCACGGACAGATCCACCTCTAATTCTATCGGGACAAAGTGCCACGTCAACGGACGGGGGCCACCTCTTGAGCCCATACGAAACAGAGGGCCGGTCAAAGATTCGGGGGCCACCTCTTGAGTTGTAGGGGCCACCTCTAGAGTCCCAAATTTGTGTCAAGGATGGTTATACCATGTCTTGGATCGATCAGCACGGATGCGGTTCATGAACAAGGCTACCGTCGTTTTCTATTCCCTTGAAGCCAATGGACGGAGTGTTCCGGAGGTGACTGGGTCGTAGACTTAGGGTATAATCGCGATTATGGTATGATCCGGGCACTGACCCACAATTAAGGACATGCCGAGACCAGATAAGAGATAAAGAAGCACGTCACCAAGCGTGAGAGCGATAAGCTCAAAGGCCAAAGTTATAGTGACGGTCCGACAAACGCCCAAAGCTACGGTCATTAAACCAAAGTTCGTGGCGATAGTCAAAGGCCAAATACTGATAATGGTCTAAGATGTTATAAGGAGGCCGAGGGACTTAGTCATATAGACGACCTCCCGAATCTAAATACTCACTAGGCGCTCGACGCCACATATTGTCATACTTAACAGCAATCTACGGAGATTGACTGTTCACTCATAACCTAATTCATTGCATTATATTTTGAAACTTATACCATCCATAAATGATAAATTTTCAAAGGTGGGAGTAAAATAGTATATATTTCAAAATAATTATATACGTATAATTTCAGAAAATATACTCAACCCAACTCACTGAGAATTCATTATTCTCACCCCAATTTGTATTGTTTTTCTAAAACCCCACTAGATGAGGAGACCCAAGAAGATGACGAGACGAATGCTGATGACCAGTGAAGATCGTCGTTGAAGAACTGTCGAGACATAAGTATTAAAATGTTGAAATAAATGCTCCTTTTTATTCTTGTATCAATAAAGTATTCTGATCTCCATTGTACTCTTTGAACTTTATGTAACTATTCCGCTGTACTTATGAATGTTTATTCCATCGAATAACCAGACTTAGTTCACCGGGCTAAGATCTGGCATTTGAATGCTCTAGTGTAATTCTATTATCACAAATGTTATTTAATTACGTTAGCTATCGCGTTCTCGTCCAACCCCAGTGTGGGGGTGTGACAGATGTGGTATCATAGCTCGATTTGTAAGGACACTTACATAGAGCTTTTCCAGGATAAGATACTTTGGACTTAGATGGGAATTCCACCTAGGACGAAGTGAACCATAAGATTTAGAACTAAAGTAGATTTCTCGAGTCAACTTCCATTAAAAACCTCTTTCGGCTTGTCGCAATTCACTTGGAATATGCACAGCCATATTCAAAAGTTCCTAAGTCATCGGCTAAGATACTTGATTAAGTATTCGTAGCATTCCCCGATTGAATCAACTTCTCTATTGAACTCTTGAAATGGATATAGTATATGTTACTTATCGGTTTATCTGAAATCCATTGAACCTCCTTATTCTTATAAAATTAGGTATTAATATTCCTTGATTGCTAGTGTCACATAAGCATATTCGTTGAATCATTAAGTTCACTGCCTTGATGATTATTCATGCTTAATAGATTTTATATCGGACATTAGATTTTTACGAAATACTGACTTAGAACTTGGTTTGGTAGGTATGGATTTCGAAATGGAGATGGTCGTTGAGGTCATGTGCCTGACCAAGAAGCTGAAGCTCTTAGAGGAGCAGGCTACCCACTGGAGAGAGAGCTAGGCAGACCAGTTTAGGGTGAAGCTAAGAGACCAGGATCGAATCGAGTCGCTCGAACAAAGAATTCAGACCCTGACCGAGGAGCTGATTGGAGCTAGGCGGGAGACTGGCATGTACCGCGGCCAGAGAGATGAGGCGATGCAGATACTCGGATTTCTTCGAGAGGGGTGCCGGAGCTTGGAGATAGCATTGCATGAGCGAAATGATTACGTGAAGATGCAGGAGGACATCATTCAGAACCTTCAGCACGCATGCTCCCAGTTCAGTTCCCACGTGGAGGCGCTTGAGGGCACCTTGGCTTCAGAGCGCCAGCGACATATGGAGTTTTCTAATGCGATGAGAGGTCACATGGCCGAGCTGACTGAGCTGATTCCTGAGTTGCTGATCACACCGCCCGGAGGGACATCGACAGCATCCTCTAGCTCTGAGGAGGAGGACCCCTAGGAGGAGCCGATGGAGCCGGGAGAGGATTGAGGATGTTGTTTCTACGATCTCGTCATGATGTTTAATTCATTATGATAACGATGTGATGTACTTAACATTTTGTCTATGGTATTTTGGACGACGATTAAGTAGGTTAAGTTTCTAATTATCTTTATCAGAAAATGTAGTTTTCTATATCACAGCAAACTATTAGAATGCATTAATTATTATTATGCAATTTTCATATTCTACGATAATAATGATTTAAAATAATGTGTGCGCATTCAAATTCCCTGTATTTACAACTCGAACTAAGCTAACTATAAAAACACATTAGCCGCTACAGATGGCTGATAGACCTAGAGGACGCCCGCGAGTTAACCGTGATGGACAACAAGACCAATGCAATAACGAAGGAGGAGCTGCAAATGATGCCATAGCACAAGCACTAACCCAACTGACAAACTTCCTGCAACAACAAGCTGACAACAATCGGACTGCGGGAGGCACACAAGACCGCATGTTGGAGAGATTCTTACGTTTCAGTCCGCTAACGTTTTACGGAGAACCAGATGACATCAAGGCAGAATTATGGGTAGAGAGGATGGAGAGCATATTCAATGCATCCCAGTACACCGATGATCAACGTATAACGTTGGCTACATTTCGACTCGAGGCTGTCGCGCATGATTGGTGGAAGATCGTTAATGCCCGCTGGATAAGAGAGGATCGTGCCAGAACTTGGTTCAATTTCTTAACTGATTTTTGGACCCAGTACGTCTCAGCAGCAGCTAGAGAGGCTCGTCGAGATGAATTTTATCATCTGAAGCAAGGATCTTTGCCTGTAGCTCAGTATGAGTCGCAGTTCAACCGACTCTCCAAGTTCGCACCAGGACTAGTAAGTACAGAGGAGGATAAGCTGTACAAGTTTACCCGAGGATTGAGGTTTCCTCTACAATAGAGTCTGCTGCCAGTGAGAGTAATGACTATGGCGGAAGCAGTCGAAGCTGCAACCCGAATCGAAAGTGGGATGACACATATGGGACAGGCGAAGGAGCGCACCACTAGGAAGTTTAAGAGATCCGCACCAAACTTATCATCCAGACCACCCCAGAAATTCCAACGCAAGACTTCTGGCCTGAACACCAAAAAGAGGCCTGTGAACAATCTACCGCCCTGTCCGCACTGTAATAAGATGGGACATAAACCTGAGGACTGCTGGAAGAAACAAGGGAGGTGCCTGTGCTGTGGACATAATCAGCATCAGACTAGAGAATGCCCGAAGTGGGAGACACCAGACAACAATCATCAGAAAAATGTGGCCAAGAAGGATGATCGCAAGGGCAAAGGGAAAGCACCAGCGAGAGTTTTTGCCTTAGCTAGACAAGAAGCTCCTAATGCGACAGACGTAGTGGAAGGTACATTTCTTGTGTCAAACCACTCTGCGCATGCATTGTTAGATCTAGGATCTAACAATGAAGAAACAAAATCATTTCCGGTCCAAGACTGGAATGGATACAATGTTTTTATGCCCCTTAGGCAAAACTAGTACTTCATCTAACGTCAAAATAAAACCGGATTCTAAACCCAGTAGGAGTGATCCAATGTCGGTTGCCTCAACACTTTGTCCGCTTTCAACAGTGATCATTACTTCCCCAGCTTCAAGCTGCCTACTTCGTTCCAGATCCTGATTCATACTACAAATATAAGAAGTAGCACCTAAATCCAGAATCCATGAAGCAGAATATACAGTAGCTGTTGGGATAACAAATACCCGGTATCGAAACAGTCAAGATAAACAATCCCTGCATCGATTAGTGATGATAAAGATGTTTTGACAATATGCCAATCGTGCATACAGTAAGGAAACTGTATCGAAAAGATGATCAATAATGTCAACCTATATCGAAGACCTCTCGTAGATCCAGCATACAGTGGAACCTATCCTACAGCAAAGAAGTCTCATAAAGACTAAGTATGGAAGCTGTCTCGAATTAACAATACAGTGATCCTTCCATACAGCTCTCAACAGGACGAAGAAGGAATCTTCAGTATTCACTAGAAGACAAGTCCCGTTGATAAAGAAGTATTTAAATACTAAAGGATAAAGTATTTAAATATTGTAAGTCAACAGATCTTCAAATCCCGCAAAATCTGGATCGTGTTTTATTCAAACACATCATCCCGTTGGAACAGAATCTTGCTCAACGGATTTATCTCAACGGATATATTTTCAGAAGACTATATATATCTCATCAAGGCGTTGAAGATCAGTGACGAAGTTACCAGTTACAAAAAGCTTACGAAGTTATTATCATATACATCAGAGCAAAACATATCTCCAAAGCTCACTGCAACTCAGATATAAGAGATATACAGTGCTCAAACAGTGACCAACACATCATCAGCTAGAAGATCAGAAAGTCAAAGCTGTTGTTCATATATTGTTCTAATCCTTGAACAAACCCATCAGTCCTGTGTGGACTGAGAATCTTTGCTACTCCGGAACTGTGTGTGAAGGAATTGCATCGAAGAAGACGAAGCTTCATAACTGTGTGTGAAGAAGCCGGTCAAGTGTTAGCTCAAACCAATCTGTGTGAACGGTTGAAGCTAAGATCTTTATATCAATCTGTGTGAACGATATATTGATTACGTGTTGTTATAATTACGTAGTTGTGTACGCAGTAATTATAATAAACTTTTTACTCCTGTGTGGAGGACCAGTGGACGTAGAGGGGTTTACCTCGAACCACTTTAAATACTTTGTTATTTACCTTCTGACTTTACTGTTTTATTAAACTGTGATTATTTAAGTATACACTGCACATCGAGTTGCTGTATCCACAGCAACTTACTATTTAAGACTTCCACTGCGCACTCAGATTTAAAATCAGTACAGCTTGTTGTTTAAAACACCTTCCAAGCTGTATCCAGTATACTGAGTGGCCAACAAGTGGTATCGGAGAGGTTGATTCTAAAAAGAATCAGTCGTATTTTTAACCGAATCAGATCAAAATCACTTAATTTTAGAAACAGTCTTTTTCATTCCCACATTCTCACATGGATATATCAATGATCAGCAAAGTACCTATGTTCTATATTAATGAATTTGATGATTGGAGAATCAGGATGGAGGCTCATCTTGCAGCAATGCACGAAGAGATGAGTTTTGTTATACAGGATGGCCCCATCAAGATAATGAAGGTAAACACGGCCACAAGGATTGAAGGCCAAGCCCATACTGAGATGCTCGAGAAGGAGCGCGAGCAATGGACTACACACGAAAGAAAGCACGCCAACCTCGACAATTTTCCGAAGAATGCATTGTTTGTCACTCTTGACAAAGGCATATTCTCTAAGGTAAAGAGCTGTAAAACAGCCAAGGAAATCTGGGATAAAGTCAAGTTGATTTGTGAGGGAACTGACCTCTCTAAAGAAAACAAAATTTCAAAACTGACTCAGCAATTTGAATCTTTTGAAATGAAATCAACTGAAACACTTGAGGAACTTGACCTCAGATTCACTAGAATTGTTGGTGAACTTGAAGCTTTGGGCAAAATTTGTACCCAAAAGGAGAAGAATTTAAAAAATTTCAGATCTCTCCCTGCCCGATGGTTCATTAAGACCACAGTATAGAAAAGATCTTGAAGCGATATAGGATGGAAAATTCTAAAAGAGGGTCCTACCTATGTGACATGGCGTATAACTTTCCTTAGAAATGTGTCCTCGAAGTGAAGAAGACAAAAAGGAAATGAGCAAGGTACCATATGCTACGGCAGTGGATAGTCTCATGTACGTTATGATTTGCACTGGACCGAACATTATCTATGCTGTTAGCGTAGTAAGTCAATTTCAGTCAAATCTAGGGCAAGAATATCTAACTGCTGTAAAGAACATTCTTAAGTACTTGAAGAGGATTAAAGACTTGGTTCTTGCATACGGCAACGGAGAACTTAGAGTGATGGGTTGTACGGACTCATATTTTTCGGGAGATACGGATGCACAGATGTCCGCATCAGGGTATATCTTTACTCTGCATGGTGGAGCAGTATCTTGTAGAAGTGTAAAGTAAAGTGAGATTGCGATTTTCACATGTTAAGCTGAATATCAGGCAGCCACGGAGGCTGCTAAAAAGGTGTTTTGGATTGAGAAATTCATTGAGGAACTTCAAGTGGTTCCTGACTCAGATCGGCCCGTGTGGCTATTTTAGGATAATGACAGAGTTGTTGTGAAGGCTAAGGAGCCTAGGAATCACCAAAAAACCAAGCACATTGGGAGAAAGTATCATTTTATTAGAGAAATGGTTCAGAAAGGGAATATTAGACTACGGAGAATAGACACAGCAAATAATGTTGCTATGCCGCTGACCAAGCCACTATATAAGACGGTCTTAGAGAGACATCTGGAGAGTATGTATATTAGATACCATAGTTTTTTGGCATTGAGTGCAAGTGAGAGATTGTCAGGAATATGCCCTCGAATGCCACTCATAGGATAAGAGAGTGAGAGCATTGCATTGTAATTAAGAATATTAAATTAAATAAGGCATTTATTATTTCTATATTATTACTGGAATTATGATTTGGTATATATAATAATAGTCCTTTCATTTGAGAGCAAACATTCCACTCCTTATGAAAATAAGGAGATAGACACTGGAAGTGTTTAGGGCTTGAATGCTTAACCGGTTCGCAATTCGATAAGACTTAACTGGGCGTTAAGTTTAGACAAGACTTGTATAATGTGTACTTTGACATGTAGAGTGTCTGTATTCACTACGGATTAATGGGAGCACACATTATAGGTATGCAAATGGGATTTATATACTTAGACTCAACTCACATCGATTTGATCGCATAGATTTCACTCTGGGGTTGTTAATGGTTGAATGGAAAGGTTGTGATAGGTATACGTGAACCTTTGACTTGTTCAGTAGGAGATGTACTTATGACATTAAGTTAGTCATTACAGTAGTTCGATCCAATTATCGGTTGGTGGGATCAACCTCGAAGTGTAACTTAGTGGGCAAGTAGTAGTCTCTACTTAGGGCTATCAAAAAAATCCGAAAAATTCGATATCTGTCCGAAATATCTCTATTCGTATCCGGAAAAAGCGGATATTATCTGTATCCAAAAAAAGCGGTATTCGTATTCGAAGATTCCGGATACGGATATGGATATAGGCGCATCCGTATCCGAAAATATCCGTATCCGAAATTAATTATATAAAATATATATTTTCAATATAATTTTAATATATAATTATAAAATATAAGCATGCTACTCCCAATAATACTTTGTCACATGTCTTCATTCTTTATTTCTCAATATTAAAATATAAGCATGCGGTATAAGTTATCTTTACTTATTAGTTATTTCCTTTTCTAACACAACAATCAGGTCAGCTAGCCCAAGCGGTATTGGCTGGTAAGGAGAAGGAGCTCCACCAGGGTTCAAATCCCTCCTCCTGCATTTAAATTTTTGAAGATTAAAAAAAAAGTGGCGGATACGGATATATTATCTGTATCCGGATAGCATCCGCCGGATATTATCTGTATCCGATCCGTCCGGATATTTTCGAATCCGGATACGGATTCGGATACCTTTACTAAATGCCATATACGGATATGGCCATATCCGGCTCCGTATTATCCATTTGACAGCCCTATCTCTACTGAGTACCAAGATAGAATTTTCTCATGTAAGTGAGCAGGTAAATGGCCTATGCGGTTAATGGCAAATGAGATCATAAGTCTTTGGCCAAAGCATTTAGTGCTGGTTGTATTTGATACATGAGAGCTCGGTGATCTCGATTTGTATTAACAAAATGCATAGAGTCAAGTTATAATTTGACAATACATTGACCTTAATACTTGACCGGGACATATGATTGCGGGTTTATACGTATACGGTATTCACGAGATAATGGTTTTAGAATGATTATATCATTCGTGGGTTAAGGTGCGGGCTACTAGGCTGGCTAAGTGTTACCCGCACTCCTTGGTTCCTCCTATTACCGACTGAGACAGATCTATAGAGTCACGCACAAGGATATTTGATGGATAAATATGTACTTATTATCCCTTTATTAATATTGGACATTGGATATCTAATTTAATTTATTTGATAAATCGTTGCGGTCTTGTGAATTGAAATTAATTACTGAGTGAATTAATTTAATTTATAAATCCATATTTCTTGGAAATATATTATAAGTTTTATCTTTGATAAAATTAATTAATTAGATTAATTAATTAAATATAAATACTTTTGAGATAAAATGAAGTGTACTTACGAACTAGACATGAACGTCTATATACGAACCGAGTGGCTTGACTCGTTTCTTCTCATCAATTCTAGTGTGGGCTGCCCATATCTGCCATCTCAGATTCCATGATATTTCTTTTCCTTGTCATGGCATGGTGTGGGGTGTGATTCAATTTGTTTTTAACATGGTGACAAGAGACCAAGATTGTTGTTATCTTGAAATCTTATCACATCACATTATAAAAACAAAACAACATAGACAATATTCATTTCGGCTGAAGCCAGATTGTAGAGTGAGGGAGAAAATACTTTTTCTTGTTCATCTTAGAGATAAAGAAAGAAGAAGAAAACAAGACAAGAAAAATAGTATATCAATTTCTAGCCGTATTTTTAGAGAATGAACTAATATAGAATTTTTTTTTCAATCAATATCCATCGTGTGGTAACATAGAGACACTCGGTATCTTCGGTGTTGAATCATTTATCAAGCCGAAACAAACTGGATTCGTATTAGTGTCCACGATACGAAGAGGACCGACAGCTTTAGGTGCTCAGGGACTTCACAAAGCTTGACTCGGGTTTTTCCTTCAAGATAAAATTATCAAAGGACTACGAATGTATGACTTCTTTAATTTTATCTTTGTATATTTATATTCGATATACAATGCTTGATCGAACCTCTTAGGAGTTCTGTTCTTATCCGGTTAAACCGGTTTTATTTTTCACTGCGTAACTCGATTATAATTACAAAATCCCAACAGATGACCCGGGGGAGGCTGATGAGGCCGCTGGGGATGCAGAGATAGGGCCCCAGCGAGGTTTAGGGGCAGTTGTTCCAAACAGCCGGCCAGGGCGGCAGTTTAGAGTAGTTAGATGTTCGCCTTGTTTTTTTGTGTACGGTCTGCATGCCTCTAAGTTTTTTGCCCTGCATTTGGCATGTTTATGTAACATTTCTGAATAAATAAAAAAAATTCTCTTAAATACCTGTTTAATTCTTTAACTTTTTTCTTGTGTTTAGGCCGGATTGCTTCAGCCGTTATCCCTTGATTTATTCTGAATTGAAATTGTACCAAGGCAGGTATGGACTGTGCTAAGACAAGCTTGGCCCTAAAAGTGTCGAAATTTCCACCTAGGATTTCTTTACCGAGAAAACTGACAATTCATTTTGTCGGATGAGCTGGTCATTCATTTTGTCGGAGGATACGGCCATTCATTTTGCTAGAGGAGCCGGTCATTCGAATTTCCAGAGGATCCAATCCTAGAGTGCCGAGGCGGGCTCGGTATTATAATGCCCAGGTGGGCTCGGTCTTATAATGCCGAGCGAGCTCGGTCTTATAGTGTTGGGGCAAGCTCGGTATTATAGTGCTGAGGTGAGCTCGATCTTATAGTGCCGAGGCGAGCTCGATCATATAGTGCCGAGGCGAGCTCGATCATATAGTGCCGAGGCGAGCTCGATCATATAATGCCGAGGTGAGCTTCATCTTACAATGTCGAGGTAACCTCGGTCTCACAAATCATGTGAGCCAATCCAATCTTTATTGATAATACCGTTTCAAGTACATAATGTTCCAAGAATAAGTAAATTTTTGGCCATTCAGATATTCTAGTCAGTAGGCCTCATTTTGGAGGACCTCGTTGATCTTGTATGGCCCTTCCCATTTTGGCCTAAGTGGTCCCAGATTGGGCCCCAATACTTATTTTAGAACCAAGTCTCCGACCTAGAAACCCCTTGGGCGGACCTTCGAGTTGTAGTAACACTCGAACATCTTTTTGTAAATAGTGTTTTTCTACAACAAGGTCCAAGTTCACCTGGAGGGACAGGTCGTTATCTCGCTCCTCGAAATGGAACACACGGTAAATGGGTGCTCCGGTCTCGACGGAGGCGACAATAGCAGTGCCAAAAGCCAAGGAAAAGAGTGTTTCGCCAGTGGCGGATCAATGTTTCGTCTTGTAAGTCCACAAGTCTCCGGGAAACTCCTCCCACCATGAACCCTTGAGTTCTTCGAGGCGTGTCTTGAGGTGTTGCTTTATGATCTTGTTGACAGCCTCGACTTGTCCGTTGGATTGTGGATAATATTGTGTGGAAAAGTTATTCCACATGTGGAGGCCATTGCAGAATTCCTGGATCTTCTTGTTGTCAAATTGTTTGGCATTATCGAAGACGATGGACTGGGGAATTCTAAAGCAGCAGATCAGAGATTTCCAGATGAAGTTGACTATTTTTTGTTCGGTTATCCATGCCATGGTTTCGGCCTCTGCCAACTTAGTGAAATAATCAGCTGCTACTGTAGCATATTATACACCTCCGTGCCCCTTAAGCGGGGGGGCTATTAGGTTAATAACCCATTTCGCGAATGGCCATCGGCAATAGACCGAAGTGACGGTTTCAGGTGGGACCTGACTTGGGGGGTGAAAACTTGGCATCAGACATATTTTTGGAAGAGTGCAATTGCGTCCCTTTTGATAATTGGCCAGTAATACCCTCATCGAATTAGTTTGAAGGAGAGCGCTGGCCACCTGAGTGGTTGACGCATATACCCTCGTGCACCTCTCTAAGGGAGTAGTCCGACTCCGACTCGGACAGGCACCTCAGTAGTGGGGCCGAGTATCTGTAATATCCGGATTTATTATTGTGTATTTCATCTGTATTCGAACCCTGTATTATTCGGAATTGTGATCTCGATAATTAGAGTATGATATTTCTCACATTTGTATCTTTGTACATAAGTATAACAACATGTAAAATTTCTCATGCAAACTCGTGATAGCGCACGCTAAGAATGTAACTCAATGTGCGTTATCGGGCTACAACTAGCACACGCTACGAATGGAGAATTGCGTACGCGAGGCAGTCAATTATTGAGCTAGGCGGCTAGCACATGCGCCAGCTGGGACATGGGTCCGGATAAGATTCCCGCGGATGAACCTGGACAGATTTGGAGTCAACGCTTATTAGCGTGCGCTAAGGGATGTGTAATAGCGTGCGTTAATCAGATATTGTACAGAAACTTTATATAAGGGACAGCACTCCATTTTCTTCTCATTTCCTTCGATCATCCTTCGTTCTTGAGAGACCATAGAACATTATATCTTCCTTAAACACACTTAGAACACATCTACTTGATCATTGGAGATTGAATGTCACTTGTGTTTGATCATTGAAGTGGAGAAACGTCTTGATTTGGCAAACAAGCAACCGGAGCCGGATTCTACTTATTGTCTCGGTGTTTTTATTCATCTTAAGGTATGTTATACTACTTTCACCCTCGAATACGTTTTCTTAAGGATATGAAGATTATGCTATCAAGATATTAAGTTTCATTGGTGACTTTATCCAAGCAACATCATGTTTAGGGGATTAAAATGATTATGCTTTAAGTACCTTGGTTAAGAACATTATGATTTGAATCTTGTTACGATGAACAAGTAGAGGAAGTTTCTGTCATTGATAATCTGAATTTAGAAGGTACCTTCATAGTAATCACGGACTTGACTTTAACATCACTATTGTTTGACGAATCTAAGAGATTGATCATGGAAGGATTTATCTTGTAAAGATGGAGTGTTAATCAAATTACAAGATGATAGTTTTGATTGATATAAAGGTATTAATATCGACCGATAGGCCTTCCGAATTACGCATGAATAATTGTAATCGAAATGGAATATGGTTTTATGATGATATACGTATTCTTGAATTTGAAGTTGTTGTTATCCGTAAGATCATTCATAAACTGTATGAGCATGTTATGCATGGAGATGACATGTATTAACACTGAAGATTTCATGAGTTTCATCACCTTTAGATCAAGTTTGCTGCCCAGTAGTGTACTGCCCTACACGTTTAGCACACGCTAAGCTATGTAGATTAACGTGCGCTATTGGGCATGAGTTAACGTACGCTACGTTTGGTACATAACGTACGTTAGGTCATCAGGCGAGTCAGTCGGCTGATCAGTGAGGTACTGACCGTGCATAGTTAGCGTACGCTAGGCTTTGTTGTTTGCGTGCACTAACGAGCAGGCTCAACGCACGCTATGTAGAATACTTAGCGTACGCTAAACAGTTCAGGCAGATTGCATTTTATGAACTTTCGGCCGTAAATTGGATTGGTAGACATTCGTACGACGTGAGATAAATTCTATATTATTTCTTTTGTTAAGGTTCGATCTTGATACGTGATTGATTGAAGGGGCGACCTTCGAGTGATTCATTTTTCGTGGAAGTAGTATTCTTGTCTTCGAATCGAGATAAGTACCTTATTTGTTTTACGTATTGATGTTATACATATTGTCGTGCATATATGTCGTTGTTGTATGTCCACCTCGTGTTGGTCCGACGGGATCATCGGGGGATCTATGCTAGCGTGCGCTGGATCATCAGACGGGTTTTTCCACCACGGGTTGGTCTGACGGGATCATCGTGGGTTCTAGACAGTGAACGCTGGATCGTCGGAATTACCATGTATATGTTATGATATCATGTTGTGATTATCAGTTGTGTATGTTATTTATGAGTTTCTCGTAGGAGAAGACTCGTTGGTATTTTGTCATTTACGTTATTATTATTCTTCGTGAGATGTTGAATAATATGTTGTGGTACTTGTACTAGCATCGTTGTGCTAATCCCTTCGGGGGTGAACATTTGTTTATGTTCAGGATCCAGGAAATTGGAGAAACAACCACTGGAGATGCATGATGACGAGGGTGCAGAGTGATGTTCCGGTCGGGTTTATTATCTGTTGTTGGTTATTTAATAAGTACTCAAGTATGTCGTAATTTGTGATGTTTGGATTTCAGTGATGTATTAATATTCTCCGTTTGGACATTTGTATTTTCGGTATTAAACCAGAACTGTCGTATTTTATTTCAAGTGATTTCATAAGTTGGTATCTATCATTATCGTTTCATTTATTCAGCCTTGTAAATTCTTATGTAAAGGATTTACGGCGCTGTAATATTCCTGAATATATCGGGGGTGTTACAGAATATGGTATCGGAGCTAAGTTTATGGATATCTTGGCCATTGGGTTAAAATATGGGTCATATATGTCTTTTGAGGTAACCAGCCGCGAATAACATCACTGTACTGCCTATGTCTTCGTGCGGGCGGTGGTTGTAAGTTCCTAAACTCTATCTCGTCCTTTACATGTTATATTTCTTTGTACTTGAGCATTTGAACGGTATTGTTTCCTGTATATTGAGTATTTATGCTTACAGCATGTTGAGAGGCGGACGTGGACGTGGTCGCGGTCGCGGACGCGGACGAAGGAATGCAGAAAGAGAAGCTTCGCCTTCTAATTAAAGCAACACACCAAAGTAGCCGCAAAGATCTATTAATAATGAACTGGAACCTGCTGTGCCCGAAATCCTTCGCCAGGTGGTGAACCAGATGACTCAGTTCGCCCAAGTCGTGGACCGAATGCAGGTGGCGGTGGGATTACAGCAGGGAGATAGGCAGCAAGGGATCCCATATATGGGAAATCGATGTGACCGATGGCTGCAAGAGGTGGCGAAGATGCAACCACCTAAATTCGACGGTATTTCTGAGACTCCCACCTGGGACCATTGGTTGAAGGAATTGGAGAAAATTTTTGCCGGGATTAACTGCACAGACGACCGGAGAGCCTCTATCGCTCAATACTTTCTGATAGGGGAAGCGTCCGAATGGTAAGAAGCCATCCGGTCTGTAGACCATGATGCTGATTGGACAGAGTTTAAATTGATGATGGAAGCTCAGTACTGCCCTCGTCCTGTGAGGGAAGCCAAGGTTCGGGAGTTTTTCTCCACTCAGCCTTCAGATGTGCCAGTATCTCAGGCAATTAAGACGTTTAACCAACAGCTGGCATTTGTTCGACATCTAGTTAGAACAGATGCTGAAATGATGATCCATTTTGATATGAGAATGAAACCAGAAATCCAGAGGTACATGTCCGGTTTTGAATGTACCACTCTCCGCCAATACCAGGATAAAGCATTGGCGTACGAAATCAAGGAAGCAGCAATGGAGAAGTTTACGGAATCCAAGAAGCAGAAAGTCTCTGGTACTTTTACAGAGCACAAGAGCAGCGGGCCCCGCAAGGCCCAGTCATCCTTTCATTCTTTCAAGAAACCTCCGCACCCACTTAGGAGCGGAAAGAACTTCGGAGCAGCATAAACCATGACAGATGTCACGAGGAAATGCTTTAACTGCGCCCAGACGGGGCACTATCTACGGAATTGCCCCTTACCTGCCGTGACTTGTTTTGATTGTGGATGGGAAGGACATCGTGCGGTGTTTTGTGAAGAGGCTGCAAAGTCTTTTACAGCCCGTACACCACAGTCAGTCCAGAAGGAAGCCAATATCCAATAGACGCAGCAAAGTGTACAGATGCCTCAGAATTTTGGCCGCGGACGAGGCAGAGGACAGTGGGACCGAAAGGGTACATCGAGTGCCGGATCTGTTCCCCCACGTCTGTACGAGATGAGGAGAACAGACGATCAGGATGCTGCTGTCGCATCAGGTACTGTTTAGATCCTTTCCCAGCCAGTTAGCATTTTATTCGATACAGGAGGTACGCATTCATTTATATCCTTTTCTTGTGTAAATCGTTTGAATATTTCTGGTTTTCATAATTGTGAACCTTATGTTGTTGGTTTACCGAGTGGAGAGAGAATTGTTGGAAACTTAGAAACTAGAGATTTCCCTATATCGTTTGGAGGCAGAGAGTGGCTCTCGAATCTGATTGTAATAGAAATGCAAGGAGACGACCTGATACAAGGAGACGATTGGCTTAATCGAAATCGAGCTATTGTAAACTACCGAAGGAGGAATATCTCGCTGATCGCTGACGATGGATCCGAAATAATGTTTGAAGGATGGAAACCAGGAAGCTCAGGAAAGTTGATCAAGGCAATGAAAGCTGTCAAATTGTTGAAACAGGGTTGTACCGGATACTGGTGCTATGCAATGAAGAAAGAAGACAAAAGTGTGGAACTTTCATCCATTCCTATTGTGAACGAATTTCCGGATGTATTTCCTGACGAGTTACCGGGACTACCTCCACGACGGGATGTAGAATTCACCATCGAGCTGGAACCCGGAGCTACATCAATTTATAAGGCGCCGTATCGTATGGCACCTACTGAGATATATGAACTGAAAAAGCAGCTGGATGAGTTATTGGACAAAGGCTATATCCAGCCAAGCGTTTCACCCTGGGGAGCGCCATTTCTTTTTTCGACTGTGTATTGACTATCGAAAGCTGAACAAAATGACGATTAAGAACAAGTATCCGTTGCCATGGATTGATGATTTGTTTGATCAGTTGCAAGGAGCAACAGTATTTTCTAAAATCGATCTGAGATCAGGATATTATCAGCTGAGGATTAAGGAATCTGATATTCCGAAATCAGCGTTTGGAACTCGCGCTACGGACACTATGAGTTTGTAGTAATGCCGTTTGATCTCACTAATGCACATGTTGTATTCATGCAATTGATGAACCGATTGTTCATCGAATATTTGGATAAATTTGTGATCATGTTCATTGATGACATTTTGGTGTATTCTAAGAGCCCGGAAGAGAATGCACAGCATTTGCGGATTATATTAGAACTTTTGAGAAGCGAGCAACTGTACGCCAAACTCTCTAAGTGTGAATTCTGGCTAAAGGAAGTAATGTTCCTCGGTCTTGTGGTATCATCTAAAGAAGTCCGAGTAGATCCTCAGAAGATCGAAGCAGTTAAGGATTGGAAGCCACCAAAGAACGTGAAAGAAGTCCGGAGTTTCTTAGGACTTGCTGGATATTATCGTCGGTTCGTGGAAGGGTTTTCCAAAATTTCCCGCCCACTTACTCGACTCCTGCAGAAAACTCAAAAGTTTGAGTGGAACGAGTTGTGCCAGAATAGCTTTGATGAATTGAAGAAGAGATTGATGACAGCACCGATTTTAACACTTCCACAGGGAACTGGAGGATTTATATTTTACACTGATGCTTCGAACCAAGGACTCGGATGTGTATTGATGCAGAATGATAAGGTGGTCGCTTATGCGTCACGACAGCTGAAACTGTAACATCCCCAAAACCATATGGGAATATTACACGCCGTAGACCCTTTCCACAAGGATCTACCAGGCTAAACATCCATAAACAACCAAATGCTTGCCCGACCAGGGTCAAACAATAAAATGATACAGACCGATATGGTCACTTACACGTGAATACACAAACCGATGAGGTCACACAACCCGATCGATAAAACTGATTTAAATAACATTACCCACACAGGGGTCGAAATACAATACAGCGGAAGACTGAAATCAACTCTGACAACACAACAAAAATCAAAATAACTCTCAACTCATGATTAGTATCGCAGCTCGTCATCCTCTTGTGCCAATCCTGTGACTGCTCCCCTAAATATGCATGTACCTGGACGCAAAACAGACATCCACCCCCCAATTACTCGGGTGTTAGTAAAACTCCACTGTTTTACTAGTGCAAGTATCAAATCATACGAAATATAACTGTTAGGAATACTTGTTAGATTTTGATGATGTCATTAATTTAAAATCAAATGTTTATTACTTGGCAAAATGTAAGGAAGAACCAAATGAGTATCTTCCATAGGCCAAAATATGTTAAGTATAAAAATTGGCAAAATGTAAAGAAGAACCAAATGAGTATCTTCTATAGGCCAATGTTAGCTAGGCTGAAAATCGGCTAAGTACTAAAGTACAAATTTAGTCCATCGAGAAGTACACCGACTTCAATCGAGTAGCCCCAGTCAACTAAAATTTATCGAGAAGTTTGACCAGATGCACTGAGGTACCTCGTGGAAGTCACCCGATCGACAAGTCTCAAACAAAGGAATGAGAGAACCTACTGCAGAGATGTAAGCCGCACATCACCCTACTCAACTACAAACTAGTACTCCAAGTCCACGTCGGCATGCTTTGAAAAGTCAAATATTACTAAAGCTCACATGCAACGTGAAGAGACAAATCGAGTGATTCCCGCAAGAGATATGATTTAATTAAATCATCCCGACCCACCGTGAAGACTTTAATCCTTTTATATTCAAAAGATTCGCGCTCACATGCGTAAGTCCTCACAACGGTCGGAAGATAAAATTAAATAATGGGAATCCAGCCTTGCAACGTTCAGAAAAGATTAAACAATGAAGTCTCCCTCCAACGGACGGATTTGTTCAAAGATTTGCAACGGCTACAAGGAAGAAGCTCAGAGATCGTGATCTATATATATCCGAAGATTTGAAACTGAGCAACTACCGGTGCGAACATATACTCTAGCGATCAAAGCAAACAAAGCAATCTCAAGCAATCAAATAGCATCGAGAAAAAGAGCAGATCCAAAAAGTTCATATTCAAGGAAGCTCTTAAGTTGGAGAAGACAAACACTCTTGTCTATAAATCTTGAGTACGGGGTACTTCACGGGTTGAAGTAAGTGACTGTAAAGGCATCCGAGGATCGAGGATCAAGAGGTGCAAGGCAGTCAAGTGTGTGTACAACGGCACGGAATTCCACTGGTTGGAAGCTGTTGTAGTGTGTTGTGAATCACTGTAATCTTTATCACTGGTTGAAAATTATAGTGAATTCATCTCCAACTGGTTTGGAGAAAAGTGGATTAGTAGAGGATTACCCCACCTCTGAGACCACTATAATTGCCTGTGTTATTTATCGCTTTATCGCATCATACTCTAACCGCCGCATACATTGTTAAGTGTTTCATTAAGATTAATTTATATTCGTCATCAGCTGACTTCCGCACTTATCCAAGAACAAACGACTCCAAGTCATTTGTTTGATTATCAGCTGAAGAAACTCACTCTTCGGAAAAAGAGTTCAAGAGTTTCAACAAGTCTATTCACCCCCCCTCTAGACTTGTTCCTGGACGACTTGTGACCTACAAGTGGTATCGGAGAGGTTGGTTCATTTTTTCTCACGAACCAGATCTATACTAGATATATATCTTATCTCTCACGTTATAATGGAACACATGCACTCTAGACTCCCTGTCTTTTCAGTTGACGAGTATGATCTCTGGAAGATAAGAATGCAGGCACATTTATCTTCAATCCATGACGACATGTGGTGCATCATTGAAGACGGTCCATTCATTTTTGAGAAAGACAACACACCCGAGGAAATCGCAGCTGGGAGGCCCGAAAAGATTCCTAAGAAGAGAACGGAGCTGACCCCCGAAGAGAGAAAGCTGGCCAATCTTGACAACAGGGCCAGAGATGTGCTATACCAAACTCTTGACAAATCCACAATGGTCAAGATCAAAAATTGTAAGAATGCCAAAGAGATTTGGGACACATTAGCTCTAATGTGTGAAGGAACGGAGCTGATCAAGGAAAACAAGTTGTCAATAGCTATCCAAAAGTTTGACAACTTTAAAATGAAGAATGGTGAATCAATAGACCAAGTGGACACAAGGTTCACCAAATTATCAATGAAATCAACTCCTGGCAAAACTTATGGCAACAGGAAATGGCACTCAAGGTCCTCGATCACTCAATCCCGAATGGAGCATGAAGGCTATAGCTATGAGAGAATCCAAATACCGAATAAGATAAAGATTCAGAGTCGTCTTCTCGATCTAAAGGCTTATGAGTTCGAGCTTCCAAGCTCATCCTCAATCGAGCTGCAGAGAAGGGAATCGCATTTGCAAAGAGTCCCTGCTAAGAGCTTATCGATGTGAAACCTCCAAATCCACTAGATTTTGAAGAGGAAATGGCTTTCATTATGCAAAGGTTCAAGAACTTGAAAGAACTACTCCAAGTATAAGAAAAACTACAAGGAGAATCCAAGAAGGAACCAGAAGGCCGGTAGTCGGAAAGTTGAATGCTACAACTGTCACAAAATAGGACACATTCAAATGGATTGTCCCGAGCTCAAGAAGGATGAAACCAAGAAGGAGGTGGGCAGAAAGGAAGACAGAAGAAAAGCTCTCATCGGAGAAGACCAGGAGCATGTCGAATCAAGCGGCGGTCTCTTTTCTGATGAAGACGAGGAGTATGATTGCCTGATGGCAAACTTGGCTGATGAAGAGGTAACCTCTAAACCTACCGGTTCAAATAATAGCTCAGCCATGTCACAAGATATGGATTTACATGAATCGATAAATCAGTTATTCAAAGATTTTGAAACACTTAAATCTGCACACCAAGCTGTATCAGCAGAGAAGGCTCAGCTGCAAGATGAGAATAGGCAGCTGAAAAATGATTTCGAAAAACTCAGCCTAGATTTAAATAAGGTTGAGACAACTACAGCTGATTTTAAAAACTAGGCAAGTGTCAATACAGCTGAGATAGACCGGCTAAATATTTTACTTAAAGAAAAGTCAGCTGCACTTGCTCTTGCCAAAGCTGAGTTTACTAAGCTGGCACAGTTAAATAAAACTCAGGCGCAGGAAATAACCTCCCTGAAGGCGTCTTCAACTCTGGGCGAATTGTGTACCTATAAAAGGTCATTATATACCAAATCAGGCCTTGGATATGATTCTCACACTCCCTCTAGTTCTGAAACCAAGTTTATCAAGGGAGAAACAATGGTCTCGATCACGAGCGGTGTATAAACCGATTTTCAAAAAGCAGCAATGGCCAGTCAAACGTCTGAGTGCGGTCAGTTACACTGCATACCACCTAGACAGCGACTAAGCAAAGGCCTGTGCAAAAGCAAGAACGGCCAGACAACATGCCCACTATTACCAACAACTCCCCAAAAATAGATTTCATAATGGGAGGGGCAGATGGAAACCTCAAGGTTATCCAAATTACCAAAATGAACAAGTGTGGAGACCACAAAGGTTTAACAAATGGTCTCAGCCTAGATTTAGAAATGGCCCACACTATTTTGAGGAATATCCGGTATACAATCCAACCAGGAGATTTAGACCTCGACCACAGGCACCGTATAAGGGTTATAATAATAATAACAATTCCTATAATCCAAGGAGAAATCAATTCTCCAGGAAACCAACTAACCCCAAACGACCCACACAAATTTGGGTACCTAAATCTCTGCTTGTTTAATTGCAGAAAAGATGGAAGGACTACAACCACATCTCCTCAAGCTCAAATTTTGGAGAAGAAGAATGGTTTGTAGACTCTGGATGCTCGAGGCATATGACCGGGAACAAGAGGATGCTGACCAAATACATCAAGGAAAGAGGTCCCGATGTAACCTTTGGAGATAGCTCTAGCGGACAGACAAAAGGCTTTGGAGAGTTGCACCGAGGAAACATTGTAATATCCAAAGTTCATTATGTCAAAGGGCTCAAGTACAACCTCCTGAGCATAAGCCAGTTCTGCGACGAGAAGAATCTAGTAGTCTTCACCATTTTGAAGTGTATGGTGATAGACATCTTATCTGGAGAAATAAAGCTACAAGGTTTCCGAAGAAGAGATGTATACATGATTGATTGGAACACAGGAACACCTAACTCCTGTTTTCTATCCAAGACTATAGCTGAGAATGGATGGTCAGGCACAAAAGACTATGTCACCTGAACTTCAAAGCCATCAACAAGATTAGCTCTCAGAAGCTAGTCAGAGGACTTCCAAATGAAGCATTCAAGAAGGAAGCACTCTGTGATGCATGTCAGAAGGGAAAGCAGACCAAGGCGTCGTTCAAGCCAGTGCAGCCTACAACGCTCACAACAAGGATCTTAGATCTACTCCACATGGATCTATTTGGTCCCATCAAGCCAAGGACTTTGAGCGGCAGAAAGCATGCTCTTGTGATTGTAGATGATTATTCAAGGTACACTTGGATCATCTTTCTATTCAAGAAAAGTGAAACCTTGACCAAGTTACCTAAGCTGCTGAGAAGGATCCAGAATGAGAAATCCCTCTCCATAATCAAGATCAGATCAGATAGAGGAGGAGAGTTTCTCAACAAGGCAATAACTGATTTCAGCGATCAGAATGGGATCCAAAGATGAGCTCTCTGCGGCGTGACACCCCAGCAGAATGGTGTTGCTGAAAGAAGGAACAGAACCCTGAAGGAAGCAGCAAGGTCCATGATTGCAGAAGCGGACCTACCCAAGAGGTTCTGGGCTGAAGCTGTCAACACAGCCTGCCACACCCAGAACAGGAGTATGATAGTAGGGAGACATGGCAAAACTCCCTATGAGGTTTGGAATAATAGAACTCCTACTGTTGCTTACTTTCATGTTTTTGGTTGCAAGTGTTTCATCCACAACAATGGTAAAACACAGCTAAATGCCTTTGATGCTAAAACTGATGATGGTCTATTTATGGGATATTCCCAAAGAAGCAAGGCATATAGAGTTTTCAACAAAAGAACCTTAGTTGTGGAGGAAACACCCCATGTTGTTTTTGATGAATCTACCGTTGAGTACAGGAAACAACTTGAGCAAATTGAGAACAAGCTCAAGTCAGCAACCCTTGAAGAAGTCATTGTACATGACACTGGAATGGTGGACTCACCTGCAGATCAGCCTGATGACCCAATGCGGTGATGAAGACCCAATGCAGATCGACAGATCACCAAACCTATCGATCGATTCTTTCTTGAAGAAGACCAATGGAGCAGATAAAGACTCATCTCTGCGATTGTAACCAAGCTGCAGATGACAAGGCGGTAGCCGATCCAATTGCACTGAATCCAGCAGATGCAGATAACCACCAGAGCAATCCAACAGGGGAACAAACCCTGAAGAGGACGAGATCCCCAAATGGCTCAAGGATCATCCAATTCAACAAATCATCGGAAAGTTGGTGATGGAGTCAAGACAAGACAATCAACTCTACCAATAGAATGGCGATGTTCTCATGTTTCATGTCACAAATTGAACCCAAGACTACGAACAAGCCTTGGAAGATTATTCATGGATTAATGCTATGCAAGAGGAATTGGAGCAGATGGAAAGAAACAAAGTTTGGGAACTAACAGATGCACGATCACAAGAAAGTTATTGGCACCAAATGGGTGTATAAAAACAAGAGTGATGAAGACGGAGTCATTGTTAGGAATAAAGCGACTGTAGCAAAAGGATATGCACAGTGTGAGGGAATAGATTTTGATGAAACTTATGCACCTGTTGCAAGATTAGAAGCCATCAGACTATTCCTCGCATATGCTGCATTCAAGGATTTTGAAGTTTACCAGATGGATGTGAAAAGTGCGTTTCTGAATGGAGTCCTAGAAGAAGAAGTCTATGTAGAGCAACCCCCAGGTTTTGTCAAAGGAGACAAAGTCTATAAGCTGTTGAAGGCTCTGTATGGACTCAAGCAAGCACCGAGAGCATGGTATGAAACACTGTCTGTGTTTCTTGAGAAAAATGGATTTTGCAAAGGAAAAGTGGACAAGACCCTATTCAGAGTGGAACACGAAGGCCACATATTAATAGTTCAGATTTATGTGGATGACATCATATTCGGATCAACCAATCCAGAGCTATGCGAGAAATTCTCAACCTCATGCAAGGAGAATTTGAGATGAGTATGATGGGAAAGCTTAACTTCTTTCTCGGATTACAAGTTAGCGAGATGGAAAAAGGAATTTTCATCAACCAAGCAAAATATACCCGAGATCTCATCAAGAGATATGGAATGGAATCACCAAACCCGCAAGAATTCCAATGAGCACAAGTACTCACCGGATGCGACGAGGCAGGAATATCAGTGGACTCAACCCACTACAGAGGACTCATCGGATCTCTTCTGTACCTAACTGCAAGCAGGCCAGACATATCATATGCAGTTGGAGTTTGTGCAAGATTCCAGTCCAAGCCAAAGCAATCACACCTAGATGCGGCAAGAGAATAATCAAGTACCTAAAGTCTACAATTAATGTTGTACTATGGTATACCAATTATGACAACTTCGAGCTATCAGGATACTCAGATGAGTATTTAGCCGGATGAAATATCAACATGATTATAAATAGTGGAACGTGTCAATTCCTAGGAACCAGATCGATATCCTGGTTTAGCAAGAAGCGTGTTTCTAACTCTATCTCCACTACAGAGTCGAATACCTAGCTGCAGTAGCAGTTGTGCACAAATTCTATGGATCGGACAACAGTTAAGGGACTACAATATTATTGCCAACGAAGTTCCAACATGGTGTGACAACAATAGTGCTATTGCAATAACCAACAATCCGGTTTTGCACTCAAGGAAGCACATTGACGTTAAGCACCATTTCATTCGAGACCATGTGCTTAACAAAAGGGTTAGAGTTGAAAGAGTCAGCACAGACTACCAAATAGCTGACATCTTCACCAAACCATTGCCAGAAGAAAGATTCCTAGAGCTTAGCAGAGACCTTGGATTACTAGATTGGGAATCTAGTTCTGAAGCGAGTTGAAGGAAGGACGGACCCTCGGAATCACCTAAGCCGATGCAAGCGAGAAGACGAAGGCCGAATAAGCAACTTAGGCATGAGAATACCAGCGAGAAGTCAACTCACATTGCAGAGTGGTCAACAGTCAACGAAATCAGACCAGCTAAGTTCTCTAAACTGATCTCTAATTTTTAATTAATATCTGCCACATTTATAAATATTATTTTAGCTAAAATGGCATCTTTATTAGCCAAGTGGCAATTTTAAATACACGCGTCACACGCCTATTTAATTAACCTCTACGGTGGCCAATCAGAATCAACCGTCAAATTTTAAATGGGGCCACCGATTCAAATTTGAAATTCAAAAGAATATGAAAAGGCGTACCACCGTTTAAATTTATAATAAACTAATCCAAACGTCCTTTCATCTTCTTTATAAGGAAGAAAACCTTTCACTTTCCTCTTTACGCTTTTAGAAACCCTAGAATTTACAGAGCAAAATATACACTAAAAATTCAAAAATCTTTTTTGCAGAAATGGCATCTCTTGAAGGAGCAAACTTGAAGGCGATGAAGGACCAGGTCATCTTCTCCATGGTCGTCGATTTCGAAGGATTATTAGAAGCGAATCTAGAGGACTTCGATATGCTCGACTTAATCCGGGCGATGAAGCTGAACGGAATCAACCCGTTTCTCGACATCAACCCGCAGCATTTGTTCAAGGAAGATGTGGTTGAATTTTATCGCAATGCGTACCTGATTCAGCACGGGATTCAGAGCAAAGTCGGTGGAGTACCAGTCACCATAGATACAGAGAAGATTCGCTCTGTATTCGGAATGAAACATCGCGGTTTGGCGGTCGAAGCGCTCAAACAATCACCCGCCGAAACGTGGAAGACGATTAAGCTCGAAAATATTCCTGAGAAATTGAAGTTTACAGCGAAGAGAAATGAGTTGAAAAGGGTTTATCGAGTCGCTTTGGACATCACAAACAAGATAGTCATGGGAATGGCAGGAAGCTATGACCAACTGTCATCTTCAAAATTCATGGTGTTGGGTGCGTTAATTCAACGAGAGGAAGTTGATTGGGCCGATTATATTTTCAGGCAACTTGTTCGCGAGGTGAACAAGGTCGAATGGCTCGAAGGTGAGAAGAAATTCAAAACTAAGTTGGCGTTCGGAACGCATCTTAGTTGGCTTTTGGAGAAAATCGGAGTGGCCAAGGGAAACATTGACCCTTTCCACCCAAACAAGAGGCTAGGTCACATGGACCATGACAAGAAGAAGGTTGGAGTCACTGGGAGGGCAGCCCAGTTGTTGAAGGATTTGCCAGACTCAAGCTTTTGTCCAAGATACGATTTATCAGACTCGGACCAACCTGCAGCTGAGATCGGGCTGGTCGAGTCGAGAATGAGTCGACGATACACCAATCGCCATCCGATTCAAGAGACGGGACCGGCCCTGAAGGACCTTCCAACTGCGGTCATCACACGAACCCTCTCCAAAGAGGCCAAGGAAGGCTGCATTCGGCGAGAGAAGCGGCTGGCGGCATACCCGGCCCATCGATTCGATCACCGGCTCATCGGACCGGCTGCACGAGATCCGAAACTCGTGTACATTATTACACCTCCAGTGTACATGACCGAAGAAGAGGAAACAGGTCTTGTTATCTCTATCCCTGAAGCAGATTACACTTTCAACCTTTTAGAAAACAATACTTTTCATCTCTCTATTGAGCAACTTTAGCTTGTCAAACCGCAAGCAGAAAAACACTCCTTTGTAAATATTTTTAAAGAGTGGAAAACTCTAAAAACCATGTCTTTTACAAATTTTCAAACTTTTGTTGAAACTAGTGGTTGGGAATATCCCCAAGCCACTGAGGATGTTCTGACTAATTTTTGCAAAGAGTCAGATTTAACTTTACTCCTCCAGGATAACTGGTTCATGTCACATTTTGAGACAAACATGGACCATTTTATCCATTCTATAATGCTAAGTATTTTTAATGGTGATTTTGGAGAGGAGGAAGAGGAAGCAGAAAAGGAGATTAGGATTGAGGAAATTAATGGAGATAATGAAATTATCAATTTGGTTGAAGAGGATGAAGAAGAAAAAGAACCTAAAGAAAACATACCAGTTGAAAAGGAGACAGAGGAGATTGAGAAAACAGAAGAAGTAGCTGATGAAGGAGATGAAGAAGGAGAAGAAGTTGATCAGGAAGAAGAAGAAGAAGATAAGGAGGAGGATGATGAGAATGATGAAAGAGAAGAGAAGGAGAAGGACGATGCTAAGGATGATGATGATGATGATGATGATCATGATGATAGAGGTGAAGGAGGAGCAGAAAAAGAAAAAGAAAAAGATGAGGAACAAGAGAAAGAAAAATCTGAAGAAGAAGAAGGGAAAGAGGAAGAAAGAGAGAAGGAGCCAGAGCAGGAGCCAGAGCCTACCAATGAAGTTGCAGATAGGATTGTTGTACCTCCCCGGTACACCAGCCTAGACGCAGAGCTGGCAGAGGACTCCAGGTCAGGGACCCCGGAGAAGACTCAATCTGACCTACCTGCTGCCGGCAGAGCCTCAGCCTAGTGGCTCCCTTGCAAGGATCGGAGAACACTCCCCATCGGCTCGATTATCACCTACCATGACCGAGCCGATCAAGATTGTCGAGACACCATTGTGGAGTCATTGTCAACTCAGTCACTCGACCTTGCACCATAAATGCCAAGATTGACACTCTACTTCAGCGAGAGATCCCTCAGCCTCCTCCTCCTACAAACAACAGAATGCCTTTTGGCATGTCTGATTGGATGAGCCGCATGGAACAACAGTTGACAACCCTTATTGATCTTTGGCAAAAGGGGGAAGAGAGGATTCGGGGAAGAGAGGGAAATCGAAGTAAGAAAAAGCGGGATGTCCCTCAGTTGAAGGACCCTCTAGCACGAAGAGGAAGGAACCTGTAGATCCAGAAGACAAGGCTGACCAACCTGAAGGGAAGCGCAGAAGGACCAGAGGCGGCTTTGAATCTACTCTTGAATGGGAAGGGTTGGAGCTATGGTTTGTTGAAGATTTCTGCCCATTTGAAGCTCTTGAAATGTGGGGAGCTGCTAGGAAGAAGTTCATCAGAGACTTTTATGTCTGGGAACTACTTCAAGATGACAAACTCTCCCCACAGGAGATTTTCATAAACTGGATGGAAGAAGTTCACCCTAAGCTTTGGGCATTACGAAAAAGTACGCAAAAGAGCAAAAGCCTTTCCTATGATTCCCTTATTCGTAGTCAAGAAGCACCAATCCGCATGGATGGTGAACTTGATGAACTACAACTCCAGGAGGAAATCAAGCGAGTCTGCCTTGAGAACAAATTCAGATCTCAACAGGAGCAGGATTTCGCAGCACTCGTGGTAAAAAGAAAGTATGGCCTTGCTCCAGTCAAGGTAAGACCTATCGGAGCCAAACCATTCAAGCCTGCCAAGCAGCCTACTAGAAGAGGCAGAGGAAGAGGCAGATGATCTTTTAATTATTTTTCTTACTTGTAATTTTATTTTCTGTACCTAAAACATTCTTGTATAATTTCAATGATAAGTCAGAAAAATCTATGAACAGTCTGTTGAATGACAATTTTCCAGTTGTCTCAATATTAGATCGATTTCGCTTTGTCTCGCACTTAAGTGCAGACTTGGTTATTTGATTTCTTACTTAGTTTTGCCATCATCAAAATAGGGGGAATTTATTAGGAATACTTGTTAGATTTTGATGATGTCATTAATTTAAAATCAAATGTTTATTACTTGGCAAAATGTAAGGAAGAACCAAATGAGTATCTTCCATAGGCCAAAATATGTTAAGTATAAAAATTGGCAAAATGTAAAGAAGAACCAAATGAGTATCTTCTATAGGCCAAAGTTAGCTAGGTGAAAATCGGCTAAGTACTAAAGTACAATTTAGTCCATCGTAGAAGTACACCGACTTCAATCGGAGTAGCCACAGTCAACTAAAATTTATCGGAGAAGTTTGACGATGCAGTAGAGGTACCTCGGGAAGTCACACGATCGGACAAGTCTCAAACGGTGAACAATGAGAGAACCTACCTGCAGAGATGTAAGCTGCACATCAGCCTACTCAACTACAGCCTAGTACTCCAAGTCCACGTCAGCATGCTTTGAAAAGTCAAATATTACGGAAAGCTCACATGCAACGTGAAGAGACAAATTGGAGTGATTCCCGCAAGAGATATGATTTAATTAAATCATCCTGACCCACCGTGAAGACTTTAATCCTTTTATATTCAAAAGATTCGCGCTCACATGCGTAAGTCCTCACAACGGTCGGAAGATAAAATTAAATAATGGGAATCCAAATTTGCAACGCTCGTAAAAGATTAAACAATGAAGTCTCCTCCAACGGACGTATTTGTTCAAAGATTTGAAACGGCTACAAGTAAGAAGCTCAGAGATCGTGATATATATATATCCTGAGATTTGAAATCGAGCAACTACCGTGCGAACATATACTCTAGCGATCAAAGCAAACAAAGCAATCTCAAGCAATCAAATAGCATCGAAAAAGAGATCCAAAAAGTTCATATTCAAGGAAGCTCTTAAGTTGGAGAAGACAAACACTCTTGTCTATAAATCTTGAGTACGGGTACTTCATCGGTTGAAGTAAGTGATCAGAAGGCATCCGAGGATCGAGGATCAAGAGGTGCAAGGCGCCAAGTGTGTGTACAACGGCACGGAATTCCACCGGTTGAAGTCGTTGTAGTGTGTTGTGAATCACCGTAATCTTTATCATCAAGTTGAAAATTATAGTGAATTCATCTCCAATCGGTTTGGAGAAAAGTGGATTAGTAGAGGATTACCCCACCTCCGAGACCACTATAATCACTGTGTTATTTATCGCTTTACCGCATCATACTCTAATCACGCATACATTGTTAAGTGTTTCATTAAGATTAATTTATATTCGTCATCACCGACTTCCGCACTTATCCAAGAACAAACGACTCCAAGTCATTTGTTTGATTATCACCAAGAAACTCACTCTTCTAAACAGAGTTCAAGTTTTTCAACAAGTATATTCACCCCCCCCCCCCCCTCTAGACTTGTTCCTGGACGACTTGTGACCTACAATAACACGCAAGTAATAATCGTGAATCAAATATGACAATCAAGTATCAAAATATCCCCGGGAGTTTTTCACAAGGAAAGATAAGCTATGAAGCATTCGAAAATAAGATTATCACCTCGGGAATTTTAGAATTTCAAAACCTTTCGAAAATATTAGGGTCTTAACCCAAATCTCAAAATTGTATTTCAACAATTTACATTACGAAAACATTTCCATAAATCTCATGGGGCTCGACCCAACATTCTTTCTTAAAACTTTTCCTTTAAAAACTTTGATTTGAAAAGTATCATGCTCATGACACCGTGATCCACTGTCACGTGTCTCCGTAGGTTCAACAACCCGCACGGACTACATCACGCACAATTAAACAAACATAATTAATTCCGACACCGTGATCCACTGTCACGTGTCTCCGTGGGTTCAAAAACCCACACGGACTATTAACCAAACATAACCAATTCCGACACCGTGATCCACTGTCACGTGTCTCCGTAGGCATAACAACCTGCACGGACTATATCAATCACAACAATCACACACACAGTCCTGACACCGTAGTCCACTGCCACGTGTCACCGTAAGCCCCGTCGAGGTCACCCGGTTGGACGCACTATGTCCGAAACTCATGGTCCACTGCCATGCGTTATCGTAGGCCTCGCTGCATCAAAGACGATTGGACCTCGCACTCACTAAGTTCTGATCCCGTAGTCCACTGCCACGAATCCTCGTAGGTCCCGTCGAACCAACACGAGTGAACTTAGTGGTCACACACATATTCACATTCACATTACATACAACAATGAGCACAATTAATCAATCACCTTGATCACCACAAAATCGTACATTGCACGCACATAACACAACCTCGACACTCGCAACAACTATCATCAATCAACGACATTTAACCAACATAACACACATTCGGTACACAATACATTGCACAACCAAGTGTACAACCATCCCATATGTACGTCGCATTCCTGCACAAATGGCACAATGCCTAACACGTATACTGATATAACACTATTATCACAAAGCCTTCAAATTACGGAAAACACAACCAATTCAAACGGAACATAATTACGAAGGCAAGCAAAGTCATCATACATCTCATACGTAATTACTAGTCGCAAGATACAAGTCGTATAGTAAGATACTTGCCTTAATAGCCACTACCGAACGCTCCGAAGAACACGGTTCGACCGGGAAGCTCGAACCCCAAAGAAGGCAACGAACGGAAGGGTTCCGACTCGAGTTCTTCACAAGAATTCAACCCTAACAACATATAATCAATAAATAATCGATCATACGAGGAAGAATAATCGTAGAACGCCCGAAAACCCCTCTATGACATTTTACCGGACACCTTCAAGGCGTCGGTCAAGAACTCGACCCAAATAACGAATCGATACGATCCAACCATGGAATAACAAGGGAAAAGATATAAAACATCTAAATAATCATCAATCCATCACAATCCTAAGTTAAATCGGATTAAAACGGATGAAAACAACCTAAACACCCAAATTCCCTAAAACTAGATTTCTAGGAAATTTGACCTGATTCGGTAGATCGGAGGATGTTATAGGATGGATGATTGATGATATGAACTCCAACACTTCATGGATTGATTGTCTAACAACATCCTTCCTTGATTACAACACCTCCAGCCGCGGAAGAGAAGGAAAACCGAGTGAAAATGGCTGAAGAAAACGCCGCTGTGCCTTAAATAGCCGATCACGGCCGTTACGACGAATCGCCACGGCTTACGTACGAATCGCCATGGCCGAACTCACCGCTCGAAAATGCCGAACATTACGCACGTTACCGCCGGGGCCTTACGACGAATCGCCTTACGACGAATCGCCGATCACTACCGCGACGTTACTCGCCGTGGCCTCGCCCGAGTATGCCCGCCATGACTCGCCGACCAACTCCGACGGCCCGAACGACCCCGAAACCCGAACCTGAGTACGAATCGAAGATACGGTTACGAAGTACTCGCAAAGACGAATCCGAGCACTAAGAGAACACACGATTCCGACCACCCGAAGGCTCGAAATTCGACAACGGAACGTAATTACCCCAAACTTTGGGAAATTACGAAAATGGCCCAAAACGCCCAAAAATCACGATACGTGATCGAAACACCAAGCCAAAGCTCGCAACATGAATAATAACATTAAATGAACTTACGAGAAAGTCGAAACAACAGTTTCGGGCGAGATTTGCAAGAATCAAACTCAAGTGCGGAAAAACCGCTAAAAAGCACGGAACTCAACAAAACGGCACCGGAACGAGCTCGGATGACAAAAAGTGCAGAATTAATCATTCTCGAAATGACGAAACGGTCATGAGCGAGTCGTCAAAACGGACTTTCGCCGAAAAAAAAGAAATTACCGGAAATCGAAATTACGGGTATTACATTCTACCCTCCTTAAAAGAAGTTTCGTCCCGAAACTTAAAACAAGTAGGGAGAGGAAATATACCACCAGGAATATTTCAATGAGATGCACAAGAATGCGTAACTAATGCCCAACGGTGAAACGTTACAAACAACGCAACGGAATATACGGCGTGAAAACACGTTCCACGACGACCAACACGACGCCACCGGTAGAGGCATAATAAAATCAACAAGTGACAAGCGTCATCAAACAGATAATACAATCGAGTCGATTATCTGAACAATCACAAAACACAACGAATAAAAATCAATACGATTGACCAACCCAAGGGTTCATCAATCAAAACGTGAGCCAAACGCTGAACAAATACGGAATTCCACCGCCCAAGGGTTAGAAGATCGAAAACGAGACTAATTTCCCGAACTTAAGGAAGTTAGGAAGGAGTCTGAATGCTCAACAATCACGAAACGAGATCAACAAAAACCGAACAATCAACGATCGAACCACAACGGTCGAGACAACAAAAATCGAACGATCATGTTCGAATCACGAAGAACAATAAACATCAAACAACAACTTCACGTCTCGGCTCGAGACAATATATGATCCGGTGAAAACAACAAGATGTGATTCACATAAGATCCACAGGAAAGTGAATAGCAATTGAAAAGTCACAACGACAAACGTGTAATTTCAAAACACCACACTCGTTCGATCAATAAAAGAAAGGGATAGGGCAAGCTCAGAAAATGTTAACGAACATAAACGAGTCGACAGAGTCGAAAATATAGAAGTTCCAAATCCGATCCACGTCGAATAAGAGAACTAGTAAAACCAGATGATGTCACTTCCGAACAAGGTTCACAAGAATCGAACCGGACTCGGAAATGTCACAGCGATAACCAGATCGACCCAAAACAAGATCACAGCTCGTTCGAACGACGAAACCGAAATACAGAACAAGTCCAGAAAGTATCAACAAACACGAGCGAGTCGATACACCTGAGAAAGAGGAAATACAGAAGTCAAAACGATACGGGCATTACATTCGACCTCTTATAAAAGAAATGTTGTTCCCGCAACTCACAACAACTGGAGTAAGGTGACAACACAAAAAGCAAACGACAGAAACATCTCCCATGGGTCTCTCAGAGCCGATCCTCATATCTGTACTGAAGTTCGCGCCCCGAAAGACTCGGAACCCAACTCGCCAAAACTGGATCCTGTGACGAGAAAAATAATTGGTACGTGCATGCCCCCAGCACACCACGGTTGAAACACCTCGGCTCGGCATACCCAAAATACAACTGCTAGGTACAATGGAATATAACTTCGCAAAACAACAAACCGGAGATGCCAACTTGGCACAACAAAGAATCATAACATATATCATATACAACGATTACCATCATAAAGTAATACACACACAAACACTACAACAACGACGGTATCGTTCGGCGACCTCAACGGCCCGAATGATAACCAACACATAATTACAAACATTATGAAACAATCACACATGTACACAAACGTACAAACCCAAGCTTCAACATCTCACGCTCGTGCGACAACACGCAAATCGCCACGAGGCGATAAACAGTAAACACCAGTTCACGCCTCTCACAGAGGGCTTGTACAATAATTGCGTGGCAACGCCTCGACGTTCATGCGACCAATTCGACCATACTCGGGAGCAACATCATAACGATAACGCGAACATCATATATACATACCCAGCCCTCAAACGGGAATGGATAGGTTTTAAAAACGAAAACCTCCTTTTGAAAATAATTTTGGAAACTCCGATTGATCTTGAGTATCACCCTTCAAAAAAAAGTACAATCGTGAAACATCGTTATCGAGACTTTGGAAAACTATTTCGCATTCGATAAAAATGAGGACACTTTCTTTTCGTGAAAACTTTCGGAAATATTTAACCGTCGGGTCCAAGTAAAAGTGTTTCTAAAACATTGGAAATATCTCAAAACATTTTGGTCCTCGAGGTAGAAGAATTTTGAAACATATTGTGGCACCTTGGATGTACGACGAGAAAATAATTCATTTTAAACGTACGTCTCGAAATTTATTTCTAGGATACTCAAGGTTTTCAAAGATAATTCAATGGGCTAGAATGCCCAAAAATCTCAGGTAATTACACAGAACATTATAGCGTTGTGGGTCCCGCACGAACCCACCAGATAAAACCATTTACAAAAATGCCAAAAGGGCCGATGACGGTAATATTTCAAAAACTCACAAAAGCCATTTACAAAATACTAAATACCGTCATAAGAATTTCGCCAAAACGATCAAGGCCATAACGCCAAAAACTCGGTTAAGGGAATCAATTTTCAAAATAAAACTCAGTCGGTAAAATACCGAAAGCCATTACAAAATAACTCACGCAGTGGATAAAAAAAAATACAGTCCAACATGCACAATCCAATTGAATACGTCTCACAGTATCTAGTTTAAACATATAACAAAACCATTCCTCGGAGTTTCTCGCGAACTCAATCGTCGATACCTTATTCGAAACCCAACAAGGTTCTCAATTTTTCACACCATACCACCCCTCACAGTGGTTCAAAGGTAAAACAACAATAGGCCCAGTTTTATACATATACTATATGTCACACGTATTAAATACAACTATATTCACAACACCGTGCAAATAAAATTATGCACCGCAATTAACTCATTTAGATACAATCATGATACACAGGTACTTCGCATAAAAGAGGAGACTTACGTCCACAGGCCGCACGGAGATGACGGTCGCCCACGATACTAATCTCGTCCGACAACATATCCGACATGTTGTGACTACGCACAACTCAACTTGTCACCTGACGACTCGAACGACAAGACAACACATTACTCGACAAACCACGACCCGACAGCCTAGGTTTCCGCAACCTAAGCTCCGATACCATAAATGTAACATCCCCAAAACCATATGGGAATATTACACGCCGTAGACCCTTTCCACAAGGATCTACCAGGCTAAACATCCATAAACAACCAAATGCTTGCCCGACCAGGGTCAAACAATAAAATGATACAGACCGATATGGTCACTTACACGTGAATACACAAACCGATGAGGTCACACAACCCGATCGATAAAACTGATTTAAATAACATTACCCACACATGGGTCGAAATACAATACAGCGGAAGACTGAAATCAACTCTGACAACACAACAAAAATCAAAATAACTCTCGACTCATGATTAGTATCGCAGCTCGTCATCCTCTTGTGCCAATCCTGTGACTGCTCCCCTAAATCTGCATGTACCGACGCAAAACAGACATCCACCCCGATTACTGGGTTAGTAAAACTCCACTGTTTTACTAGTGCAAGTATCAAATCATACGAAATATAACAAGCAAGTAATAATCGTGAATCAAATATGACAATCAAGTATCAAAATATCCCCGGGAGTTTTTCACAAGGAAAGATAAGCTATGAAGCATTCGAAAATAAGATTATCACCTCGGGAATTTTAGAATTTCAAAACCTTTCGAAAATATTAGGGTCTTAACCCAAATCTCAAAATTGTATTTCAACAATTTACAGTACGAAAACATTTCCATAAATCTCATGGGGCTCGGCCCAACATTCTTTCTTAAAACTTTTCCTTTAAAAACTTTGATTTGAAAAGTATCATGCTCATGACACCGTGATCCACTGTCACGTGTCTCCGTAGGTTCAACAACCCGCACGGACTACATCACGGACAATTAAACAAACATAATCAATTCCGACACCGTGATCCACTGTCACGTGTCTCCGTAGGTTCAAAAACCCACACGGACTATTAACCAAACATAACCAATTCCGACACCGTGATCCACTGTCACGTGTCTCCGTAGGCATAACAACCCGCACGGACTATATCAATCACAACAATCACACACACAGTCCTGACACCGTAGTCCACTGCCACGTGTCACCGTAAGCCCCATCGAGCTCACCCGGTTGGACGCACTATGTCCGAAACTCATGGTCCACTGCCATGCGTTATCGTAGGCCTCGCTGCATCAAAGACGATTGGACCTCAGTACCTCACTAAGTTCTGATCCCGTAGTCCACTGCCATGAATCCTCGTAGGTCCCATCGAACCAACACGAGTGAACTTAGCGGTCACACACATATTCACATTCACATTACATACAACAATGAGCACAATTAATCAATCACCTTGATCACCACAAAATCGTACATTGCACGCACATAACACAACCTCGACACTCGAAACAACTATCATCAATCAACGACATTTAACCAACATAACACACATTCGGTACACAATACATTGCACAACCAAGTGTACAACCATCCCATATGTACGTCGCATTCCTGCACAAATGGCACAACGCCTAACACGTATACTGATATAACACTATTATCACAAAGCCTTCAAATTACGGAAAACACAACCAACTCAAACGGAACATAATTACGAAGGCAAGGAAAGTCATCATACATCTCATACGTAATTACTACTCGCAAGATACAAGTCGTATAGTAAGATACTTGCCTTAATAGCCGCTACCGAACGCTCCGAAGAACACGGTTCGACCGGGAAGCTCGAACCCCAAAGAAGGCAACGAACGGAAGGGTTCCGACTCGAGTTCTTCACAAGAATTCGACCCTAACAACATATAATAAATAAATAATCGATCATACGAGGAAGAATAATCGTAGAACGCCTGAAAACCCCTCTATGACATTTTACCGGACACCTTCAAGGCGTCGGTCAAGACCTCGACCCAAATAACGAATCGATACGATCCAACCATGGAATAACAAGGGAAAAGATATAAAACATCTAAATAATCATCAATCCATCACAATCCTAAGTTAAATCGGATTAAAACGGATGAAAACAACCAAAACACCCAAATTCCCCAAAACTAGATTTCTAGGAAATCTGACCTGATTCGGTAGATCGGAGGATGTTATAGGATAGATGATTGATGATATGAACTCCAAGACTTCATGGATTGATTGTCTAACAACATCCTTCCATGATTACAACACCTCCAGCCGCGGAAGAGAAGGAAAACCGAGTGAAAATGGTCAAGAAAACGCCGCCAGCCTTAAATAGCCGATCACGGCCGTTACGACGAATCGCCACGGCTTACGACGAATCGCCATGGCCGAACTCATCGCTCTGAAAATGCCGGATCGTTACGCACGTTATCGGCCGTGGCCTTACGACGAATCGCCTTACGACGAATCGCCGATCACTACCGCACGTTACTCGGCCAGTGGCCTGCCCGAGTATGCCCGCCATGACTCGGCCGGACCAACTCCGACGGCCCGAACGACCCCGAAACCCGAACCTGAGTACGAATCGAAGATACGGTTACAAAGTACTCGCAAAGACGAATCCGAGCACTAAGAGAACACACGATTCCGACCACCCGAAGGCTCGAAATTCGACAACGGAAAGTAATTACCCCAAACTTTGGGAAATTACGAAAATGGCCCAAAACGCCCGAAAATCACGATACGTGATCGAAACACCAAGCCAAAGCTCGCAACATGAATAATAACATTAAATGAACTTACGAGAAAGTCGAAACAACAGTTTCGGACGAGATTCGCAAGAATCGAACTCAAGTGCGGAAAAACCGCTAAAAAGCACGGAACTCAACAAAACGACACCGGAACGAGCTCGGATGACAAAAAGTGCAGAATTAATCATTCTCGAAATGACGAAACGGTCATGAGCTAGTCGTCAAAACGGACTTTCGCCGAAATAAATAAATTACCGGAAATCGAAATTACGGGTATTACAGAAACCTTATGAAGTGAATTACCCAACACATGATTTGGAGCTGGCAGCAGTAGTTTTTGCTTTGAAAATCTAGAGGCATTACCTGTACGGGACTCACTGTCAGATCTTTACGGATCACAAGAGTCTCAAATACATCTTCAGTCAGAAAGAGTTGAACATGCGGCAAAGAAGATGGTTAGAGCTGATTAAGGACTACGAATTGGAAATTTTGTATCATCCAGGCAAAGCGAATGTAGTGGCAGATGCACTTAGCCGCAAGCCTATTTCTATCCAGATGATGGAGACTCTGACCTCCCAGCTCAGCATTCAACGAGAGATGATTCGAGAAGGAATTGAAGTGTTGTTACAAAGAGTCCAAGGACAACTGTGCGTGATGGAAATAACTTCATCATTAACCGAAGAGATCAAATTTATGCAGGCAAATGATCCTTTAATGATTCGATTACATGATGAAGTGATCAAGGGGAAGGCCACCGGATTCGTAATTCATGATGATGGAGTTTTGAGATTTCAAAACCGACTTTGCATTCCCGATGTCGATGTTCTGAAACAGACGATTATGAAGGAAGCTCACAGTTCGCCCTATTCTATCCACCCAGGCACCCGTAAGATGTATAAGGACTTGAAGCAGAATTTCTGGTGGGGCAACATGAAGAAAGATGTAGCGGACTATGTTTCGAAATGCTTGACTTGTCAGCAGGTTAAGATCGAACATCAAAGACCTACCGGAATGTTGAAGCCGCTCCCGATTCCTGAATGGAAGTGGGAGGACATATCGATGGACTTTATCACTAGTATGCCGAGAACCAAGACAGGAATGAACATGATTTAGGTGATAGTTGATCGTTTAACCAAATCAGCTCATTTTCTAAGCATTAAGGAAACGTGGGGACCAGAGAGGTTGGCACGAGTATTTATTTCAGAGATAGTCCGATTGCATGGTACGCCGAAGACCATTATTTCTGACTGATACGGTCGCTTTGTATCGCATTTTTGGAAAGCAGTTCATAAGGCCTTGGGAACCGAATTGAACTTCAGAACAGCTTATCACCCGCAGATAGATGGACAATCCGAGAGGACCATTCAAACGGTGGAAGACATGCTAAGGGCCTGTGCCTTAGATTGGTCAAACGATTGGGAAGTTCATCTACCGTTGATTGAATTTACCTACAACAATAGTTGGCATGCTTCCATTAAGATGGCCCCGTTTGAGGCTAAATACTACGATCTAGTGTATTATTGGCGAAGATGATAATTGTAAGGTAACTTGTCTTGATAGAAGGCTAAATACTACGATCTAGTGTATTTGATTTGGTATGGGTATGATTCGGTTGTTGTTCTGGCGGTCGCGGTTTAATTTTGGATATTGTGACAGATGGTTGCATGCATTAGTCGGGTGAGAGTATGGTGTTTTAATGCACATGGTAATTTGGGCTTGGTGCTGGTAAAATTTTATAGGCATAAATGATTTGTTTATTAAATGTGTGAGTTGCATTTTGAAGTAATAATTATGAGCATTTCGACAGAGTGAACTAATTTGTCATTTTTAACAAATGAGTTCATTTTTAAACTCGATAAATTCTTTTGAGGATTAAAAATAAATTTTGTTGTCTTGGAAGGCAAGTTGATGCATTGACATTTTGTTATATTGAATAAAATTTCTTGAGAGTGTTATAAATGGGGAAGAATAAAATTTTTATATTTTTAATAAAAGGAGAATTTTGGCAACTTTTTTTTTTAAAAAAAAAGAGGGTTTTGACATTTTGAAAAATCAAAAAGTTCATGAAAGGATATATATTCTAAATTGATTTTCAAGTTTTTGAGAAATAAAATATTTTCGATGGTTTACACAGGGCGAATGTCCTAGAATTTTTATCAAACAAGTTGAACGTTGAGATTTTTTTTAAATATAAGATGAAGATCTTGATTGTTCTTTTTAGCAATTCTGGGTAGAGTGGAAAATTATTTTGATTTTTTAATTGGCATGTATGAATATTTAAAGTGGGATAGATGCCTCAAATGAAGATACGTGATGAGAATAGTATTGTACGAGACAGGCAATTATTTCAGGTTGTATGACGAACGACAAGTCGGCCTGATGGCTGTCACAGACGAGATGATCCTTCTTGAGTATGGTTTGATATGTCGAGAAGTACATATGAACCGATCTGTCTGCTGATTAGGTGAGAGTGATGAACAATTGTCGCAACAATGAGGTGAGCAATAGGACGAGCATGTGCATGAAAATGATTTCGAACTTCATACTTTATACCTTGAGTTTTCTAATATTATTTTGAAAGAGGTTTGTGAAAACTACTTCCCCTATTGTTGATTTGTAAAAATGTGTCTTTACTGGTGAACGTACATGTTGCGAACTAAAGAAAATTTAACCTCTATATTTTGAGATGGTAATTATAAGAGTGGGCGTTCGAACACACTTTGAATTTCAAATTTATTTCAATTGCATTATTTATATACCATTGGGAGAGTATTATATTTAGAACACATTTAATAAAGTGTGTATGCACTTTTGAAAGTTATCGATTTTTTCGAGTCGAAGTTTATAAAACTTGGCCATTTAAACTGGGGAGTTGTAAAATTTTCGTGTATGTCATTTTGAAAATTGACCAATGCATATTGTTGTTACCCAAAATATTATTCGGAAGGGATTGCTGGAATGGATGAGTAACAAACAAAATGCGAGAGCACGTCCGAGGGATGTAAATAAAACAAGATTTGCCGGGTTTGTTAGGCCCGGGCTTGAATGCCCTCGCGTGATATTATTAATACGAATACTTGGGAGTACAAATATTAATGTTAGAGTACAATTACAATGAGTCTAAAGACCCTGGTTATCTAGCTCTTGAGTGCTGATGATTGCCGGAAGAACCAGAGTTGATGCTCGTGAGTTCTTGTTCTCGTTTCTGCTGACTGTCTTTAGGTTTAGAGATTTCGAGAGTGAAAGAGAGAGATGTCCGAAGTCTAGAGCGCAACCAAGAGAGAGAAGCAACCCTTTTTTCCGAATGCTGGAAGTCCTCTATTTATAGGAGTTGGGATGTCTTAATCCTGACAAACGATCGCTTTTCCTGTATTATAATAAGAGGGCGATCGTCTTTAGCACATGGGTTGGTTGCCTTAAAGTCCGCGGCTGCTGCTGGCAGCCAGCTGTGCGAATCAATGAGAGGACAACATGCGTCTCTTGTCGCTTTCTCGGGATGTACCACCTTAGACCTTTCGGCGGGTCTGTCGGTAGGTGAGAAGCCGCCCCTGTCACCTACAGCTGGTGACAGGCTGGGGTCAAAGGGCCTTATCCTACGGCGTCTTTTTCAGATCAGCACGTGGGCCTCTATCCCGAGATTCGGCCTTCACAGACTTGACGGATGTTGGATTTACATGTGGCATGAGGCAGTCGCCCTTAGTCGGGCACTTGGGACGATCGCTAGGTGCCGAGAGTCGATCGCCTTGGATGTCGATCGCTCGGCGCTAGGTCCTGGTCTAGATCCTTCGATCGGCGAGTCTGCCTTGGTCTATTTGACTCTGGTTCGATCGCTCGGCCCTTATGCCGATCGCCTGTTGAGGCGTATAAATCGCGACACAATAATTGCCCCCCCAACTTGCTCCGATGTTGAAGATATGGGGTGAGGTGGTTCCACTGGCGATCATTTAAGATAATGACGGGCGACTCATCGAGCGGACTTTGGTCTTGGATTTGGGCGACCTAGTCATTTGACGAGCTATCTTTGGTCTTGTTCTTGCGATCTTCAATTTTGCAGATCCCTCGTGGAAGGCCGATTGTTTCGACCTAGAGGAACCGTGCACAGTCGTGGAGTTCGATGGACCGACCTCCGCGATCGTGTCTTGTGCGCGAGCGACATTCCACCTGTAGGTCTAGCTCGTGACTCACTTTATTTTGAGGGTCCTCCGGAGGCTACGTTTCGCATTATATTTAAACGAAGGGCGAGCGATCTCTGCCTTCAGGAGTCCTTGCACGGGGCGTCGTCGGATTAATTGACTCTGCGACCGTGGCTTGTTAGCACTTTTCTTCGTGGGGCCGACATGTTAGACGGCGGACCTTTGAGGGCATACGTTATGACGGGGGTAGGGACGTGTCTCATTGTCCGGGCCCACCATGTTAGATGATGGACCTTTGAGGGCGGGCGAGCGTGTCCACAGATCTGTTTTGGAGGGTCCTTCGGTTATATTTAAACGAAAGGCGAGCAATCTCTGCCCAAAGGAACCTTGCATGGACGAGGTTGTCGGTTCCATCGACCTCCAGGACCATGGCTGCACTCTTCTACCTCGGATCGTCATGTTAGATGGCGATCCTCGACGGTATATGTTGTGCTAAGGGAGGCGATCTCGTGCCTAGGTCCATCATGTTAGATGATGAACTTTGGAGGGCGAGCAAGTCCTCCATTTTTGGAGATGTTGCTTAGGCAGTAGCCTTTCGTTTGACATGGTGGAAACTGGGGAAAGACCTCCGAAGTTTCCACCTCTTGATTGAAGCATGAAGATCTGGCCGTCAGGGTCGATCGGTAGGATCGACTAGTATAAGTCTTCCGGCTCGCCGTGCTTGATTATGGCGATCGCATTGGAAGATTGATGATCGTCGTTCGGTCGCCGATCGCGACCCTTGGCCCTTTTCGCCTGGGGCTCTGGCTAATTGACTAGACTGTCCAGCTTGCCCTCCTCGAACAATCTCCAGAGTTGTCTGAGGAGGTCACGGCAGTGGTCGGTGTTGTGGCCGGGACTCTTGTGGTAAGCACAAAATTTGCTGCAGTCCAGATGACTGTGGTCCCTTATCGCCTTCGGCTTGCTTAGCCACTCGCACCCCTGGATGGCGTAGAAAATATGGGCCGGAGATAGATTTAGGTTGTGGTGGAGATGGGCTTCCACATCCTCGAAGGCCCTGAAATCACCAGGTGGCTTGGAGACCGCCTTGTTATCATGGGATCTCCGATATTGCTGAATCAGTCCACATAAAATTTTTGGAACAATATTACAATGAGATGGGTGATGATATGGCAAGTTTCGGGGACGAAACTTATTTTAAGTGGGATAATATGTAATATCCAGGAAATTAAAATCAATTTTAGCGGCATTGATTTTTTTATTATTAATTTATTATGACTTTTATTTTTAATTTAATTAACTGCCTACTTAAGAATGGGTCGGAGATATTAGACCAAAGTGTTGGTAAGTTATTTATGGTTTGTGTTGTCTTACGCATTATGTATTAGTCGCATAATTGAACTAGAGGATGGAATAACAGATCCGAGATTGATCCATTTTCTAGGATAATTTACAATCGGACCTCATTACATCAAATACCCAACTACCATTATATATATATATATATATATATATGTGTGTGTGTGTGTGGTGTTCATGTGTGTTACTAGCCTTTACCTCACGTTTCTTCTCATTCTCCCCACCTAACCCTAACCATCAGCACTCATCCTCCTTTTCTTCTTCTTTAGCAACGACCGATGGCGGGGTACCAAATACCGACGGGATGCTAATGATTGGAGACATGGATGGGCGAGGGTCGTTGGATCTGAGGAGCACCGAAAGATGCCGCGTGTGTGGCGGCTCGTGATGAATTATTCCGATGGGGTGTTCAGGCGGCAACTGGTTCGATTTTCCGGCGATTAGAAGTTGTAGCTCAGTAGAGTATTGGTTTCTGGCATGTCATGGGGAAGGTCATCGTGGTAATCCTTTTTATTCCTCTTTTCTTTTCCTTTTTGATGTTAGCGGATTTGTTGAACTTGGAATGTGAGCTTTCGGCGAGTTTACTGCGTTGCGGGCGACGGACCTAACAAGATTCAGACGTTTCGTTATTGATTGGATTTTATGGAGCTGACTACGATTTGAGGTTGCTAGGATGGGTTGTTAGGCGCGTCAGGGTTGTGAAAGTCCGATTGGGCTGTTCGGGCCTTGATCTTTCCGGCGGCCGGATGGATTCAGATCGGCATGGCCGGAGTGATTGGAGGCCAGCTGCTGGTGTGTGTGTGTGTGTGTATGTATATGTGTGTGTGTGTGTTTCCGGTAGTGTGTATGTGTGTATATGGGCGGTTGTGTGTATAGAGATATATTTGTGTGTGTGTGTATGGCCGATTGTGTGAGTGTGGTGTGTATATATATATATATATGGTGTTCATAGATCTAGAGAAGACTTATGATAGCATTCCGCGCGATGTTATTTGGAGGAGCCTAGTAGAGAGGAGGGTGTCGTTGCCATTCGTTAGGGCGATCCAAGACATGTACTCCCAAGCTAGGACGTGGGTTAGGACCCCAGTTGGTGACACCCAGTATTTTCCGGTTGAGATTGGGCTACACCAGGGGTCGGCGCTAAGCCCTCTTCTCTTCGCTGTAATCCTTGACGTCATTTCGCGAGGGATTCAAGATGGCATCCCGTGGTGCATGATTTTTGCTGACGACATTGTGTTAGTGGCGGAGTCGAGGAGGGAGGTGAACTCGAAGTTAGAGCTTTGGAGGGCTAAGTTAGAATCCCAAGGCTTGCGTGTGAGCCGGTCTAAGACCGAGTATCTCTGGTGTAACTTTAGTGGTGAGGCCAACGAGGTAGATGTTGAGGTAATGATTGCGGATCAGATCGTACCCCGTACGGATAAGTTCAAGTATTTGGGTTCGATCATTCAGAAGGAAGGTGAGTGTGAAGATGATGTCACGCATCGCATCAAGGCGGGGTGGCTAAGGTGGAGAGCAGCGACAGGGGTCCTGTGCGACAAGAAACTCCCTCTAAGGTTGAAGGGTAAATTCTATAGAGCGGCAATCCGACCTGCAATGTTGTATGGCTCCGAATGTTGGGCGATGAAGAAGTCGCTTGAGAGAAAGTTGGAAGTGGCTGAAATGAGAATGTTACGTTGGTCGTGTGGTCGCACAATGTTAGATAGAATTGCGAACGGGGTTTTCAGGAATGCGCTGGAAGTGGCGCCCATTTCAGCGAAAGTTAGGGAAGAGAGATTGAGATGGTTTGACCACGTCCGCAGGAGGAAGGCATCTGCTCCGGTGAGGAGGGTTGAGAGTTTAATGGTTGTCGGGGAGAGGAGGAGAGGCAGACCGAGGAGGACGTGGGAGGAGCAACTCAGATTATATTTGAAGGCCTTAAACCTTTTCGAGACCATGACTGTTGATAGGTGCGCTTGGAGGCGCCATATCAGAGTTTTGGATTCTTTTGTAGGGAGCGGTGCTGTAGTTGAGAGCCTCAGGGTTGGGTTGTCTCGGTTAGCTTTGACCTAGAGCATTGCATTTTTACTTTTATTTTATATTTTATCCTATTGTCTTTGCGTGTTGTGTATTTTTGATAGGGAGCTGTGCGCAGAGCCAACCTCTCTTTTGTTAGAGCAGCGTTCATCGGGAGTGAAGTAGCCAAATTCCGCTTAGGTAAATCCCATGTGGATCAAGCCATGGGCTCAGGTATGGTCTCGAGCGTTTTCGAATCATATGTTTTCCTTTGTATTTATCACACAAGATTCTGCTGTGCACTAAGCTGGGGGTCTTCACGGAAATAGCCTCCCTACCGTAATAAGTAGGGGCATGGTCTGCGTACATCTTACCCTCCACAGATCCTGCTATGAGCGGGATATACTGGGTATGTTTGGTTTGGTTTGGTTTGGTTTGGTTTATATATATATATATATATATGTTTATGTGTGTGTTTGTGTCATTGTGTGCAAGCATGTAAGTATGTTTCTGTGTGTGTATGTTTGTGTGTGCGTGTGTTTTTATGTCTCTTTGTGAGTGCGTCTCTATGTGTGTCTTTTGTGTATGTGTGTGCTTGTATGTCAGTACTGTGTGTGGGTGTGTTGTAGATATGTGTATTATATTATGTATATATGTGTGTATGTGTGTATGTAAATAATCGTGGTCGTGTACGTAGTTGTGTTGGAGTTGTGAACGAGGAAGACGTAGGCATAAATGGGGTTTCGAGATTTTAGTCAACGAGTGGGTTGTTGTGATTGGACCTACGGAGTGAGCCCGAGTTCGGAGTTCGTATTCAGGAAATCGGTCAAAACCTCGATTATGATTCCCATCACCAGTTAAATCGAGATACGAATCCGGGTCGAGTTTTGTTGGTCGTTTGATCTGATCGATAAATTAAGGGGCACAATTGAGGTATTATATCATCCGATTAATTGCCTTGTAATTATAAGATAGTAAATTGGACCTTTATATTAAATTATCTACTATGTGATTATAATAAAAGTTGGGATTTCAATGGATCGACCGGGGTAACCGAGTTGGGCTTGTGTTGAGTAAAACCATCTTCGGTGAAGGCAAGTATCTTCCTTATACTTTTCATATTTCCAATAATAATAAATATGCTTGTCACTATATGTGTTATCATATTTATGTGATTGGGTTAATTGGTGACTATGTGGCTCGATTGTGTAGAATTTGTGTTTGTTTGAAATAGATGGTATAAATATATTGTCCAATAAATAGTGTTAATTTTAATCCATAATTGTGAACTTGTGATTATTTCTTAAATCGACGACTCAATGTTTATTGTGAAACTGAGTAAATAAAATTATGATGATTTTATGGAATTGATGAGTGGTATCGTTGGATAGTTGAAGTGGTTGGATTGATCATTAATGTACTATTCCTTGGCGTGGAATATGCATCAAATAACGTGGCCATTTCTTGCAAGTGCCTTGACTATATATATTGTGATTACTAAATCTAGCTATAATACGCCTTGAGTATATACTAAATTCTTTATCCTCTCCAGCTATAATACGCTCCTTCATTTTGGCCAAGAAATTATCTTGACCCTGACCTTCCTTGATCCTCCCTCTCAAGGTTAGTTGAACTGACAACGTCATTAAAATTGCTTCCACCGGCTTTAACGGTGTAGCCACCTCTAGGTTCATCTTTGAAAATTCACTGACTAAATTGTCTTCCTTAGTCAATATACAATTTAATTCTCCTCTGACCTTGCGACTTAAAGCATCTGCGACCATGTTCACCTTTCTTGGATGATAGTGAATTGTACAATCGTAGTCCTTCACTAACTCCAACCATCATCTTTGTCTCATATTCAGTTCTTTTTGAGTGAATAGATACTTTAGGCTTTTATGGTTGGTATAGATCTCACATTTACCTCTGCAAAGGTAGTGTCGCCATATCTTCAAGACGTGAACTACCGTAGCTAGTTCTAAATCATGCGTCGGATAATTCAACTCATATGGCTTTAATTATCTTGATGCATAGGCGATGACCTTACCTTGCTGCATTAGAACGCATCCTAATCCTTGCTTGGATGCATCACTATAGATCATGAATTCTCTCGACAGATCTGGAATCGTCAAAACTGAAGCTGAGGTTAATCTCTGTTTAAGCTCTTGAAAACTTTCTTCTCACTTCTCATTCCACAGGAACTGTTCTTCTTTTTTCGTTAGTCGAGTCATCAGTGCGGCTATCTTAGAAGTCCTTCAATAAACCTCATATAATATCCTGCTAATCCCAAGAAACTGCGAACTTCATTCGCATTAGTTGGTTTCCAATCGTTGATAGCCTCTATCTTAGACGGATCGACTTCAATACCTTGAGAAGTAACAACATGTCCAAGGAATGCCACTCTCTTAAGCCAAAATTCTCACTTGCTAAACTTCCCATACAATCTCTCTTTGCGAAGTATCTCCAAAATGGTCTGTAGATGTTTCTCATGTTCTACTTCATCTTTCGAATAAATAAGTATGTCATCTATAAACACGATGACAAACTGATCCAAATAGCATTGAAAAACTCCACTCATCAAGTCCATAAAGACTGTTGGGGCAGTACTTAACCCAAATGGCATTACTATAAACTCGTAGTGGCCATATCTTGTTCGGAATGCAGTCTTCGGAATGTCCTCGTCCTTGATCTTTAGTTGATGATATCCTGACCTCAAATATATCTTCGAGAACACTCCAGAGCCTCCAAGTTGGTCAAATAAGTCTTCAATTCGGGGAAGTGGATACTTGTTCTTTATTGTAAGTCGATTCAACTCACGATAATCAATACACATCCTTATTCTTCCATCCTTCTTCTTCACGAATAACACAGGTGCTCCCCAAGGTGAGATGCTTGGTCGGATATATACCATATCGAGTAACTCCTGAATCTGCACCTTCAGTTCATGTAGTTCTTTTGGCGCCATCCTGTAAGGGGCCTTTTATATGGGGGTTGCTCCAGGCACCAAGTCAGTTGTAAACTCCACTTGTCTATCTGGTGGAACACACGGCAAGTTCTCCGAAAAACATCTAGATAATCCTTAACAATATAGACGTCTTCGATCGTCAACTCGGACTTCGACTCCCCCATGATATTCACTATATATCCTTGACAATTGCCCTTACACAATATCTCCGTTGCTTTCATGGCTGATATTACTGGAGGGGTTTTGCTACGCTTAACCCCTTGAAAAACTTCCTCTACTCCGACTACTGGATGCAAGACCACGTTCACCTTGTGCATGCAAAATGGCATCTTACTTATCCAACCAATACATACCCAAGACTACGTCGAAGTTATTCATGTCTAATATGTATAGATCGGCTAGATATAAATGTTCATTTATCTCTACGGTTATACTGTTAGCTATATCGTCAACAAAAATTATTTCTCCTGCTGGTATACTAACTTAAAGGCTTTCTGAAGATTTTCTACTTGTAAATCCAGTCATGCTAAGCAACTTCTTAGAGATAAATGAATAGGTTGCGCCAGTATCAAATAACACCAAAGCATGAATTCCAGCAACAGATAACATACCTGACATTGTCTCAGGCTTCTCCTTGTCAATCTTAGATAGACTGTACATACGAGCCTTCCACCCGGGACCTTGATTCTGGACCCCCCTGTCTGGGCCATTGCTCTTGTCTGGGCACTGGGAGACCATGTGTCCTTCTTAATGGCACCAATAAAATTGATTCTGTCCTTGCATGCAAACTCTCTGGTGCCTCTTCCCATATTTCGAGCCGGTTGGGTAGTCGTACTATGCCTTTGACCCGGATGGTACTTCCTTACTACCCTTCTTATTGATAGTATTGTTACTCGGTCCTTGCCACATTCTTCTATTCGAATTCACCATTAGTAGAGTCCTAGCCTTTTCTGTAATATCCGTAATTTCGATTTTCGGTAATTTTCTTTTTTTGGCGGAAGTCCATTTTAGAAACTCTATTGTGACCGTTTCGTCATTCCAAGAATGTTCATTTTATTCAAGTTCTTGGTGTGGATTAACAACATCAAATCCTTGTTCTTTGTAGGATCGAGGTAATTTCTTGAAACCTCCTAGGGTTGACTTCCGGGATTTCTTTCCAATCTTCGTTGTTTATCTGATTTTGGTGAATTGGTTAATGTTATTGAACATTATTAATCATGTTCTATGGGTAGTATATCCATATTTTGAGTTTGTTCAACTCGATTGGTGATTCGAGTGTTCTTGGGAATTATCAAACATTGAGTGTTCGATTAAATGTCCCAATGAGTTTCCCTTCGATAGTTTGTCGGGATTTCCATTGTTATTGGCCTTAATTCTTATTGTGATCGTATCTTCGTTGTGTTTGCTGGAGGATTATAGGTATACAAGGATTCCGGTCGAGCTCCCCCATTGTTTCGCGCGCTTTGGACTTGAGGCGAGTCTCTCGTCTGTAATCTTTATACTTTGAGAATGTGGTGTGTCGTGAATTTAATGTGGACTTGATAGTGATCGAACGTTTAACCGTAACTTACTTTAAATGAACAATGTGATTCAATGAAAGTAAATACGAATGTAAATTGAAATTCTTGTAGAATGATAACCACCATTTCATGTGTATTGTGTTCGAGATGGATATTTAGAAGTGAGTAGTTATCCGAGGAATTGTGAAATGTTTGTATTGTTCACTTTTAAGAATGTTCACTAAATGATGGTGTGACGTGCATGTTATACCCTGTGAAAGTGTTGGTTGCATTAACTTATGATTTTATGTGTGTGTAATTGTGGTGAATGTTATACCCTTGTTATTGCGAAATCGGTGAATTGATATATTGACCGGGTAGGGACCCGTGAGGCCTCCGGCGGCGCGTACTTGCGAGTACGGCTAGTTGTTATGATTTTCCCATAAGGTTATCGAATCGGGTAGGTCTGGAGAGGGCTCTGAGAATCGTCACTTGCGAGTGCGATGTCGCGATAACTTGTGGGCATGTTTGAATGATGTTTAACCAGGTAGGGACCCATAAGGCCTCCGGCGGCGCGTACTTGCGAGTACGGCCAGTTTATATGATTTGACCATAAGGTTATCTAATCGGGTAGGTCCAGAGAGGGCTCCGAGAATCGTTACTTGCGAGTAAGATGTCAAGATAACTTATGGGTGTATTGAGTTTGTTTTTGATAACTAATCAGGGTTGGGTCTCATCGAGGCCCCGGAGGTGATTTGAGTATTTGACAAGATATCTCTAAACTGTGAATGAATGAAACTTGGATTCCGGTTATATTGGTAATTGTGGTTCCGCCTTTGAGGCTCATTTGTGAATTGAACCATCTATATGATTTTGATAGAAAACCCTTTTGAAAAGGAGAATTACAAATCTTTTCATGATTTTACACTGAGACCCCCGATGTCCTCATTTATTCTTTCAAATGTGTTTTGAAGTTATATTTATGATCCTCCTTGATGGGAACTATTTTTGAAAAGACTTTAGACTCGGGGATCGTGTTACTACCTTGTTAAAAGGTTATTTTCATAACAGTTATATTCTTGATGTATAACTTTATAGCTTGGTTACTTGCTAGCGATTCCATCGCTAAACCCTCGTTGGGGATTTTATTATTTATTCCAGGTGTTCTGACTGGAGAGTGAGCAACCACATGATCGGCTCGGAGGATGATGTAAATCAGCGATACTAGTCACAGTTGTAGTCGGTTGTCCGTCAGTGATCTATCGGTCTGAGTTTTCCTTGTCATCCTTGATGGGATGGACATTTTATGTATTATGAGATCGAGTTGTATTTTGATTTATTAGATGTACGGATATGTTGTGTTTTGAGAAACCTAATCGGTCTATGGTATTATGTTTTGGTCGAATTGACCGCATGTGGGTTTTGTTTTGTAGTTTCTTGCCTGGTAGATCCTTGCGGAAAGGAGTCTACGGCGTGTAATATCCCTGAGTGGATTGGGGGTGTTACATAAATGGTATCGGAGCTTTGGTTGTGAAAACCTAGGCAGTCGGGTCAAGTTGTGTTTGTTGAGTTTTGTCTTGTTGGATTTTATCTGACTGAGTCGTGTCGAGACGCGTCGTCTGAGTTTGTTGGTCGTGATTAGTATCGTGGGGCGGTCATCATCTTCATGCGACCTGTGGATGTAAGTCTCCCTTCTTTGTGTTGTGCCTCGTGTGACATGAGCTACTTGTACGATTAGTTGTTGAGTGGTGGAATCTTTTTGTGGATTTTGATTTCGTGATATGTGGGTATTCGGCGCTCATATTTTATTTATATGAGAGGCGGTGTCGCTGCTAATGTATTTTCGAACTATATTTTATCCGCTGCGTGAGTTCTTTCAAAATGACTTTCAGTATTTTGCAAACTGAGTTTTATTTCGTAAAACCGATTCTCTAAATCGAGTTTTGGCATTTTGGCCTTGAATGTTTTATGACGGTTTGATAAATGATTTTGTGAGTTTTGGTAAATACTACCGTCATCGGCCTTTTGGTGTATTTTGAAATGGTTTTGTAAACGGTTTTTAGCCTAGTGGGTTCTGGCGCGGAATCCACGACATGTAATATTATCGACTGTTTGTTTTCCAGTAAAAGACATGTAATGTCTTGATTTTGAACGATTTGATGCGTGTACTACGAGGTGATTAAGCAAATGTTGATACGTGTGAGTTTTGGGCATTCTGGCCTATTAAATTTCTGAAAACCTTGAGTATCTTAGAAAATAAATTTTGAGACGTACTTTTTAAATGGATTATTTTCTCGCGGTATTTTCAAGATGCCTACTAGTGCCACTGTTGGTTTCAAATTTATTCCACTTGGAGGACCAAAATATTTTGAGACATTTTCAAAGATTTAGAAACGCCTTTTCTTAGACCCGAGGGTCAAATATTTCTGAAAGTTTTTCACTAAAAGAAAAGTGTCCTCATTCTTATCAAACGCAAGATGTTTTTTTCAAGGTCTCGATAATGATGTGTGCACTACTTTTTGAAAGGTGATACTCAAGATTAACTGGTATTTCCAAAATTATTCTCAAAAATGTGGTTTTCGTTTTAAAAACCTATCATTCCTGTTTGCAGTCCGGGAATGTATGTATGATGTTCGCATTATTGTTAGAATGTTAGCTCCTGAATAGGATCGAATTGGTGGCGTGAACGTTGAATCGTTTGCCACGCATTTGTTGTGTTAGCCCTCTGTGAGAGGTGAGATGTTGGTATTGAATGTTGTCGCTTTGTGGTGATTTGCGTGTTATCGCACCCGTGCGAGCTGTTAGAACTTGAGTTTGTATGATTGTGTACATACGTGGTTGTTTCGTGATGTTTAGTAATTTTATGCTGGTTATCGTTCGGGCCATTGTAATCATCGAACGATGCCGTTGTTGTTGTGATTTTTGTATGTGTTGATATGTTATGCTGAGTTGGCATCTCCAGTATGTTGTTTGCAATGTTATGTTCCATTATATCTAGCATTTGTATATTCGGTATGCCGAGCCGAGGTGTTTCAACTGTGATGTGCCGGGGCATGCACGTGAAAATTGTCCTTCCCCGCTAGTAGCAAATTACAAGTGTGGACTCGAAGGACACAGAATCCATTTTGCGAATTAGTTACCAAGTCTGCCGGGGTACGAGCTTCGGCAGAGATATCAGGATCGGATCTGAGAGGCCCATGAAAGATGTTTCTGTCGGTTTCTTTTTATGTTGTTACCTTACTTCCGTTGTTGTGAGTCGCGGGGACGACATTTCTTTTATGAGAGGTCGAATGTAATACTCGTATTATTTTTGACTTCTGCATTTTCTCTTTCCCAATTCTATTGACTCGCTCGTGTTCGGTGATACTTTTTGAACTTGTTTGGTATCTCGGTTGCCATCGTTCGAACGGGTTGTGACCTTATTTCGGATCAATCTTTTTATCGTTGTGTCTTTTTCCGATTCGGTTCGATTCTTGTGAACCTTGTCCGAAATTAACGTCTTTTAGATCTACAAGTTCTTTTAATGTCTTGAGTTGAAGTATGAACTTCAGAGTCGTTGTTTGACCGTTGATGCTCGATCGTTGTTGTTCGATCATTGTTGTTCGATCATTATTGTTCGATCATTGTTGTTCGGTCGTTGGTGTCCGATCGTTGTTGTCCGATCGTTGTTGTTTGATCATTGTTGTTCGGTGGTTGTTGTTCGATTATTATTGTTCAATCGTCGTTGTCCGATTGTTGTTGTCTGGTCTCGTACTGTGAAGAATTGGCGTTCACCGTTAGTCAGCTGCTTCGAGTGTGGCCAGGTGGATCATCGAGCTATGCATTGCGAGACGGTAACTGAGAGGTTTGGAGATCAAGTTTGCGTCTCTGATCCGAAAGGACACGGAGATGCCTAATGTGGCTGTGAGGATTTCGGCGTAGTCCGAATTTCTTTTGTGATTGTCCTTGTGGATCGTTTTGTATATATTTTCTGTTTTCTTGACTGTGCATTTTTCTTATATTGGTACCTCTTTCTTTGTGATTGTTAAGATAATTGACTCGATTGTACTATCTGTTTGATGACGCTTGTCACTTGTTGATTTTATTATGTCTCTGCCTGTGGCGTTGTGATGGTCGTCGTGGAGCGTGTTTTCACGTCGTATGTTTCTTTGCGTTGCTTGTAACGTTTTGCCGTTGGGCGTGAGTTTTTGGTTCTTGTGTATCTCGTTGAGTTTTCCTAGCGGGATATTGCTTCTCCCTACTTGTTTTAAGTTTCGGGACGAAACTTCTTTTACGGAGGGTAGTATGTAATATCCGCAATTTCGATTTTCGGTAATTTTCTTTTTTTGGCGGAAGTCCATTTTAGAAACTCTATTGTGACCGTTTCGTCATTCCGAGAATGTTCATCTTATTCAAGTTCTTGGTGTGGATTAACAACATCAAATCCTTGTACTTCGTCGGATCGAGGTAATTTCTTGAAACCTCCTAGGGTTGACTTTCGGGATTTCTTTCCAATCTTCGTTGTTCATCCGATTTTGATGAATCGGTTAATGTTATTGAATGTTATTAATCATGTTCTATGGGTAGTATATCCATATTTTGAGTTTGTTCAACTCGATTGGTGATTCGAGTGTTCTTGGGAATTATCAAACATTGAGTGTTCGATTAAATGTCCCAATGAGTTTCCCTTCGATAGTTTGTCGGCATTTCCATTATTATTGGCCTTAATTCTCGTTGTGATCGTATCTTCGTTGTGTTTTCCGGAGGATTATAGGTATACAAGGATTCCGGTCGAGCTCCCCCATTGTTTCGCGCGCTTTGGACTTGAGGCGAGTATCTCGTCTATAATCCTTATACTTTGAAAATGTGGCGTGTCGTGAATTTAACGTGGACTTGATAGTGATCTATCGTTTAACCGTAACTTACTTTAAATGAACAATGTGATTCAATGAAAGTAAATACGAATGTAAATTGAAATTCTTGTAGAATGATAACCACCATTTCATGTGTATTGTGTTCGAGATGGATATTTAGAAGTGAGTAGTTATCCGAGAAATTGTGAAATGTTTGTATTGTTCACTTTTAAGAATGTTTACTAAATGATGGTGTGATGTGAATGTTATACCCTGTGAAAGTGTTGGTTGCATTAACTTATGAGTTTACGTGTGTGTAATTGTGGCGAATGTTATACCCTTGTTATTGCGAAATCGGTGAATTGAGATATTGACCGGGTAGGGACCCGTGAGGCCTCTACGCGTACTTGCGAGTACGGCTAGTTGTTATGATTTTCCCATAAGGTTATCGAATCGGGTAGGTCTGGAGAGGGCTCCGAGAATCGTCACTTGCGAGTGCGATGTCGCAAAAAACTTGTGGGCGTGTTTGAATGATGTTTAACCGGGTAGGGACCCGTGAGGCCTCCGACTGCGCGTACTTGCGAGTACGACCAGTTTATATGATTTGATCATAAGGTTATCTAATCGGGTAGGTCCAGAGAGGGCTCCGAGAATCGTCACTTACGAGTGCGATGTCGCAAAAAACTTGTGGGCGTGTTTGAATGATGTTTAACCGGGTAGGGACCCGTGAGGCCTCCGACTGCGCGTACTTGCGAGTACGACCAGTTTATATGATTTGATCATAAGGTTATCTAATCGGGTAGGTCCAGAGAGGGCTCCGAGAATCGTTACTTGCGAGTAAGATGTCAAGATAACTTATAGGTGGATTGAGTTTGTTTTTGATAACTAATCCGGGTTGGGTCTCATCGAGGCCCTGGAGGTGATTTGAGTATTTGACTAGATATCTCTAAACTGTGAATGAATGAATCTTGGATTCCGGTTATATTGGTAATTGTGGTTCCGCCTTTGAGGCTCATTTGTGAATTGAACCATCTATATGATTTTGATAGAAAACCCTTTTGAAAAGGAGAATTACAAATCTTTTCATGATTTTACACTGAGACCCCCGATGTCCTCATTTATTCTTTCAAATGTGTTTTGAAGTTATATTTATGATCCTCCTTGATGGGAACTATTTTTGAAAAGACTTTAGACTCGGGGATCGTGTTACTACCTTGTTAAAAGGTTATTTTCATAACGGTTGTATTCTTGATGTATAACTTTATAGCTTGGTTACTTGCTAGCGATTCCATCGCTAACCCCTCGTTGGGGATTTTATTATTTATTCCAGGTGTTCTGACTGGAGAGTGAGCAACAACATGATCGGCTCGGAAAATGATGTAAAGCAGCGATACTAGTCACAGTTGTAGTCGGTTGTCCGTCAGTGATCTGTCGGTCTGAGTTTTCCTTGTCATCCTCGGTGGGATGGACATTTATGTATTATGAGATCGAGTTGTATTTTGATTTATCAGATGTACGAGAGACCTAATTGGTCTACGATATTATGTTTTGGCCGAATTGACCGCATGTGGGTTTTGTTTTGTAGTTGCTTGCCTGGTAGATCCTTGCGGAAAGGAGTCTACGGCGTGTAATATCCCTGAGTGGATTGGGGGTGCTACATTTTCCATCTCCAAGCTAGCTGATATATCCTCGGCTTTGGACACGACTTCCTTATATGTCATCTCCCCATGACTAGCCAGATGATGATGGATTCTGTCTTCGAGTCCATCACGAAATTTTTGCGCCTTCATGTCCTCATTCTCAACCATGAATGGTGCGAATCGGCACATGTGATTAAACATCATTTCGTACTCCGTGACCGTCATGCCTCCTTGAGTTAAATCCAGAAATTCTTTCTGCATTCTGGCCTTATACGCCCGTGGGTAATACTTATCTATCACCGTTTCTTTAAATACTTCCCAAGACAGCGTTCTCCGTTCTTCTTCGATTCAGAGTCTCCAGGATCCGTTCCACCAAATCTTGGCATCCTCCTTGAGTTGTAAGACTGCACAGGAAACTTTCTAAGCATCTGTACAGGCCATGTAATCAAAGTTGCTTTCCAAGTTCAATAGCCACTCCTCGATGGCAGCTGGCCCTTATCTCGCGAGGAACATTGGAGGTTTGAACTTGTTGAACTGATTTATCACTCTGGCCTGAACTTGTCTTTGACTGGCTGGAGGTATTATAGTCACTCCTTGGAGAAGACTGGTTCAGCCTGAGAGCAACTGCTGCTGATTAGGGGCGTCATTCTCGCTTGAAGGCGTATTAGGTGCGCCTTGTGCTTGGTTTCGAGAATCAGTAGTGTTGTGCGGCGATTAATACGCCTCGACAGGCGGTCGCTATCACAATCAGAGACGCCAACCGTGGAAGACATACTCTGAACAAACGCATGGAGTTCGGCACTATATGGCGACCGTCTTTTGGTACCCAGCGATCGTCTTTTGATGTCTGACGATCGTCTTTAATGAGCGAACCAGAGGCGATCATCTCATGCCACGTATGGATCCAGCACCCGTCAAAGTCTTCGAAGACCGAATCTTGGACGGTGGCCCACGTGCGGATCTTCAAAAGATACCGACAGATAGGTCCATTGACCCCAGCCTGTCACCTACCACACCTACCGACAAGGCCGCCGAAAGGTACAAAGTGGGTCCTCCCCGGACAGCGACTCAAGACGCGTGCTGGCTTCCCATTGGTTCGCCCAGCTGGCCACCAGCAGCGACCTCGGACCTCAAGGGAACAGGCCCACGTGACGGGACGATCGGCCATCTTATTTTAACATAGAAAACGGCGGTCGCCCGCGATCGCCTGAGGAATCCCAACTACCTTGTCTCCTATAAATAGAGAGCTCACTGCTATGGCCAAGGGGACGCGAATTTACTATGAATTCAGTGCAAAATACACACCAAAGAGAGAATCAAAGGCTCTTTTGGCAACCACTAATACATTCATAGTGATATTCATACACATTCATCATATATCCCAAGCAAGAACTCACAGATTTATCTATCTGGTTCTTCCGGCAATCTACGTGCTCTAAAGCCTAGATAACTAGAAGTCTTTACACTCCTTGTAATAGATTCTAACATTAATATTTGTACTCGACAGTATATTTATTAATAACATCTCGCGAGAGCATTCAAGCCCGGGATTAACAACCCCGGCAAATCTTGTGTTATCTATTTTCTCACGGAAGTGTTCTCGCATTTGTTTGTTACTCGATCATTCCAGCAATACTATCTCCGGATAATATTTTGGATAACAACAATTGGCGCTAGAGGAAGGGGCATCTAAACCTTCATCTTTATTCCTACCGTCTCGAAGAACACTCACTGTCCTCCGGACATATACTTGAAGAAACACTCACTGTTCTTCAATAGAAAAACCTTCAGAAAATGACATCTACGACGACCTCCAAGAGAGCCACACTAAGATCCGCCGGAAATATCGTTCCGGCCCGGACCGAATCCCAGCCCACGGCGGAAGGCGACCGTGGCGATACCAGGCTCTCACTCCCGCCTCCGAGGGATGGTTCAAGCCTCTCACTCGATCAGTTCCAGACCACGGAACAGATTGAGGAGGCTATAGCCATCCTCAGGGAGCGACAGAAGGCCAACGGCTCGCCCACCATCACTCCGTCAACCATCCGCCGGGCAAGCAAACGAAAGCTCAAGGGGATCTATGTCGAGAAATCGACAGAAAGCCCCGAGCCACAGGAGAAGGCTCTCGTAAGGCGGGACGATTCCGTCTTCAGCCACCTGGGGAGCGATCCCTCATGGCGACCTGGGCACTCAGGCCCTAGCCGGGAGACATTGGTATCCGAATCCTTTACCAGGAGTTCGGCATATCCGACTCCCAAGAGACAGGTCGGTCAGCGAGCCCCTGCTCGCCCGAGGAAGGAACCCACTGGCAGGGAGCTCGTCATTCACCACGGGGCTAGGGATCAGTACACGATCGCCTTGGTTCGCGCTCTGAGAGCCACTCGGCGAGCAGTCAGGCGACGGCGATGGCCGCCATGCAACGTCAGCTCGACGAGATGAAGGCGCTCCTGGAAAATGGGGCAGGCGCCAGGAGATCGATCATTGGATCCAGCGAACCACTCACGACTCAGATCGAACTCGCCCCAGTCCAACCAACGATCAATCCCCCACAAACACCTCTATATGAGGGGGGATCGGATTCGGAGACCCACTTGAGCAAATTCCGGATCTACATGACCGGATGCGGAGCATCAGACGCGACGAAGTGTCGAATGTTCCCGTTAACTCTGGGCGACCTCGTCCACAGATGGTACGTCTCACTACCACCTCGCTCAATCAACTGCTTTGAGAAGCTGGCGAAAGACTTCACGACGTACTTCGCCGCCAAAGTCGCTCGCCCTGAAGGCCCCCACCGCATGATGAAAATCAAGCAGGGGAAGGACGAGTCAGACGAAGATTACATCGACCGGGTAGACGAGATAGTCCTCACCGGCGAGCCCATCAGTGACGAGCTCGCTCTCAACTCAGTCATGAGCGGATTCCACGGACGCTCGCCCATGTTCAGGCACCTCACAAAGGATATCCCCCCGACCTACAAGGTCTTCCGCGGCAAAGCCGCCGGTTTCCTGGCCAGGCAGAGGATGCTCTCACTCCGCTTAGACGAGGGACCATCCGAAGAAGGAAAAGCACCGTCCCATGTCCAGAAGAAGGCGGTCGCCAAGCCCAGAAAGGCGGTCGCCAAGCCGCCTGGCGAGTTCAAAGCCTTCGAGGATGTAGAGGTCCACCTTCTCCACAACCTCAACTTATCTCCGGCCCACATCTTCAACGCAATCAAGGGTCGCGAGTGGCTTTCCAAACCAAAGCCGATAAGGGACCACGGTCACCTAGACCGTAGCAAATTCTGTGCCTATCATAAGAGTCCCGGCCACAACACCAGCCAATGCCGCGACCTCCTCAGACAGCTCTGGCGACTGTTTGAGGAAGGCAAACTGGACAATTTGATCACCAAGCCAGAACCCAGGATGAAAAGAGCCGGAGGGCGCGAGCGCCGACCAAGCGAAAGAATTCCTCCCAATCCGATCGCCAGAATCGAGCATGAGTCGGAGTACTCTGATGAGTCGATCCCTCTGATCAACCCTGGCGGTCGGATCAACATGTTTCAAGCAGGAGGTGGAAGCCTCGGGGGCCTTTCCCCGGTTTCCACCCTGTCAAACAGAAAGCGAAAAGCCGAGCTTAGGGCATTCGCCGAAGTCCATGTTGTGGTACCTCCAGAGCCGACCATCTCTAAAGACGCGCTCATCACCTTTTCCAACAAGGACAGGGAGGGAGTGCAATGTCCCAAAGAGGATGCACTAGTGATCTCCGCTTGTATCCTTGGGAAGACGGTCGATCGCGTGCTGGTCGACAATGGGAGTTTCTACAACATCATATTCAAATCTGCCCTAGACCAACTCGGCAACTTGATCAAATTCATCAAGCCTTTTGACACCGTGCTCCAAGGGTTCGGCGACAACACAGTCCAAGCCTACGGGAGGATCAAGCTCTCCATTGAGCTAGTATGCTTTTATGATACCAAGGTTAGGATTACTAGGAACCTAAGCTTTGTAATCATAGATAGGCCCAGCATCTATAATGGGTTCCTAGGTCGCCCCTTTTTGGAAACCTTTGAGGCGGTCGCCTCATCTTTCTTTTACTGTATCAAATTCCCCACTGCCGATGGGACGGTCGGTACTGTAAAAGGAGATCAGCTAATGGCAAAAAGATGTTTGAATTACTCCTATGTTGTTACTTCTTTCAATACTTCCCATATTATATGTAACATTGAAGCGATCGACGATCAACCCATGGAGATCGACAAGCCAAACACATCGTACCAACCCGACTCAGGGGACGCCATCTCTCATCAATTGACGGACGACATCGATCCAAGGATTGGTTTCGAGCCAAGTCTCGACATCGATCCAAGGACCGAGTTCGGAGATCGCACCAAACGAGAGGCGACCGTCCCTGTCGAAGAGTTGGAAAGCATTACGATGGATCCGGATCATCCAGAACGGGAAGTACAGATCGGCGCAAGCATCGACCACGAATTAAAGGGGGATCTGATCAACTTGCTACGTAAGAACATCGGAGTCTTTGCCTGGTCGCATCAAGTTGGCATAAGTACCGAACACGCTTGCCATTATCTGAAGATCGACCGGGCGATGAAGCCTGTTCACCAGAAGCGTAGGAAGTTCGGTCCCGAGAAATACGCGGCGCTCGAAATAGAAGTCCAGAAGTTACTCAACAACAAATTGATCGGAGTAGCCACAGACGAACCACAATGGGTCGCCAACGCGGTGCTCGTCAAAAAGCCAACTGGCTCCTGGAGGTTATGCATTGACTTCACCGACCTCAACGCGGCATGTCCAAAAGATCACTTCCCGATGCCTCATATTGATCACTTGGTCGATAGTACGGCAGGTTGCGAAATGATGTCATTTATGGATGCCTTCGCCGGGTATCATCAAATCCCAATGGCGGAGGAAGACATAAAACACACATCTTTCCACACAGAAAAAGACATATATTTTTGGGTCAGAATGCCGTTCGGCTTGAAAAACGCAGGGGCGACCTACCAGCGATTAGTCAACAGAATGTTCGCCGATCAGATCGGCAAGACCATGGAGGTCTACATTGACGATATCGTAGTCAAAAGCCTCAAGATGGAAGATCACTTCAACGATCTCGCCGAGACGTTCGCCATCCTTGAGAAGTTTAACATGAAGCTGAACCCCAAGAAATGCAACTTCGGGGTGGGCTCCGGGAAGTTCCTGGGACACATAGTGAGCCAAAGGGGGATCGAGGCAAACCCCACCAAGATACAGGCGATCCTTGACATGCAGGAACCGCGAAACATCAAGCAGGTGCAACGCCTCACAGGTTGTCTAGCCGCCCTCAACCGTTTCATATCACGGCTCGGCGATAAAAGCAAGCCTTTCTTCGCGACCATCAAGAACAAGAAGTTCGCATGGACGAAGGAAAGCCAGATAGCATTTGCCAAAATAAAGGAATATCTATCTAACCCCCAGATCCTGGCAAAGCCGATCTCCGGTGAAAAACTTTTCCTTTACCTGGCAGCCTCGGAGGTCGCACTAAGTGCCGTTCTGGTGCGAGCGGAGGGACAAGCCCACTTGCCCATCTACTATGTTAGCCAGGCGCTCCACGACGCTGAGACACGTTATACACCATTGGAGAAGATCGCCTACGCCCTTGTCATGAGTGTTCGTAAGCTGAGGGCTTACTTCTTCGATCACCAAGTGGAAGTCCTAACAACTCTACCTCTAAGACAAGTCTTGCACCGACCGGACACCAACGGGCGACTCCTCAAGTGGTCGCTGGAGATCGCCCAATATGGTATCACTTATGCTCCTCGCACGGCGATCAAGGGCCAAGCTCTGGCGGACTTCGTGGTGGAATTAACGTTCCCTCACAGTCCAACCCAGGTCGGCCGAACTGCCTGGAAGTTATACGTGGATGGCTCAACGACCAATTCGAGAGCAGGGGCAGGGATTGTCCTCGTCAGCCCGGATGGTCAGAGTTTCACAAATGCTGTGCGTTTCGGTTTTCGTGCGACCAACAATGAAGCCGAATACGAAGCTTTGGTAGGCGGGCTCGATCTAGCCCTCGCCCTAGATGTTCGTCGCCTTCATATCTTCATGGACTCCCTTGGTCGTAAACCAAGTCAAGGGAGAATATGAGGCGCGCGGCGAACAGATGGTCAAATACCAAGAGCTGGTCGCCGAAATGTGCACAAAATTTGAAGAAGTGCTAATCGAACAAGTCCCGAGAGAGCACAACTCCCAGGCCGATGCTCTTTCCAAGCTAGCATCATCGTATGGGGCAGCCGACTTCTCCAATATCCAAATCACAAAGTCAGCTAGGCCGGCGATCAATAGAAGCCTGGTTACCACGGTCGCCATCGCCGAGGAGAACTGGATGACTCCATTCATCAAATACTTAAAGGACGGAACGGTCCCTGACGACCGTGTTAAAGCTCGCCAACTCCAGCTTCGTGCGACCAGATATACCCTATTGGACAACCGGCTTTACAAGCGAGCCTTCCGACTTCCCCTCCTCAAGTGTATTACACCGGAGGAAGGTCGGCTCGTTTTAGCTGAGATCCATGACGGGATTTGTGGAAACCATGCGGGCGGGCGAGCCCTCATCCATAAGACAACCAGACAAGGGTTTTTCTGGCCATCACTTCGGAAAGATGCGATCGCCTATGCCAGATCGTGCCATAGGTGTCAGATAATGGGCCCCAACATTAAACTATCACCCGAACAGCTCACCTCCATGTATAGCCCTTGGCCATTTGCGCAATGGGGCATCGACCTTATAGGTCCCTTACCGACGGCTCCAGGGGGCTGTAAGTTCGCCATCGTAGGGGTCGACTATTTCACCAAATGGGCTGAGGCCGAACCGCTCAACAAGATCGGCCAAGAGAAAGTGATCAAGTTTATATGGAAAAACATCGTATGCCGATTCGGTCTGCCCCAGGCCATCATTTCCGACAACGGAAAACAGTTCGACGGCTTAGAAGTCATGCAATTCTGTGAAAAGTGGGGAATCAAAAGGTTATTCTCAGCGCCCTATCACCCTCAGACGAACTGGCAGGTAGAGGCAGCGAATAAGATCCTCAAACACACTATCAAAGCACGACTCGAATCCAGGCAAGGACGATGGGCGAGCGAGCTCCCAGACGTTTTGTGGTCCGACGAATCGACCTAGACATGCTCGAAGAACGACGGCTGACCTCAGAAATGAAGAACACAATCCACAAAAGGAGAGCCGAGAAGTTCTTCAATTCAAAGGTCAAAGAAAGAAGGTTTCAAGTGGGCGATCTTGTCCTAAAGAAGATCCAAACCCACACAGGCGTTTTCGGTCCGAACTGGGAGGGACCTTTCAGAGTATCCAGATGGCTAACTAAAGGAGCCTACGAACTGGAACATCCTGACGATACTCCGGATCAATACCCCTGGAACGCCGTGCATCTGAAAAAAATACTACCAGTGATAATTTTGTATTCAATTTCAATGATGTACAAGGAATATAATGAGATTTTTTCCTATCCCATCTATTCTGGAGATCGCCCCACCAGGCATATCGCATACCGCCGACGATCGCTGATCACGACGACCCTAGGTAAAATTAACGCAACCATGGTCCTGGAGGTCGATGGAACCGACATCTTCGCCCATGCAAGGTTCCTTTGGGCTAAGATCGCCCGCCCTTCGTTTAAATACGAGGCCGGCGTAGCCGAAGGACCCTCCAAAATAATCAGTAGGCACGATCGCACGTCCTCAAAGTACATCATCTAACATGGTGAACCTGGACAATGCGACGTGCCACTACCCCCGTCACAACGTACACCGTCGAGGGTCGCCATCTTCATCGCGGGCCAAGGTGGAAGCAGAGCTGACAAGCCGCGGACGTGGTATCGAATAAGCCGACAACACTCCGCGCAAGGACTCCTCCAGACCGAGATCGCCCGCCTTTCGTTTTAACACAAGGCAGGCGTAGCCTAACGGAGGACCCTCACAAAAAGTGAGTCGCGGGATACACAATATCCCTCGCACACAAAGACATGATTGGGGAGGTCGGTCCATCGAACGCCCCAACCGTACATGATTCTTCAGAATCGGCAAAATGAAGATAGCTCGCCAGACAAACTAGTTTTTGTTTCCTTACTTAAAATAAGTGAACAAAAACAAGGGGGCAGAGATAGGTCGAGCTAATCTCAAACACGATCGAACAAAGAGAAACCACACACGATCGGCTTCGCTCAAACACACGCAGGACGACCGGGGTCGTTCGACAAAAATTACAAGTAAGAATTCCGATTCAAAACATATCAATGCTTTCAACACTCAGACAATCGGTCGGATGAACAAAACGTCGAAAGCAATCATACACGTACTTGTAAAAATTGCACGCAAACATTCAAAGGTGATCGCATGTAAAGAGACAGTATGAAAAAAGGAGCATTTTATTCATAACACAAGTTTCGTACATTACGAGGCCCGAAGGCATTACAAAAAAGTACAAGTTACAGAGGAAAACAAAAATGCCTCTCAAGGCCCCGCCTGCTGGTCTTCGCCCTCGGGTTGCGGATCGGCTTGGGCTCCCCCATCGGCCTCGGGATGAATGAGTTTGCCGGTATACCAACTCAAGTCGATCCCGAAGTCGAAAAAGTCAAGGATCGGCAAGGAGAACTCTGGATGCAGAGGATGCTCGAGGGCATAGGATTTGAAGCTCTCCATCAGGGGACCGATCTCGATCCCTGCCTTTTTAGCGGCTCGAACAGCGTCATCATAGGCCACGTAATAAGCGAACTCGCCGACGAGCTCAACGTTAAGGTAGGGATCGACCTCGATCGCCTTCAGCTGCCCCTTCAAATCTGCGGCCGTCTTCTCGGCCTCCGCCAGCTCGACCACCTTGGCGGCATTCTCGCACCTGGCCTTCTCCAGCTCCTTCTTCGCCGCCTCCAGCTCACCGCTGAGCCGATCCACCATCACCTTCAGCCCGGCCGTCTCCTCCTGCGAAGCCTCGAACTTCTAGCGGGTTTCCTTTTCCTTATCACGGGACCGGTCGGCAGCCTCCTTAGAGCGGCTCAGCTCCTGCTTCAATCGATCCACGTCCTGCTTAGCCCTTTTGGCCGTCTCCTCATACTCCTTCTCCATAGACTGGATCCGGTTGGCAAACTCGATATTTTTGTTCCGGGCGGCCTCGAGGTCGCTATGGAGACGAGCAGTAGAGGGTCGCCCCTCAAAATCCCTGGCAGCTTGAACGGCCATCGTCGCCGTCTGGAGAGCCAGGGCAACGGTCGCCTGCATGGCGTCTCCAGATCGCCGACAAGCGATCGCATCAAGATCGGTCGTCCAAGCCTTGGGCAGAGAGGTGATAGCCTGGCGGACGTAAGCAGGGACTTCGAGGGACTGTTGCGGAGCCTTGCTCGACAAAAAGTCCAGCACCATAGGAGCAATGTCCGGATCGGCTAGACGAACCCTGCAGCGCAAACCAAAGAAACCAAAGAGTTAGCCTATACCCTGCCCAGAATGCCTAACTCAGAAATTTTGGATCCTTTCTTACCTGTTGACCAGCTCGGGATCGCGTCCGAAATAAGGCTTGCCCCGAGAAGTTTCCGCCTCGGCGATCGCCACCTTCTTCATCGAGCCGCCAGATGACCGGGAGCCGGGGACCGAAGGCCTAGGGCCTGATCACTCCATCATCGGGATGGAAGAGATAGGTGCCGCAGCAACCGGAGGCTCAAGGATGGATACATCTGCCTCAGAAATCGACGGGGACTCCTCCGACCTCCGCCTCTTGCGGCGCTGGAGCTATTCCTCTCCCTGGACCACCGTCTCGGCGACTGGCACCTCGGCAGGCCTCGTCACCGGAGCAGGGCGAGACGTCGTCGCGGGAACGCGACCAGTCTGCTTACCCAAGTGAAGGCGACCGATGAGCCCCAAGTTTGACATAGTGATCTCTGGCGGTGGTTTGGCAAATCGGGGAAAATAAACCTCTGTCAAAGAAGAGATACAAACAAGTTAGACAAAACAAAACGACCTCCTGGAGACGATCGTCAAGAAAGGAAGCACCACTTAAACTCATACCTGGAACTTTCAAGTGACGGGGGTAGCAGAACAATCGAGCCCCCAACCGATGAGCTTCGGTACCAAGCGAGCGAACGTCAATAAAGGAGTTCGGCAAGGCACGGATCCGCTCCCAAACGATCAAGAAATCGAATGGAAGGTCGCCGATCGCTGGAACGAGAGGTCCTGCAAAAAGAAAACAAAATTAGATTAGTCCAAGACAAGCTCAATCAAGGGGAGAGTTAAAATCCTTACTCGGATTCCTCTCCCGGAAAGTGGTGGGGATCTCCAACTCCTCGTTCGTCCTGTCACTCGATGCCGATCGCCACGCCCCGCCGACCCAGCACCATTTAGCCAGGTCACCCCTGGTCTTATTCGGCACGCCAAGGACCACTCTCCCGATTCGGCCTTGGATATGATTGCCGCCGATCGACCCTTTCTGCGCGGCCAGTTTGAACAGATAATTCATCTCGAGCGCAGTCAGGAGGCGAAACAACCGGTGACCGCCAAACAGGGTCAACGTGCAGATGATCTGTAGCCAAGCGTTCGGCGTCAGTTGAAGAGGCACCAAATTCCAGGCGATCAGCAAGTAGGAGACGGCGAATGGCAGCGGGAATCGCAGACCCGCCTCCATAATCATCTCGCTGACGGCAACCATATCCTTGGGCGGTTGGTCAGCACGCTCATTCTCCGAGGGCACGTGCAGGGAAACATCAGAGGGGATGTGATATTTGGCCCTCCAACGGCTCAGGTCTTTCTTGGTCGCCGTACTCCGGATCTTTCCGAGAGTCCACGGAGACAGGACGGCGGCCTGAAAAACCGTCCGCTTCACATGTTCGTAAGGGTGAGCGGCGGAGTAGGCCTCGAAGTAGAATTACGGATAGGGTCCGACGATGGCTTCCATCATCTGAGCAAAAGCCACATAGGCAGGGCCGAATCTACTCTCTCGTTCCCAGGCCTCTCGCACCAAATCATCCTCATCCACCGGCGAGCCCCCCTGCTCCGTCGTCGCCGCCGTCCTCGCCACCTCGGCCTCGTTGAAAAGTTCTTCGAGTTCTGCGGGTGCAATCCCCGCTCGAATAGCTTCAATGGCCATCTCCATATCCACTCCAACAGGAATCTCCTCCCGTTCAGGCGACGCTGCGGCAGCGGAAGAACTTCCAGTCTCAAAGGTTTTGGATCCTCCCGACATATTAGAAAGAAAACAGAGGGAGAAGGTTAATTTTTCTTACCTAGAGAAAAGAAGGAGGTCGGCGCAAGAAGCTCCTGAGATTTTTGCAGAAATTCGGCTAGGGATGCAAGGACGCGTAAAAAGTGAAGGAGAAGAAGCCCTGGCCTTTTTATAGATGGAGACGAGGGTCTAAATACAAATAGGAGAAACCTCGAGGGCTGGATCGCAACCTGTTGGTCCCAGATATGATGAAGACTGTCACGTGGGGACGCATTAAATGCCGCCCTCGAATCCCGCATACGCGTCTTTTCGAGGGCATGCCAGCCGACAAGTCCGACAAAACCGTCGGACTCCCCCAACAGCGGCGCAACGCGTGTCCCTGCCATTTTAGAAAGCCCGCCTTCATTTCCCGCTGCTCCCGACGCGAAAGAAGATCGTCCAGATTTGAATTCAGATCGGCTGATCGTTTAAACATTGGAAGATCGTCCAGATTTGAATTCAGATTGGCTGATCGTTTAAACATTGGAAAATCGTCCAGATTTGAATTCAGATCGGCTGGTCGTTTAAACATTGGCGATCGCCAACAGTGCCAGCTCACCCCATGTTTTCAACATCGAGGCGAGCTGGGGGGCAATTGTTGTGCGGCGATTAATACGCCTCGATAGGCGATCGCTATCACAATCAGAGACGCCAACCATGGAAGACATACTCTGAACAAATGCATGGAGTTCGACACTATACGGCGACCGTCTTTTGGTACCCAGCGATCGTCTTTTGATGTCTGACGATCGTCTTTAATGAGCGAACTAGAGGCGATCATCTCATGCCACGTATGGATCCAGCACCCGTCAAAGTCGTCGAAGACCGAATCTTGGACGGTGGCCCACGTGCGGATCTTCAAAAGATACCGACAGATAGGTCCATTGACCCCAGCCTGTCACCTACCACACCTACCGACAAGGCCGCCGAAAGGTACAAAGTGGGTCCTCCCCGGACAGCGACTCAAGACGCGTGCTGGCTTCCCATTGGTTCGCCCAGATGGCCACCAGCAGAGACCTCGGACCTCAAGGGAACAGGCCCACATGACGGGACGATCGGCCATCTTATTTTAACATAGAAAACGGCGGTCGCCCGCGATCGCCTGAGGAATCCCAACTACCTTGTCTCCTATAAATAGAGAGCTCACTGCTATGGCCAAGGGGACGTGAATTTACTACGAATTCAGTGCAAAATACACACCAAAGAGAGAATCAAAGGCTCTTTTGGCAACCACTAATACATTCATAGTGATATTCATACACATTCATCATATATCCCAAGCAAGAACTCACAGATTTATCTATCTGGTTCTTCCGGCAATCTACGCGCTCTAAAGCCTAGATAACTAGAAGTCTTTACACTCCTTGTAATAGATTCTAACATTAATATTTGTACTCGACAGTATATTTATTAATAACATCTCGCGAGAGCATTCAAGCCCGGGATTAACAACCCCGGCAAATCTTGTATTATCTATTTTCTCACGGAAGTGTTCTCGCATTTGTTTGTTACTCGATCATTCCAGCAATACTATCTCCGGATAATATTTTGGGTAACAACAAGTAGTTTCGCGGGAAGCCATGTCCTGCCAATGAATCGTTGTTTTTGTAAGTTCTTGAGTGCGAGAAATGAGCTATAGATAAAGATATTTATATGCGTAACATAAACTAAAATAATCCATTACATATTGGAATTAATTACTGCGAGAAATTAAATATTTCGTTAATTATAACTTTTGATTGTCAACATGTATTCTTGAAATAAAACTAAAATAGAAGTTGGAATTAATAGTTACTACTAAAATAATAAAATCACGACATCCCGAACAACAAATCTATTCATCATCATCACTGCTAAGGATCTCTATGACAGGAATAGGGGGTGGGGGCTCAGTCCAGGAGATGATATCCTCGTCATCCGAGTCAACCATCTGCTCGAGCTCTAGTTCCTCCTCTTCCTCTGGATCCTCCTCGGGATCCTCCTCAAATTCCTCCATCAGCTGTGATGGGGTACCTTACATCTCGAATATCCTGGGAATCGCGCCCCTCAAATACAAGTCCAGGATCCTTTCAACAGCATACTAAAAGTCATCTACAATTGTTCTTTCCTCAGGGGTCCTGCGGTTCACCTCGTGCCAAATGCGGTATATAGAGTAACTCCAATCATTAGGCAGTGTTATGATCAGGTGCTCGACTTCCTGAACCGGATCTCCGGTCTTCCAGACATGAACCATTTCTAAATCCTCTCGACCATGTAGTGTGGGGCATTCTCGGGTAGCCCTAGATTCCCCCGAGAGTCTCTGTGTGCCAGAGGGCGCGAGCTGGATCTTGCCTCAGTCCTCTTACGTGGAGTCACTGTGAATCCGGAGATACTAATCGAATACATGCTTAATTACATAAAATTATTAAGTTTTACGATGTTAGAATGTATGTATGATATAAATATAACATGAAGCTGATTACCTTGGAATGGAGTAACAAAGTAGCGGCAGTCGAACATATGATGTTCCCTTGGAGGAAAATATTTTTATAACTTAAAAAAAAATCTTTCGACGTACCAGAAAGGTAGATCGGATTTTTCTCTGATACCATACTGTAACGACCCGATTTTTCTAGTGGTATTTGGAATATTTTTTTTCTTTAAATAAGGAAAACTTGTAGAAATTTCAAGTCGTTACGAAACATACATTTTCTAGAATAATATATTTGCGGATATTAAAGTGATTTCAAATTTCCAATACAACCGTAAAATCCAGCAACGAAAAATAATTACTAAAAGAAACTTTAATTGTTTCACACTAACTTGAGTGGAATTTAATAGAAGTAAATAACATTAATTATATCATATGTCGGCCTGCCCTGCAACCCATTCTCGTCATTCTGAATTAACCTGAAAATTTTACATATAAAATGGGATGAGCTTTCTATCGCACGTGGGAACATCACAGGTCAACAATAATCACAATACATAACGGAGGCATAACATGAATATTTGTTATATCAACATATAACTTGAGCATGTAAACATGTGACTGCATTTAAACATATACTGATACTTGGTATGAAAAACATGTGACTGCATGTTAATCATAAATATAACATATCACTTGTACGGTCCAAATAAAGCAATTAAAATGGACAAGTAATAATTCCCACATGAAATTGAGATAAGTTGAATGCAGATGCTTGGAAATGTTTTATCCGATTGTCCTATTCACGTACTCTTGATTTTCGGATCCTACAATTAAAGAGACGTGTATAAAATAATAATAATAATAATAATAATAATAATAATAATAATAATCCTTTGAGTTTTTAATAAAATAATAATAATAATAATAATAAAAATAATAATAATAATAATAATAATAATAATAATAATAATAATGGGAAATTGAAAACTCATATGTATATAATTGGGCTGAAATGAAGTAAGAGCAGATCGGACTATGATTAAAATAAGGGCTGCTTTTGGACTTGTTTGACTAAATTTTTTTTTTCCACACGCACTCGAGGGGGATTGTCCCCTGTCCTGAGTACCCCCCAAAGAGACTCGAGCTCACCCCCGATCTAGAAGTAAGTTTGCCAGCATGACCTGATCGCCTCATTGTCCCCCACTTGGGTTACAGGCCCGCGCTTACTGAGTCAAGGCAGGGTTAATGGTTTCATCCCCGGACATTGCCTAAGGGCTCCAGTCATTCCCCCTTGACTAAAATTTAAAACTGGGCTTAGAAATGCTGAGCTAGGCGGGCTTGAGCTTTGGGATTAAATCCCAAAGATAAAAACCAAACCAAACCAAACATACCCAGTATATCCCGCTCAGAGCAGGGTCTGGGGAGGGTAAAATGTACGCAGACCATGCCCCTACTTTTTACGGTAGGGAGACTGTTTCCGTGAAGACCCTCAGCTTAGTGCACAGCAAAGTATTGAGTGATATATACAAAGAAGCATATGATGCGAAAAAGCTCAAAACCATACCTGAGCCTATGGCTTAATTCACATGAGATTTACTTAAGTGGATTTTGGCAACTGCACTCTCGATGAACGCTGCTCCAACAGAAGAGAGATAGACACAGCGCACAACTCCCAGACTTCGACACGCCTGGAACTTCTTTTAAAATAATTCCCTTCTTCCCAAGTCCGCGATTTTCATCTCGCCAGGAACCATTTCTCATCGGCTCGCTCACCACCAAAAACGAAGGTTCCCTGCTCGACGGAGGAGAGAAGAAGTAGCGCGATTGAGAAATCTGGAGTGAGATTCAGTAGCACAATGAATCGGGATATGGGATTTTCTTCAGGCGGAAGAACTGAATGGGGCGGCGGAGGATTGCGACGGCGGCGGTGGCGGTTGCAGCGGCGGTTAGGTTGAGAGTCAAAGGATTCCCAACCGAAACTCAGGTTCGAAGGCTGTACCCGATTTAGATTCTAATGAAATGGGTTTAAGGGTTGATGGTAGTTTTTTGACGGGCCGATTCGGGCCAAATGGATTTGAGTTGGAGAAATTGAGTACGATCTGTCTTGGGCCTCTTCAGAATCAGGTTTCGTTTTTTTTTTTTTTGTTTGAGGACTGGGAATTGATCCACAAGGACAGTGTGGGTTGTTGAAATGATTAGAGGAAGGAGAAGAAGATATAAGAATCTATAAGTTCTTACCTTTTGTGACTGATGGATGAACAAATACGTGAAGAATTGGTGTTTGTTGTATGAGTTTTAGATGAAAGAGTAAGTTTTGTTGCTGCGTTTGATCGTTGGACAGTTCTTGTGAAAATTTGTTGTATGCGAGTTTTATATCGGAAATCGACAACTGATATAACTCCTCCCCATGCCCACTATTTCCACTAAGGTGGTGACAGTGTGAAATGCAGAAAACCTCCTCCTGTTCTGATCATGTGTGTACAACAGAAAAATTTTGGGCTTAGCATTTGGGCCCGAAATTATAATGATAATTGGGCTCGGTAATAATTATGGCCTATGGGAGTTGGGTTTGGATAAAATTAAATAGGATGAGGCATTATCCAACCCGTGCGATGCACGGTTTTTGGTTGAATGTCTACGTATTTTGTACATAATGTTGGGGCAGACGGTTGAATGAGCAGATGGCGGAATTTAAATGCCTTTTAGAGAAGTTTATATGTTTTTTATTGTTATTTCTTTTTATTTTAGTCTATGTAATTAGTTATATGAAATGAAGCTTTACTAACCAGTGTGTTGCTCCGGGGTTGTTTTTAGTTTATTCAACCCGTGCGATGCACCGATTGTATCTAAGTTTTCATAGCTAAAATTTAACCATCTTGTAATTTATACTATCATTTAAAAGTTCAATTTAATCACCTTGTGTATTAGAAGGTGCATTTACATTGTGATGTTTATCATAACTTTTGTATTTAAATTAGTTTATTTACATTAAAAGTTACAATTAAAATAGTCTCTTCATATGTAATCCTTTAATATGAATAAGTTACATAAATTTTTTTTGCCTAGTTATTTGGCACTTTTGCCATAGCGAATCATAAAACCATTTGTAGTTTGATATATATATATATATATATATATATATATATATATATATATTCCAATGGCAGATTTTGAGTTGTTAGAGAACTTGATGAATGTTTCTGGATCTTCTAAATTGCATGATTGTATGCGTTTGGGTTTGTGCAACAGGCAGGTGAAGATTATGCATTTTCGAGGTTGCTTTTTGGTTGTTGTCAGCATTTGAGGTGGGTAATGGCCAAGAGCCATACCATGATGTTGAACTTGGAAGCTTTAGGTGCTCGTGGTGTATCTTTGGATTCTCTAGAATATGAGGACTTAAATATGAGGTACCGTTGAATACTAATGTTTAATGTTTTATTATTCTATATTAATAATCATATATGGTAAGAGTGATTCGTATTCTTTGAGGGTGAAAAATCGCAGGCCTTTGGTGTTCCATACCTGCATATTTTATTGGGAGCATTCAAGATGAGTTTATCATAAACGAAAATTTATATTATTTCAACATTAACGCATCAGAAACATTAGATGACGATTTTCTGACATATATAATTATTAACATATACCAACTCTATATTGGTAAGGTTAATTCGACAAAGTCTTCAACAGTTGATGAACAGAGTAAACACATAAGCCAAGAGAAGGAAATTTTTACAGTTAGTTTGGCATTATTTATTTTGATCAATATAATTTCTTCGGTGAAAATAATGTGAGAGAAAACATTTTCGGAATAAATTGATAAATATTAAGGGGATGACCTTTACTTTGTGCACAAACCCCCTTCCACATTAAATTAAGGGGGATAAGTTTTAAGAAGTATAGAGAATTGTGTTAATGAATTGGGTTCAATGAGTTTGAATATTTATTGTGATAATTGGGCTTGGATACTTAATATTTATTGGGCTTGATGGACTTATAATATTTGGGCTCTAAATAATTATAGGCCCAGCTAAGAATAAAATTAATTTATTATTTAATATGCATAATAATAAATAATTAGATTATAATTTAAATCATGTTCCGGGAATTATTATTCCTTTGATGTGTCTTACCTAATACTTGTTGTAGATACATAGATGGAAGGTTCTAGATCCTTCTGGGAGTAGTAGGATCCTATTAGACGTCTTACCTTATCTAGGAATCCTATGTATGGAAGGACTCTCATTGTAATGCCTATATAAAGGCTCCTCTATCAGTGCTATGAATACAATTAATTGACTCGTATCTACAGTCTTTTTCTTCTCCTGAAACACGTTATCAGCACGTGTTATCCCAACTGAGCAAGAATTTTTTTTCTGTCCGATACTTCTGAAAATTCCGAAAAAAAAAGAAGAAAAAAACAGCAAAGCCGCCGTCACCCTCTTTGCCGAATCCCAGATCTGATCTCCTGTCACCTCCTTCTCACAAAATTCACCGCTCGACTTCTTACTTTCAGAAGCCCTAGCACCCATTCCTCACTCTTCCACCGCCGCTCCAACCGTCACCGACTCCAGCACCGACGTATGCACAAGCCATCGTCGCACAAGACGGCCGCATAAGTCTGCGATCTCTGCTTCGTTTTCCACCGCCGACCTCCTCCTCCTTTGCGTCAGGCGGCGACCTCCTCCCACCGCCACTTCCACGTCTTCGGCGTCGGCACCAACGTATACAGAACCGGCCGTCGCACAAGGCGGCAGCATAAGACCGCGACCTCTCCTTCTTTTTCCAAGATGTCTCTCCTAGAACAAATGTTACTTTAGAGAAGTGGAAACTGGCATGTCACTTCATCGAGGATGAAAAATACCAGAAAGAGAAAAGTGAGATTGAGTTTTTCAAATTGACTCGGAAAAAAAAAGAGGTGAATTCGTGAATCCTACTGCAAAGTTGAAATATGACGAGATGGTTAATATGCGAAACAAAGCAACTTCCGAACACAAATATCTGTATATTCAACGGTGGAGATCGGATTCTGAGTAATATTGATTACTGAATCTGTCGCCGAACAGAAGCAGATTTTTATAAGGAAATTTAGAGATCCGACCTCATCTAATACCGAGTTGCTGCATCGCCGCGCTCGAGTCCTTTTTCGGCCGATTATCGAGCCCAGTATCCCTCTCCGGGCGTTTCTCAACTCTCCATCTTTTCCTACTTAATGATTTATTTGTTCATTGATTTGTACACTTATGAATCTTACCATGTGCATATAGGAAAATACGTTGCTCATGATGATGTGCACGCTATGGAGAAAAGCCATATTTGTTATCTCGTTCAAGGATCAAAGTAAAAATAGAATGGAGTACCCACGGAAATATGTTGCTCATATGGAGAGAAGCCAAATTTATTATCCCGTTCAAGGATCAAAGCAAATATGCAACCAAGTACCGGTAAGATTTTATTAAACTTCCCGTTTTTCAATTCCTCTCTTTTGGGAATTTTTTTGGGGGGGAATTGGGTATTTGGATTCTTTATCTCCCACGCTACTTTGCGGTGAATGAGACTATGAGAGGTGGTATCACTCTCATATGTCGAAGCAAACTGTGTGACGGTCCTGGGGGAGTCACGGATAATTGTTGAAAATTGATATTTGTGGTTGTTGCATACACCACGGTTTGGGTGCGATTTGATGTCGCCGTTTTGTCGATTTTAGAGCAACAATTGAAAAAAAATGAACATTGTCGGTAACGGTAAAGTTATGACTCGTTCATGATTAGTCACGGATTTGTGACGTACAAATGGGACAAACATCGATTGCGACGGATATGTCGTGGTTAAAATCGATTTGTGACGGATTTGTCACGTTGAATTGAGCGACCACCACGTTGGTCTTGACCCAATCCCATACTTGAAAAACTCCATCTTTCATCCTATTAAAATAAAATATTGCATGTGGGTGTAGTCATGCACCGTCTCCTTGTAATATGATATATAAAAGAATGTACGAGTAATTCCCATGAATTTTAACATGTAAAGCAATGGCATATTGCGGTAAATAAATGAATTCGTTGACCTCGATCATAGTTCGTGTGATTATAGGTTCGAATACTTTTCCAAGTATTTGTAAAGGCATGTGCCTTATATATTTGACTATGTTTAGTTGATCTTATTGGATGGTCAAGACGAGTTGGTTATGGTATATTCATTATGTCTCATGGTTCAAAATGCTTAATATTGATGCACCGCGTTGCATCCATATAACATGGATATTATGATGTATACTCGCAAATTGAGAATTAAAATACTTGGTTGATTTGATGCACTTTGGTGGATTTTGTCTACACTTTTGATCATGACTAGACGCATCCTCCTTGGTATTTGTTTATGCTTGTAAAGTTCAAACGGAATCAGTAGTTTTTAAACAGCCTTAGTTGTACCGACATTCCTACTTTCTCTGCAAGTCTACCAAGTTGGAGTTACAAAAAGGATCATTAGTCTAGATAAGAAATCGAATACCTACTGCGTTTAAATGCACATATGGCTGTCATTGCCATGTTTTTGCATCAACATTTATGCCATTGGATATGGTCTCAACCTTGTTTTCTCACTAAACTTGGGAAATACTAAATTAGTCAATTAAAACATGCACTGTGATCTGTGTTTAATGATCCGTGTGGTGCACAACCTATGGATAGAAATATACGGAAGTCTAGTTTCCATAACATCTGACCGTTCGTCCCTAGCCTTCCTAACAAGGGAGTTATCGCTGTTTTAGTGAACAAAGGTCAAGCTGCGCGGAATTTTATTTCCAGCGATTGTGCTAACTTTAATCCCAATCAACTTGGTTCCCATCTTGAATTTGCATGTGGTCTTATGACACACGTTTTTCAACCTCTTTTTGGCTGAATTTTGCCATAGATGATGCAATTTTTGGTATGCATTGTACGCTAAAATATTATCTTTCAAATGTTGAAAAACAGTTTCCTTGGGTCGAGCGTGTGCATGGTAGTTTTACGCCATGCTTGTGTCGTAACTTTTTCCCTTAGGCATATAACCTTGCCATGTTATGCACTCAATATGATAGATCATTTTGATCGTATCTGGCATAAAATCTCTATGTTGTTAGAGTGTTCGCTATGCTCATGTTTGTAAAATTTTGCAAGCGAAATTGAGTGCGTATTAAGCTATTTTCAAGGAACACGATATTTTTGGATTTCGGTTTATAAATCCATTGTGACTATGATGACTAAGTCATCACAATCAATGAGTGGTATAATGCTCAAGTTGTTGAATGCTGAATGGTGTTTTCTAGTCATATATGTTCCGTAACAATTGAACCATGTTATGACTCGATGACACATATGCCAAAGTGTATTACTCATAGCATCTCATTGTGATTTGTGAGAATAAAATCTTATGCATCACTTGTATTGGATATGTGAAAATAAAAATATTCATGAGTCAATAAAGTCCGGATTGCATCGGTTTTTGTAACGAGAAGATGTATTGAGATATTGACACATTTATTAATAGTCTGGAGTTTGGACAGTTTGATGATCCATATACCATGGTATTTCCATGGACATCATTTTTTCTTTGGACAAAGAAGCTAGCTGGATCAAAGACACCAAAGTACGTTGGTGGAGTCGTGAGCAGGGCTCATGACCGATGATGATATTTATGTCATCCGTGTCTTGCTTTCATAAGCATGTGTGACGCCAAAGACCCCCCTGATGATCCTTCTTAGCCATGTTCATTGATTAAAGCCTATTCTTTGGCACGATTAGGAGATGGCACCCTCCTATGCTAAAGAGAATGATGTAGCGACTCGCATAAGCATGGTGCTGAGTCCTCCCTTTTCACCGAGTCCTTATACATACATGATCATAAGTATTAGTATGGGTGGCTTATGATGCTATGATGGTGTTCACAAATGGTCGCACTCAAGTGATAACATTTATATGTTATGTTGTTCCTTTGACAATGATTGATAAGTTGATGAAACCTGAGTTTATGGTTGTCTAACTTGCGGACCAGTCATTGTAAAGGTCGGTTCACCCACTTTTAGACCAAGTCTTAAAGTGAAATTTTTACGAGTACTTCCTCACATCCAAGGCTACCTTCTCACAAATTATGGTGCCATTTGGAGACTTGGAAGGAGGTGAACCACTTAAATGAAGTTTTCACATACCACCAGCCGTCCCAACAACCAGTTCGATGTCATTTCGACCGATTTTTGACCATAAGGTTGATGGTTTTGGAATACCAACACCCGTTTATACATGCTCACGAAATTTTGAGGTGTTTGGGGCTGGTGAAGGGAGTGAACTCTTAAAGAAAGCACTAGAAGTTCGATAAAACCAACGGCCTATCATCAGTTCAATCGTTTCTTTATGTTCGATGCCGGTGGTGCATGGTGGCGGTTTTGTTGGATTCTCAAGACCAGTAGCTACGGTTATGTATCATAGGTCAACATGTCATATTCACCTATACCTATCATTATTCAAATGCTTAGTTACAAGTGTAACCATATGCATTTTGTTAACTAGATTGTGTTAACAATGAAAACCTTTATCGTCCACATGTTCATGTGCCAAAGTGCGTCACCACAACGCATTATGACGGGTTATAAATGATGAATATGACATGCGCTTTCACTCATAGTCCGTTTAAAATATACCTTGGCATACGATCTCGTAAGTTACTTTGATGATCCAGTCTTCCCGTCGTTAGGGGGAGATGCGAACGATCATATTCGAGTAGAACGACTTAAAATTGTCGTAGTTTGTCCCTACTTGTCTCACCAAGTTCCCTAAAGTGACGAGATTAAATACATGCTGCAACCATGTCTGCAAGGATTGTGTCCGGTCATAGACGTTCGTCACCTATAAATGGTGATATGGTAACACCATAAATTTTGGTAGACGGTGTTACTAGGCCGTGGATCTCATCGAGTATTGGGATGCCACTTGGTTCGATAAATACTCTCGCTAAGAATGTATGCGAGTTTGGTACAGGAAACTTGATCATCTGATCAAATGAACTCATCCGTCTCATGTGATTCTGGATTATAGTCATCATTGGGGGACGCCTCAATGAATGTCAATCCATAAAGAGTACTCTATGAATAAATTCGGTTCATGAGGATGTGGAATGTGAGTTTAGTCGAGTCATACTTTGTTGAAAATCTACAACGTTGTAGCCTTGGCCTAAAATAGAAATATATGCGACTCCAGTATGAACAAAGTGATAGCTCTTTGTTGAAGTGGTGCCGACACTCCAAAGATAAGATCTATTTGTATACTTTGTTAAGGCGAGTGAGAGAATGAGTTAAACTCACCTCATGGCGCGAGGTTTCTCATGAACTCACTGGAATCAACTACGATGACACGAAACTTAGTTGTGCTATCGTAATAGATGTTATAGCATCCACTATCTTTTCAGTTAGATAGTTTCCCAAAAACTGACGTGCAGCATGTGGTTAAATCTTATCTTAGTGGGGAACTAAGTTAAGTGATAAAAGGATCTCGTGGTGGATCAGACTCAAATCAAGTGGCTCCTGACCACGGAGAGTGTCGACAAGTGATTGTCGGGAATGCATATTAAGTATATACTTGATTTGGAAGAGATATGAAGCTTTTGCGTGTAAAACTAAGGGTTTATAGTGATGTACTCTTGTGAGACTAAGAGACCGCTAAATCCAAAGTTAAGAATGAAATGATCTTGGGGACACTTGATGATGCGTATTTATCAATCGGTTTAAGGCAATCTAAAGGACGATTTTCCTAAGAGACGATAAAGTAATGCCTATATGATTCCCAATGACTAGTCGAAGTCATAATAAGACTTGACTCACTTAAGTGATGATGTAGTCTTAAGAGAAAAGTACGGTAATATGTACTCATGTTTGAATCGATGTACTCATTCGTAATAATCCGGTAAAGCCACTGTGATGATGGCCTAGGATGCGCTCATGCAGTATCTGTGAATGACAAGAAGCTTGAAGCTTACTCTATCTCGATTAAAGGACACTTGAATATCGATATCTGAATTTGCCCTGAATGTATTGGTATATCTCCCATATGACCTACATGGTAGCTCACTTGCTGGAAAATGGTGAAATTGGTACCATTGGAAAGGTTTGTGTCTAGTTTCCAAGGAAACCAACCATTTGATCACATCCATCATGTTGAGTGACATATGACTATTGTTGCAAAGTAGGACAGGATATATCTGGTAATTTGTTGAGTCAACTTTGATAGAGCTTTGTGATCTGCTCAGGACGATTTAGGTTATGTTCTGTGTGTGAATGAAAAACTATGAGTGTCTAGTTTTCAGAATTCCTACAGTTTCGTTGATACCTATTGAATCGAAGAAGTTATGGCTGATTTAGTGCATGGAGGTCAAGACTTTAAAAAACTTGATTTTCGAATAAGTCTTTAGCGACTCTGTACTTTTGATATGTCGCGATCTTTTTGTCCTTAAACCAAGGTTTGTTTTTTCCCATTGGGTTTTCACTTGGTAAGGTTTTTAACGAGGCGACCTATGAGAACATCCATACAATGATGCGTTGTACTTCTGTTCAACTTAGACCAAAGGGTATTTTTCCCACTGGGTTTTTCTTGGTATAGTTGTGCGGGCAACTTGGCATCTGACTCCTATGATTTGAGGTACTCATCAGGGGAGTCATTATGTATACATCAGGGGGAGTATACATGACATGTTATGTTGGTGCGTTGCAATCTTTTCCTCATCAAGCCTTTATTTTTCCCATGGGGTCTTATTTTGGCTTGGAATAGGTTTTTACGAAGGCAACATCTTCTGCACCATTGTTGTATTAGTGCTCGACACAGGGGGAGTGTTCCGGGAATTATTATTCCTGTGATGTATCTTACCTAATACTGGTTGTAGATACATTGATGGAAGGTTCTAGATCCTTCTAGATGTAGTAGGATCCTATTAGATGTCTTACCTTATCTAGGAATCCTATGTATGGAAGGACTCTCATTGTAATGCCTATATAAAGGCCCCTCTATCAGTGTTATGAATACAATTGATTGACTCGTATCTATAGTCATTTACTTTCTCCTGAAACAAATCCTAAATTAACGGGTATTACATTTTCTTTCTCCACCACTCCTCTCAATAAATAAGATATACATGCATCGAGTGAAGATCAGAATAAAGTTACTGATTGGTTGAGAATGAGAAACAGAGGATTCGATATCATGGAGATACGGAGACAGCGGTGATGGTCTCATTTAAAATGAGCCTGAGGGCCTGTGTTGTGTCAAGAATTAACACCTTCCGACAGGCGACCTACTAGGAGGACTGGCGACCGAGTTACTGCCGAGCGGCCAAGGCGGATCTGCCGATCAGCGACCTGGCGACCGAGCCTCAGCCCAGCGGACAAGCTGCATCGACCAACCGAAGGTCCCAGGACAAGTCCCGGTATCGAGCGATCAACCTCAGATACGATCGCCTCTCGATACCCGGCGACCGACTCCTGGCGATCTACTAATGGACGATCATCTCTCGGTACTCGGAGACCGACCCTTGGCGATCGACAACCGGACGACCATCCTTCGGCACTTGCCGACCTACCTTTGGTGACCGACCATTGGCGACCTCCATCCACTGGCCGATGACGACCTCAGATGATCAGCTAGAGACGACTGCCTCATGTCGATCTCCACCGATGGCCATCCAGTCGGCGAAGACCGAGCCTCAAGACTGACACCACGTGCAAGGACCGAGACAAGATCTGCGAATCTCGGGCCATTGACCACAGTCTGGCAGATTCTCTCCACCAGCCGACAAGCCGCCGAAAGCTTGTCAGTAGGGCCGCATGTTGACTGACTCCGGACACGTGATGGCTTCTTATTGGACCGCCACTGTGCAGCCTCTTCCTTGGACTTTAGCCCGACAGCCAGCATCTTACTTGGACTTTAGCCCGACAGCCCAGGAGATCGGCACATTATTATATTGGCCGGCGGGAGATCGGCACATTATTATATTGGCCGGCGGGCGATCGGCACCTTATTATATTAGCCGGCAGGCGATCGGCCACTACAGGACAGGACCCGGCTGCCCCTATATAAGCAAAGGCACCCTGCACTTGGACACTTCTTCAACTCCCTTCGGATTTCACACTATACAGAAGCAAACATCAAGCACTTGGCTAACATCCAACTCTTGGCAAGCCTATCATTCGGTCTTACTTCTCCGGCCTTTCTCCTCGAGCGATTACCGAGGACGAAGAACACCGAGCTTCGCTCAAGAGCCGGATTAACAGAGTCTTTTTACACTCATTGTATTTAGATTTCTCACATTAATACTTGTATCCACGAATATTTGTATTAATAACATCTCGCGAGAGCATTCAAGCCCGGGCCTAACAAACCCGGCAAATCTTGTATTATTTATCTACTCTCGGAAGTGCTCCCGCAATTGTTGTTTGTTGTCCGTCTTCTAGCAGTATTAATCTTCGGATAAATATTTTGGGCAACAACAATTGGCGCTAGAAGAAGGGCATCCAACCCTCGATTTTTTATACCTACCGTCCCGAAGAACACTCACGGTTCTCGGGCGTATACTTGAAGTGATACTTACCGCACTTCAAAGAAATCCTTCAAAACATGTCTTCCGCCTCCGCGTCGAAGAAAGCCGCCGACCCGGCTGCACTTGCTCCGTCCTGGGCCCGAGCCGCAGCCGATGGTGGAAGGTAGCCGCCGCGGTCAGAGACGCTCGACCCCGTCCCGGGAAGGCGGCCCGAGCCTCTCGCTCGATCAGTTCCGAACCAATGAACAGATCGAAGAGGCCATAGCCGTCCTTTAGGAGCGACAGAGTGCTCTCGACGCGCCTCCAGCTATCACCCCCTCGGTCTCCCGCCGGAAGATCAAGCGGAAGCTCAAGGCACTACTGGACGAGCGAGCGCCAGGAGGCTCTCGCCCGCAAGAAGAGGCGCTCGGCAGCCGGGGCACCTCTGTCTTCGATCGCCTGGGCAGTGACCCGACCTGGCGACCGGGGCAGTCCGGCCCCAGCTACGAGACGACGGAGTTGGTGTCCGTCACCAGGAGCTCGGCCTACCCAGCTCCCACAAGGCGATCCAGCCGCCTGGCTCCCGCTCGCCAAATTCCCGAGGTCGGCAGCAGCGGGGTCCGGAGGTCGGTACACGATCGCCTCGGCCCCCGCTCTCAAAGCCGATCCGCAAGCAGCCGAGCCGCGGCGATTGCCGCAATGCAACGTCAGATCGACGACGTGAAGGCGCCTCGCACCGGCGGGCGCCGTGAAGACGATCGCCGCGCCAAGCGAGCCGCTCGCGATCGACATCGAGCTCGCCCCGGTGCAGCACAAGATCGTTCCTCCTCAAACACCCATGTACCAGGGGCGATCGGATCCCCAAACACACCTTCACAAGTTCAACATCTACATGACCGGGTGTGGGGCATCAGACGCGACCCGGTGCCGAATGTTCCCTCTGACGCTAGACGACCTCGCCCACCGGTGGTACACCTCATTGCCACCTCGGTCCATTGGCTCCTTTAACGAGCTGGCGCACGTCTTCACGGAATACTTCGCCACCAGGGCCGCTCGGCCAGAAGGTCCCCATCGCATGTGGCGGATCAGGCAAGGGGAAGAAGAGTCCGACTCGGACTACATCGACCGGGTAGACGTAATCATCCTCAATGGCGAGCCCATAAGCGATGAGACCGCCCTCTACGCGGTCCTAGGAGGTTTTCAGGGTTTTTCGCCTATGTTCAGGCATCTTACGAAGACCCGACCGACGACCTACGCAGCCTTCCGGGCTAGAGCCGCAGATTTTCTGGCCAGGCAAAGGTTCCTTCTTAGCCTGTGAGCAGCGCGATCGGCGCCCGGACGACGATCTCCCGCCCGATCGCCAATATCGACCTACGATTAAAGCGATCGGCTGCCGAGCGGCGATCGCCAGTCTTCCGGCCCGATCGCCGATCATCACGCTACATCATCAGCAACCCGATGGACACGATCGCCATCTACAGTCCAGCACATAACATGACGGACTAAGGCATAAGATCGCCTCCACCGCACATCGTAAAGCCATGGTCCTGGCAGTCGATGGAACTGCCGCCGCCATGCAAGGTCCCTTTCGCCGAGATCGCCCGCCCTTCGTTTAAATACGAGGCCGGCGTAGTCCGAGGGCTCTCCAACATTAATCGGTGGACACATGCCACAACCCCGTCTCAACGCACACCGTCGAGGTCGGCCATCTCCATGGCCGGGCCGAGGTGGAAGCAGAGCTAACAAGCCGCGGCGTGGAGTTGATTCATCCGACGCCGCCCGCGCAAGGACTCCTCTAGACCGAGACCGCACGCCCTTCGTTTAAATACGAGGCGAGGCGCAGCCTAACAGAGGACCCTCATAATAAAGTGAGTCACGAGACACTCATTGTCTTCGCGCACCAAGACACGGTCATGGAGTCGGTCCATCGATCTCCGCGACTGTGCACGATTCCTCAAACAAAGCGAAACCACCAAGTTTCCGTGGGGGATCGGCCAATGTTGTTTTTGCAGTTACAAGACCGAAAGATAGCTAGCCAATCGACCGTGATAGCCCAAGTCCGAGCCCTAAGATGCTCGGATCGCCTGGTCCTCATCCGCACACGATCGCTAAGAAGAACCACCTCGCCCCATGTCTTCAACATAGAGCAAGCTGGGGACAATTGTTGTGTCAAGAATTAACACCTTCCGACGGGCGACCTACTAGGAGGATCAAGGACCGAGTTACGCTGAGCGGCCAAGGCGGATCTGCCGATCGGCGACTGGCGACGAGCCTCGGCCAAATGGACAAGCCGCATCGACCAATCAAGGTCCCAGGACAAGTCCCGTGATCGAGCGATCAACCTCGATACGATCGCCTCTCGATACCCGGCGACCGACTCTGGCGATCTACTAATGGACGATCATCTCTGTACTTAAGAACCGACCCTTGGCGATCGACAACCGGACGACCATCCTTCGGCACTTGCCGACCTACCTTTGGTGACCGACCATTGGCGACCTCCATCCACTGGCCGATGACGACCTCGGATGATCAGCTAGAGACGACTGCCTCATGTCGATCTCCACCGATGGCCATCCAGTCGGCGAAGACCGAGCCTCAAGACTGACACCACGTGCAAAGACCGAGACAAGATCCGCGAATCTCGGGCCATTGACCACAGTCTGGCAGATTCTCTCCACCAGCCGACAAGCCGCCGAAAGCTTGTCAGTAGGGCCGCATGTTGACTGACTCCGGACACGTGATGGCTTCTTATTGGACCGCCACACTGCCAGCCTCTTCCTTGGACTTTAGCCCGACAGCCAGCATCTTACTTGGACTTTAGCCCGACAGCCCAGGAGATCGGCACATTATTATATTGGCCGGCGGGAGATCGGCACATTATTATATTGGCCGGCGGGCGATCGGCACCTTATTATATTAGCCGGCAGGCGATCGGCCACTACAGGACAGGACCCGGCTGCCCCTATATAAGCAAAGGCACCCTGCACTTGGACACTTCTTGAACTCCCTTCGGATTTCACACTATACAGAAGCAAACATCAAGCACTTGGCTAACATCCAACTCTTGGCAACAGCTATCATTCGGTCTTACTTCTCCCGGCCTTTCTCCTCGAGCAGACACGGCAGGACGAAGAACACCGAGCTTCGCTCAAGAGCCGGACACAGAGTCTTTTACACTCATTGTATTTAGATTTCACATTAATACTTGTATCCACGAATATTTGTATTAATAACATCTCGCGAGAGCATTCAAGCCCGGCCTAACAAACCCGCAAATCTTGTATTATTTATCTACTCTCGGAAGTGCTCCCGCAATTGTTGTTTGTTGTCCGTCTTCCACAGAGATTAATCTTCTGATAAATATTTTGGGCAACAACACTGCTTTTCCCAAACTTATTTTTAGTTCGATTCAATTGGGCCTTCAGTCGATTCGGGCCCAACTAGTTCGATTCGGCCCAATCGGGCCTAATTTATTTATCTGATAATAAAACAATGATTATTATTATTATTACAATTACTATTGGTTTTACTATTAATAATAATATCATTATTATTATTATTAATGATTATTATTATTATTACAATTACTATTGGTTTTCTAAAAGAAGTACACATTTCAATAATATTTGTCATTATCCAAAGTACATACTGTTTAATAGATGACAACAATAATACTAATAATAATAACCACAATAATACTTGTCATTATTGAAATGATCATTGTATAATTTGTAAGCAAACAAAAACAATTTATCGGAAGACTTGACACGTAGGAGTATGCCACGTTCATACTTGTTACAAAACCAAAATTAGTCAAACAAAAAGAAAAAAAAAAAGCACGGACATATGTAAGCAATATATATATATATGCTGAAATTTGTTTTTTTTTTCTACAAAGATAAATTTGATATATTTTGCTTGTAAGAAAGTATTAGAACTTAAAAAGTAAAATTATAATATCATAAATATTTTAAAAATAATATTGAAATTAATATTTTTAATTAATTAATTTTATTAATAAAATTAGTAGAATATTGTTTTTCGAATATTTCTTGTAATTGCTGCATCATACCCCCAGTTTACTTTCAATTCAGTTCAGTTCAGTTCAGTTCAGTTGTTTTATACCGAAGAAAATATACCCTGAGTGGGTTGGGACCGTAGTATTATATTAGTAATGTGGCACATCACACTAAAGTCGCTTTTATTCAACATCTCCACTTTGTGCCAAAGCGAATTCTTATCTTCATTTTGAATATCATGAAGGGGATCATAATTGTAATATCTATAAATTATTATTATTATTATTGTTGTTGTTGTTAATTTCTTTTACACATTTAAATTTAATTGAAGAATCCATTTAGTAGTCCAACCCATTTGTAATAATAGCAGACATTTCTATCGATGGAACCTGCTCAATTCTGGATTTTCATCTCCTCCAAGTTTTTTTGTCAGTTTCTCTCCACCATAACATCATTCTTAATCCTAATTAACTCCTAAGTATTATTAACATAATTAAAATACAATTATGAGTACTCTTCAAATTCTTCCCAGTACAATATAAATTAAGATTCAGATAAAATTTGGACATATAAAAAAAATTCTACGAAGCCTCCTTCTGCAGATCAATTCTTCTTCAACAAGAGGTAAGAATTTTTCTTCTCATATATTTCTTGTTCTTTTATTCATTATTTCATTCCAATTTTCCGATCATACTCAGAACACCAAGAACATATCGGGCTCGAACGAAGTCAATCCCAATTCAAAAAAAAAAACGGAGAAGATGAACAGCAGCGGCGATTCACTATCGCTGCTGCATCGCCGCAAATACACGGCCAACCATCCAAATGCCTGAACATCCCAAACCATAGCAATCTGCCACCTCTCTTCCGAAACGAGATCGAACCAGTCATCAAACAAACCATCAAAGCCGAGTTTTAACCCTTCTCCTCATCTGGATTTCATGCCGCTGGACTGACTGGGACCCACTGCTGATCGCTGTGGTGAGGAGTACCTATATGCCCACGATGAGGAGTACTTGTGTAGGCGGAGCAGATTAGTGTGTGTGTGTGTGTGTGAGTGTGTGTGTTTGTGTGTGTGTGAGAGAGAGAGAGAGAGCTAGGAAATATCAGAGAGAATAAAGCAGAAGAATTGGGGGTGGGGGGAGAGAAAGCGGGACAGGGAGGAGAAAGAGAGATGACAGTCGATTGAGGAAGGGAACCTACTGTTGGGTTTATATCTCAAAATTTCAATCAACTCTCAATCTAACCCCTAAATTCTTTTATCTTTTGATTCTACCCCTATTCAATTTCTAATATCTGAAATTACATCTTTTTAAATCAAATTCAAATATTTAATATATTTAGTTCGCGTTATTATATATTTTCATACTTTATTAATAATATTATAGTATTATTTTATTGTAGATAACGACGAGAACTTTCGGGCCTAAGATTTCGCGATCGAGCATCCATACTTAGTCAAGCACTGCATTTGAGGTGGGGTTTCATTTTCACTTATTTTCTACAAAATTACATGTTATTTGGCATATATTATAAATTATGATGTGATTTATCATGTCATACAGACATAACAAAAAATTATACTTCCAGTACACAAAACATTTAGCCTACAGGCTCAGTTAGCCTTCGGGCTCAGATCGCCTCTGGGCTCCGAGTACTCTGTGTAGAAATACACGTAAAAACAGAACAGAAATATTTATGTGCTCATTATTCGTGATATATTCATATGTGACATGTATAACCTCACTAAGCTCAGGCTTACCCCGAATGTTTAAAATATTTTCAGGTTAATGGAGCGGACGTGGTACTGGTGGAAGATGGTATCAATATAAGCATCAAACTCTTAATATTATTAATTATAATTTAATTTACGAAGAATCTTCAATTTGTAATTTGAATGTTTTGCGAACGTTAACAATTGCCTTATTTTCTATAAATGATGAATGTTTGGTATAATTTTACGCAATTAGACGTAATATAAATTCTGTACTTAATATTTTGGTTGCATTTTAAATTGGAGTTTTCGTTAATTCCTTACATTTATTTAGTCACTAAAGTTTACTTTGAACGAGGCATTCAGAACCCGTGCTACGCACAAAGTTTGTATCTAAGTGTTCATCGCGTAATTTTTGTGAAAATTGCCGAATATACAACAATCTATAACTAAGGTTGCCGCGGGAGATCTTTGTTGATTTGTTGAATATACAACAATCTATAATTAAGGAGTCTTCATAGCCGAACCACTGTTAATACTATTGTCCCAGTTTGATCTTTTCATACTCTTATTTATTACCTTGCATCTTATTTATTATTCTGTTTGTGTTGTTACTTGGATTGGGAGTTAGGTAACTTTTGAATTATGTTTGGTTTCTTATTTGCATTGGACCTCTAGAGTATGTTTTATTTGTGTGTAGCTCTGTAGGAGCAGTTTGATTTTTTTATCTACTTCGATATGACGTTTTTGCATGGGCGCAATGATAATAATGAGTTCCTATTCATGGCCCGTGCGATCCACCGGTTTTGTTTTTGAATAAACTATTGAACTATTGCTTATATCTAAAACTCAAAATTTTTATTTGTTATTATAATTTACAAATGGTTTCAAGCCAAAATTATGTACTTTTTCCTATTCATTATTCAAGTTGATATTTTTAATATGCCGTATTTTGTTATTTTAGCAAACTGTTTTAATTTTACTGTTCAAATTGGATGTACTAAAACTCACCGCTATAAAAGAGCGTTATTTTACCTTTATCGGTGGCATTGTTCCTACATTACATGTAGCGTACCAACGTTGTTATTCATGCAAGTGATGCAGGCATATTCTTACATAGTTCACTACTAATCTTTGTACGGTTGCTCATCATAGTTACTATTAATAATTCCTAAAACCTTTGGACTCCACTAATAATGGTCTTAATTTGTATTCACTGTATACATATTCCAATGAATAAACATGTTTATGTGTATGGACAATATATGTACATTTATACATAATTAGTATAAGACATCAGTTTTAAAGATATAGTTGTTTTATATATGGGTGGGCTACCTTCATTTTATTATTTATAAACTAGATGTCCTCCCGTGCGATGCACGGCGTAAAATATTAAATATTTTATTATATTAGTAATATGTGATTGAGTTTCAATAATATTGTAATTTTATTAGAAAATATACTTGGGCCAATATACACACATATACACATAAACTATTATTTGATTTGCTTTAATTTATAAATCTAAGGGCAGATAGGAAGACCATAATTTAATTAAGTATAGGCATTTATTTTTCATGTAGGACAATATGAAGCTTATATCTAATTTTATAAATAATAAATTAAATTATATTTATTATTATCAGCTTTCATTAAAAGTATCCAACCCATATTCTTGTTAATATAAATTTATTTTATATGATATAGCATTATTATAATTATTTTATTATTTTACAATCGGAACAAAATAATTCTGAAAAATCAAATAACTGTTGAAGTACAAAAGTATGAAAATAAACAAAAAAAATATATTTTTTTTCAATATTCTTATATTTTTATATGGTAATATTTTAATCATCTAATATATCATTACTATATTTAAATTACTTCATATGTATATTATATGGATGTTAAATTAAAGAGTACGAAGTAAGAATTAATTTGATATATTTTTTTGTCAAAAATAAAATTGATACGGAAAAGTTATAATTGTTTAAAGTATTAAGGTAAAAATAAAATAAATAAAATGAGAGAAAATTTTTAATTGGTGGATATTATATATGGAATAACCCCCTAACTCCCTCCCAAACTAAATATCTATTTTTTTAAGATTTTCAAAAATAAAAATAATGTGGTGATGATACATGTTCTTTATATTTTCTTGCGACTCTCTTTTAATATTAAGTATGGATATTAGTAGACTAATATTCTTGTGTAGTAATAAACAAATAATCGTATGCTTTCGGATATGACATGATTGATTTTTTTTGTAAACTTATGATGATGTATATAGATCACGTTAATACTCTTTTTAAGACTTTAAAATTTGAACCATTCGAGCGTTAATTGATTTCCTACTTTTATCAAAGTGCTATTGAAGTATTTAAGAACTTTTTTTGTAAACCAAAGCGCTATATTTGAGTTTTGCTTACAATGCTAAACTTAACATTAGTTCTCAGTAGCAGTGTGTAAGCAATTACCTATAAAAAAATACCACATGTTATTATTTGTTGAAATTTTACATATAGATTTCACATAACTTGAACGTGCTTATAGGACACTCTTAGTGCGAACATCTGATCTTCACAGCCTCTAAATCTAATTTCAAAAGTCTGCGTGGGTGACTACTGTAGTTTGCAACATGACTTGTTTTTTGTAGTTCCTAGTAACTGCTAAAGGCACGTGCGTTGCACATAAGACATACTCTTAAAATTAATAAACTCCAAGTGAAAAAAGAATACACGTAATTATGTTAAGAAGGTGAAAGTAAGAAATTGTTTGGTTTATAGCACAACCAGAATATGAGAAAAATAGAGTTGTATTTGACGCTTTGTAAGTAGTGTTAGAAACAATAAAAGTGATATACTTACATAGATATATACTTACATGTCACTCGTTAATATTGTTGACACTCGCATGAGATCACGACTAAATGAAAGTCACTTTATAAAAAATTAAATTAATGCTTGCATATCTCACATCAATATTGATTGAATTTGCGTATATCACGTATATGAAAGTATGATACATTTCTTTAATTGGTCATGAACAATAGTACATGCTATGTTCATCTTAATCGACCGAATTTAGAGATGGAAGATTGTTTGTAATGGCTTCTTCCATAGCTGAATCAAGGTAGTCTTCAGCTTCTTGCGTTGAGTTATCAGCTTCTGCTAGTTCTTGATCATGCTGTATTACCTGCACACGAAAAAAAAGAAAATCAAGAAACAATTTTAACAATAAATTACAAAATAAAGTAGGAGGAATGAAAATTCGAACTTTTGTGTTTGTGCATGTGATTTTGACCGGTTTATATAGGTATGGATTAGGTTAAATAATCAATTATTCTTGCAACCTTTTCAACTTCGTCTCAATACATAACTGACTTTTAATTTTATACTAAATCTCATGTGATCAATTCCGGCAACCCTTGCACTTCCATCTCCTTTCATGATTGTATACTTCACATTAAATCAAGGAACTCCATCAATTCCGGCAACCCTTGCACTTCCATCTCCTTTCATCATGATTGTATGCTTCATTATCTTGGATATCTTTAATACTCCACATTAAATCAAGGGACTCAATCTTATAGTATTATAGATAGATTTTGTTTATCTAAAAAAAAACAATATTTCTTCTTCTAAATGATATTTATGTGATATTATATTATTATATAGCTTCCGCATGTTATTATTTTATTTAATTTTTTTTTAAAAATTAAGATAATAAAAGTTATTATAAATAATTAAAATATGTAGATATTTTCAAGATTTAATTATAAATTAAAATTAGGATGTTACAATAATCACTGTACGTCAACATGTACTCTAACACAAAGTTAGCAAACGAAATATTTTGGAAGGCATAAATTAAACTAAAAAATTGCGCAAAGTTCACAAATACCAACAATTTCCAAGCACAAAAGCATCAAGGAAAAACCAACATGCTTATATCAAAGAAAAACATAACAAACAGATTGAGGGGTTATCGGCCACCACATGGCATAGCAAGCCTGCAACCCCAGCCAGCATATGAGAATTGAGAATACACCGATTACAATAGAAACTCTATAAATTAATATTGTTGGGACAATCAAAATTTATTAATTAAAAGAGTTATTAATTAATTGACAAATTAATAATTATTAATTTATATATTAATTAATATTTTATTAATTTATAATGAAATACTTAATTTACAAACAACTTTCAAACTTTCACTTAATTATTGTACAATGCATGTACATATCAAATGAAGGGTCCAATTTAAAATAACTCTTCAATCTCTCATCTTATTATGCGTCCATTGAATATATCAAACAGATATTTTTTCTATAAATACAAAATCGAATACGCGAACATTAAAGCGGCCATCATATCAATAATTTATCACGGCTATATGAGAATACAACACTGTAAGTTTCTACGGTGATAAGGAAAATTAGAGATGCGATTTAAGATGAAATTGATTCCAACAAAAAAGAAATACAATTGAGTAATTTTTTAAGAAACCTTCATAAATTATTCCTATAATATGTATAATATATAAGGAATTATTAATTTATATTTTATATGGGACCTATAGAAATTATCAAAAATGTATTATCTTATAATTTTAGCAAATTATTAATTTAAGACTTATCCCCGATCTTAATGACCTACAAAACTATTATCTTAGAAAATTTATTAAATAATCGAGTATTAAATTATCGAGTTTCTACTCTATGACACAGCTAATAAGAGCACTTCTTCAATCCTGGACGACACACCACAAAGCTCAACTTGAAACAAAAATAAAAAATAAAAAAAATACATACATTCTCTTAAGTTTTATTTCAATAACAAAACATATCATTGTGTACAAGTACAAAATATTACATGTGTATTTACCATCAACTTCCGCATGTAACTACCAAGTTTCCAACTCTGACCTATAGAGTACAACAATTGATTAATGAATTACAAAAAAAAAAAAAAAAAAAAATTGTTTATACATATTTCGATTTATTCATCTCCATTTGTATCCTCCGTCTTGCTCCTTGACTCTCCTCAGAAACCCCTCCACAGCCACATCAAATGCATCCCCTACACCCTCCAACCCTTTATTCGAATTCGCGTATATAAACCTTGGTATATATTCAATCACTTTTTCCCGCATTCTTTTGACCTTTTCTTTGCTAATCTTCTCGAGCACGCCCTTAATTGAGGTCCCATTTCTCACCTCATTTCGGTCTATAAAAATCGAGTAACTCTCCGGTTCACCCGGCAAGAACCATTCATACTGAAGGTAAGCCGTACGGTGCCAGAAGAAAACTGGAACCGAACCAGCCAACATGCAGTCAAAAATCGACCGTCGGGTAAAACTATCCCCCCTCGGCTGTAAACAGAAATCGGAGTCGAGAAAAGTTTCCAATATGGCCGAGGTTCCGCTCGCGCACTTTGAACCGCCACAGTCCACGACCCGGCAAGAACCGGGATCGGAGTAGCACTGATTCAACAGAATTCCCCTGAAATCCTTCTTTATAAACCCGCGTGTGGCTCCGGCGAAGCAGAAAAGTGTGCGGCGCCGGCGGCTTCTGCTGAAATCTTGCCAGATCCGGAGATCGGAGACGGAGGTGGGATGGAATCCGGTGGGGTAAGGGACAGCGACATCGAAGTAGTCCCAAGGGTTTTTCTCAATCATCAAGCGCGTGATATTACGCATCTTAGGCATGTAGATGCAGCTGGACCCCCAGTCCTGGTCCTTGGACCGGCGGAAATCCCAAGAAATTCGACCTACGGTGATGAAGTGATCCCATCCCTTTGACTTCGTGAAGTATGGCTGATCGCTCACCCAATCGAGCATCATCTTGCAGTGCCGATCGCGTTCTTCGGTGGTGGAATTTTTGGCGAAGAGGAATTTCTCCACTGCGAGTCCAGTGTAGAAGGGGATGTAGAAGGCCGCAGCGGATTGGGGCTCCAGGGTTCGGCAGCGGTAATTCAGCATTCGGTTGTGGAAAATGAGCTCAAGCGAAAACTGATCGGTCCAAAACCAATTGCCGGTCACGTTCTCCGGCAGGATTGTCGAGATACCGTCGGCGGGTCTGCCGAACCCCGAGTTCGAGAGCGCGTCGCAGCGGGATGACCATGGGTTCAGGTTATGGCAATTTTTAACAATTTCGGTGTTGAAGACTGGCGGAAGGTTGTAAACGTAGACTTTTCCATTAGGGCAATTGTCGTTAATTGCTCGATTCGTATACAGACCGTCTCTGGAACCCCGTTTTCTTGTAATTGGAGTGTCGTGAGTGAGGTTATAGATGGCGGCTGGAGAAGGGCGGGGACTAGAATTGCCGGCGGTGGAGAGATAGAATGGCAGGGACGGGCCGGAGAGGACGAGGAGGAGCTGGATGATAAGTACGGCGAGGAAGAACCATGTCCGGCGTCGGTGGAGGGAGAAGTAGGATTTGACGGGGGCGAAGTATGATAGTTTGCGATCTAACTTTTCGGGAGGTTTGGGTTTTGAGTAAGAAGGTGAGTCTGAAACGGGAAGCATTAGATAAGGGACTTGTGGAATACTGATGCGCGACGGCGGTGGTGGAGGCGTGTCGTTTCGGCGGTGGTGTAGGAATGGGGCTGGGGGTGATGAAGATTGTGTTTTGGTGAACTGTGAAGATTTGTCGTTGCTGTGTTTAAAAAGGTTGAGATGATCGAATGGTGTGTGGACGCGCAATTTTTAGTTTATCGTGAACCGACAGGCGCACGAGACTGTGATTTGCTTTTAGTCTAATATAATAATAATATAGTTTCTAAATTGAATTAGCAAACTGAACCGAAACCTTGATTGGAGCAAGTTTACATGCCAATAGTCAGCTCTTTCACTATACGTGTAACCGGACGGTGCAAGTGCATTTTATTTTTAAGTAAATTATAATGTCCTTAAAGTTTGATCAAATTGCATGTTTCGTTTCAAATATTTAGAAAATGCAAGGACCGTCTCTGTGGGAAATCTTTGGGGCAAATATCGTCCCTGACCACCATCAAATGACTAAAATACCCTTGTCTTCTTCTTTTTTTATATTTCTTTTCAGTTTCTTACATAAATAGTCATTGTGTTTCACCAGATTTTATAAATTTAGTCCTGATTTTTTTTTAAATTATTTATTTAACTATTAATATTAGTATTATATTTTTATACATTTTTGTCCATTTTTCTTACGTTTTTGTCTGTCTTTCTTACGTTTTTTCCATTTTCATACGTTTTTGTCTGTTTTTCTTATGTTTTTGCATGTTTTTCTAACGTTTTTTCAGTTTTTATACGTTTTTATACGTTTTCGCCCGTTTTCTTACGTTTTCATCCGTTTTTTAGGTTTTTGCCCGTTTTCTTACGTTTTCATTCGTTTTTATACGTTTTCGTCCATTTTTCTTAAGTTTTTGTCCGTTTTATTGGTTTTTGTTCATTTTTCTTTCATTTTTGTCTGTTATCTTACGTTTTTATACGTTTTCACCCGTTTTCTTACTCTTTCATTTGTTTTTATTGTTTTCGCTCGTTTTTCTTACGTTTTTGTCCATTTTTATCTGTTTTTATTTATTTTTCTTACGTTTTTGTCCGTTTCTCTTACGTTTTTCCGTTTTCATCCGTTTTCGCCTGTTTTTCTTACGTCTTTGCTCGTTTTCTTACGTTTTTGTCAGTTTTTCTTATATTTTTTCTGTTTTTATACGTTTTCGCCCATTTTCTTACGTTTTCATCTGTTTTATATATTTTCGTCTGTTTTATTACGTTTTTATACATCCAAAATGGGTAAAATAGACAACAAGTATAAAAAGGGGCAAAAACGGGCCAAAAAGGACGAAAACATATAAAAATGGATGAAAGCGTCAGCAAACGGGTGAAAACGTTTAAAAACAGATAAAAATGCATGAAAAAGTATAAAAAAGGACAAAACGTAAGAAAACAGACAAAAACGAATAAAAACGGACAAAAACTAAGGAAAAATGGACAAAAACGTAAGAAAAACGGACAAAAACTGGCAAAAACCGATAAAAACGGACAACTTAAGAAAAACAGACGTAAATGTATAAAAACGGATGAAAACGTAAGAAAATGGGCAAAAACATATAAAAACGGACAAAAACGTATGAAAACATAAAAAACATAAGAAAACAGACAAAAACGTAAGAAAAATGGACAAAACGGATAAAAATGGACAAAAACGTAAGAAACACAGGCGAAAACGTATAAAAACATATGAAAGCGTAAGAAAGCGGGCGAAAACGTATAAAAACGGAAACAACGTAAGAAAAACGGACAAAAACGTAAGAGAAATGAACAAAAACTGACAAAAACCAATAAAAACGGACAAAAACTTCAGAAAAGCGGACGTAAACCTGTAAAAACAGATGAAAACATAAGAAAACGGACGAAAACGTATAAAAACGGATGAAAACGTATAAAAACGGACAAAAACGTATGTAAACGGAAAAAATGTAAGAAAAACGGGCAAAAACGTAAGAAAAAACAGACAAAAGCGTATCAAAACGGAAAAAAACATAAGAACAACGGACAAAAACGTAAGAAAAATGGTCGAAAATGTATAAAAAATAATACTAATAATAATAGTTAAATAAATAATTTAAAAAAAAATCAGGACTAAATTTGTAAAACCTGGCGAAACACAAGGACCATTTGTGCAAGCAACTGAAAAGAAATATAGAAAAAGAAGAAGACAAGGGCATTTTAGTCATTTGATGTTGGTCAGGGACGATATTTGCCCCAAAGATTTCTCACAGGGACGATCCTTGCACTTTCTAAACGTTTGGGACGAAACATGCAATTTGGCCAAACTTTAGGGACAATTTTTGCAATTTACTCTTATTTTTATTTAGTACTCTTTGTACGTCGCAACTAACGCTTAGTTTCTGAAATTTAATAAAGGAAAGAAAAGAAAGGGAAAAAGGTTAGGAGGGAAAAGAAGAGAAAAGAAATTAAAAAGAAATTGTATTTTGTGTTCTCGAGTTGGAAGGAAGTGAAAGAAAAATTAATCATTTTGTTCTTTTCTCTCCAAATCCTTCCAAATCGGAAGGAAAGTTAGGAGGGAAGGTTTTCCTTCCATTTCTTTCCGTTTCTTTTCATTAAAAAACTCAGGAACACCAAATTTTTTTTCTTTCTTCTTATTTACATCTATTTCCCTTCTTCTCTCGTTAAGTTAAACTCGGGAACTAAGCGTAAAAGTTGATAGATAGCATATATTTGTTGTATTTAAGGCAATTATTGATATTAATAATAATAATAATAAATATATAGTGGAGATTAAAGTATAAAAAATACTAATTCTTAATATGTGTGGAGCGTAAAAAATAAAAGATTATTATTTGATTTGATTGTGAAAAAAGTGATATATGTAAACTTACAAAAGAGACAACTTCTGAGAGAAATATAAACCTTTAAGAGAATGGAAGGAGTAACACATGGGTTATTTTTGTTGGGATTCCGGATACAAAAACGAGTACACAGCGGAATAATAAAACTCAATATAAAGAATCTCAAACAGGATCGATCAAGCAACATATATACGAAAAATAATTGACGAAGACTGTTGGTCCCAAGAATGATGAAGATTGTCCTCACTGTACCAACACGAGTCTTTTCTAGCGCGTTTTGTCCTCACTCACGCGCATCAGAGAAACTTCCCAGGGGGTCACCCATCCCATAACTACTCCAGGCCAAACACGCTTAACTTTGGAGTTTCTATGAGATGGCTACCAGAAAATAAGATGCATCTTGTTGGTATGAGTAGTCCAAATCAATTCATTTAACCACTTTCTAGTGCAGATCTCACAGGTCGAATCGCAAGCCGCGCCTCACGCATTTTTAAACCCATGCAGGCAGGATGCTGGACCGTAGCCCAACAATCCCCCTCCCAGTACCTGCCAGCATCTCAACCCCATAGTTTGGAAACCTCGACGAACTAGATTTGATCACACAGCCCTCTAGCGGCTGGATTCATTCACACAGTCCTCCAGCACTTGACATCAGCTTCCAGCTCCGTTTACTTCTGCTGCGCTACTATCTCAGTTCCAGCATACTAGATTCGATCACATAGCCCTCCAGCACCTGACAACCTCCACAACGCCAACATCTTAGTTCCGGCCAACTGGCAACATTTGCTGCATGCCCGCCTCTCAGTTCCAACACTCTGGCAGCCTGCACTGTAGGATACTTCGAGGGAATCCGCACCCGAGACCTGCTCCGATACCAATTGTTGGTCCCAAGAATGATGAAGACTGTCCTAACTGTACCAACACGAGTCTTTTCTGGCGCGTTTTGTCCTCACTCAGTTCCAGCATACTAGAATCGATCACATAGCCATCCAGCACCTGACAACCTCCACAACGCCAACATCTTAGTTCCGGCCAACTGGCAACATTTGCTGCATGCCCGCCTCTCAGTTCCAACACTCTGGCAGCCTGCACTATAGGATACTTCGAGGGAATCCGCACCCGTGACCTGCTCCGATACCAATTGTTGGTCCCAAGAATGATGAAGACTGTCCTAACTGTACCAACACGAGTCTTTTCTAGCGCGTTTTGTCCTCACTCACGCGCATCTGAGAAACTTCCCAGGGGGTCACCCAAACTACTCCAGTCCAAGCACGCTTCACTTTGGAGTTTCTATGAGATGGCTACCAGAAAAGAAGATGCATCTTGTTGGTATAAGTAGTCCAAATCAATACATTTAACCACTTTCTAGTGCAGATCTCACAGGTCGATTCGCAAGCCGCGCCTCGCGCATTTTTAAACCCATGCAGGCATGATGCTGGACCGTAGCCCAACAATCCTCCTCCCAGTACCTGCCAGCATCTCAACCCCATAGTTTGAAAACCTCGGCGAACTAGATTTGATCACACAACCCTCTAGCGACTGGATTCATTCACACAGTCCTCCAACACTTGACATCAGCTTCCAACTCCGTTTACTTCTGCTGCGCTAGTATCTCAGTTCCAGCCTACTAGATTCGATCACATAGCCCTCCAGCACCTGACAACCTCCACAACGCCAACATCTTAGTTCCGGCCAACTTGCAACATTTGCTGCATGCCCGCCTCTCAGTTCCAACACTCTGGCAGCCTGCATTGTAGGATTCTTCGAGGGAATCCGCACCCGTGACCTGCTCCGATACCAATTGTTGGTCCCAAGAATGATGAAGACTGTCCTAACTATACCAACACGAGTCTTTTCTAGCGCATTTTGTCCTCACTCAGTTCCAGCATACTAGATTCGATCACATAGCCCTCCAGCACCTGACAACCTCCACAACGCCAACATCTTAGTTCCGGCCAACTGGCAACATTTGCTGCATGCCCGCCTCTCAGTTCCAACACTCTGGCAGCCTGCACTGTAGGATACTTCGAGGAATCCGCACCCGTGACCTGCTCCGATACCAATTGTTGGTCCCAAGAATGATGAAGACTGTCCTAACTGTACCAACACGAGTCTTTTCTAGCGCGTTTTGTCCTCACTCACGCGCACCTGAGAAACTTCCCAGGGGGTCACCCAAACTACTCCAGTCCAAGCACGCTTAACTTTGGAGTTTCTATGAGATGACTACCATAAAAGAAGATGCATCTTGTTGGTATGAGTAGTCCAAATCAATTCATTTAACCACTTTCTGGTGCCAATCTCACAGGTCGAATCGCAAGCCGCGCCTCGCGCATTTTTAAACCCATGCAGGCAGGATGCTGGACCGTAGCCCAACAAAGACAAATGATCAAAGTCCCATAGCTTTGAAGCCTTTGATAAGATCTTCGTAAGTTGATGATGTTCACGAACCCGAGCATGAGCACGAAATTCCTTCGTCCCAAGCACCGAAAGCATGATGTCTCTACTTCACACGCGTCGGAAGTTGCCTGGAAAAATCGACAACAATCCGTTCTTGATGGAACACGACTAGGAATTACTATATGAATTTTTCTCTCTTATTTTCCTCACTTCTTTTCACCTCAAAAATGATGAAGAACTTGGAAGAAAATCTTTCTCTCTCCCTCTCTCTTTTGCTCACGGTTGAAGCCTCAAATGAATGAATGGTGATTGAGTTGATTTCTTCTGATATATAATGAGATATAGTGATCCCACCACCAAGATATTTGGCACAAAGTGTTGACATATCATGGTGGGGTTTTAGTATCACAAAACAACAAAGAAAAAAGAATCTCCAAGACAAAGAGGGAGAGGGGCGGCCACATGGAAGTTGATAGGAAACGAGCCGAGTCACTCGACTCGTGTATCGGACATTCGTCAAACGATTCCATTAAATACACTTTTTATCACCAATGTATATACTAATTAATTAATCTAATTAATTAATTATATCAAATACAAATATATTTCTCTAAGAAATATAATTTATGAATTAAATTAATTACTAGTAACTTAATTTCAATTCATAAGACCGCTATTTGATTTATCCAATAAATCATAATTAGATATCCAATATCTAATATTATTAGAGAGATAATAGATTCATATTTATCCGTCAACGATCCTGATGCGCGACTCTGTAGGTTCATCTTAGCCGGCATTGGGAAGAACCAATGAGTGCGGGCAGCACTTAGCCAGCCTAGCGGGCCGCACTGTAAACCCCGTCTGAGAACGAATGAAGTGATCATTCCAGAACCATTATATCGTGAATACCATATACGTATAGACCCTTCATCAGATGTCCCGGTCAAGTCTTCATGGTAAAGTCAAACCCTACTGTTGACTAGACACTATACACATGTTAATGCAAATCAAGACCGACTGATTACTAGTGTATCAAATACGACTAGATCAGAATGCTCTGGCCAAAGACTTATGATTTTATTTGCCATTAACCGTATAGGACATTCACCTGCTCACTAACAGGAGATAGAATCCTTTCTTGGCGTACAGTAAAGACTGCTACCTGCCCGTATAGTCCGCACTTCGAGGTTGACCCAGCGATTAAGCAATTGAGTCTAACTACTCTAATAACAAACTAAACGTCACAGACACATCTCTTACTGAACCCCCAATTCAAAGGTCCATGTATACTATCATAACCTTTCAATTCGTCATCGACTCTCCAAGAGTGAATACCATGTGACTGAATTAAGTATGAGTCGTGTTCGAGTATACTGGTCCCACCAATATACTTATAACTATGCTATCAAGACATGCACACGTCCTAGCATCAGTTATACAAGTCTTACTCAAAACTTAATGCCCATTTAAGTTTATCGACTTGCGAACTGTTTATGTAAATAAACTTTAAACACTTCCAATGCATTTTCTCTTATCCGATAACGAGAGTGGAATGTTCGCTATTATTTACATGGACTTCACTTCAATATTTACCAAATCAAGAATGCATTTGAAATACAATAAATAGTGAATGAATCATATTGCCTTTTATTGATAATTCCATAATTTTAAGTACAATGCCCCTTCTCTCTCATACCCTTGAGTGGCATTTGAGGGCATATTCTTAACAATCTCTCACTTGCACTCAATGCCACACATCATGGTATCAAATATCCATGTTCTTCAGATGTCTTTCCAAGACAGTATGAGATAACGGCTTAGTTAGCGGGTCAGAGACATTGTCTTCTGAGTCTACTCTTTGCAACGAAACATATCTTTTTTCAACCATCTCTCGAACTATGTGATACTTTCTCTCTATATGCTTGGTATTTTGGTGAGCCCTTGGCTCCTTGGCTTGGGCGACATCTCCATCATTATCACAGAATAGTGATATAGACAGCTCTGTATTAGGCACCACTTGAAGTTCTTGCACAAACTTCTGCATCCAAAATGCTTCCTTGCTAGCCTTTGAGGCAGCTTGGTACTCTGCTTGGCAGATGAAATCTGCAGTAGCGCTTTGCTTGGAGCTTCTCCAAGATACTGCTCCTCCATTGAGAGTAAACAAATACCCATATGTCGACTTAGAGTCGTCCTTGTCTCCTTGAAAATCAGAATCGGTGAATCCAACCACCTCCAGTTCTTCACCACCGTAAGTAAGAACCATATCTCTAGTCTTTATTAAGTATTTAAGAATGTTCTTAACGACAGTCCAGTGTTCCTTTCCCAAGTTTGCTTGAAATCGACTTACCACACTTACATCGTAGGCTAAGTCCGGTATCATGCATAACATAGCGTACATGAGGCCACCCACTGCCGAGGCATAGGGTACTTACTCATATCTCTCTTGTCTTCCTCACTTTGAGGACACATTTTCTTGGTGAGATAAATTCCATGTCGCATGGGAAGGAACCCTCTTTTAGAATTATCCATTTTGAATCTTCTCAGGATATTATATATATAGAGGGCTTGGGAAAGTCCTATCATTCTTCGTGGTCTATATCTGTAAAGACGAATCCCTAGAATATAGGAAGCTTCTCCCAAGTCTTTCATGGAGAACATTTTAGAAAGTTAATCTTTCACAGTGCTGAGCATTGCTACGTTATTTCCCATAAGTAGAATAGCATCTACATATAGTACTAAGAACGCAATGTTGCTCCCATTGACCCTTTTGTAAACACATGGATCCTCTTTGTTTTTCACGAAATCAAAGTCCCTGACTGCTTCGTCAAATCAAAGGTTCCAACTTCAAGAAGCTTGCTTCAGCCGATAAATGGCTCGTTGCATCTTACACACCTTATGAATATTAGCTTCAGACACAAAACCCTTAGGTTGTTCCATGTAGATTTCCTCCTCGAGGTATCCATTTAGAAAAGCCATTTTGACATCCATTATTGCCATATTTCATAGTCGTAATGGGCAGCAATGGAAAGCATCATGGGAATCGACTTGATCATAGCTACGGGCAAGAAGGTATCAAGATAATCGATCCCTTCCCTTTGGGTATAACCCTTTGCCACAAACCTTGCCATCTCCATCAGTCTTTCTCTTATAGATCCATTTACTTCCAATAGGCTCCATGCCAGTTGGTAGATCTACTAGATTCCAGACCTGATTGGCATGCATCGAGTCTATCTCACCTTCCATAGCTTCTTTCCATTTATCGTAGTCCACATCCACTATCGCTTGGTCATAGGTGACAGGGTCGTCCTCACGGCTATCAGGTACGTCATGGAGACCTAGTTCCTCGACACGTGTATAGCCATACTCTCAGGTAAGTGAGACACCCTATCAGACCTTCGAAATGGAGGTTGTGTTACAATAGGTTCGGTTCGTGATACCTGATCAGATGTCTCCTCAGGACTTTCATTGTGCTATTCCAAAGAGACATTTCTACCCGAGCCACCTTCCTGAATAAATTCATCCTCAAGGAAGTGCGATTGTAAAGCCACAACGACCCTATGGTCTTCTGGCATGTAGAATAGATAACCCATCGAGTCCTCTAGGTATCCAATGAAACGTCCCTTGACGGACCTTGCTTCTAGTTTGTCAACCTTAGCCTTCTCGACGTAGGCTGGACATTCCCAAATCCTTATGTGATTGAGACTTGGTTTCTTACCCTTCCACATCTCATGCGGAGTGATAGGGATGGATTTGGAAGGACATCTATTAAGGATATAGGCAGCGGTAAGCAAGGCTTACCCCCACAGGTAAATTGATAAATCAGTGTAATTCAACATGGAGCGGACCATGTACAACAAAGTTCGATTTCGCCTTTCTGAAACACCATTTAACTGTGGGATTTCTGGCGGCATGAATTGCAAAACTATTCCATGTTCCTTAAGGAACTCATCAAACTCGATGCTCATATACTCGCCACCTCGGTCCGAACGAAGTGTTTTGATATGACATCCAGTCTGTTTTTCAACTAGGGCCTTAAATTCCTTGAATTTTGTAAAGGCTTTGGATTTATGTTTCATCAAGTACATAATCCCACACCTAGTATGATCATCTGTGAATGTTATGAAATATTGATATCCATCTCGGGCTGCTTTCAAAGCACCACAAACGTCGGTATGTACCAACCCAAGTTTCTCCACAGCCCTTTCAAATGTCCATGTGAAGGGGGACTTAGTCATCTTGCCTCTAAGGATGGATTCACACGTTGGATAGAGTTCTTCACCCAATGTATTTAAAAGTCCATCTTTCTCCATTTTGTGAACTTTGGTCTGACCAATATGACCAAGTCTAAGGTGCCATTTAAGAGATTGATTAGTATCATGCCTGCCACGTTTCTTAGTTATAGTGTTCACTGCTGATTTATTTTGCAAGTTCAGATGATATAAACCATTCAACAATGTAGATTTACCAACAATTTTATTTCGAAAATAAATTGTACAACTACCATTGCCAATGAAGAAAGAAAAATCTTTTTAGTCCAAGACTGGAATGAATATAATGTTTTTATGTCCCTTGGGCAAAATAAGTACTTCATCTAATGTTAAAATAAAACCGAATTCCAAACCCAATAGGAGTGATACAATATCGGTTGCCTCGACAATTTGTCCGCATCCGATACTGACCATCACTTCCCCAGCTTCAAGCTGCCTACTTCGTTCCAGATCCTGATTCATAGTACAAATATGAGAAGTAGCACCTGAATCCAGAATCCATGACGCAGAATATACAGTAGCGGAACAATTGGTTTCAAAAACAAAAAGTTCCGTACCTGATGTGCCATTTATCTTAGGACAAGTCCTACACCAGTGTTCCAGCTCACCACATTTAAGACATTTGTCCGTAGGTTTGGGACTGCCTACCTTACTTTTTGCACCCCTTTCTTGGGTTTATACTGCTCGTAGATCTTTTTCTTTTTGTTCTTGAACCTGCGAGGCCCAGAAGAAATCACAAGAGCAGCCTCCCTCGGCTTAGTCTTCATGTTATACTGTGTCATCACCAGTTTATTTATTAGCCCAGCTAATGTACACGAAATTTCATTACAGTTGAAATTCATTACAAACTGCATGAAGGAGTTAGGTAGAGATTGAAGGATGAGATCAATTTGGAGGGATAAATCCATGTGAAAGTTGAGCACCTCGAGCCTCTCAATCATTGAGATCATTTTGAGGACGTGGTCTCCCACTTTCTCTCCTTTCTTCATCTTAGCACTAAATAACTGCTTCGATATCTCATATCTAGCAGTCCTACTGTGCTCTCCATAAAGCTCGGTCAAGTGTGCGAGAATCTGCCTAGCAGAAGTCATTTTCTCGTGTGCTCTCTGTAGCTCATTGGTCATTGAGCCCATCATAAAACCACGGACCAGCACATCATCCTTGACCCATTTTTCATGGACGTCAATATCTTCCTGATTACCCCTAGTCCGGATCGGAGTCGGTGGAATGTCCGCCTCTAAGACGTATCCCAGAGACTCCATGCTGAGTACAATCATCAGATTCCGCAACCAGTCAACAAAGTTGGGGCCAGTTAGGAGATTCTTTTTAAGTAGTATTGCTAGAGCTGAGGGAAGAAAACGAATTGCTAAAAGTGAATTACGAAAATATGTCTGTTTTACTATGAAAACAGCAAAGTCGATCACGAAAAACTCATGGAGAGCAATCATCAACTTGCTCACGAGCTAAATGAGGCTAAGTCTCACAGTGAAAGCAAGACAAATGATTTTGTTCTGCTCCAAGATAAAATAAAAACTCCCGAAAAACGAGAAAGAGAACTTGAGACCATCCTGAAATCTTTCAAGAAACCATCTAAAAGGATGAAGAAATTTTAAGCACCGGGCAACATGCTCATGAAGTGGGTTCTTTTCCATTTTTTAGAGAGATATTGTTTCGTTTCTATGCATTGATTTAGACAAGATTGAATTAGTGACTTGTTTTATTATGGCTTGTATAATTCTTGTCTCGGCTCCCACTAATTTTTATCAGAATTACACACTCCCATGTTATAACCTGGAAGTCATGGTTAGATTGACTTCTTATTGGTGATAGAGTTCTTTACAGATTTTAACAGAAGTAACCTGTCAGGTTTCTTGCCTATTAATTTCTGTAAAGTGGTGTCCAACACCAACCCGTCCAATGGATGATTCGATCTTCTTTTACCCCTAGTCTTCATGCCCTCAACCTATCAGGTTACTTGGCAATCCGGACTATCTAAGTTGTTGACCATCAACGTCTATCAGTTTGACTATTGAATCTCGCCCGACAACCTATCAGGTTTCTAGGGGCGAAATTTATCACCAACCAAAGGCATCTAATGCACTTAAGAATTTATCAACCTCTACCAAATGTACTACCCCGATAACTCGAAAGCATAGCACACCGGCTCGGTTATCAATTTTATACGAATTTGATGGAGGGTATGAAACCTCGTAACCTTTTCAAACTTAGTCTATTTGATTGTCAGGAGAATTTCGCGATTAATGTTACACTTTGCACATTAATTTAATTATAAGCATGTTTGTGTTTGTCAATCATTCAAAATGAAAAACAGTAACAAGCAACCTAGTTGCTACCATGCAGTTCATGGACCGTTCCTAGAACAAAAATATCGTAATCTAATTACATGTCTTCGGTCTTGAATCTTCGTCTTCTCGAACGGATCTTCATCCGGTATTCGCATTACATATAAATTTTACATTTGAAAATCGCATCCTATACAAATTTTTCTAGTAAAATAAATAGGCTCAAAACGGCCTTTATAACCCAATTAAATAAAACCGAACGATTCAAAACTAGGTCCATGAACTAAATTCCCATTCAAAATTAATGCAACAATCACATTAAAATAATGGCATTCATAATTAATCTAAATATTGATCCAATCAATATAAATTAATCCAACCAAACGAATTAGTCCAATTAATTCACACAATCGTTAATTTTAACTTGTTCCGGACGATAAATATTTCATTAAATTAATTCCCTTAAGATTAAATATACCATAATTATACTTATTCAAATTAAATCTAATTTAATTTGTGCGAAATTAATTACCGAACAAAATATAAAAGACGGAGTCGAAAAACACACGACCTGGCCAAGTCGAGCACTGCCCAGCACCCTGCCCAGCAGTGCCGGCCGAGCATGGATGGACCACAGGGCCAGACCGCGGTCCGCAGAATGGGACCGCACGGCAGTGCCCGGCCAGCTCCAAGCTGCCAGATCCGTTTACGTTTTCGGCTCGTTTTTTCGCCTTGATTCCAAAACTAATATTTTTCTAATCTTTATATTACACATTTAAATCAATTTTTCAAAAGAAAAATGGATTTATATTGTAACATAAAATCATGAAAATTAATTTTTTAGATGAACAATTGAAAATCAACGAATAATACGATTATGATTCCAAATCATAAGAACATCCAATCAAGCATAAATAATTCCAAATCATTCACCATACTATCAAGCATTCCAAATGCTAAAATTAATTCGTACATACGATATCATTGACCTCGCTCCGATACCACTGTTGGGCTTCCGGATACAAAAATGAGTACGCAGCGGAATAATAAAACTCAATATAAAGAATCCCAAACAGGATCGATCAAGTAACGTATATACGAAAAATAATTGACGAAGACAAAGGATCAAAGTCCCATACCTTTGAATCCTTTGATAATATCTTTATAAGTTGATGATGTTCACGAACGCGAGCACGAGCACGAAATCCCTTCGTCCAAAACACCGAAAGCACGATGTCTCTACTTCACACACGTCGGAAGTTTCCCGAAAAAATCTACAGCAATCCGTTCTTGATGGAACACGGCTAGGAATTACTATTGAAATTTTTCTCTCTTATTTTTCCTCACTTCTTTTCACCTCAAAGATGATGAAGAACTTGGAAGAAAATTTTTCTCTCTCCCTCTCTCTTTTGCTCACGGTTGAAGCCTTAAAATGAATGAATGGTGATTGAGTTGATTTCATTTGATATATAATGAGATATAGTGATCCCACCACCTCAAGATATTTGGCACCAAGTGTTGACATATCATGGTGGGGTTTTAATATCACAAACCAACAAAGGAAAAAGAATCACCAATACAAAGAGGGAGATGGGCGGCCACATGGAAGGTGATAGGAAACGGGCCGAGTCACTCGGCTCGTGTACCGGACGTTCATCAAACGACTCCGTTAAATACACTCTATTTTATCACCAATGTATTTATACTAATTAATTAATCCAATTGATTAATTATATAAAATACAAATATATTTCTCTAAGAAATATAATTTATGAATTAAATTAATTACCCAATAACTTAATTTCAATTCATAAGACCGCTATTTGATTTATCCAATAAATCATAATTAGATATCCAATATCTAATATTATTAGAGAGATAATAAATTAATATTTATCTGTCAACGATCCTGATGCACAACTCTGTAGGTTCGTCTCAGCCGGTATTGGGAGGAACTAATGAGTGTGGGCAGCACTTAGCCAGCCTAATGGGCTGCACTGTAAACCCCGACTGAGAACGAATGAAGTGATCATTCCAGAACCATTATATCGTGAATACCATATACGTATAGACCCTTCATCAGATGTCCCGGTCAAGTCTTCATGGTAAAGTCAAACCCTACTGTTGACTAGACACTATATATATGTTAATGCAAATCAAGACTGTCTGATTACTAGTGCATCCAATAGGACTAAATCAGAATGCTTTGGCCAAAGACTTATGATCTTATTTGCCATTAACCATATAGGACACTCACCTGCTCACTAACAGGAGATAGAATTCTTTCTTGTCGTACAGTAAAGACTACTACCTGCCCGTATAATCCACACTTCGAGGTTGACCCAACGATTAAGAAATTGAGTCTAACTACTCTAATGACAAACTAAACGTCACAGGCACATCTCTTACTGAACCCTCAAGTCAAAGGTCCACGTATACTATCACAACCTTTCGATTCGTCATCGACTCTCCAAGAGTGAATATCGTGTGACTGAATTAAGTATGAGTCATGTTCGAGTATACTGGTCCCACCAATATATTTATAACTATGCTATCAAGACATGCACACATCCTAGCATCAGTTATACATGTCTTACTCAAAACTTAATACCCATTTAAGTTTATCGACTTGCGAAAAGTTCATGTAAATAAACTTTAAACACTTCCAGTGCATTTTCTTTTATCCGATAACGAGAGTGGAATGTTCATTGTCATTTACATTGACTCCACTTCAATGTTTACCAAATCAATAATGCATTTGAAATACAATAAACAATAAATGAATCATATTGCCGTTTATTGATAATTCCATAATTACAAGTATAATGTCTCTTCTCTCTCATCCCCTTGAGTGGCATTCAGAGGCATATTGCTAACAATTTTTTCTAGTTATTTTTGAGGATAACATAGATTCAAGTTTATACTTAACTATTTTTTGTTACAATAGAGAATGAATTACTATCAGTTAAATTTCGAGACGATATAACTAGTTTTAAGGGATAACTATTTCATGTTCTTAAATATTCTTAATGTTGGGAAAAATACAGTCTTGTTTTGATAACTGCCTCCATACACCATAAAGTCTTCAAAGTCAACATTTCTCTCTAAGTATGGAAGTTGTTAGGAAACTTCATACATCGCTTGCATTATTATACATCAGAGATGAAGAAAGTTAGATACAGCAATCTTGCTGTGGGTGTTTTACTTAGGAAAAGTAAAACACATATCCATACAGCAAGAGATCTTCTTGTATAGTCAGTCCCTACAGCGCTTACATTATTATACAGTAGAGATGGAGAAAGTTGGATACAACAATCTTGCTGTAGGTGTTTTACTTAGGAAAAGTAAGACACATATCCAACAGGACTGAAGAAAAGATTTGAACCGTTGTGAAAAAACCTTGTTTATTCATAAAGTATTCACGGTTAAAGTAACATTCAATGCTGATAGGGCAGCATTTAATGCGGCCGAAAGAGACTACAGTCTGAACATGCCGAAGAGCATTTAATGCTAAGTCAAAGAGGATGTCTGAAGCATTAAATGTGAATTGCCTTTAATTCAAACATTTTGCAGCCGCCAATCAGAGCTGTCTCAATCTCACCAACCGACCAATGGCTACATTTATAATGGATCTATTTTCAAGGTTATAAATAGCCCCAAGCAAGAGGACATCATACACAAGAGATTATCTCGCGCAATACATCTGACAATTAGCTCTGACAATCTGAATATCAATCTAACTAAGAGGAGTATATTTCCTGAGCATACAACATCATCATGTGAAGAAATATACAGTCCTCAACGGAAACAGCACATTGCACAGCGAACGATCATCAAAGCATACATCTGCTGTTTGAACTTGTTCTACCCAATCCTAACGTTAAGATCAACTTAGCCTTGTGTGGACTAAGCGACTTCTAGTTCCGACCTATGTATGAAGAATAGCATTGAAGACGAAGCTTAGATCTGTGTGAGATGAAGCAAGTCAAAAGAGCCAAAGCCAATCTGTGTGAAGGGCCCAAGCTTTTGTCACTGTATCAATCTGTGTGAATGATATAGCGACATGTTTAGTTAAAGTCACGTAGTTGTGTACATAGTTTTTTAATAAACTTCTTACTCCTGTGTGGAGGACCAGTGGACATAGAGGGATTTATCTCGAACCACTTATATCTGTGTGTATTTTGCATTTTGTCCTTACTGTTTTCATATCAACATGTGATTTTAGTATACATATTGTGAAAACCCTGTACACATCACTCAAATATGAGATTACCTAGTTGCCATAACAACAACTCAATATCAGTCTTCCACTACGCAAATAATTTTGGAAAAGATACAGCTTATTCACCCCCACTTCTAAGCTGTTTAGTGTATACTTTGTGGCCAACAAGTGGTATTAAAGTGGTTGATTCTAAAAAAATAGTAGATTTTTAACTGAATCAGATCCACAAAATCACTAGCTTTTGAAAACTTTAGTGTTATATTTTCATCATTTATCCTACTTCTAAAATGGACACTTCCATGATCAATAAAGTTTCTATGTTTTCCATTAATGAGTTTGATGATTGGAGAATAGGATGAAAGCTCATCTTGCAGCAATGCATGAAGAGATGATCTTCGTCATCCAGGAAGGACCAATAAAGATAATGAAGGTCAATCCAGCCGCAAGAATAGAAGGACAACCTCATGCTGAAATGCTCGGGAAGGAGCATGAGCAGTGGACGACCGACGATCGCAAGCGGGCAAACTTGGACAATGTTGCAAAGAATGCACTATTTGTCACTCTCTACAAAGGCACATTCTCTAAGATAAAGAGCTGTAAGACAGCTAAACAAATCTGGATAAACTCAAGCTCATTTGAGAGGGAACTGAGCTCTCAAAAGAAAATAAAATTTCTAAACTAACTCAGCAATTTGAGTCTTTTGAAATAAAATCTTCAGAAATGCTTGAGGAGCTTGACCTTAGATTTACAAGTATTGTCGGTGAAATTGAATCATTGGGTAAAGTATTTACCCGAAAGAAGAAAAAATTGAAAATATTTAGATCACTCCCTGCCAGATGGGACATAAAAACCACAGCTATGTGTGTGTCCTGTAACTTAAATAATATCTTCACTTTTGATTTTTTTTCTGATCTAAAAGCATTCGAGTATGATATAGACATGAGAGAGAAATCTGAAGAGTCACCTGCCAAGACTACAGCACTGGCTGCTGTATCTGACAGGAGACATTGTTTAGCACCTATCACATCCAAATCGGCATGCAAGGCAGCAGGCATCGACGATGACCTCCTATCGCAAGACAAGATGGTCCTGCTCATGCACAAATTCAAGAAGTTCATCAAACAGTCTAGAAAGACCCCATATATGGCCAAGCCATTTAACAAGGTAAGCTTTGAAACCACATCATCTGGATATTCTAACTTGTGCTATAATTGCAGGAAGCCAGGACATTATGCAAATAAGTGTCCTCATCCAAAAGTGCAAAAGTTGCCCGAAGCTGAGTAACAGAAAAAGGATGAGAAGAGGCGTGCCTGGAGAAACAAGCTCAAGGTCCTGATTGGTGAATCAAAAGCCTCTCCCACATCAAATAAGACCGAGGAGTGCCTACAGGCGATCACTGACAGTGAATCTTCCGACGATGAAATAGAGGATAAAGCCTATATGTGCTTTATGGCCAAAGAAGAAGAGGATGATGACAACGATGATGAGGTAAGCTCAACCTCAACCATTCTTATTAATGCATCGCATACGTTTGAAAATATGATGAATGAACTTAAAACCATTCAAAAGGCCCATAAGATGCTCAAACAAGAAAATATATAGCTCGCTATTTTAAACCTAGAGCTGAAATACGAAAATGACTTGCTCAAAAACAATTATGAATATATGTCTTTGGATTACGAGAATAGCAAAGTCACTCATGAAAAACTCATGGAAAACAATCATCAACTTGTGAAAGAACTAAATGAGAAAAAGTCTCATAGTGAGTGCAAGACAACCTTTACTCGCAGCTAAAGTACAAACTCTCGAGAAACGAGAAGGAGTACTCGAGACCATATTAAAATCATTTGAAAATCTTCAAGAAGGATGGAATAAATTCTAAGCATTGGGTAGCATGCCCACGATAAACGTGGCTTAAGATATAACTCATTCTCCCACAAGGAAAAGGCTAGTACAGTGTTTATGATGGGAGTGGAACCTATTCCTGAACCCAAAGAGGCCTTGTATCCTGCAAAGGTTACAACTGCCCCACCTCGGACATCAAAGGCTGTGATTCTGCCACCAAGTTCCTATAATAAGCAGTGGAAAACTCAGCCTCCCAGACCTGTAAGACGTAATGATCATCAACAGTATGCTCCCCGAGCATACCAACAGCGTCAGCAACCAGTCAGAAAGAAAGTTGTATCCAAGTATCCAAGGTATGCACCGCTGTACTACTAACATTACAGTGCACCTACGTACTGGACCAAAAGTAACTTACAGCAAACCAATTGCTGTCAGACAAATTTGGGTACCAAAAGACGCTAACATCCATGGACCCAATAATCAAAGGGGACCTAAATTTACCTAATTTCTTTAATTACAAGATATCGAGGAAAATGACATATGGTACTTCGACATCGGATGTTATCGGCACATGACAGGAGATATTATCAAGCTATCAGATTATGTAGAAGGTCGTGGTCCAAAGGTACGATTCGGTGACAAATCCAAAGGAAGAACAAGAGGGAAAGGAACCCTGCTTGTAGGAAAGTTTAAAGTCATCGACATAGCCTATGTTGAAGGCTTACAGTATAATCTACTTAGTATTAACCATTTCTGTGACAAACAGTTTTCGATCAAATTCTATATAGATCACTGCAGGGTGAAGGACATCAAGACCAAGCAAATCGTCCTTAAAGGTAAAGGAAGCCGGTCAGGTAATATGTACATTGCTGATTGGAAGCCTACTAGATCTATTACTCCATGTATTGTTTCCAAATGTACTGCAAATCAAAGCTGTCTATAGCACAAGAGGATGTCACACACCAACTTCAAGACTATCAACAAGCTCGCTTGATAGGGAGTGGTCATAGGCTTACCCAATGTGTTATTTCATAAAAACAGCGTCTGTGGACCCTGTCAGAAAGGCAAGCAACTTAAGACCACCTGATGAGCAAGTCTTATCTGTCCACCCACAGGGTACTAGATTTGCTACACATGGACCTCTACGGCCCTGCAGACCCTATAAGTTTGAGAGGTAAGAAATATTGTCTTGTTATTGTTGACAACTTTTCCAGGTATGATTGGATAATCTTTCTGAGCAAGAAGAAAGATACCATCACAAAGTTGCCAGAGCACCTGAAGAGGCTACAGAATGAGAAAGGACTGAGTATTGTATCCATTAGTTCCGATAGAGGCATAGAATTCACAAATCACCTTATAGAGCAATATTATGCGGATAATGGCATACAACACGAATACTCAGCAGCCCAAATTCCTCAACAAAATTGTGTTGCCGAGTGAAAGAATAGGACGCTCAAGGAAGCAACAAGGACCATGTTAGCCGCAAGAAAATTGCAGCAGCAGTTCTGTGGAGAAGTAACAAATACAACTTGCTATACACAAAACCGCTGTATTATCAACAATGAGGTATAGAATAATAAAACTTGAATGGTTGCATACTTTCATATTTTTGGATGCAGGTGTTATGTACTAAATAATGGGAAAGACCAACTCAAGACCTTTGACGAAAATTCGGATGAAGGTATTTTCGTAGGATACTCCTCTGTCAGCAAAGCTTTCAGGATATTTAACAAAATAAAGCTCATAAAGAGGAATCTGTCCATGTAGTATTCGATGAACCCCATTGTGACCCTACAGGAGTAGAAGACATAACCCATAATATCTAGACACTCTCTATTGATGATCTCCATACACCAGTAAAGCCTGTCGTGGACCTAGAAATCAATACCGCCGCTGTAAGATCAGAAGCAGTCGAAGCTAATGTTGTACAAGCTGAAGCTGAGGCTACAGCACCACAAGACACAGCACGGGATTCTGAATTAGAACCTGACAGTAGGTGGCTAAGAGATCACCCCCAGGAATTGATAATAGGAGATATGGATGCTGGAGTAACCACATGTAGGAAAATACAGAGTACACAAGGAACTATATTTTGTGCACAGGAAGAAACAGATTCTGAAAAGTCTCAATTTTCCATATGGAAATTTCGAGCCAAACTTACGAGACTATCTATGTGTATCCTAGCTGTATTTTTAGCCCAGTCTGAACCTATTTCAACCAATGAAGCTCTGAATAACTCTCACTGGATCACTTCGATAGAAGAAGAGCTTAATGGTTTCAAATGGAATAATGTTTGGTACCTAGTTCCCAGACCAACACATCAGTCAGTCATAGGAACCAAATGGGTATTTAGAAACAAAAAAGATGAAGATGGACTTGTCATAAGAAATAAATCCCGACTAGTCGCTCAAGGTTACAGACAGGAAGAAGGCATAGACTACGATGTAACATTTGCTCCTGTAGCCAGACTAGAATCCATCAGGATATTCCTATCATTCTCCACTCACAAGAACTTTATAGTTTATCAAATGGACGTTAAGAGTGCATTCCTGAATAGGGACCTCGCCGAAGAAGTCTATGTTGAACAACCACCAGAATTTGTTAACACTGAAGGCGGAGATCTTGTATACAGACTAAGGAAAGCACTATATGGACTTAAACAAGCACCTAGAGCCTGGTGTGAAACCCTGTTACTGTATGTAATCAATAATAGATTTGAAAAATGTGCAGTTGGCAAGACTCTGTTTAAGATACAGGAAGGTGACGATATTTTAATGGTACAAATTTATGTAGATAATATTATATTTGGTTCAACTAACCTTGCTCTTTGTCAAAGTTTCTATCATCTCATGCAAAGTAAATTTGAATTGAGTATGATGGGAGAACTTAGTTATTTTCTAGGATTGCAGGTTAAGCAGTTAACTACAGGAATATTCATCAACCAGGAAAAATACAGCAAGGAGCTACTCAACAAGTTTGGGATGAATAATTCTAAATCCTCGTCCACCCCCCATGAGCAATTCCACGCAGATAAGTGTTGACGATGCTAGAAATCCGGTTGATCAATCACTCTATATAAAGCTAATAGGCCCACTCCTGTACCTAACAGCTAGCAGTCCCGATATCCAGTTTGCTGTAGGAGTGCATCCTTGGTACCAGGTAGCACCTAAGGAGTCACACTTCACCACATCCAAATGAATCCTTAAGTACGTGAAAGGAACAATCGATGTAGGATTGTGGTATCCTAAGGAAGGATGATTCAATCTTGTAGGCTACAATGACTCAGATCTCGGAGGCTGTAAGTTGGATATGAAGAGTACAAGCGGCACTTGTCACTTTCTTAGACCTAGACTTGTGTCATGGTTCAGCAAGAATCAATTGGCCAACTCTCTGTAAGTTTTTACATTTTACTCATAAATTGATGGGGAATGTTGTAAGACCCAAGAATACAGTATCCACTTTAATTAACTGTACACTCAAAACTTATCCTTAAGACGAAGGCATATAACCTTCATACATATGACATGTGCATTAATTAAGGGGGAATACAATATGACCCAAGAATACAGTACTAATCCAATATTGCTGTAAAAAATGAATCCTGTATGTACCTTTTAAGGGGAAACACAGTGTTTTTGCAGATACCGCATATACATTGTAGGATATCAATTACTATTTTAATTGTATCCATATTCATACATTTCTCACATCAAACTTTTTTAAGTCCACGTGCTCTGTATGAATTTAAAACGATTTATACTTTAATACTTTTAAGACACCTGGACTTTACTGCCTCAAACCGCGATTTCAAAATTCAAACTGCCGGTTCGTGCAATAGTAAAAGAAAAACTGTGTCAAAAGTGGGACCGCTTATTGATTTCAAAACTGGTGGATTAAACGCACACGTTACATCTGAATCCATCCTGTACGTTCTTTTAAAGACGGTTCCCAGCCCTTAAATCTGACCATTCGCTGTTAACCTAGTCTTCCCTGCACCCTATAAAAGGACAACACATTGCTCTCACATACTCTTTACACCTTCTGCCAATTAGCGAGCTCCATCAATCTGTCTACATACTTTCTGAATAACTTTGCTTAATTTCTTGTTACTTTACAACTTTTGTTTGAAAATGTCTTCTTCATAGACCTCTTCTATCTCTCTGAAAAAGAAGGAAACCATCATTGATGGATGCATTTTTCTAAATCTATGCTTTTAGAGAGGATTTATTCCGAAGATGAAGATGATATCGGGATAAACTTGGTCATTGCTCGAGTGAAGCAACAAGATTTGTACTGTCTAGGAAGTCATCACTCTGACAACTATGGCGAACAGATAGTTGAGGAATTCTATCTGGATTCAACATTCAAATATACATCATAGAGGAAAGGTTCTGAAATCAATGGCATCATTGGAATTGTGCAAGGGATTGAAATCCCTATGAACAAGGAACTCTTGGAGAAGATCTACAAGTTGCCCTATGACGGGCTGAAGATGGAAGATCTGGAGACTTTCGGGTCTGAAAATCTGTTGTCTGCCTATTGGAAGTTTTTTACTGGCACTTCGTGGCCACCAATATCCACCCTTCTTGTCACAATAAGAACTTCAACCTCCCATACATTTATCTTCACGATTCTGCTGTAGGGTGATTGAAAACTGCACTGGTGCCTTCGAGATGTACACCAATTTGAGATACAGAATGATGGTCACCATCATGTGTGGTGAGAAAGTAAACTGGTGCCAAATAGTTCTGAAGCGCATTCAGGAGGAGTCATCCAAGCCAGAGACTGCAAAGAAATCTTTTGACCTAACTATGAACCACATTCTTACTCGCGGCAGAGTACAACAGTCTGCAGAAAGCCAAGAAGATTCTGGCCAGAAAGTTCATCGGTGGATTCAAACCCACTGTCTACAACAAAGAGACTATTTTTACTGACAGGACCAACCTTACAACAACCTTGAGTGACCCTCGGGATGCCACTCTCAAGAGTTCTGTTGATGGGAAGAAGAAGAAGAATAAAAGAGCACTTCCCGACAGCAGATCCCCCAAAGCTGTTGAGAAGAGGAGAAAGAAGACAAGAAGTCTTCAAAATCTGTTTCTATAGTGACTACAACGACCACTTTAGAAGTCCCATCTACTGCACCAAACACTAAATCTAATCCACAGGTCGCAACCCCTATGGAAGAAACAATTGCTGCTCCTACAACAGTTTCTGAGCTTGTGGAGACTATGATTGAAAAGCAATTGTTTGCCAAACTCGAAGGTTCTGGCGAATCGGCTGCCCCTTGGGAGCCGAAGGCCACAACTCCTAATAGGGCACCCATCCCTGTATGGAGTCCCTCTCCCAACAGGGCACCCCATCCTGTCCGGGATCCCTCTCCCCAACAGGCTCCCACACCTGTTGAGGATCCCCACAATACAATAGATCCATCTGTTGTTCATAGTCCCTCCCCAACATCAATAATAAATCAAACAGTCCTCCAAGTACAAATTGGTGAAGCCTTCGAGCGCTTCAAAATTTGGAAGTCAAACAGGGTCGCTCCTTACGACACCCTATATAAGTGGGAAGAATGGAGATCCGAGGAATTGTTTGCTCTGGAGGTCACGGACACCCACAATGTTGAGGTCTTTATCATATGGGAAGATCACTCTTGCCTAGAGCTTATCACATCTTACTTCATGGTAAAAGAGAAGGCCCGACTAAAAAGGAAATCACAGTCCAATGTGAAAGCTTCATCACCTAGTCATCACTCCGACTCCGACGATGGCGATGAGCTTTGGATGATCCGTGAAGAGGCTCGGGAAAGACAATTTGCTCATATTCAGGCTCAACAGAGCCAGGGGACATCCAATAACAAACATCAGTCCGCAACCCACAAGAAGAAGTAGCCCACGAAGAAAATAAATATGAGGAATCAGTTCCTCCTGTCTCGAATGAATAAGCCGATACTTCCTCCTTACATGAGGCATCCCTTGTACAATAGGAATCTGTTCAGCCGACGTAATAAGATGACACCCGCGCCATCTGCTAAGAGGAATCAGTCCCTATTTCGGAACAGGCAACCGTTGAGAGTCGGCAGGAGGAATCAGTCCCTTCTGTACTTCCGACTACCCAGACCCAACAGAGGCAGGAGGAATCAGTCTCTTCTGTCTCCCAGACAGAACATGCAGCACAACCTATAAAAGCACCTGCTTCCGAATAGGTTGAAATTCCTATCTATATAGGATCCCCATATGGATCATATGATGGTTTCCTTGCTGATGATGAGCCACACAAAACTCGTCACAATGTGGTTCTCAAACAACTTAGAGAACCATTAGACTCCAAGATAGCGCACCCGTACTCTCTGCACGCAGAGGCACAAATTGAGCAACTTGAAGCCATCGATCGCCAAACCCTGTTCCTACAGGATGCTATTAAAGCACTGTACGAGGTCGGGAAGGGACTGGACTGGATGCGAGAAACAGTTCAGGATGAATTCCCAAAGCTACAAAGGGCTATTACAGATGTGGAAGAGGCTTTCCGCCTCAAGCCCAATGCATTATCGCAAGCCTTGAATCAAGTGAAGCAGCATCAGGAGCGAATCCAGAAGCAAGAACAAGAGAAGCTGCGTGTCGCTGAAGCAAAGACTATTGCCGTCCTAGAATTCACAGGATCGAAGCTCACTGACCACGATCACAAGATCAACAATCTAACAGCAGTGGTTACGAGATTTGGTCAAAACTGTCACTAATCTGAAAGACAAACAGGCTGAATCTATGGAACACCTTTGGGATATTCACGGTAGAGTCTCAGATCTTGACAATGCTAAGAAGGGGGAAGAGTCAAAAGAGTCTGCTAGAAAGTGGAGATTGTAGAGAGAGAAGGAAATGAAGGCTGCACTGGACGAAAGCATTGAAACTGCCATCGAAAGACTGGCCGGACAAGGAGCAAAAGGATACATGGTAACCGGTTCTCAACCTGAGTTCTAGGATCCCAATTTTTTGTGGAAAAATACTGTACCCTAGCCTGCCAAGATATTGCTCCCAATGGATCGACAGCCTACATAATACGAATTAAAGGCATGGAAAAATAATGAACTGCTGAGATACTTCTGTATTCTCATCAAGGAGTCCACCATGTTCAACACATTCAAAACCCTGGAGGATGCCGCAAATGAGTTCTCGAGGCTATTGGCAGAAGAAAAGCTCCCCTTACAACTCAAACTGAAGTCTAAACATCAAAAGGGTGATTGGATAACTCATCCTGAAGATTGGATTCTCGCTTACGATGTCTCCTATTAAGCACGAAGCATCTACAGGGACCAAGATAGAGATTCCCTAATCAATTGGTGGAGAGGAATCGAACATGATCCCTCTCACAAGACTTGGAAGCATCAACATTATAGGGACTAGCCTCTATTAGTTGTACCTTGTATTTTATCCCACTGTATGCTCTCCGACGCAGTACTTTAATTTCTTTCATGCAGTGTAATGTCTAGTATCAATAAAACTTCGTTGTCTTGAAAGATTACAGCTCGTAATATGCTCTTATGTTTTGATTACGATTAAACAGCCAAACATTCAACAAGTACAAAACTTGATAATCCTCAAGCTGTAAGAACTTGTCTACAAACAATTCATAGATTAAGTTGTATTCAATTAAGATTACATCCTGTTGTCATACTCGAGATTTCTGATGTGTATGTGAACCTTGTGATATTGTATTTGTTGCATTTTGATCTGAGTATTATTCTCCGTATTTCATGATCCGGTGTTGTTGAGCGCATGATTGCATGAATGTGTTCTAAGTGGTGATTTTTGCACATGTAGTGCATGCTATCGACTTAGCGTAGCGTATGCTAAATTGGGTTCGTAGCGCACGCTATGTATGAACCTTAGCGCATGCTATACATAGTCAACATGATTAAGACAGGGTGGTAGGTGAGATCAGCTGCGGATCTTGGTCAGATCATGTCGGGATGAACCTGGACGGCTTTCGGGAAAAGCCGAGTCAACGGGGTAGCGCACGCTACTGATATGAGGATAGCGCATGCTAAATGTTGAGTACAGTGAGGTCAGTAAGCTTCGTATGGCCGTTAGCGCATGCTATGGATATGGACTAGCGCGCGCTAATAACCATTTTCTATATATAGGACAACACCCTTTTTCATTTTTCGGACTTTTTCACTTCCCAAATCCGAATTCTTAGACTTAGAGAGTTACTTCCTCCATCCTCAACCTCTCATATCATCATCCTAGCATGAGTTTGAAGATTGTAGATCATTGGAGATTGGTGTTCAAGCCCTCGGCGTTGGATTTCTTCAAGTTCCTCCTTGTTCTTCACTACTTTGAGGTAGGTGATTCTTCACCAATTTAAGTAGTATTCTGAAGGATGTTTTGATCATGATTTGGGATTATCTAGTCAGTTAAATTCATACGTAGTCGAACATCATGTGTTAGAAGGATATTTTTGATGTTTCGGTACTTCTTCATCGTATAAACCATTGAACCTTTTAGTGTTTGAACTCTTAGCATATTCATGAAGCTTCAAAACCGATTATGACCAGTTATGGAGATTATCAAGTTCTTATGTTTTTACATAATGGAATTATACGTTTTGGGACATAGAATGAATTGAACTTAGGATATTTTCTTGAAGATCAAGATGAATTATGGTGTTGTGACGATTATACGTATCCTTATATCTCGAAGTCGTTTAATCCGTAAAAGATCATTCATAAACCGTATGAGAATGATATGCATGGAGGTGACATGTATTAACACTGAAGATTTCATGAGTTTCATCACCATTAGATCAAGTCTGCTGCCCAGTAGTGAACTGCCATGCATGGTTAGCGCACGCTAAGATATGTATATTAACGTGCGCTATCGGGAATGAGTTAACGTACGCTACGTTTTGTACGTAATATACGTTATGTCATCAGTCGAGTCAGTTGGCTGATCAGAGAGGACTGTCAGTACATAGTTAGCGTATGCTAGACTTCGTCGTTTACGTACGCTAACGAGCAGGCTTAGCACACATTACGCAGAATATGTAGCGTACGCTAAGTAGTTCAGGCAGATTACATTTTAAGAGATTTTGGCCATAGATCGGATTGTTAGACATTCGTACGACTTGAGATGAATTCTATATTATTTCTTTTGTTAGGGTTCAAGCTTGCTACGTTGATCGAAGGAGGCGGCCTTCGAGTGTGTTGAGATCATTGGAGTGATTAGTTCTTGCCATCTTTGAGGCAAGTATTGTATTTTAAACTTATTGATATTACATTGTTGATCATGTGTACGATCTATTCATGTTGTTAAACATGAGATTAAATTACTTGAGTTGTCATGATAATTGTTAATGGTTCTTGATTGTTCACGTCGATGAACGTGTTGATTTGTATGTGTGTATGCAAAATTGTAATGTTTATGTTATAAATGATCCGAGGGGATCATGAGGATCTATGCTGAGGGCGCTGGATCGAATGTCCACCATGCGTTGGTCCGACGGGATCATCATGGGGATCTATGCTGAGGGCGCTGGATCGTTGGACGGGTTTTCCAACATGTGTTGGTCCGATGGAATCATCATGGGGATCTATACCGAGGGCGCTGGATCGTTGGATTACCCTGTAATGTGTTGATGGAATCATGAGGATTCGCATCGTTGTATTCCAGTAATGGGAGTCCGTTTCATATGTTTTATGATGCATTGATGATTTATGTATTACGATAATTATACTAGCATTGTTTTGCTAACCACTTCGGGGGTGGACATTTATTTTGATGTTCAGGTAGCCGAGGAGCGGGGAAGCAGCCACAGTACCGACATGACGATGAAGTGGCTCAGTGATGTGGATTATGTTATCTTGGTTTTATGGTTATTTTCCAGTACTCGAGTACGCTTATGTTGTTGATGTTTTGGAGATGTTTTGTATTATTGAACTCATTTGAATTGTCGAACGGGTTTTAAACTTATTTTACATTGATGGCACTTTAGTATTATTTCCGTATTTCTCAATTTAGCCTTGTAAATTCTTATACAAAGGATTTACGGCGCTGTAATTATTCCGAATATATCGGGGTGTTACAGAATATGGTATCGGAGCAAAGATTCATGGATATCTTGACAGTCGGGTTAGTTGGGTCTGTTTACATTATTTGATTTATGGGTCGTTTGTAACATCACTGCTGAGCCAGCATCGTCATGTGGACCGTGGTTGTAAGTCTCCTAATCTCTAATACTACCATTTTATTGAATTTCTGCTTTGTGATTATTGACCGACTTTCTTTTAGAAATTTTGCCCTAGATATTGAGTATTTGTGTTTACAGTATGTTGAGGGGAGGTTGTGGACGCGGACGCGGTCGTGGATGCGGACGTGGTAATGCGAGACAGGAGGATTCGGCGTCTACCCCAAAATTATCCGCTAGTAGAACCGATTCCCATTCTGGGGGACAACAGGGATCAGCAAATGATAACGCAAATCCTAATATGCCGGGAGTGCTTCAACAGGTGGTTGCTCAGATAAACCAGTTTGCTCAGGTAGTTGACCGCATGCATACGATGATGAGACAGCAGCATCATGAGGATAATCGGGGAGACAAATGGTTTACTGAGGTGGTCAAATTGCACCCTCCGAAATTTGACGGTTCTGCTGAGACACTTTCTTGGGATCACTGGCTGAAGGAGTTAGAGAAGATATTTGCACGGATTAACTGTCCCAACGACAGAGAGGTTCCGATCGCCTAGTATCTTCTGACTGGGGAGGCTTTCGACTGGTGGGAGGCCATTCGACTTGAGGAGCATAGTGCCGACTGGACGGAGTTCAAATTAATGATGGAAGCGCAATATTGTCCTCGCCCAGTTAGAGAGGCCCGAGTCCGGGAGTTTTTCTCACCACAAAATTTAGAGGCATATGTGACAGACATGATTAAGACTTTTAATCACCAGTTGACTTATGTGCGCCACTTGGTCAGGACTGAGGCAGAGAGGATTTTCCATTTTGACATGCGGATGAAGCCGGAGATTCAGCAATATATGTCCGGATTTGAATGTACCACTCTGCGACAGTATCAGGACAAGGCACTGGCCTACGATATGAAAGAGGCGGCAGTAGAGAAATCAACGGAAGCAAAGAAGCAGAAAGTGTCTGGCAACTTCACGGAGAAAAAAAGTGGTGGGCCCCGCAAGGACCAGTCCTCTTTTCATTCATCTAGGAAGCCTCCGCATCCTTCTCGAGGTGGAAAGAAGTTCCGAGCAGCATCAACAGTTTCAGACGGAACAAAGAAATGTTATAACTGTGGCAAAACAGGGCATGTTCGACGTGATTGTTACGCACCTGCTGTGACCTGCTTCGAGTGTGGACAGGAAGGGCATCACGTAACTTTCTGTGGAAATGCGACTAGATCTTTTGGTACTCGCACTCCTGCACCGGTTCCGAAGGATACAAGTGTGAACCAGATGCAGCAAAGTGGTTTCCAGCAGCAGAGTGTTGGGAAAGGAGAGGCGTCCAGCGCTGGGTCCGTTCCTCCACGCATTTACGAGATGAGGAAGTCAGACGATCAGTACACTGCTGTCGCATCAGGTACGATTCAGATTCTTTTGCAACCTGTCAGTGTCTTATTCGATTCAGGGGCTACGCATTCTTTCATATCTTTGAACTGTGTTAATCGTTTGAAAATCTCGTGCTTATATGATTGTGAGCCTTATGTTGTGGGGTTACCAAGCGGAGAGAAAATTGTGGGAACCCTAGAAACTAGAGATTTTCCAGTGTCTATAGGAGGAAGGGATTGGCCATCAAATCTTATTGTAGTCGACATCCACGGTGATGATTTAATTCTCGGAGATGATTGGCTCAACCGTTATGGAGCTATTTTGAATTACCGAAAGAGAGTCATTTCTATCATTGCTGATGACGGATATGAACATTTATTCAAAGGATGGAGACTGGGAAGCTCAGGAAAATTGATTAAGGCCATGAAAGCAGTTAAATTGCTAAAGCAGGGTTGTTACGGGTTTTGGTGTTATGCCATGAAGAAAGAAGAAGGAATCGAGCTCGCATCTATTCCAGTGGTGAACGAATTCTCAGATGTATTCCCTGACGAACTACCTGGGTTACCTCTGCGGAGAGAGGTAGAGTTCAATATCGAATTAGAGCCTGGAGCCGCTCCTATTTCTAGAGCACCATACCGTATGGCGCCAACCGGGATGTATAAATTAAAGAAGCAGCTGGAATAATTATTGCAGAAGGGTTACATTCAACCTAGCGTTTCTCCTTGGGGAGCACCCGTTCTCTTTGTCCGGAAGAAAGATGGATCCCTCCGACTATGTATTGATTATCGAGAGCTAAACAAGGTGACGATCAAGAACAAGTATCCTATACCTTGAATTGACGACTTGTTTGATCAACTGCAAGGGGCAAGAGTATTCTCGAAGATTGACTTGCGATCAGGGTACCACCAGTTGAGAATTAAGGAATCGGATATACCGAAATCTGCTTTCAGATCCCGGTACGGGCACTATGAATTCGTGGTGATGTCATTCGGACTCACCAATGCTCCTGCGGTATTTATGCAATTGATGAATCAAGTATTCTTAGAATACTTGGATAAATTTGTGGTAGTCTTCATCGATGACATCTTGATCTATTCGAAAGACACAGAAGAACATTCGAAGCATTTGCGTATCGTTTTGAGCACTTTGAGGAATGAACAGCTTTATGCGAAACTTTCTAAATGCGAGTTCTGTCTTAAGGAAGTAACCTTCCTTGGGCATGTGATATCAGCTGATGGAGTTCAGGTGGACCCAAAGAAAGTCGAAGCAATCTTGGAATGGGAAGCTCCTAATAACGTGAAAGAAGTCCGAAGCTTCTTAGGACTTGCTGGATATTATCGCCGTTTTGTAGAGGGATTTTCCAAAATTGCTCGTCCGCTCACTCATTTATTCTGAAAACTCAAAAGTTCACGTGGGATGAGAAATCCCAGGCTGGTTTTGATGAACTTAAGAAGAGACTGACGACAGCACCTATATTAGCGTTACCAGATGGAACTGATGGATTCATGGTATACAATGATGCTTCAAATCAGGGTCTGGGATGTGTGTTGATGCAAAAGGATAAGGTGATTGCCTATGCCTCTCGACAGTTGAAACCGTACGAAGTTAATTACCCGACTCATGATCTGGAGTTAGCAGCTGTGGTCTTTGCCTTGAAAATTTGGCGACATTATTTATACGGCACTCATTGTTAGATCTTTACAGATCATAAAAGCCTCAAGTATATTTTCAGTCAGAAAGAATTAAACATGAGGCAGAGAAGGTGGCTGGAATTGATCAAGGATTACGACTTGGAAATTCTCTATCATACGGGTAAAGCAAACGTAGTAGCTGATGCATTGAGCTATAAACCTGTTTCTCTTCGAGTGTTGAAAGCACTTACGTCCCAAACCAGCATTCAACGAGAACTGATCCACGAAGGGATTGAAGTATGGTCACTAGGAATCCAAGGGCAACTATATGTGATGGAACTGACTTCGTCACTAGTCGAGGAAATCAAATCTAAGCAGTTGAACGATTCTCTGATCCTTTGGTTATGTGACGAAGTAAAGAAAGGAAAGGCCCCAGGATTCGTGATACAAGATGATGGAGTTCTGAGATTTCAGAGTCGACTTCACGTTCCCGATGATGATGATTTGAGACGGACAATTCTGAAGGAAGCTCACAGCGCTCCCTATTCTATTCACCCGGGCAGTAGTAAGATGTATAAGGATCTAAAACAAAACTTCTGGTGGGGAAATATGAAGAAGGTCGTAGCAGAGTATGTTTCGAAGTGTTTGACTTGTCAGCAGGTTAAGATTGAACATCAGCGACCTGCCGGAATGTTAAAGCCATTTCCGATCCCTGAGTGGAAGTGGGAGGATATCTCGATGGATTTAATCACCAATATGCCAAGGACCAAGACGGGAATGAACATGATTTAGGTTATAGTTGATCGACTAACCAAGTCGGCTCATTTCCTAGGAATTAAAGACACATGGGGACCCGAGAAATTGGCACGAGTATTTATTGCAGAGATAGTCAGATTGCATGGGACGCCGAAGACCATTATTTCAGATCGAGATGGTCGCTTCGTGTCACACTTATGGAAGGCAGTTCACAGGGCTTTGGGGACCGAGCTGAACTTTAGCACGGCTTATCATCCTCAAATGGACGGTCAGTCTGAAAAGACTATACAAATAGTAGAAGACATGCTTAGAGCTTGTGCTTTGGATTGGTCAACTGATTTGGAAGTTCACTTGCCGTTGATTGAATTCACCTACAACAATAGTTGGCATGCTTCTATTAAGATGGCACCATTTGAAGCTTTGTACGGGAGAAGATGCCGATCACCCCTGTGCTGGGATGATTCTTTGGACTTGATCGGGACGGAACTAGAATTGATAGTTCAGACTGAAGAGAAGATAGCTTTGATTCGGGAAAGACTGTTGACTGCCCAGAGTCGACAGAAGTCTTATGCAGATGTGCGTCGTCGCCCGCTAGAGTTTGACATTGGGGACCACGTACTATTGAAGGTGTCTCCTACACGAGGAATTTTCCGTTTTGGGAGGAAAGGCAAGCTAAGTCCGAGATATATCGGACCATTTGAGATCCTCGAGAGAGTTGGGGATTTAGCATACAGGGTGGCCTTACCACTATCGCTGAGTCACGTTCACAATGTGTTTCACGTATCCCAATTCGGAAGTATGTACCAGATCCCAGTTATATCATTAAGTTCGATGAGATCGAGATAGCTAATGACGACACCTTCGAAGAGACACCAATCAAGATACTTGAGAGTCGGATCAAACAATTGAGGAATAAACCAATACCCTTGGTTAAAGTACAATGGTCACGACACGGAGTTGAAGAGGCCACTTGGGAAACGGAGGACAATATGAAGACTAGGTATCCAGAGTTGTTTTTATCTTCAGTTTCGGGACGAAACTTCTTTTTAGGGAGAGAGGATGTAATACCCGAGATTTCTGATGTGTATTTGAACCTTGTGATATTGTATTTGTTGCATTTTGATCCGAATATTATTCTCCGTATTTCATGATCCGGTGTTGTTGAGCGCATGATTGCATGAATGTGTTCTAAGTGGTGATTTTTACACATGTAGCGCACGCTATCGACTTAGCGTAGCGTACACTAAATTGGGTTCGTAGCGCACGCTATGTATGAACCTTAGCACACACTATACATAGTCAATATGATTAAGACAGGGTGGTAGGTGAGATCAGCCGCGGATCTTGGTCAGATCATGTCGGGATGAACCTGGACGGCTTTCGGGAAAAGCCGAGTCAATGCGGTAGCGCATGCTACTGATATGAGGATAGCGCACGCTAAATGTTGAGTACAGTGAGGTCAGTAAGCTTCGTATGGCCGTTAGCGCACGCTATGGATATGGACTAGCGCGCGCTAATAACCATTTTCTATATATAGGACAACACCCTTTTTCGTTTTTCAGACCTTTTCACTTCCCAAATCCGAATTCTTAGACTTAGAGAGTTACTTCCCCCATCCTCAACCTCTCATATCATCATCCTAGCATGAGTTTGAAGATTGTAGATCATTGGAGATTGGTGTTCAAGCCCTCGGCGTTGGATTTCTTCAAGTTCCTCCTTGTTCTTCACTACTTTGAGGTAGGTGATTCTTCACCAATTTAAGTAGTATTCTGAAGGATGTTTTGATCATGATTTGGGATTATCTAGTCAGTTAAATTCGTACGTAGTCGAACATCATGTGTTAGAAGGATATCTTGATGTTTCGGTACTTCTTCATCGTATAAACCATTGAACCTTTTAGTGCTTGAACTCTTAGCATATTCATGAAGCTTCAAAACCGATTATGACCAGTTATGGAGATTATCAAGTTCTTATGTTTTTACATAATGGAATTATACATTTTGGGACATAGAATGGATTGAACTTAGGATATTTTCTTGAAGATCAAGATGAATTATGGTGTTGTGACGATTATACGTATCCTTATATCTCGAAGTCATTTAATCCATAAAAGATCATTCATAAACCATATGAGCATGATATGCATGGAGGTGACATGTATTAAAACTGAAGATTTCATGAGTTTCATCACCATTAGATCAAGTCTGCTGCCCAGTAGTGAACTGCCATGCATGGTTAGCGCACGCTAAGATATGTATATTAACGTGCGCTAACGGGAATGAGTTAACGTATGCTACGTTTTGTACGTAATGTACGTTATGTCATCAGTCGAGTCAGTTGGCTGATCAGAGAGGACTGTCAGTACATAGTTAGCGTACGCTAGACTTCGTCGTTTACGTATGCTAACGAGTAGGCTTAGCGCACGTTACGCAGAATACGTAGCGTACGCTAAGTAGTTCAGGCAGATTACATTTTAAGAGCTTTCGGCCGTAGACCGGATTGTTAGACATTCGTACTAATTGAGATGAATTCTATATTATTTCTTTTGTTAAGGTGCAAGCTTGCTACGTTGATCGAAGGAGGCGGCCTTCGAGTGTGTTGAGATCATTGGAGTGATTAGTTCTTGCCATCTTTGAGGCAAGTATTGTATTTTAAACTTATTGATATTGCATTGTTGATCATGTGTACGATCTATTCGTGTTGTTGAACATGAGATTAAATTCCTTGAGTTGTCATGATAATTATTAATGGTTCTTGATTGTTCACGTCGATGAACGTGTTAATTTGCATGTGTGTATGCAAAATTGTAATGTTTATGTTAGAAATGATCCGAGGGGATCATGAGGATCTATGCTGAGGGCGCTGGATCGAATATCCACCATGCGTTGGTCCGACGGGATCATCATGGGGATCTATGCTGAGGGCGCTGGATCGTTGGACGGGTTTTCCACCATGCGTTGGTCCGACGGGATCATCATGGGGATCTATACCGAGGGCGCTGGATCGTTGAATTACCCTGTAATGTGTTGATGGAATCATGAGGATTCGCATCGTTGGATTCCAGTAATGGGAGTCCGTTTCGTATGTTTTATGATGCATTGATGATTTATGTATTACGATACTTGTACTAGCATTGTTTTGCTAACCCCTTCGGGGGTGGACATTTATTTTGATGTTCAGGTAGACGAGGAGCGGGGAAGCAGCCACAATACCGACATAACGATGAAGTGTCTCAGTGATGTGGATTATGTTATCTTGGTTTTATGGTTATTTTCCAGTACTCGAGTACACTTATGTTGTTGATGTTTTGGAGATGTTTTGTATTATTGAACTCATTTGAATTGTCGAACGGTTTTAAACTTCTTTTACATTGATGGCACTTTAGTATTATTTCCGTATTTTTCAATTTAGCCTTGTAAATTCTTAAAGAAAGGATTTACGGCGCTGTAATTATTCCGAATATATCGGGGTGTTACACTTGTAAGATTGTGCCTGCGCGGCAATCATAAGTTATGTTGTAATACACTTAGTCCTGTAGGATTTTTTATTTTAGAACTTGCCTGCGAGCAGTTCAAACTTTTAGACTTAGACATGAAGATCATATCTTTCTACAGAAGACTTGAAGACAGCCTCTCCATATCAAGGAAGTTTTGACATTATAAAAAAGGAGGAAATTGTTGGAAAAAATACATCTTTGTTTTGATAATTGCCTCCATAGAGCATAAAGTCTTCAAAGTCAGCATTTCGCTCTAAGCGTAGAAGCTGTTAGAAAATTTCATACAACCTGTTCATAAAGAAAAAGAACTTCCTGCATAGTACGTTCCCACAGTGCTTACATTATTATACAGCAGAGATGAAAAAAGTTGGATACAATAATCTTGCTGTAGGTATTTTACTTAGAAAAGGTAAGACACATATCCAATAAGACTAAAAAAAAGCTTTAAGCCATTGTGAAATAAACATTATTTATTCATAAAGTATTCACGGTTAAAGTAATATTTAATGTTGATAGGACAACATTTAATGCGGCCGAAAGAGATTACAGTCTGAACATGATGAAGAGCATTTAATGTCAAGTCAAAGAAAATGTCATAAGCATTAAATGCGAATCGCCTTTAAACAAACATTCTGCAGCTGCCAATCAGAGCCGTCTAAATCTCACCAACCGACCAACGGCTACATTTATAACAGATCTATTTTCAAGGTTATAAATAGCCCCAAGCAAGAGGACATCAGACACAAGAGATTATCTCGCGCAATACATCTGACAATTAGCTCTGACAATCTGAATATCAAGCTAACTAAGAGGAGTATATTTCCTGAGCATACATCATCATCAAGTGAAGAAATATACAGTCCTCAAAGCAAAAGCACATCGAACGATCATCAAAGCATACATCTGCTGTTTGAACTTGTTCCACCCAATCCTAACGTTGACTAAGCCCCTACTAGTTTCGACCTATGCAGGAAGAATGGCATTGAGACGGAGCTTCGATCTGTGTGAGAAGAAGTAAGTCGAAAGAGTTAAAGCCAATCTGTGTGAACAGCCCAAGCTATTATCAGTGTATCAATCTTTGTGAAAGATACAGCGGCAGGTTTAGTTAAAGTCACATAGTTGTGTACGCAGTGATTTTAATAAACTTCTTATTTCTGTGTGGAGGACCAGTGAACGTAGAAGGGTTTACCTCGAACCACTTATATATGTGTGTATTTTACATTCTGTCTTTACTATTTTCATATCAACCTGTGATTTAAAGTATACATATTATGAAAAACCTGTACGCATCAAGCAGACAGGAGATTACCTAGTTGCTGTATTTACAGCAACATAATATCCGTCTTTCGCTACACAAATAACTTTGAAAAAGATGCAGCTTATTCAACCACCTTCTAAGCTGTTTACTGTATACTATGTGTCCAACACTTAACTATTTTGCACAAAAAAATAATGGCAAATAAATGCTCTACTGAGATCAAGGCTCTTATACGATCGCTTATGTCTCTTATTTTTTATTTGTTCCACCAATATATCAAGGGCTAAGCTTTTCTTTTAGTCGTATAAAATAAAAAGCTATAAATTCTTGAAATTGGTTGGTAGAAGGATTGGAAGGGGATCTACTTTGGAGAACTCGTGACCGTGATTTAAGGTCATAGGTTAACTTAGACTTTATTTGTTTCTATTGAAAATGAGGGAAAGAAAATAGTGGAAAATTAAATTTTGTGGGAGAAGTCTTAAAGGAATTTTGTACTGTGCAATTAATTTATGGAATAGATATTTAAGATTTCTTTCTTTTTCTAATAATTTATCACCTTTTGAGGAATTCCAAATTTAATTGAACACTAAGAAGGTTTGATTTTTTTATTTTTATTTATTCTCCCTCATTGGAGAGAAATAAGGTCCTATTTTAAAATTTTATACAGACATATTTATAGTAGATGTAACTTGTAAGTGAATACTCACTTCTATTCAAAATATATGTAGTTTTAGATTTGTGCATACATATTAAGAAAATTTTATGTTGCCAAAATTTATCCATAATAAATAAAATAGTGAATTTAATGAAGAATAGAATAAATGAGTGTTTAGTAAATCAAATATAGCTAAAATATCATAGAAATTTGAAAAAAATTAAAAGATGGTATAAATACATATAATAATGGTATTTATCGTCTTTTCGGTAACAAATTTAAATTAATATATAAATCTACCCGTACGGAAGTAACCTACACCACTTGACCTCCTCCCACCAAGGATTATACTGGGACACTAGGAATACATCTGCAAAAACCGTCGCTCATTGACCTCATCTTGCTACGTTCCGTAATACTTCTCTATGCAGTTCTTTTTTGGTTCTTTTTAATCGCAGTAACAAAGACCATAAAATTCTGATTGTACTAAAGCTCGAGATACCTCGAGTGGTACCGATTCCATACAACATAAAGGAAAGTAAAAAGACCGAGAGGAGAGATGTGTGACTAGTAGACCTAAATGAGAGTATTTGGACGAATTACCAAATACTCTCTTTGTCCCGCTCAAAGCTAGACAAATAGTACTATATTTTAAATATATTTTAGCTAATGATGTAAGTCACGATGATAAATATATGGTGGGGATTATAAAATAAAAAGTTTTGATGGTTAGTGTGTGGTGGAGATTAAAAAGTAAAAGTTGGTTGTTTGATTTGATTGTATAAAAGTGATATGTAAAGTTTTTAAAGAGAGAAAAATAGAGTAATTGTAAAACTATGAGCGTGACGGAGGGAGTACGTTTTTCATGGAGGACCAACTTCATGGAGTGATATGTAAGTTTTTTTGCATAATGATTATTACTATTTTTTATTTACTTTTTATTATTTACCTATTTTTGCATATTTATTATTACTTTTTTTTTTACGTACTAAACTTTACACCTATTACTTTTGCCTTTTCATAGAACTGTTTTATTGGAGACGATTTGACATTTTTAGAGATTGATTCATGTTAGCCGAACCAAAGTATTTTGGGACTAAGGCTCCGTTGTTGTTGTTGTTGTTGTTGTTGTTGTTGTTGTTGTTGTTGTTGTTGTTGTTGTTGTTGTTGTTGTTGTTGAGAGCTCGGTGATCTCGGTTTGTGTTAACAAATGCATAGAGTCAAGATACAATAGGATTTGACTTTACCGTGACCCTAATACTTGACCGGGATATATGATTAAAGAGTTTATACGATATGGTATTTACGACATAATGGTTTTGGAATGATCCGTTCATTCGTTCTTAGTTGGGTTACGGTACGGAATACTAGACTAGTTAAGTGTTACCCTTACTCCTTGGTTCCTCTCATTACGGATTAAGACGGACCTATGGAGTCACGTAAAAGGATATTTGATGGATAAAATATGTATTTATTATTTCTTCATTAATATTGGATATTGGATATCTATTTTGATTTATTTGAGAAATCAAGTGGATTTGTGAATTGAAATTAATTACCGGGATAATAATTTAATTCATAAATAATTATTTCTTGGAAATATATTATTATAATTTTGTATTTGATAAAATATATTAATTGGATTAATTAACTAAGTATAAATACATTTGAGATAAAACGAAGTGTACTTAATGGACTAGACACGCGAATGTCCGGTACACGAACTAAGTGGCTCGGATCGTTTTCTCACCTATCACCATGTGGCCGCCCCCTCCCTCTTTCCTCTTAACTTCCATGTAGCTCCATGTGATGTGGGGTGTGTTAGTTTTATATTAAGAGATGAGGACAAATGGATAAGATATCTTATCTCATCATTTGATCTCATCTTCGTTTTAAAATGTGTATATCTTTCATTTGATGAAGGCTTGAGAAAAACACAGACACCTACAAGAAAGACAGGCCTTGAGTTCATGTTGAGGAGAGAAAAAAGTTATGTTCTTTTTTTTGTTCATCTTTGAGAGAAAGAAAAGGAAGAAGAGAAGAGAAGAAAAATACCGTATCAATTCCTAGCCATTCTCTTTGAGAACGAATTGATATTTTATTTTTACGATCAATATCCGACGTCTGATAACGTAGAGACACTCGGCATTTTCGATGTTTGATCATTCATCAAGATAGAACGAATCGGATTCATGTTCGTGTTGGTGATCGGAAACAATCAAAGGTTGGCTCGGGAATTTTTCCTTCAAGAAGATATTATCAAAGGTCTACGAGAGTATAAAATCTAAATTTTAGCTTCGTTATTTTTTATTCGTTTATACAATGCTTGATCGATCCATTTTTGGGGTTCGGTTTTATCCGGTTGGATCAATTTATTTTTCACTGCATATCTCAATTTTATCACTGAATCTCAACAGTGGTATCGGAGTGAGGTCTATGCGATCGTATATTCGATATTAGCATTTAGAATGCTTGGTTACTTTTTTTTATGATTCAGAATCATAATTATTTTAATTGTTAATGTTTAATTGTTCATCTAAAAATTACTTTTCATGATTTTATGTTACAATATAAATCTATTTTTCGTTTGAAAAACTAATTTAAATGTGTAATATAAAAATTAGAAAAATATTATTTTTGGATTCGAGATGAAAAGACGAGCCGAAAAAATGGCCGGACCCGACAGCTCGGGGCTACCTGAGGCTGCCGGATCACTGGGCAAAGAAGTCATTGTCGAGAGGAGCAGTGCGGCCACCAGATTGGCCGCTTCTAGGCTGTGACTGGCAATGCCACGGGCTTGGCCTAGGCCTTGTGTTTTCTGACTCTGTTTTTATATTTCGATCGGTAAATTAGTTTCCCACAAATTAAATTGGATTTAATTTGACTAAGATATAATATGGTAATTTTATTCTCAGGAGAATTAATTTAATGAAATATTTTTTTGTCCGAAATGAATTAAAATTAACGGTTATGTGAATTAATTGGATTAATTCTAATTGTTGGATTAATTTTTGGTGATTGGATCAATATTTAGATTAATCAATATTGCCATTTATTTTAATGTAATGGTTGCATTATTTTTGAATGGTGATGTAGTTCATGGGCTTAGCATTTTCATTCTTTATTCGACGGGGTTGTAATGGCCGTTTTGAGTCGATTTATTATTTTAATAATTTTGTATAGGATGCAAATTTTATAAATATAATAAATTAGCTATAATGAAGAGCCGAGGATGAACCACCATGAAGACGAAGATTCAAGACTTGTAGTTAGATTACTTGTATTTTTATCGAGTCGATGGAGACTCGGTATTTAGGAACGGTCCATGAACTGCATGTTGTTAGTTTTAGGTTGTGCATGTTTTCATATTGTATGACAAACAAATAAACCGACAAACCGCACTTATAAACGGATTAATGTGCAAACTGTAACATATAATCACGTTAAACTCCCACTTAAAAACACTAAGTTATAAAGGTTACGAAGTTTCCTACCCTCCGTCAAACTCATGAAAAAAATGAAATCTAAACTGAAATATTATTCTTCCGAATATGTCGGGGTAATATTTTTGGGGAAGGTTGATAAATTCCTAGAGTGCATTAGATGCCTTTAGTTGTGACAAATCAAACCCCTAGAAACCGTATGTATTGCTGGGTAAGATTCAAATGTCAGACTAATAGGAGTTGACGGTTTAAACTTAGATACTTCAGCGAGCCAAAGAAACTGAATGAGTTGAGGGAAAGTGAACTAAAGGTAAAAGAAGATCGAATCATCCATTAGATGGGTTGGTGTTAGACACCACTTTATAAAGAATGATAGAATAGAAATCGAACGGGTTGCCCTCTATTAAACTTTATAAAGAACTCGATCACCACTATGAAGTCAACCGTGACTTCCGGATTTCACATGGGAGTGTGTAAATGCCGATAAAATAGTGGGAGCCGAGTTATGAATAAAGAAAGTACTTAAATTCTTTACTCGGATCATAATTAAACAATCACTAATGAATCTTAAATTATTCTCCGCAGTTAAGAAATATCTCTCAAAATGATAATGAACCTACTCGCTATACTACTTGAAAAGAATGCCCTGAATCGTCCGAACTATGTAAACTGGCTTCGGAACTTGAGGATTGTCCTCACTATGGAAATGCTAGGATACGTCTTGGAGACGGACATCCTAGCGGCTCCTGCAAGAACCCGATCCAATTAGGAAGAAGTCAATGCCCATGAGAAATACGTAAAAGATGATGTAAGAGTGCGCAGGTACATGTTAGGCTCAATGACTAATGAGCTTCAATGTGCCCATGAAAAGATGACGTCTTCGAGAGCCATCTTAGCGCACCTGGCTGAGCTCTATGGAGAACATAGTCGAACTGCTAGATATGAGATATCGAAGCAATTATTCGGCGCCAGGATGAAGGAAGGAGAGAGAGTTGGGGACCATGTCCTCAAGATGATCTTGATGATTGAGAGATTACAATCTCTTGATTTTCAGATGCATGTGTCTCTCCAAACTAACCTTATTCTACAGTCATTTCCTGACTCCTTTTCCCAATTTGTCATGAACTTCAACTGCAATGAGATTGCATGTAATTTAGCTGGGCTAATGAACAAACTGACGACTGCCCAGTCTCAGATGAAGACAAAGGGAAAAGAAGCTGCACTTGTCATTTCTTCTGGGACTTGGAAGTCCAAGAATAAGAAGAAAAGATCAAAAAGCAGTCAGGTCTAATAGCCAAGATCGACAAGGGAAAGGGCAAAGCCCCAATGGTTGAAAAGAGCAAGATGGCCAAGAAAACGAATGTATGCCTCAATTGCAGTGAGCTAAGCCACTAGAGGAGGTACTGTCCAAAGCTTGACCGTAATACACCTTCAGGTCCGGAACTGCTGGTTTTGGAAACAAATTATTCTGTAACTGTATATTCCACCTCTTGTATACTTGATTCCGATGCGAGTTCTCATATTTGTATAATGAGTCAGGATCTAGAACGAAGTAGGAAGCTGGATTCAGGGGAGGTGATGGTCACCATCGGAAGTGGACATAGTGTCGAGGCTTCTGATATTGGATCCCTCATGTTGAATTTAGAATCTGGTTTTATTCTTACTTTAGATGATGTACTTGTTTTGCCCAAGGGGCATAAAAATATTATATCAATTCCGGTCATGGACGGAAAAAGATTTCACTTCTTTATTGGAGATGGGTCCTGTCGAACTTATTTTAGAGATAAATTAGTTGGTAACTGCTACATTATTAAATGGTTTATATCATTTGAATCTAAAGAATAAAACTACTGTGAACACTATAACGAGGAAGCGTGGTAGGGATGAAACAAACCAATCATCTAAGTGGCATATTAGACTTGGTCATATTTCTCAGACCAAGGTTCATAAAATGGAGAAAGATGGACTTACGGGTCCATTGGGATCGGATCCCTATCCAACTTGTGAATCTTGCCTTCAAGGCAAAATGACTAAGTTACCCTTCGCAGGGACTTTTGAAAGAGCTACTGAAAAGCTTGGATTAATCCATACTGACGTCTGTGGCCCTTTTGAAGTGGCATGATATGGCTTTCAGTATTTCATTACATTCACTAATGACCATACTAGGTATGGGTTCGTGTATTTAATGAAACATAAGTCTGAAGCTTTTGATAAATTCAAGGAATTTAAAGCCCTAGTTGAAAATCAAACAGGTAACCGTGTTAGGACTCTTCGGTCAGACCGAGATGGTGAGTACATTGTTGTTACCCAAAATATTATCCGGAGATGATATTGCTGGAATGGTCGAGTAACAAACAAATGCGAGAACACTTCCGTGGGAAAGTAAATAACACAAGATTTGCCGGGGTTGTTAGTCCCAGGCTTGAATGCTCTCGCGAGATGTTATTAATACAAATACTTTGGAGTACAAATATTAATGTAAGAATACTATTACAATGAGTGTAAAGATTCTAGTTATCTTAGCTATAGAGCGTGAAGATTGCCAGAAGAACCAGATATGAAGCTCTGTGAGTTCTTGCTTTTTGGTGTTCTGTATATACGAATGAATATTACTGTGTGTGTATGTATTCGTTAGATGAGTCCGCCGTTCTCTCTGTGCATTTTTCACCGTTTTTTGGCCACTGTTGGAGGCCTCCTATTTATAGGAGAAAAGGTTGTTGGGTCTTCTCCGGTGATTGCGGGCGACCGCCGTTTTCTATATTAGAATAAGGTTGGGGATCGTACCGTCATGTGGGACTATTCCCTTAAAGTCCGAGGTTGCTGCTGGCAGCCAGCTGTGCGAGCCAATGGGGAGCCTGCACGCGTCCTAAGTTGCTGTCTGGGGAGGACCCACTTTGTACCTTTCGGAGGGCCTGTCGATAGGTGTGAGGTTGGTGATAGGCTGGGGTCAAAGGCCTTATCTTGTGGCACCTTTTGCGGATCTGCACGTGGGTCTTCCTCCGAGATTCGGTCTTCGAAGACTCTGACGGGTGTCGGATTCACGCGTGGCACGGGACGATCGTATACGGTCGGACATTATAGGCGATCGCCAGATGTCAACAAACGATCGCCTTGGACGTCAATCGCTAGGCGCTTGCCCAGCATCTGTCTTCTATGGCTGGCTCCTGACCATCATGTCGATCGCCATCGAGGCGTATTAATCGCCGCATAACAATTGCCCCCAAGCTCGCTCCGTTGTTGAAAATATGGGGTGAGATGGCACTATTGGCGATCGCCTGTTTTAGACGATTGACTCGTCTGCTTATGACAAGGACGATCATCGCCTCGACGATCTGATTTCGAATCCGGACGATCTTCTTATGCGCTGGAAATAGCGGGAAATGGAGGCGGGCTCTTGAAACATTGCAGGGACATGCGTCACGCTATCGTTGGGGGAGTCCGACGGTTTTGTCAGACTTGTCGTCTGGCGTGCCCTCGAAACGATGCGTATGCGGGTTTCGTGGGTTGCATTTAATGTGTCCCCCTCCCGACGGTTGCACTTCAGTCCTAGGGATTCCGCCTATTTGCACAGAGGTCCCTGCACTCGCCTATAAAAGGGCTAGGGCCACTTCAGTTCAACTCTTTATGCGCCCTTGCTTTTCAGTCGAGACTTTGCCGAATTTCTTTGAAGATTTTTGTGCAACCGACTTTCCTTCTAGGTAGGAACAAAAATTTTCTCTCCCCTTTTTCTCTTCGATTCGAAACATGTCTGGAGGAGGATTGAAAGTGCATGAGGCTGGTAGATCCTCTGCCGCCGCGGCTTCGCCTGATCGGGAAGAAACCCCCGTGGCTCTTCATATGGAAATGGCCGTCGAGGCCATTCGTGCGGGGATTGCACCTGCGGAGATTGAAGAGCTTTTCAACGAGGCCGACGCGGCGAGATCGGCGGCGGCGGCGGGGCAGAGGGGCCCGCCGGTGGATGAGGATGAAGCGGTGAGGCTGTACTGGGAGCAGAACAGCGTTTTCGGCCGGGCCTTTTTGGACTTCGCCGATCTTATGGAGAGGATTGCCGGACCGTGTCTCGAGTTTGACTTTGAAGCATACTCCGCCACCCACCCCTATGAACCTGTGAAGCGGACGGCGTTTCGGGCCGCGGACCCCTCCCTGTGGACCTTTGGTCATATTCGGAGCCCGGCGACCAGAAAGACTTGAGTCGCTGGAGGGCGAAATTCTATATCCCTTATGACGTCTCGCTGCACGTGCCCTCAAAGAACGAGCATGCTCACCAACCTCCCGAGGGTATGGTTGCTGTCAACGAAATGATTCTGGAGGCCGGCTTGCGGTTATGCCGTTCGCCGTGTCATATTTGCTGATCGCCTGGAATTTGGCGCCGCTCCAGCTGATGCCGGACGCCTGGCTGCAGATCATTAGCACCTTGACAATTTTTGGCGGTCATTGGTTGTTCCGTCTTCCTTCTGCGCTGGAAATGAACTATCTCTTCAAACTGACTGCGCAGAAGGGATCGGTCGGCGGTTATCACATTCAAGGTCGCATGGGTAGGGTGGTCCTTGGGGTGCTGAATAAAGTTCGGGGCGACCTGGAAAATTGGTGCTGGGTCGTCGGAGCGTGGAGGTCGGCGTCAAGCGATCGGCCGGAGGAAGAGTTGGACATCCCCACCAGTTTTCGGGAGAGGAATCCGAGTAAGGGTTTTAACTCTCCCTTTGTTCGGATACATCTTGGACTGATCTAATTTGGTTTCCTTTTTGCAGGTTTCCTCGTTCCAGCAATCGGCGACCTTCCTTTTGACTTCTTGATCGTCTGGGAGCGAATTCGCGGTCTGCCGGACTCCTACATCGACGTTCACATAGTCAACCACGAACATCATTGGTTGGAAGCTAGATTGTTTCGCTTCCTTCGCCAGCTGAAGGTTCCAGGTATAAATTTTCATTTCCTCTTTTCTGCTTTGACGATCGTCTGTTTGAAAGAGATGTCTAACTTGTCTGAATTTCTTCTTTGACAGATATCCATTTTTCCCGTTATTCCGATCCCCCAAAAGAGATCTCAATGTCGAACCCTGGTCTTTTGGGTCGTCTTCACCAGGGAAAGAAGACGGGTCGTGCCCCAGCAACGACGTCCCGTCTTGTCCCTGCGGTGAGACCTACTATGGTGCCGGTCGTCGAGCCGAAAGCCCAGGAGGAAGAACAGCTCCAGCGCAACCGCAAGAGGCGGAGGCCGGAGGAGTCCCTGCTGACTGCTGACGCGGAGGTATCCGTTTTGGAGCCGCCGGTTGCTGCGCCACCTATCTCTACTGTTCCAATGGCGGAGGGGTCCAGGCCTTCAACTGCCTTCTTGAAGACTGCGGCGATCCCTGAAGTCGAAACTCCTCGGGGCAAGCCCTATTTCGGCCGCGACCCCGAGTTGGTCGCCAGGTAAGATTGGTTTGAACTTTCTGAGTTAGGCTATTTGTGTAGGGCGTATACTAACTCCTTTGTTTCTTTTTGTTTGTGTTGCAGGGTCCGTCTTGCCGATCCGGATGTCTCGCCGATGGTGCTGGATTTCCTAGCGAGCAAGTCTCCTCTCCAGTCCCTCGACGTCCCTTCTTATGTCTCCCGGGCCATCACCTCTCTTCCTAAGGCTTGGATGACCGATCTCGACGCGATTGCTCGTCGGCGGTCTGGAGACGCCATGCAGGCGACACTCACCCTGACTCTCCAAGCGGCGACGATGGCCGCTTAAGCCGTTAAGGATTATGAGGGGCGACCCTCTAATGCTCGCCTCCATCAAGATCTTGAGGCCGCTCGGAACCAGAATGCTGATTTCTCCAATCGGATAGTGGCCATGGAGAAGGAGTACATGGAGACGGCCAAATGAGCCAAGCAGGACCTTGACCGGATGAAGCAGGAGCTTGACCGGTCCCGGGGGGTAGCGGATCGGTTCCGAGACCAGATGACGGAGGCTCTCCGGATGCATGCGGCCTCACAGGAGGAGGTGACTGGGCTGAAGGCGACAGTGGATCGTCTCAACGGCGAGCTGGAGAAGGCGAAGAGAGAACTGGCCGCCAAGGTAGCCGAGCTTGCGGATGCTGACAAGACGACTGCGGGGTTGAAGGAGCAGTTAAAGGTGATCGAGACTGATCCCTACCTTAATGTGGAATACGTCGGCGAGTTCGCCTACTATATGGCGTACGCCGACGCTATCCATGCCGCCAAGAAGGTAGGGATCTAGGTCGGCCCTATGATGGAAACCTTCAAGGCCTACGTACTCGAGCATCCCCTGCAGTCGGATTTCTCCCTGCCGATCCTCGACCTCACCGACTTAGGGATTGATATGAGCTGGTATCCGTTTCCGGATAAACTTATTTATCCTGAAGCCGGTGAGGAAGCGCGCGCCGATCCGCCTGCTGGGGGCGAAGGCCAGTCGGGGGCGGCCTGAGTGATGGTGGAGCTGTTTTGTTTTCCTTTGCTTGTAATTTTCTATTTTTCTCTTGTATTGCCTTCAGGCTTGAATGTACAAACTTTTCGAATGGAATAAAATACTTCTTCTTCGCATCTGATTCTTTACATGTACGATCGCCTCTTCTGAATGTTTGCATATGAATTTATACAAGTGTTTACATAATTGCACCTGATGCTTTGTTTGTACGATCGACTGTTTGAATGTTCCGCACCGCTTCGATTTTATGCATTGGTACACTTGAAAATTCTTACTTGTAAATTTCTTGAACAAAACCGATCGTCATGTGTGTGTTTGAACGAAGCCGATTGTGTATGGTCCCTTCCTCCCGATGGCATTTAGGAATAGCTCCACTTTGCCCCTTGTTTTTGTTTACTTAGTGTAAGTAAGGGGACAAAAATAGTGTGTTTGGTGAGCTATCTTTAGTTTTGCCGATTCTTCGAGGGAGGTCGACTGTTTCGACTCTGAGTAACCACGCACGGTTGTGGAGTTCGATGGACCGACCTCCATAACCGTGTCTTTGTGTGCGAGGGACATTCCATCTGTAGGTCTGCCTCGTGACTCACTTTATTGTTAGGGTCCTCCATTAGGCTGCGCCCGCCTTGTGTTTAAATGAAAGGCGAGCGGTCTTGGTCTGGAGGAGTCCTTTCACGGGGCGTCGTCGGTTTATTTGACTCCACGTTCGCGGCTTGTTAGCACTTTTCTACCTCGGTTCGCCATGTTAGATGGCGACCCTCGACGGTATACGTTGTGACGGGGTAGGGACGCGTCGCCTTGTCCGGGTATATCATGTTAGATGATGTACTTTTGAGGGCGCGCGAGTGTGTCCACAGATTTATTTGGAGGGTCCTTCGGCTACGCTCGCCTCATATTTAAACGAAGGGCGAGCGATCGCAGCCCAAAAGAACCTTGCATGGACGAAGCTGTCGGTTCCATCGACCTCCAGGACCATGGCTGCACTTTTCTACCTCGGATCGCCATGTTGAATGACGATCCTCGACGGTATACGTTGTGGTTGGGGGGCGATCGCTTGCATAGGTCTGTCAGGTTAGACGACGACCTCTTGTAGGGCGAGCAAATCGTCCTCTCTTTAGTTTTTTGTTTTCGTTGGGGCGAATCATATAGATGGGATAGGAAAATCTCATTATACTCTTTGTATATTGGGTAACTGAATACAGAGTTTTCACTGGTAGTATTTCTTCAAATGTACGGCGTTCCAGGGATATTGGTCCGGAGTGCCGTCCAGGTGTTCAAGTTCATAGGCTCCCCTAGTTAGCCATTTAGATATTCTGAAGGGGCCTTCCCAATTCGGGCCACAGACTCCTGTGTGGGTCTGGACCTTTTTGAGGACTAGGTCGCCCACTTGGAACCATCTTTCCTTGACCTTCGAATTGAAGAACTTCTCGGATCTCCTTTTGTGGATTGTGTTCTTCATTTCCGAGGTCAGTCGCCGTTCTTCGGGCATGTCCAAGTCGATTCGTCGGGCCACATCATTGTCCGTCGTCATATCTTGTTCAGTTTGGTGGCTGATGATGGCGATCTCCAAAGGGATCACTGCTTCTGTTCCGAAGGCGAGGGCGAATGGGGTTTCGCCGGTTAAGTTTTGGGTCATCGTTCGATATGACCACAAAACATCTGGAAGCTCGCTCGCCCATCGTCCTTGTCTAGATTCGAGTCGTGCTTTGATCGTGTGTTTGAGGATTTTGTTTACAGCCTCTACCTGCCCGTTCGTCTGAGGGTGGTAGGGGGGGCGAGAACAACTTTTTGATTCCCCACTTCTCGCAGAATTGCATGACTTCTAAACCATCGAACTGCTTTTCATTGTTGGAGATGATAGCCTGGGGTAGACCGAACCGGCATATGATGTTCATCCAAATGAACTTGATTACTTGCTCTTGGCCGATCTTGTTGAGTGGCTCGGCCTCAGCCCATTTTGTGAAATAATCGACCCCTACGATGGCAACTTACAGCCCCCTGGCGCCGTCGGCAAGGGACCTATAAGGTCGATGCCCCATTGGGCGAATGGCCATGGGCTGTACATTGAGGTGAGCTTCTAGGGGGAAAGCTTGATGTTTGGGCCCATCACTTGACACTTGTGACACGATCTGGCATAGGCGATCGCATCTTTTTGTAGTGTAGGCCAGAAAAAACCTTGTCTGGTCGTTTTGTGGATGAGAGCTCGCCCGCCAGCATGGTTTCCACAGATCCCATCATGGATCTCGACTAAAACGAGCCGGCCTTCCTCCGGCGTAATGCACTTGAGGAGAGGGAGGCTAAAGCTAAATTGTAAAGCCGGTCGTCTAATAGGGTGTATCTGGTCGCACGGAGCTGAAGTTGGCGAGCTTTGATACGGTCGTCGGGGACCGTTCCGTCCTTTAAGTATTTAATGAACGGAGTCATCCAGTTCTCTTCGGCGATGGTAACTGTGGTAACCAGGTTTCTGTCGATCGCCGGCTTTGCTGATTTTGTGATTTGGATGTTCGAGAAATCAGCCGCCCCATCTGGTGATGCCAGTTTGGATAGGGCGTCGGCCTGGGAATTGTGCTCTCTCGGGACTTGTTCGATTAGCACTTTCTCAAATTTCTTGCACATTTCGGCGACCAATTCTTGGTATTTGACCATCTGTTCGCCGCGCGCCTCATATTCTCCCTTGACTTGGTTCACGACCAAGAGGGAGTCCATGAAGATGTGGAGACGGCGAACGTCCAGGGCGAGGGCTAGATCGAGCTCGCCTACCAAGGCTTCATACTCGGCTTCATTGTTGGTTGCGCGAAACCCGAAACGCACAGCATTTGTGAAAATTTGTCCGTCGGGGCTAATGAGGACAATCCCTGCCCCTGCTCGCGAGTTTGTTGCCGAGCCATGCACGTACAGCTTCCAAGCAGGGCGGCCGACCTGGGTCGGACTGTGAGGGAATGTTAATTCCACCACGAAGTCCGCCAGAGCCTAGCCTTTCATCGCCGTGCGAGGAGCGTACGTGATACTGTATTGGGCGATCTCCATTGACCACTTGAGGATTTGCCCGTTGGTGTCTGTACGGTGTAGAACTTGCCTTAGAGGGAGAGTCGTCAGAACCTCCTTTTATGTTCGAAGAAATAGGCCCTTAGCTTGCGAACACTCATGACTAGAGCGTAGGCGATCTTCTCCAGAGGCGTGTATCGCGTTTCTGCGTCATGGAGCGCTTGGATAATGAAGTATATCGGCAAGTGGACTTGCCCTTCTGCCCGCACTAATACAGCACTCAGCGCGACATCTAAGGCCGCTAGGTAAAGAAATAGATTTTCGCCGGGGATCGGCTTTGCCAGGATCTGGGGGTTAGATAGATATTCCTTGATTTTGGCGAACGCTATCTGACTCTCCTTCGTTCATGCGAACTTTTTGTTCTTTATGGTCGCGAAGAATGGCTTGCTTTTATCCCCGAGCCGAGATATGAATCGGTTTAGGGCAGCTAGACAACCTGTGAGGCATTGCACTTGCTTGACATTCCGTGGCTCTTGCATGTCTAGGATTGCCTGGATCTTGGTGGGGTTCGCCTCGATCCCCCTTTGGCTCACGATGTGCCCCAGGAATTTTCCGGAGCTCACCCCGAAGTTGCATTTCTTGGGGTTCAGCTTCATGTTGAACTTATCGAGGATGGCGAATGTCTCGGCAAGGTCATTCAGGTGATCTTCCTTTTTGAAGCTTTTGACCACGATGTCCTAAATGTAGACCTCCATGGTCTTGCCGATCTGGTTGGCGAACATCCCGTTGACTAGCCATTGGTAGCTCGCCCCTGCATTCTTCAGACCGAATGGCATCCGGACCTAAAAGTATATGTCTTTTTCCGTGTGGAATGATGTGTGTTTTGTGTCTTTCTCCGCCTTGGGGATATGATGGTACCCGGCGAAGGCATCCATGAATGACATCATTTCGCAGCCTGCTGTGCTATCGACCAAGTGGTCAATATGAGGCATCGGAAAGTGATCTTTTGGACATGCCGCGTTGAGTTCGGTGAAGTCAATGCATAACCTCCAGGAGTTGCTCGGCTTTTTGACGAGCACCGCATTGGCTACCCACTGTGGCTCGTCTGTAGATACTCCGATTAGTTTGTTATCGAGTATCTTTTTGACTTCTATATCGAGCGCCGCGTACTTCTCCGGACCGAATTTTTTACATTTCTTGTGAACAGGCTTCCTTGCTGGGTCGATCTTTAAATAGTGGTAGGCGTATTCAAGACTTATGCCGACCATATCTTGCTGCGACCAAGCAAAGACTCCGATGTTCTTACGTAGTAAACTGATCAAATCTTCCTTTAACTCAAGACCGACGTTTGCGCCGATCTGTACTTCCCGCTCCGGGCGAGCCGGATCTACTGTTACACTTTCCAACTCTTCGATGGGGACGGTCGCTTCTCATTTGGAATGATTTCCGGACTCGATCCTCGGATCGATGTCGAGGCTTGGCTCGAAACCGATCCTTAGCTCGATGTCGACCGCTAAGCGATGTGAGATGGCGTCCTCTGAGTCGGGTTGGTACGAGGTACTTGGCTCGTCGATCTCCATGGGTTGATTGTCGATCGTCTCAATGTTACAAATAGCATGGGAAGTATTGAAAGAAGTTACGACACAGGAGTAATTCAAACATTTCTTAGCCATTAGTTGGTCCCTTTTTACAGTACCGACTGTCCGATCGGTAGTGGGGAATTTGATACTGTTAGGCGTATTTTTATACACTTATTTATCATTATTTTGTATTATTTTGGCGAGTAAATTTGCATAAATGAGCTTTTAATGCCCTATTCTTGTATGTCTGGCAGGAAATTGGAGTCCGGAAGCTAAAACGAGGCAAAATGGGCGAAAACGGCGAATTTTGGCCTGGGGCCCCGACACAAGGAAAGTGGGCCGCGGCACACGAAGACACCCATCAAGTCCCGAACCTACTGTACCCTGAGCCGCGGCACAAGGATGCTGAGCCGCGGCCCAGGAGGAAAAATCTGTGCCCAGGCTTCCCGCTGAGTGCCGTGAGCCGCGGCCCACGGGGCGGTTTTGACAGAAAGTGCCGCGTTTCTGGGCTGTTTTGGAGCCTGTTCTCGACCTAATTACACGGACGCATTTTTGAGGCAAAAGAGGATTATAAATAAGGGGTTTAAGGTCATAATTATGATCGGGGAGTCTTGGAATCAGAGGATCGATTATCATCAAGGAGAAAAAGCAGAAGACACCAAGAGCAGAGGGCGGAAGCCAGAAGAACGGAGGAATCCGAGTCTTCATCTGCGTTTGATTTCATGCGTTCATTCATTAATTCTGTATTTTTATCTTTTGGCATGTCAGGCTAAAACCCTGTTCTAGGATTTTGATGAAACCTAAGTTTTGACGGATTTGCTTTTGATTATCTATATAATTCCCTTTTCTATTGAGTTTTCCAAATTAATTTTAATGCTTTCAATTGTCTGGCCAATAAGTGGATTGTTTTAATTGCGCAACTCGAATCGGGAGAGGAGAGTTGGTGAGGAACTATTGGTGAGAACCGTTTTATCTTGTGAGATAGGAATATACTCATAGGAACTACGTGGCCTTTTGAGGATTTTGTGCTTTTTGCCTATTGTCGAATTAATTCACCTAGGGATAGAGTACTTTATTCGCCTTTAGAAAACTCTATTGACCTCGGGAGAGGCGGTAGAGTATTTTAGCAATCTTCGCCTTCAATAAATTGGGGAAATCATTAACTTCAGATAATCGAGAGTAAATTCGGATAAACCGAGGTGGATTCAAAATCCTAGACTTATTCATCATTTGATTTTCTTTCTTCAAGCGATCGTTTTTACTGTTAGTTCTTTTATTGGTTTTATTTAGTTATTAATTGCAACCCAAATTTCGACTGTTCAAATAAAATTAGAATACATAAAAATTGGTACTTAGTGATTCAGTCCTCGTGGGAGCGATACTCACTCATCACTTTATTACTTGTCTACGATAACGTGTACTTGCGTTAACGAAATATCGCAACAAGTTTGAACTTTTTTATTTATTATTTTTGTGTAGTTTTATTTATTTGTTTTTCCTTCCAGGATTGTTCGGTTAGTGCATGAGAAAATTCGGTAACAAAGGACTATTACCTTTGGATACCGAACTCGAGCGCACTCTTCGAAGAAGCAAAAAGGAGAAACGAGAGCTGCCGACAACAGTCACCATGGCCGATAACACGGGAAATCACGAAGCAGAAAACCCCATGGTGCAAGCTCAACCGGCACTAGCACTTCGCGATTATGCTATGCCGCAAATCAACGCGAACTTTTCGGGGATTCGGCGTCCTACAATTCAGGCGAACAACTTCGAAATCAAGGCTGCTATAATTCAGATGGTACAAGCGAGCCAGTTCTGTAGATTGCCGAATGATGACCCCAATGCACACATTGCATCTTTTCTCCATATTTGTGACACGTTCAAGAACAATGGTGTCACCGATGATGCCATCCATCTAAGGCTTTTCCCTTTCTCTTTGAGGGACAAAGCAAAATTTTGGTTAAACTCTTTATCGCCAGGCTCGATCACGACATGGGCAGAATTAGCGCAAGCCTTCCTTGCTAAATTCTTCCCACCTTCGAAGACGGCGAGGTTACGGAACGAAATTACCACTTTTGGTCAATTTGATATGGAGTCGCTTCACGAGGCGTGGGAGCGATACAAAGATTTGCTAAGGATATGCCCACATCACGGCCTACCGGACTGGCTGCAAATTCAGACGTTCTATAATGGATTGAGTGCCTCTACACGCACTCTCGTGGATGCAGCCGCTGGAGGAGCCTTAATAGGAAAAATGATGACTGAAGCACACTCTTTGTTGGAAGCTATGGCCGCAAATGCTTATTAATGGCCATCTGAACGAGTAAATCCGAAGCGAGTCATGGAAATCTCGAATAATGATCCGATCTCTACATTGTCGGCCCAAGTCGCAGCGCTAGCTCAACAACTTCAGGCATTTTCGCATGCTCCTTCCCCCGTTACCATTGAATCGTGTAATTGGTGTAACGGATCTCACCCTAGCGCGGAATGTCAAGTTGGAAATCCTTTCGAGCAGCCCCAAATTGAACAAGATCAGTTCGTAGGGAACGGGAACCGGCAAAATAACCCGTACTCCAACTCTTTTAATCAAGGATGGCGAAATCACAAAAACTTTTCATGGAAGAACGGGCAACCTTTAAAACCTCCACAAGCTCAATTCACACAGCCCCCACAGCAGCCCCCTCAATCACAAAAGGTATCCGTGGAAGATGCTCTTACTCAATTGGCAGCTAACACGAGCCAATTCATGACCCGCACGGAGACTACCCTTCAAAATCATTCCGCCTCCATCCGAAACTTGGAAGCCCAGATGGGGCAGATTGCAAGTCTATTGTCCTCTCGACCTCAAGGTGCATTACCCAGCGCAACCGAATTAAATCCCAAGGAAAACGTGCAAGCAATCGAACTACGAAGTGGAAAGGAGTTGAAAGTGCAGCCGATCAATGACAAGGACAAAATCGAGCAAAGTGAGAAAGAAAAAAGACGAGGTGCCTAAGCCAAAGGCAGTGTCGACTACTCAGCCCACTCCTCAAATTCCATTCCCACAGCGTTTGCAGAAGCAAAAATTAGACAAGCAATTTTCCAAGTTCCTCGACGTCTTCAAGAAGCTACACATAAACATTCCATTTGTCGACGCGTTGGAGCAAATGCCGAGTTATGTAAAATTCATGAAAGAAATCTTGTCAAATAAAAGGAAACTCGAGGAGTATGAGACAGTCGCATTGACGGAGGAGTGCAGCGCTATTCTTCAGAAAAAGCTTCCGCCAAAATTGAAGGATCCGGGAAGTTTTAATATACCTTGCACTATAGGAAATCTGAGTTTTGATAGAGCGTTATGTGATCTCGGGGCCAACATTAATCTGATGCCTCTCTCTATTTTCAAGAAGCTTGGAATTAGAGAAGCAAAACCTACTACGGTCTCCTTACAATTAGCTGATAGATCCATTAAATATCCGAGGGGAGTGATAGAGGACGTCTTAGTAAAGGTTGATAAATTCATCTTTCCGGCCGATTTCATTGTGCTTGACATGGAGGAGGACCACGACATCCCAATTATCTTGGGAAGACCATTTTTGGCAACTGGCCGAACTTTAATCGACGTGGAAAAAGGGGAACTAACTCTAAGGGTTCAAGACGAGCACGTCACTTTTCAAGTATTTAAATCCTTTCCATGTCCAGGTGGTGTTGAGAAGAGCTCGCGAATTGAAAGTGTGGATACTGTTGCGAAAGACACACATCGGAAGAATCGTCGGTCGAAAAATTCAGAATCCGTTTCAGAGGGTCCGAATTTTATGAAAAATGTAGAACGAGTCACATATCTCAAGCATGTGGACCTGCCATCATCATCAACCGTTCATCCACCAATGAAAAATTCCGATGCTGTCATAAGTTTGTTCAAGAAAAAGGAAAATAAGCCGGACGTAAAACGGGTGCCTAGTCATTTGGAAAAGGGGTGTTTCGGAAAGTTATTTTCGTCAAAACCTTTTCGCAAACAACATTGGGTGTCCAACCCAAAAATCGGATCGTTAAGGACCAATGGTCAAAATTTTAAAACACACATTAACGGTTCGATGGACGGGGTGGAGTTCAAATGGACTTTGCGAAAAGTGAACTGAATTTTTCAATAGGTCCGGCTGAAGACTATAAACTTAGCGCTTCTCGGGAGGCAACCCGAGTTTTAGTAGTAGATTTTTGTTTTTCAGTATTTTCATGCAATTTTGAATATTTATTTTTCATCATTTTTGCTTTGATTTGCTTATCCCTCTCGTTCTTGATGTGTTCCTTTGAGAATTCTGTGCAGAAAAAGTCCCAGGGCAAAAATTTATGCCTAAGCCGCGGCACAAGGATTGTGATCCGCGGCACACACAAGTCAAAAAATAAGGCTAAACTTGCTGTACTCTGTGCCGCGGCACAACCTTACTGAGCCGCGGCACACTTGATCGCTGATCCGCGGCACGCTGCTTCTGAGCCGCGGCACACAAGATGCACCAGATATGCCCAGGACACTGTACTCTGTGCCGCGGGCATATCTGGTGCATCTTGTGTGCCACGGATCAGAAGCAACGTGCCGCGGCTCAGCGATCAAGTGTGCCGCGGCACAGACCAAGTGAGCCGCGGCACATCGACACTCTGAGCCGCGGCACCCGCATTTTGAGCCGCGGCACATGGCGACATAACATCCACGCCCAGGATGCTGTACTCTGGGCCGCGGCTCACTTAAGCTGTGCCGCGGCCCCCGTTCGGAATTTGAACAGCCCAGGTAGCTTTATAACATGCATTCGGCCGACACCCAAGGTACACTCTTTCCTCTTCCTTTGCACAGCAATCGGCCGACCCTTCTCCCCTTCGTTTTTTTTTTCATTCTTCAAATGTACTCAAGGTAATTCTCAATCCCTTGTATGAATTGCTTCATGAATGGCAAAAGGAGATGTTGTTCTTCAATTGTTGATTAATTATATTGTTAGTTTTTCCTTTTTCAAAATTTTATCAAGAATGGAGTTGGGAATATGAAGTTGTTGATTGATCATGGATGTTTTCTGTCGATGAATTGTTATTGTTTTTTATGTTGTTTGTCACGAGGATCGATTGAAGATGTAGTTTTTGGGGATTTAAGGAAGCTATAGTCATATTTGTTCTTCAATTAAAAGTATGCACTCAAGGTGTTTGATGAAATTCCTGAATGAAATTTTTCTTTGTTAAGTCAATGTTTTGAATCTATGTGCAACAAACTCGTTTCTGGATTTACAGCAACCCCAACCTTTACGACAATTTTAAATGTAGAATGCTCAATTTCAATTTTCTCTCACGGTGGTGCTAGCTCGTTAAATTCTTGATTCATGTTTAGATATCCTTAGCCGAGTAATGTCATTCTCATTTTTGCTTAAGTAAGTAAACTCCGGTGTTTAACGTTTCAGGAACTCGCTATGGCTAGAACCAAAAAGCTGAGTAAAAGGGCCAGGACTCAGTCGTCCCCCACACGAGGGGAAACTTCGCATAGTCGAGCCGAGTCGGAGGCTCACCAATTTTCTGACCCGGAGATCCATAAAATCTTCAACGAGAAGATTCGCCCTCGACCTCTGATCCTGGAGAGGGGATTCACCCCAGCCCCCCAAGACGGGGAACTTCTGACCATGATTGATGAGATGGGGTGGGCCCGTTTTGCTGCACCTCCCGAGCCGGCGGTGATATCTATTGTGCAGGAGTTTTATGCGAGCGCTTTGTTAAAGCACATTCGGGCGGGGCAGATGATACAGCAGTTAGATACTCGGACTCAGGTCATAGTCCGAGGCATTACGGTGGATTTTTCAGTAGCTACTATTCGGAGGTTATTTGGGCTGCCTGTGGTTGATGAGACGGCTTATACGCGAGTTATGGGTAGCCTCACGAAGGAGGCTCTGCTTGAGACTCTTACACAGCCCGACTCCGACTGGGAGAGGCGCCCCCCGGCTTCTTCCACCTTCTACTTTAAGAGCTCGCGCCTCAGTCGGTTTGGGCGAGCCTGGTTGTACTTCATCTGCGCACATATAGATCCCACCTCGCAGATCCGATCTGTTTTTCTCTCTCGAGCCCGTACATTATATGATATCACCTCCGGGCTGCGATTCGATGTGGCCCCTCTGCTGGTCCGATCTATCTTCCAGTGTATTCAGGGAGGGGCCAAGACGGGGTTGAAGCACCCCTCTCTTATCTGCGCTCTGTGCCGGCAGTCGGGGATGACGTGGTCGGACGACGAGCCGATGTTAGCTCCCCAGGGCCCGATCGACCATCACATCATTTCACATTTCGACAAGTGGGGAGGAGCACCAGCACACGCTCGAGGGCGAGGATTTCTACTTGATGAGGCACACGAGCAGTCCCCCGATCCTCTTCTTCTGACGCAGGGGCAGAGGGAGTCCAGCCCGCCGCTCGACAGAGAGCACTTGCAGGCGATGTTCGACGGGCTGAGAGAGGATATGAGGAGAGAGAGAGAGGAAGTGAGGAGAGAGAGAGCCTTCTGGCTGCACTGAGAGAGGAGCCGGACGGAGAGGGAGAGCATCATTGCTGCCGTCCGAGATGAGATGCGAGAGCAGGCCCGCCGGGCCAACCGGCGTGAGACGAGGCACTTGGCAGCGAGGGATGCCTACCACCAGGAGCACCTTGCTGCATGGACGGCCCACATCATGCACCTGGATGGGCCATTCATTCCACCTGTTCGGCCAGCCACACCACCCTCCTCGCCGGACGACGCCGACACCAGTTCGTGAGCAGACTGTAGGGGAGTACTTGACCTTCTTCTATTATTGCATATTATATTTCGTCCATTGAGGTCAATGTACGTCCTAAGTTTGGGGGGGATTTACTTTTTGTCGCTATACTTATTGCTGTACTTATTCGTTTGCACTTTTGTTATTTTTAGTTATATTTTTGTTGCTAGCCTTGCTTGTCGTGTTTTTAACTGCATTCGTGAATTTTTCGTGTTTCTTTGTGTGTAAAACTGATGTTACGATTCTGATTTCTCTCTGAAGAAACAGTTGAGTTTTAGTGAGTTGCAGTCAGCGTTATCTGTTTCTGTTAAGTCATCATTTAGGTCCGAAATTTTTTCGTTTTTGTAAAAATATTAGCAGATAAGAAAGTAGACATACGTGTTTTCAAATCGCCGTCTATACGATTGGTTACATTTTTTCCAATAGCTAGTCGTCCAGTAACATAAGTCGTGTGGGCACCTAATTTGAGTTTAGAGTTGGACAGTTTTTCCCAAAAGTCGAGATATTATTTGTTCTATGACGGGAATTCTAGTAACCGGGGGTATTCACGTGACCCATTGTTTACTCTCGCGTAAAACGATGACCCTGATTAGACTAGTGGGTTAGAGATTTTGCATGTGCCGATGATGGGGAGCCTAGTAACTGGGGGTATTCCCGTGACCCGTTGTTTACTCTCGCGTAAAACAGCGACCTTGAATCGGACATGCGAGAATAGCTATTCGAGTTGTTTCTCCGCTGTGGAGGGGAACTTAGTAACTAGAAGCATCCATGTGCCCCATGAGTGTCTTTTACGTCAAACGGTTCCCCAACACATGAGAATGGAATTCCACCCTAGGATTATCCCGATGAAACATCCCGAGATCCGAACCTAGTGGTCAACTCGAATCAATTTATTGATCGTATATAAGGGAATACTGTCCGAGGGTTATATTTGTTGTGGAAACTCTTGAATATTTTGCCACTAGACTGTGGGATTGGGCGAGTTAGCTCGTTTATTTTAACCCTTCATATGGGCGGTCGATTAAATTCACACTTGTTAATCTTTGAGCTGGATTTTCTTCATGAACGATTGATTAGGACTGAAATTAGTTACTTTGTGGAATCAGTGTCCTGAACGTGGCTCACTATTACAATACTTGTATTATTCTTTGAGATTTTCAGGATAGTATTGATTAGGTTGAGCACTATGAGTTGCACGATTATTCACGATATTCTTTTGTTTGAAATTGATTATTTTTGCTTGAGGACAAGCAAAGGCTCAAGTTTAGGGGTATTTGTTAGGCGTATTTTTATACGCTTATTTATCATTATTTTGTATTATTTTGGCGAGTAAATTTGCATAAATGAGCTTTTAATGCCCTATTCTTGTATGTATGGCAGGAAATTGGAGTCCGGAAGCTAAAACGAGGCAAAACGGGCAAAAACAACCAATTTTGGCCTGGGGCCGCGGCACAAGGAAAGCGGGCCGCGGCACACGAAGACACCCAACAAGTCCCGAACCTACTGTACCCTGAGCCGCGGCACAAGGATGCTGAGCCGCGGCCCAGGAGGAAAAATATGCGCCCAGGCTTCCCGCTGAGTGCCGTGAGCCGCGGCACAGATTAAGTGAGCCGCGGCCCACGGGGCGGGTTTGACAGAAAGTGCCGCGTTTCTGGGCCGTTTTGGAGCCTGTTCTTGACCTAATTATATGGACGCGTTTTTGAGGCAAAAGAGGATTATAAATAAGGGGTTTGAGGTCATAATTAGGATCGGGGAGGCTTGGAATCAAAGGATCGATTATCATCAAGGAGAAGAAGCAGAAGACACCAAGAGCAGAGGGCGGAAGCCATAAGAACGGAGGAATCCGAGTCTTCATCTGCGTTTGATTTCATGCGTTCATTCATTAATTCTGTATTTTTATCTTTTGGCACGTCAGGCTAAAACCCTGTTCTAGTATTTTGATGAAACCTAAGTTTTGACGGATTTGCTTTTGATTATCTATATAATTCCCTTTTCTATTGAGTTTTCCTAAAAAATTTTAATGCTTTCAATTGTTTGGCCAATAATTGGATTGTTTTAATTGCGCAACTCGAATCGGGAGAGGAGAGTTGGTGAGGAACTATTGGTGAGAACTGTTTTATCTTGTGAGATAGGAATATACTCATAGGAACTACGTGGCCTTTTGAGGATTTTGTGATTTTTCCCTATTGTTGAATTAATTCACCTAGGGATAGAGTGCCTTATTCGCCTTTATAAAAATCTATTGACCTCGGGAGAGGCGGTAGAGTATTTTAGCAATCTTCGCCTTCAATAAATTGGGGAAATCATTAACTTCAGATAATCGAGAGTAAATTCGGATAAACCGAGGTGGATTAAAAATCCTAGACTTATTCATCATTTGATTTTCTTTCTTTATGCGATCGTTTTTACTGTTAGTTCTTTTATTGGTTTTATTTAGTTATTAATTGCAACCCAAATTTCGACTGTTCAAATAAAATTAGAATACATAAAAATCGGTACTTAGTGATTCAGTCCTCGTGGGAACGATACTCACTCATCACTTTATTACTTGTCTACGATAACGTGCACTTGCGTTAACGAAATATCGCAACAGATACAGTAAAAGAAAGAAGAGGCGACCGCCTCGAAGGTTTCTAGAAGTGGGCGACCTAGGAACCCATTATAGATGGTGGGCCTATCTATGATTACAAAGTTTAGGTTCCTAGTAATCCTAACCATGGGATCATAGTAACATATTAGCTCGACAGAGAGCTTGATCCTTCCATAGTCTTGGACTGTGCTGTCGCCGAACCCTTGGAGCACGATGTCGAATGGCTTGATGAACTTGGTTAGGTTGCCGAGCTGGTTGAGATCGGATTTGAATATGATGTTGCGAAAGCTCCCATTGTCAACCAGCATGCGGTCGACCATTTTCCCAAGGATACATGCAGAGATCACCAATGCATCCTCTTTGGGGCACTGCACTCCCTCCCTATCCTTGTTGGAGAAGGTGATGAGCGCATCTTTGGAGATGGTCGGCTCTGGGGGTACCACGAAATGGACCCCGGCGAACGCCCTCAGTTCGGCCTTCCGCTTTCTGTTCTACATGGTGGAAACCGAGGAAAGTCCTTCAAGGCATCCACCTCCCGCCTGAAGCATATTGATCCGGCCGCCAGGGTTGATCGTAGGGATTGATTCGTCAGAATACTCCGGCTCGTTCTGCTCGATCCTAGCGACCGGATTGGGAGGGATTCCATCGTTCTGTCGGCCAATTTGTCTTCCTCGAACAGTCTCCAGAGTTGTCTGAGGAGGTCGCGGCACTGGCTGGTGTTGTGGCCGGGACTCTTGTGGTAGGCACAAAATTTGCTGTAGTCTAAATGACCGTGGTCCCTTACCGGCCTCGGTTTGCTAAGCCATTCGCGCCCTTTGATGGCATTGTAAATGTGGGCCAGAGATAGGTTGAGGTTGCGGAGGAGGTGAACCTCCACATCCTCGAAAGCTTTGAATTCTCCGGGTGGCTTCACAATCGTCTTTCTGGGCTTGGCGATCGTCTTTCGCGGGATGGAAGATGGCACCTTCCCTTCCCCGGCAGATCCTTCGCTTAAGCGAAGGGTGAGCATCCTCTGCCTAGCTAGAAAATCAGCGGCCCTGACGCGGAAGATCGCGTAGGTCGGGGTGATGTCCTTCGTGACGTGCCTGAACATGGGCGAATGGCCATAGAATCCCCCTAGGACCGAGTAGAGAGCGAGCTCGTCGCTAATAGGCTCGCCGGTGAGGACTATTTCATCCACCCGGTCGATGTAGTCTTCATCGGGCTCGTTCTTCCCCTGTCTGATTTTCATCATGCGGTGGGGGCCTTCGGGCCGAGAAACTTTGGCGGCGAAATACGACGTGAAGTCGTTCGCCAGATTCTCGAAACAGTTGATCGAGCGAGGTGGGACTGAGATGTACCACCTATGGGCGAGGTCGCCCAATGTCAACGGGAACATCCGGCATTTCGTTGCGTCCGACGCCCACATCCAGTCATGTAAATCCGAAACTTGCTCAAATGGGTCTCTGGATCCGATCTCCCCCCGTATAGAGGTGTTTGAGGAGGAGCGATCTTTGGTTGAACGGGGGCGAGCTCGATTTGGACCGTGAGCAGTTCACTCGGTCCGGCGAGCGATCTCTTGGCGCCTGCCCTAGTTTCTAGGAGCGCCTTGATTTCGTCGAGCTGGCGCTGCATGGCGTCCATCACTGTAGCCTGACTGCTTGCTGATTGACTCTCGGAGCGGGATACAAGGCGATCATGTACTGATCTCCTTGCCCTATGCTAGGTGACGAGTTCTCCGCCATCGGGCTCAATTCTTGGGCGAGCGGGGGCCCGTTGGCTGGCTTGTCTTCTGGGGTCGGATATGCCGAACTCCTGGTGACGGATTCAGACTACGATGTCTCCCGGCTGGGGCCTGAATGCCCGGGGCGCCCTGAGGGATCGCTCCCTAGGCGGCTGAAGATGGAATCGTCCCGCCTTACGAGAGCCTTTTCCTGCGGCTCGGGGCTTTCTGACGATTTCACGACGTACAACCCCTTAATCTTCCGCTTGCCTGATGGAGTAATGGTGGGCGAGTCGCATGCCCTCCGTCGCTCCCTGAGGATGGCCATTGCCTCCTCAATCTGTTCTACATTCTGGAACTGATCGAGTGAGAGTTTGGGTCCATCCCTCAGGGGCAGTAGTGAGAGTCTAGCGTCGCCGCGGTCGCCTTCCGCCGTTGGTTGAGATTCGGTCTGGGCCGGAATGAGAGGTCCGACAGATCGCAGGGTGGCTCTTTTTTAGGTCGTGGCGGATGTCATGTTTTTGAAGGTTTTCTTTGAAGAACAGTGAGTGTTTCTTAAAGTATATGCATCGTAGAACAGTGAGTGTTCTTCGAGACGGTTGGAATAAAAATGAAGGTTAAGATTTCCCCTTCCTCTAGCGCCAATTGTTGTTACCCAAAATATTATCCGGAGATGATATTGCTGGAATGGTCGAGTAACAAACAAATGCGAGAACACTTCCGTGGGAAAGTAAATAACACAAGATTTGCCGGGGTTGTTAGTCCCGGGCTTGAATGCTCTCGCGAGATGTTATTAATACAAATACTTTGGAGTAGAAATATTAATGTAAGAATACTATTACAATGAGTGTAAAGATTCTAGTTATATTAGCTATAGAGCGTGAAGATTGCCGGAAGAACCAGATATGAAGCTTTGTGAGTTCTTGCTTTTTGGTGTTCTGTATATGCGAATGAATATTACTGTGTATGTGTATGTATTCGTAAGATGAGTCCAGCGTTCTCTCTGTGCGTTTTTCACTGTTTTTTGGCCACTGTTGGAGGCCTCCTATTTATAGGAGAAAAGGTTGTTGGGTCTTCTCCGGCGATCGCGGGCGACCGCTGTTTTCTATATTAGAATAAGGTGGGAGATCGTCCCGTCACGTGGGACTATTCCCTTAAAGTCCGAGGTTGCTGCTGGCAGCCAGCTGTGAGAGCCAATGGGGAGCCTGCACGCGTCCTGAGTCGCTGTCTGGGGAGGACCTACTTTGTACCTTTCGGCGGGCTGTCGGTAGGTGTGAGGTTGGTGACAGGCTAGGGTCAAAGGCCTTATCTTGCGGCGCCTTTTGCGGATATGCATGTGGGTCTTCCTCCGAGATTCGGTCTTCGAAGACTCTAATGGGTGTCGGATTCACACGTGGCACGGGACGATCGTCTACGGTCGGACATTATAGGCGATCGCCAGATGTCAACAGACGATCATCTTGGACGTCAATCGCTAGGCGCTTGCCCAACATCTGTCTTCTATGGCTGGCTCCTGACCATCATGTCGATCGCCATCGAGGCGTATTAATTGTCGCATAACATACATGAGTACCGAGTTTGTTGAGTTCTTAAAAGAACTAGGAATAGTGTCACAATTCACTCCTCCAGCTACTCCATAATTAAATTTTGTATCAGAAAGAAGAAACCGAACCTTGTTGGTCATGGTTCGCTCCATGCTTAACTATACTTATCTACCGATTTATCTGTGGGGTCATGCACTTCTTACTTCTACGCATATCTTGAACAAATGTCCTTCTAAATCCATTCCTAAGACTCCACATGAGATGTGTAGAGGTAGAAAACCAAGTCTTAATCACATTAGGATTTGGGGATGCCCTGCTTATGTCAAGAAGACTAAAGTAGAGAAATTGGAAGCGAGGTCTGTGAAAGGTCGTTTCATAGGATATCCAGGGGATACCATGGGATATCTATTCTACATGCACAAAGATCATAGGATCATCGTTGCTTTACAAGCAAACTTCTTCGAAGATGAGTTCATTCAGGAAGGAGGAGCAGGTAGAAACATTTATTTGGAAGAAATAAAAGAAAAACCAAATGAGACACCTGTGCAAGATATTAGAACCGAATCTTCTGAAATACAAACACAACCTCACAAGTCTAGTAGAATTTCTCAATTACCTGAGAGGTATGTCTATCTGCATCAAGAGGAACTGGGTGTTCATGAGATGACAGAAAGTAGTCATGAGAATGATCCTTCTACATACGACCAAGCGATGGTAGATGTTGACTCCGCCAAGTGGCAAGAAGCTATGGAAGTTGAGATAGACTCGATGCATGCTAATCAGGTCTGGACTTTAGTAGATCGCCCTAAAGGCCTGGTGTCTATTGGAAACAAATGGATCTATAAAAGAAAGACTTATGGAGATGGCAAGGTTGATACCTATAAGGCCAGGCTCGTGGCAAAGGGTTATTCCCAAAGAGAAGGAATCGATTATTTCGAGACCTTCTCGCCTGTAAATATAATTAAGTTTATTCGCATGATGCTTGCCATAGCAGCCCACTTAGATTATGAAATATGGCAAATGGATGTGAAAACGGCGTTCCTAAATGGACTCCTCGAGGAGGAGATTTACATGGAATAGCCTAAAGGATTTATATCTGAAACCAATATTCATAAAGTATGCAAACTTCAGCATTCCATTTATAGACTTAAGCAAGCTTCGCGAAGTTGGAATCTTCGTTTTAATGAGAGAGTCAAAGAGTTTGATTTTGTCCAAAATGAAGAGGAGCCCTGTATTTACAAGAAGGTTAGTGGGAGCAAGATTGCGTTCTTAATACTATTTGTGGATGACATTCTACTTATAGAAAACGGCGTAGGAATGCTCAGTTCTGTGAAAGCTTAGCTTTCTAAAGAGTTCTCAATGAAAGACTTGGTAGAAGCTACCTATATTCTGGGTATTTGCCTCTACCGGGATAGAGCAAAAAGAATGTTAGGTCTTTCCCAAGTCCTCTATATAGAAAAGATCCTGAAATGATTTAGGATGGAAGATTCTAAAAGAGGGTTCCTACCTATGGAACATGGTGCACAACTTTCCTTAGAGATGTGTCCTTAAAGCGAGGAAAACAGAAAGAAAATGAGCAAGGTACCCTATGCTTCGGCAGTTGCCTCATGTATGCTATGATTTGCACAAGACCGGACATTACCTATGCTGTGAGCGAAATAAGTCGGTTTCTATCAAATCCAGGGCAGGAACATTGGACTGCTGTGAGGAACATTCTTAAGTACCTGAAGAGGACTAAAGACTTGGTTCTTACATACGGCGGTGGAGAACTTGGAGTGATGGCTTATATAGACTCAGATTTTTCAGGGGACATGGATGCTCAGCTGTCCACATCAGGGTATATCTTTACTCTGAATGGTGGGGCAGTCTCTTGGAGAAGTGCCAAGCAAAGCTCGACTGCAATCTCTACATGTCAATCTGAATATCAGGCAGCCATGACGACTGCTAAAGAAGCTTTTTGGGTTAAGAAGTTCACTGAGGAACTTCAAGTGGTTACTAACGCAGAGAAGCCTGTGATGCTGTTTTGTGACAACGACGGAGCTGTTGCACAAGCTAAGGAGCCTAGGGCTCACCACAATACCAAAAATATTGTGCAAAAATATCATTTTGTTAGAGAAATGGTTCAGGAAGGGAATGTTATACTGCAGAGAGTAGACATAACAAATAACGGTGCTGATCCGCTTACCAAGCCACTATCTCCGAAGGTCTTAGAGAGACATCTGGAGAGTATGGATATTAGATACCATAGTTTGTGGCACTGATTGCAAGTGGGAGATTGTTAGGAATATGCCGTCGAATACCACTTAGAGGCTGAGAGAGTGAGAGCATTGTATTGTTATTATGAATATTATATAAGGTATTTATTATTTCTATATTATTGTATATCACAGGAATTGTGATTTTGTATATAAAATAATAGTCCTTACATTTGATAGCAAACATTCCACTTCTTATGGAGTAAGGAGATATGCACTGGAAGTGTTTAGGACTCGAATGCTTAATTCATTCGCAAGTCGATAAAACTTAACTGGGCAGTAAGTTTAGACAAGACTTTTTTAACATGTACTTTGACATGTAGAGTGCCTGTCTTCACTAAGAGTTATTTGGAGCACACGTTATAGGTATGCTAATGGGATTAGTATACTCGAACACGACTCAACTCGATTCGGTCACATGGATATCACTCAGGGATTGTCAATGACTGAATCGAAAGATTGTGATAGGTATACGTGGACCTTTGACTTGAGGTTTCAGTAGGAGATGTGCTTGTGACATTAAGTTAGTCATTAGAGTAGTTCGATCCAATCTCCGGTTGGTGGGGTCAACCTCGAGATGCAACTTAGTGGGCAAGTAGCAGTCTCTACTGAATACCAAGATAGGATTCTTTCTCCTGTTAGTGAGCAGGTAAATGTCCTATGCGGTTAATGGCAAATGAGATCATAAGTATTTAGCCAAAGCAGTTAGATCTAGTTGTATTTGATACACGAGAGCTCAGTGATCTCGGTTTGTGTTAAAAAATGCATAAAATCATATAATAGGGTTTGGCTTTACCGTGACCCTAATACTTGACCGGGACATATGATTAAAGGGTTTATACATATATGATATTCACGACATAATGGTTTTGGAATAATCCGTTCATTCGTTTTTAGTTGGGTTACGGTACGGAACATTAGACTGGCTATGTGTTACTCGTACTCCTTGGTTCCTCCTATTGCCGACTAAGACGGACCTATGGAGTCGCACACAAGGATATTTGATGGATAAAATATGTATTTATTATCTCTTTATTAATATTGGATATTGGATATCTAATTTGATTTATTTGATAAATCAAGCGGTCTTGTGAATTGAAATTAATTACCGGGTGATTAATTTAATTCATAAATAATTATTTCTTGGAAATATATTATTATAATTTTGTATTTGTTAAAATTAATTAATTGGATTAATTAATTAAGTATAAATACATTTGAGATAAAACGAAGTGTACTTAACGGACTAGACACGCGAACGTCTAGTACATGAACTGAGTGGCTCAGATCATTTTCTCACCTATCAACATGTGGCCGCCCCCTCCCTCTTTCCTCTTAACTTCCATGTAGCTCCATGTGATGTAGGGTGTGTTAGTTGATGAGGACAAATGGATGAGATATCTTATCTCATCATTTGATCTCATCTTTGTTTTATAAAATGTGTATGTCTTTCATTTGATGAAGAATTGAGAAAAACACACACACACACCTACAAACAAGACCAGCCGTGAGTTCATGTTGAGGAGAGCAAAAATTTATTTTATTTTTCTTGTTCATCTTTGAGAAAAAGAAAAGAAAGAAGAGAAGAGAAGAAAAATACCGTATCAATTCCTAGCCGTGTTCTTTGAGAACGAATTGATATTTTATTTTTCCGATCAATATCCGATGCATGATAATGTAGAGACACTCGACATTTTCGGTGTTTGATCATTCATCAAGATAGAACAAATTGGATTCGTGTTCGTGTTGGTGACCGAAAACAATCAAAGGTTGGCTCGGGAATTTTTCCTTCAAGAAAATATTATCAAAGGTCTACGATGGTATGACGTCTAAATTTTATCTTCGACATATTATATTCGTTTATACGATGCTTGATTGGTCCTTTTTGTGATTTGGTTTTATCTGGTTGAACCGGTTTATTTTCCGCTGCGTATCTCGATTTTATCACCGAATCCCAACAATAATATCTTATCACTTTGTCCACGTGTATAAAGGAAACCACCACTCACCACACCACAAAAATATAAGGAGAGAAAGGACGGAGCATGAGAGGGGGCAGCCCACTTGGTGGTTGGTGAGAAAATGAGTTGAGCCACTCGGTTGGTGTTCCGTATGTTCGCGAGTGTAGTACGTTAAGTACACTTCGTTCGATCTTAAATGTATTTATGCTTAAGTTAATAACCGAATTAATTAATTATATCAAATACAATATTATAATTATATTTCTCTAAGAAAAAATTAATTTATGAATTAAATTAATCACCCAGTAATTAATTTCAATTCACAAGACATCAAAAGTTTATCCAATAAATCAAATTAGATATTAAATATACTAATTTAATGAAAAGATAATAAATTCACATTTATTCATCAAATATCCTTGTGCGCGACTCCATAGGTCTATCTCATCAGCAATGAGAGGAACCAAAGAGTGCGGGTAACACACAACCAACCTAGCGGACCGCACCGTAACCAACCAAGAATGAGTGAGTGGATCATTCCAAAACCATTATATCATGAATACTGTATATGTATAAACCCTTCAATCATATGTCCCGATCAAGTATTAGGGTCACGGTAATATCAAACCCTATTGTAACTTGACTCTATGCATTTGTTAATACAAACCGAGATCACTGAGATCTCGTGTATCAAATACAACTAACTCTAAATTCTTTAGCCAAAGACGTATGATCTCATTTGCTACTAACCGCATAGGATATTTACTTGCTCACTTACAAGAGAAAGAATCATATCTTGGTATTCAGTAGAGACTGCTACTTTCCCATTGAGTCATACTTCGAGGTTGATCCCACCAACCGGTGATTGGATGGAACTATTCTAATGACTAACTTAATGTTACAACTGAACCTCCAAGTCAAAGGTTCACATACACCTATCACAACCTTTCGATTCAGTCATTGACTATCCTAGAGTAAAATCCATGCGACTGAATTAAGGTGAGTCGATCCAGAGTATACTAATCCAATTAGCATACATATAACGTGTGATCCGACAAACCCGAAGTGAAGACATGCACTCTTCATGTCTAAGCACACTTCGTACAAGTCTTGTCCAAACTTAATGTCCAGTTGAGTTTTATCGGCTTGCGAACTAGTTATGCATTCGAGCCCTAAACACTTCTAGTGTTTATCTCCTTATCTTCATAAGGAGTGTAATGTTTGCTCTCAAATGCAAGGACTATTATTCTATGTACTAAATCATAATGCCAATTATATACAATAATATAGCAATAATAAATGCCTTATTCAATTTATGTTCATAATTACAACACAATGCTCACTCTCTCATCCTCTGAGTGGCATTCGAGGGCATATTTCTAACAATCTCTCACTTGCACGCAATGCCACAAACTATGGTATATAATATCCATACTCTCCAGATGTCGCTCTAAGACCATCTGAGATAGTAGCTTGGTTAGTGGATCAGCAATGTTATTTGCTGTGTCTACTCTCTGTAGTGTAACATTCCCCTTCTGAACCATTTCTCTAACAAAATGATATTTTCTATCAATATGTTTGGTATTGGGGTGAGCCTTAGGCTCCTTAGATTGTAAAACAGTTCCGTTGTTGTCGCGAAATAGCGCCACGGGCTAACCTGAGTCAGGGACTACTTGAAGTTCCTCAGTAAACTTATTAATCCAAAATGCTTCTTTAGCAGCCTCCGTGGCTGCGTGATATTCGGCTTGACATGTGGAAATTGTAGTCGTGCTTTTCTGGGCACTTGTCCAAGATACTGCTCCACCATTAAGAGTAAAACCCAGATTTGGTTCACATCCATGTCTCCCAAAAATTTGAATCCGTATACCCCACCACTTTGAGTTCTCCACCGCCGTATGTAAGAACCAAGTCTTTAGTGCTCATCAGGTACTTAAGAATGTTCTTTACAATAGTCTTATATTCTCTCTAGTGCAAATCATAGCATCCATGAGGCTACCCACCGCCGAAGCATAGCCTTGCTCACTTGCTTTTGTCTTCCTCGAGGACACATTTCTAAGGAAAGTTTCATGCCATGTCGCATAGGCAGGAACCCTGTTTTAGAATCTTCCATCCTAAATCGCTTCAGGATATTTTCTACATAGAGGGCTTGGGAAAGACCTAACATTCTCTTCGCTCTATCCGAGTAGAGATGAATATATAGAATATAGGTGACTTCCCCCAAGTCTTTCATTGAGAACTCACTAGAAAGCCAAGCTTTCATAGATCTAAGCATTCCTACATTATTTTCTTTAAGGAGAATGTCATCCACATATAGTATTAAAAAGACAATTTTACTCCAACTAACCTTCTTTTAATTACATGGCTATTCTTTATTTTTGACAAAATCAAACTCTTTGACAATCTCGTCAACACAAAGATTCCAACTTCGCAAAGTTTGCTTCGGTTTATAAATTGCATGCTGAAGCTTGCACACTTTATGAATATCAGTCTCAGATATGAATCCCTTAGGTTGTTCCATATAGATCTCCTCCTCGAGGAATCCATTTAAGAATGCCGTTTTCACATCCATTTGCCATATTTCATAATCTAAGTGGGATGCTATGGCAAGCATTACGCGAATAGACTTAATCATAGCTATAGGCAAGAACGTCTCGAAGTAATCAATTTCCTCTCATTGGGAATAACCCTTCGTCACAAGCCTGGTCTTATTGGTATCAACTTTGCCATCTCCATCAGCTTTTCTCTTGTAGATCCATATGCTCCCAGTAGGCACTATGCCCTTAGGATGATCTACTAAAGTCTTGACCTGATTAGCATGCATCGAATCTATCTAAGCTTCCGTAGCCTCTCGCCACTTCGCGGAGTCCATATCTACCATCGTTTGGTCATATGTAGAAGGATCATTCTCCTGGCTACTTTCTCTCGTGTCATGAGGACCCAGTTCTTCCTGATGCAGATAGCCACACCTCTCAGGTAAATGAGAAACTCTACGAGACCTATGAGGTTGTGTTTGTATTTTAGAAGCTTCTGTTTCAATGTCTTGTACAGGTGTCTCAGTAGGTGTTTCTTTTATTTCTTCTAAAGAAATATTTCTACTTGCGCCTCCTTCCTTGATGAACTCATCTTCAAGGAAGTTTGCTTGTAAAGCAATGATGATTCTATGATCTTCGTGCATGTAGAATACATATCCCATGGAGTTCTATGGATATCCTATGAAATGCCCCTTTGTGGACCTAGCTTCCAATTTCTTTACTTTAGTCTTCTTAAACGGACTTAGGAATGACCTTTGTTCAAGATATGTGCAGCAGTAAGAAGCATATAACCCCACAGGTAAATCAAAAGATCAGTATAGTTAAACATGGAGTGAACCATGTCCAACAAGATTTGGTTCCTTATTTCTGACACACTAATTAATTGTGGAGTAGCTGGAGGTGTAAATTGTGAAACTATTCCTAGTTCTTTCGTCAAATCGGTCCGACCTGTAACACCCCCAGAAATCTATAGGGAATATCACACACCATAGACCCTTTGGTCAAGGATCTACCAGGCTAATAACTACAAGAAGACAAAATGTTTGACCTGCTGGGGTCCAACTACATAACGACACAAACTGACAAGGTTAAATATCTAAAAATACATGGACCGGAAAGGTCACACGACACAAACAAATCGAAAATGGAACTTTTTACAATACTTACCCACACAGGGGTCAAAATACAATACAACGGAAGACTGTATAAAACTCAATAGTATGATGACAACAGACGGAACTCTTAAACTCTTGATTAGTATCTCATCTCGTCTTCTTCCATGTCGTCCCTGTGATTGCTCCAATGAACTACGCATACCTGAAATGCATGAAAAGCAGTTTTCACAATTAAGGGGTTAGCAAATTGAATTTGCCGGTACAAGTATCTTAACCATATGAAATGTAGCAAGCGAACAACAATCACGAATTAGATAGTGACAACTATCTAACAATTATTCCCGAAAGGTTTTAATATTTAGAATACAGAGCACCTGAAGAGTTTGAAAGTAAAATCATCATCTCGTGAGTTTTAGAAAACAGAAAAGCCTTTTAGGACTTTAAGTCCAAAGTTGTAAAGCCTTATTGAAACATTAGGGTCTCAGCCCAAATCCCTTTTCACATTACAAGAAGTTTATAAAGTAGAAAACATTTTTGGACCTCACGTCCTGAGTTATAAAACCATTTCAAATCGATTGGGTCTCGACCCAAAATTGTTTTCCGTAAAACATCCGTAAAACAACTTTTACACAATCGTTAGGGTCTCAGTCCAACTCCTTTCAAACCACAATGCACAGAATCAATCACAGGGTCCCCGACCCAGACCACACACACTGTTCATACATATAAGTAACGAACTCCAGAGGCCTCGTCGGACCCTACCCGGAACACACGCACTGTTCGTACCCGCAAGTAAAGAACTCCAGAGGCCTCGTCAGACCCTACCCGGAACACACGCATTGTTCGTACCCGCAAGTAACGAACTCCGGAGGCCTCATCGGACCCTACCCGAAACACAACACGCACTGTTCGTACCCGCAAGTAACGAACTCCAGAGGCCTCATCAGACCCTACCCGGAACACAACACGCACTATTCGTACCCGCAAGTAACGAACTCCAGAGGCCTCGTCGGACCCTACCCGGAACACAACACGCACTGTTCGTACCCGCAAGTAACGAACTCCAAAGGCCTCGTCGGACCCTAGTTGGAACACAACACATACTTCACCACGCACATTATCATCACAATTCATCATCACGAACAAAACACGTTTACACAATCATATCCAGCCGTTCAACAACACACCATAACACATATTCAAGTGTATAATTCATTCAACCCAAGTGTTAGAACCGACATAACTTCATAACTCAAGAATAATTCACAACACATAGAAACACACATTCAAGAGTATTATCAGACCCACATAACAACACAATCAACACAATATCACCAGTTGGACATCTAAGAGTACCATTAATACCACAAGACATTTATAACAATAAATTCATCCGAATCATGTTTACGAAAGTAAATTAATTATCACAACCCAATCCGTAACCGATATACACGAGATACAAATTGTATAAGCAAGATACTTGCCTCGATAATCGACAAGAGAATCCTCTGAAGAATACGGTTCGATCGAATGGCTCTGAAAACCTACAACCTCTGCGAAAAACAATGACAACATAATCACTACGAGAATAACGACCAATAAAGATGGAAAGCACGCCCAACACCCGGAGGAACTCATTGGAACATTTAATCGAACATTAAATGTTCAATATTTCCCAAGAACACTCAAATAGTCAATCGAGCTAAACAAACTCGAAATATGGATATACAATACATAGAACATGATTATTAACATCGTATAATGTTAATCAATTCATCAAAATTGGGTCAGAAACGTAATTAAGAGTAAAACCCCAAAAATAGTTGAAAAAGGATTTCAAAGAATTACCTCAATTTGGATGAAGAATCAATGAAGGATGATGTTAAACATGATCAAGACTTCAATATATGATGATAATCTGCTCAGGGTTCAAAACCCTTGCCGAATCGCCAAAAATCGAGAGAGAGAAGTGAAATGGGGCTGAAAAACATGACTGTCCTATTTATACATCTGAACAGAATGGCCCAGCAAAACGGCTCAAACATCGTCGTGTTTAGCGCTGTGTTCTGACAGTAGGCAAAAATATGAAAAATCTGAACAAAACGGTGCACAACACGGCGCAAAATGCCGCGTGTTCAGCGCCCTGGTCGAATAAATGGCGCAACACCCACTCCAAACACGGTCGTGTCACAAACGGCCCAACACACGACGCAATTGACATCGTTTTTAGTGCCCTGTTCCTTCAAAATTGGTGAAAACGTCTCCGCAATTCGACGAACTGATATGAAGACGAAACAATGACAACACACAACATACCATAACACGAATACACATACAAATCATCACAGAACTAACTTCAGAGAATACATTTTAAATGCCAAACACGACAACATAATCTCGATGTACACAACCAACGAAGGAATATTCACCAAATCAAGGAGCATTAAACACAAAACAATAAATAGTTCAAGACTACCAAAAACCACAAATCTTGGGTATTACATTCTACCCCACTAAAAATAAGTTTCGTTCCGAAACCTAAAACGAACCACAACATGAAGATAGCCAAAATCAAGAAAATAAATCATCAATGATCTCTATGAGTCGATCTCGACACCGGCACTGAAACTTGAGTATCGATCGCACCAGACACTCTCTTACAATACTGGATTTGGTGCCCCTCCCATCCACAGTTATAACAAGTCACCGGTGGTGCCTTACAACTCGCACAAACATGACCCAAAATTGCAGTTGAAATACCTCAGAGCGTTACCAGAAGTCAACAACACTGATCTGGAACTTCTTGATCTTCCAAATGATTTAGAAGGTCCCACAAGCGATCGGTATGAGGGGTCAGGTTTAGGAAGCCCAGTTCCCTTACTTACCGATGAATCATCAGATATCTTCAGCTTCTTTCCCATGGATATATGTTCTGTCGCTAATACAGTCATCTCAAATGCCAAGGCTCGATCTTGATAGGCTTTCAGAGTGGTACACATGAAAGGAGCCATACACTACCGGACACGAGGTTCCATACGCATATCAAAATAATGAACCTTATCCGCTTCACTTTTCACTTGATCCCGAACATAACACAGCTGCCGATTATAGTCGACTATAGCCTGGGATATCGACACATCCTGGGGTGTAGCCGAGAAAAACTCAACAATCTTGCGCTCTCAAACAGGCGACAGAAAATATTCGGCCTCCATGGCAGTCTGGAATTCAGCCCAAGTAGCGGTACGATCTCTAGGCGCTATGGCCTCCCACCAGTCAGCAACTTCCTTGTCGAGGAGGTACTGAGCAATAGGTACCCTCCTTTCATCTGGGCAAGCTACAACATCAAACGTTCTTCCTAACTGGAACAACCAATTCTCCCAACCTAACAGATCAGAGGAACCTACGAAACGAGGCGGATGCATCTTCATCACATCTTGTAGCCACTTACTAGCTTCGTTATCCCCATTTGGAGGCTCATTCCGATGCACACTCTGGTTCATCTGCTCCAATTGGGTTGCCACATGCTGAAGAATTGTGGCGGCGCCCACATTAACATTACCTACAGTCGATTGCCTCAGATCACGCGACTTGTCATTCCGACCATCTGTACTGGGCTGATTGGCGCTCGACAACGAACGAGTCATCTCATCACGTTCCTGATTACATCCACAACCACGATCACTGCCTCGGCCTAGACCTCTCGGCATACTAAACAGACAACCGCTGAGTGCAATTAAACCCAACATCGCAGACCAACATACCAAGATGCCAACTCAACATAACACATCGCAAAACAATTTGCCAAAATGCCAACTTAGCACAATATATTAACATAAGGCAATAAATATCTATCACGATAATAATATCCATTCCGGATAATTACACAAATACAAGAACTACAACTGTAATAAATAGAACTTACAGTCATAACCAAACGAATCACATAACCTTATCAACAGGAAACTTACGACTATTACCGATACAAACACGGTCGTAACAACTACATATCATTGTAACCAATCACTGATCGCATTCTTTTTAAAACTCCACGAGGTATTCATTTAAATATTAGCATTTGAAAATCTTTGAATTCATATATTTTTCAGAAATAAAATTTGAAAATACTTTTGATACCTCAGGTTGTTTTACCAAACCATAAATCATGAATCTTAACCATCTTATTTTGAAACCATTTGCAAAGCAACATTCCGAAAGATCAATTTCTTCGGAAACAACATCATCATCAAAATAACCATGTCATTACATATCCTTATCACAAGTGACAACACACAAGGTAACCACATGTTACCACACAACATCATCATAATTAACAGCACACAAGGTAGGCCATGCCCCTTAGCATGAACCCCAGAGGTTCCGCCGAAACGTCCCCGAGCAGGAAACCACTCATACTGGATACTTCCACGGATCATCATTCACATCGGAATAACAATCATTCGAATCACAAAGCAAAATCAAACCACGCAATACAAACCGAAATTCCTTAACAAGAACGCTAATATGGCAAATATACCACAACGGCTTGACACCACACGATTCAACTCTAGCATGTTACCTTAAGCAATAATCCACATCCTTCACACACTGCACTTAACGTGCGCTAAGTACAAAATTAGCCTGCGCTCAAGAATTGTAAAAAAAAGTCAAATGTTAAATATGTTCAGTATCGCTAGCATGCACTAATGAGGCTCCTAGTGCGCTAACTAACTCAATTCAGTCCACACTTCAGTCCAGGTTCGTTAGCGTGCGCTAATGATGATATTAGCGTGCGCTAACTCACTCTTCTAAAAAAAATTTCCAAGTCCGAATTAGACTTTAAATCGAGTAAGATTTTTCATCTTTCATTATTTCTTTTTCGAAAATAAAAATTACAGTTTTAATTTAAAATATAAAAAAATTTATGGCGTGAAAAATTTTTAGGATCATATACTCGAGTTATTTGAAAATAAAACCGATAAGTTAAAACTCATTTTCGAAATCCTTTCAAACACGACAAGGAATTAACGGCGGTAACATTTTGACAATTATCTAACATACTTCAAAACACATTTTCCAAATGCCATTGTAAGGTTTAATTTCAAATACATGACTGGCTCGCCAAAATTCATACCACTTTTTAAAACCCACATTAAGCTGCCATTTGACCGTACCGTCAAAATATTTTCGAAAATTGATTTTCAACAATACACTCAGGTATATGAAATTTTAGGAAATCATTTCCAAACATGCACGCAACTGATATAATTATCAATAGGAACACATTGGTTGCAACGAACAACAATTAGTCAAATACCATCGATCTCAAACATATACCTATACGGCATTCACAATCACCAATTCAACAAACACAACTCGAGAACACTAATTTCAAACATACGTCAAAACCATTTATCTGAGTTTCTCAACAAACTTTACCGTCGATGCACTATCCGAAACATATCAATGTCCAAAGTTTCATATCATAAAACACCACTCGGTGTCCAGTTCATCCATACATCCAATTCATTACACCCGCAGTATACCACATGTATCGAATACGGATTCCATCTCACAACACACTTATAACAAAATCACTAAACATAAGATATAAAAGAGGAGACTTACATCCACAGGTCGCACGAAGATGACGATAGCCCACGATACTAATCTCAATGAACAACATGAGCGACACGACGTGAATATGCACAAACTCAACTTGTCAATCAACAACTCGAATGACGCGACAAAATCACGACTCGACCCGACCTGACAGCCTAGGTTTCCACAACCTAAGCTCTGATTCCATAAATGTAACACACCCAGAAATCCACCGGGAATATCACACGCCGTAGACCCTTTGATCAAGGATCTACTAGGCTAATCACTACAGGACGACAAAATGTTTGATCTGCCGGGGTCAAACTACATAAGGACATAAACCGACAAGGTTAAATATCTAAAAATACACAGATCGGAAAGGTCACATGACACAAACAAATCAAAATAAAAATTTTTACAATACATACCCACACAGGGGTCAAAATACAATACAACGGAAGACTGTATAAAACTCAACAGTATGATGATAATAGACTGAACTCTTAAACTCTTGATTAGTATCTCAGCTCGTCTTATTCCATGTCGTCCCTGTGATTGCTCCAACAAACTACGCATACCTGAAATGCATGAAATGCATTTCCCCCATTTAAGGGGTTAGCAAATCGAATTTGCCAGTACAAGTATCATAACCATACGAAATGTAGCAAGTGAAAAACAATCACGAATCAGATAGTGACAGCTATCTAACAATTATTCCCGAAAGGTTTTAATATTTAGAATATAGAGCACTTGAAGAGTTTGAAAGTAAAATCATCATCTCGGGAGTTTTAGAAAACAGAAAATCCTTTTAGGACTTTAAGTCCAAAGTTGTAAACCCTTTTTGAAATAATATGGTCTCAGCCCAAATTCCGTTCTACATTACAATAAGTTTATAAAGTAGAAAACCTTTTTGGACCCCACGTCCTGAGTCATAAAACCAATTCAAATCGATTGGGTCTCAGCCCAAAATCGTTTTCCATAAAACATCCGTAAAACATCTTTTACACAATCGTTAGGGTCTTAGTCCAATTCCTTACAAACCACAATGCACGGAATCAATCACAGGGTCCCCGACCCAGACCACACACACTGTTCGTACATGTAAGTAACGAACTCCAAAGGCCTAGTCGGACCCTACCCGGAATACACGCACTGCTCATACTCGCAAGTAAAGAACTCCAGAGGCCTCGTCGGACCCTACCCGGAACACAGGCACTGTTCGTACCCGCAAGTAACGAACTCCAGAGGCCACGACCCGGAACACAACACGCACTGTTCATACCCGCAAGTAACCAACTCCAGAGGCCTCGTCAGACCCTACCCGGAACACAACACGCACTATTCGTACCCACAAGTAATGAACTCCAGAGGTCTCGTCGGACCCTACCCGGAACACAACACGCACTGTCTGTACCCACAAATAACGAACTCCAGAGGCCTCTTCGGATCCTACTCTAAACACAACACACACTTCACCACGCACACTGTCATCACAATTCATCATCACGAACAACACACGTTTACACAATCATATCCAACCGTTCAACAACACACCATAACACATATTCAAGTGTATAATTCGTTCAACCCAAGTGTTAGAACTGACATAACTTCATAACTGAAGAATAATTCACAACATATAGAAACACACATTCAAGAGTATTATCAAACCCACACAACAACACAATCAAGACAATATCACCAGTTGGACATCCAAGAGTACCATTAATACCACAAGCCATTCATAACAAGAAATTCATACGAATCATGCCCATGGCACTGTAATATTCCTGGATGGCTTTGGGGGTGTTACAATTTGCACTAAACTAGATATTGCCTATGCTGTAAGTGTAGTTAGTCGGTTTCCTGCGGTAAAGAACATTCCTAAGTACCTCAAGAGGACTAAAGACTTGGTTTTTACATACAGTGGTGGAGAACTTAAGGTGATGGGTTATATGGACTCAGATTTTTCAGGAGACATGGATAGCAGATGTCCACATCAGGCTGTATCTTTGCTTCGAATGGTGGAGCAGCATCTTGGAGAAGTGCACAACAAAGTGCCTGTGATTTCCACATGTCAAGCCGAATATCAAGCAGCCACGGAGGCTGCTAAAGAGGCATTTTGGATTAAGAAATTCATTAAGGAACTTCAAGTGGTTCCTGACTCATATTGCCCCTTGGAGTTGTTTTATGACAACGACAGAGCTGTTGCGCAGGATAGGTAGCGTAGGGCTCAACACAACACCAAGCACATTGGGATAAAGTATCATTTGGTTAGAGAAATGGTTCAGAAATGCAGCAAATAACGTTGGTGACCCGATGGCCAAGCCACTATCTCATAAGGTATTAGAGAGACATCTGTAGAGTATGGGTATTAAATACCATTATTTGTGGCATTGAGTTCAAGTGGAAGACTGTTAGGGATTTGCCCTCAAATGCAACTTAGAGGATGATAGAGTGCGAGCATTCTATTATAATTATGAATATTAAATTAAATAAGGCATTTATTATTAATATATTATTGTATATCACTCACACTGTGATTTGATATATAGAATAATAGTCCTTGCATTTGAGAGCAAACATACCAATCCTTATGGAGATACGGAGTTAAGCATTGGAAGTGTTTAGGGCTCAAATGCTTAACTGGTTTGCAAGTCGATAAAACTTAACTGGGTAGTAAGTTTAGACAAGACTTGTATAACGCGTACTTTGACATGTAGAGTGCCTGTGTTCACTAAGGGTTAGTGGGAGCACATGTTATATGTATGCTAATGGGATTAGTATACTCGAAACTCGACTCATCTCTATTTAGTCACATGGATTTCACTCTGGGATTGTCAATGATTGAATCAAAAAATTGTGATAGGTATACGTGAACCTATTTGAGGTTTCAGTAGGAGATGTGTTTGTGATATTAAATTAGTCATTATAGTAGTTCGATCCAATCACCGATTGGTGGGATCAACCTCGAAGTGAAACTTAGTATGCAAGTAGCAGTCTCTACTGAATACCAAGATAGGATTCTTTCTCCTATGAGTCAGCAAATAAATGTCCTATGCGGTTAAGGGCAAGTAAGATCATAAGTCTTTGCCAAAGTATTTAGAGCTAGTTGTATTTGATACGTGAGAGCTCGGTGATCTTGGTTTGCATTAACACATGCATATAGTTAAGTTACAATAGGGTTTGATATTACCTAGACCCTAATACTTGACCGGGACATATGATTGAATGGTTTATACATATACATTATTCACGGCATAATGGTTTTTGAATGATTCTATCATTCGTTCTTAGTTAAGTTCCGGTGCGGGCCACTAGGCTGGCTAAGTGTTACCCGCACTCCTTGGTTCCTTCTGTTGCCGGCTAAGATGGACCTATGGAGTCGCACACAAGGATATTTGATGGATAGTATTTATTATCTCTTCATTAATATTGGATATTAAATATCTAATTTGATTTATTGGATAAATCGATGTGATCTTATAAACTGAAATTAATTACTGAGTGATTAACTTAATTCATAAATAATTATTTCTTAGAGAAATATAATTATAAATTTGTATTTGATAAATTAATTATTTGGATTAATTAATTAAGTACAAATACATTTTAGATAAAATGAAGTGTACTTAACGGACTAGCCACACTAACGTCCGGTACAGGAATGAGTGGCTTGACTCATTTTCTCACCATCATGTGCCCCCCTCTCATCTATTTTCCATGTGTTTTCCTTTTTTTTTGTTTTGATGTGGGGTGTGGTGTATTAATTTATACTTGACGACAAAGTGATAAGATATATCGATCTTATCATATCATGACTTGATGGTGTATAAATTAAAACATCTCTCACTCCACCATAATTGAGGGCTGGCCGTGAGCCAGGATAGAGGGAGGAGAGATTTTTTTTTTGATTTCTTGTTCATCTTAGAGACAAAGAAAGAAGAAGAAAAGAAGAGAGAAAAATATTATAACGATTCCTAGTCGTGTTCTTTGAGAACAAATTGATAAAGATTTTTTTCGATTAATATCCACCGCGTGGTGAAGTCGAGATATCTGACCTCTTTGGTATTTTATCATTCATCAAGTGTGAATGAATTGGATTCGGGTTAGTATTGATGATACAAAAAGGAACGGTGATTTTCGGTGACTGGAAACTATCAAAGCTTGGCTCGGTTTTTTCCTTTAAGATAAAATTATTAAACGACTACAAGGGTATGACTTCTTTAATTTTATCTTTGTCTATTTATATTCGATATACGATGTTTGATTGATCCTCTAGGGTTTTGGTTTTTGTCCGGTTAGACCGGTTTTATATTTCTGCTGCATAACTCGATTTTAATTAATGAATCCCAACAGGTGCGATGTCCGCATCCAAGACATAGCCCAACGTCTCCCTATTGAGGACTATCCTCAGATTGCGGATCCATTCCACGAAGTTGAGTCCAATAATAGTGTTCTTTTCGAGTAAACTTATGGGTGGGTTCATTCTCATTTTGAGAGGGTTGTGGTTAACTACAGAGAATAATTTTAGATTCGTTAGTGATAGTCTAAATATGACCTGAGTAAAGAATTTAAAGACTTTTTTTATTCATAACTCGGCTCCCACTATTTTATCGGCATTACACACTCCCATGTGAAATCCGTAAGTCATGGTTGACTTCATAGTGGTGATTGAGTTTCTTACAAAGTTTTAATAGAGGGCAACCCATTCGGTTTTTGTTCTATTATTCTTTATAAAGTGGTGTCTAACACCAACCCATCTAATGGATGATTCTATCTTCTTATCCTGGTTCACTTCTCCTCAACCCATATGGTATATATGGCTCGCTAAACTATCTAGTTTAAACCATGAACTCCTATGGGGTTTCTAGGGGTTTTAATCGTCACACCTGAAGGCATCTAATGCACTCTAGGAATTCAACCTTCCCAAAAAATACTACCCCGACATACTAGGAAGAATAATATTTCGGTTTAACTTTCAATTTTCCATGAGTTTGACGAAGGGTAGGAAACCTCGTCACCTTTATAACTTAGTGTTGGTAAGTGAGAGTATTACATGATTATATGTTACACTTTGCACATTAATCCATTTATAAGCGCAGTTTGTTGGTTTGTTTGTTAATCATGCAATATGAAAACACCCACAACCTAGTATCTACCAATATACAGTTCATGGGCCGTTCATAAGTACCGAGTCATCATCGACTAGATAAAATTACAAGTAATCAAATTACATGTCCGGAATCCTCGTCTTCATGGCGGTTCATCCTTGGCTCTTTGCCATAGCTAATTTATTACATCAATAAAAGTTGCATCCTATACAAATTTGCTAATAAAAATAAATTGGCACAAAACGGCCTTTACAACCTCATCGAATAAAGATTCAAAACTAAGTCCATGAACTACATTACCATTCCAATAAAATGCAATAAATACATTAAATTAATGGCATAAATATTAAATAATATATATTGATCCAATCAATATAAAATAATCCAATTATTAGAGTTAATCCAATTAATTCACACAGCCGATAATTTTAACTTGTTCCGGACGAAAATAAATACTCTATTAAATTAGTTCCCTTAAAAATAAAAATAATATATTTATATTTTAGTCAAATTAAATCCATTATAATTTGTGTGAAATTAATTTATCAAACACGAAATACAATACGAAGTCGGGAAACATTCCCAAGGCCAAGCCCACGGCCCGGCACAACTGCCTGGCTTGGGCCGAGAGGGTCACTTGCCTCGGCGGCAGCTAGCCAGCGGGCGGCTCACTGACAGCCGGCGATGTCTTGTCGATTTCGAGCAATTTTCCAGCTCGTCTTTTCGTCCCAAATCGTTTTATTATTTTCTTAATTTTATATTACACATATAAATCAATTTTCAAAAAGAAAATATATTTATATTGTTATATAAAATTATGAAAAATAAACTTTTAGACTAACAATTAAACATAATGATTAAAACAATTATGATTCGAAATCATAAGAACATACAATCAAGCATTCCAAATGCAAATATCGTATATACGATCGCGTAGACCTCGCTCTGATACATCTTTTGGGATATGGTGATAAAGACAAAGTGTACAGCGGAAATATAAACGGATCAAACCAAATAAATCTTAACCCTAAGATGATCGATAAAGCACCGTACAAACGAATATAAATGGATGAAGATAAAATCATAGAAATCATATAATCATAGTCCTGTGATAATTTAAACTTGATCACGAACACGAACACGAACTCAATTCGCACGAACTTGTGAAAAATCCGACACCAAAAGTACCGAGTGTCTCTACGTCACCACGCGGCGGATATTGATCGAAAAAAATTGATATCAAGTTCGTTCACTAAGAACACGGATATGAATTGATATAGTATTTTTTTCTATTCTTTTCTTCTTTTTTATTCTTTGTATGATGAACAAGACATGAAAAAAAAATTCTCTCCTCCTCTCTCCCTTAGGTACAGCCGAAACATCAATTGTGGTGGTGTTGTGTGTGTTGTTGTTATTTTGTACACCACAAAGCAAGACATTTGATGAGATAATATCTTATCACTTTGTCAACATCTATAAAGGAAACCACCACTCAGCACACCACAAAAATACATGGAGAGAAAGGAGGGAGCATGAGAGGGGGTGGCCCATTTAGTGGTTGGTGAGAAAAGGAGCCGAGCCACTTGGTTCGTGTACTAGACGTTCGCAAGTATAGTCTGTTAAGTACACTTCATTCTATCTCAAATATATTTATGTTAATCAATTAATCCAATTAATTAACTATATCAAATATAATATTATAATTGTATTTCTTCTAGAAAGAACTAATTTATGAATTAAATTAATCACCCAGTAATAATTTCAATTCACAAGATTGCAACAATCTATCCAATAAATCAAATTAGATATCCAATATCCTAAGTTAATGAAGATATAATAAATTCATATTTATCCATCAAATATCATTGTGCGCGACTCCATAGGTATGTCTCGATCGGTAATAGGAGGAACCAACGAGTGCGGGTAACACTTAGCTAGCCTTGCTGCTCGCACTGTAACCCAACTGAGAACGAATGATAGGATCATTCCAAAACCATTATGTCGTGAAAACTCTATACATATAAACCCTTCAAGCATATGTCCCGATCAAGTATTAGGGTCACGGTAATATGAAACCCTATTGTAACTTAACTGTACGTATTTGTTAATGTAAACTGAGATTACTGAGCTCTCGTGTATCAAATTCAACTAGCTCTAAATGCTTTTTCCAAATACTTATGATCTCATTTGCCGCCAACCACATAAGACATTTACCTGCTCATTTACAGGAGAAAGAATCCTATCTTGGTATTCAATAGAGACTACTACTTGCCCACTAAGTCACACTTCGAGGTTGATTCCACCAACCAGTGATTGGATCGAACTACTTTAATGACTAACTTAATGTCACAAGCACATATTATACTACACCCTCAAGTCAAATGTTCATGTATACCTACACTACGCCATAGATGGCCTATCACCACCTCATGGGCATGGTGCTGCCTTCTCAGGTATTGCAGTAGCTATGAAATTTTTGCCCTATCGCAACCTTGTAACCTTGGTGTTACCGTAGACATAAATCTGTGTTGCTGTAGCTATAAATAGGTGTTACACACTGCAACACTATGCCTGTGTTGCCTTAGACTATTAATATACAATAATAGTCGAAATCACACATATCACAATAATATACAATCTCATGGAAAGCAATTAAATAAATATTATATCCATAATATTTTCCTCAACATGAATACTACATATAATAATAATTATAATCATTACAAAATATTATGATATAATGACTGAAAATAGAATATGATGCATAAAATTGAAACTGATTATTAATATTAATTGAAGAGTCAACATTAATAATAGTTTGGTCAAACTAGGACTAGAAGTGAATATTAAGAACTGTTAGGATCGATTGAAAAACAATTGGAAACTGACTGGGGTGAAAATCGAAGTAATCAGAAATCTGGGATTAAATTGCATAACCCCAAAAACTAAAGGCTATAAAACCTCTATTCCTTCCTCGCAGTCACCAGAAACCATTCTCTTCTCACCCATTCTTCACTCTCTCTCTCTCTCTCTCTCTCTCTCTCTCTCAAATTTTCTCTCTAGATTTTGGGTGAAGCAAGATGCAAAAAGGGGAAGCAAAATTCATCCCACCTTCCTCTCGGCCGACTCCCGATGAATTATACACCATACACTGGGCGAGATGGGGTTCCAAGATGGTGGATTCCGACTCGTACAACATGGGAGCGCCGTCTGGATTCGCAGAGTGGGCGGCAACCCCAGCTTCAGGCGAGACGGCAATTTGGTACGCGGCGGCGCTCCGAACCTCATGTCCGGAGATGATTTTTGGAATTCAGGTAAAGGTTCCAATTTCTGAAAAATGGATTTTGAGTTTTGAGGGCTAAGATGAACTACAAGAATTTTCATCAGTATTATTGAGAACGTATGAGTAATCTATCAGACCTCGAAGTCGTGTACTTTACTATCGTGTTTATGATTTCTCACAAAGGTGAATAATCACCATGACCATTTATTGGTTTGATCAAGTTAGCCGATCCTGTATTTTTATTTTTTTTCTTCATGAGGCTTGTGTTGAAATGCCCAAACTAAGAACTGGAGGTGAATATCTATTATTAGCTCTTGATGTGCTCATGTAGCAATCTTATCCTTACAATGGGAAGTTAACCTTGGCTAAGCTTTAAGTATGGATCATTTCAACCTTGCCCATTTTTGATATATTAGCTTGTACTTCATCCCTGTGACATTCTTAACCGTGAGGGAAGCGGTTGTAATAGAGTAGGAACTGTCTCCTACAAACTTATGTTCTTAGCCTATGTAAATTTTCCAATTATGCTTAGTTTGAAGTTAGTTTTATAATAACCTTTATATGATTCTTCTTTTTCTCTTTCGCACCCGGTGACCTTTATTTCTATCCTTCAAAATTTTATAGATGTATCCTTAAAATTTTAAGAGAAGGGGAGGGACAAGGCATGCACGTGTTAGAGTATACAATTTACAATTAGTAGAAGTGGATTATATACTTATCTTTTATATAAGAGTAAAATATTTTGTGTTTCCTTTTGATTGACCAGGACCCATGATTGAGCTTTGAAATTCTGTTTTATTCTTATTTTTCTGTGTTTGCTCTGTAGAATATTGTTTACTGCTTAGTTGTTTTTCATCCAGATGAGAATTTTTAATCTTGATGTATATCTTACTTCTTTTGTTCTTAAATTTTGGAAGACTAATTAAACTTTATACCTTCCGCTTTCCTGTGATCTAGGTATTCACATAAATAAGGGGTTGTTGGCTCTTGGTAATGTCATCAGTACCTTAGGAGATGACAAGAAGCGCAAAGAAGGTGGCTATGTTCCTTACCGTGACAGCAAGTTAACACAGATACTACAAGCAAGTTAACAGTATCTTGAAGTTTTCTGCTACTCTTTTTTTCACAAGAAGACTTTTGCTACTTTAGTATCATATCTAGATTGAAAATTATGGGACAATCAATTTCATTTTGGTACTATCATTTGCTTTCATTTGCTAATCAGTACTTCATCTGTACAGGATTCCCTTGGCGGAAATAGCAAAACAATCATGATCGGTATGCTTTTACATATTGTCTCATTTATTGCTAGAAAACACGAGTGTCTTTGTAATTATCTTTGTGATATAGTGGCTACTCTTTTCTAATTACTTAGTCTATTCTTTGCTAATTATTATTTTTTGTTTATGCAGCGTGTATTAGCCATGCTGATACGAATGCTGACGAGACACTTAATACATTGAAGTATGCAAACCGTGCATGAAACATTCAGAATAAAGCAATTGTAAGCATGAAGTTGTAGACACATTTAGTTTTTAATTGTTATAAATGTACAAGATGATAAATGCACTTTTTTTTTCTGAATTTCTGCTCACTTTTAAATTTGTAGATCAACCGTGATCTAGCGGCAGCTCAGTCGCAAAGGATGCAAAGTCAAATTAAACATTTGCAAGCAGAGTTACTTTACTTACGCGCGGTCTCCGGTGCCCCATCTGAAGAAATGAAAGTATAAAAATGCTCACTAATCGGATGCTTAGTTTGTTTCAACCTTCAAACTTGAGGGTCCACATATACCATGATATGTATCATTTTGGTTTGCATTCTTGATCCTGTTTTTGATATCTCTACATATCTCGGATTGCAGATACTTAGGCACAAAATATTGTTGCTTGATGCCCAGGTTCATTTCTATTCTAATCAAACTTATTTGCTCAAAGAAAATGTTGGAGTTCGTGGTAACGATACCTTCCGTTGTATTAATCTAATCAATCCTGGGTCAGGTGGAAAGGGATAGACTGATTATGCAACTTGAATCAATTCAAAGTGCAAAATCCATGTATGAGATAGACACTAAATCTGATAAGGTATACTTGCTTAATTTGTGGATACAACTGTTGGATATTCTACCATTATTTCTTATATCCAGTTTGATAGTGAAACATACACTGATCTTTGTTTGACTAGTAGGGTCATGTTTGTTTAGAAAAACATTTATGTGGTGTCTGGTTTATATTCAGTAATTCACATTGTGTCTGTACACTTGTTTCAGGACATGGCAGGGTCAATGATGAAATGGATGCCAAGGTGAATCAGAAGGTCCAGCACAACCTGACATGGGTTCTGAAAAAATTAGGTGAAGCCAACCCTGACTTGAAAATTTATATTGGTACAACACTTTCTGGTGACACACGAGAAGATGGCACTCCAATTACGCGAGAATATGGCACTCCAATTACACAAGAATATGACACTCCAGTTACACGAGTTCCTAGCTCTTAGATGTCATCCACGTTCTTTTCTTTTGAACAATTTTCATTCATTTGTCTATTTGGTTGATGTAATAGATTGGTTGATGTTTTTAGTGGATTGATGTACTTGTTGGTTTTACTATAGTTAGGTTAATGATGCAGAATTGTTTCTGATGGGAAATGCAATATTTAAATGATATATTTTTAATAGGAAATGCAATATTTAAATGCTATATTTTTATTCTGTTCATTTGAGCTGTTGCAATAGGTAGTTATTGTGCTAAAATTGGTTAATATTTTGCAATACATATCGGGTTGCAGTTGTTATTACCTGGTGTTGCATTAACCACGTTTCCATAATATGGGCCCACAGGTGGGCCCCACACAATTTGGTATCTATTTTATTAAATTATAACGTCTATTGCAACACAGATAAAATGTTGCAGCGTTGTACTGGTCTGCAGATATCACTTGCAATAGGGTGCCAAGTATGTTGCCATAGGCTCCTATGGTAACATGAGAACGGGGTGTTACGTTAGGCAGTTCGCATGTTGCATTTGTGTTCAAAGGCAACTGCTGAGAACACAACACACTTTTGGTGTTACCTTTGCCCTTTTCGGGGCTAAGGCAACACTAAATCAGGTCTATGGTGACACAATTTCAGGGTTGTTGTAGGCCATCTATGGTGTAGTGCTATCACAATCTTTTGATTCAGTTATTGACTATCCCAGAGTGAAATCTATGTGACCGAATCGAGGTGAGTTGAGTTCGAGTATACTGATCCTATTAGCATACCTATAACGTGTGCTCCCACTAACCCTTAGTGAATTCAAATACTCTACATATCAAAGTACATGTTATACAAGTATTGTCTAAACTTAATGTCCAGTTGAGTTTTGTCGACTTGTAAACCAGTTAAGCATTCAAGCCCTAAACACTTCCAGTGCTTTTCTCCTTATCTTCATAAGGAGTGGAATGCTTGATCTAAAATGCAAGGCCTATTATTCTATATACCAAATCACAATGCCAATGATATACAATAATATAGCAATAATAAATGCCTTATTCAATTTATGTTCATAATTACAATACAATGCTCTCATTCTTTCAGCATCTGAGTGGCATTTGAGGGCGTATCCTGACAAATTTATCTTTCAAAAGTATTTTGTCCTATCTTCAAACTTAAGTCTTATCACATGGAGAATCAAATTGTAATACCTGTATTTTTCATGAATTTTAACCTTTGATGTTATTTCACTTTTGTCGCTCTTTGCAAGCGCTTATTGAGATGTTATTGATTTTAGAGTTTCGTATCTTTCGGAACATATTTGTAATGATCAGAATTCGCAGTGGTATTATTGAGCGAAGCAGTTAGCGTATGCTAGGCGTTAGCTAATGTAAACTATCTGTGTTTAGTATCGCGCGCTAGCACGACAGTAGCATACGCTAATTACTCGGGTTTGGCAGTGGTAGTAGTTTGGTTTCTGTTCTCTGGACGAACAGTTAGCGCACGCTAGGCGTGTGCTAACGCACACTATTTGCGTTTGGTAGTGCGTGCTAGCTTCGCCAGTAGCGCATGCTAACGAGTTAAGCAGTGGGTTTGGAGTCTCTGCATTGGAGCAGTTAGTGCATGCTAATGATGGACGTAGCGTACGCTAATGACTCAGGTCAGAAGCTACTGGACTACGCGGTGGCCCATTAGCGCGTGCTAATTCTTATGATTAGCGCACGCTAAGCAGGATTTTGTATATAGGATGGAGCATATCCCCTTTCCATCATTTATCATTTCCTTTTCTTCTTTAGGTTATTTTGGGAGATTTCGGGCGATTCATGAATATCCCCTATGGATATCATCATTTATCATCCCCTTCAAGCTATTAGTTCGGATTATACCACGTTTGATCTTCCTCACCATTCCAAATCGAGGTAATATTCTGAGAACGCCAGTTTTATGGGATTTGGGGGTTTTTTCGTGATTTCTCCGATCTAACTTATGGTTAAGGTGGGATTATGTTAAGTATGGATTATCTACTCCCGATACATGTTTTCCAACAAATTATTGGTGTATTTCGGATATTGTGGTAAATCAAGAGGGTTTGGTTGTGGCCGACCCTCTAGACATTATGTTGTTGGATTACATGTATCGTAGGCGGGGTTTCTGGAGTTCCTTCTTGTGATTGGAGCATTTTTAGTTGATTATCGTATTTCTTGCGAATCATTTAGGGACGGGAGTACATTCTTGGACCCTTAGAGCTTGAATACCTTTCCTTTCGATTCTCGATGTCTCAAAGGCAACTATATGTTTATGATTTTAATTCTTGACGTTGAAAGTAAAGTGTTTGTGATGTATTTATTAAGATGTTCACTCCGGGATGGGACTTCGAGTTCTCTGAGGGGTCGTTGCTTATAGTGCGATCCATTGAATAATCTTATGTTTATAACCACGTGTTCACTTCGGGATGGGACTTCGAGTCCTCTGAGTGGTTGTTGCTTTTAATGCGACCCATTGAACATCATGTTGGTATGATTATATGTTCACTCCGGTATGGGACTTCGAGTCCTCTAAGGGATCGTATCTTATAGGGCGAATCCACAGTTAGGTATGGAATGAGATTTAGTTATTCCGGAATACTTGTCTTAAGGTTGGTAATATGGGAATGATATGAGATTCAATAACTCGAGGATTGATGATATGAGTATAAGCTTACTTTATCATGCAAGAAGTATTGTATTTTATACTTGTGTACTTGTACTAGCTATTCGATGGCTAACCCCTTTTGGGGGAGATACCTTTCATGTATTTCAGGATCCAGGAGAGTGGATAGGCATGTACCGGTTCGGCACAAAGATGATGGGCAAGAGTCATGCTGTGTCTTGTCTCTATCTGTATTTTGTATTTCTTCCATTCAGTAATATTATACTTGGAATGGTTATTAAACACTCGAGTAGTGTTCCAGGTGTTCTTAATGTTTTGGCCTGTGTTGCCCTGGGTTTAATTCCCGATGTATTGTATTCTGTCAAATTCATTATTACCTTGATTGTCGACTTTTATGTATAGTCTTGTGTGTCCCACAGAGGGGCTCATGGCACTGTAATATACCCTGAATAACTTGGGAATGTTACAAAATATGGTATCAGAGCTTAGGTTTATAGATACCTAGGCTGTGGGTCTTCTTGGTTCGATTGAGTCATCGTTGTCTACATATCACTATTTTGATATCATCATAGTGCGACCGGTACTTGTAAGTCCTTTTACTGTTCTTGTATTTTTTTAATCGCTTTGCTTTAATTTGATATTCTTGGAAATCGGTCACCTCGATGACGGGCGATTTGAATTGTACTTATGTACTTTATGTGTCTTTCAGAATGTCTACTGTATGGGGACGAGGACAAGGCTGTGGCCGTGGATGCGGGCGAGGACGTGGCGCAACCGCTTTCCTAAGTTCCATTGCGGGGTCGGCTATCCCTAGTTTATTTAATTCAGTGCATCCGGATACCGAGATTCAGCATGACCAGTCGGTCGGATGAGGAGATAATGCGGATGCTGGTGTTCCGAATATTCTTCAATAGGTGGAAAATCAAATGGCCCTCCTGAAACAAGCTGTTCAGATGAATAATCCTAATCCGTCAGTGAATGCTTTGCTACATAATGTGGTCCGCATGCATCTTCTGCAGTTTAGCGGTGCTACCGACCCAGCTGGTTGTGAGAGTTGGCTTTTCAAATTGGAAAAAGTGTTTGAGGCGGTTGATTGCCCCGAAACGAGGAAGGTACATATTGCTCAGTACTTTCTTACTAAAGAAGATGCGACCTGGTGGAAAGCTGTTAAACCACAAGGTCAAGCTACAACATGGGACGAATTTAAAGATCTGCTGGAGGCTAAATTTTGTCCTTGGCCAGTTCAAGAAAGCAGGATCCGAGCTTTTTCGAAGCTAAGCCGCAGAACATTCCAGTCTCACAGGCGATAGTGGAATACAACCAATAGCTGATTCATGTGAAGAATCAGGTGCGTGATGAGCGTGAAAAGATCCATCATTTCGACATGCGAATGAATATGGACTTACGGTGTTACGTGGCCGGTTTTACTTGTACTACCTTGAAGGAGTAACAAGATAGGGCTTTTAGCATATGACATGTTGTGTGCTAACATTGATATTGCCTTTAACCGTGAGTGTTCTTTTCCACCTCTGAAATGTAACACTTGTGGCGAGATGGGTCACATGGCGATTTATTTTACGGCTAGGGATAAGACCATTGATACCCGAGCTTCTGCCCCAGTACTTAAGGAGCCGAATGTGAATCAATGGCAATCATCTAACCCGCAACATCATAGTTATGGCAGAGGACGTGGACGGGGTCAGACCGTTAGAGTGGGAGATTCCAGTGTTGATTCGGCTCATTTCCTATCTCATCCAGTTCGAGTATTGTTTGATTCGGGTGGTACACATTCTTTCATCTCCTTAGATTGTGTGCGCCGTTTGAGTATTAATTGTTTGACCACTTGTGCACCTTTTATGGTGAAATTGCCTAGTGGGGATAGAATTATGGATAATCAAGAGATTAGAGATTATCCTGTACGCATAGCAGGTACTGATTGGTTATCAAATCTAATTGTGATCGATATTGATAGCGAGGATTTAATCTTCGGTAATGATTGTCTTGAGAGTCATGGAGTGATTATGAACTATCGCACTAAGGTTATCACTATGATAAATGAGGATGGCGTTGAATACACTATTGTGGGCCGTAAATTGAATTAGCCTAAGTTGCTTATTAATGCCATGAAAGCTGTGAAGCTCTTGAATAAAGGTTGCACACGCTATTGTTGTTACGCGTTGAAGTCAGAAGAGAATGTAGTCGACTTTTCTTCGACTCCGATTATTAATGAATATTCAGATGTCTTTCCAGACGATCTTCGGAGATTACCGCCGGATCGAGAGATAGAATTTTTCGTTGATTTAGAGCCTGATGCGGCTCCAATTTCTAAGGCACCTTACCATATGGGACCTTCAGAAATGCAAGAATTGAAGAATCAGTTAGGATAACTATTGAAGAAGGGATACATTAGACCGAGCACCTTGCCTTGGGGCGCACCGGTTCTTTTTGTGAGAAAGAAGGATGGTTCGCTATGTTTATACCTTGACTACCGTTAGCTAAATAAAGTGAGCATCAAGAATAAGTATCCATTATCTCGTATAGATGATTTATTTGATTAGTTGCAGGGAGTGGCAGTATTCTCGAAGATTGATTTGAGATCGGGATACTGCTAGCCTCGAGTAAAAGAGTCCGACGCCCCAAAGACTACTTTTCGGACGAGATACGGACATTATGTATTTGTGGTCATGCCTTTTGGACTGACTAATGCACCGACATTATTCATGCAGTTAATGGACAAGATATTTATTGAGTACCTGGATAAATGTGTAGTCATCTTTATTGATGATATTTTGATTTATTCTCGAGATGAGGAGGAGCATGCCCAACACTTGCGTTTAATACTAGACATTTTGAGAGCTGAGCACCTTTATGCGAAATTCTCAAAATGTGAGTTCTGGATGAAGGAAGTTATGTTTCTCGGCCATGTAATTTCGGCCGAAGGGGTTCGCGTGGACCCACAGAAGATTGAGACAATGCTAGATTGGGCACCGCCTAAAAATGTTATGGAAGTTCGTAGCTTTTTGGATCTTGCTGGGTATTACCGTCGGTTTGTCAAGGGGTTCTCAAAACTCGCTCATCCTCTTACGCAATTACTTCAGAAGATGGAGGTTGGAATTGATTAAGGATTACGATTTGGAAATTCTTTACCATCCGGGAAAGGCTAATGTCATCGCAGATGCTTTGAGTCGGAAACCGGCATCGTTTCAGATGCTCGAGGTTCTTACATCTCAGACAAAGATTCGTCAGGGCTTGATCGAGCAAGGTATAAAAGATTGGCTTCAAAGAGTTCATGTACGGTTGTGTACCCTCAAAATTACTTCGTCCTTGGTTGATGATGTAACACCCCAAATCCTATTGGGTTATTACAGTGCCGTGGACCCCACGCCAGGAGATCCACCAGGCGAACATGACTAAAATACATTAAATTAAACAACAAGGGAAAATCATAGTCCCTACCATGATATCCGACACAATATTTCGATAAGGAATTTCAACGACAACGATGGGCCTACATGGCCAAGAGTAAAAATACAACATCCACGAGCATCTGCTCGGGTAATACAAAATGACAATGACTGACAACTGAAGAACACTCCAACCGACTGACCAACATGAACAACTCGGACTAGTATCGCTCGAATGCCTTGTCGCCATCATCATGCCCCTGTGTCTCAACTCTCTCCTCGCAAGCACCTAAAACATGAAAAACATGTTCCGCCCCCACGGGGTCAGTCATCCAGACAATGAACATCAAATACATGTATAACATGATATGCATCTAAAGGCAGAACGAAACGGTACAATGATGATAATAATACGAGATGCTCACAAACCAAGGTAAGAACCGAGCATTCGTGAAATACTATGCCCACGGCATACTATTAATACCTGTTCGACAGGTTAGAACATAAATGCCCAACGGCGAATCATAATCACAGAATACCACAATGAATTAAACGACATGAACCAAACCAGAACTGAATTTAATATGAATCATAATGCCCAAAGGCTCCAATGAAAATACCAAGACATTACAAAAGGCCTGAAAGTCGTTCAGCGGAAATTAACAAATATCACAAACACCTGAAGTCAAAACAGCCCGAAGCTGTATCAATGAGGGCCGAAGCCACGGCACGAAGCCGTATCACAATAAGGGCCGAAGCCACGGCATCCAGCCGTATCACAATTAGGGCCGAAGCCACGGCACGAAGCCGTATCACAATAAGGGCCGAAGCCACGGCATCCAGCCGTATCACAATTAGGGCCGAAGCCACGGCACGAAGCCGTATCACAATTAATGATAGTGTGCTGCCTTGAGTCGGCCAACACGATGACAGTAACACACGGATAGACACCGTCCTTGACAGTCCCAATTTAACACCTCGATTGCCTTAGGATGGCCAACCGATAACAATGATGCAGCGCATGAATTCATGAATGAGTAATCACTTCGATTGGCTTAGAATGGCCAATCGCTACGAATGATACGATGAATGATTAGAATACCTCGATTGCCTTAGAACGGTCAATCGATAATAATGAGATGGTGAATAACTGAACATTTCGATTTGCCTGAGAACGGCCAATCGATGACAATGATACGAAGGATGCCTCGGCACCTTTAATCGGTGACCAACGATGAAGATGAGAAATGAATAAGCCAATGCCTTAATTCGGCCAATATGGTTTTAATAACAACCCCCAACATGAATAACGATGATCTGAACGATGTCTTAGATCGACATCAATATTAACAACAATCGATACATCGATGCCGCGAGCCAGCTATCGACAATGACATTAATAACGAGTATCACAATGCCTTGAATCGGCCGTTAATGAACAACAATAAACATTTGGCATAATTGCCGAAAGGTATCGTATCGAACGATCTCTTGATATCAATGAATTCATGAAGAGACTAAGTCTCGGAATGATACACACATTCATACACATATATGATGACATTAATCTCATTGACTAGTACAAGTATAAAACTTGCCTCAAACCGAAGGCGAGAAGGTACTTCCACGATCAACGTCCTTAATGAAATTATCGGCCGCTCGAACAACCTTGAACAACACAAATACCAACAATTATCTTAATACACGAATCAAGCATGATCACAACCAACTCAAAAGTCGATACAACAATACCCGAAACTCATTGGGGCATTAAAACAAACGCGTTGTAAACAATCTCCAATTGTTTACAACCAAAACTCAATTACATCCGAAACCAACTTCCAATGAATGATTCAAACCCACAAAACCTCATGAATACTATCAATAATCCAAAATGAATATCCGAAAACGTGATTATAACGACAATTAATCAAAAACCCCCAATTTGAACCCGATATTCAAGGTGTTCTTGAATAATTCCTCAATAATCCAATGAATCCTTATACAAACTCATAATCATATACATACCTTCATATAACATTATTATAACGTCCAAAACATCATATCTCAACACAAAATCGAAGTCCAAGGTGTTGAAGAAATTACCTCTTGAAGATCCAACCACTTCGATCCGAAGAACACGAGTTTAATCGAGTATCCAAGCTTCTCAAATGATTGAAGATGATGAAAAATAAACCCTCAAATGATAGATGATTGTAAAATCTCTCCCTCAAGCCTCTCTCTATCGTATGAAGGTGAAAGAATGAAGAAATGAGCTGAAATGCTAAAAAAAAACGAAATTATAGGCCGATCGTCGGACACGGCCCGTGCCCGATCGGCACGGTCGCGCGCGAATCGCCGGCAGGGACTCGACCGTGTCCTGCTTGACACGGTCGCGGCGCGAAGGGGCCTACCGATAGTGACCTGTCCGACAGCGACTCGGCATGACTCGACCGTGTCCTGGAACACGGTCGGGCGTCTGGGCAGTTGTTTCTGGCTTATCCGGAAGAGTTCGACTCGGCCATGCCAGACGACACGGTCGAGTTACGTAGGCGAGACTTCGGCATTTCGGACGAAGTACAGCACGGGCCGTGTCGGACGACACGGCCGAGTTCGCTCGGCGATGATCGCCAATAAATCAAAATGAGCGGTTGAGCTAAAACGACCATAACTCTCTCGTCCGGACTCCGATTGACTCACCGTTTGAACCATTGGAAAGCTAACTCGATGCTCTATAATATTGCAAAGATTCAGAATTCTTGGAGTTACCAAAAATTAATGGTGATCTAACAAAGTCGAACTCATATGTGGAAAGTTGAAACAATGGACAATAACGATACACAACTCGAAGTTTTTCCGAACGGTGAACACGGGTGAATGAACATGATTGATAAATGATTATAAATGAGTGAAAATCCACTGAGTGACAATCACCGAATGAAATTACTGAATGATAATGACTGAATTACAACCGGGTATTACATACTCCCCCCCTTAAAAGAGTTTCGTCCTCGAAACTAAGGGTAAACGACTCTGGATATGAACTATCCATCTTGATCTGAAAACAATAATGCACATATAGTCCTCGGGACCAAATTAACCGCAAGCCCAAGTCCCCAAGACTTGACGTCTCGAAACACAGTGAACGATTTCCTAAATTATCATGAAATCTTGAGCACAACGCCGAAAGGATGAACTCCCAACAAATGACCCAAATCTCAAGATTCTCGAATATGATCATAATAAGACAGATCAACCATAAATGATCCACGATTCACGATACATTAATACGGATAGATTTACACAGTCATCCAAAAACAAGGTTACATCTCAAATGTACCCAACATCGATATCCTTTATCTCAACGATTTAAGGTATATCCGAAGATCAACTCGCCGCTGCATATGATCTCAGAAGGTCACGAGAATGAAAGTGACTAAAATGAATGATGAATGATAATTGACTATAAATCCGACCAGGATTAAGAATGGCTCACCAAGGTGAATTAATAACGTCATGAGTGATAGTTCAAGTGAAATTATTGGAACCATTGTTCCTCGTGAATTAAATGATTAATTTCATGATGACAAGTCTCAACATGATTGATGTATGATGAATGAATTATATGAATGAATGAACGACAACGAAATGAATGATTATACTATTAACGAACAAGAATTAACTTGTTCAAACCGGTGATGAATGTCCTTACCTCTGGTCCTCGAGGCCTGATAGGGTCCCTTGGATGATGCACGGACTGGAGTAACGAACTCTCTCGAGGCCCTTGAGCTCTCTTGAGATTTACTGGCGCTAGAACCCCTGCAGTATCTCTGCCGGTGTCCCTGCCTCCCACACATAAAACAAACAATAGCTGGCACTGTACACCGGGTACTAACGTGACCTGCTGAATCACAGTTAAAGCAAACAACAGTCGAACTCGTCGCCTGAGAGGAAGATGCTATCCCAGCACGAAGACGACTAGAAAACGACCCCTTGGACGTCGGAGCCCGATGTCCCTCTGAACGAGCCGGCATTCTAGTCCTCTCACCAAGAAAGCGAAGGATGCTTCGAGTAAGCTCCTTGATAAAAGCTCGCTCCAAGAGCCTTCCCGATGAACTCACTAAGTGAATTACAATTGTGATTGAACAATCGCATCCTCAATCATGGATTTAGCCTCTTGCTAAAATACTTAATTTTATCCGCCTCGAGACGGATAATTGACGGCGAATCAAGTAGTCCCCAAACTTCTCAAGAATGACAATAACACCCTCGTCCTCGACGGATTCGGGGTTCAAAACTGACAATTTGGCTTCACGAAGTGGGAGCCGGGTAATACCTCTCTAACATGAGAGTCTTGAAATCACTCCAAAACAATCACGATCGATGGGTTTCACGAAAGCCACCACGAATAAGCGCCCTTACTCAAGTAATAAGCCGCTATCGCCACTTTACTCTCTTAGGACACTGAACCATGTCGAAGAGTTTATCAAAATGCTCGAGCCAATGAACAATATCAGCCGGTTCCGACGAACCCTCAAAAGTAGGCGGCATCTGCCGAGAGATATCGCCAACAATCAGATTCACTCCTCCACTGTCCATGAAATGGCACTGCATCCACATTGCAGTGGACCACGAACCATCAAGGTCTGCATGGTCTCCACTATCCGCGTCATCTGAGTCATCTGGGCCATCATGCCCTGCATAAATATGAATGGGTCAACCCGAACACCTTCCGAGTGAGCTGCTTCTCGGGTACGACTCCCTGACGGTGAATGGTTATCTGACAGTGAATGCGTAGCCTCGCTATTTGATGAATTAATGATATCCCTCGCATTCGTGTGGGCATGCACACGAGATCCCGAGTTCCGGCCCGCACCGCGGCCTCTTCCCCTGCGTCCTCTGACAGCTCTATCCATACTGAAGTAGGAAAGTCACATGATGATTACAGATTCCGCATGAATATCGCATTATGATTACGTTACAGAGTGACAATAATGAGCATACACGCTCTCGCACAATGAATGCATTAATGATTTAATGAAATGATCGTCGACATTACGTCAGAGTATGATAAGATCGTATGAAACATCAAATGAGGTAACATGATTGCCTGATGAAATTCCTGAAATGATTACCTTGAACAAGTTAACAAGGTTGAAAATTCGATCCTCAAGATCAACAACTGAACCGTGAGATGGGCTGAATGATTAATGAATTAACTGAACAATGAGATCGACTGAGTGATGAATGAATTAATCGAGCGATGATATTGGTGAGTGATGAATGAATTAACTTATTGATGAATGAATTATCGAGTAATGATATTGGTGAGTGAGGAATGAATTAACTGAGTGATGGATGAATTATCTGAGTGATGATATTGACTGAGTGAGGAATGAATTAACTGACTGATGATATTGACTGAGTGGTGAATGAATTAACTGACTGATGATATTTACTGAGTGATGAATGAATTAACTGAGTGATGAATGAATTATCTGAGTGATATTATTGACTGAGAGATGAATGAATTAACTGAGTGATGAATGAATTATCTGAGTGATGTTATTGACTGAGTGATGAATGAGTTAACTGAGTGATGAGGTCAAAATGATGATTGAGAATTATTAACTGATAAATGAGTTGATCCTTAATGCTTACACAAGTCACACGTGCTCCAAAACAATTAGTCATGAATCAATCATAACACTAATATCACATATAGGTTTCAGCAAAGCATGAACAATTAATGACATGATGAATGTATGAACACAAAGAGGATCGAGTCCTTACACAGGTCATACGAAGGTTCGAGGTCTCGCGATACTAATCTTCACTGACGATGACTCGATGAATGAATGACTCGTGCAGTCGCACTAATATTACGACTCACAAAACCTGACTGACTAGATTGTCATAACCTGACAATCCCACTACTACCGCGTCGGTAGGACCACATAACTCACATCTCAGGGTATTTCACAACCCAAGGTCTCTGATACCATTTCTGTAACACCCCAAATCCTATTGGGTTATTACGGTCAGGACCCCACGCCAGGAGATCCACCAGGCGAACATGACTAAAATACATTAAATTAAACAACAAGGGAAAATCATAGTCCCTACCATGATATCCGACACAATATTCCGATAAGGAATTTCAACGACAACGATGGGCCTACATGGCCAAGAGTAAAAATACAACATCCACGAGCATCTGCTCTGTAATACAAAATGACAATGATCGACAAATCAAGAACACTCCAACCGACTAACCAACATGAACAACTCGGACTAGTATCGCTCGAATGCCTCGTCGCCATCATCATGCCCTGTGTCTCAACTCTCTCCTCGCAAGCACCTAAAACATGAAAAACATGTTCCGCCACGATTGGTCGACATCCAGACAATGAACATCAAATACATGTATAACATGATATGCATCCAAAGGCGTAACGAAGCGGTACAATGATGATAATAATATGAGATGCTCACAAACCAAGGTAAGAACCGAGCATTCGTGAAATACTATGCCCACGGCATACTATTAATACATTGCTCGACGAGTTAGAACATAAATGCCCAACGGCGAATCATAATCACGAGAATACCACAATGAATTAAACGACATGAACCAAACCAATCGAATTTAATATGAATCATAATGCCCAAAGGCTCCAATGAAAATACCAAGACATTACAAAAGGCACGAAAGTCGTTCGGTGGAAATTAACAAATATCACAAACACTGAAGTCAAAATTTAAGTCAGATCAATGAGGGCCGAAGCCACGGCACGAAGCCGTATCACAATAAGGGCCGAAGCCACGGCATCCAGCCGTATCACAATTAGGGCCGAAGCCACGGCACGAAGCCGTATCACAATAAGGGCCGAAGCCACGGCATCCAGCCGTATCACAATTAGGGCCGAAGCCACGGCACGAAGCCGTATCACAATTAATGATAGTGTGCTGCCTTGAGTCGGCCAACACGATGACAGTAACACACGGATAGACACCGTCCTTGACAGTCCCAATTTAACACATCGATTGCCTTAGGATGGCCAACCGATAACAATGATGCAGCGGATGAATTCATGAATGAGTAAGCACTTCGATTGGCTTAGAATGGCCAATCGCTACGAATGATACGATGAATGATTAGAATACCTCGATTGCCTTAGAACGGTCAATCGATAATAATGAGATGGTGAATAATTGAACATTTCGATTTACCTGAGAACGGCCAATCGATGACAATGATACGAAGGATGCCTCGGCACCTTTAATCGGTGACCAACGACGAAGATGAGAAATGAATAAGCCAATGCCTTAATTCGGCCAATATGGTTTTAATAACAACCCCCAACATGAATAACGATGATCTGAACGATGTCTTAGATCGACATCAATATTAACAACAATCGATACATCGATGCCGCGAGCCGGCTATCGACAATGACATTAAATAACGAGTATCACAATGCCTTGAATCGGCCGTTAATGAACAACAATAAACATTTGGCATAATTGCCGAAAGGTATCGTATCGAACGATCTCTTGATATCAATGAATTCATGAAGAGACTAAGTCTCGGAATGATACACACATTCATACACATATATGATGACATTAATCTCATTGACTAGTACAAGTATAAAACTTGCCTCAAACCGAAGGCGAGAAGGTACTTCCACGATCAACGTCCTTAATGAAATTATCGGACGCTCGAACAACCTTGAACAACACAAATACCAACAATTCTCTTAATACACGAATCAAGCATGATCACAACCAACTCAAAAGTCGATACAACAATACCCGAAACTCATTGGGGCATTAAAACAAACGCGTTGTAAACAATCTCCAATTGTTTACAACCAAAACTCAATTACATCCGAAACCAACTTCCAATGAATGATTCAAACCCACAAAACCTCATGAATACTATCAATAATCCAAAATGAATATCCGAAAACGTGATTATAACGACAATTAATCGAAAACCCCCAATTTCAACCCGATATTCAAGGTGTTCTTGAATAATTCCTCAATAATCCAATGAATCCTTATACAAACTTATAATCATATACATATCCCTTCATATAACATGATTATAACGTCCAAAACATCATATCTCAACACAAAATCGAAGTCCAAGGTGTTGAAGAAATTACCTCTTGAAGATCCAACCACTTCGATCCGAAGAACACTTAATCGAGTATCCAAGCTTCCCAAATGATTTAAGATGATGAAAAATACACCCTCAAATGATAGATGATTGTAAAATCTCTCCCTCAAGCCTCTCTCTCTCGTATGAAGGTGAAAGAATGAAGAAATGAGCTGAAATACTCAAAAAAACGAAATTATAGGGGTTGACTGTCTGTCGGACACGGCCCGTGCCGATCGGCACGGTCGCGGCGCGCAACTGGCCGGCAGGGACTCGACCGTGTCCTGCTTGACACGGTCGCGGCGCGAAGGGGCCTACCGATAGTGACCTGTCCGACAGCGACTCGTCATGACTCGACCGTGTCCTGGAACACGGTCGGGCGTCTGGGCAGTTGTTTCTGGCTTATCCGGAAGAGTTCGACTCGGCCGTGCCAGACGACACGGTCGAGTCCTGTGGGCAGAGACTTCGGCATTTCCGGACGAGTACAGCACGGGCCGTGTCGGACGACACGGCCGAGTTCGTTCGGCAGTGATTGGCCAATAACTAAAAAATGAGCGGTTGAGCTAAAACAACCATAACTCTCTCGTCCGGACTCCGATTGACTCACCGTTTGAACCATTGGAAAGCTAACTCGATGCTCTATAATATTTAAAAGATTCAGAATTCTTGGAGTTCCCAAAAATTAATGGTGATCTAACAAAGTCGAACTCATATGTGGAAAGTTGAAACAATGGACAATAACGATACACAACTCGAAGTTTTTCCGAACGGTGAACACGGGTGAATGAACATGATTGATAAATGATTATAAATGAGTGAAAATCCACTGAATGACAATCACCGAATGAAATTACTGAATGATAATGACTGAATTACAACCGGGTATTACAGATGACATCAAACGGAAACAGTAGAGTGACCCAATGATCTCTCAACTGAAGAAAGATGTAACTAAAGGAAAATCCCCTGGTTTTATGGTCCATGAGGACAGTATTTTGAAATTTCAGGGCAGGCTTTGTGTTCCGAATAATCTAGAGTTGAGACAGAGAATTCTTTGAGAAGCCCATGATACGCCTTACTCAATCCACCCCGGAACGAGTAAGATGTACAAGGACTTGAAGCGAAATTTTTGGTGGAATAATATAAATAAAGATGTCGCAGAGTTCGTATTATGATGTTTGACGTGTCAACAAGTCAAGATTGAGCATCAACGACTAGTGGGGTTGTTGAAGCCGCTTTCCATTCCCGAGTGGAAGTGGGAAGACAACTCTTTGAATTTTATCACAGGGATGCCGAGAACTAGATCCGGAATGAATATGATTTGGGTAATCATTGATCTATTAACCAAGTCTCCACAATTGCTTAGTATTAGGGATACTTGGTGACCAGAGAGATTTGCCCAAATCTTTATAGCTGAGATTGTGTGATTGCATGGTGCCCCTAAAACTATTGTTTCTGATCGGGATGGCTGTTTCGTGTCACATTTCTGGCAAGTGGTCCATCAGGACTTGGGCAGCGAGTTGATATTGAGTACGTCTTTTCATCCCCAGTCAGAAGGTCAGACTAAGCGGATGATCCAGATGTTAGAGGATATGTTGCGGGCTTGTGCCCTAGATTGGATTAGTGATTGGGAACTTCATTTGTCGTTGGTCGAATTTGCCTACAATAATAGTTGGCATGCATCGATTAAAATGGCACCATTTGAAGCATTTTATGGTAGGCGGTGTACATCGCCATTATGTTGGGATAAAGCTTCAGAATTAATGGGGACGGAACCGGATATGTTGATGGAAACTAAGGAGAAGATTTCTATCATTCGAGATCGGTTATTGACTGCCCAGAGTAGGCAGAAGTCTTATGCTAATATTCTCCGTCGACCCTCAGAATTCAAAGTGGGAGACCATATTCTACTCAAGGTATCACCGACAAAGGTAGTCTTCCGTTTCGGGAAGAAAGGGAAACTTAGTCCAAGGTATATCAGACCTTTTGAGATTTTGGACAGGGTTGGAGATTTAACTTATCGCTTGGTGTTGCCTCCCGTTTTGAGTCATGTCCACAAAATTTTTCATGTCTCTCAGTTGAGAAAGTACGTTCCGGATCCAAGTCATATTATCGACTATAGTGAGATTGATGTAGATGAGGATGTTACCTTTCTAGAGAGACCGGTGAAGATCTTTGAACGTCGTGAGAAGCAGCTTCGACACAAAACATTCTGTTGGTTAAGGTGCAATGGTCGAGACATGGAGTCGAGGAAGCGACTTGGGAGACAGAAGAGAATACACGATCGAGATACCCCGAACTTTTATTTCTTAAGTTTCGGGATGAAACTTCTTTTTAGAAGGGGAGAATGCAACACCCGTACTTTTCATGAATTTTTGGCTGTGATGTTCTTTCACTTTTGTCGCTCTTTGCAAGCGTTTATTGAGATGTTGTTGATTTTAGAGTTCCGTATCTTTCGGAACATGTTCGTATTGATCGGACTTCGCAGTGGTATTATTGAGTGAAGCAGTTAGCGCACGATAGGCGTGAGATAGCGCGCTAGAACGCCAGTAGTGTACGCTAATTACTTAGGTTTGGCAGTAGCAGTAGGTTGATTTTTGTTGTCTGTACCAATAGTTAGCGCACGCTAGGCGTGAGCTAACGCACGCTATTTGTGTTTGATAGCGCACGTTAGCTTTGCCAGTAGCACACGCTAACGAGTTGGGCAGTGGGTTCGGAGTCTCTATAGTGGAGCAGTTAGCGCATGCTAATGCTGTACATAGCGCAAGCTAACAACTTAGGTCAGAATCTACTAGACTACGCGGTGTCCCGTTAGCACGATGCTTATGATTAGCGCACGCTAAGCAGGATTTTGTATATAGGACAGAGCAGATCCCCTTTTTGTCATTTATCATTTCCTTTTCTTCTTTGGGTTATTTTAGGCGATTTCGGGCGGTTCGTGAAGATCCCGACTGGATATCATCATTTATTATCCCCTTCAAGCTATTACTTCGGATTATACCACGTTTGATCTTCCTCACCATTCCAAATCAAGTTAATCTTCTTAGAACCCTAGTTTTATGGAATTTGAGGGTTTCTTCATGATTTCTTCGATCTAGCTTATGGTTAAGGTGGGATTATGTTAAGTATGGGTTATCTACTCCTGATACATGTTTTCCAACAAATTATTGGTGTATTTCGGATATTGTTGTAAATCGAGAGGGTTTGGTTGTGGCCCACCCTCTAGACGTTATGTTGTTGGATTACATATAGCGTAGTCGGGGTTTCGGGAGTTCCTTCTTGTGATTGGAGCATTGTTTATTGATTATCGTATTCCTTGCGATTCGTTTAGGGCCGGGAGTACGTTCTTGGACCCATCTAGATTGAATACCTTTCCTTCTGATTCTCGATGTCTCAAAGGCAAGTATATGTTTATGATTGTAACTTGACATTGAAAGTAAAGTGTTTGTGATGTATTTGATAAGATGTTCACTCCGGGATGGGACCTTGAGTCCTCTGAGGGGTTGTTGTTTATAGTGCGATCAATCAAACATATTGGGTTTACCACTCCGGGATGGGACTTCGTGTCCTCTGAGGGATCGTAGCCTATAGTGCGAATCCACTGTTAATCATGAGGTATGGTATGAGATTTAGTTATTCTGGAATCCTAGTCTTAAGGTTAGTAATATGAGAATGATATGAGATCCAATAACTCGAGGATTGATGATATGAGTATATATGCTTACTTTATCGTGCAAGAAGTATTATATTTCATACTTGTGTATTTGTACTAGCTATTCGATGGCTAACCCCTTTTGGGGGAAATACCTTTCATGTATTTCAGGATCCAGGAGAGCGGATAGGCATGTACCGGGTCGGCACGAAGATGATGGGCAAGAGTGATGTTGTGTCTTGTCTCTGTCTGTATTTTGTATTTTGTATTTCTTCCATTCATTATTGTTATACTTGGAATGGTTATTAAACATTCGAGTAGTGTTCCAGGTGTTCGTAAGGTTTTGGCCTGTGTTGCCCTGGGTTTAATTCCCGATGTATTGTATTCTGTCGAATTCATTATTACCTTGATTGTCGACTTTTATTTATCTTCCACTGGATTATGTTAAGCCTTATCAGTCGAAATTCATGGTTCCGCGTATGTATAGCCTTGTGGGTCCCACTGAGGGGCTCACATTGCTGTAATATACCCTGAATAACTTGGGGGTGTTACACAAATCCACTATGTCTTACACCATAATATTATTTAATTCATGAGATATAATAATGTAAGTGATTAGAAAATCAAGAGAGGAGAATAAAGAGAGGGGGAATCAGCCTTATGGTGGTTTGGGCTAAGTGGGCGAACCACTTAGTTTGTGAACCTAGATTCTCGTGTGTCTAGTCTGTAAAATATACCTTTGGCCCATCTTAATATATTTATATAGTTAATTAATCTAATTAATTAATTATATTAAATACAATTTCTCTAAGAAATATTCATATATGAATTAAATAAATGACCCAACACTTTATTTAACTCACATGATCTAATTAGTTAATCCAAAAAAATTAATTAGACATCTAATGTTCGATATTCATGAAGAGAGAATAAGCCTGATTAAAACCACTGTCTATCATGTTTGTGCGACTCTGTAGGTTCACCTCAATCAGCAATGGAGGAATAAAGAGTGTGAGTAACATCTAGTCAGTCCGCGGCTCACACTATAACCCAACAATGAACGAATGATAGGTATCATTCCAAAGCCTTTATCCATTATGAAAACGGAATACCGTATAGGTATAAACCCTTCAATCAAAATTCCTGATCAAGTTCTATGGTCACGACTGTAATACCCGAGATCTTTATTCCGGATTCGTTGGGTTTTCTGGGTTTTATCGGTTTGTCATGGTCCTCATCGTAGGAATTTCGTGCCATGTTTGGTTGTGACTTGTTGGGACATGTTTTTGGAGGCATTTCGGATCACTTTGTGAGTTTTTGAGATTTTGTGGTGTAGCGCACGCTAATGCTTAAAGCATAGCGCACGCTACTGCGTGGTGTTTAGCGCACGCTACTGAATGTGTAGCACACGCTAATCGGCAAGCAGAGGCGCCCGGAGCTACCGGACTGGACCGAGCTTTGTTGGCGCACGCTAAGGCCGATAGCTAGCGCACGCTATCGACTGCTTAGCGCACGCTCCCTCTTATTTCTAGCGCACGCTACTCGGTAGGTGCAGTTCTGTCCAGGGGCTACTGGACTGGTTTTGTGACCCGTTAGCGCACGCTACGGCTTTTGGCTAGCGCACGCTAACTATGTTATACGCGGTTTCTCTGGAGCGTTGACCCCGTTAGCGCACGCTAATGAAGGATGATTAGCGCACGCTAATAATCGGCCCAAAGATAAATACTGGACAGCAGCATTAAGTCGTCATTTCCCACTTTTCTTCATCCCTTCCGACGGGAGTGAGATCCAGAGGCGAGTAGGACCGATCCTTTTCTTCTAGCTTCATCTTTGAGCGGATTTGTAGAGGTTTAGCAACATCTAATCGTCTTATTGGTCCAAATCAAGGTAATCTCTTGTTAGAACCCTATTTTCTTAAATTTGGGGTTTTTGCTTGGATTTGTGATTCTTGACCGATCTCATCCGATCGGTTATTTGTTCTTGTTTGTCTTGACCGTAATCTTCATATTTTGTTAACCGTTCCTCGATTTTTATCGCCCGGATCAACGATTCTTGATTTCTTTGAGAATACTTAGATCCTTGTCGTTTTTAGGATCGTTTCGGATTTCGATTAGTGTTATTGAATTGTGGTGATGCTATTTTCGTAGTATTCGTGGGCTGTCGAAGTCTTGATTGTTTTTGGAGGTTCGAAGGTTGCCCGATCGTGCCCGTTCGTCGTTTCGTTGCTCGTGATATCGAGGCAAGTATCTTGTCCGTACGTTTCATGTTTCGTAGGCATAATTATTGATAAATGATTATATACGAAACCCAATGTTTAATGAACGTAAAAAGGGATTGGTATGTTCTCGATAAATGTTGTCTTTCAACGATAATTCGTGTACTTCGTGAATATATGTGTTCTCGGGATATGTGTGTTGGTTTTGTATGTTGAAAAGATGCTATGACCATTTTGAGTGAGTTTAATAGACTGTAATCCTTTGTTGGAGATTACGTATTGTTATGTGTATTTGTTCGGTAAGAACGTATTGGGTGTGATATTAGTTGATACTCCTTTGAAAGGAGGTTGTGATGTTTAAGTGTTGCTTGGCTTGATATTCTGCTCATTGTGATGTGATTGCTGAAAGTGATGTGCCTCCGGGTAGGATTGTTGAATCTCCGGGATCCATACTTGCTAGTATGGGTCGGGCGTGACCGTAGGGTTATCCAATTCGGGTATGTCTTGCGGGGACTCCGAGGTTCGGGGCTTGCTAGCCCGATGCCGAGATAACTTGTGGGGTTATCATCGGGTATGTCTTGCGGGGACTCCGAGGTTCGTGGCTTGTTAGCCCGATGCCGGAATAACTTATGGTTGTGGTTTGGAATGGTTCTGTGACGTTGCCACGAGGACATGTGATTTGGTATGGCTTCCTATTGGGTTATTCACTCGGGTATGTTCTACGGGAGCATCTGAGGTTCGTGGCTTGTTAGCACGGGACGCGAATAATCCTTAGGAACATATGTTATGTGATTCGGGTCGTGGACCCTGTGGCTTATGATTCGGGTCTTGGACCCCGTGTGTTGTGAATTGGGTTGTGAAACCGCGTTTTATTATTGGAATCGTATTTTGGAAATATGATTTTGGGCCATGTCCCTAAGTATTTTCGAAGGGCTTGAGAATTCCTTTATTTCAAATGTTTTCAAACTCCCGAGATCATAAAATATTTTGTATGAGATACATGGCTCTATTCCTACCTTTTATAAATCAAACTGTTTTGATTAAGTGAATTATCTCGGGAAATATATTCAAGATTATTATATTCTTGAAGCACGTTGTGTATGGCATGTACTTCTGTTTTATACTTGCACTAGCAAAACAGTGGAGTTTTGCTAACCCCCGAGTATTCGGGGGGTGGATGTCTCAGACGTGTGTACTTGTAGGTAGCTGGGGAGCGAATCACAGGATCGATACGAAGGATGATGGGAAACGAAGATACTAATCACGTGAAGACCAATTGTAGAGTAGTTGGTAGAGTCGTGTTGATTATTCCTCCGATGTGTTATTTTATCGAATTATGGAAGTGATATTGTATTCTAGACCCTGCGTGGGTATGTGTTCTGGGCAAGGATCTTGTATGTATTGTTCTGTGTGTTGTGAGATAAGACCATATCGGTCTAATGGTCCTTTATGTAGCCATGTCGGCATGTGAAGTGATGCATTGTTTTGTATTTAGCCTGGTAGATCCTCGCGGAGAGGGTCTGCGGCGCTGTAATATTCCCGAGTGGTTTGGGGGTGTTACAGAATATGGTATCGGAGCCAAGGTTGAGGAAACCTAGGCTGTCGGGTTGAGTTGTGTGTCAGATTTGGTCTGACCGAGTGGTGGCGACGCGTCGTCTGAGTTGTCGGTCGTGATTAGTATCGAGGTGCAACCATCATCTTCGTGCGATCTGTGGATGTAAGTCTCCCTATTTTGTTGTATCTCGTGTTATACGAGTTTATGTGATTCTGTGTTATTATGTGGAGTTTAATTGTGCCTCGTGAATACTTACTCCATACTTGTTTGATTCTCGTATTGTGTTGGAATAAAGAGTAGTGCCGGTGTGCATGTATATACGTATACACCCTTGTGTGAGATCGTTTTTACAGGGATGATGTTTTGGACTGGTTACTCAATAAAAGTTTATCAATGTGGTATTTTAAACTTCAAATGTTTTGGGGAAGTCACGTAAATTCTATTTAAAAACATCCTCCGAGGAGGGAAAATGATTTGATTTTCGTATGATGACCTCGAGACCAAAGATTTTGGGAATTCAAACTACACATATTATATTTTCATCTTGCATTGAAAATTTTCAAAATTTGATTTTTAAATGCTTAAACGAGGTCTACCAATAGTTTACTTGAGACGTGACTTTCGCCTTCAATTTTTTTCGGTTAAACGATATGTAGTGAGAATGTAAATTGTTGGCGTTTGGATTCGTATGTTGTTGTTTATTTGTAACCTTCGGCTTTTGGCATTATTTGGTATATGTTCGTGAATGTGTTGCTGAATTAGTATAGCTAGCGCGCGCTAACGTGGCATGGCTAGCGCACGCTAAGTCTCTGTTGAATCATACCTTAACCGGTCTGAGCAGAAGCTCGGAAACTACATTCTGGCCGTAAGTCTAACTTTTGCGATTGTTAGGCTGACCGTTTGAGACGGTACTCCATGTGTGTTGTTCATGAATAACAATTGTTGGGTGTGGATATGTGTAATTTGAACTGTGTTCTTGTCCGCTGCGTGTGTAAAGTTCAAAGTGACTTTTTCGGTACTTTTACCAAATAGTGTGTGTTTCAAAATGACCTTTCGGGTTTGTAAATTTGAATTATTTCGTTGACCTTTTTTTTTCTAACTCGTTTGTCGGGTGATTTAACATATATTTTGAAACTATTGAGTTTCCGCGTCTACGCCTTGTAATTTCAAATGGTATTTGGTGACGGTATTTGGTATTTGGAAAATGACTTTTGGGGAGTATTTGGAAAGTATTACCGTCATCGGCCTTTCTGGCATTTTGGAACGTTTTCGAAAATGGTTTTCAACTCGGTGAGTTCCGGCGCGGAAACCGTACAGAAAGTGATTTTGATATAATGGATGATTTCAATTTCATTGCATTTATAAATCGCATAACAACGGCATTACAAATGAAGATTGTTGGTATAATAGTTTGTATATTGTGCTCTAGCTGGAATTAAATGGTAATATGTATATGATTTAATGATGTTGGATTAAAGACAGAGATGTGAATATCTTGCTATGTGTTATGATCTTTCGTTACCATAGGTTGTTGTTTGTTAGTATGCCGAGGGGCAGAGGTCGTGGTCGTAACCGTGGTGTTGATGGCCACGGGGATCAGATGCAGAATCGAGGGATTGTCGTTGAGAATGATTTTAGTTTGGGTGTTGCTACTATATTGCAACAAGTAGCGACTCAGATGACTCAGTTGACCCAGGTGGTTCAACGTAGCATTGACGCGAGTCAGAACGTTGGTGTAAATCAATGGCTTCGCGAGGTAGTTCGTATGAATCCCCCTCGATTCGCCGGTGCTGCGGATGCGTTGGGCTGGGATGGTTGGATTTTCCAGTTGGGAAAGATTTTCGAGGCTGTCGGATGTCCTGAAGAGCGGAAGGTACCTATCGCTCAGTACCTTCTCGACAAAGATGCCGCTAATTGGTGGGAAGCTGTTAAACCTCGTGATCGTGATGTCACGTGGGCGGAGTTCCAAGCATTTATGGAAGCCGAGTTCTGTCCGAAACCGATTAGAGAGCAGAGGATTCGCGAATTCTACTTGGCAGAACCGCAAGATATATCGGTGTCGCAAGCTATCATCGATTATAGCAAACAACTCAGTTATGTGCGAGACCGGGTGAGAACCGAGGAAGAGAGAATCCTTCACTTTGACAGACGGATGAAGCCGGATATTCGCGTGTATATGTCGGGATTCAATTGCACCTCGTTGAGGGACTATCAAGATCGAGCATTAGCCCGTGAACTAGCTTCGTTATCGTCGGAGCGTGTGCCCGAGTCGAAGAAGCAGAGGAAGTCCGATGACCGTGTGGATGGTGCAGGAGTTGGTATCTCTAGTTTTCAATGTCGTAGCCTTTCCGCTGTGAAGCTCCATCGCTCGATGCGTGGAACTGAGAGTTCCAAGTCTTCTGTTCTGACTCCTGGTAAAGCCAGGAGATGTTTTAACTGTAATGTGGCGGGACATGTTCGTGCACATTGTCCTTCTCCGCCAGTAACGTGTTACAGGTGTGGACTCGAGGGACACCGAGTTCAGTTTTGCGAGATGGTTACCGAGCCTTCCGGGGCACGGACTTGAGCACCGACATCTGGATCGACTCCGAGAAGCCCCTGAGTGGCTTATCGTATCAGTTGTTTGTTATGTTATTTCCCTCGTTTTGTTGTTTTGATATTCCGGAGATTAACTTCTTTTATTTGAAGTGAATCGGATTTTGAACTCTGTACTTTCGACTCTGTCGAATCGTTTATGTTCGTTGATATTTTCTGAACTTGTCCTGTCTTGTGCTTTTGGTTGATCAAACGAGTTGTAGTATTGTTTCAGAATAAACCATTTGTCGCTATGACTTTCCAATTGCTATTCCCTTTCCTGTGGATCTTATGTGAATACACATCTTGTTGTCTTCACCGGATCGTATATTGTCTCGAGTCGAGATGTGAACTTTGGGGTTGTTGTTTGAGTATTGTTGTTCGTCGTGATTCGAACATGATTGATCGACTGTTGTTGTCTCGATCGTTGTAACTCAATCGTTTGATGGTTCAGTTTTTGTTGATCTCGTTTCGTAATTGTTGAGCGTTCGGACTCCTTAGTGATTTCCTTAAGTTCGGGAAATTTGCTTCATTTTCGACCTCCCAATCCTCGTGTTGTGGAATTTTGTATTTGTTCAGCGATTAGATCGCATTGTGATTGGTGTACTGTTGAATTGTTCAACTGTATTGATTTTCGTTCGTCGTGTTTTGTTATTTCGGCAATGGATATCGTGTGTTATCCGAGTTTGTTTTGCGTCGTTTGTTTTATGTTTCAAGTTTCGAGGACGAAACTTCTTTTAAGAGGGGTAGAATGTAATACCCGAGATCTTTATTCCGGATTCGTTGGGTTTTCTGGGTTTTATCGGTTTGTCATGGTCCTCATCGTAGGAATTTCGTGCCATGTTTGGTTGTGACTTGTTGGGACATGTTTTTGGAGGCATTTCGGATCACTTTGTGAGTTTTTGAGATTTTGTGGTGTAGCGCACGCTAATGCTTAAAGCATAGCGCACGCTACTGCGTGGTGTTTAGCGCACGCTACTGAATGTGTAGCACACGCTAATCGGGCGAGCAGAGGCCCAAAGAGCTACCGGATCGACCGAGCTTTGTTGGCGCACGCTAAGGCCGATAGCTAGCGCACGCTATCGGCCGCTAGCGCACGCTCCCTCTTATTTCTAGCGCACGCTACTCGGTAGGTGCGATTACGTCCAGGCTACTGGATGGTTTTGTGACCCGTTAGCGCACGCTACGGCTTTTGGCTAGCGCACGCTAACTATGTTATACGCGGTTTCTCTGGAGCGTTGACCCCGTTAGCGCACGCTAATGAAGGATGATTAGCGCACGCTAATAACTGTCCAGTATAAATACTGGACAGCAGCATTAAGTCGTCATTTCCCACTTTTCTTCATCCCTTCCGACGGGAGTGAGATCCAGAGGCGAGTAGGACCGATCCTTTTCTTCTAGCTTCATCTTTGAGCGGATTTGTAGATGTTTAACAACATCTAATCGCCTTCTTGGTCCAAATCAAGGTAATCTCTTGTTAGAACCCTATTTTCTTAAATTTGGGGTTTTTGCTTGGATTTGTGATTCTTGACCGATCTCATCCGATCGGTTATTTGTTCTTGTTTGTCTTGACCGTAATCTTCAGATTTTGTTAACCGTTCATCGATTTTTATCGCCCGGATCAACGATTCTTGATTTCTTTGAGAATACTTAGATCCTTGTCGTTTTTAGGATCGTTTTGGATTTCGATTAGTGTTATTGAATTGTGGTGATGCTATTTTCGTAGTATTCGTGGGCTGTCGAAGTCTTGATTATTTTTGGAGGTTCGAAGGTTGCCCGATCGTGCCCGTTCGTCGTTTCGTTGCTCGTGATATCGAGGCAAGTATCTTGTCCATACGTTTCATGTTTCGTAGGCATAATTATTGATAAATGATTATATACGAAACCCAATGTTTAATGAACGTAAAAAGGGATTGGTATGTTCTCGATAAATGTTGTCTTTCAACGATAATTCATGTACTTCGTGAATATATGTGTTCTCGGGATATGTGTGTTGGTTTTGTATGTTGAAAAGATGCTATGACCATTTTGAGTGAGTTTAATAGACTGTAATCCTTTGTCGGAGATTACGTATTGTTATGTGTATTTGTTCGGTAAGAACGTATTGGGTGTGATATTAGTTGATACTCCTTTGAAAGGAGGTTGTGATGTTTAAGTGTTGCTTGGCTTGATATTCTGCTCATTGTGATGTGATTGCTGAAAGTGATGTGCCTCCGGGTAGGATTGTTGAATCTCCGGGATCCATACTTGCTAGTATGGGTCGGGCGTGACCGTAGGGTTATCCAATTCGGGTATGTCTTGCGGGGACTCCGAGGTTCGGGGCTTGCTAGCCCGATGCCGAGATAACTTGTGGGGTTATCATCGGGTATGTCTTGCGGGGACTCCGAGGTTCGTGGCTTGTTAGCCCGATGCCGGAATAACTTATGGTTGTGGTTTGGAATGGTTCTGTGGCTGTTGCCACGAGGACATGTGATTTGGTATGGCTTCCTATTGGGTTATTCACTCGGGTATGTTCTACGGGAGCATCTGAGGTTCGTGGCTTGTTAGCACGGGACGCGAATAATCCTTAGGAACATATGTTATGTGATTCGGGTCGTGGACCCTGTGGCTTATGATTCGGGTCTTGGACCCCGTGTGTTGTGAATTGGGTTGTGAAACCGCGTTTTATTATTGGAATCGTATTTTGGAAATATGATTTTGGGCCATGTACCTAAGTGTTTTCGAAGGGCTTGAGAATTCCTTTATTTCAAATGTTTTCAAACTCCCGAGATCATAAAATATTTTGTATGAGATACATGGCTCTATTCCTACCTTTTATAAATCAAACTGTTTTGATTAAGTGAATTATCTCGGGAAATATATTCAAGATTATTACATTCTTGAAGCACGTTGTGTATGGCATGTACTTCTGTTTTATACTTGCACTAGCAAAACAGTGGAGTTTTGCTAACCCCCGAGTATTCGGGGGGTGGATGTCTGTATTGCGTGCAGGTAGCTGGGGAGCGAATCACAGGATCGATACGAAGGATGATGGGAAACGAAGATACTAATCACGTGAAGACCAATTATAGAGTAGTTGGTAGAGTCGTGTTGATTATTCCTCCGATGTGTTATTTTATCGAATTATGGAAGTGATATTGTATTCTAGACCCTGCGTGGGTATGTGTTCTGGGCAAGGATCTTGTATGTATTGTACTGTGTGTTGTGAGATAAGACCATATCGGTCTAATGGTCCTTTATGTAGCCATGTCGGCATGTGAAGTGATGCATTGTTTTGTATTTAGCCTGGTAGATCCTCGCGGAGAGGGTCTGCGGCGCTGTAATATTCCCGAGTGGTTTGGGGGTGTTACAACGACAATGTCAAACCCTATTATAACTTAATGATATGCACATGTTAGTACAAATTGGGATCACGGAGTTCCCATATATCAAATATAACTAGCTCTATATTATGATCTCAGATGCCACAAACCGCATATGGCATTCACCTATTCACCTAGAGGAGAAAGAATCCTATCTTGGTATTTAGTAGAGACTGCTATTTGCGCATCAAGTTTCACTTCGACATAAACCTTATCGACCGGTTATTGGGTCAAACTAATCTAATGACTAACTTAATGTCACAAGCACATTTCCTACTGAATCCTCAAGTCAAATATTCATGTATACCTATCAATCTTTTGATCCAATCATTGACTACCACAAAGTGAGATCCATGTGACCAAATCGAGGCGAGTCGTGTCCTAGTATACTAATACCATTATCTGAATCCGAATCAGAATTGAAAAATGATGGAATACATTTAGAAATTTCATGATGTCATCCCTGTATTCTATGTTTAATTCAAATGCAATGTTCTATGTACATGGCATTGTAAAGAAGAACCAAATGAGTATCTTCCACATGACTTTAAAAATTAGACAAAGGTTTGGTCTTACAGTTAAGTTCGTTCAACTAAGTATAGCTAAGTCAGAATATCAGCTGAGTATCGCAAAGTCAGAGTATGAACTGAGAATAGCCAAGACAGAATCTCATCCAACTATCGACGAGTTAAATTTTTCAGTCGAGTATGACCAAGACAATTCAATCAGCTAAGTATGGACGTCAAATGCTTGGACAAAATTCAACAAGTATTAATCAGCTATGTCCACGTCAGTAAATGTTGAAAAGTCAACGAAGATGGAAAATCACATGCAGACGTAAATAAAGCTAATGAGACAATCTGAATAATTCCCACAAGTTGAGGAATAAATTATTCCTCGAGATTCGTGCCCGGAAGACTTCTTATTATAGAAATCAAAGAAAACAGCGCAGATGACTGTATATCTTCAAACTGTCAGATTTGAAGAAAGGATCATGTCGTGCAAAAGAGGTGAAAATAAAAAACAAAGAAAGCCACTCTCTAATGGACCAATTTGTTTTAAGGATGCAACGACTGTGAAGGCTCAAAGGAAGTACTATAAATATTTGAAGAACTCTTGAGCAGAAGTACGATGCGTTAACACTTACAAGCGATCAAAACCAAATCAAATCAATATACTCTACAAGCATCATGAAGAGCTACGACAATAAGATTCAAATCCTAAGAAGCTATTAGAAGTTCGAGAAAACTAACACCTTGTCTTAAAGATTTGAGTTGGGGTACTTTCTTGAATAGGGTTCTTGAAAGTTGAGGTTGTTCGATATCCACGGCTTCTTGATTGGAAGGTGATAATCAACTTGAGAGTTGTGAGACATCCATGGGTTTTCGATCAGGAGGTGACAAGCAACCAAGGGAAGGAGTTACCACAACCACGTGTTTTCACTGGTTGAAAGCTGCAATGTTGGGATTCGGTCCAACATCCTGCCTGCATGGGCTTAAAAATGCACGAGGCGCGGCTTGCGATTCGAACTGTGAGATCTGCACTAGAAAGTGGTTAAATGAATTGATTTGGACTACTCATACCAACAAAATGCATCTTCTTTTCTGGTATCCATCACATAGAAACTCCAAAGTGAAGCGTGCTTGGCCTGGAGTAGTTATGGGATGGGTGACCACCTGAGAAGTTTCCCAGGTGTGCGTGAGTGAGGACAAAGCATGCAAGAAAAGACTCGTGTTGGTACAGTGAGGATAGTCTTCATCATTCTTAGGGACCAACATGCAGTAACTAATTTCATTATAACCTTCAAACGTTATGGTGAATTTATCTCCAAGAGGACTAGAGAAAAGTCGACTAGTAGGGGATTACCACACCTCTGAAACAACGATAAGTGTTGTGTTATTTACTAGTTTAAGCATCATACTTAACTACTGCATCCGTCTTAACTGTTGCATTAAGAGTCAACTAAGTCTTCCACATGTTATTTTATAGCTGACTGAGAGTTCAGCTATGTCTAAATATCAGCTAAACCTAGCTGCATATATAACAGATGAGTTTCTTAAACCAGTTAATTCAGAAAAGTGATTTTAAGAGTCTATTCACCCCCCAGACTTTTACCATACGTAGTTGTAACCTATAAGTGGTATTATAGAGCTTGTTTCATAGACCTCTTATTTGGTAGTCACAGTACCATATCCATACTTACGTATAAAATCTAATATTAAGATGGAGCACATGCACTCTAGACTCCCTATCTTCTCTATTGATGATTATGATCTCTGGAAGATAACAATATAGGTACACCTATCATCTATCCACGACGACATGTGGAGCATTATTGAAGAAGGTCCTATCATCTATATGATGTAATATCCGGATTTTCAGTATAATTTTTTTTGCATTATTTTGTCTGAGATATACTAGATAGCATGGTATCTATATAGTATAGATAACATAATTTGAGAGCTGAGACAGTTGTATTTGTACAATGGACGTGATTGGTTAACAGTTATAATTGAGGATATCGTGTATCAGATTGTTTTAATTTTGATATCGGCTATATAATATGAGAATGTTATTGGGACGAATATATGTATTCAGTATGCCATATATTCGTATTCCGTATGTCGAGACGTTGGATAATAATAGCTGAAAATGGCTAAGTACAACCATGTTAGCGCACACTACGATGTATACTTAGCGCATGCTAAGAAATTTGGATTATGTACGCTAAGGAGGACCCCTAACGTACGTAAGACATTCTGGATAAGGTTCAGAAGGTGGCCGAAAGGTAGGCCCATACTGATTATTATTGGCATTTAGCGCACGCTAAGCATAAGTGAGTAGCGCACGCTAAGTGTAGATCAGTCAAAAAGGAATCCTGGCTTTGTCAGGTTACTTTCGGCGTGTGGACCACGGGAATCTTCGGGGTAGGTGCAGACTGTAGCAAGTCAACTACGAATATCGCACGCTAAGGTCAAAGACTTGCATACGCTAGACAAAGTGTTTACGTACGTTACTACATGGGCATTACGTACGAAGCTGATGTGTGAAGCAGGGCAGTAGCCTTTGGACTTCGATAGCGCACGCTAGGGCTGTAGCGCACGCTAAATACAAGGTTTAGCACACCTAGTAATGTGCAGTTTATAAGAGGACAGATGGGTGTTAATATGCATTTCGTCCATTTTCTTCCTTTCATTCGATAGAGAGAGCCTTGAGAGGATACTTGAGGTATCCTCTTTAAGAAGATTAAGGTGGAGATCATGGGTTAAAGCCTTATTCTTGAAGTTATTGATGATTCTTGGAATGGAGTTCAATTGTTCTTCTTCATCGTTTGTCTATACAAGGTAATTTCCGTATCCCTTTAATAGTGGTTCATTTTTAAGGATGATTACTTGGGAGGGAGCATGTTGAATCATCATGTGATGATGTTATATGAGATTTAATGGAACTGTGATAAGAGATTTCGGATGTTAATTAAGATTCTTCCTGTTGTAAAGATTGTGATTCGTTTAACCCGATGAAAGATGGATTTCTGAATTATATTGATTTCGTATGAATCATGACATGGGGTTGATTCCAGATTAAGCATGATACAATCCTTGTTGGTTTGATTGTTGGTGTTTTTCTTTGTATGATGATTGTTATAGTGGTGTTATTGTGATTCTTGAGGTTATGTGAATTGTATATAGGAGAATGTGATGATATATATCAGATTATGTTGTTTTGTCAAGTGCACGAATATGGAATCACGGTGTTCTTGGAATTATTGGTATATATCATCAAAGAGGAATATGTGATAGGATATATAATGGTTTTGATTATAAGTGTGGATAAGATAATTAAAACCAGCATTATGTTGATTTTAGTAGTTGAGTTCGTATGTTCTTGATAAGGTATGAATCATGATGATGAGATTGGATTTGGAAAGGTTGTGATTGATATTGGAGTATGATTTCCTTTACATTCGTATCCGTAATCGCAATGTGCTGAGCATTACCTGTAATGCATGCAACTGCATGAGGTTAGCGCATGCTAGCTGACTGGCTAACGCACGCTAACTGGTGACTATTAGCGCACGCTACGTTATGTGATTAACGTGCGCTAAGTAGACAGACAGTGCAGTATATCGTGTTGTGGTTATGAATTCGTGATGGTTTGAGTTAGATTGTTCAGATTCTGTTTAATCGAGATATTGTAAAACCGTTGGATTTGTTGATTGGTTATATCAGTTGTTGATTATTATCGAATGTGTGTTAATCGATCATTGCAATAGGTTGTGATAATTGATCGTTGATTATGACCGTTGTGCTACGGTTCAGGTTGAAGAGTTCATAGATTGCTTTTGGTCGGGGCTGAGGAGCTTGTAGGTGAAGGCAACAGAATTGGTAACGGCGTTGTCGTACCGGTATCGAGGCAAGTGTATACTTGTCCAGTTATAATATTTAATGAATGATTTCACTTTCATTTCATTTATAGTTCATATAGCAATGATATTATAAGTGAAAATTTTCGGGATGATGGTTTGTTCGTGTAAAGAATATTGTCTTCGGCTTTGAGGTAATTTAAGCATTGTTCAGTTATGAGGATAATTAGTATGTTGAGTTGTTGTATATGTTGAGGTTTCCTATAATGAAATTCATATTGGTTGTTCGATGAGGGATGTTGATCCCAGGACGGTAGTGTTGAGATTGTTGATAGCATTGGTCATTCTTTGGGGATTGTGATCCCAGGATGTTGTTTTGGATATTGTCGGTCGTGTTGATCTTTCATTATCCGTGTGTCATTGTTCACTTCGGTGAGTCTTTTTGATCCTTATTGGATATGTGATTCCTTGAGTTTTGTTTTCATGTTACATCGTGACATATCTGGAGTCATATCTGCGTGCCGATTGGTTATATATAGGATTTTCTGGGCGGGCACGTATAGTCATGTGATGGGTTCATGTCCTCACATTGAGCTGTGCACACGAGACGTACTTCGTGAGATTGATTAGGTACAAGACCACACGTGTATTTGATCGATACCCCGGGTAGCTTTTGCACGGACACATTTCCGGATCGGCCGTACTGTGACGTCCATCTTTGAGCCATATGGATTGGTCGTTCATCCTCCATTTATGGTTGGGTATGTTCGACGGTTTGCGAATGGTTGTTCATACGCCTGAGGGGTATGTTCGACAATCGGGGTTATTTTTTGAGATCCTTTATTGATCATGTTTGGAGTTTACCATGTTGAGGGTATTCTCGGTTATTGTTGATCCTTTGTTGATCGTGTTAGAGTTTACCACATTGAGGGTATTCTCGGTTATCGTCAATCCTTTGTTGATCATGTCGAGTTTATCATGTTGATGGTATTCTCGGTTATCGTTGATCCTTTGTTTGTCGTATTGGAGTTTATCACGCTCGGTTGATGTATTGGTTGATCATTGTTATTGATCGTATGAGCATTCGGACTGTACATCGATGTTTCGGGATTTGTTATCACTGTTTGGTGGTAGTTGGTCTATAGATATATTGTGTGTTATTAGTTTCTATTCCAGATTGAGATTTGACGGTGCAATCCGACTGACAAGATTTGGCACAGATGGATTATTTCACGCATCTGAGTTATGGTGATGTTTTTGAGAATTTGAGTATTGTTGTGATACAATACAGATGGATGTAGTTGAGTTCATTTCTTCATTTGAGAATGCGAAATGTGGATTATGGTAAGGATTGATTTGTTATGGATTGTATATGGGGTGGTAAGGTTATGACGGTAAGATTACATTGGCAGTATTCTTACTTTGTTATTAGATCGGTATGTAATTATTTATGATGATGTGATCGATATCATTGTTGAGTATTGTGACTGACCCCGTCGTGGGCTTTGTTTTTAGGTACTAGGAGATCGAGCTACTAGCGGTCGTAAAGGGATGAGCTTCCCGGGTGATACTGGCTGTGGTATGTATTTGGAGAATCAAGTATTTGACTGGTTGTTTTATTCCACTGCAAAAAATATATTTTGAACTGTGTTTTTATCCGCTGCGTGTGTATTTCAAAATGATTTTCTGGTATTTTTTCCAAATCTTGTATAACTTTGAAATGGCCTTTTTGGGTATTTCGTAACTTTGGGTTATTTCGTTAAACCCTTTTTCCCTAAATAATTTTATCGGTACGTATAAGGGGTGGCTTAACGTACATTTTAAAACTATTGAGTTTTGGCATCTTCGCCTTGTACTTTCAACTGGTATTTTATGACGGTATTTGAGAACTATATTTTGGAAAATATTTGAGTGTTTAAAATATTATCGTCATCAGCCTTTTGACGTTTTTGAACGTATTTGGAAATGGTTTTTAGCCTTGTGGGTTCCAGCACGGGACCCACGGCACTGTAATATCCCGGATGGTTTTGGTGGTGTTACATATGAAGGACAACACTGCTGGAGAAATCTCAGCTGGGAAACCAAAGCAGATTCCCAAGACCAGATCAGAGCTAACTACTGATGAAACAAAGCTGGCCAATCTTGACAACCGGGCAAGAGATGTTTTATATCAAACACTTTATAAAGCCACCATGGTAAAAATCAAGGAAATCTGGGACACATTAGCAGTAACGTGTGAGGGAACTGAGCTAATCAAGGAAAAGAAATTGTCAGTAGCTACTCAAAAGTTTGACAATTTCAAAATGAAGGACGGAGAAAATATAGATAACATGGATACCAGATTCACATAAATCATGAATGGGATAAACTCTCTCGGAAAAACTCATGGCTACCGAGGGATGGCTCTAAAGGTTCTAAGGTCTCTAATCCCAGAATAGAACATGAAGGCTGTATCTATGAGGGAATCAAAGGATCCCAACAAAATAAAGATCCAAGAGCTACTCTCAGACCTCAAGGCATTTGAATGAACTTCCATGCTCATCTTCCAGTAAGCCAGCTGAGTTGAACTTTGAGGAAGAAATGGCATTCACAATGCAAAGATTTGGAAGCTTTAGAAAGAATTACTCAAAATATAAGAACTACAAAGATAACCCCAAAAGAAACCAAAAACCTGGAAATTGGAAGGTAGAATGCTACAACTGCCATAAGACATGTCGCATTCAACATGAATGTCTTGATCTGAAGAAAGAAGAAGAAAAGATAGACACAGGTAGAAGAGAAGACAAAAGAAAAGATCTAATTGGAGTAGATCTGACACTTGAGATTGTGGATTAAGTGGAGGATTTTTTTCAGAAGAAGAAGATGACTACAACTGCCTGAAGGCCAACACTGTTGATGAAGAGGTACCATTTAAACCACAACCTTCAGAATATCTTAGTTCAAACATCTGAAGATCTTGATTTGAATAGATCTCTCAATCAATTAATAAAATATTTTGAAACTTTAAAAACAGCACACCTAGCTTGTGTCAGTTGAGAACACTCAGCTGAAAAATGAGAAAGTGCAGCTGAAAAATGATTTAGACAAACTCAGACAAGATACAGCTAACTTCAAAATCAGTCAGGATGAAAACGACATGGCCATGACTGAGATAAACCGGATGACAACTTTAAACAAGGAAAAGACAGTTGCACTCACTCATACTAAAGCTGAGCTTTCAAAACTCACACAGCTGAATAATATACAAGCTAAAGAAATAACATCCTAAAGGCACCCATAACCTTGGATGGTCTGTGTATAAACCAAAGACCTCTAGATTTAAAATCAGGTCTTGGATATGGTCCTAATACTCCCTCAATTTCAAAAACTACCTACAGACTGCTCAAACATTCCCAAATAGGCAGCAACCATGTCAAAAGTTTACGCAACAGCCATGAATGTTTCGACAGCAGCCAAGACAGTCTAGGCAGCAACCACGACAAATGACTAGGCAATGGCCAAATAAGCATCAGCAGCCTAGACACTAACCATTTCACTACCGACAATTTCCACAAAACAGACTTCAACAAGGGGAAGGTAGATTGAAACCTCAAGGTATTCCAAGATTTCAAAATCACAAGGTGTGGAGACCTCAAAACTTTAATAACTGGTCTCAGGCAAGATTTAATCATGGTTCACACCAAGCTTATCATATGCCAAGACTAATAACTATGCACAATATAAAAGATACCAGATCAACCCTAATAACCAGACAAGAAAGAATTCTCTCCAGAAATCCACTAACCCTAGAGGACCCATTCAGATATGGGTACCTAAATCTCTTTTAAATGATTGCAGAAAAGGTGGAAGGATTACTGTGCAGTAGCCACATAATCACAAGTAGGAGGTGAAGAATGGTTTATGGACTATTTTCATGTTATACCAAGGAAAAAGGACTAGACGTAACCTTTGGAGATAGATCATGTGGACAAACCAAAGGACATGGAAAGCTGCACAGAGGAAACATTGTCATAAAAAAAGTGCAGTATGTCAAAGGACTCAAGTACAATCTCCTAAGCATAAGCCAGTTTTGTGATGAGAAGAACCTAGTAGTCTTTACCAAATGGAAATATATGGTGACTGACCTCCAAACTGGAGAAGTGAAACTACAAGGATACAGAATACAGGATATCTATGTTTTGATAGGCTGGAAAACAAGCATATCTAATGCATGTTTCATATCAAATACCCTAGCGGAAAATGGATGGTTATGGCACAAGAGATTAATCCATCTAAATTTCAAGGCACTCAACAAATTAAACTCACATAAATTAGTCAGAGGCCTCCCAGAAGGAATATTCAAGAAGGAGACCTTTTGTGATGCATGCCAGAAAGGAAAATAGACCATAGCTTCATTCAAATCAATACAACCTACCACTCTAACCAACAAAGTGCTGGAACTACTTCACATGAATTTTTTTGGACCCATAAAACCAAGAACCTTGAGTGTAAAGAAAACATGCCTTAGTAGTCGTAGATGACTACTCAAGATATACTTGGATAGTTTTCATTTACAATAAAAGTGAAACACTAACCAAGTTGCTTGAGCTAATAAGGAAAGTTCAAAATGAGAAATATCTATCTATCATCAAGATCACATCAGACAAAGGAGGGGAATGTCTCAACAAAGCTATAACTGAATACAGTGATCAAAATGAGATCCAACAAGAAGTCTCAGTTGAAAGAACACCACAACAAAATGGTGTACGTGAAAGAAGGAACATAACTCTCAAAGAAGCAGCCGGGACAATGATTGCAGAAGTTGATCTCCTCAACAGGTTTTGGGCTGAAGCAGTCAAAATAGCTTGTCATACACAGAACAAAAGCATGACTGTAGGGAGACACTATAAAACTCCCTATGAGGTTTGTAATGGGAGATTACCAACTATTGCATATTTTCATATTTTTTGTTGTAAGTGTTTCATCCACAACAATGGCAAAACACAACCGAATGCTTTTGATGCTAAACTGATTATGGTCTCTTTATGAGATACTCTCAAATAAGAAAAACATATAGAGTCTTTAACAAAAGAACATTAGTCGTGAAAGAAACACCTCATGTTGTCTTTGATGAATCTACTGCTGAGTGCAGAAAATAGGAGGATCAAATTGAGAAAAATATCAAAATGACCACTCTAGAAGAAATCATTGTCAAAGACAAGATTGATTGCCTTAGATGATGAAGATCCTACTTTAGATCAGCCAGGTTCACCAGACTTAGCTGAAGCAGTCTCAGCTGACTCAAACCTACTCAGCTACACTTCAACAAAACCTAGATGACGCTCGGATGGATATATCAAACCTTCGAGGCAATTCTTAAGGGGGAATAAACAATGATGACCCTCAACCAAAAGGATAACTTGAGAATGAAACTCCCTAATGGTTAAAATACCATCCCATCCAACAAATCATTAGGAACCTAACTGTGTAACACCCCCGAGATATTCGAAGTATATTACAGCGCCGTGAACCCCTACATGGGACCCACCAGGCTAAAACAAGAAAACACCACTCGACTAACCATCTCAGTTAGCGAGGACACACATTGAAATAATACAACATATAATAATATGCCCGGAGAAACCGGCGTAATAAACATCAACCGACAACATAGCAACTTTAGTTAATACAAGACGAAGTTCAGAGTGAAAAGCCTAAGTACTCGCGAGTACAATCTATCAGTTTATAAATGTGGGAGACAACCATATCGAAAGGGACAAGAGGAATAAGAAGACTCGAATGCACATGTCAACGACCCTGGCCAACATCCTCGTACTGTCCCAGCGCCCGCTCGTCCGGCAGAACATAACCTGAAATCCATAACAAGAATTTCCCCAAAACGGGTCCCAAAGGGGTTAGCAATTACGCTAGTACAAGTAATCAAGGCAAACCATTCGCTTACACGTTTCATAGTACAATGCACCAAAACATTTCAAAACCAAAACCAGACAAGTCTTTTCCAGAAACAAACAGTCAATCACATTTGCCCAGGACTGGGACGAAGCCACAAATCCCACTCGAGGCCTCTAAGGACCCTCCCGAGATGGCCATATTATAAAACAAATCACGCACATGCATCGCCTAGGACCGGGATGAAGCCACAAATCCCACTCGAGGCCTCTAAAAACCCTCCCGAGCTGGCTAGCTAAACAAACTCATGAATCCAGGGCTAAAACCATTGGATTCCCTCCGTGGCCCCGTCGGACCCTCCCGAGGTGAGAAAATCACACACAATATACATTACCATTTCACGTTAAGCATAAAGGTTTCCAAAAAAATACTTGCCTTGAATAATTGACGACGGAACGAACGAAAAGGAAAAGCACCGACAAACGCTAGGAACCAATGGAACCGAACCTAAAGATTCGAAGAACATAATCACAACTAACTCTAAATGAATACGAAAATGTAATACACCCGAAAACATGCCTACGATTTATGTATATTCGTATAAAAACAACAACGAGGGCGGACCACAACCAAACCCTCTCGAATACGCAACAACCACGAAATATACCATGAATCCGTAGAGAAAACAAGAATACTAGCAAGATTAATCATATTCAACATGAATCAATCAACCATATGGAACGAATCGAAGAAAAACCCGAAAACCCCCAATTTACCCAAAAGTAGGTTCTTAGAAGATTTACCTTGGATTAGGATGAAAGATTCGTGTTGATGTTGTTATTATACCCCAAAAACTCAAAGAAGATGATGGTTGAGATGATTGGAGGAAGAAATCGCCAAGAAATCGCCCAAAATCGCCAAATCCGCGGAGAAGGAGGTGAAATGAGAAATAGATCCGTCCAAAGTCAACTCCTGTGTATTTATAGCCACACGGCTTAGCGCGCGCTAACGGCTAAGTGTTAGCGTGCGCTACCCAGTTATATTACAGTCCAGAACTCACTGTTCTGGACCGTTAGCGTGCGCTACTACTATCTAGCGTGCACCAACAACGACTCGGTCGCGCGCACTATCGAGCTATGGCGTGCGCTACCTGGGTACCTGAACAAGTCCAGAATAAACTGCCCAGTACTGGACAGTCGCGTTAACGCGCGCTACCGGACACCTAGCACGCGTTAGTCCCCCGACATTAGCGTGCGCAAGACAACGTAGCGTATGCTAATCCGCTAGTCCAGAGGACTGGAATCAGAAATAAGTTCACTGCCACTCCCAGGGCTCAGCTCGCTAGCACGCGCTACGAAGCAGACGTAACATGCGCTACTAAGGGATCCCTAGAATGCGCTATGCAGAAATATTAGCGTGCGCTAGGAACGGAATATTAACGGCCCAAAACACCGGAACATGAACGAAACATCAAACGGAACATCTCAAAACGCATAATAACATAGAATGGATCCACGGCAACCCCGAAACGGCGGTTCCGAACGAAAATGATGAGAATCAGATCAATAAGCGATAGAAGAACCAATAAACGTAGAACTGGATGACAAAAAGTCTCGAAACAAATACTCTCAAAAATTAATATAGTTGCACAAGGGTCGCTAAAAACGAGAAATACACCGAAAATTGAATATACCGGGAAAAGAAAATGCGGGTATTATATTCTACCCCTCTAAAAATAAGTTTTGTCCCGAAACTTAAGAAACAAACAACTCGGGGTACCTAGCACACATGCTATCCTCGGTTTCCCATGTTGCCTCCTCGACACCATGTCTTCACCACTGCACTTTGACCAAACGGATGGTCTTATGCCTCAGTCACTTCTCACGATGCTCCAAAATCTTCAAAGGACGCTCCTCAAAAGTAATATCCTCGGCGACATCAATCTCACCATAATCGATGACGTGACTAGGATCCGGGACATATTTCCTCAGCTGGGAAACATGAAAAACGCTATGAACATGACTCAGGGCTGGGGGTAACACCAAACGGTATGCCAACCCACCGACTCGCTCGAGACTCTCGAAGGGTCCAATAAATCTCGGACTCAACTTCCCCTTTTTCCCGAAATGGAAAACTCCTCTCGTCGACGACACCTTTAGCAAAACGTGGTCTCCCACTTCGAATTCCAAAGGTCAATGACGGACATCGGCATATGACTTCTGTCGACTCTGAGCAGTCAACATCCGTTCCAGAATTAATTCTATCTTCCGCCTCGTCTCTAAAGCAATATCCGGCTCGGTCCCGACCAAATTGGACGCCTCATTCCAACAAATCGGTGATCGACAACGCCGCCCTTAAAGTGCCTCATACGGTGCCATCCGAATCGACGCGTGCCAACTATTGTTGTACGTGAATTCGATTAATGGCAAATGCTCTTCCCAGTCATTGCTCCTATCGAGAGCACAAGCACGCAACATATCTTCGAACGTATGGATAGTGCATTCCGACTGTCCATCTGACTGAGGATGAAAAGAGGTACTCAAATGCAAACGAGTACCCAACGCCTTATGCACCGCCTGCCAAAAGTGCGATACAAAACGACCATCACGATCCGAAATAATAGACTTCGGAGTATCGTGAAGCCTCACAATCTGCGCGATAAACACACGAGCCAACTTATCCGGGCCCCAAGTGTCCTTGATGCCCAGAAAGTGTGCCGACTTGGTCAGACGATCAACAATCACCCAGACCATATTCATGCCCGACCTCAATCTCGGCAAACTCGTAATGAAATCCATCGATATATCTTCCCATTTCCATTCCGGAATGGGAAGTGACTGGAATAACCCGGCCGGTCGCTGATGTTTGATTTTGACCTGCTGACAAGTCAAACATCTCGCTACAAACTGTGCGACCTCCTCCTTCATATCATTCCACCAGAAATTCCGTCTCAGGTCCTTGTACATCTTACTCGAACCAGGATGAACGGAGTAAGGTGTAGCATGGGCCTCACGCAAAATACTCTGTCTCAATGCTGAGTCGTTCGGTACACAAAGCCGACTCTGGAATCTCAAAACACCATCCTCGCGAATCATAAACCCAGGAGACTTTCCCTTAAGAATGTTCTCTCGAATTTGAGTAATCATCGGATCCTCCAACTGCTTCAGCTTAATTTCATCGATCAAAGATGACGAAATCTCTAAAGCACAAATTTGCCCGACAGCTCCAGGCAACAAAACCTCAACATCCAACTCGATCAAAACCCGCCGAAGCTCAGATTTAGACGTAAGGATCTCAAGCGTTCGCAATGCAACCGGTTTCCGACTCAAGGCGTCGGCCACGACGTTCGCCTTGCCCGGATGATAAAGGATTTTGAGGTCATAATCCTTAATCAACTCTAACCACCTCCTGTGCCTCATATTCAACTCCCTCTGAGTAAATATGTATTTCAGACTTTTATGATCGGTAAAAATCTGACATGCAGAGCCTAAAATATAGTGACGCCAAATCTTGAGCGCAAAAACAACTACCGCTAACTCCAAATCATGAGTAGGATAGTTAAGCTCATACGGCCTCAACTGTCTCGACGCATATGCAATGGTCTTGCCGTGCTGCATCAATACGCACCCAAGACCCTGACCCGAAGCATCACTATAAACAGCAAAACCACGGTTGCTACACGACAACGCTAAAATCGGGGCCGAAGTCAAACACCTCTTCAGCTCCTCAAAACTCGACTGCCTCTCGTCATTCCAGACGAACTTCTCGGACTTCTGGAGCAACTGTGTAAGTGGACGAGCTAGTTTCGAGAAACCCTCGACGAACCTACGATAGTAGCCGGCCAAACCCAAGAAACTATGGATCTCCTTCACATTCTTGGGCGGTGCCCAATCCAACACTGCCTCAATCTTCTGCGGGTCCACACGAACACCCTCGGCTGAAATCGCGTGACCTAGAAACATCACTTCCTTCATACAGAACTCACATTTCGAGAACTTCGCATAGAGTTGCTCGGTCCTCAAAATGTCTAACACTACTCGCAAATGATGGGTATGCTCTTCCTCGTTCCTCAAATAAATAAGAATATCATCAATGAAGACGACGACACACTTATCCAAATACTCGATAAAGACTTTGTTCATCAACTGCATGAACACCGCCGGCGCATTATTTAACCCGAAAGGCATAACTACAAACTCATAATGTCCGTATCTCGTCAGAAAAGCTGTTTTAGGCACATCGGACTCCCTCACCCGGAGCTGATAGTACCCCGATCTCAAATCAATCTTCGAGAATACCGCAGCTCCCTGCAACTGATTGAACAAGTCATCAATCCTCGGCAAAGGATACTTGTTCTTGATGGTCACATTGTTTAGTTCGCGATAGTCGATACACAAACGCAGTAAACCATCCTTCTTCCGCACAAACAGGACCGGTGCGCCCCAAGGAGAAGCGCTCGGTCGAACATACCCCGACTCAAGAAGCTCACTCAACAGCTTCTTCAACTCGGCCATCTCTGAAGGTGCCATGCGATACGGCACCTTCGAAATCGGAGCCACGCCCGGCTCTAACTCTATAGCAAACTCGACCTCACGATCCGGTGGCAATCCCGGTAACTCGTCATGAAATACATCAGGAAACTCACTAACGACTGGAATCGACGGAAGCTCAACTCCACCATCCTCCGCCTTCAAGGCATATCACCAATAACCAGTACACCCCTTTCGCAGGAGTCTCATCGCCTTCAAGGCATTAATAACGAACTTCTGGTTTCCTCTCTTTCGCCCCGCGAAAGAGTGCTCGGTGCCGTCCTCGGCTAACATAGTGATGATTCTCGTGCGATAGTTCATGATTGCGCCATGCCTCTCGAGCCAATCATCCCCGAGAATCAAATCATCATCCTCAATATTAGCGACAATAAGATTAGAGAGCCAAGCCCTCTCACAAATAAACACAGAATAGTCTCGGACCTCTCGATTGCCAACGATCCTATCACCGCTAGGAAGTTTAACGATGAAAGTTTCGCAAGGCGACAAACAGTCGAGACTCATACGGCGCACAAACTCTAGCGATATGAATGAATGTGTGGCACCAGAATCAAAAAGCACACTGACAGGATGAGAATGGATATGAATGGTACCTGTCGCCACAGTGGCCGCTGGATCATCGGCCCTCCTCATCTCGTAGATACACGGCTGGGCGGAGCCGACACTAGAAGCTCCTCCTCTAGCGGGCTGACCCCGACCTCTACCTCGGCTGGCACTCGGTGGAGACTGTGGAGCAAATGAGCCCTGGTTCTGTAACACCCCCGAGACATTCAGGGCATATTACAGCGCCGTGGACCCCACACTGTGGAATCCACCAGGCTAACATACCGAACAAGACATTCGACAAAGATAAACGACCATCAATAAGACGACAATCCCAAATAAAAGACTACAACCCGACAACTAGAATCCAACATCAATCCATTTCCCAAAACGGGAACACAACATTAACAATTTTTAAACAAGAAGTACTCGAGTACTTAAACCAATTTTATAATACAAAAATCCCAAAACAATACATCAACCATAATCGACAGTGCAAAACACCAAGAATCGACTACTGGACAATATCATGCTTGCCCATCATCCTCATACGGCTCTAGTGCTCGCTTGTCCCCACGATCAATACCTGAAATACAAAAAGTATTTCCCCCCATTTAAGGGGTTAGCGACAACTGCTAGTGCAAGTACAATTCATTTGAACTACATTCTAATCAGATGAATATATGGGCCAAAAATCATTTTAGAAAACATTTTATATTCCGTAATATTTACATTGTACAATCGTAAAACACATTATCTCCAACAAATCACAATTCAATGTTAACCGTTGGTACGAGACTCACGGCCACCGTACCCCGCAGAGCCCCGTCGGACATCCCTGGGTGGCTAACCACAGTTCGCGATACGCACACTCACGGCAATACGTATCCCTAGAGGCCCCGTCGGACCGTCCCTAGGTGAACATACACATAACCATCCACAACAACCACGATACAGCCATAATTCAAATACTAGAACATGTAAACAAATGTAAAGTACTTACCTTTGTGACATCTTCGAAGAATCGAAGTGAAAAATGACTACGGATGATTCGAATGGAAAACGACTGTTCCTAAACAAAGAATTAGCATAACTCAGTCCCAACGGACATCAATAATCGAAAGGAATACTCCCAAAACCCCGATTACAAATCACGACAATAGACGTTCAATCGATACGGGCGAGGGTTTATGCAAAATCTCCCCGTATCAACAATACATGGATTAATTCGAGGAAAAATGGATTGGGAATCACCCAATAACAACAATCGGTAAGAAGTTTCGCAACATACATGAACAATTCGGAACTAATCACTAGAATCCCGAAAAAACCCCCAAATTCGACAAGGTTAGGGTTCTTGAGGAAATACCTTGGATTCGACGGATAGATGATGATAATGTTGTAGATTAATCTCCCTTGGTACACAATAATCAATTTCTAGATGGAATCCACGGATTGCTCTGGACAAATCGCTCCAAAGGCGCTCGAGAACACTCACGTCGCGAGAAGGGTTGAAAAAGAATGAAAAGAAACGACTGAGGTTAAGTCAGGTTTAAAAACGCTGACAGTGCGTTACGTACGTTAACACGAGCTGTTAACGTACGTTATGATGGTTACGTACGTAACCCAATACTGGTTAACGTACGTAACCAACTGCCTGTACTGAAGTGGGAAAGGTCATAACGTACGTTATAGATCATGCATAACGTACGTTATGCACGCAGCAGATCCCAGTTCTAAACACGATTCTGCACAGTCGCTTCAACGACGAACCACAACACGAGGATAGAATCAAAAGTGTAAATACGGGGTATTCATAGCAACGAAGATGAGTGTTCGATAGTAAATTCACTTCCAACTACCGAGGAATCCAAAATACGACAAGGAGATGAATTTCCCTAAACTTATAGGAAATTACAAAAATGGCCCAAGTGCCCGAAAATCACGAAACGACGTCGGATTTACAAACCAAAAGTCTAAACACGACCAACTCAATCATACGAACTTGTACAAACCAAGAAACAACGAAAACGACCGAGTTTTACAAGAATCGAACGTTCATACGGCAAAACATGTCATAAAATGAAATTACGTGAAAACATCATCAAAACTCGTCCAAATGGAAAAACTCCAAGAACAAAGTAGATTCGAAATCTCGAAACGGTTACAAGCGAGTCGATAAAAATAGACATACACCAAAAATCGAAACTGCTAAAAACGAAAAATTACGGATATTACGTTCTCCCCCTATAAAATAAAGTTTCGTCCCGAAACTTAAGAATCAAAAAGCTCGGGGTGCCTCGAACGCATATCCTCCTCCAACTCCCACGTCGCTTCTTCTACTCCGTGCCTCGACCATTGCACCTTAACCAAAGGAATGATTTTGTGCCTTAACTGCTTATCGCGACGCTCCAAAATCTTGACGGGCCTCTCTTCAAACGTAACATCCTTCTCGATCTCCACGTCCCCAAAGTCAATAATGTGGGACGGGTCCGGAACGTACTTTCTCAACTGGGAAACGTGAAATACGCTATGCATATGACTCAGCGATGGAGGTAAAGCCAAACGGTATGCCAAATCACCGACTCTCTCCAATACCTCGAAAGGTCCAATATATCTCGGGCTGAGTTTTCCCTTCTTCCCAAAACGGAAAACTCCCTTCGACGGAGACACTCTCAACAGAACATGATCTCCCACCTCAAACTCCAAAGGTCGACGCCTAACATCCGCATAAGACTTTTGTCGACTCTGAGCAACCAACATTCTCTTCCTAATCAATTCAACTTTCTCCCTCGTCTCCAACACAAGATCTGGCTCGGTGCCAACTAGATCGGACGGCTCATCCCAACATATCGGCGATCGGCAACATCGGCCATAAAGTGCCTCATACGGTGCCATCCTAATCGACGCATGCAAGCTATTATTATAAGTAAACTCAATCAAGGCCAGATGTTCCTCCCAGTCACTACTCCAATCTAACGCACACGCGCGCAACAAATCCTCGAACGTCTGAATGGTACGTTCGGACTGCCCATCGGTCTGGGGATGGAACGAAGTGCTCAAACGTAACTGTGTCCCCAATGCCTTATGTACCGCCTGCCAAAAATGCAATACAAATCGGCCATCTGTGTCTGAAATAATGGTCCTCAGCGTACCATGAAGCCTCACTATCTGCGCGATAAAAATACGAGCCAACTTTTCTGGACCCCAAGTATCCTTGATGCCCAGAAAATGTGCCGACTTAGTCAGTCGGTCTACAATCATCCACACCATGTTCATACCAGTCTTCTTCCTCGGCAAACTCGTGACAAAATCCATAGAGATATCCTCCCACTTCCACTCCGGGACGGCAAGTGGTTTCAATAACCCGGATGGCTGCTGATGCTCAATCTTGACTTCTGACAAGTCAAACACTTAGCCACAAACTGAACTACCTCATTCTTCATGTCGTTCCACCAGAAATTCCTTCTCAAATCTTTATACATTTTACTCGAGCCCGGATGGACTGCGTAAGGTGATGCATGAGCCTCTCGCATAATACTCTGTATCAGTTCCGAGTCGTTCGGAACACACAACCGACCTCGTAATCTCGACACTCCGTCCTCATGAGTAACGAATCCCGGGGCTTTCCCCTTCCCTACACTATCTCGAAGCTGAATAAACATCGGGTCCTCCAACTGTCCCGATTTAATGTCATCGACCAGAGATGAAGAAATCTCAAGAGTACGCAACTGCCCAGAACTCTCTGGAAGTACAATCTCAATGCTAAACCTCATAAACTCTCGATGAAGTCCCTACTGGGCCGTGAGTAACTCAAGCGCCCGAAGCGATACCGATTTCCGGCTCAAGGCATCTGCTACCACATTAGCCTTGCCCGGATGATAGAGGATCTCGAGATCGTAATCCTTAATCAATTCTAACCACCTCCTCTGCCTCATATTAAGCTCTTTCTGGGTGAAAATGTACTTTAGGCTCTTGTGATCGTTGAAAATCTGACACGACGAGCCATACAAGTAATGACTCCAGATCTTCAACGCAAATACAACTGAGGCCAACTCAAGATCGTGCGTAGGGTAATTCAATTCATACGGTTTCAACTGACGGGAAGCATAGGCAATTGTCCTCCCGTGCTGCATAAGTACGCATCCGAGCCCTTGGCCCGAAGCATCACTAAAAAGTGAGAAACCCTCGTTACCGCTCGGTAACGTCAAAACAGGAGCGGTCATCAACCGTTTCTTCAACTCTTCAAAACTATTCTGCCTCTCATCGGTCCACACAAACTTCTCTGACTTCTGTAACAACTGAGTCAGCGGTCGAGCGAGCTTAGAGAACCCCTCGACGAACCTACGGTAATACCCGGCTAATCCTAGAAAACTGCAGACCTCCTTCACGTTCTTGGGCGGTGCCCAATCCAACACTGCCTCTAACTTATGTGGGTCCACACGAACGCCCTCGGCCGAAATCACATGACCGAGAAACATAACCTCCCACAACCAAAACTCACATTTTGAGAACTTAGCAAAAAGATGCTGAGTTCTCAAAATATCTAACACAATATGCAAATGACGGGCGTGCTCCTCCTCGCTCCTCTAGTAAATCAAGATGTCGTCGATAAAAACGACTACACACTTATCGAGGTATTCGATAAAGACTTTGTTCATAAGCTGCATGAACACAGCTGGTGCGTTGGTTAGCCCAAAAGGCATGACCACAAACTCGTAGTGACCGTATCTCGTCCGAAAGGCCGTCTTCGGAATGTCGGTATCCTTCAGTCGGAGCTGATAATACCCCGATCTCAAATCAATCTTCGAAAACACAGTTGCCCCTTGCAACTGATCAAACAAATCATCAATCCTCGGGAGCGGATACTTGTTTTTGATGGTCACTTTGTTCAACTCTCGGTAGTCGATACACAAACGAAGTGACCCATCCTTCTTCTTTACAAATAGGACCGGCGCGCCCCAAGGCGAAGCGCTCGGTTGAATATACGCCCCAATACGGAAACAGGATGATCAAGGATGTGGACGGTACCTGTAGCCACCGTCGCGTCAGGATCTCCTGCTCGTCTCATCTCATACACTCGGGGCGGAACAGACCCCGCACTAGAAGCTCCCCCTCTAGAAGGCTAACCACATCCTCGACCTCTACCAAAACTCTGTTGCGGCTGAGGAACTGTCGGTGCCTGATTCACACTCGGCTCTCCCGCAGCTGGGGGTGATATCTGAGTAACTGGAGCCCGAGCTGCATCCGTACAAAACTTAGCACGATGACCCATCCGACCACAAGCAAGACACTGAATCGGAGGCCTATCACACTCACTCATCATGTGGCCCAGACGACTACAGTTGAAGCACGTAGGACCACGAACGGAACCAGCAGGAGCAGACCTAGAACCGTTTCCTCGACCAACTGATGGCAACTGACTCCCGAAGACTCGCGAACCAGATTGAGCCTTCGGATACCCTCCTGACTTGCCTCCCGAAAACTGACCGAAGGTCTTCTGCTTCTTTCCTTCGGTTGCCGTCTCTGTCGCAGAAAACGACATCTCATAAGCCATCGCTTTATTCTGATAATCTTTCAAAGTTGTGCACCCCAGACCAGACATGTAGTGGCGCACCCTCGGTTTCATCCGCATATCAAAGTGGCGGATCTTGTCAAGCTCATCTCGGACTTGGTTCTCACATAATGCAGCTGTTGATTGTAGTCTTTGATAGCTTGAGAAATAGGAACATCTTGGGGCTTAGCCTCAAAGAAGGCTCGGATCCTCCCCTCTTTCACTGGCCAAGGACAAAATTCATCTTCCATCAGATCCCGAAACTCTGCCCACATGGCTGCCCGATTGCGCGGTTTCACCGCTTGCCACCACGTTGCTGCCTCCTTGGCGAGGAAGTACTGAGCAATGGGTACTTTCCTCTCCTCGGGACAATTAGCAGCCTCAAATACTTTCTCCATCTCGAATAGCCAATTCTCCCAACCAGAAGGGTCGGAAGCACCATCAAACTGCGGAGGACGCATACGAATCACGTCCTGAAGTAGCTTATCATTGCCGGATCCAGTAGGTGGAACCGGGTTGGCATTAGCTTGGCCGACTAGGACGGACTGAGTCAGTAGCGTCATCTGGTTCGCTACTTGCTGCAAAATGTTGGCCACTCCAACATTCTCATGTGCATTACCGGAGCTAGCAGACTGGTCCTGCTGACCTCCGGAACTAGGGGGAACACTGTTCCACAAAGAAGGCATCGCCGAGTCAGTTCCCGAGTGATCGGACATGGCCGCCCCACCGGCTGCGCCACGTCCCCTACCGCGTCCGCGACCGTGTCCGCGTCCTCTACCAGCAGGAATTCTGAAGAAGCAACGGGTAAGTACAGTTTAAACGCAAAACGTAACAAGATACTAAGACAGGAATAGAACAGAACGGTGAAACGAGTCAAGTTAGGAAAAACTTACGAGCACTGGCGTACTGAGATGATGGCATAGCAGTGATACTGTCCCAAAAACGACACTTAACTAGACCCAAATAACCGACATCCTAGGTATCCATAAACCTAAGCTCTGGTACCATATTCTGTAACACTCCCGAGACATTCAGGGCATATTACAGTGCCGTGGACCCCACACTGTGGAATCCACCAGGCTAACATACCGAACAATACATTCGACAAAGATAAACGACCATCAATAAGACGACAATCCCAAATAAAAGACTACAACCCGACAACTAGAATCCAACATCAATCCATTTCCCAAAACAGGAACACAACATTAACAATTTTCAAACAAGAAGTACTCGAGTACTTAAACCAATTTTATAATACAAAAATCCCAAAACAATACATCAACCATAATTGGTAGAGCAAAACACCAAGAATCGACTACTGGACAATATCATGCTTGCCCATCATCCTCATACGGCTTTAGTGCTCGCTTGTCCCCACGATCAATACCTGAAATACAAAAAGTATTTCCTCCATTTAAGGGGTTAGCGACAACTGCTAGTGCAAGTACAATCCATTTGAACTACATTCTAATCAGATGAATATATGCACCAAAAATCATTTTAGAAAACATTTTATATTCCGGAATATTTACATTGTACAATCGTAAAACACATTATCTCCAACAAATCACAATTCAAAGTTAACCGTTGGTACGAGACTCACAGCCACCGTTGGTACGAGACTCACAATTCAACAGATCATAATGTTGTAGATTAATCTCCCTTGGTATACAATAATCAATTTCTAGAGGGAGTCCATGGATTGCTCTGGACAAATCGCTCCAAAGGCGCTCGGGAACACTCATGTCGCGAGAAGGGTTGAAAAAGAGTGAAAAGAAACGACTGAGGTTAAGTCAGGTTTAAAAACGCTGACAGTGCGTTACGTACGTTAACACGAGCTGTTAACGTACGTTATGATGGTTACGTACGTAACCCAATACTGGTTAACGTACGTAACCAACTGCCTATACTGAAATGGGAAAGGTCATAACGTACGTTATGGATCATGCATAACGTACGTTATACACGCAGCAGATCCCAGTTCTAAACACGATTCTGCACAGTCGCTTCAACGACGAACCACAACACGAGGATAGAATCAAAAGTGTAAATACGGGGTATTCATAGCAACGAAGCTGAGTGTTCGACAGTAAATGCACTTCCAACTCCCGAGGAATCCAAAATACGACAAGGAGATGAATTTCCCTAAACTTATAGGAAATTACAAAAATGGCCCAAGTGCCCGAAAATCACGAAACGACGTCGGATTTACAAACCGAAAGTCTCAACACGACCAACTCAATCATACGAACTTGTACAAACCAAGAAACAACGAAAACGAACGAGTTTTATAAGAATCGAACGTTCATACGGCAAAACATGTCATAAAATGAAATTACGTGAAAACATCATCAAAACTCGTCCAAATGGAAAAACTCCAAGAACAAAGTAGATTCGAAATGTCGAAACGGTTACAAGCGAGTCGATAAAAATAGACATACACCAAAAATGGAAACTGCTAAAAATTGAAAATTACGGATATTACAGGTTCACACTCGGCTCTCTAGGTGCTGGAAAAGAATCACGGGTCTCGCGAATCTGTCTGACTTGTTCACAAAAGAGAACCTTGTGACCCGACTAACCACAAGTATGACAAGTCAACTTCTGACGAGGACACTGCCGGTTCCTATGGCCCGACTGGCCACAGTTAAAGTATGTGGGATCACAAACGGAGGTTCCGGTGGCACCTCGAAAACTCCCTGAGAAACGAGCCGAACCACTCGTAGAAATATTCGCAGCCTGAGATTTCTGCTGGCCTCCACCCTTGGGACCAGAAAAATTTTCGACTGACTTCTGCTTCTTGCTCTCACTAGCCACTTCACTAGCCGTCACCGACATATCGTAAGCAAGAGCCCTACTCTAATAATCCTTCAAAGTAGTGCAGACGAGCCCAAACATATAGTCCCGAATTGACAGTTTCATCCGCCTGGAAAAGTGAAAAATTTTGTCGTTCTCCTCGACAACTTGGGTCTTCACGTAGCCTAACTTTTTGTTGAAATCGGCAATTGCTTGAGAGACAGGAATGTCCCGCAGTTGAGCATCATAGAAGGCATGGATTCGAGCCTGTCTAACCGGCCACGGGCAATACTCGGTCTCCATTAGGTCCTTAAACTCCACCCATGAAGCAACGTGATCCTTAGGCCCAACGGCCTCCCACCAATCAGTAGCGTCCCAGTGAGAAAGTACAGGGCAATAGGGACCTTACGGTCCTCGGGACAGTTGGTGGCAACGAAGGCTTTAGATATCTCCTTTATCCATCACTCCCAGCCGATCGGGTAAGAGGCTGCCATAAACTGAGAAGGATACATCTTGATGACATCTGGAATCTAACGGTCTGCTCCGCCCCGATTAGCATGGCCGACAAGCCTAGGTATCCATAGTCCTAGGTATCCATAGCCGCCATTTGGTTCACCATTTGCTGCATGACAGCCGCAATACCAAGGTCGGCGCCATCCTGAGAAGAAGCATGGCTATGACGGTTACCGGTACTGCTGTCTCCCGAAGAATGCGACGTGGCCGCCTCACCGGCTGCCCCACGTCCCCGGCCGCGTCCACGGCCACGACCACGACCACGGCCCCTTCCAGCATCCATGCTGGTGTTAAGATGTGGCAAAAAGCAACTCGATGATAAGTAAAAGAGGGAAAATAACCACAGGTCAAGAAACAGAAATACGGTACGAGAAAAAAAAGAATCGGAAATACGGTACGAGAAAAAAAAGAATCGAGTACGGAAAACTTACGAACACTGGAAGTACTGAGATGCTGGCAGCGGTGTGACAATGTGCAAAACAAAACACAACTAGACCCAAATAACCGACAAGCCTAGGTATCCATAGTCCTAGCGCTCTGATACCATTTTCTGTAACACCCCCGAGATATTCGAAGTATATTACAGCGTTGTGGACCCCTACAGGGACCCACCAGGCTAAAACAAGTAAACACCACTCGACTAACCATCTCAGTTAGCGAGGACACACATTGAAATAATACAACATATAATAATAATAATACGCCCGGAGCAACCGGTGTAATAAACATCAACCGACAACATAGCAACTATAGTTAATACAAGACGAAGTTCAGAGTGAAAAGCCTAAGTACTTGCGATTACAATCTATAAGTTTATAAATGTGGGAGACAACCATATCGAAAGGGACAAGAGGAATAAGAAGACTTGAATGCACATGTCAACGACCCTGGCCAACATCCTCGTACTGTCCCAGTGCCCGCTCGTCCGGCAGAACATAACCTGAAATCCATAACAAGAATTTCCCCAAAATGGGTCCCCAAAGGGGTTAGAAATTACGTTAGTACAAGTAATCAAGGCAAACCATTCGCTTACATGTTTCATAGTACAATGCCCCAAAACATTTCAAAACCAAAACCAGACATGTCTTTTCCGGAAACAAACAGTCAATCACATTTGCCCAGGACCGGGACGAAGCCACAAATCCCACTCGAGGCCTCTAAGGACCCTCCCGAGCTGGCCATATCATAAAACAAATCACGCACATGCATCGCCTAGGACCAGGACGAAGCCACAAATCCCACTCGAGGCCTCTAAGAACCCTCCCGAGCTGGCTAGCTAAACAAACTCATGAATCCAGGGCTAAAACCATTGGATTCCCTCTGTGGCCCCGTCGGACCCTCCCGAGGTGAGCAAATCACACACAATATACATTACCATTTCACATTAAGCATAAAGGTTTCCAACAAAAATACTTGCCTTGAATAATTGACGACGCAACGAACGGAAAGGAAAATCACCCACGAACGCTAGGAACCAATGGAGCCGAACCTAACGATTCGAAGAACATAATCACAACCAACTCTAAATGAATACGGAAATGGAATATACCCAAAAACCCGCCTACGATTCATGTATATTCGTATAAAAACAACAACGAGGGCGGACCACAACCAAACCCTCTCGAATACGCAACAACCACGAAATATACCATAAATCTGTAGGGAAAACAAGAATACTAGCAAGATTAATCATATTCAACATGAATTAATCAACCATATGGAATGAATCGAAGAAAAACCCGAAAACCCCTAATCAACCATAGGGTTCTTAGAAGATTTACCTTGTATTAGGATGAAATATTTATGTTGATGTTGTTATTATACACCAAGAACTCAAAGAAGATGATGGTTGAGATGATTGGAGGAAGAAATCGTCAAGAAATCACCCAAAATTGCCAAGTCCGCGGAGAAGGAGGTGAAATGAGAAATAGATCCGTCCAAGGTCAACTCCTAGGTATTTATAGCCACACGGCTTAGCGTGCACTAACGGCTAAGTGTTAGCGTGCGCTACCCAGTTATATTACAGTCCAGAACTCACTGTTCTGGACCGTTAGCGTGCGCTACTACTATCTTGAGTGTGCTAAAAACGACTCGGTAGCGCGCGCTATCGAGCTATAGCGTGCGCTACCTGGGTACCTGAACAAGTCGAGAATAAACTGCCCAGTACTGGACAGTCGCGTTAGCGCGCGCTACCAGACACCTAGCGCGCGCTAGTCCCCCGACATTAGCGTGCGCTGGACAACGTAGCATACGCTAATCCGCTAGTCCAGAGGACTGGAATCATAAATAAGTTCACTGCCACTCCCAGGGCTCAGTTCGCTAGTGCGCGCTACGAAGCAGACATAGCGTGCGCTACTAAGGGATCCCTAGCGTGCGCTATGCAGAAAGATTAGCGCGTGCTAGGCACGGAATATTAACGGCCCAAATGTAACACCCCCGAGATATTCAAGGTGTATTACAGCGCAGTGGACCCCTACATGGGACCCACCAGGCTAGAACAAGAAAACACCACTCGACTAACCGTCTCGGTTAGCAAGGAAATAAATGTTAACAATACGAACATAAAATAACACGCCCGATGTAACCGGCATAATAAACATCAACTGACAAATATAGTAACTTCAACGAAGACCAATCACAATCCGAAAGGAAAAGCCTAAGTACTCGCGAGTACAATCTATAAGTTTATAATTTGGAAAACATCAATATCAAAAGAGACAATAGAAATAATAAGACTCAATTGCACATGTCAACAACCTTGGCTGGCATCCTCGTTCTACTCCAGCACCCGTTCGTCTGGCTGAATATAACCTGAAATCCATAACAAGAATTTCCCCAAAACAGGTCCCCAAAGGGGTTAACAATTACGCTAGTACAAGTATTCAAGGCAAACCAATCGCTTACACATTTCATAGTACAATGCACCAAATCATTTCAAAACCAAAACCAGACATGTCTTTTCCGGAAACAAACAGTCAATCACATTTGTCAAGGACCGGGACGAAGCCACAAATCCCACTCGAGGCCTCTAAGAACCCTCCCGAGGTGGCCATATCATAAAACAAATCACGCACATGCATCGCCTCGGACCGGGACGAAGCCACAAATCCCACTCGAGGCCTCTAAGGACCCTCCCGAGCTGGCTAGCTAAACAAACTCATGAATCCAGGGCTAATACCATTGGATTCCCTCCGTGGCCCCGTCGGACCCTCCCGAGGTGAGCAAATCACACACAATATACATTACCATTTCACGTTAAGCATAAAGGTTTCCAACAGTACTTGCCTTGAATAATTGACAACGCAACGAACGGAAGGAAAATCACTGATGAACGCTAGGAACCGAAGAAACCGAACCTAACGATTCGAAGAATACAATCACAACCATTTCTAAACGAATACGGAATTGGAATACACACGAAAACCCCCCTACGATTCATGTATATTTGTATAAAAACGACAACAAGGGCGGACCACAACCAAACCCGCCCGATTACGCAAAAATCACAAAATATACCATGGATCCGTAGGGAAACTAAGAATACCAACAAGATTAATCATATTCATTGTGTATTAATCAACAAAACGGAACGAATAGGACAAAAACACGAAAACCCCCAAATTTCCCCAAAAGTAGGGTTCTAGAGATCTAACCTTGATTCTCTGGATTAAAGGATGTTATAGGATGATTGATCAATGATATAATCTCTAGAACTTCGCGGTTTCGTTGTTTAACAACATGGCTTCGTCTCCTCCGAATCTCCAGTCGCGGAAAGAAAAGAAAGGAAATGAAAACGAGTGAAAATGTGGCTGCTCTGCTATATTTATATTGGGCCGGACTAGCGTGCGCCAGCCTTCCCGGACTAGCGTGAGCTATCGGCCAGTATCGGCCTAGAACCGTCGATCGGGGCCCGCACGACCCGGCATTGCGCTAGCCGACTTGTCCAATATCCTCTGGGCAAAACAACTCCGCTAGGTAACATGCGCTAATCGGCCGACAGCGTGCGCTACACCTGCCGGTTAGCGTGCGCCACGACCGACAGTAGCGTGCGCTACCTGCCGATCCTACCCGAGTCCAGAACCTCAGAAATCCCTCTGCCCAAATCCGAGAGCGTACGCTGGCCGGTCGACAGCGTGCGCTACACCTGCCGAGTTAGCGTGCGCAGCCTTCCGGCATTAGCGTGCGCTACGCCGGTTCGTGCCACGCCTGCCCGGCCAGTGCCCCGCACTCTCGACAGTGCCTGCTGCACCTGTCCGGCCAGTGCTCAGCCGTCATGACCCGACGACTCGATTTCCGAAAACGCACGGAACGAACACGACGAAATACTCGCGGACAGCATCAACGATCCGAAATGAAAACATAATGTAATAATTAATCATACGCGACCAAGAAAAGGGTCGAGACAACAAATACGGATACAGATATTCATAACATTCAGGAAATTAAAAAATGGCCCAAAATACACGAAATTCACGATACGTGATCGAATACCAAAACGAAGTTCACAACACGTCTAACAAAGTTAAACGGACTTACGGAAAACTCCAAACAACAGTTTCAAACGAGATTCACAAGAATCAAACTCAAGTGCGGAAAAGTCGCTAAGAAACACGGAACTCAACAGAACGACACCGAAACGAACTCGGATGTCAAAAAGTGTAGAATTAATCATTCTCTAAATGACGAAACGGTCATAAGCGAGTCATCAAAAACGGATTCTCACCAAAAAGAAAATTACCGGAAATCGAAATTGCGGATATTACATACTACCCTCCTTAAAAGAAGTTTCGTCCCGAAACTTAAAACAAGTAGGGAGAAGCAATATCCCACCAGGAAAACTCGACGAGGTACACAAGAACCGAAAACTCACACCCAAACGGCGAAACATTACGAACAATGCAAAGAAACATACGGCATGAAAACGTGCTCCACGACGACCAACACAACGCTACAGGTAGAGACATAATAAAACCAACAAGTGACAAGCGTTATCAAATAGATAATATCATCAAGTCAATTATCTGAACACTCGCAAAACACAAGGCAGCTATTACAAGGAAACACCAACAGTTGAAAAATAGAAATGATGCATGCATCAATCTGCAAAGGTGACCACGATCGAATCAACAATGATTGAACAACAATGATTGAACAGCAACGATAGAATCAACAATGATCGAACAACAACAATCGAAAAACAATGATAGAACAATAATGATCGAAAAACAAAGATCGAAAAAACAACGATCGAAAAAAATAACGGTCGAACAACAACGATCGAAAAACATAATGATCGAACAACTCCGAAGTTCACACTTCAACTCAAGACGTTGAAAGAGCTGGTAGGAACTAAAAACGAACACAATCGAGTCGATAGAATTGAGGAAGAGAAATGCAGAGGTCAAAAATAATACGGGTATTACCTTCGACCCCCCAAAACTCACAACAACGGAAACAAGGTGACATTACACCAAGCAACCGACACAACGTGGAAGAATCACCGATGCACACAACCATACCAACCCAAGCTCTAACAACTCGCATATATGCGATAGCGCATAAATCATTACGAGGCGACAACATTCAATACCAACATCACATCTCTCACAGAGGGCTACCACAACAACTGCGTGGCGAACGACTCAAAGCTCACACCACCAATTCAATCACAACTCGGGGGTTAGCACCCTAACGCGAGTACGAACATCACACATATATTCCCGGACCGCAAACAGAAACGATAGGTTTTAAAAACAAAAACCACCTTTTGAAAATAATTTGGAAGCACCAGTTGATCTTGAGTATCATATATCAAAAAGTAGTACAAACATCGTCATCGAGACTTTGAAAAAAAAAACATCTTGCGTTTGATAAAAAAATGAGGACACCTTTCTTTAAATTAAAACTTTTCAACAATATTCAACCTTCGGGTCTAAGCAAATGCGTTTCTAAATCATTAGAAATATCTCAAAATATTTTGATCCTCAAACTAGAATAATTTTGAAACATAGCGTGACGCTAGTAGGCATCTTGAGAACAGTGCGAGAAAATAATTCATTTTAAAAGTACATCTCGAGGTTTATTTTCTAAGATACTCCAGGTTTTTCAGAAGTACAATAGGCCAAAATGCCCAAAATTCATACGTATCAATATTCACTTAAATATATCATAGCACACGCATCAAATCATTCAAAATCAAGACAGTGCATGAATTTTACCGGAAACAAATAGTAAAATATTACAGTTTCTCCCGGGAATATTACACGCCATGGATTCCACGCCGGAACCCACCATGCTAAAAATTGTTTACAAAACCATTTCAAAAATAGTTGTAACACCCCCAGATCCTCCTGGGAATATTACACGTTGTAAACCCTTCTCACAAGGATTTATCAGGTTAAACACAATTTTCTACGTCATTTCAAAAATGTCAAAAAGACCGATGACGGTAATATTTTTCAAATACAAAAAAATCATTTTTCAAAAACCAAATACCGTCATAAGAATCTCGTTTAAACGTTCAAGGCGAAAATGCCAAAACTCGGTTTAGGGAATCGGTTTTACGAAGTAAGAACTCAGTTTGCAAAATATCGAAAGCCATTTTAAAAGTATTTATGCAGCGGATAAAATATAGTTCGAAAATACATCAGCAGCGACGACACTTCTAATATAAAACCAAATACGAGAGACGAATAAACACAAATCGTGAAATCAAAATCCACAGAAGGATTCCATCACTTAACAACTAATCATACAAATAACTCGTGTCACACGAGGCACAACACAAAGAAGGGAGTCTTACATCCATAGGTCGCACGAAAATGACGATCACCCCTCGATACTAATCACGACCAACGAACTCAGACGATGCGTCGCGACGTGACTAAGTCAGACAAAATCCGACGAGACAAAACTCAACAAACACAACTTGACCCGACAACCTAGGTTTCCACAAGCTAATCTAATTTTTAAAATCGTATACTCTAGTTATTCGAAAATAAAACTGATAAGTTAAAAGTCGTTTTCAAGATCCCTTCAAGTACCGACACAAGGTTTTATTTGAAAATACAAGGCTGGCTCGCCCAAATTCATGCCACTTTTCAAAAACCCACATGATCAAGTCTAAGAAATTTTCAAGCATGCACGCCGCATGTATTATTATTAATAGAAACACATTGGTTGTAAATAACAACTATTAGCCAAGTACCATCAATTCCCGAACACACGCATATACGGCATTCAAAAATCACTAGTTCAACAAGCGCAACTAGGAAACACTAATTTTAAGCATATGTCAGACTCTCCTAAAGTTTAACAGCATAACTAATGAACACCGACTCGAACACATGTCGAAACCATCGATGTGAGTTTCTCAACAAACTCTACCATCAATACCTTTCCCGGAACATATCAATGCTCAGAAATTCCTCATCATGCTGCACCCCTCGGTGTCCAAACTATCAGTACATTCGCTTCAACATACATTTAGCATATCACAATTACCAAACACAGATTCCATCACACAACAAAAGATTAAAGAGTCAAGCCTCTCACAAAATACCACAGAGAAAATCTCGGATCTTTCGATCGCCAACGATCCTACCAACGCTAGGAAGTTTAGAGATGGAAGGCTCACAAGTCGACAAACGGTTAAGCCTAAAACGGCGCACATACACCAGAGAGATAAACAACGGCGCAATACCAGAATCGAAAAGCACAGGGACCGGATGGATCGAAAAATAACTCGACGATAAGTACGATAGAGACAATCACAGTTTAAGAAGTGGAAATACAATACAAGAAAACAAGAGAATCGAGTAAGGAAAACTTACAAGCACTGGATGTACTGAGATGCCGGTAGTGGTGTGACAATGTGCAAGACAAAACACAACTAGACCCAAATAACCGACAAGCCTAGGTATCCATAAACCTAGAGCTCTGATACCATTTTCTGTAACACCCCCGAGATATTCAAGGTGTATTACAACGCCGTGGACCCTACATGGGACCAACCAGGCTAGAACAAGAAAACACGACTCGACTAACCGTCTCGGTTAGCAAGGAAATAAATGTTAACAATACGAACATAAAATAACACGCCTGGTGTAACCGGCATAATAAACATCAACTGACAAATATAGTAACTTCAATGAAGACCAATCACAATACGAAAGGAAAATCCTAAGTACTCGCGAGTACAATCTATAAGTTTATAATTTGGAAAACATCCATATCGAAAGAGACAATAGAAATAATAAGACTCAATTGCACATGTCAACAACCTTGGCTGGCATCCTCGTACTATCCCAGTACCCTTTCGTCTGGATGAATATAACCTGAAATCCATAACAAGAATTTCTCCAAAACGGGTCCCCAGAGGGGTTAGCAATTATGATAGTACAAGTATTCAAGGCAAACCAATCGCTTACACATTTCATAGTACCAAATCATTTCAAAACCAAAACCAGACATGTCTTTTCCGGAAACAAACAGTCAATCACATTTGCCTAGGACCGGGACGAAGACACAAATACCACTCGAGGCCTCTAAGGACCCTCTCGAGCTGGCCATATCATAAAACAAATCACGCACATGCATCGCCTAGGACCGGGACGAAGCCACAAATCCCAGTCGAGTCCTCTAAGGACCCTCCCGAGCTGGCTGGCTAAACAAACTCATAAATCCAGGGCTAATACCATTGGATTCCCTCCGTGGCCCCATCGGACCCTCCCGAGGTGATCAAATCACACACAATATACATTACCATTTCACGTTAAGCATAAAGGTTTCCAAAAATACTTGCCTTCAATAATTGACGACGCAACGAACAGAAGGAAAATCACTGACGAACGCTAGGAACCGAAGAAACCGAACCTAACGATTCGAAGAATATAATCACAACCATTTCTAAACGAATACGGAATTAGAATACACCCCAAAACCCCCCCTACGATTCATGTATATTCGTATAAAAACGACAACGAGGGCGGACCACAACCAAACCCTCCCGATTACGCAATAATCACGAAATATACCATGGATCCGTAGGGAAACTAAGAATACCAACAAGATTAATCATATTCATCGTGAATTAATCAACAAAACGGAACGAATGAGACAAAAACGCGAAAACCCCCAAATTTCCCCAAAAGTAGGGTTCTAGAGATCTAACCTTGATTCGCTGGATCAAAGGATGTTATAGGATGATTGATCAATGATATAATCTCTTGAACTTCGTGGATTCATTGTTTAACAACATGGCTTCATCTCCTTCGAATCTCTAGCCGCGGACAGAAAAAAAGAAATGAAAAATGAGTGAAAATGTGGCTACTCTTCATATTTATACTGGGCCAGACTAGCGTGCGCTAGCCTTCCCGGAGTAGCATCCGCTATCGGCTAGTATCGGCCCAGAACCCTCGGCCGGGGCCCGCACGACCTGGCGCTACTGACAAAACCTGCCGACCGTGACCTGCCCGCCCGACCCCGATAGCGTGCGCTGCGCCGATTCTAGCGCGCGCTAGCCGACCTGTCCAGTACCTGTAATATCCGCAATTTCGATTTCTGGTAATTTATTTGTTTTTGGCGGAAGTCCGTTTTGATGACTCGCTCATGACTGTATCGTCATTCTGAGAATGATGAATTCTGCACTTTTTGTCATTCGAGTTTGTTTTGGTGTCATTTTGTTGAGTTCCGCGTTCTTAAGCGGCTTTTCCGCACTTGAGTTCGATTCTTGCGAATCACGTCCGAAACTGTTGTTTCGAGTTTCTCGTAAGTTCATTTAATGTTATTATTCATGTTGTGAACTTCGGTTTGGTTATTCGATCACGTATCGTGATTTTCGGATGTTTGGGCCGTTTCGTAATTTCCTATAAGTTTAGGGAATTTGTTCCTTGTTCGATTTTTGGTTGTGCATCTCGGACCGTCTCGGGTTATTGGATATTGTTTCTCGTTGCATGTAATTTTCTCGGACAATTGGGTCGGCATATCGTGTTTTGGTTTATCGTCTCTTTCGGTTTGGTAGAGTCGTTTGGTGTCTAGAGGCTGTGTAGCCTGACCTGTGCAAAATGGCACAAGACCTGCGGCATTCTGCGCCGTGTCTGTGCGCCGTGTTGCCCAGTGGTGCTCGCTGCCTTGCGAAACGGCGCAAGACCCACAGCATTTTGCGCCGTGTCTGTGCGCCGTGTCGCACAGGGGTCTCCCGCTGACCTGCAATACGGCGTTGAACACGGCGCCATTTGGGCTGTTTGTTGCGCCGTGTTCTGTCCAGTATAAATAGGATAGACACGGGTTTTAACCCCATTTTTCTCTTTTTCTCTCGACTCTCCACTCCTTCATCACGATCTTGGGGGATTTCATCTGGATGTTTCATTCTATCATCGTATAACTCGGAATTGGAGTTGTAGCACGAATCAATCATCTTCCTTTCACCATTCCATCGTTAAATTGAGGTATTTTGACATTTTACCTAATTTTAGGGTTCTTGGCTATTATTCGTTTTTCCTTTCGTTTTTTTGCTTCGATTGATGGTTGTTAAGCTATATTATATTGAATTCCTTGTTATTCTATGGTTGGATTGTATTGATTCGTCGTTTTGGTTGAGTTCTTAGTCGACGCCTTGAAAGTGTCCGACAAAAGGTCTTAGGGGGGGATTGGGCGTTATGCGATTATTATTCGTCGTACGATTGTTAATTTATCATTGATATGACTTAGGAACAAAATTCTTGTGAAGAACTCGAGTCGGAACCCTTCCGTTCGTTGCCCTCTTTGGGGTTCGAGCTTCCCGGTCGAACCGTGTGCTTCGGAGCGTTCGGTAGCGGTTATTAAGGCAAGTATCTTATTATACGACTTGTATCTTGCGACTAGTAATCACGTATGAGATTTATGATGATTTTGCTTGCCTTCGTGAATATGTTCCGTTTGAATTGGTTGTGTATTCCGCAATTTGAAGGCTTTGTGATAATAGTGTTATATTGGTATACGTGTTAGGTGTTGTGCCATTTGTGCAGGATTGCGACGTACATATGGATGGTTGTACACTTGGTTGTGCAATGTATTGTGTACCGATCGTGTGTTATGTTGGTTGTGTGTCGTTGATTGATGATAGTTGTTGCGAGTGTTGAGATTGTATTATGTGCGTGTGATGTACGATTTTGTGGTGATCAATGTGATTGATTAACTGTGCTCATTGTCGTATGTAATGTGAATGTGAACGTGAATATGTGTGACCTCTAAGTTCACTCGTGTGGGTTCGACGGGACCTACGAGGATTCGTGGCAGTGGACTATGGGGACAGAACTTAGTGAGGAATTGAGGTCCAATCGTGCTGGTCTGATGAGGCCTACGATAACGCATGGCAGTGGACCATGAGTTTCGGACACAGTACGTCCAACCGAGTGAGCTCGACGGGGGTAACGGTGACACGTGGCAGTGGACTACGGTGTCAGGACTGTGTGTGTGATTGTTGTGATTGATATAGTCCGTGTGGGTTGTTGAGCCTACGGAGACACGTGACAGTGGATCACGGTGTCGGAATTGGTTATGTATGATTGGAATAGTCCGTGTGGGTTGGTGAACCTACGGACACACGTGACAGTAGATCACGGTGTCGGAATTGATTATGTTTGTTTAATTGTGCGTGGTGTAGTCCGTGCGGGTTGTTGAACCTACGGAGATACGTGACAGTGGATCACGGTGTCATGAACATGATTATTTTCAAATCAAAGTCTTGAAAGGAAAAGTTTTATAAAAATGAATGTTGGACCGAGTCCTAAGCTTTGAGTAAATGTCTTATATATTGTGAACTGTTGATTTATGAAACGAACTTTGGGTTAAAGCCCTCAACTATTCTTTTGAAAGGTTTGGTGAACCAGGATTTAGAGTTTTAAAGATTTTAAAATTCTAAAATTCCCGAGGTGATGAACTTATTTTCGAAATGCTTCATAGCTTATATACCTTTATTAAAACCCCCGGGAATATTTTGATACTTGACTATTGTGTTTGATTCTTGATTAATGTTTGGTCTATACTTTTCGTATGATTTGATACTTGCACTAGTAAAACAGTGGAGTTTTACTAACCCCCGAGTAATCAGGGGGTGGATGTCTGTTTTGCGTCCAGGTACATGCAGGTTCAGGGGAGCAGTCACAGGATTGGCACAATAGGATGACGAGCTGCGATACTAATCAAGAGTCGAGTGTTGTTTACATTTTTGTTGTGTTGTCAAAGTTGATTTCAGTCTTCCGCTGTATTGTACTTCAACCCCTGTGTGGGTAATGTTGTTTTAGTCGGTTCTGTTGATGGACTTGTGTGACCTCATCGGTCTGTGTATTCATATGTAAGTGACCTTAACGGTCTGTATATTATATTGTTTGACCCTGGCCGGGCAAGCATTTGGTTGTTTATGGATGTTTAGCCTGGTAGATCCTTGTGGAAAGGGTCTACGGCGTGTAATGTTCCCATACGGTTTTGGGGGTGTTACATTTATGGTATCGGAGCTTAGGTTGTGGAAACCTAGGCTGTCGGGTCGAGTCAAGTCGTGATTTGTCGAGTAATGTGTTGTCTTGTCGTTTGAAGTCGTCAGGTGACAAGTTGAGTTGTGCGTAGTCACAACGTGTCAGGTATGTTGTCGGACGAGATTAGTATCGTGGGCGAACGTCACCTTCGTGCGACCTGTGGATGTAGGTCTCCCTTCTTTGTGTTTGTGCCTCATCTGATGCGAGTTACAGGTATGATTATGAGTTAATTGACGGAATCCTCTTATGGATTTTGATTTCGTGATATGTGGTTATTTGACTCTCATATTTCCTTCATATGAGGAGTAGTGTTGCTGGATTAGGCATGTTGGACTGTATTTCTTTTATCCGCTGCGTGAGTTCTTTTGTAATGGCTTTCGGTATTTTACCGATTGAGTTTTATTTCGAAAACCGATTCCCTTAACCGAGTTTTTGGCATTGTAGCCTTGATCGTTTTGGCGAAATTCTGATGACGGTATTTAGTATTTTGTAAATGACTTTTGTGAGGTTTTGAAATATTACCGTCATCGGCCTTTTTGGCGTTTTTGTAAATGGTTTTTAGCCTGGTGGGTTCCGGCGTGGGACCCACGGCGCTATAATGTTCCGTGTAATTACTTGAAATTTTTGGGCATTCTAGCCCATTGAATTATCTTGGAAAACCTTGAGTATCTTAGAAAATAAATTTCGAGACGTACTTTTAAAATGAATTATTTTCTCATGGTATATCCAAGGTGGCACAATATGTTTCAAAATTTTTCTACCTCGAGGACCAAAATGTTTTGAGATATTTTCAATGTTTTAGAAACACTTTTACTTAGACCCGAGGGTCGGATATTTCTGAAAGTTTTTCACCAAAAGAAAAGTGTCCTCATTTTTGTTCCAACGCAAGGTGGTTTTCAAAGTCTCGACAATGATGTTTGCTCAACTTTTTGTAAAGTAATACTCAAGACCAACTGGTGTTTCCAAACTGTTTTCAAAAGGTGGTTTTTGTTTTTAAAACCCATCATTTCCTGCTTGTGGTCGGAGAAGGTGTGTATGATGTTGGTATTGTCGTTAGGGTGTTAGCCCTCCGAATTGTGATTGAATTGGTGGCGTGAGCGTTGATCTGTTGCCACGCATTTGTTACGTTAGCCCTCTGTGAGAGGTGTGATGTTGATCTTTAATGTTTTCGTTCGTGGCGATTTGCGTGCTATCGCACCTGTGCGAGAGCTTGGGTTTGTATGATTGTGTACATCTGTCATTGTTTCATGATGTTTTGTGTTTGTGTGCTGGTTATCATTCGGGCCGTTGTAATCGTCAAACGATGCCGTGGTTGTTGTGATTTTAGTATGTGTTGATATGTTATGCCAAATTGGCATCTCTGGTTTGTTGCTTTGTGATGTTACGTCCCATTGTATCTAGCATTTGTATATTCGGTATGACGAGCCGAGGTGTTTCAACCGTGGTGTGCCGGGGGCATGCATGTACCAATTGTCCTTCTTGTCAGTAACGCATTTCAAGTGTGGACCCGAGAGACACAAGATCCATGTTTGCGAGTTGGGTTCCGAGTCTTTCGGGGCACGAACTTCAGTACAGATATCAGGATTGGCTCTAAGAGGCCCATGGGAAATGTTTCCGTTGACTGCTTTTGTGCTGTTGCCTTGTTTCCGTTATTGTGAGTTGCGGGGACGACCTTCTTTTATAAGAGATCGAATGTAATACCCGTATTGTTTTTGGCCTTCTGCATTTCCTCTTTCTCAGGTCTATCGACTCGCTCGTGTTCGTTGATACTTTCTGAACTTGTTCTGTATTTCAGTTTCATCGTTCGAACGAGCTGTGATCTTGTTTTGGGTCGATCTGGTTATCGCTGTGACTTTTCTGAGTTCGGTTCGATTATTGTGAACCTTGTTCGGAAGTAACATATTTTGGTTCTACTAGTTCTTTTATTTGAAGTGGATCGGATTTTGAACTTATGTATTTTTGACTCTATCGACTCGTTTATGTTCGTTGACATTTTCTGAGCTGGTCCTGCCCCTTGCTTTTGTTGATCGAACGAGTGTGGTATTGTTTCGGAATAAGTCATTTGTCGTTATGACTTTTCAATTGCTATTCCCTTTCTGTGGATCTTATGTGAATGCACATCTTGTTGTTTTCACCGGATCATATATAGTCTCGAGTCGAGATGTGAACCTTGGAGTTGTTGTCTGAATTTTATTGTTCTTCGTGATTCGAACATGATTGTTCGTTTTTTGTTGTCTCGATCGTTGTGGTTCGATCGTTTGATTGTTTGGTTTTTGTTGATCTCATTTCGTGATTGTTGAACATTCAGACTCCTTCGTAATTCCCTTAAGTTCGGGAAATTAGTCTCGTTTTCGATCTTCCAACCCTTTGAGTGGTGGAATTCCGTATTTGTTCAGCGATTAGCTCGCGTTTTGATTGATGTACCGTTGGGTTGGTCTTTATGATGATTTTGCTTGCCTTCGTGAATATGTTCCGTTTGAATTGGTTGTGTATTCCGTAATTGGAAGGCTTTGTGATAATAGTGTTATATTGGTATACGTGTTAGGTGTTGTGCCATTTGTGCAGGATTGCGACGTACATATGGATGGTTGTACACTTGGTTGTGCAATGTATTGTGTACCGATCGTGTGTTATGTAGGTTGTGTGTCGTTGATTGTTGATAGTTGCGAGTGGTGAGATTGTATTATGTGCGTGTGATGTACGATTTTGTGATGATCAACGTGATTGATTAACTGAGCTCATTGTCGTATGTAGTGTGAATGTGAACGTGAATATGTGTGTGACCGCTAAGTTCACTCGTGTGGGTTCGACGGGACCTACGAGGATTCGTGGCAGTGGACTACGGGGTCAGAACTTAGTTTGGTACTGAGGTCCAATCGTGCTGGTCTGACGAGGCCTACGATAATGCATGGCAGTGGACCATGAGTTTCGGACGCAGTACGTCCAACCGGGTGAGCTCGACGCGGCTTACGGTTACACGTGGCAGTGGACTACGGTGTCAGGACTGTGTGTGTGATTGTTGTGATTGATATAGTCCGTGTGCCAGGATTTAGAGTTTTAAAGATTTTAAAATTCCAAAATTCCCGAGGTGATGAACTTATTTTCGAAATGCTACATAGCTTATATACCTTTATTAAAACCCCCAGGAATATTTTGATACTTGATTATTGTGTTTGATTCTTGATTAATGTTTGCTCGTTACTTTTCGTATGATTTGATACTTGCACTAGTAAAACAGTGGAGTTTTACTAACCCCCGAGTAATCAGGGGGTGGATGTCTGTTTTGCGTCCAGGTACATGCAGGTTCAGGGAAGCAGTCACAGGATTGGCACAAGAGGATGACGAGCTGCTATACTAATCAAGAGTCGAGAGTTGTTTAGATTTTTGTTGTGTTGTCAAAGTTGATTTCAGTCTTCCGCTGTATTGTACTTCGACCCCTGTGTGGGTAATGTTGTTTTAGTCGGTTCTGTTGATGGAGTTGTGTGACCTCATCGGTCTGTGTATTCATGTGTAAGTGACCTTAACGGTATGTATTATTATATTGTTTGACCCTGGCCGGGCAAGCATGTGGTTGTTTATGGATGTTTAGCCTGGTAGATCCTTGTGGAAAGGGTCTACAGCGTGTAATGTTCCCATACGGTTTTGGGGGTGTTACAGTACCCTCTTGACTAAACAGCTCGACCAGGTAACATGCGCTAATCGGCCGACAGGGTGCGCTATACCTACCGGTTAGCGTGTGCCACGACCGATAGTAGCGTGCGCTACCTACCGATCCTATCTGAGTCCAGAACCTCAGAAACCCCTCTGCCCAAATCCGATAGCGTACGCTGGCCGGTCGACAGCGTGCGCTACACCTGTCGAGTTAGCGTGCGCAGCCTTATGGTAGTAGCGTGCGCTACTCCGGTTCCTGCCGCGCCTGCCCGGCCAGTGCCCAGCACTTCCGACAGTGCCTGCCGCACCTGTCCGGCCAGTGCTCAGCCGTCATGACGCGACGACTCGATTTCCGAAAACGCACGGAACGAACACTACGAAATGCTCGCGGACAGCATCAACGATTCGAAATGAAAACATAATGTAATAATTAATCATACGCGACCAAGAAAAGGGTCGAGACAACAAATACGGATACAAATATTCATAACTTTTAGGAAATTACAAAATGGCCCAAAATGCCCGAAATTCACGATATGTGATCGAATAACCAAACCGAGTTCACAACACGTCTAAAAAAGTTAAACGGACTTACGGAAAACTCGAAACAACAGTTTCAAATGAGATTCACAAGAATCAAACTCAAGTGCGGAAAAGTCGCTAAGAAACACAGAACTCAACAGAATGACACCGAAACGAACTCGGATGTCAAAAAGTGTAGAATTAATCATTCTCGAAATGAAGAAACGGTCACAAGCGAGTCATCAAAAATGGACTCTCGCCAAAAAGAAAATTACCGGAAATCGAAATTGCGGATATTACACCAAAACACTGGAACATGAACGAAACACCAAACGGAACATCTCAAAACGCATAATAACATAGAATGGATCCACCGCAACCCCGAAACGGCGGTTCCGAACGAAAATGATGAGAATCAGATCAATAAGCGATGGAAGAACCAATAAACGTAGAACTGGATGACAAAAAGTCTCGAAAAAAATATTCTCAAAAATTAATACGGTTACACGAGGGTCGCTAAAAACGATAAATACACCGAAAATTGAAAATACTGGGAAAAGAAAATGCGGGTATTACAAACTGATGGTGTCTAAACCACAAAATCTAGAGACCCGACAGGAATGGACATCTTCTCATGCTTTATGTCTCAGAGGGAACCGAAAATAATCGAACAAGCCCTAGATAAGTACACTTGGGTGAATGCCATGCAAGAAGAACTAAACCAGATGGAAAGAAATAATGTATGGGAGCTAGTAGACAGACCATACCACAAGAAAGTCATTGGCACCAAGTGGATCTACAAGAACAAATGTGATGAAGATGGAGCCGTTGTTAGGAATAAAGCTAGATTAGTTGCAAAAGGATTTGCTCAATGTGAAGGAATAGATTTTGGTGAAAATTTTCAATTAGGCTAGTTCTTGCCTATGCAGTCTTCAAGAAATTAGATGTGTATCAAAAGAATGTGAATGTAATACTCGAGAATCTTGGTTCCGGTTATTTTTGAATTTCTGTCGATTGCGCCGTTCATTTGGTTCTGTTGGCGATTTCTTGAGATTTTACCCTATATTGGGTACGACATGATGCACCGTGTTGTGGTGTCCGTCGGGTACGAATTATCGTTGCATAAGTCGAGCTAATAGTATGTCTTGCTTTGTTATTTGTTCGTTTTCGATTTGGATCGTCCGTTAGTGTTTCGTTGCATGTTGAATGATCATTGTTTTGCCGAGGAGTATCGTTTTTGTGCATTTGGTCTACTTTGTAAGATCACCACCGGCGCTTATAAAGTCTAAAAATTCTGAAACTTTACAATGTGATAGAGCGTCAAATTAGCTTTCCAATGGTTCAAACGGCGAGTCAATCGGAGTCCGGACGAAGAAGTTATGGTCATTATGACATAGTCTACACTGTCAGAATACGGCCCTAGAACACGGCGCTGTTTGTACCATTTCGGCTGAGTCGTTTATAACACGGCGCTGAGACACGGCGCTAATTTGGGCCGTGTTCTGAGCCATTTTGTCCAGTTGTATAAATAGGACAGTCGCGTTTTTCAGCCCATTTTCACTTCTCTCTCTCGGTTTTTGGGCGATTTGATGGGGATTTCAATTCCTGAGTAGATTATCATCATATTCTTGAAGTCTTGATCATGTTTAACCACATTTAATCCATTGTTCTTCGTCGGATTGAGGTAATTCTTCGAAAAATCTTTTTTCAACTATTTTGGGGTTTTCCATTTGATTTCAATTCTGGGCCGATTATGATGAATTGGTCATGGAATTCTTGTTGTATTGGTTGTAATATACTGATTAGAAACTCGTTTATCGATTTCGTTTCACCCGGAACATGATTTTGTCTTTCTTGGAACAATCCCTTGAACCCTCGTAGTTTCCCTGGTGTCGATTGGGATTTCGTTTAATGTTGTTGATTCGTGGCGGTGTCTGTTCGGGGCTGTTTTGGGGCTGTTTTGGTCGAGCTGTTTCGGGGCTGTTTTGGGGCTGTTTCGGCCGAGCCGCTTTCATCGGAGTATTCACAAATTGATTTCGAGGCAAGTATCTTGCCCATACATTACGTATTTTGCGGATATAATAGTTGATAATCGACGATATGTGCTAAATGAATGTTTACAACTAACCTTCATAGAATCGGTATATTTACGATCATGATTTGCTTTACAGAGAACTCGCGTGTTCCGTGGATTAGTGTGCTTAATTGAATATGTGTATTAGTGTTGAGTATATGAATGTTTACTCTCGTGTGATGCCATTTTCTATGATTATGTCATTTGTAAATTTAAAGTTCTAACCTTTTGTTAAGATGTGTGCGTGGAGACGTGTGATTATCGATGATCTTGTGACGTTGTGTGATAATGGTTGTAACTCCTTTATGAGGAGGTTGTGCCATCCGGCGTTGTTAGAAAGGTATTCTACCTCGTTGGTATGTGTTTGTTGCTAGTTGCACCGTTGGATTCTGAAGTTGAGGGTATTGTAACATTTTGTATGTGTCGGACAATATGGCCATTCTAGCAAGGTACCTAGACTATATATTTTGTGTGTTTGATCTTTGAGAGTTGTGTTTTTCCATGGATGCGTTGTCGTTCTTCCACCCGGGGGATGGCATGTGTGGCCTCTGGGGGCCGATACTAATGGGCACGGCCACGAAAGTGGACTTGGGTGCGTGTGTTACTGTTCTTCCACCCGGGGATGGTTTGACGGGACCTCTGGGGGCCGATACTAATGGGTACGGCCGCGGAAGTGGTTTCCCACTCGGGGACGGTCCGACGGGGCCTTTGGGGGCCGATACTAATGGTTACGGCCACGGGTTACCAGGTGTGGTTTTTGGTGATGTTGATGTTGATGTTTTGATGACTATTGTGATATATCCGGAGTATCACAATGCTTTATGCTCGGGATCGAGATACATTATATATCGAGTCTTGGTGTTTGGCTTGAATGGCATAAGAATAACGTTTTATGTGTAATGTGTCCTTGTATAGTGAATTGCAGTGGATGATCGGGTCGTGGGCCCTGTATTTTGTGATCGAAATGGTTGGGCCGTGGACCCCGTGTTTTGTTAACGTATTTGTATTTTGGAAAATGAACTTTGGGGCTGTGACCCTAAGTGGCTTTCGAGGAATTAAGAACTTTTCAATTTCTAATGTTTTCAAAACTCCCGAGATTTGGAAGTGTTTTGAAAGTGCTTACTTGTTTCGTTTCTACTTTCAAGACTTGAACTATTTTAATTAAATGATATATCTCGGGAAGTCTTTCGCTGTATTCTCGGAATGTGTTGTGTATGCCTCGTATTTGCATTTTATACTTGTACTATCAAAACAATGGAGTTTTGCTAACTCCCGAGTATTCGGGGGGTGGATGTCTGTTCTGCATCCAGGTACATGCAGGTTTTGGGAGCAAAACACAGGATCAGTGCGAAAGATGATGGAAGACGAATGATACTAATCACATGAAGGCCAGTTTTGGGTGCAGTCAGTCGGAGTTCGTTGTTTGGTCTTTTCCGCTGTCGTATTTCTGTTTGTGAGTGTATTTTACCCTTGCATGGGTATGAGTACAGGTAGAGTTATATATACTAGAGTTGTATGATAATGATGAAAGACCAAATCGGTCTGTTGGTTCATTATTTTGTTACATCGGTATGTAATGTAATGTGTTGTTTCGATGTTTAGCCTGGCGGATCCTCACGGAGAGGGTTTGTGGTGTGTAATATTCCCAGTTAGATTCTGGGGGTGTTACAGTGAAAAGTGTCCTCCTCAATGGAGTACTGAAGAGGAAGTGTATGTTGAACAACCTCCTGGATTTGTCAAAGGAGACAGGGTGTACAAACTGCTGAAAGCCTTATATGGACTCAAACAGGCACCAATAGCCCGGGATGAAACACTATCCATATTTCTTGAGAAAAATAGATTCAGCAGAGGAAAGGTGGACAAGACACTCTTTAGAATTGAGCATGAAGACCACATAGTTCTCATTCAGATATATGTGGATGATATCATTTTTGGATCAACTAACCTTGAATTATGTGAAAACCTCTCAAACCTTATGCATGGAGAATTTGAAATGGGTATGATGGGTAAACTAAATTTCTTTCTTGGTTTACAAGTCAAATAGGTTGAAACAGGTATCTTCATCAACCAAGCCATATATACAAGGGAGCTGATTAAAATATTTGGTATGGAATCCGCTAAGCCCCTATGAGTACTAATGAGCACATCCCTTCACATTGACACAGATAATGAAGGCATCTCAGTGGACCCAACTCACTACAGAGGATTAATTGGTTCACTACTGTACCTAACTGCAAGTAGACCAGGCATATCATATGCAGTTGGAGTGTGTGCAATATTTAAATCCAAGCCAAAGCAGTCCTACCAGGAAGTAGCCAAAAGAATAATTATATATCTAAATTCCATAATCAATGTTGGATTATGGTATCCCAAAGATGACAACTTTGAATTATCAAGCTCTTCTGATGCTAATTTTGCAGGCTGTAAAATCAATAGGAAAAGCACAAGTAGAGCATGCTAATTTCTTGGAACCAAGCTGATATCATGGTTAAGAAAGAAGCAGACCTCCAATTCAATATCCACAATCGAGTCAGAATACCTTGCTGCAGGCAGCTGTTGTGCTCAAATTCAATGGATCAAACAATAACTAAGAGACTACAACATAATAGCAAATGACGTCCCAATATTGTGTGACAACAATATTGCAATTTCTATTACAAACAACCCAGTACTACACTCAAGAACAAAGCATATAGATATCAAGCATCACTTTATCAGAAACCATGTGATTAACAAAAGAGTTCGAGTGGAAAGAGTCAGCACTGAGTATCAAATAGCTGATATATTCACCAAGCCTTTACCGAGAGGAAGATTCCATGAACTAAGCAGAGATCTTAGACTCGTAGACTGGGAATAAAGTACCTAACTGATGCAGAAAACTCAGCCCAGAATTGAAGAATCTAGTTGATGCAGAAAAGTCAACCAGGATTAAAGAACTTAGCTGATCATAAACTCAGGAACCTAGCTGGTTAGAAACTCAGCCAGGATAAAAGAACCTAGCTGATCAGAAACTCAGCCAGGATCAAAACACAAATGAATCAGAAGTCAAATTGTCAACCAACTAAGTTTCTAATTCTATTAAAATTATTCTTATTTAAAAGCATGTGGGTTAATATGCACGATACACCACGTTTACCCCATGTTGTCAAAACACTATCGCACGTTCTCTAAAAAGTCGAACCGCCACTTCAGAGTTAAATACTCATTAAAATCAACTTCAAGATATTTATTATTTAAACGATTGAAATTAATGATAAAAACTCATCTTCAATTTCTGAGCAAGAACTCTAGTTTTTCGATAGCAAAAATTTGAATTATTCCCTATATTAAAAAATTTCTAACTGCAGAAATAGATTTCACAACCGACTTCAAGAAATTCAATCTAAAGGTCGTGAAGGAGCAGATTATCTTCAGCAGCATGGTGGACTTCATCGGACTTCTCGAGTCCAACAACACTCTTCTAATGGCAGACGTGATCCTGAAGATGAAGAAAAATGGCATCTACCTTTACCTGTGCATCAACCCTTCCGGACTCTACAAGGACGCAGTTATTTGTTTCTTCAAGGAAGCTAAGGTGACTGAACGAGGCATAGAAAGCTCAATATTTCACTACTACAAAAATAGGGCTTTCACAGCGGTTCTGGAGCCATTTTAACAGCGGTTCTGAAACCGCTGTTAAAGGAACCACTGTTAAGTTTAACAGCGATTTTTAAGTTAAAGGAGCCGCTGTTAAATTTAACAGTGGTTTCTTAAAAACCGCTGTTAAACTTAACTACGGTAACTTATCCGCGTTTTTTAAGAATAACTGCTGTTAAGTTTAACAACGGTTTTTAAGAATAACCGTTCTTAAGTTTAACAGCGGTTTTTAAGAATAACCGCTATTAAGTTTAACAGCACTTTTTAAGAATAATCGTTGTTAAACTTGTTAACAGCGGTCTTTTGCGAAAACCGCTATTAGAAATTAACAGTGGGTTTTTTAAAAAACCGCTGTTAATATAATTAACAGTGGTTTTTGATGGAACTGCTGTTAGAAATTTAACATCGGTTATCAGGCAGAACCGCTGTTAATTTAACAGCAGTAGTTCTAAAGAACCGCTGTTAATTTGAAAAGCGCAATTTAACAGCGGTTCTTTGTACCAACTGGTGTTAATTTTTTTTAATACTAGGTTTGTTTTCTTATTTTTCCAACCTGCTGCACAACGGCAATCAAAATAACACTAAACCAGCATCCTAACAACAATAAAATTATCTAAATAGTAACACTAAAATTCAACACTAAACCAGCATCCAACAACAATAACACTAAAACCATCTAAACAGTACATAAAACCTGCTAAACCAGACTAAACCAGAATACAACAACAATCTCAAATAAAACCAGAACACAACAATAATCTCAAATAAAACCTCAACACAACTTTCATCCATTCACTAATACAACTAGACAACTTTCATCCAACCACCAAATACAAGTTCCATTCAATTCAAAAAAAAATACAACAACACAATTCACGAACTAACCAAACAAGACCATGGTAATTCTTACAAAATCAAATGTCAAAAATCTACGCATATAAACGATTCCTAACCTCCAAAAAGTGTTTTGCCCATTCGGTTCGAATTTCATGAATTCTATCTATAGGAAGTCCTGCAACATCATCAAACATCTGTACATATAAACATATAAATTAACAAACTCATCAACTTAAACGATTTTTAAACAGAAATAATTTTAAAAACTGAAATTAATTTAAATAATTTAAAAAACTGAAATAAGAGTTTATTACCTCCATCCATCCATCGATAATATGAGCTCGGACAATAGTCGACATCCAGTGCATGACGTAATACCCACACTCTCAACCTCCGTTTTGTTTATTACACTAAAAAGAATATGAAGCTTAATTATATATATTTATATATAGGGCCACGTAGAACGCGCCACTTTATATATATATATATATGTATGTGACTAAATGTATTACTTACTTTGGGACATATCCAAGTAATTGTCTGTTGGATTTACTTGTATGCATACCCCTCATCACCTTATATATATATATATTGGTACTAATAATGGTACTAATATATATTGGTTCTTTGCGTCCTCCTTATTTGCAAACAGTCTCTATATATATGTCACTGTCATCTATATATATGTCACTGCATCTAATATTGCATCTAATATGTCACTGCATCTAATATTGGTACTGCATAGAACGCGCCAGTTTATATATATATATATATATATATATAGATATAATATATATATATATATACACACATATATAGCTAATATATATATATATATGTGACTAAATGTATTACTTACTTTGAGACATATCCAAGTAATTGTATGTTGGATTTACTTGTATGTATACCCCCCATCACCTTAAACGCCGTCACGACATTGTTTGAAAGAAGTAGTAATGTATTATGAAATGAAAAATATAATATATTTTTCAAGTAAATGCTACAAGTTAAAACTTACTTATGGACTATGGCCTTAATGCGATTATCGGGCTTATGGTGTAGTGAGCAAAACCACACAACTTCCCCTTTTGCCGGATATAATGACCAGAAGTTGCCAATGCTCACTTCATTAACAAACGTATTACAAGCGGGGGGATGTCCGGGATTATTTAATTTTTCCATATCAAGTCAATCTAAACACATCTACTTACATAATTATTAATATAAAAACCACAAAGACATGAAAAAAAATATTACGACTTCTAGAGAAAAAAGAGGGTAGGTTCAAAATCAATTTAGAAAAAAAAAGAGGAGAAAATATGCAAATATAACATAGATGTAATTTATAAATTTATACTTACTAATGATGGTAAGATTCAAGGTATATCTGTTTTTTGGCATCCGACATACGCGAACTGATGTATTCGGAGGTCTCCTCTCCCTTATTTCTTGTATGGATTGAGGATCAAAATATCCATACAAATCCTCGTCCATCGTGCCCACGTTCAATTTCGATAAATACCTAATTTGTTAAACAAAATATTAATATCTAAGTTACATTCCAAACTATGAATTTATGATAAATATACATGAATATGTAAAGAATTACTTACAAAGTCCAAAACTGTAGAATCGATAAGCTAAGCCACTGCTTGTCTTGAATGATTTCCAAAAGATCATTGTAACTTATGTACAAGGGAATGTCAGCACCACCACAGTCAAAGGAAGCTGTATCCCATGTCATTTGTAACGGTTTACTAAAGAGAGTCGCTGCAACACTAAATAACTCTCTCAACATGTCAGCTCTGTGACTTGACCAGTCAACTTGACGAGCATGTTTCTTAGGTCCCTCAAGTCGCTCAATATCCTATATCATATAGAAGAGTTTAAAAACCAACTATAACCGCAGTATCTTTTATTTACATTTAATATTAAAAACACAAAATAAATATACCTTGATAAAGTCTGCAACGACAAGATTCATTGGCCATGCAATAAAGGTACCTCTTCATTAGGTATAGGAACTTCGGCACTGCAATCTACGGCCTCCTTGACTACTACCTTAACCAAATGAGCTGGTAAAGGAGCACAATGTAGGGTAGAATCTCCATGATGAACTCGACCGATAGCGACTAGATGAGGAGGATGATCGTCCACATAAAATCCAAATCGAGCAGTGTCCCCAGGCAGAGTCTTCCTCCTGAAGGGCCAGAAACATCATCGGTACAAATCCCCCTCGTACTGACAACTGACACGGGTAACATGATCATCAGGTGTACATAGATCGACGTGGGGCTGGTATGAGTGAACATCCAAAGAGTCCAATGTTTGGCCGAATGTTTCCACCAAATTTTGTGTGATGTCATATGTGATCTTCTTCGTTAGCTCCTCCAACACACTTTTATTTATTGATGATGCAAATCGACGTGAAGATCGTCCAAAATAATCTCGAATGCCTACACCAAATCCAATGCCACGAACACGACCTGGGTGCTCCGGTATCCCAATGGCCTCAGCCAATATATCATGTCGTCCCTCGGGATTGAATCTGCTCTGTGTACACTGCTCCTCCAACTCATCCTACAAAAGAACGTTTGTTCGTAAGTGAAACACAAATGTGAAGCACATAAATGAACTATTAATATTTTTTTCGTAAGATAAAAAACACTTTGTTTCATAAGTGAAACAAAAAAGTGAATTTTTAAAACTTTATTCGTAATTCTAATACAACCTTTAAATATTTGAAATTAAATATTATGACTTTTATGTTTTTCAACAAAAAATTTAAGTTATAAAATTTAATTACAAAACAAAAATTTCTCAAATTTTTTTTGAAAAGAGAAAAACGTTTTGTTCTGATGCTTCGTTAGCGCACGCTAATCAGGTAGGATTAACGCACGCTAAGCTGTCCAGTATATAAACTGGACAGCAGTCATTAATCTGCATTTTCTTCATTTTCTCCTTCTTCCTCCGCGGGTTCGAGACGTGGCGACTAGGGTTCGCTACCTGGGTTGATTTTCTTCCATTCCAAGGTGTTTTGGAGTATCCTAGGTGATTATAACATCATCTAATCCATTGTTCTTCACCGAATCAAAGTATTTTTCTTGGATCCCTAAAGTTGACTTTTTGGGGGAATTGTTCTTGATTTCGTTTGCCTTTCGAATTTGATAGACCTATTGTTGTTTAATGATGTTGTTAAACATATCCTATGGATTGTATATCCATATTTCAGTTTGGAATTCTGTTTTCATGTTTTGGTCGGTCGATTCGCGTTCTTGGCCGTTTTGGGGGAAACTCTTGAACTTTCGTCGTTTGTTCTTTGAATTCAGAGGCTTTTGGTCATGCTATGGAATTCATTTTCATTGTTGTTATTGTCCTTCGTAGTTTATTATCGCGAGTTGGCGTTCGGTGGAGTCGGCGGGTTCGTAGTCGGTTCGTGCCAACCTACTTCGGTCGATTATCCGCGTTGTGGTTATTCGAGGCAAGTACCTTGTTCATACGCTTCTCGCTTTGTGGATATGATGATTGGTGGTCGTCTTGGTGTGTTTGTTCGGTTATTTGCAAATGAATTTTCAAAAGAATTGCTTTGGCCTCGTTAAAGGCTCTCTTTCAAAATGCGTGTGTGTTTTATGAACAGTGTGTTTTGGGAATTGATTATGATTTGATTATTTTGAACGTTGAAGGCTTTGATGATACCCCCTGTTGTTTAAAGTTATGGAATCGTGTATTCCATATTTAATCTTGTTATTTTGTTTTGAAGAGTTTGATAATGGTGTCGGATTAGTGGCCATCTCTAGTGAGTATTCTTAATAAACTTACATTCTTAGCATATTAGTATTGCATGAGTAACGTGTGTGTGTGTATATGCTCTCTATGGGCTAGATCCGACGGGGTCTCGGTAGGGGTCCACGGAGGGGTGGATCCGCGAGCTTGCTTTTAACCACTATGGGTTAGATCCGACGGGGTCTCGGTAGGGGTCCACGGAGGGGTGGATCCGCGGTTAATTGTGGTGCATTTTGCAAATGTGTTTTGATATTGGCATTTCCGGAAATGAGTGCTTTTGAACGGTTTTCATGATTGCATGCATTGACTAAGTGTGTAAGAGGTAAGTTGTTCGTTTGGCCTACTTGGCTAGGACGGCACTAGAGTATTTTGTTGTTTGTGTTAAATCCTTTAATTGTGGATTTTGATGTTGATAGACGAACCTTGTTGTCGTTCTCGTGTACTGTGAGTTGACAGATTTGGGGCTAAAATCCCAACGGTTTGGTAAAGGTCATTTTACGGATTTGGGGCTAAAATCCCAACGGTTTTGTAAGGGTCATTTTACGGAAAGTAAACCTTTGGGGCGGTGACCCCCCTTTCGTCTTTTGGGTTTTTGAAAAGTGGGATTTGATAATCCTAAATTGTTTCTTTTCTATTAAAACTCTCGATGGCATTTTAAACTGTTTTATAAATTATTTCCATTGATTTATGATCTTTCGATTTTGGAATATTTTTCTCAAACTCGTGCCTCGGGAAGTACTTTTCGTTTCGTTTGGATCTTTGAGGATTCCCGATTATTGTTATTCGTGGAATGTGAATTGTATGGCTCGTATTTGCACTTTGTTCTTGCACTAGCAAAATAGTGGAGTTTTGCTAACCCCCGAGTATTCGGGGGGGATGTTTGTATTGCATTCAGGTTTTGGAGCATAGCACAGGGTCGGCATGAAGGATGATGAAAGATGAACGATACTAATCACACGAGGACCGTTTGATGTTATTGTAATACCCGAGAATTCTATTATGTATTTGGAACTTGTGATATTGTAATGATTGTACTTTTGTCTGAGTACTATTCTCCGTATTTCATAGTCCGTTGTTGTCGAGCGCTTAATTTCATGATTGTGATTTAAAGATTGAAATTCTGTGCATGTAGCGCACGCTACAGGCTACGGGTAGCGTACGCTAACATGGATTCATAGCGCACGCTACAGAGTGGCATTAGCGCACGCTATGCGTGGTCAGATCGATTGAGACGTGCGGTAGGTGAGATCTGGCCGGGGGACCCTTGTCGGATAGTGTCGGGATGTACCTGGACGGCTTTCGGGGAAAAGCCGAGTCAACGCCTTAGCGCACGCTACAGGTATATGCGTAGCGCATGCTAAGCAGAGTACAGTTTAGTCAGTGAGCCGTTAGCGCACGCTACGAACACGATCTAGCGCGCGCTAATAACTATTTATTATAAATAGATAAAGATCCTATTCGTGATTTCGTTCTTCTCCTCCCTTAACCCGAACTCTTACACTTAGAACATAACTACCTTCGTACTAAACAATTCGTATCAACCTCCTAGTTCGAGATTTAAGATAGTATATCATCGAGATTGGTGTCTGCCTTCGTGTTGGATTGCTTCATTTTCCTCCGTGTTCTTCACTACTTTGAGGTAGGTGATTCTTCACCAATGCTTAGTAATGTTCCTAAGGAAGTTTGAATCATGTTTGAATAGCAAGTATTTCGTTTGTAATCGGTCATCACATGTTAGAAGGATACGTTTGACGTATCGGCACTATATATCGTATGAACCTTTGAACCATCTTATTATAAGGACTCCTAAGCATGTTCAAATCAATTTATGATCAGTAATCGGATATTACCCAGTTGCTACGTTGTACACGTTGGAATCATGTGTTTTGGAACGTAAGATGATCGGAACTTAGATTATTTCTGGAAGATCGTAGATAGATTATGATATTGAGATGACTATCCGTATATTTGTATTTCATGATCATAAATCTTCCACAAACCTTATTAGCATGATATGCCCGAGGATAACTTGTATTATCACGGTAGAATTCATGAGTTCTTCACTATTCAACCCAGTTTTCGGTTTGCGATTCGCCATGCAGGTTAGCGCACGCTAACATGTATGAGTTAACGTGCGCTATCGGGGTTCATTAGCGTACGATACGTACGTAGCGTATGTTATGTATCGGCCGGTTCATACAAATACCAGAACTAGCGCACGCTAGTCTTAAACGATAGCGTATGTTAACAGGCCGCTTAGCGCACGTTACGTAGAGTACGTAGCGCACGCTAAGCACCAGCATTGGTTATTTTGAGCTTTTCGGCCGTAGACCGAATTGTTAGGCCATCGTTCGACTTGAGATGATTTGTATATCGTTACTTTTGTTAAGGTTCGAGCTTGTTACGTTGATCGAAGGAGGCGGCCTTCGAGTGTGTCGAGAACATTGAAGTGTTTCGTCCTTGCCATTTTCGAGGCAAGTATCATATGTCGAGTTTGATTTATCATGCTTGTGGTTTTGTTCATATTGTTGAAAATGAGATGTATTTCTGGAAATTCTCGTGATATTCGTTGTTGTTTGTTCGTATTGATGAACATATTGAAATGCATATGTGTATGCATAATTGATTGATTATGGTATAAATGATCCGAGGGGGTCATGAGGATCTATGCTGAGGGCGCTGGATCGAATGTCCACCATGCGTTGGTCCGACGGGATCATCATGGGGATCTATGCTGAGGGCTCTGGATCGTTGGACGGGTTTTCCACCATGCGTTGGTCCGACGGGATCATCATGGGGATCTATGCTGAGGGCGCTGGATCGCTGGATTACCTTGTATTGTATTGATGGAATCGTGAGGATTCGCATCGTTGGATTCCCGTGGTGGAAGTCCGTTTTGCATGTTTTATGATGCATTGATGATTTATTGTATGATGATACTTGTACTAGCATTGTTTTGCTAACCCCTTCGGGGGTGGACATTGTTTTGATGTTCAGGTAGCCGAGGAGCGGGGAGGCAACCGCAGTACCGACAGGACGATGAAATGGCTCAGTGATGTGATTGGTGTTATTGTTGTTGTGATTGGTCTTCTTGGTTCGTTTAGTACTCGAGTACGTCTGTTTTAATAAAGTCAATTCGATATGGTTGTATAAGTTAACTTATTTGATCGGTTGAACCAAATCTGTATTTGAATTCCAGTTGTTCGATTGGTTTATTTGTATACTTCTTTTAAAATTAGCCTTGTAAATCCTTATCTAAAGGGTTTATGGCGCTGTAATTATTCCGAATATCTCGGGGTGTTACAGTTATATTGGTTTAGTTGTATTTTATTTCCGCTCCAGCATTCTTTCCCGTTGTACGGGAGTGTGTTGTATTTGACCCCTGCGTGGGCATGTATTGTAATTGAGTTGTATGTATTTATTGAAGACCAAATCAGTCTACTGAGTCATTTCAGCCTTAAAGGCGTTGTTGAGTTGTTCGGTTTTGTTACCAGCCTGGTAGAACCTTGAGGAAGGGTTCTACGGCGTGTAATATCCCTGAGCGGATTGGGGGTGTTACATAAATGGTATCAGAGCTTAGGTTGAGGAAACCTATAGGCTGTCGGGTCAAGTCGTGTTGTTTGAGTCTTGTTTCGTCGGATTTTATCTGACTGAGTCGTGTCGCGACGCGTCGTCTGAGTTTGTTGGTCGTGATTAGTATCGTGGGGCAATCATCATCTTCGTGCGACCTGTGGATGTAAGTCTCCCTTCTTTGTGTTGTGCCTCGTGTGACACGAGCTATTTTTATGATTATTTGTTAAGTGACGGAATCCTCTTATGGATTTTGATTTCTTGATATGCGGTTATTTGACCCACATATTTCGTTCATATGAGGAGTAGTGTTGCTGGATTGTGCATGTTTGGCTTTATTTCTTTTATCCGCTGCGTGAGTTCTTTTGTAATGGCTTTCGGTATTTTACCGACTGAGTTGTATTTCGAAAACCGATTCCCTTAACCGAGTTTTTGGCATTATGGCCTTGATCGTTTTGGCGAAATTCTTATGACGGTATTTAGTATTTTGTAAATGGCTTTTGTGAGTTTTTGAAATATTACCGTCATCGGCCCTTTAGCCGTTTTTGTAAATGTTTTTTATCCTGGTGGGTTCCGGCGTGGGACCCACAGCGCTATAATGTTCCGTGTATTTACCTGAAATTTTTGGGTATTCTAGCCCATTGAATTATCGTTGAAAACCTTGAGTATCCTAGAAATAAATTTCGAGACGTACGTTTAAAATGAATTGTTTTCTCGTGGTACTTCCAAGGTGCCACGATATGTTTCAAAATTCTTCTACCTCGAGGACCAAAATGTTTTGAGATATTTTTCAATGTTTTATAAACACTTTTACTTAGACCCGAGGGTCGAATATTCTGAAAGGTTTCCACTAAGAGAAAGTGTCCTCATTTTTATCAATTGCGAAATGGTTTTCCAAAATCTAGATAACGATGTTTCACGTTTGTACTTTTTTTGAAAGGTGATACTCAAGATCAACCGGTGTTTTTCTAAATTATTTTCAAAAGGTGGTTTTCATTTCTTTTTTTTAACCTATCAATTCCCGTTTGCATTTGGGAATGTATGTATGATGTTTGCTTTGTCGTTATGATGTTGCTCCCGAGTATGATCGAATTGGTGGCATGAACGTCGAGGCGTTGCCACGCATTTGTTGTACTAGCCCTTTGTGAAAGGTGTGAACTGGTGTTTACTGTTTATCGCCTCGTGGTGATTTGCGTGTTGTTGCACGAGTGTGAGTTGTTAAAGCTTGGATTTTTGTGCGTTTATGCACATGGGTGATTGTTCATGAGGTTTGTGATTGTGTGCTGGCTATCGTTCGGGCTGTTTTAATCGTCGAACAATGTCGTGGTTGTTGTGATTTTAGTATGTGTTGATATGTTATGCCAAGTTGGCATCTCCGGTTTGTTGTTTTGCGACGTTATATTCCATTATACCTAGCAGTTGTATTTTCAATATGCCGAGCTGAGGTGTTTCAACCGTGGTGTGCCGGGGGCATGCACGTACCAATTATCTTTCTCGTCACAGGATCCAGTTTTGCGAGTTGGGTTCCGAGTCTTTCCGGGCACGAACTTCAGTACAGATATCAGGATCGGATCTGAGAGGCCCATGGCAGATTTTTCTGTCGGTTGCTTTTTGTGTTGTTACCTTGTTTCCGTTGTTGTGAGTTACGGGAACGACATTTCTTTTAGAAGGGGTCGAATATAATACTGAATTATTTTTGGCTTCTGCATTTTCTCTTTCTCAAGTCTATCGATTCGCTCATGTTCGTTGATACCTTCCGGACTTGTTCTCAGATTTCGGTTTCGCTGCTCAACGAGCTGTGATCTTGTTTTGGGTCGATCTGCTTATCGTTGTGACTTTTCCGAGTCTGGTTCGATTCTTGTGAACCTTGTTCGGAAGTAACATCTTTTGGTTCTATTAGTTCTTTTATTCGAAGTGGATCGGATTTTGAACTTCTATATTTTCGACTCTGTCGACTCGTTTATGTTCGTTGACATTTTCTGAGCTTGTCCTGCCCCTTGCTTTTGTTGATCGAACGAGCGTGGTATTGTTTCGGAATAACTCGTTTGGCGTTGTGACTTTTCAATTTCTATTCCCTTTCCTGTGGATCTTATGTGAAGGCACATGTTGTTGTTTTCACCGGATCATATATTTTCTCGAGTCGAGATGTCAACCTTGGAGTTGTTGTTTGAATTTTATTGTTCTTCGTGATTCGAACGTGATTGTTCGATTTTTGTTGTCTCGATCGTTGTTGTTAGATCATTTGATTGTTCAGTTTTTGTTGATATCGTTTCGTGATTGTTGAACGTTCAGACTCCTTCGTAATTCCCTTAAGTTCGGGAAATTAGTCTTGTTTCGATCTTCCAAGCCTTGGGCGGTGGAATTCCGTATTTGTTCAGCGTTTGGCTCGCATTTTGATTGATGAACAGTTGGGTTGGTCAATTGTATTGATTTTCGTTCGTTGTGTTTTGTGATTGTTCGGATAATCGACTCGATTGTATTATCTGTTTGATGACGCTTGTCACTTGTTGATTTTATTATTTCTCTACCGGTGGCGTCGTGTTGGTCATCGTGGAGCGTGTTTTCACGCCGTATATTCCTTTGTGTTGCTTGTAACGTTTCGCCGATGGGCGTAAGTTACACGTTTTTTTTGTGTATCTCGTCGAGTTTTCCTGGCGGGGATATTGCTTCTCCCTACTTGTTTTAAGTTTCGGGACGAAACTTCTTTTAAGGAGGGTAGAATGTAATACCCGCAATTTCGGATTTCGGTGATTTTCTTTTTTTCGGCGAGAGTCCGTTTTGACGACTCGCTTATGACCGTTTTGTCATTCTGAGAATGATTAATTCTACACTTTTTGACATCCGAGTTCGTTTCGGCATTGTTTTGTTCAGTTTCGTGTTTCGTAGCGACTTTTCCGCATTCGAGTTCGATTCTTGTGAATCTCGTTCGTAACTACTGTTTCGAGTTTCCCATAAGTCCGTTTAACTTTGTTAAACGTGTTGCGAACTTCGGTTTGGTTATGCGATCACGTATCATGATTTTCGGGTGTTTTGGGCCATTTTGTAATTTACCCAAAGTTATGGGTATCCGTATCCGTATCCGTATCCGTATCCGTATTTGTTGTCTCGGCCCTTTCTATGGTCGCGTGTGAGTTTGATTGTAACTCAAGCTCTTAGTATGATCTTATTCTAGAGCTTTCTGTGCGTATCTTGAACTTGATGTTCCGATCGGAGTAATCCGTTGTTGTAATCGGCTTTGAGAGCACTGTTGCTATCCTTTTGAGTCGATAGCGCACGCTACACCTATTGGTTAGCGCGCGCTAGGGTGCCATTTTTAGCGCACGCTACAAGTTTGGTAGTGCACGCTAACGGGTGGTGCAGAATCAGTCCAGAGGCTACTGGACTAGGTTAGAACGTCGGCTAGCGCACGCTATGTGGTAACATAACGCGCGCTAGGGTGCATTGGTAGCGCACGCTGGGGGGAGGATAGCGCACGCTACCCGGTAGTTCAGGGCAGTCCAGAGGCTATTGGACTGGGTCTGGGGCCTCGTTAGCGCACGCTAATTTTTGTAGCTAGCGCGCGCTAACTGTACATGTTGGCAGAACGTTTTGTTCCGATGCTTCGATAGCGCACACTAATCAGGTAGGATTAGCGCACGCTAAGCTGTCCAGTATATAAACTGGACAGCAATCATTAATCTGCATTTTCTTCATTTTCTCCTTCTTCCTCCGCGGGTTCGAGACGTGGCGACTAGGGTTCGCTACCTGGGTTGATTTTCTTCCATTCCAAGGTGTTTTGGAGTATCCTAGGTGATTATAATATCATCTAATCCATTGTTCTTCACTGAATCAAGGTATTTTTCTTGGATCCGTAGAGTTGACTTTTTGGGGGAATTGTTCTTGATTTCGTTTTCCTTTCGGATTTGATAGACTGATTGTTGTTTAATGATGTTGTTAAACATATCCTATGGATTGTATATCCATATTTCAGTTTGGAATTCCGTTTTCATTTTTTGGTCGGTCAATTCGCGTTCTTGGCCGTTTTGGGGGAACTCTTAAACTTTCGTCGTTTCTTCTTTGAATTCAGAGGCTTTGGGTCATGCTATGGAATTCATTTTAATTGTTGTTATTGTCCTTCGTAGTTTATTATCACGAGTTGGCGTTCGGTGGAGTCGGCGGGTTCGTAGTCGGTTCGTGCCAACCTACTTCGGTCGATTCTCCGCGTTGTGGTTATTCGAGGAAAGTACCTTGTTCATACGCTTCTCGTTTTGTGCATATGATGATTGGTGGTCATCTTGGTGTGTTTGTTCGGTTATTTGCAAATGAATTTTCAAAAGAATTGTTTTGGCCTCGTTAAAGGCTCTCTTTCAAAATGCGTGTGTGTTTTGTGAACGGTGTGTTTTGGGAATTGATTATGATTTGATTATTTCGAACATTGAAGGCTTTGATGATACCCCATGTTGTTTAAAGTTATGGAATTGTGTATTCCGTATTTAATCTTGTTATTGTGTTTTGAAGAGTTTGATAATGGTGTCGGATTAGTGGCCATCTCTAGTGAGTATTCTTAATGAACTTACATTCTTAGCATATTAGTATTGCATGAGTAACGTGTGTGTATGCTCACTATGGGTTAGATCCGACGGGGTCTCGGTAGGGGTCTACGGAGGGGTGGATCCGCGAGCTTGCTTTTTACCACTATGGGTTAGATCCGACGGGGTCTCGGTAGGGGTCCACGGAGGGGTGGATCCGCGGTTAATTGTGGTGCATTTTGCAAATGTGTTTTGATATTGGCATTTCCGGAAATGAGTGCTTTTGAACGGTTTTCATGATTGCATGCATTGACTAAGTGTGAAAGAGGTAAGTTGTTCGTCTGGCCTACTTGGCTAGGATGACACTAGAGTATTTTGTTGTTTGTGTTAAATCCTGTAATTGTGGATTTTGATGTTGATTGACGAACCTTGTTGTCGTTCTCGTGTACTGTGAGTTGACGGATTTGGGGCTAAAATCCCAACGGTTTGGTAAAGGTCATCTTACGGATTTGGGGCTAAAATCCCAACGGTTTTGTAAGGGTCATTTTACGGAAAGTAAACCTTAGGGGCGGTGACCCCCCTTTCGTCTTTTGGGTTTTTGAAAAGTGGGATTTGATAATCCTAAATTGTTTCTTTTCTATTAAAACTCTCGATGGCATTCTAAACTGTTTTATAAATTATTTCCATTGATTTGTGATCTTTCGGTTTTGGAATATTTTTCTCAAACTCGTGCCTCGGGAAGTACTTTTCATTTCGTTTGGATATTTGAGGATTCCCGGTTATTGTTATTCGTGGAATGTGAATTGTATGGCTCGTATTTGCACTTTGTTTTTGCACTAGCAAAACAGTGGAGTTTTACTAACCCCTGAGTATTCGGGGGGTGGATGTTTGTATTGCATTCAGGTTTTGGAGCATAGCACAGGGTCGGCATGAAGGATGATGAAAGATGAACGATACTAATCACACGAGGACCGTTTGATGTTATATTGGTTTAGTTGTATTTCATTTCTGATGCAGTATTCTTTCCCGTTGTACGGGAGTGTGTTGTATTTGACCCCTGCGTGGGCATGTATTGTAATTGAGTTGTATGTATTTATTGAAAGACCAAATCGGTCTACTGGGTCATTTCAGCCTTAAAGGCGTTGTTGAGTTGTTCGGTTTTGTTACCAGCCTGGTAGAACCTTGAGGAAAGGTTCTACGGCGTGTAATATCCCTGAGCGGATTGGGGGTGTTACATAACTCATCGATTTCCACACCCGTATTATTATCAGCCCACTTACACTTAAACACAGCCACTCTAAACTTAACATAATCAAGTTCCCAGATCTCTTCTATAACTCCATAGTAACTCGTCGATGCTAAAAATGGGTTTTTGTCTTTTGAGCTTGAAAAGTGCATAGACTCGGCTTGAAGAGTAACTCCACTATTTTGAACCGTAGTCTTGTCATCTTGTGACTTTGTATAGAATGATTACTTATTAATATCGTACCCACTCCAAGTTACGACATCATATTTGGGTCCTTAAGATAGCCATTGTAATGTTTCAGATGCACTTCTAGAAATTTGTTACTTAAACCATCTCAAGAAAGTCTTATTATGTTTGATCGACAACTATTTTTCACTCATTCGGGTATTCTTTATCTTCAAATGATTCTTGTGATCTCACAAGTAGGGAAGAACATTATCAGTGTTATTCAAAATATACAAATGTGCTTGAATCACCTCATTTCGACTCTTGGTTAAAACTTTAACCCCTCGTGTACCATTTCCTCCAATTCAATCCTCATGTCGAGACTTAGGAAGTCCTACAGATTCCACTTATGACATGTAATTTGTGCAAAATTCGATAGCTTATTCTGCAATGTACCTATCCACAATAGATGCTTCCGGACGAGATGGGTTTTTGGTATACCTTTGAAAATCTCCATGCATCGCTCGGTGGGGTATATCCATCTCAAATAAACAGGGTGACACTCTTCAATCTCCCTAACTATATGGACAAGTAAGTGAACCATGATATCGAAAAAAGAAGGAGGAAAATACATCTCCAATTGGCATAAGTTAACAACAGCCTCATTTTTCCACTCATCCAAAACCAGAGGATCTATCACTTTGCTACATATAGCATTGAAAAAAAAGCACAAGCGAGTTATGACATTCCTCACTTTTTTAGGCAAGACATCACGTATAGCCTCCGCTAGAAGTTGTTGCATCAAGACATGACAGTGGGACTTTAAGACAACCAATTTCAGAATTTGCAACGACACAAGACTCTTAATATTTGAAGAGTAACTTTGTGGCCATTTAATGCCTAGTAAACATTTACAAATGCTGATTTTGTCCCTTTTTGATAAAGTATAACATTCTGGGGGGAGATAAGTTCGTTTACCAACTGATTGCGGATGCAACATAGGACGCATACCCATTTCCTGTAAATCTATATGAGTCTGGACACCATCTTTTGTTTTGTATTTAATATTGAGAAATGTGCCGATCACACTATCGCACACATTTTTTCGATATGCATAACATCTATGCAATGTCTAACATCTAGTTTGCGCCAGTATGGAAGATCAAAGAGTATGGGCCTCTTCTTCCATATGTTTGTCGCAACGGTCTTTTTTGTAGTTTTCCCAAATATAGTATTGATAGTCTTAATGCGATTGTAAACTTGCTCTTCTATTAATGGTGTCGGTACAAATCCCTCTTCCTGGTATCCATTAAAAGCTTTTCTCAATCTACAATATGGGTGATGGCGATTGAGAAACCTCCGAAATTGATTATAAACTGTTTTTTCCCGTATTTCAACTCAACGTAGATTATGTTTTCTTCACATATAGGACATCCATGATGCCACTTCACACTATACCCGCTCAAATTTCCATATTCCGAAAAGTCATTAATGGTGCAAAATAATATTGCACGTAGTTTGAAACTTTGTTGGTGGTACCCATCAAACACGTCAACCCCTCCGCCCCACATCATTCTAAAATCATCAATCAACGGACTTAGATAAACATCTATGTCATTTCCTGGCTGTTTTGGGCCTGAAATCATTATTGACAACATAACATATTTCTGCTTCATACATAACCAATGAGGGAGATTATAGATCACAAGTAGGACATGCCATGAGCTATGATTAGTGCTTAAATTAAGAAATGGATTCATCCCATTTGTGGCAAGTTCAAGCCTAAGGTTTCTTGCCTCACCCCCAGAATTTGGAAATATATGATCTATTTTCTTCCACTGTAGAGAATCAACAGGATGACGAATCAGTCTGTTGCATTTTCTCTCTTTTGCGTGCCATATGAGGTTCTTTGCGTCATCCTTATTTGTAAACATTCTCTTGAACTGTGGAATAATTGGAAGATACCATAACACCTTCGCTGGAGGCCCTCGTTGTGTGCTCTCTTAATCACTAGAATCATCATGCTTCACTTTGTAGCGTGATGCCCCACACCTAGGATACTTATGCAATAATTCAAACCCTTTTCGGTACACTATGTAATCATTAGGGCATGCGTGTTTTTTTTGATGGGTTCGGTGATTAAAATCGGAATACGCAGCGAAAAATAAACCGGTCCAACCAGATAAAACTAAACCCAAAAACGAACTGATCAAGCATCGTATAAACGAATATAAAATGACAAAGATAAAATTAAAAGATCATATCCTCGTAGACCTTTGATAATATCTTCTTGAAGGAAAAATTCTCGAGCCAAGCTTTGATCGTTTTCGGTCACCAACATGAACACGAATCCGATTCGTTCTAGCTTGATGAATGATCTAAACACCGAAGATGCTGTGTCTCTATGTTATCACGCGATGGATATGATCGGAAAAATAATATATCAATTCGTTCTCAAAGAACACGGCTAGGAATTGATACAATATTTTTCTTCTCTTCTCTTCTTCCTTTTTCTTTCTCTCTAAGATGAACAAGAAAATGAAGACAAATATATTCTCTTCTCCCACACAAACTCACGTCTGATTAATGTGTGTGTGTGTGTGTGTATGTGTTTTTCAAGTCATGTTCAAAACAAAGACTAACACATTTATTATATAACAAAATTAGATGACATTATGAGAAATGGAATCAAATCACAAGTCTTCATCGTTTGCTATATATAAAATACACCTCACATGTTAGGAAGTAACATGGAAGGTGAGGGGGGGCGGCCCACTTGGTATTAGGTGAGAAAATTGTAACACCCCAAGACGATCAGGGCATATTACAGCGTCATGGACCCCACACTGTGGAATCCACCAGGCTAACGTACCAACAAGACATACGACAACGACATACAATCATCAATAAAATGACAATTCAAATAAAAGATTACAATCCGACTAATAAAAACTGACATCAAATCCATTTCCCAAAACGGGAACACATCATTAACAATTTTAAAGAGGAAGTACTCGAGTACTTAAACCAATTTTATAATACAGAAATCCCAAAACAAGACATCAATAATAAGCGACAGAACAGAACACCAAATATCAACTACTGGACAGTATCATGCTTGCCCATCATCCTCATACGGCTCGATTGCTCGCTTGTCGCCAAGTCCTGTACCTGAAATACAAAAGTATTTCCCCTATTTAAGGGGTTAGCGACAACTGCTAGTGCAAGTACAATCCATTGGAACTATATTCTAATCAGATGAATATATGCGCCAAAAATCATTTTAGAAATCATTTATATTCCGGAATATTATACGGTGCACAAGCACAAAACACATTTTCTCCAACAAAACAATTCAAAGTTAACCTTGGTACGAGACTCACGGCCACGTACCCCGTAGAGCCCCGTCGGACATCCCTGGGTGGTTAACCATAGTTCGTGATACGCACACACACGGCAATACGTGTCCCTAGAGGCCCCGTCGGACCATCCCTAGGTGAACATACACATATCCATCCACAACAACCACGAATAGCCACAATTCAAATACTAGAACATGTAAACAAATGTAAAGTACTTGCCTTTGAGACATTCTTGAAGAATCGGGAATGAAACACGACTACAAACGGTCCGGGTGGAAAAAGACGGTTCCTAAACGAAGAATCAACGTAGTTCAGTCCCAACGGACAATAATAATAGATTGGAATACACCCATAACCCTGATTACAAACTACGATAACGAACGATCAATCAATACGGGCGAGGGTTTACGCAAAATCTCCCTGTATCAATAATTCACGGATTAATTCGAGGAAAATGGATTGGGAATCATCCAATAACAACAATCGATGAGGAATATCACAACATACTAGAATAATTCGAGTCTAATAAGCTAAACCCGGAAAACCCCCCAAAATTGACAATTTAGGGTTCTAGACGAAAATACCTTGAATCGGAGTGAAGGAGATGGATTTAGATGATGATGTGTTATGCTCGAGACACAAGAATCGGACTGGAAGGAGACTCCACTGATTACTCTCCACAACCTATTCTGAAATCGCCGAAATCGCCCATAGGAAGGGAAGGAAAGAAAAAGAATGAAAAAAATGCTATTTCTGAAGTGCCGCTGATCTATTTAAAACTGCATAGTCAGCGCACGCTAACTAACACAAGTAGCACGCGCTAATGGGGCTTAAAAACAGTCCCGAAGCTACAGCCCGACATCGTTAGCGTGCGCTAGACAGGCTTAGCGCATGCTAAATACTACCCGATAGCGCACGCTAACAACAACTAGTTAGCGTACGCTAACTGCACATCGATAGCGCACGCAGGGGGAAAGAAGTAGCGTGCGCTACTTACGCAGCAGTCCAGTACTGCTCAATCAGCAGTACGCTGCTGCCGAAGGTACAAATCTCGAAACGCACGCCAAGGCCAGAATCTAGAAACATAAATACGAAGTATACAAGACGACGGAGTTAAGCGCTGACAGAAAATATAATTCCGACCATCGGAGAGTCCGTAATGCGATAACGAAAATGAGATTCCCTAAACTTATAGGAAATTACAAAAATGGCCAAAGTGTCCGAAAATCACGAAACGACGTCGGATTAATGAACCGAAAGTCTCAACACGACCAACACAACCATGCGAATGTAACACCCCCAGGATATCCGAGGTATATTACAGCGCCGTGAATCCCTATATGGGACCCACCAGGCTGAACAGCATCATACACAACGACTCACAGAAACGATAAAATAACACCACGTCATAGAGACGCAAAACAGAACAATCCACCCGGTTCAACCGGTCAATATAACATCATCATCCAACACAACATAAACACAACAATACAATCTGGACGAACAAGAACTCTTAAGTACTCGAGTACAGCTATTAGTTCAAAAGCCATAAAAGATGAAAAGACAAAAAGACATCTCTTATGCACAATCATCACGCATGGCCATCATCCGTGTACTGGTCCAGTGCCCGCTCGTCCCGATTAACCTGACCTGAAATTCATAAAACGAATTTCCCCAAAACGGGTCCCCAGAGGGGTTAGCAATTACGCTAGTACAAGTAACCAGATGAACAACTTACATCTTACACATATAGTAAATGTATGCAATAGAGAAAACCGTTTGAAAGCACTCATTTCCGGAAATGCCAATATCACGACACACTTGTAAAATTCACCACAATTAACCGTCGATCCACACCTCCGTGGACCCCTACCGAGACCCCGTCGGATCTAACCCGTAGTGGTTAAAAGCAAAGCTCGTCGATCCACACCTCCGTGGACCACTACCGAGACCCCGTCGAGTCTAACCCGTAGTGAGCATACACACACATACAATTTCTCATACGAAACTACTATGCCAAGATTGTAAGTTCATAAGGATACTTGCCTCGATTAATTAGACGATGACACGAACGGAACGGAAGAGTTGAACACGACCGCAAGGAACCGGCGGAAATGAACCTAACGATTTGAATAGCACAATCACAACCACTTCTAAACGATTATGGAAAAGGAATACTCCCGGAAACCCGCCTACGATTCATGTATATTCGTATACAAACAACAACGAGGGCGGACCACAACCGAACCCTCTCGATTCCGTAAAAATCACGAAATATACCATGAATCCGTAGGGACACTAAGAATACCAACAAGAATAATCATATTCATCATGAATCCATCAACGAAACGGAAAGAATCGGACAAAACCCCAAAATCCCCAATTATCCAAAAAGGTAGGGTTTCAAGAGATATTACCTTGAGTGATTCAAGTATTAAGATCCGTAGAACACGCGTTAGATTGATTATCCGAGCCTCACAACCGAAAAGAAATGATGAAAATCGACCCCCGGATGAAGAACTCTCTCTCCCTCTATATCTCTCTCTCGCGACGCCGTGGAAAAATGGGGAAGGAAATGAGCTGTTCGCTCAAAACAACACATTTATAGTGTAACACAGCAGAACCTATCGGCCGGCCTATCGGCCGATAGGCCCAACCGATACCCATACGGAATGCCGGCAGTAGAGTCTATCGACCCCCCTTATCGGCCGAAAGGCTCCTGGAAGTTCGAAGGTGAAGAAATTTACATATCGGCCAGCCTATCGGCCGATAGGCCCAACCGATACCTATACAGAATGCCGGCAGTAGAGTCTATCGACCCCCCTATCGGCCGAAAGGCTCGGAAGTGCTCGGCCAAAATCAAACGACCATAACTCTCTCGTCCGGACTCCGATTGACTCACCGTTTGAACCATTGGAAAGCTAACTCGATGTTCTATAATATTGCAAAGATTTATAATTTTTGGAGTCACCAAAAATTAATGGTGATCTAACAAAGTCGAACTCATATGAGGAAAGTTGAAACAACGAACAATAACGAGAATACAATTCAACAGTTGACAGGAAGGACATACTGAAAGATACATGAGGGTCACTATGACCAAGAAATATACCAAAAATGAAAATACAAGGGAAAGAAAAATACCGGATATTACATTCTACCCCTCTAAAAATAAGTTTCGTCCCGAAACTTAAGAAACAAACAACTCAGGGTACTTAGCACGCATGCTATCTTCGGTTTCCCAAGTTGCCTCCTCGACACCGTGTCTCGACCACTGCACTTTGACCAAAGGGATGGTCTTATGCCTTAGTCGTTTCTCACGATGCTCCAAAATCTTCAAAGGACGCTCCTCAAAAGTATTATCTTCAGCAATATCAATCTCGCCATAATCGATGACGTGACTAGGATCCGGAACATATTTCCTCAACTGGGAAACATGAAAAATGCTATGAACATGACTCAAGGCTGGAGGTAACGCCAAACGGTACGCTAATTCACCGACTCGCTCGAGAATCTCAAAGGGTCCAATAAATCTCGGCTCGGCTTCCTTTCTTCCCAAAACGAAAACTCCCTTCGTCGGCGACACCTTTAGCAAAACGTGGTCTCCCACCTCGAATTCCAAAGGTCGACGACGGACGTCGGCATATGACTTCTGTCGACTCTGGGCAGTCAACATCCGTTCTCGAATTAACTCTATCTTCCGCCTCGTTTCTAAAACGACATCCGGCTCGGTCCCGACTAAATCGGACGCCTCATTCCAACAAATCGGCGATCGACATCGCCGCCATAAAGTGCCTCATACGGTGCCATCCGACCGACGCGCCAACTATTGTTGTACGTGAATTCGATCAATGGCAAATGCTCCTCCCAAATACTACTCCAATCGAGGGCACAAGCACGCAACATGTCCTCGAATGTCCGGATAGTGCGTCCGACCGTCCATCCGATCGGGATGAAAAGAGGTACTCAAACGCAACCGGTACCTAACGCCTTATGCACCGCCCGCCAAGTGCGATACAAAACGGCCGTCACGATCCGAAACAATAGACTTGAGTACCGTGAAGTCTCACGATCTGCGCAATAAACACACGAGCTAACTTCTCCGGCCCCAAGTGTCCTTGATGCCCGGAAAATGTGCCGACTTGGTCGCGATCAACAATCACCCATACCATATTCATGCCCGACTCGATCTCGGCAAACTCGTAACGAAATCCATCGATATATCTTCCCATTTCCATTCCGAACGGGAAGTGACTGCAATAACCATGGCCGGCCGATGCTCGATTTTGACTCTTGGCAAGTCAAACATCTCGCCACAACCGTGCGACTTCCTCCTTCATATCATTCCACCGAAGTTCCTCCTCGTGTCCTTGTACATCTTACTCGTACCAGGATGAACGGAATAAGGTGTAGCATGGGCCTCCGTAAAATACTCTGCCTCAACTCGAGTCGCTCGGCACACAAAGCCGACTCTGGAATCTCAAAACGCCATCCTCGTGAATCACAAACCCGTGAGACTTTCCTTTAAGAACGTTCTCTCGGATTTGAGTAATCATCGGATCCTCTAATTGCTTGATTTAATTTCATCGATCAAAGACGACGAAATTTCTAAGGCACAAAGTTGCCCAACAGATCCAGCAAAGAAACCTCAACATCTAACCCGATCAAAGCCCGCCGAAGCTCGGGATCGAGGCGTAAGGACCTCAAGCGTGCCGCAACGCAATCGGTTTCCGACTCAAGGCGTCGGCCACGACATTCGCCTTACCCGGATGATAAAGGATTTCGAGGTCATAATCCTTAATCAACTCTAACCACCTCCTCCGCCTCATATTCAACTCTCCGAGTAAATATGTACTTCGACTTTTATGATCGGTAAAATCGACATGCGAGCCGAAAAGATAGTGACGCCAAATCTTGAGTGCAAAGACAACCGCTAACTCCAAATCGTGAGTAGGGTAGTTAAGTTCATACGGCCTCAACTGTCTCGACGCATAGGCAATGGTCTTGCCGTCCGCATCAATACGCACCCAAGACCACGACCAAGCATCGCTTAAAAACGGCGAAACCCTCGTTGCCACATGGCAATGCCAAAACCGGGCTGAAGTCAAACGCTTCTTCAGCTCCTCAAAACTCGATCGCCTCTCATCGGTCCGCATTTAACTTCTCGGATTTCTCGAGCAATCAGGTAAGTGGTCGAGCTAGTTTTGAGAAACCCTCGACGAACCTACGGTAGTAGCCAGCCAAACCCAAGAAACTACGGACCTCCTTCACATTTGTGGGCGATGCCCAATCCAACACTGCCTCAATTTTCTGCGGATCTACACGAACCCCCTCGGCTGAAATCACGTGACCCAAAAACATCACTTCCTTCAGCCAGAACTCACATTTCGAGAACTTCGCATAGAGTTGCTCGGCCCTCAAAATGTCTAACACTATCCGCAAATGATGGGCATGCTCTTCCTCGTTCCTCGAATAAATAAGAATATCGTCAATGAAGATGACGGCACACTTATCCAAATACTCGATAAAGACTTTGTTCATCAACTGCATGAACACCGCCGGCGCGTTAGTTAACCCGAAAGGCATAACTACAAACTCATAATGTCCGTATCTCGTCCGAAAAGTCGCTGCACGTCGGACTCCCTCACCCGAGCCGATAGTACCCCGATCTCAAATCAACCTTCGAGAATACCGCAGCCTCCTCGCAATCGGTCGAACAAGTCGTCAATCCTCGGCAAAGGATACTTGTTCTTGATGGTCACCTTGTTTAGTTCGCGATAGTCGATACACAAACGTAGCGAACCATCCTTCTTCCGCACAAACAGACCGGTGCGCCCAAGGCGAGGCGCTCGGTCGAACATACCCCGACTCAAGAAGCTCACCCAATCGCTTCTTCAACTCGGACATCTCTGAAGGTGCCATGCGATACGGCGCCTTCGAAATAGAGCCGCGCCCGGCTCTAACTCTATAGCAAACTCAACCTCACGGTCCGGTGGCAATCCTAATTCGTCAGAAATACATCAGAAACTCATTAACGATCGGAATCGACGAAAGCTCGACTCCACCATCCTCCGCCTTTAAGGCATAGCACCAATAACCGGTACACCCCTTTCGCAGAGACTCATCGCCTTCAAGGCATTAATAACGACTGTTTCCCCTCTTCGCCCGCGAAAGAGTGCTCGATCTTGCCGTCCTCGGCTAACATAGTGATGATCCTTGTGCGGTAGTTCATGATCGCACCATGCCGCTCGAGCCAATCATCACCAAGAATCAAATCCTCACCCTCGATACTCACAACAATAAGATTAGAGGGCCAAGTCCTCTCACAAATAAGTACAGAGCGGTCTCGAACCTCCCGATCACCAACGATCCTATCGCCGCTAGGAAGCTTAACGATGAAGGGTTCACAAGGCGTCAAACGGTCGAGACTCAAACGACGCACACAATCCGGAGATATGAACGAATGCGTAGCACCTAATCGAAAAGCACACCGACAGATGAGAAAGAATATAAACGGTACTGCCGCCACGGTAGCCGCCGGATCATCGGCTCTCCGCATCTCATAGACACGCGGATGGGCGAGCCGACACCGGAAGCTCCCCTTAGAGGGTCGACCCGACCTCTCCCGACTAGCACTCGGCGGAGACCGAGGAGCAAACGATCTCGATTCACACTTGGTTCCTAGGCACTGGAATGGAAGCCCGGGCGCCAAGAATTTTCTCCTCTCAAAGACAGTAGCCTTTGTGGCCCTACCGGCCACACCGATTACACGCCAAAGGGCTCAAACAAGTACGACCGATGTGGCCCGTCGACCACAATTGAAACACTTCACATCACGAAAAGGAGCACCGGTAGTTCCACGAGGACCCCCAATGAACGAGCTGACCATCAAGTGGAAGTTAGCATTGGGATCTCTGCGACCCCCACTCTTGTGGCCCGAAAAGTTCCTGCGGACTTACGCTTACTCTCGCGGCCGCCTCACTCGCCGTCACCGACATATCATAAGCAAGGGCCCTACTCGATAATCCTTCAATGTAGTGCATACGAGCCCCGACATATAGTCCCGGATCGGCAACTTCATCCGTCTGGAGAAATGGAAAATCTTGTCACTCTCCTCGACAACTTGGGTCTTCACATAACCCAACTCTTTGTTAAAATCAAGAATGGCTTGAGCTACGGGGATATCCCGTGGTTGAGCATCATAAAAGCATGTACCCGAGCCTGTCTGATCGCCACGGCAATATTCGATCTCCATCAACTCTTGAAACTCAGCCACGAAGCAAAGATGGTCCTTGGGCCCAACGGCCTCCCACCACCCGTAGCGTCCCCCAAAGTGAGAAAATATTGAGCAATAGGGACTCTACGTTCCTCGGGACGATTAGTGGCAACGAAGACCTTAGATATCTCCTTAATCCACCCTTCCTGACCCATCGGGTCCGAAGCTCCCAAACCGAGGAGGATGCATCTTGATGACATCTTGGAGCCAACGATCCGCTCCGCCCGATTAGCGTGGGCCTCGATCCGGTTACGAGCGGCTGAGCTATCGCCGCTTTTTGGTTCTCCATTTGTTGCATAACGGCCGCAATACCAAGATCGGCACGCTCCCGAGAAGAAGCATGGCTATGACGGCCGCCAGATCGCCGGCTCCCGAAGACTGTGACGTGGCCGCCCCACCGGCTGCCCCACGTCCCCGGCCGCGTCCACGACCACGACCGCGACCACGACCACGACCACGACCTCTTCCAGCATCCATACTGGAGTTAAATAAGTAGCAAAAGCCATACGAGGATCAGTACAAGAAAAGAACAATCACAAGTCGAGAATCAAGGGTACGATACAAGGAAATAATGAACAGAGGAAGGAAAACTTACGGACACTGGTAGTACCGGAATCATGGCAGCGTGACGATGATGTGCAAAACAGAACACCACAAGACCCAATAAACCAACAAGCCTAGGTATCCATAAACCTAGATCTCCGATACCATTTTCTGTAACAACCCCAGGATATCCGAGGTATATTACAGCGCCGTGAATCCCTATATGGGACCCACCAGGCTGAACAGCATCATACACAACGACTCACAGAAACGATAAAATAACACCACGTCATAGAGACGCAAAACAGAACAATCCACCCGGTTCAACCGGTCAATATAACATCATCATCCAACACAACATAAACACAACAATACAATCTGGACGAACAAGAACTCTTAAGTACTCGAGTACAGCTATTAGTTCAAAAGCCATAAAAGATGAAAAGACAAAAAGACATCTCTTATGCACAATCATCACGCATGGCCATCATCCGTGTACTGGTCCAGCGCCCGCTCGTCCCGATGAACCTGACCTGAAATTCATAAAACGAATATCACTCATTTCCGGAAATGCCAATATCACGACACACTTGTAAAATTCACCACAATTAACCGTCGATCCACACCTCCGTGGACCCCTACCGAGACCCCGTCGGATCTAACCCGTAGTGGTTAAAAGCAAAGCTCGTCGATCCACACCTCCGTGGACCCCTACCGAGACCCCGTCGAGTCTAACCCGTAGTGAGCATACACACACATACAATTTCTCATACGAAACTACTATGCCAAGATTGTAAGTTCATAAGGATACTTGCCTCGATTAATTAGACGATGACACGAACGGAACGGAAGAGTTGAACACGACCGCAAGGAACCGGCGGAAATGAACCTAACGATTTGAATAGCACAATCACAACCACTTCTAAACGATTATGGAAAAGGAATACTCCCGGAAACCCGCCTACGATTCATGTATATTCGTATACAAACAACAACGAGGGCGGACCACAACCGAACCCTCTCGATTCCGTAAAAATCACGAAATATACCATGAATCCGTAGGGAAACTAAGAATACCAACAAGAATAATCATATTCATCATGAATCCATCAACGAAACGGAAAGAATCGGACAAAACCCCAAAATCCCCAATTATCCAAAAAGGTAGGGTTTCAAGAGATATTACCTTGAGTGATTCAAGTATTAAGATCCGTAGAACACGCGTTAGATTGATTATCCGAGCCTCACAACCGAAAAGAAATGATGAAAATCGACCCCGGATGAAGAACTCTCTCTCTCCCTCTATATCTCTCTCGCGACGCCGTGGAAAATGGGGAAGGAAATGAGCCGTTCGCTCAAAACAACACATTTATAGTGTAACACACAGAACCTATCGGCCGCCTATCGGCCGACAGCCCAACCGATACCCATACTAATGCCGGCAGAGAGTCTATCGACCCCCTTATCGGCCGAAAGGCTCCCTGAAGTTCGAAGGTGAAGAAATTTACATATCGGCCAGCCTATCGGCCGATAGCCCAACCGATACCTATACGTAATGCCGGCGAGAGTCTATCGACCCCCTATCGGCCGAAAGGCTCTGAAGTGCTCGCCAAAATCGAAACGACCATAACTCTCTCGTCCGGACTCCGATTGACTCACCGTTTGAACCATTGGAAAGCTAACTCGATGTTCTATAATATTGCAAAGATTTATAATTTTTGGAGTCACCAAAAATTAATGGTGATCTAACAAAGTCGAACTCATATGAGGAAAGTTGAAACAACGAACAATAACGAGAATACAATTCAACAGTTGACAGGAAGGACATACTGAAAGATACATGAGGGTCACTATGACCAAGAAATATACCAAAAATGAAAATACAAGGGAAAGAAAAATACCGGATATTACAGCGAACTTGCACAAACCAAGAAACAACGAAAACGAACGATTTTACGAGAATCGAACATTCATATGGCAAAACATGTCATAAAATGAAATTACGTGAAAACATCACCAAAACTCATCCAAATAGAAAAACTCCAAGAATAAAGTAGATTCAAAAAGTCGAAACGATTACAAGCGAGTCGATATAATTAGACATACACCAAAAATGAAAACTGCTAAAAGTGGAAAGGTACGGATATTACATTCTCCCCCTCTAAAATAAAGTTTCGTCCCGAAACTTAAGAATCAAAAAGCTCGGGGTGCCTCGAATACATATCCTTCTCCAACTCCCACGTCGCTTCTTCTACTCCGTGCCTCGACCATTGCACCTTAACCAAAGAAATGGTTTTGTGCCTTAACTGCTTGTCTCGACGCTCCAAAATTCTAATGGGCCTCTCCTCGAACGTAACATCCTTCTCGATCTCCACGTCTCCGAAATCAATAACATGAGACGGGTCCGGAACATACTTCCTCAGCTGGGAGACGTGAAATACGCTATGAATATGACTCAACGACGGAGGCAAAGCTAAACAGTATGCCAACTCACCGACTCTCTCCAATATCTCGAAAGGCCCAATATACCTCGGGCTGAGCTTCCCCTTTTTCCCAAAACGGAAAACTCCTTTCATCGGGGACACTCTCAATAGGACATGATCTCCCACCTCAAACTCCAAAGTTCGACGCCTAACATCTGCATAAGACTTTTTCCGACTCTGAGCTGCCAACATTCTCTTCCTAATCAATTCAACTTTCTCCCTCGTCTCCAACACAAGGTACGGCTCAGTGCCAACTAGATCGGACGGCTCATCCCAACATATCGGTGATCGGCAACGTCGGACATAAAGCGCCTCATACGGTGCCATCTTGATCGACGCGTGCCAACTATTATTATAAGTAAACTCAATCAAGGCCAAATGCTCCCCCCAGTCACTACTCCAGTCTAACGCACACACGCGCAACAAATCCGCGAACGTCTGAATGGTACGTTCGGACTGCCCATCGGTCTGGGGATGGAAAGAAGTGCTCAAACGTAACTGTGTCCCCAATACATTATGTACCACCTGCCAAAAATGCGATACAAATCGGCCATCTCTGTCCGAAATAATGGTCTTCGGCGTACCATGAAGTCTCACTATCTGCGCGATAAAAATACGAGCCAATTTTTCTGGACCCCAAGTATCCTTGATGCCCATAAAATGCGCCGACTTAGTCAGTGTCTACAATCACCAACACCATATTCATACCAGTCTTCATCCTCGGCAAACCCGTGGCAAAATCCATAGAGATATCCTCCCACTTCCACTCCCGGACGGGAAGTGGTTTCAATAACCCGGCTGGCCGCTGATGCTCAATCTTGACTTGCTGACAAGTCAAACACTTAGACACAAACTGAACTACCTCATTCTTTATGTCGTTCCACCAGAAATTTTTTCTCAAATCCTTATACATTTTACTCGAGCCCGGATGGACTGAGTAAGGTGACGCATGAGCCTCTCGCATAATACTCTGTCTCAATTCCGAGTCGTTTGGAACACACAACCGACCTCGAAATCTCAACACACAATCCTCATGAATAACGAATCCCGGGGCTTTCTGACACGCTTTTAGTGTAACTATCGCAAATGCACGATATCGTATCAAGTAGTAAAGTGGACTTTTTGAGTCCGGTTTATCGATCCCACAAGGAAGTTTGGTTATAATTTGATTTATACACTATCAGTCTATTTTTATAGATACTAATATGAGTGAAACACACAATTAAAAAGTTTGGTTTAATATTTGCAAAGAAAATGCAATAATAGTTCTAATATTATAAGGAAATAAAAAGATAGCAATAATAATAGATTGATTAACGATAAAATGAAATAGTTGGGATTACAAACTTAGTTCGTCATTAGTTATAAAAGATGTATAGGAGATCATAAAATGAATTTACTTATTATGTTGTGTAGATTCGATTTTCCTTAAAAAGACGGTTTATCTTTCGAACTATAAAACGCCCCTTACATATTGAATCAATCCACTATATTTCTATGTTGATTGGCTTCAATACATAGCATTAGGATTTATGAAAATAACTCAAAGAATCATCTAAGGACTAGGGGTATATTTCTATCCCCTAGAACAACTTAGAGTGAAGATCATTTGATCTAATCAAACATATTTTCTTTCGAAACATATGAAGACCATTAATATCGTCATTTATTGGCCAAATAAATAAAGATTGTTCAAACAATGAAAATCACACACAATAATAAGTAATTCATAATAAATCTTTATACAAACATAAATAACATGACTAACCTTGTTTATAATCCCAACTAAAGATTACTTAGCCCATGAAGGGTTTATTACACATATTACAAGCTTTTGTGGTCATTTTTAGTTGAATCAAGAGAAAGAATTGATCCTAACTCCCTTAGTAGATAAAGGAGATAGAAGCAATAAACTCTCTGAACAACATATACTATACCACACTTACAAAGATCACTCAAGAACACAAGTGTGTTCCTCACACAAAAAGAAAAGTTTACAAAAAATGGAAAATTATAAGATGAATGATGAAGGATGAAGGATCTAAGGGGTCTATTTATACACCTAAAGTCATCTAATAGCTCCAAAACTCCAGCATTATTACATTAGATCGGATCAATGCCATCCATCCCCTCAATAATACACAAAAAGTATAAAAAATTAGACAAATCATAGTAATCTGTCAAGAGTTACGGCCGTAACATTCAGGAGTTACGGCCGTAACAAGGATGACTTACGGCCGTCACTCCTGAATGTTACGGCCATAACTCAACCTTCGTAAATTTGCTCACTGGATGCTTTGAAAGTTACGTTTTCAGCCCAGAATTTCTCAGACTTTGCGTTTTTGCCCCAGATCTTCTTCGGATGATAACTTTTGATATATAACTCTGATTTTGAATCCGGAAAGACTGCCGAATTCGTCTCGGAAATCCCTACATCATGAATATATCAAAATTCAATAAAGAGAATATTTATTAAACATGTTGTTTCTTGAGTAATTCTGTTATTTAATCCGATCATCATCCGATAAAAATAAAATTATTAAAACTAATAAATTAAAAGCAAAAAACGAGTAGACTAGCTCAATTATGGGTGAATTTTATCGATACAAACCATGGATAAGTGTACAAAACTGACATTTATCACACCCCCAAACTTGAATTCTTGCTAGTCCCGAGCAAGACTCTTTATTATTCACACTCTAAAAATAAAAAAATAAAAATAAAACAAAAATAAGAAAATTAATACACACATAAATTAAAATATAAAAAGAGAAAAGGAGATCAAAATGCCATTAATAAACAACAACCAGCTTTATACAGTAGATAGAAATGAATCAAGATTCAAAATAAATCTACTAATGTTTTTGAAGTTAAAACACGGTTTTTATTTTGTAATTCCAAAATGTAAGGTTTTCCCCCCAAAAGGTTGATTATTTCTTTCCCACTCGTGATACACACGACTCCCTTTAATGGTTGCTCTCGATCACTCGTTTATTTTTCGACTCAATATGAAGAAGAATTTCATTAGGCCATCAAATATTGTGATTATTCACGAAATTGAGTGTATTGAAATTCAGCCGCTAATTAATTCAAATCTGCTCATAAACTACATCCCTTTTAGTGATAGCTTTCACACCGTTATTTGCTAACGTGTAGCTCTTTTCACTAAAACAATTTCTATCTCATTATTTTTTTTCGTAAAAAGGTGATAGCTTTCACACCGCTATTTGCTAACGTGTAGCTCTTTTCACCAATTTTTCTGAGACGGCAGCTACGCACCAACAATGGTTAGTCCTTTATTTTTCGCAAAATTTAAGACTTCCAAAATTAGGCAGCTGTTGCTGCTCAACACTTCTCCTTTTTGTCATTTATTTTTTAGGTGATAGCTTTCACACCGTTATTTGCTAACGTGTAGCTCTTTTCACCAATGACTCCTTTTTTTTTTTAGGGAATAGAATTTTTGCAGAAAATCATTTTTTAGTTAAGCATGCAAAATCAAAAACTCCACAAATTAAGTAAATTTCAGTTTTATTTTTCATCAACCAATTGATTCTTCTTTTCTCAAGGTAACGAATGACTCGATTTTATATAATAATTACAAGGCTTGGAAAGAGAGATTAAGGCTCAAAATTTTTTTTTGGAATATACAATTTTTTTAACCGGTTAAAACGATTTTAGAAGCTTGTATATAGCTAATTTATTGGTGTTATGGCCAGATCTAGAAATCTCAAAAATCAAAATACTACAAATATATATATATGTATATATATATATATATATATATATATATATAAAAAATAAAAAAAATTAAGGCAAATAACCAAATCAATCAAAACACACCAAAAACCAAATCAATCAAAACACACCAAAATTCTAAAACAAACCACCCCCAAACTTGAAAATAAAATTGTCCTCAGTTTAAAAATAAAAAAATATAAATCAATGCAGAAAAGCAGAATACTCCTTGTTAAGAAAGTTGATGTCTTGAGCTAACGCCTTTTAGAATCTGCAAGAGATTAAATATACGAGGCACTCAACAAAAGAAAATAAAATATACTCGTAAGTATAACACAATTTTTTTAAGATGCGCATCAAGAAAGTCCGAAGAGTCGCCTTACGCTGCCATCAAAGTTTTATAAAAGCAAAACACGAAATAAAAATTACAGCAATACATAAATCGCGAATAGATGCGCGTCAAGAGATCAAGAAGAAACTCCTTAAGCTGCCATCATTTAGCACGATTATTACACACGACAGAAAGTAAAAATACAAGAGGTCTGACATGGGTTATCAAAGGGAGAGGAATGAATCCACTTTTCGTTTTCTCACGGTAAAATCTTCTACCCAGACAATTTTAGCTAGAGCTGGATCTGGTTGAGGAACAAATTCATTGAGTTTTTTGATTAGTTCTTCTGGTGTTGTTGCAACGACTATGATTCGTTTTGCACGCTCGGAAATAAAGCCCTTTTCAGCAGAGTAGTCGATGAAAGACATTAAACCATCAAAGAAACCATTGACATTAAGCACACCTATTGGTTTTTGATGAACATTTAACTGGGCTCTGGTAACCACATGAAAAAGTTCCTCAAGGGTGCCAAAACCACCGGGAAGGGCGATAAAGGCACCAGAATTATTTATCATGTGAGTTATGCGATCTTGCATATTCACAGATCTAAACTCATCTCCAATAGTTGACCCGGTGATTTTACTTTCAGCTAGAGGTTTTGGGATTATTCCCAACACTCTTACTCCTTCCATATAGGCAGAAGCAGCAGCTCGTCCCATTAATCCTAGACTTCCTCCTCCGTAAACTACATGAATGCATTTTTCTCCTAAGGTACGACCCAAGTTGTGGGCTGCTTCAGTAAAGCATGCCTCTTTTCCAGAATTAGCTCCACCAAAAATGCATACTGTGTTAAATTTTTTTGTTGAAGATGATGACTCCATTTTTGAAAAGAAAAAAAAAATTGAGAGAAACAGAGAAAAGTGCAAGTTTGAGGGATGAATGAAAGAAACCAGTAGAAAGTTTATTTATAGAAGAAAAATAAGGTAAAAATTGTTTAACAAGTTTGTGATTGTGTTTGATTGTGCTTCAACTACTCAATAGAATAATGAAAGCTTTTATCGCGTATCACATTTTTTATTCAGAAAATCTCACCACACGACAAAAATAAAAGATACTTACGCGTATGTACAGTAGTTGTGATTGTGGCTCACATCTTCCTCTGATTTTACGTTCAAAAACGGCCTAAACGCCTTCTATGAGTCGGGGAGAAGCTTCCCATCCAATTTTCTTACAAATTGGCAAACAGGGTCTTTTAACGTCAGATTCCCAAGACGTTGTTCATATTCTGGTTTGAATTTATTCCACAAACATTGAATTCCATAATATACAAGTCCACTAGGATGCGTGTCAAGAGAAATTTCGATATTATCTAAATTCTCCTTATTCAGACTATCATTAATGAACTGAATTTTATCTTCTCTGTTTGTAGATGGAATTCCTAAAGATCGACATTTTGCATTACAGTTCCATCTAGCACATTTATAGCAAACGGCTAGTATCTTTGCTCGTCGTTTCTTGGCATATGAACTTTTTCCAAGCCCTGGTATAAATCTAGTCGGTGTTTCTGTGAATTCACCTTCTATTCTTACTTTGGCTTCAATAATGAATCTTATATCAAAAGGTATGCTTTTATTCATAAGCAACCTCATCCTTTCAAGCCTTGTCTTGTAAATTATTAAAATTGCATTTTTGCTTAGAAAGGGAAATCTTTTTTCAATTTTAAACAATGTTTCGTCCATGATAAAAAACAAAAATAAAAAGACAATGAAAATAATTGAATAAAATATCTACAAATATCAGTTGTTGTGGGAAACTGAAAAATCCGACTTTAATAGCCACGGAGTACCGTTATCCGCCACTTGACCGGGAAAACACATTTGAGTACTAAGTTACAACGTCGAAAAATTTGTACCTATAAAAATAGTTTACAATGTAAGATTTCAAATATAACTTATACTTCCCCGGAAACGGCGCCAAAAACTTGACACGCTTTTAGTGTAACTATCGCAAGTGCACGATATCGTATCAAGTAGTAAAGTGGACTTTTTGAATCCGGTTTATCGATCCCACAAGGAAGTTTGGTTATAATTTAATTTATACACTATTAGTCTATTTTTATAGATACTAATATGAGTGAAACACACAATTAAAAAGTTTGGTTTAATATTTGCAAAGAAAATGCAATAATAGTTCTAATATTATAAGGAAATAAAAAGATAGCAATAATAATAGATTGATTAACGATAAAATGAAATAGTTGGGATTACAAACTTAGTTCGTCATTAGTTATAAAAGATGTATAGGAGATCATAAAATGAATTTACTTATTATGTTGTGTAGATTCGATTTTCCTTAAAAAGACGGTTTCTCTTTCGAACTATAAAATGCCCCTTACATATTGAATCAATCCACTATATTTCTATGTTGATTGGCTTCAATACATAGCATTAGGATTTATGAAAATAACTCAAAGAATCATCTAAGGACTAGGGGTATATTTCTATCCCCTAGAACAACTTAGAGTGAAGATCATTTGATCTAATCAAACATATTTTCTTTCGAAACATATGAAGACCATTAATATCGTCATTTATTGGCCAAATAAATAAAGATTGTTCAAACAATGAAAATCACACACAATAATAAGTAATTCATAATAAATCTTTATACAAACATAAATAACATGACTAACCTTGTTTATAATCCCAACTAAAGATTACTTAGCCCATGAAGGGTTTATTACACATATTACAAGCATTTGTGGTCATTTTTAGTTGAATCAAGAGAAAGAATTGATCCTAACTCCCTTAGTAGATAAAGGAGATAGAAGCAATAAACTCTCTGAACAACATATACTATACCACACTTACAAAGATCACTCAAGAACACAAGTGTGTTCTTCACACAAAAAGAAAAGTTTACAAAAAATGGAAAATTATAAGATGAATGATGAATGATGAAGGATCTAAGGGGTCTATTTATACACCTAAAGTCATCTAATAGCTCCAAAACTCCAGCGTTATTACATTAGATCGGATCAATGCCAGCCATCCCCTCAATAATACACAAAAAGTATAAAAAATTAGACAAATCATAGTAATTGTCAAGAGTTACTACTGTAACATTCGGGAGTTACGGCCGTAACAAGGATGACTTACGGCCGTAACTCCTGAATGTTACGGCCGTAACTCCTAACTTCGTAAATTTGCTCACCGGATGCTTTGAAAGTTACGTTTTCAGCCTGCAATTTCTCGACTTTGCGTTTTGCCCCAGATCTTCTTCGGATGATAACTTTTGATATATAACTCTGATTTTGAATCCGGAAAGACTGCCGAATTCGTCTCGGAAAGCCCTACAACATGAATATATCAGAATTCAATAAAGAGAATATTTATTAAACATGTTGTTTCTTGAGTAATTCAGTTATTTAATCCGATCATCATCCGATAAAAATAAAATTATTAAAACTAATAAATTAAAAGCAAAAAACGAGTAGACTAGCTCAATTATGGGTGAATTTTATCAATACAAACCATGGATAAGTGTACAAAACTGACACTTATCACTTTCCCCTTCCCTACACTCTCTCGAAGCTGAATAAACATCGGGTCCTCTAACTGTCCCGACTTAATGTCGTCGACTAAAGGCGACGAAATCTCAAGTGTACGAAACTGCCCGGAACTCTCTGGTAGTACAACCTCAATGCTCAACCTCATAAACTCTCGCTGAAGTCCCGACTGAGCCGTAAGCCACTCAAGCGCCCGAAGCGATACTGATTTCCGGCTCAAGGCATCTGCCACCACATTTGCCTTGCCCAGATGATATAGAATCTCGAGGTCGTAATCTTTAATCAACTCAAACCATCTCCATTGTCTCATGTTAAGCTCTTTCTGCGTGAAAATGTACTTCAGGCTCTTGTGATCGGTGAAAATCTGACACGACGAGCCATACAAGTAATGACGCCAGATCTTCAGCGCAAATACAACTGCGGCCAACTCAAGATCGTGCGTAGGGTAATTCAACTCATATGGTTTCAACAGATGGGAAGCATAGGCAATCGTCCTCCCGTGCTGCATAAGTACACATCCGAGCCCTTGGCCCGAAGCATCACTAAAAACTGAGAAACCCTCATTACCACTAGGTAAAGCCAAAACAGGAGCGGTCGTCAACCGCTTCTTCAACTCCTCAAAACTATTATGCCTCTCATCGGTCCACACAAACTTCTCTGACTTCTGTAACAAATGAGTCAACGGTCGAGCGAGATTAGAGAACCCCTCGACGAATCTACGGTAATATCCAGCCAAACACAGAAAACTGTGGACCTCCTTCATGTTCTTGGGCGGCGCCCAATCCAACACAGCCTCTATCTTATGTGGGTCCACACGAACACCCTCAGCTGAGATCACATGGCCGAGAAACATAACCTCACGCAACCAAAACTCACACTTTGAGAACTTCGCAAAAAGATGATGAGTTCTCAAAACATCTAACACGATATGCAAATGACGGGCATGCTCCTCCTCGCTCCTCGAGTAAATCAGGATATCATCGATAAAAACAACTACACATTTATCGAGGAACTCGATAAAGACTTTGTTCATAAGATGCATGAACATGGCTGGGACGTTGGTTAGCCCAAAAGGCATAACCACAAACTCGTAGTGGCCGTATCTCGTCCGAAAGGCCGTCTTCGGAATATCGGTATCCTTCACTCGGAGCTGATAATACCCCGATCTCAAATAAATCTTCGGAAACACGGTTGCCCCTTGCAGTTGGTCGAACAATTCATCAATCCTCGGGAGCGAATACTTGTTTTTAATAGTCACTTTGTTCAAATCTCGGTAGTCGATACACAAACAAAGTGACTCATCCTTCTTCTTGACAAACAGGACTAGTGCGCCCCAAGGCAAAGCACTCGGTCGAATATACCCCATGTCTAGCAGCTCCCCCAACTGTTTCTTCAACTCAAGCATCTCGGCAGGCACCATACGATATGGTGTCTTAGAAATCGGTGTTGTACCCGGCTCTAAATCGACGGTAAACTCAACTTCTCGGTCCGGCGGCAAACCCAGCAACTCGTCTGGAAAGACGTCAGGATACTCACACACTACCGGAATAGACGAGAGCTCGACTCCCCCTTCTTCCGATCTCAAAGCGTAACACCAATACCCCGTGCAACCTCCTCGAAGAAGTCTCACCGCTCTCAAGGCGCTGATCAGTAATCTTTGGCTACTCCGCTTACGCCCCACAAAAGAATGCTTGGTACCGTCAGAGGCTAACATCGAAACGGTTCTCGTTCTATAATTCATTATCGCCCCATGACGGTCCAGCCAATCCTCACCCAGAATCAAATCCTCATCTCTAATATCTACCGCAATCAGATTAGAAGGCCAAACCCTCCACGCAATACTCACTGGAAAATCTCTAATCTCACGATCCCCCACGATGCTATCCCCACTAGGCAGTTTAAAAACAAATGGTTCAGACGCGACTAGGCAATCAACATGCAGACGACGCACACAATCCATAGATATGAAAGAATGTGTAGCACCATAATCGAATAATACGGAAACAGGATGATCAAGGATGTGGACAGTACCTGTAGCCACCGTCGCGTCAGGATCTCCTGCTCGTCTCATTTCATATACTTGAGGCGGAACAGAACCCGCACTATAAGCTCCCCCTCTAGAAGGCTGTTCACGTCCTCGACCTCTACCAAAACTCTGCTGTGGCTGAGGAACTGTCAGTGTCTGATTCACACTTGGCTCTCCCGCAGCTGGGGCTGATATCTGAGTAACTGGCGCCCGAACTGCATCCGTACAAAACTTAGCTCGATGCCCCATCCGACTGCACGCAAGACACTGAATCGGGGGCCTATCACACTCACTCATCATATGGCCGGGACGACCACAGTTAAAGCACGTAGGACCGCGAACGGAACCAGTAGGAGCAGACTTAGAATCGTTTCCTCGCCTAAATGACGAAGACTGACCCCCGAAGACTCTCGAACCAGCCTGAGCCTTAGGATGCCCACCAGACTTGCCTCCCAAAAACTGCCCGGAGGTCTTCTGTTTCTTCCCCTCATCTGCGTCTCTGTCGCAGCAAACGACATCTCATAGGCCATCGCCTTATTTTAATACTCTTTCAAAGTCGTGCACCCCAGACCAGACATGTAGTGGCGCACCCTCGGTTTCATCCGCATATCAAAGTGGCGGATCTTATCAAGCTCATCTCGGACTTGGTTTCTCACATAATGCAGTTGTTGATTGTAGTCTTTGATAGCTTGAGAAATAGGAACATCTTGGGGCTTAGCTTCAAAGAAGGCTCGGATCCTCCCCTCTTTCACTGGCCACGGACAAAACTCATCTTCCATTAGTTCTCGAAACTCTGCCTATGTGGCTGCCCGATCATGTGGTTTCACCGCTTGCCACCACGTTGCCGCCTCTTTGGCGAGGAAGTACTGAGCAATGGGTACCTTCCTCTCCTCAGAGCAGTTAGCAGCCTCAAATACTTTCTCCATCTCAAATAGCCAATTCTCCCAACCGGAAGGGTCGGAAGCACCATCAAACTGCAGAGGACGCATACGAATCACGTCCTGAAGTAACTTATCATTTCCGGATCCAGTAGGCGAAACCGGGTTAGCATTATCCTGGCCGACCAAAACGGCCTGATTCAGTAGCGTCATCTGGTTCGCTACTTGCTGCAAAATGTTGGCCACTCCAACATTCTCATGTGCATTACCGGAGCTAGCAGACTGGTCCTGCTGACCCCTGGAACTAAGCGGGACACTGTTCGACAAAGAAGGCATAGATGAATCGGTTCCCGAGTTATCGGACATGGCTGCCCCACCGGCTGCGCTACGTCCCCTACCGCGTCTGCGTCCTCTACCAGAAGGAATTCTAAAGAAGTAGTGGGTGAGTACAATTCAAACGCAAAACACAACAAGATACTGTTGTATCGAGATTTATTCACCTCGACAGGCGATCTACTACAAGGCCGAGCGACCGAGTCCACACCAATCAAACTATGGCTAACTCGCCTAATCGAAGATACCAGACCACCATCAAGTACCTAGAGATCGACTCCCAAGGCGATCGCCCTTTGGCATCTGGCGATCGACTCTAGTGCCCGGCTAAGGACAACCGACCTACGCCCCGAACAGAGACGATCGTCCGTAAAAGTCTATGAAGACTGGATCTCAAAATAGCACCCATGTGCAGATCCGAGATAAGATCCGCATTTCACGGATCATTGACCACCAACAACTGTCTCTGACCAGGACGGCTTTACCTACCGACAAGCCCGCCCAAAGGCACGAGGTGGTACCGTCCGTGAAAGCAACTCAGACGCGTACAGGCTTCTCATTGGACCGCGCGACTGAATGCCAGCGACTCCCGCAGACTTTAAGGGGACAAGCCCATGTGCTAAAAGACGAGCGCCCGCTTATTATAATACAGCAAAGGCGATCGCCCGGCATATCCAAGTCCTATAAATAGAGAACCTCCTCCTACTAGAAAAAGGTTCCCAATTCGTTCACTTACATTCTGAAATCATTCACGGAAATACAGAAGAACATACATATCATCAAGCTCCCAGCTTTCTCTCCTGAATCTACCTCAGGATTTCTCTCTCAGAACCTCTCATCCAGAAGATGGTCGGTAGAGGCAAGAAGTCTCCACAGTGCAGATTCAAAGAGATTCACAAGCCCAGGAGCTCAAGCATACAGCTAATACATGCCGTGAGAGACTGTCGATCTCTCACCGCCGTCACAGTTCATCTCCGTTGTTACAAGAACTCTCAGAGCATCATATCTGGTTCTTCCGGCAATCTACACGCTCACTAGCTAAGATAACAAGAATCTTTACACTCATTGTAATTGTATTCTTACATTAATACTTGTATCCCCGAATATTTGTATTAATAATATCTCGCGAGAGCATTCAAGCCCGGGACTAACAACCCCGGCAATTATTGTGTTATTTACTTTTCCCACGGAAGTGTTCTCGCATTTGTTTGCTATCCATCCATTCCAGCAATATCTATCTCCTGATAATATTTTGGGTAGCAACAATTGGCGCTAGAAGAAGGGGGTATATACCTTCATTTTTCATTCCTACCGTATCGAAGAACACTCACTGTTCTCCGGGGCATATACCTGAAGAAACACTCACTGTTCTTCAGAGAAAACATTTCAGAATCATGTCTTCCGCCTCCGCGTCGAAGAAAGCCGCTGGCCGATCCACCAGACGCCTCCTTCCATCTCAGTCCGAGCCACAGCCGATGGCGGAGGGTAGCCGCCGCAGTCTGAGACTCTCGATCCCGCCCCTGAGGGACGGCCCAACCCTCTCGCTCGATCAGTTCCAAATCGCGGAACAGATCAAGGAGGCCATGGCCATCCTACAGGAGCGAGGGAGTGCTCTCGACGCGCCGCCCGCTATCGCCCCCTCGGCCATCCGCCGCATGACCAAACGGAAGTACAAGGCGTTACTGAACAAGCGATCGCCAGGAAGCTCCCTTTCGCAAGAAGAGGCACTCGCCAGCCGGGGCACCTCTGTTTTTTATCGTCTAGGCAGCGACCCATCTTGGCGACCGGGGCAGTCCGGCCCCAGCCACGAGACGACAGAGCTCGAGTCTGTCGCCAGGAGTTCAGCGTATCTAACTCCCAGAAGGCAGGCCAGCCATCTGGCTCCCCCTCACAAAAGAGCCGAGGTCGGAAGCATCAGAGTCAGGAGATCGGTACACGATCGCCTCGGCTCCCACTCCAAAAGCCGATCCACGAGCGACCAAGCTACAGCGATGGCAGCGATGCAACGCCAGCTCTACGACATAAAGGCGCTCCTGGAATCTGGGGCAGGCGCCAAGAGCAAGATCGCCGGGCCGAGCGAACTGCTCGCGGTCCACATCGAGCTCACCCCCATGCAGTACAAGATCGCTCCTCCGCAAACACCTTTGCATGAGGGGAGATCAGACCCCGAAACACACCTGAGCAAGTTCAGCATCTACATGACCGGGTGTGGGGCATCAGATGCGACCCGGTGCCGAATGTTCCCTCTAACGCTGGACGGCCTTGCCCACAGGTGGTAAACCTCATTGCCGCCTCGATCCATCGGTTCCTTTAATCAACTAGCGAACGACTTCACAACATATTTCGCCACCAAGGTCGCTCGGCCAGAAGGTCACCATCACATGATGTAGATCAGGCAAGGGGAAGAAGAGTCCGACTCGGACTACATCGACCGGGTAGACGAGATCATCCTCAACGGCGAGGCCATAAGCGATGAGATCGCCCTATACTCGGTCACAGGAGGATTCCATGGCCTTTCGCCTATGTTCAGGCATCTTACGAAGGACCAACCCACGACCTATGCGATTTTCCGCGCTAAGGCCGCAGACTTTCTGGCCAGGCAAAGGTTTCTTTTTAGCCTATGAGCAGCGCGATCGGCGCCCGAACGATGATCTCCAGTCTTCCAGCCCGATCGCCGGTATCAAGCAACATCATCAAGTCCGGAGGACTCGTTCGCCATCTATAGTTCATCATCTAACATGGTGGACTACGGCACGAGATCGCCTCCACCGCACAACGTACACCGTCGAAGGTCGACATTTAACATGATGATCTGAGGTGGAAGAGTGCAGCCATGGTCCTGGTGGTCGATGGAACCGGCTGCTTAGGCCATGCAAGGTCCCTTTGGGCCAAGATCACCCGCCCTTCATTTAAATATGAGGTCGGCGTAGTCTGAGGGCCCTCCAAAACTAATCAGTAGACACGATCGCCCGCCCTCAAAGGTACATCATTTAACATGGTGAACCCGGACAATGCGACGCGTCACTACCCCCGTCTCAACGTACACCGTCGAGGGTCGCCATCTTCATGGCGGGCTGAGGTGGAAGCAGAGCTAACAAGCTACGGAAGTGAAGTTGATTAATCCGACGACGCCCTGTGCAAGGACTCCTCCAGACCAAGACCGCACGCCCTTCGTTTAAATACGAGGCGAGGCGCAGCTTAACGGAGGACCCTCACAATAAAATGAGTCACGAGACAGACAATGTCGTTCGCGCACAAGACATGATCATGGAGTCGGTCCATCGAACTCTGCGATCGTGCACGGTTCCTCAAGACGGACGACCGTCCTCGAGGATTCGACAAAGTTGAAGACCGCTCACTCAACGAATTATTTTCATCCCCTTACTTTCACTAAATGAATAAAAACAAGGGGGAAGAGTGCGGACTACCTATACGACGATCGTCCCTATTCAATCACATACGGAGATCGCCATTTTTCAGATGTTGTGCAGCGATCGAATTAGATGTAAAAGTTATCTATTTGAGTTTATCAATTCACTTAGACCTACACTTGAAACGATCTCTGCTCACACATTTGTACAAAGTCAAACAAAGACTCAAAAATAGCAATCATTCAAGTGATAAATCGGATAATCAAACATTCATTTCATTACTTGAAGGATCAGAATACATGGTCGCCCGACGGCCTAAGTGCTACAAAAAGAAAGCTACAAATTACAAGACTAGAATAGCCAAAACAAACATAAAATGAAGTGCCTCAGGCCCCTGCCTGGCCTTCGCCTTCAGCCTCCGGAGCGACCTCCCCAGCCTACGGAGCGTCGGGATGAACGATGTTGGCCGGATTTGGATACCAGCTCAAGTCCACGCCGATATCCACGAGATCCAAGATCGGCAAGGAGAAAGCGGAATGGAGAGGATGCTCCAACGCGTATGCCTTGAAGTTCTCAGCAAGAGGGCCGACCTCCAAACCTCCCTTCTTAGCAGCTCGGATCGAGTCAGCGAACGCCATATAATAGGCGAACTCGCTGACAAACTCCAAATTTTGAAAGGGATCGGCCTTGGTCACCTCTATCTCTCCTTTTAGCTCCGCCATCGCCTGCTGGGCACCTTGGAGCTCGGCCTCCCTTGCAGCCGTCTTGTCCCTCGACTCCGCCAGCTCGCTAGTCAGCCGAGCGACCGTCACCTTCAGACGATCGGCCTCCGTCTCAGTGGCCTTCTGCGCCTGGACAGCATTTATCATCCGATCCCGAAAGCGATCGACCGTCACCCGGGATAGCTCAGCATCCTTTCTCGCCAGCTCAAGTTCTTGGCTAGCCCGACTAGATGCGGCCAGGGAATCCTTCTCCATTGCCACGATCTTGTCGGCGAACTCGGCGTTCTCTTTTCGAGCCGCCTCGAGATCCGCCTGCAGGCGAGTAGTGGAAGGACGCGCCTCATACTCCTGCACAGCCTGGGCGGCCATGGTCGCCGCCTGGAGAGAAAGGGCGAAAGCAGCCTGCATCGTACTCCCAGATCGCTGACGAGCGATCGCATCCAGATCGGTCCTCCAGGCCTTCGGTAAAGCGGAGACGGCCCGATTGACGTACAACGGGATATCACAGGATTGGCGAGGAGATCGGCTCGCCAGGAAGTCCCGCACCATCGGCGGATAAGACGGATCAGTGCTACGGATCCTGCATCAAAACACAAAGTTAGCACATCTCCCACGCAAATGACAAGTTTCAATTCAGCAAGCAAAGTCTACCTCTCGGCTCTTTCTGGATCGCGACCGAAGTATGGCTTCCCGCGAGGGGTCTCAGCTTCGGCGATCGCCATCTCCCGCAGGAAAGCCGCGGAGGGAGTATGCTCACTCTATGGAGGAACCACGGTGATCGGAGGCGCGGTGATCGGAACCTCGCTGGCAAGGGCAGAAACTGGAGTTTCTCCCGACCTCTGCCATTTGCGATTCGTCGGAAGCCCCTCTTCCCGAACTTCCTCCTCAGCTACGATCGGCTCCACGTGAGGCTCCACCTCCGGGATGATAGGTAACGCCACAGGAGGAGCCCGTGATGATTTTGTCTGACGGAGACGACCCAGAACTCCGGGGTTCGACATAGCAATCTCCGGTGGGGGCTCCAAAAAGCGAGGAAAACGAACATCTACAAATGAGAACAATCGAGCAATAGTTAGTCATATTCCTCCAAAAGGACGATTGCCCAGCAAATGGAGATCGTAGAAATTCGTACCTGAGACCGAGAGATGTCTCGGAAAACGGAACAGGCGAGCGGACAACCAACGACTCTCCTTATTGATCCAGCTAGCGTTCAGGTCATCGTCCGAGAAACTTCATATCCGCTCCCAGACGACCAGGAAATCAAAAGACAACTCCTCGATCGCCGGAATGTGGAAACCTACAAAAACAAAATAAAATTATATCAGTTCAGAAAATATCCGAACTAAGGGAGAGTCTGAACCCTTACCGGGATTTCTCTCCCGAAAACCAGTGGGAATCTCCAGCTCGCTAGTGGGATTGTCGCTCGCTGAGGTTTTCCAGGCACCGGCGACCCAGAACCACTTCGCCGGATCGCCCCGCGCCTTGTTCGGGACTCCAAGGATCACCCGACCGAACCGGCCTTGTATATGATAGCCTCTGACCGACCCTTTCTGAACCGTCAGCTTGAACAGGTGGTTCATCTCCGACGGCGAAGGAAGGCGGTACAGTCGGTGACCGCCGAACAAGGTGAGGGTACAAATTATCTGGAGCCAAGCATTTGGCGTCAGATGGAGAGGCGCCACGTTCCAGGCAGCCAACAGATGGGAGACAGCGAACGACAAAGGAAATCGCAACCCGGCCTCCATGATCGCTTCATTCACAGCGACCATCCCCTCCGTTGGCTGATCGTCTCTCTCATTCTCGGCCGGCACAAAGAGAACCACGTCTGAAGGGATATGAAACCTCGTCCTCAAGACGGCCAGGTCCTTCCGGGTCGCCGAACTCCTGATTTGGCCAAGCGACCACGGAGATCGCTGAGCAGCCCGAAATAGCGATCGCTTGGGAGGTTGATAAGGGTGAGCGATCGAATACTCCCGGAAGTCAAATCTTGGAGACGGGTCGGCCAACCTCTCCATTATATCAGCAAATGCCACATATGCCTGGCCAAAGGCATTGTGCCGCTCCCAGTAGGCCCTGACCGCAAGATCTCTCTCCATCTGCAAGCGCCTATGTTCGACGGCTGCCTCCTTAGCCACGTCAGCCTCGTTGAACAGCGCCTCGACCTCCGCAGGTTCAATTCCGGCCCGAATAGCCTCCGCGGCCGTCTCCAGATGGAACTCAGTGGAGGATCCTCCCCGGACATCAGAAGTCCCAGCGGCGGAGGAAGTGCCCACTCCATGTGAAGAAGATGTTCCAGACATTCTTGAATTCAAGATGAGGAAAAGAGGAGTGTGCTCTTACCAAAGATGAAATCGACCGACGATCGGCAATAGGATCTTCAGAAAAATCTTCAGCAAGTCCTTCTTTCTCCAGTAAATGCGCATAAGAATGAACACAGCCACCCTGCCCTTTTTATAGGAGATGGCAGGGACTTATAAGCAATTAAGGAGAGTCTCAGGGGCTGAAGTGCAACCGTCGCATTTATTGACCCCCTTGAAACCCGCGTACGCGTCTTTTCAAGGACGCGTCAGTCGAGGAGTCATAAATGACCATCGGTCTCCCCCAACAGGAACCCGACACGTGTCCCAGAGACCTTTCCGCATCCACTGCCGTTTCCCGCTCTTTTCAGCGACCTACCAGATCGTCCGAATTCAGAATCAATCAGCTCAAAGATGATCGCCAGTTCAGTGAAACGCAGAGTCGCTCGTCGAAAGTTCAGCGATCGCCAGCAGAACCACCTCACCCCACGTTTCCAATATAGGAGCGAGCTGGGGGGCAATTGTTGTATCGAGATTTATTCACCTCGACAGGCGATCGACTACAAGGCCGAGCAACTGAGTCCACACCAATCAAACTATGGCTAACTCGCCTTATCAAAGATACCAGACCACCATCAAGTACCTAGCGATCGACTCCCAAGGCGATCGCCCTTTGGCATCTGGCGATCGACTCTAGTGCCCGGATAAGGACAACCGACCTACGCCCGGAACAGAGACGAGCGTCCGTCAAAGTCTACGAAGACTGGATCTCAAAACAGCACCCATGTGCAGATCCGAGACAAGATCTGCATTTCACGGATCATTGACCACCAACAGCTGTCTCTGACCAGGATGGCTTTACCTACCGACAAGCCCGCCGAAAGGCACGAGGTGGGACCGTCTGTGACAGCGACTCAGACGCGTGCAGGCTTCTCATTGGACCACGCGACTGACTACCAGCAACTCCTGCAGACTTTAAGGGGACAAGCCCATATGCTAAAAGACGATCGCCCGCTAATTATAATACAGCAAAGGCAATCACCCGGCATATCAAGTCCTATAAATAGAGAACCTCCTCATACTGGAAAAAGGTTCCCAATTCGTTCACTTACATTGTGAAATCATTCACGGAAATACAGAAGAACATACATATCATCAAGCTCCCAGCTTTCTCTCCTGAATCTACCTCAGGATTTCTCTCTCAGAACCTCTCATCCAGAAGACGGTCGGTAGAGGCAAGAAGTCTCCACAGTGCAGATTCAAAGAGATTCACAAGCCCAGGAGCTCAAGCATACAGCTAATACACACCGTGAGAGATTGTCGATCTCTGACCGCCATCACAGTTCATCTCCGATGTTACAAGAACTCTCAGAGCATCATATCTGGTTCTTTTGGCAATCTACACGCTCACTAGCTAAGATAACAAGAATCTTTACAATCATTGTAATTGTATTCTTACATTAATACTTGTATCCCCGAATATTTGTATTAATAATATCTCGCGAGAGCATTCAAGCCTGGGACTAACAACCCCAGCAATTCTTATGTTATTTACTTTTCCCACGGAAGTGTTCTCGCCTTTGTTTGCTATCCATCCATTCCAGCAATATGAGATCCAAGATCGGTAAGGAGAAAGCGGAATGGAGAGGATGCTCCAACCCGTACGCCTTGAAGTTCTCAGCAAGAAGGCCGACCTCCAAACCTCCCTTCTTAGCAGCTCGGATCGAGTCAGCGAACGCCATATAATAGGCGAACTCCCTGACAAACTCCAAATTTTGAAAGGGATCGGCCTTGGTCGCCTCTACCTCTCCTTTTAGCTTCGCCATCGCCTGCTGGGCACCTTGGAGCTCGGCCTCCCTTGCAGCCGTCTTGTCCCTCGACTCTGCCAGCTCGCTAGTCAGCCGAGCGACCGTCACCTTCATATGATCGGCCTCCGTCTCAGCGGCGTTCTGCGCCCGGACAGCATTTATCATCCGATCCCGAAATCGATCGACCGTCACCCGGGACATCTCAGCATCCTTTCTCGCCAGCTCAAGTTCTTGGCTCGCCCGACTAGCTACGGCCAGGGAATCCTTCTCCATTGCCACGATCTTGTCGGCGAACTCGGCGTTCTATTTTCGAGCCGCCTCGAGATCCGCCTGCAGGCGAGTAGTGGAAGGACGCCCCTCATACTCCTGCACATCCTGGCGGCCATGGTCGCCACCTGGAGAGAAAGGGCGAAAGCAGCCTGCATCGTACTCCCAGATCGCTGACGAGCGATCGCATCCAGATCGGTCGTCCAGGCCTTCGGTAAAGTGGAGACGGCCCGATTGACGTACAACGGGATATCACAGGATTGGCGAGGGGATTGGCTCGCCAGGAAGTCCCGCACCATCGGCGGACAAGACGGATCAGTGCTACGGATCCTGCATCAAAACACAAAGTTAGCACATCTCCCACGCAAATGACAAGTTTCAATTCAGCAAGCAAAGTCTACCTCTCGGCTCTCTCTGGATCGCGACCGAAGTATGGCTTCCCGCGAGGGGTCTCAGCTTCGGCGATCGCCATCTCCCGCAGGAAAGCCGCGGAGGGAGTATGCTCACTCTCCGGAGGAACCACGGTGATCGGAGGCGCGGTGATCGGCACCTCGCTGGCAGGGGCAGAAACTGGAGTTTCTCCCGACCTCTGCCCTTTGCGATTCGTCCGAAGCCCCTCCTCCCGAACTTCCTCCTCAGCTACGATCGGCTCCACGCGAGGCTCCACCTCCGGGATGATAGGTAACGCCACAGGAGGAGCCTGTGATGATTTCGTCTGACGGAGATGACCCAGAACTCCGGGGTTCGACATAGCAATCTCCGGTGGGGGCTCCGAAAAGCGAGGAGAATGAACCTCTACAAATGAGAACAATCGAGCAACAGTTAGTCATATTCCTCCAAAAGGACGATCGCCCAGCAAATGGAGATCATAGAAATTCGTACCTGAGACCGAGAGATGTCTCGGAAAACGGAACAGGTGAGCGGACAACCAACGACTCTCCTTATTGATCCGGCTAGCGTTCAGGTCGTCGTCCGACAAACTTCGTATCCACTCCCAGACGACCAGGAAATCAAAAGACAACTCCTCGATCGCCGGAATGTGGAAACCTGCAAAACCAAAATCAAATTAGATCAGTTCAGAACATATCCGAACTAAGGGAGAGTCTGAACCCTTACCTGGATTTCTCTCCCGAAAACCAGTGGGAATCTCCATCTCGCCAGTGGGATTGTCGCTCGCTGAGGTTTTCCAGGCACCGACGACCCAGAACCACTTCGCCGGATCGCCCTGCGCGTTGTTCGGGACTCCAAGGATCACCCGACCGGATCAGCCTTGTATATGATAGCCTCCGACCGACCCTTTCTGAACCGTCAGCTTGAACAGGTGGTTCATCTCCGACGGCGAAGGAAGGCGGTACAGTCGGTGACCGCCGAACTAGGCGAGGGTACAAATTATCTGGAGCCAAGCATTTGGCGTCAGCTGGAGAGGCGCCATGTTCCAGGAAGCCAACAGATGGGAGACAGCGAACGACAAAGGAAATTGCAACCCTGCCTCCATAATCGCTTCATTCACAGCGACCATCCCCTCCGGAGGCTGATCGGCTCTCTCATTCTCGGCCGGCACAAAGAGATCCACGTCTGAAGGGATATGAAACCTCGTCCTCCAGACGGCCAAATCCTTCCTGGTCGCCGAACTCCTGATTTGGCCAAGCGACCACGGAGATTGCTGAGCAGCCCGAAATAGCGATCACTTGGGAGGTTGATAAGGGTGAGCGATCGAATACTCCCAGAAGTCAAATCTTGGAGACAGGCCGGCCAACCTCTCCATTATATCAGCAAATGCCACATATGCCTGGCCAAAGGCATTGTGCCGCTCCCAGTAGGCCCTGACCGCAAGATCTCTCTCCATCTGCAAGCGCCTATGTTCGACGGCCGCCTCCTTAGCCACGTCGGCCTCGTTGAACAGCGCCTCGACCTCCGCAGGGTCAATTCCGGCCCGAATAGCCTCAGCGGCCATCTCCAGATGGAACTCAGTGGAGGATCCTCCCCGGACATCAGAAGTCCCAGCGGCGGAGGAAGTGCCCACTCCATGTGAAGAAGATGTTCCAGACATTCTTGAATTCAAGATGAGGAAAAGAGGAGTGTGTTCTTACCAAAGATGAAATCGACCGACGATCGGTAATAAGATCTTCAGAAAAATCTTCAGCAAGTCCTTCTTTCTCCAGTAAATGCGCGTAAGAATGAACACAGCCACCCTGCCCTTTTTATAGGAGATGGCAGGGACTTATAAGCAATTAAGGAGAGTCTCAGGGGCTGAAGTGCAACCGTCGCATTTATTGACCCCCTTGAAACCCGCGTACGCATCTTTTCAAGGACGCGTCAGTCGAGGAGTCATAAATGACCATAGGTCTCCCCCAACATGAACCTGACACGTGTCCTAGAGACCTTTACTCATCCGCTGCCGTTTCCCGCTCTTTTCAGCGACCTACCAGATCGTCTGAATTCAAAATCAATCATCTCAAAGACGATCGCCAGTTCAGTGAAACGCAGAGTCGCTCGTCGAAAGTTCAGCGATCGCCAGCAGAACCACCTCACCCCACGTTTCCAACATAGGAGCGAGCTGGGGGCAATTGTTGTATCGAGATTTATTCACCTCGACAGGCGATCGACTACAAGGCCGAGCGACCGAGTCCACACCAATCAAACTATGGCTAACTCGCCTAATCGAAGATACCAGACCACCATCAAGTACCTAGCGATCGACTCCCAAGGCGATCGCCCTTTGGAATATGGCGATCGACTCTAGTGCCCGGCTAAGGACAACCGACCTATGCCCCGAACAGAGACGATCGTCCGTCAAAGTCTACGAAGACTGGATCTCAAAACAGCACCCATGTGCAGATCCGAGACAAGATCTGCATTTCACGGATCATTGACCACCAACAGCTGTCTCTGACCAGGACGGCTTTACCTACCGACAAGCCCGCCGAAAGGCACGAGGTGGGACCGTCCGTGACAGCGACTCAGACGCGTGCAGGCTTCTCATTGGACGCGGCGATCGGCCAAAGAACTCCGCAGACTTTAAGCGGACAAGCCCATGTGCTAAAAGACGATCGCTCGCTTATTATAATACAGCAAAGGCAATCGCCCAGCATATCCAAGTCCTATAAATAGAGAACCTCCTCATACTCGAAAAAGGTTCCCAATTCGTTCACTTACATTCTGAAATCATTCACGGAAATACAGAAGAACATACATATCATCAAGCTCCCAGCTTTCTCTCTTGAATCTACCTCAGGATTTCTCTCTCAGAACCTCTCATCCAGAAGACGGTCGGCAGAGGTAATAAGTCTCCACAGTGCAGATTTAAAGAGATTCACAAGCCCAGGAGCACAAGCATACAGATAATACACGCCGTGAGAGACTGTCGATCTCTCACCACCGTCACAGTTCATCTCCGTTGTTACAAGAACTCTCAGAGCATCATATCTGGTTCTTCCGGCAATCTACACGCTCACTAGCTAAGATAACAAGAATCTTTACACTCATTGTAATTGTATTCTTACATTAATACTTGTATCCCCGAATATTTGTATTAATAATATTTCGCGAGAGCATTCAAGTCCGGACTAACAACCCCGACAATTCTTGTGTTATTTACTTTTCCCACGGAAGTGTTCTCGTATTTGTTTGCTATCCATCCATTCCAGCAATATCTATCTCCGGATAATATTTTGGGTAGCAACAGATACCAAGAAAGGAATAGAACAAAACACGCAACGAGTCAAGTTAGGAAAACTTACGAGCACCGGCGTACTGAGATGGTGGCATAGCAGTGATACCGTCCCAAAAACGACACTTGACTAGACCCAAATAACCGACAGCCTAGGTATCTATAAACCTAAGCACTGATACCATATTCTGTAACACCCCCAAGACGATCAGGGCATATTACAGCGCCGTGGACCCCACACTGTGGAATCCACCAGGCTAACGTACCAACAAGACATACGACAACGACATACAATCATCAATAAAATGACAATTCAAATAAAAGATTACAGTCCGACTAATAAAAACTGACATCAAATCCATTTCCCAAAATGGGAACACATCATTAACAATTTTAAAGAGGAAGTACTCGAATACTTAAACTAATTTTATAATACAGAAATCCCAAAACAAGACATCAATAATAACCGACAGAACAGAACACCAAATATCAACTACTGGACAGTATCATGCTTGCCCATCATCCTCATACGGCTCTAGTGCTCGCTTGTCTCCAAGACCTGTACCTGAAATACAAAAGTATTTCCCCCATTTAAGGGGTTAGCGACAACTGCTAGTGCAAGTACAATCCATTTGAACTACATTCTAATCAGATGAATATATGCGCCAAAAATCATTTTAGAAAACATTTATATTCCGGAATATTATACGGTGCACAAGCACAAAACACATTTTCTCCAACAAAAAAATTCAAAGTTAACCTTGTTACGAGACTCACGGCCACTGTACCCCGTAGAGCCCCGTCGGACATCCCTGGGTGGTTAACCATAGTTCGTGATACGCACACACACGACAATATGTATTCCTAGAGGACCCGTCGGACCGTCCCTAGGTGAACATACACATATCCATCCACAACAGCCACGAATAGCCACAATTCAAATACTAGAACATGTAAACAAATGTAAAGTACTTGTCTTTGAGACATTCTTGAAGAATCGGGAATGAAACACGACTACAAACGGTTCGGGTGGAAAACGACGGTTCCTAAACGAAGAATCAACGTAGTTCAGTCCCAATGGACAACAATAATAGATTGGAATGCACCCATAACCCCGATTACAAACTACGATAACGAACGATCAATCGATACGGGCGAGGGTTTACGCAAAATCTCCCTGTATCAATAATTCACGAATTAATTCGAGGAAAACGGATTGGGAATCATCCAATAACAACAATGGATGAGGAATATCACAACATACTAGAATATTTCGAGTCTAATAAGCTAAACCCGGAAAAACCTCCAAAATTGACAATTTAGGGTTCTAGACAAAAATACATTAAATCGGAGTGAAGGAGATGGATTTAGATGATGATGTGTTATGCTCGAGACACAAGAATCGTACTAGAAGGAGACTCCACTGATTACTCTCCACAATCTGTTCTGAAATCGCCGAAATCGCCCGTAGGAAGGGAAGGAAAGAAAAAGAATGAAAAAAATGTTGTTTCTGAACTGCCGCTGATCTATTTAAAACTGCATAGTTAGCGCACGCTAACTAACACAAGTAGCGCGCGCTAACGGGGCTTAAAAACTGTCCTGAAGCTACTGCCCGACATCGTTAGGGTGCGCTAGACAGGCTTAGCGCGCGCTAAATACTACCCGATAGCGCACGCTAACAACAACTAGTTAGCATACGCTAACTGCACATCGATAGCGCACGCAAGGGGAAAGAAGGTACAAATCTCGAAACGCAGCAATCCAGTACTGCTCAGATCAGTAGTACGCTGCTGCCGAAGGTACAAATCTCGAAACGCACGACAAGGCCAGAATCCAGAAACATAAATACGAAGTATACAAGATGACGGAGTTAAGCGCTGAAAGAAAATATAATTCCGACCATCGGAGAGTCCGTAATGCGATAACGAAAATGATATTCCCTAAACTTATAGGAAATTACAAAAATGGCCCAAGTGTCCGAAAATCACGAAACGATGTCGGATTGACGAACCGAAAGTCTCAACACGACCAACTCAACCATGCGAAGTTGCACAAACCAAGAAACAACGAAAACGAACGAGTTTACGAGAATCGAACGTTCATACGGAAAAACATGTCATAAAATGAAATTACGTGAAAACATCACCAAAACTCATCCAAATGGAAAAACTACAAGAATAAAGTAGATTCAAAAAGTCGAAACGGTTACATGCGAGTTGATATAATTAGACATACACCAAAAATGGAAACTGCTAAAAGTGGAAAAGTACGGATATTACAAAAATGAGCCGAGCCACTCGGTTCATGTACCGGACGTTCACCTATCTAGTCCGTTAAGCACACTTTGTTTTATCTCAAATGTATTTATACTTAATTAATTAATCTAATTAATTAATTTTATCAAATACAAAATTATAATAATATACTTCCAAGAAATAATTATTTATGAATATACTAATCACCCGGTAATTAATTTCAATTCACTAGACCGCATGATTTATCAAATAAATCAAATTAGATATCTAATATCCAATATCAATGAAGTGATAATAAATACATATTTATCCATCAAATATCCTTGTGCGCGACTCATAGGTCCGTCTTAGTCGGCAATGGGAGTAACCAAGGAGTACGGGTAACACTTAGCCAGTCTAGTGCTTCGTACCGTAACCCAACTAACAATGAATGATAGAATCATTCCAAAACCATTATGTCGTGAATATCGTATACGTATAAACCCTTCAATCATATATCCCGGTCAAGTATTAGGGTCACGGTAAAGTCAAACCCTTTTGTAACTTGACTCTATGCATTTTATTAATGCAAACCGTGATCACTGAGCTATCGTGTATCAAATACAACTAGATCTAAATGCTTTGGCCAAATATTTATGATCTCATTTGCCATTAACCGCATAGAATATTTGTAACGCCCCGACTTTCTAGGATAAATATTGGGGAAAATAAATAAAAGGTAATTTTGAGAAAAATAATTTCCTTGAGAATATAAAAATTCTCGCCTACAAAGTCGAGTCGCTATAATGACATAAAAATTAAATAACTTTAAATAAGGTAACATTTCATAATAGATACGAAGTAAAATTTGCGGCGGAAGAAAATAAATCATAATTTAAAAATTTTCTAATCAAAGTTTCCCCAAATAAGTTTCAAACATTTGACATAAAGAAAACAACATTTAATAAATTCTTTTTCATATGCCCCCTCAGCTCGCTCCTTCGTCCATCCGGCTCGGTTCAACCTGCGGGATCAATAAAGGTGGGGGTGAGCTTCCTTCAGCTCGTGGAAATCTCACTGATCACAGTAATATAATGGAAAACATAACATGAATAAACTATCGCATTTTTCCTCAACATGAATGCATACTCACAATTTTACGTACATCATGAATCGAGCACGCATAACACGAATATTGAGGTTGCGCAGGTGCCCCCGCAACAACATGAAACATACACGCAATACCACATATAACATGAATCGAGCACGTATGTGAATATTGGGTTGTGCAGGTGTCCCCACACAACATGAATCTTAAGATAACCTCTTACACGAATACAGGTGAGCCTGATTTACAACGTGTATCATAATTTATAAACATGAATTGAATATCACACATGCAGTCCAATTAAAGCAATTAAAGTGATAGCGAAAATTCTCACCTGAATAAATGATGATGATGTCTAACTTGAAATGAAGATGCTCGACTCACAGTCCTAAGCCCGTAAATTCTCGATAAAGTCTACATATAATAATAATAATTACAATCCTTACAATTTATAATAAATGGAAAGATATGAATATCACTATATAATAACTGAAAATAAATTATAATAGTTCATTAATATTAACCGAAGAGTTAACATTATTAATGACTGAAATTAAAATACTTATACATAAATTCAGATTAATTATTAATATTAATTTAAAGTCAATATTTTAATGTTTTGGGTCAAAATAGGACTGGAAGTGAATTTTAAAAGTTGACTGGGGTCAAATCGTAAAACTTGAGAAGCTGACTGGGTTAAAAACCGAAGTAAATGGAAGTATGGGTTTGAATTGAAAGTTTCTGAAAATTGGGAGGACTAAATTGCAGAACCCTAAAAATTCGGGGCCATCTTCTCCCCACCGTCACCATTTGTTCTCACCTCTCTGCCTTATCTATCTCTCTCTCTCAAAACTCCTTCTTCTCTCTGTTTCTTCTCGGCCATGAAAAAAAAATCCCGAAACACAAACACAAAGTAAATTATACACACTCACACACACAGAAAACTACACACCCGCATGCGGTCGGAAAACACACACACACTCAAATGGCTGGAAACAAAATCACACGAATTGGAAAAGGTAAATGCCCGGCAAAGCGGCAGTGCAGAAAAATGAAGGTGAAGGCTCCGACAAGGAGCAGGGGAGATTCGGGCCGCGGGTGTTGAAGTCAGGCTGACGGAAGAGGGTTTCAAATATGGTTCGTGTTGAAGGGTTGGACTTGAATTGGATTTTTGGGTTTGAAAGGGTCGAGGGGTTTCTGGCCTGAGAAAACAGTTTCTGATGCCAAGTTTGCAGGTTTGGGCCGAACGAGGTTTCCAGTTCCGGCCATGAGGTTCAGTCGCGGTTTTGGTTCTGATGGTAAATCTTGGGATTTGTTGTGTAAGAATCATAGATTTTGAATGGGTTTAGATTAATGCTCAGATTGCAACTCCTGGTTTAATAATAAAAATGAAACGAAACATAAATTGTGTAAAAGATTTGGGCATTGGAGTATACCTGTTGTTGAGCAAAGAAGGAGGTGAGAAATCTCGGGTGAGACGATCGACTGGAATGCCTTCACAGTGATGATAATTTGCAGAAGATGGAATTTTTGGTGGCTAGGAAGATCGGCTGGAGGAGTTATGTTTTTTTTGTTCTGTATTCTGTATTTTTGTACTGGAGATGTAATGTATTTATACTCCTGGGTTTGGGTTAGGTAGCTCTAGGAGTATATATGGTAGTATGAATCTGCTGGGCTTGTATTTCTGGGTCAAAAGTAGTCGGGCCAAATAACAATAACATTATAATTAAAGTCTATATTGCCTTTAATAATAAATAATGCTACTATTATTATTAATAATAATACTATCAATAATAATAAAAATATTAATATTAAACATCTCTTGAAATTTAATAATCCAACTTGGGCTTAGAATTTATTAAATGTCATGAATATATTTATGATCTCTTCATGAGTTTAAATGGATTGAAAATGCATTATTAATATTATTAATAGTAAATGATTACTTGAAAATAATTGACAAAAATGACTTGAGCTAGGACTTGTGATACGTCGAGATAATGTTCATGATCTTCTGAATGAAATTAAATAACATGAACTGCATTATAATATTATTATAATTAATAATATTGCATTATAAAAATGGCGGGTATTACATCCTACCCCTATTGGAAAATTTTCGTCCTCGAAAATAAATGACATACCTCGATTGAAGAAATTCGGATAACGAGCTTGAAGTTCTTCTTCGTGCTCCCAAGTGGCTTCATCTTTACTGTGGTTACGCCATTGGATTTTGACCAACACTTTCTCTTTGTTTCTTAACTGCCGGACTGATCGGTCGAGAATCAGTTTTGGTTGTTCTTCATAAGTAAGATCTTTATTCATCTCCACTGCGGTATAGTTGATGATGTGGCTGGGATCGTGCACATACTTCCTCAACAATGATACATGGAAAACGTTGTGCACAGCTGAAAGTTCTGGGGGTAAAGCCAAACGGTAAGATAACTCTCCAATCCGCTCGAGAAGTTCTAACGGTCCGATGGATGCCGGTCTCAACTTGCTCCTTGGACCAAAACGAACGATTCCCTTGGTAGGAGATACCTTTAGGAATACCTTGTCGCCAACACAGAATTCGAGGTCCTTCCTACTCTTATCGGCGTAAGACTTCTGACAATCCTGTGCTATCTTGATCCTCTAACGAATCTTATCCACCATACCAAATGTTTGTTCAATCACTTCGGGACCCAAAATTCTCCTTTCACCTACCTCATCCCAATATAGTGGTGATCAACACTTCATACCGTATAAGGCTTCATATGGTGCCATACCGATCATCGACTGGTAACTGTTGTTGTAAGCAAATTCTGCCAAAGGCAACAGTTATTCCCAATTATTTCCCATGTGTAACACACATGCTCGTAACATATCCTCAAGGATCTGGATGGTCCTCTCGGACTGACCATCAGTCTGAGGATGATAAGCCGTACTAAAATTCAACTGCGTTCCCAAGGCTTCTTGCAAACTCTCCCAAAAACACGATGTGAAACGAGTACCCCTGTGGGATACAATAGAGACTGGCACTCCATGCAACTTAATAATCTCCCTGATATAAAGTTGAGCATACTGATCCATTCGAAAGTTCATCTTAACTGTGATAAAATGAGCTGACTTCGTGAGTCGGTCGACAACAACCCAAATAGCATGGTTTCCTCTTTCCGTTCGAGGCAAACCTACCACAAAGTCCATCATAATGTGTTCCCATTTCCACTCTGGAATATAAAGTGATTTAAGTAATCCAAAGGGGCGTTGGTGTTCCACTTTCACTTGCTGAAAAACTATACATCTTCTGACAAAGTCTTCCACATCTCTTTTCAAACCTTCCCACCAAAATGTCCCCTTAAGATCTTGGTACATCTTTGTACTCCCAGGGTGTGCTATATATGGAGTACTATGTGCCTCCTTCAATATAGATTCTCTCAACTTGACAACATTAGGCACACAAATCCTCCCTTCATAGTACATTATGCCATCATCAGACACACTGAATCCATTATACTCACCTGAAAGAGTACGTTCTTTCATCTTGACCAAGAAGTCGTTCTGTCCTTGAACTTCTTTGATTTGTTCCCTCAAGGTTGGCTGTACCACCAAACTAGCCAATAATGGCTCAGCTGGACTTGATGGTGTAGCCACCTCAAGGTTCATCCTTGCAAATTTCTTGACCAAGCTTTCCTCTTTGGTCAACAAACAAGCTAAGTCTCCTCTTGCCTTACGGCTCAGTGCATCAGCAACTACGTTTGCTTTACCAGGGTGGTAATGAATTGTACAAACATAGTCTTTGACCAACTCTAGCCATCTGCGCTGCCTCATATTCAATTCCTTCTGTGTGAAAATATATTTCAGACTTTTGTGGTGTGTATAAATTTCAGACTTACCTCTATAAAGGTAATGTCTCCAAATCTTCAAGGAATGAATTACCGCTGCTAATTCCAAATCATGCGTAGGGTAGTTCAGCTCGTGCAGTTTCAACTGTCTCGAAGAATAGGCAACTACCTTGCGTTCTTGCATCAATACACATCCCAAACCTTGCTTGGATGCATCACTGTAGATGACGAACTCTTTCGTCGGATCGGGAATCGTCAAAACTGGTGCAGCAGTCAATCTTTGCTTAAGTTCTTGGAAACTCTTTTCGCATTTCTCATTCCCTTAGAAAACTTCTCCCTTTCTAGTCAATTTTGTCTCGGTGCAGCTATTTTCGAAAATCCCTCGATAAACCTCCGATAATAACTGGCTAATCCCAAGAAGCTGCGAACTTCATTCGCATTACTCGGTACTTTCCAATCATTGACTGCTTCTACCTTAATCGGGTCAACCTCAATTCCTTTAGAAGTGACCACATGTCCCAAAAATGCAACTCGGTTAAGCCAAAATTCACACTTGTTGAACTTCGCATATAACTTCTCCTTGCGCAGTATGCCCAATACTGTTCTAAGATGCTGTTCATGTTCAACCTTGGTCTTTGAATATACAAGTATGTCTTCTATGAACACAATGACAAACTTATCCAAATAAGGTTTAAATACACGGTTCATGAGCTCCATGAATACCGCTGGCGCATTAGTCAAACCAAATGGCATCATTATAAATTCATAGTGTCCATATCGAGTTCGAAATGCGGTTTTGGGACATCATCACCCTTAATCCTCAGCTGGTGATATCCGAATCTCAAATCTATCTTCGAAAATACTCCCGATCCTCCAAGTTGATCGAATAGGTCCTCTATTCTATGAAGTGGATATTTATTCTTTATCGTGAGTCGATTAAGTTCACGATAGTCTATGCACATCCTCAAACATCTGTCCTTTTTCTTCACAAAGAGCATTGGCGCACCCCATAGCGAAACACTCGGTCGGATAAATCCAGAGTCGAGCAGTTCCTGGAGTTGTACCTTCAACTCTTGCAATTCCTTAGGCGCCATCCTATAGGGAGCCTTTGATATTGGTGCCGCTCCTGGCACTAAATCAATCGAGAACTCAACTTGACGATTCGGCGGCACTCCGAGCAAGTCTTCGAGAAAGACATCTGGATACTCCTTGACGATAGGTACATCAGCTACCGTCTTCTCCAAAGTCATTTTCCCCCATCACATTCACCAAGAATCCTTGGCAATCACGCTTCTTCAACATCTTCATAGCTTTCATGGCTGAAATCACCTTCGGGGTACTAGAGTGTCTGACTCCCTCGAATATGGTCTTGACATCCATAGACGGGCATAATGTTACCCTCCTTTCGGGGCATTCGACTATGGCTCTATGTTTGTCCAACCAATCCATACCCGAAATAACATCAAAATCGCTAAGTTCCACTATGTGCAAGTTGGCTAAGAAGCTATGTTCGTTAATCTCTATCTTCACATTGTTAGTTATCGAGTCTACACGCACCACCACCCCCCCCCCCCCCCGCAGGCTTACTAACTAACAAAGATCTAGGGGCTTTACTACTTCTACAACCAATCATAGTTCAAAGCTTCCTATAGATGAATGAATGAGACGCACCCGTATCAAACAACACCAAAGTAGGAATATTTGCAACTGATAACATACCTGACATGGTTTGGGGTTCAGTCTCTTCTTCGGCCTCGGCCATGCTATACAATCGAGCTCTGCCTCCTGAGCCTTGACCTTGCACATTATTGCTTGGGCCTTTTCCTATCTTCGGACACGCTGAGGCAATGTGTCCTTCCTCACGGCAAAAGTACGCCTTTGACCAAGCATACATGCACCTTTATGCCCTTTGCCACAAGTAGCACATGTAGGGTTATCGGACTGTGGTTTCACCCCTGAAGATCCAGTCTTAACATTCTTCTTGCTACCACCTCATTGCTCGTGCCACTTGCGCTTGTTATTTGTTGCAACTGGTGGTGCCCTTGCCTTCTCCATGTCTAAACTAGCAGAAATGTCCTTGGCCCTTGAAACTGCTTCATTATAGCTCAAACAACCATGACAAGCCAAATGATGACGAATCCGGTCATGTAGTCCATCCCGGAATTTCTGAGACTTCGTGTCATCCGTCTCGACCATGTGAGGAGCGAAATGGCACATGTGGATAAACTTGCGCTCATACTCGGTGACTGACATTCAAATTTCCATATTCCGAAAAGTCATTAATGGTGCAAAATAACATTGCACGTAGTTTGAAACTTTGTTGGTGGTACCCATTAAACACGTCAACCCCTCCGTCCCACATCATTCTACAATCATCAATCAACGGACTTAGATAAATATCTATGTCATTTCCTGGCTGTTTTGGGCCTGAAATCATTATTGACAACATAACATATTTCCGCTTCATACATAACCAATGAGGGAGATTATAGATCACAAGTAGGACAGGCCATGAGCTATGATTAGTGCTTAAATTACTAAATGGATTCATCCCATTTGTGGCAAGTTCAAGCCTAAGGTTTCTTGCCTCACCCCCAGAATCTGGAAATATATTATCTATTTTCTTTCACTGTAGAGAATCAACTGGATGACGAATCAGTCTGTTGCATTTTCTCTCTTTTGCGTGCCATATGAGGTTCTTTGCGTCATCCTTATTTGCAAACAGTCCCTTGAACCGTGGAATAATTGGAAGATACCATAACACCTTCGCTGGAGGCCCTCGTTGTGTGCTCTCACTAGAATCATCATGCTTTACTTTGTAGCATGATGCCCCACACCTAGGATACTTATGCAATAATTCAAACCCTTTTCGGTACACTATGCAATCATTAGGGCAGGCGTGTATTTTTTGATGGGTTCGGTGATTAAAATCGGAATACGCAGCGAAAAATAAACCGGTCCAACCGGATAAAACCAAACCCAAAAACGAACTGATCAAGCATCGTATAAATGAATATAAAATGATGAAGATAAAACTAAAAGATCATACCCTCGTATACCTTTGATAATATCTTCTTGAAGGAAAAATTCGCGAGCGAAGCTTTGATCGTTTTCGGTCACCAACATGAACACGAATCTGATTCGTTCTAGCTTGATGAATGATCTAAACACCGAAGATGCCGTGTCTCTATGTTATCACGCGACGGATATAATCGGAAAAATAATATATCAATTCATTCTCAAAGAACACGGCTAGGAATTGATACAGTATTTTTCTTCTCTTCTCTTCTTCCTTTTTCTTTCTCTCTAAGATGTAGGGGTGGGCACAAAAAATCAAAATCCCGATCCCGTCCCGATCCCATCCCAAAATTACCCGAGATGGGACGGGATCCAAAATTAAAAACACTAGGCCCGTCCCATCCCGTCCCATTAGAGTAACTGCGGGACGGGACACAGGACAAAAAATTTGAGGCCCGTAAGGCCCGTCCCGTCCTGCTAAGTTTTTAACCCTTTTTAAAACCATATATTTTTATTATTTGTAACTCTTTTTTAATTAATTTTCAATAATAAACTATTTTTATTTTTTACTATCTATATTTTATAATTATACAAAAATCTAATCAACCGATATAAAGTTAGTAACTAATATTTTTTTCAAAAAAAAATGGATATGTTGTATTCAATATTAATAATTGTTATTTTAAAAGTTTAATTTAGGCTATTAAATTAGTTAGTTGGATATTTTTCCCGAATTTAGATGTATAAAATTATAGATTTTCTTACTTTTTCTAATTTATATTTTGAACTTTTTTATGCGGGACAAAACACGTCCCGTCCCGTTCCGTCCCGTCCCAACCGGGATAAGGCCCGCGCGGGATGAAATTTTGAAATCATCAATCCCGTCCCGTCCCATCCCGCTTGTTATAATACGGGACGGGACGTGGGATGACCCCAGGCCCGTCCCATCTCGTCCCATGCCCACCCTACTAAGATGAACAAGAAAATGAAGAAAAATATATTCTCTTCTCCCACACAAACTCACGCCTGATTAATGTGTGTGTGTGTGTGTGTGTGTGTGTGTGTGTGTGTGTGTGTGTGTGTGTGTGTTTGAAGTCATGTTCAAAACAAAGACTAACGCATTTATTATATAACAAAATTAGATGACATTATGAGACATGGAATCAAATCACAAGTCTTCATCGTTTGCTATATATAAAATACACCTCACATGTTAGGAAGTAACATGGAAAGTGAGGAGAAGGTGAGGGGGGGCGGCCCACTTGGTATTAGGTGAGAAAATTGTAACACCCCAAGACGATCAGGGCATATTACAGCGTCGTGGACCCCATACTGTGGAATCCACCAGACTAACGTACCAACAAGACATACGACAACGACATACAATCATCAATAAAATGACAATTCAAATAAAAGATTACAATCCGACTAATAAAAACTGACATCAAATCCATTTCTCAAAACGGGAACACATCATTAACAATTTTAAAGAGGAAGTACTTGAGTACTTAAACAAATTTTATAATACAGAAATCCCAAAACAAGACATCAATAATAACCGACAGAACAGAACACCAAATATCAACTACTGGACAGTATCATGCTTGCCCATCATCCTCATACGGCTTGAGTGCTCGCTTGTCTCCAAGACCTGTATCTAAAATACAAAAGTATTTCCCCCATTTAAGGGGTTAGCGACAACTGCTAGTGCAAGTACAATCTATTTGAACTACATTTTTATCAGATGAATATATGCGCCAAAAATCATTTTAGAAATCATTTATATTCCGGAATATTATACGGTGCACAAGTACAAAACACATTTTCTCCAACAAAACAATTCAAAGTTAACCTTGGTACGAGACTCACGGCCACTGTACCCCGTAGAGCCCTGTCGGACATCCCTGGGTGGTTAACCATAGTTCGTGATACGCACACACACGGCAATACGTATCCCTAGAGGCACAATTGGACCATCCCTTGGTGAACATGCACATATCCATCCACAATAACCACGAATAGCCACAATTCATATACTAGAACATGTAAACAAATGTAAAGTACTTGCCTTTGAGAAATTCTTGAAGAATCGGGAATGAAACACGACTATGAACGGTCCAGGTGGAAAACGACGGTTCCTAAACGAAGAATCAACGTAGTTCAGTCCCAACGGACAACAATAATAGATTGGAATAAACCCATAACCCCAATTACAAACTACGATAATGAACGATCAATCGATACGGGCGAGGGTTTACGCAAAATCTCCCCGTATCAATAATTTACGGATTAATTCGAGGAAAACGGATTGGGAATCATCCAATAACAACAATCGATGAGGAATATCACAACATACTAGAATAATTCGAGTCTAATAAGCTAAACCCGGAAAACCCCCCAAAATTGACAATTTAGGGTTCTAGACGAAAATACCTTGAATCGGAGTGAAGGAGATGGATTTAGATGATGATGTGTTATGCTCGAGACACAAGAATCGGACTGGAAGGAGACTCCACTGATTACTCTCCACAATCTGTTCTGAAATCGCCGAAATCGCCCGTAGGAAGGGAAGGAAAGAAAAAGAATGAAAAAATGCTGTTTCTGAACTGCCGCTGATGTATTTAAAAGTGCATAGTTAGCGCACGCTAACTAACGCAAGTAGCGCGCGCTAATGGGGCTTAAAAACGGTCCCGAAGCTACTGCCCGACATCGTTAGCATGCGCTAGACAGGCTTAGCGCGCTCTAAATACTTCCCAATAGCGCACGCTAACAACTAGTAGTTAGTGTACGCTAACTGCACATCGATAGCGCACGCAAGGGGAAAGAAGTAGCGTGCGCTACCTACGCAGTGATCCCAAGATCGCTCGATCGTGATCTGCTGCCGAAGGTACAAATCTCGAAACGCACGACAAGGCCAGAATCCAGAAACATAAATACGAAGTATACAAGACGACGGAGTTAAGCGCTGAAAGAAAATATAATTCCGACCATCGGAGAGTCCGTAATGCGATAACGAAAATGAGATTCCCTAAACTTATAGGAAATTACAAAAATGGCCCAAGTGTCCGAAAATCACGAAACGACGTCGGATTAACGAACCGAAAGTCTCAACACGACCAACTCAACCATGCGAACTTGCACAAACCAAGAAACAATGAAAACGGACGAGTTTACGAGAATCGAACGTTCATACGGCAAAACATGTCATAAAATGAAATTACGGGAAAACATCACCAAAACTCATCCAAATGGAAAAACTCCAAGAATAAAGTAGATTCAAAAAGTCGAAACGGTTACAAGCGAGTCGATATAATTAGACATACACCAAAAATGGAAACTTCTAAAAGTGGAAAGGTACGGATATTACATTCTCCCCCTCTAAAATAAAGTTTCGTCCCGAAACTTAAGAATCAAAAAGCTCGGGGTGCCTCGAACGCATATCCTCCTCTAACTCCCACGTCGCTTCTTCTACTCCGTGCCTCGACCATTACACCTTAACCAAAGGAATGGTTTTGTGCCTTAACTGCTTGTCTCGACGCTCTAAAATTCTAATGGGCCTCTCCTCGAACGTAACATCCTTCTCGATCTCCACGTCTTCGAAATCAATAACATGAGACGGGTACGGAACATACTTCCTCAGATGGGAGACGTGAAATACGCTATGAATATGACTCAATGACGGAGGTAAAGCTAAACGGTATGCCAACTCACCGACTCTCTCCAATATCTCGAAAGTCCCAATATACCTCGGGCTGAGCTTCCCCTTTTTCCCAAAACGAAAAACTCCCTTCGTCGGGGACACTCTCAATAGAACATGATCTCCCACCTCGAACTCCAAAGGTCGACGCCTAACATCCGCATAAGACTTTTGCCGACTCTGAGCTGCCAACATTCTCTTCCTAATCAATTCAACTTTCTCCCTCGTCTCCAACACAAGGTCCGGCTCAGTGCCAACTAGATCGGACGGCTCATCCCAACATATCGGTGATCGGAAACGTCGGCCATAAAGCGCCTCATACGGTGCCATCTTGATCGACGCGTGCCAACTGTTATTATAAGTAAACTCAATCAAGGCCAAATGCTCCTCCCAGTCACTACTCCAGTCTAACGCACACGCGCGCAACAAATCCTCGAACGTCTGAATGGTACGTTCGGACTGCCCATCGGTCTAGGGATGGAAAGAAGTGCTCAAACGTAACTGTGCCCCAATACCTTGTGTACCACCTGCCAAAAATGCGATACAAATCGGCCATCTCTGTCCGAAATAATGGTCTTCGGCGTACCATGAAGTCTCACTGTCTGCGCGATAAAAATACGAGCCAATTTTTCTGGACCCCAAGTATCCTTGATGCCCAGAAAATGCACCGACTTAGTCAGTCGGTCTACGATCACCCACACCATATTCATACCAGTCTTCGTCCTCGGCAAACGCATGACAAAATCCATAGAGATATACTCCCACTTCCACTCCGGGACGGGAAGTGGTTTCAATAACCCGGCTGGCCGCTGATGCTCAATCTTGACTTGCTGACAAGTCAAACACTTAGCCACAAACTGAACTACCTCATTATTCATGTCGTTCCACCAGAAATTTTTTCTCAAATCCTTATACATTTTACTCGATCCCGGATGGACTGAGTAAGGTGACGCATGAGCCTCTCGCATAATACTCTGTCTCAATTCCGAGTCATTCGGAACACACAACCGACCTCGGAATCTCAACACACCGTCCTCATGAATAACGAATCCCGGGGCTTTCCCCTTCCGTACACTCTCTCGAAGCTGAATAAACATCGGGTCCTCTAACTGTCCCGACTTAATGTCGTCGACTAAAGGAGATGAAATCTCAAGTGTACGCAACTGCCCGGAACTCTCTGGTAGTACAACCTCAATGCTCAACCTCATAAACTCTCGCTGAAGTCCCGACTGAGCCGTAAGCAACTCAAGCGCCCGAAGCGATACCGATTTCTGGCTCAAGGCATTTGCCACCACATTTGCCTTGCCCGTATGATATAGAATCTCGAGGTCGTAATCTTTAATCAACTCCAACCATCTCCGTTGTCTCATATTAAGCTCTTTCTGTGTGAAAATGTACTTCAGGCTCTTGTGATCGATGAAAATCTGACACGGCGAGCCATACAAGTAATGACGCCAGATCTTCAGCGCAAATACAACTACGGCCAACTCAAGATCGTGCGTAGGGTAATTCAACTCGTACGGTTTCAACTGACGGGAAGCATAGGCAATCATCCTCCCGTGCTGCATAAGTACACATCTGAGCCCTTGGCCCGAAGCATCACTAAAAACTGAGAAACCCTTACTACCACTCCGTAAAGCCAAAACAGGAGCGGTCGTCAACCGCTTATTCAACTCCTCAAAACTATTCTGCCTCTCATCGGTCCACACAAACTTCTCTGACTTCTGTAACAACTGAGTCAGCGGTCGAGCGAGCTTAGAGAACCCCTCGACGAATCTACGGTAATATCCGGCCAAACCCAGAAAACTACGGACCTCCTTCATGTTCTTGGGCGGCGCCCAATCCAACACGGCCTCTATCTTATGTGGGTCCACACGAACACCCTCGGCCGAGATCACGTGGCCGAGAAACATAACCTCACGCAACCAAAACTCACACTTTGAGAACTTCGCAAAAAGATGCTGAGTTCTCAAAATATCTAACACGATATGAAAATGACGGGCATGCTCCTCCTCGCTCCTCGAGTAAATCAGGATATCATCGATAAAAACGACTACACATTTATCGAGGAACTCGATAAAGACTTTGTTCATTAGCTGCATGAACACGGATGGGGCGTTGGTTAGCCCAAAAGGCATAACCACAAACTCGTAGTGACCATATCTCGTCCGAAAGGCCGTCTTCGGAATATCGGTATCCTTCACTCAGAGCTGATAATACCCCGATCTCAAATCAATCTTCGAAAACACGGTTGCCCCTTGCAGTTGGTCGAACAAGTCATCAATCCTCGAGAGCGGATACTTGTTTTTAATAGTCACTTTGTTCAACTCTCGGTAGTCGATACACAAACGAAGTGACCCATCCTTCTTCTTCACAAACAGGACCGGTGCGCCCCAAGGCGAAGCGCTCGGTCGAATATACCCCATGTCTAGCAGCCCCCCCAACTGTTTCTTCAACTCAAGCATCTCGACAGGCGCCATACGATATGGTGTCTTAGAAATCGGTGCTGCACCCGGCTCTAAATCGACGGTAAACTCAACTTCTCAGTCCGGCGGCAAACCCGGCAACTCGTTTGGAAAGACGTCAGGATACTCACACACTACCGGAATAGACGAGAGATCGACTCCCCCTTCTTCCGATCTCAAAGAGTAACACCAATACCCCGTGTAACCTCCTCGAAGAAGTCTCACCGCTCTCAAGGTGCCGATCAGTAATCTCTGGATACTCCGCTTACGCCCCACAAAAGAATGCTCGGTACCATCAGAGGCTAACATCAAAACAGTTCTCGTTCTATAATTCATGATCGCCCCATGACGGTCCAGCCAATCCTCACCCAGAATCAAATCCTCATCTCTAATATCTACCGCAATCAGATTAGAAGGCCAAACCCTCCCCGCAATAATCACTAGAAAATCTCTAATCTCACGATCCCCCCAAGATTCTATCCCCACTAGGCAGTTTAACAACCAATGGTTCACGCACAACTAGGCAATCAACATGCAGACGACGCACACAATCCATAGATATGAAAGAATGCGTAGCACCAGAATCGAATAATACGGAAACAGGATGATCAAGGATGTGGACGGTACCTGTAGCGACCGTCGCGTCAGGATCTCCTGCTCGTCTCATTTCATATACTCGAGGCGGAACAGAACCCGCACTAGAAGCTCCCCCTCTAGAAGGCTGTTCACGTCCTCGACCTCTACCAAAACTCTGTTGTGGCTGAGGAACTGTCGGTGTCTGATTCACACTCGGCTCTCCCGCAGCTGGGGCTGATATCTGAGTAACTGGTGCCCGAACTGCATCCGTACAAAACTTAGCTCGATGTCCCATTCGACCACATGCAAGACACTGAATCGGGGGCCTATCACACTCACTCATCATATGGCCGGGACGACCACAGTTAAATCACGTAGGACCGCGAATGGAACCAGAGCAGACTTGGAACTGCTTCCTCGCCCAAATGACGAAGACTGACCCCCGAAGACTTTCGAACCAGACTGAGCCTTCAGATGCCCACCAGACTTGCCTCCCGAAACCGTCCAAGGTCTTCGCTTTTCCTCGCCGCTGCCTCTGTCGCAGCAAACGACATCTCATAGGCCATTGCCTTATTCTGATACTCTTTCAAAGTCGTGCACCCCAGACCAGACATGTAGTGTCGCACCCTCGGTTTCATCCGCATATCAAAGTGGAGGATCTTATCAAGCTCATCTCGGACTTGGTTTCTCACATAATGCAGTTGTTGATTGTAGTCTTTGATACCTTGAGAAATAGGAACATCTTGGGGCTTAGCCTCAAAGAAGGCTCGGATTCTCCCGCCATTCAATGGCCACGGACAAAATTCATCTTCCATCAGTTCTCGAAACTCTGCCCATGTGGCTGCCCGATCACGCGGTTTCACCGCTTGCCACCACGTTGCCGCCTCTTTGGCGAGGAAGTACTGAGCAATGGGTACCTTCCTCTCCTCAAAACAGTTAGCAGCCTCAAATAGTTTCTCTATCTCAAATAGCCAATTCTCCCAACCGGAAGGGTCGGAAGCACCATCAAACTGCGGAGGACGCAAACGAATCACGTCCTGAAGTAACTTATCATTTTCGGATCCAGTAGGCAGAACTGGGTTAGCATTATCCTGGCCGACCAAAACGGCCTGAGTCAATAGCGTCATCTGGTTCGCTACTTGCTGCAAAATGTTGGCCACTCCAACATTCTCATGTGCATTACCGGAGCTAGCAGACTGGTCCTGCTGACCCCTGGAACTAAGCGGGACACTGTTCGACAAAGAAGCCATAGCCGAATCGGTTCCCGAGTTATCGGACATGGCCGCCCCACCGGCTGCGCCACGTCCCCTACCGCGTCCGCGACCGCGTCCACGTACTCTACCAGCAGGAATTCTGAAGAAGTAGTGGGTGAGTACAATTCAAATGCAAAACACAACAAGATACCAAGAAAGGAATAGAACAAAACACGCAACGAGTCAAGTTAGGAAAACTTACGAGCACCGGCGTACCGAGATGATGGCATAGCAGTAATATCGTCCCAAAAACGACACTTGACTAAACCTAAATAACCGACAGCCTAGGTATCCATAAACCTAAGCTCTGATACCATATTCTATAACACCCCCAAGACAATCAGGGCATATTACAGCGCCGTGGACCCCACGCTGTGGAATCCACCAGGCTAACGTACCAATAAGACATACGACAACGACATACAATCATCAATAAAATGACAATTCAAATAAAATAATACAATCTGACTAATAAAAACTGACATCAAATCCATTTCCCAAAACGGGAACACATTATTAACAATTTTAAAGAGGAAGTACTCGAGTACTTAAACCAATTTTATAATACAGAAATCCCAAAACAATACATCAATAATAACTGACAGAACAGAACACCAAATATCAACTACTGGACAGTATCATGCTTGCCCATCATCCTCATACGGATCGAGTGCTCGCTTGTCTCCAAGACCTGTACCTGAAATACAAAAGTATTTCCCCCATTTAAGGGGTTAGCGACAACTGCTAGTGCAAGTACAATCCATTTGACCTACATTCTAATCAGATGAATATATGCGCCAAAAATCATTTTAGAAAACATTTATATTCCGGAATATTATACGGTGCACAAGCACAAAACACATTTTCTCCAACAAAACAATTCAAAGTTAACCTTGGTACGAGACTCACGGCCACCGTACCCCGTAGAGCCCCGTCGGACATCCCTGGGTGGTTAACCATAGTTCGTGATACGCACACACGGCAATACGTATCCCTAGAGGACCCGTCGGACCGTCCCTAGGTGAACATATACATATCCATCCACAACAACCACGAATAGCCACAATTCAAATACTAGAACATGTAAACAAATGTAAAGTACTTGCCTTTGAGACATTCTTGAAGAATCGGGAATGAAACACGACTACGAACGGTTCGGGTGGAAAACGACGGTTCCTAAACGAAGAATCAATGTAGTTCAGTCCCAACGGACAACAATAATAGATTGGAATACACCCATAACCCCGATTACAAACTACGATAACGAACGATCAATCGATACGGGCGAGGGTTTATGCAAAATCTCCCCGTATCAATAATTCACGGATTAATTCGAGGAAAACGGATTGGGAATCATCCAATAACAACAATCGATGAGGAATATCACAACATACTAGAATAATTCGAGTCTAATAAGCTAAACCCGGAAAACCCCCCAAAATTGACAATTTAGGGTTCTAGACGAAAATACCTTGAATCGGAGTGAAGGAGATGGATTTAGATGATGATGTGTTATGCTCGAGACACAAGAATCAGACTGGAAGGAGACTCCACTGATTACTCTCCACAATCTGTTCTGAAATCGCCGAAATCGCCCGTAGGAAGGGAAGGAAAGAAAAAGAATGAAAAAAATGCTGTTTCTGAACTACCGCTGATCTATTTAAAACTGCATAGTTAGTGCACGCTAACTAACACAAGTAGCGCGCGCTAACGGGGCTTAAAAACGGTCCCGAAGCTACTGCCCGACATCGTTAGCATGCGCTAGACAGGCTTAGCGCGCGCTAAATAGTACGCGAAAGCGCACGCTAACAACAACTAGTTAGCATACGCTAACTGCACATCGATAGCGCACGCAAGGGGAAAGAAGTAGCGTGCGCTACCTACGCAGCCCAAGATCTTGCTCGGATCGCAAAGATTCGCTGCCGAAGGTACAAATCTCGAAACGCACGACAAGGCCAGAATCCAGAAACATAAATACGAAGTATACAAGACGACGGGGTTAAGCGCTGAAAGAAAATATAATTCCGACCATCGGAGAGTCCGTAATGCGATAACGAAAATGCGATTCCCTAAACTTATAGGAAATTACAAAAATGGCCCAAGTGTCCGAAAATCACGAAACGACGTCGGATTAACGAACCGAACGTCTCAACACGACCAAATCAACCATGCGAACTTGCAGAAACCAAGAAACAACGAAAACGAACGAGGTTACGAGAATCGAACGTTCATACGGCAAAACATGTCATAAAATGAAATTACGTGAAAACATCACCAAAACTCATCCAAATGGAAAAACTCCAAGAATAAAGTAGATTCAAATAGTCGAAATGGTTACAAGCGAGTCGATATAATTAAACATACACCAAAAATGAAAACTGCTAAAAGTGGAAAGGTACGGATATTACAAAAATGAACCGAGCCACTCGGTTCATGTACCGGACGTTCACCTATCTAGTCCGTTAAGCACACTTCGTTTTATCTCAAATGTATTTATACTTAATTAATTAATCCAATTAATTAATTTTATCAAATACAAAATTATAATAATATATTTCCAAGAAATAATTATTTATGAATTAAACTAATCACCCGGTAATTAATTTCAATTCACTAGACCGCATGATTTATCAAATAAATCAAATTAGATATCTAATATCCAATATTAATGAAGTGATAATAAATACATATTTATCCATCAAATATCCTTGTGCGCGACTCTGAGGTCCGTCTTAGTCGGCAATGGGAGAAACCAAGGAGTACGGGTAACACTTAGCCAGTCTAGTGCTTCGTACCGTAACCCAACTAAGAATGAATGATAGAATCATTCCAAAACCATTATGTCGTGCATACCGTATACGTATAAACCCTTCAATCATATATCCCGATCAAGTATTAGGGTCACGGTAAAGTCAAACCCTTTTGTAACTTCACTCTATGCATTTTGTTAATGCAAACAGTGATCACTGAGCTATCGTGTATCAAATACAACTAGATCTAAATACTTTGGCCAAATATTTATGATCTCATTTGCCATTAACCGCATAGGATATTTGTAACGCCCCGACTTTCTAGGATAATATTGGGGAAAACAAATAAAAGTTAATTTTGAGAAAAATAATTTCCTTCAGAATATAAAAATTCTCGCCTACAAAGTCGAGTCGCTACAATGACATAAAAATTAAATACCTTTAAATAAGGTAACATTTCATAATAGATACGAAATAAAATTTGCGGCGGAAGAAAATAAATCATAATTTAAATATTTCTAATCAAAGTTTACCCAAATAAGTTTCAAACATTTGACATAAAGAAAACAACATTTAATAAATTCTTTTTCATATGCCCCCTCGGCTCGCTCCTTCGTCCATCCGACTCGGTTCAACCTGCGGGATCAATAAAGGTGGGGGTGAGCTTCCTTCAGCTCGTGGAAATCTCATTGATCATAGTAATATAATGGAAAACATAACATGAATAAACTATCACATTTTTCCTCAACATGAATGCATACTCACAATATTATGTACAACATGAATCGAGCTCGCATAACACGAATATTGAGGTTGCGCAGGTGCCCCCGCAACAACATAAAACATACACGCAATACCACATATAACATAAATCGAGCACGCATGTGAATATTGGGTTGTGCAGGTGTCCCCACACAACATGAATATTAAGATAACCTCTTACACGAATACATGTGAGCCTAATTTACAACGTGAATCATAATTTATAAACATGAATTGAATATCGCATATGCAGTCCAATTAAAGCAATTAAAGTGATAGTGAAAATTCTCACCTGAATAAATGATGATGATGTCTAACTTAAAATGAAGATGCTCGACTCACAGTCCTAAGCTCGTACATCCTCGATAAAGTCTACATATAATAATAATAATAATTATAATCCTTACAATATATAATAAATGGAAAGATACGAATATCACTGTATAATAACTGAAAATAAATTATAATAGTTCATTAATATTAACCAAAGAGTTAACATTATTAATGACTGAAATTAAAATACTTATGCATAAATTCAGATTAATTATTAATATTAATTGAAAGTCAATATTTTAATGTTTTGGGTCAAAATAGGACTGGAAGTGAATTTTAAAAGTTGACTGGGGTCAAATCGTAAAAATTTGAGAAGCTGACTGGGTTAAAAACCGAAGTAAATGGAAGTATGGGTTTGAATTGAAAGTTTCTAAAAATTGGGAGGACTAAATTGCAGAACCCTAAAAATTCGGGGGTATAAATACCCCTAACCATCTTCTCTCCGCCGTCACCATTTGTTCTCACCTCTATGCCTTATCTCTCTCTCTCAAAACTCCTTCTTCTCTCTGTTTCTTCTCGGCCATGAAAAAAATCCCGAAACACACACACTGTAATACCCAGTAATTATCATTCAGTAATTATCACTCAGTAATTATCATTCAGTATTTATCATTCAGTAATTGGTACTCAGTAATTTCATTATTGATCATTTATCACTCAGATTCAGTCATGGTATTCATCATTCAGAGTAATTGTATCGTGTATCAATCGTCATTCATCACTAATCTGATTGGAGTTTCGTGCCGTGTTTATCATCATTGTCATTTTCGTTGCAAGCTGTGCTTGAGGGTAGCGCACGCTACATACTCCTTTTAGCGTACGCTAATTGGGTATAGGTAGCGCACGCTACCGCAGCCTTTAGCGCACGCTAAGGCTACCTTGCATCCGGAAGGTACCGGATGCAGTGAGAATAATTGTAGCGCACGCTACGAGTGGTGAGTAGCGCGCTAACGGGTTGTAGTAGCGCACGCTATATGTGTGGAGTAGCGCGCTAGGGACGGATCGTTGAGTCCAGTGGCTACCGGATCGCACCGATTAATTCATAGCGCACGCTATGAGTTATATTTAGCGACGCAATCAATATTATAGCGCACGCTAATCGGTTGTTGTAGCGCACGCTATCGAGGTTAGATCGAGGGCGACGGTTTTCTCGACTCCGATCGGGCGCCGAATATTTCGCTAGCGCACGCTAACAATGGATATTAGCGCACGCTAGTAATATGGCCGTAGCGCACGCTACAAATAGGTACGTAGCGCGCTACCGTGTTCGGAAAGGGGTTACTGGACTACCAAAATTACACGTTAGCGCACGCTATGCATGCGGCTAGCGACGCTAACATGGATCGAGTATAAATTGGACAGTTTAGTCGAGTTCGTCATTTCCCATCTCATTTCATTCCTTCGGTAGTTTTGGGCGATTTCGAGCGTTTGAGAGGATACTTCGAGGTGTAATAATCAATCATCATTTACAAGCTCATCTTTCTGATAGAACATAATTTCATCATCTTCATCACATCGAATCAATGGTATTAATCTCTTTGATCTAGAATTTCGATTTTGGGTTTTCCTTCCGATTTCTTCGTGTAAGCTTGGATTATCATTGGAATATGTTAGTTATGGATTATCTAACTTGGATAAATATATTCCTACGGATTTTAACGGTTATTTTCGGAATTATTCAAAGAAACCTTGGGGTTGACTTCGGTTAATTGGGGATTTTCCGATTGATGTTGTTGTAATCATGAGTTATGGATTCCTAATGGATTATTGATATCCTTGAAAGTGTTTTGATGGTTTGAAATACTCATCTTGGAGTTGGTTTCGATTCATTCGAACTCGGATATCGTTGTGTCGATGTTTGAGTCGTTTATGATCGTTTTTGATTTGCGTAATGATCGGATTATTGGTAATTGTGTTATTCAAGGTTGTTCGAGCGACCGATATTTCATTTAGGACGTTGTTCGTGGACGGACATTCATCATCGGTATTGTGTAAGTTAATTCTTACTCGGTTAAAAGGATATTCATTCCTTTTGTCGTTGTTCATTCATAATCATAACTCATTCATCATTGTATTAATCGTATCAAAGCTCGTCATTGTCAATTAATCACCTCAGTCATAAGGAACGACGGTTCCGATCATTTCATTGAGCTATCATTCATTTCACCATCATTCAATCTTGGTGAGTCATTATTCATTTTCATTGTCACTTTTGTCATATTGTGGCATTCCGGGTCATACTGGCGTGCCGGTTGGTATGTGTAGGATTTTCATGTCGGGCACATTATAGTCGTGTGTTGGTTGGCGGCCTCACATTGGACTGTTCACACGAGTCGATTGCTCGTGAGACTGATTAGGTACAAGACCACGCGTGTTTGATCGTTGGTGGCTTGTGCACGGACACATTTCCATCCCGGGCGTAGTGTGGCGCCATTCCTTTGAGCCGCATCGATTAGTCGATTCATATAGCATGTTTGATTGCGTATGTTTTGACGGAATAATTCATAATTTCGATATATCATGATTGTGTATTTTCAACCCTTGAGGATTGTTGTTCTCGTAACCGGCCCGTTGGGGATCTGCTGTGTCATGGCAAGGCTAAGGCACGGGAGAGCATGGTGACGGCGAGGAGTCCCAGTGATACTAGTAGGGGGCCCCACTGCTCAGTCATTTATTCATCATTTGTGTTTCCTTTATTTATTCCACGCAGACATTCCGTTTGAATGCTCATTTCATTCTGTTGTGTATTTTATCGTCACATAAAATACACATGTATTCTATTTTATCCTGGTGTGTTGTATAAAACTCCTCGTCGGAGTAATTGATGTTGTAATGTGGTTCGGTACTACATTTACCTGTAATTCATTCATTTTCATTCGCCCGGTGGGTCCTACTGGGGTCCACAGACCGTAATATCCGCCTAGTTTGGGGTGTTACAGAGTTGGTATCGGAGCGTGGTTTTGAATACTACCCTCCAAGTCATGTCTCATTTGAAATCATCGTCATCGTACTAGTATCATTGGACTCTCGCGCCACGTGTGACCTGTGCAAAAGCCGAGCCAATCAGACCAAGAACTGTAAGATTTCTAATGCCACGGTATAATTTCTGGCATAAATCATTCATTCATAATTCATCAGTTAACAATCCTCAATCATCATTGTCATTTTGACCGGACGGCCAGTTAACTCATTAATCACCAATTCATTTCATTGTTCGATTGTTGATCGTGAAGATCGGATCATTAATCTTGTTAACTCATCCAAGATAATCATTTCAAGAATTTCATCGATAATCATGTCACGTCAATCAATCATTCATGTAATCGCCGTATTTGAGCGCGTATGCTCATTTTCATCATTTCATAATATAATCATAATGTGATACTCATGCGAGATATATAATCATCATATGACTTTCCACTTGCATGGAAAGGGCCGGCAGAGGACGTGGAGGACGAGGCCGTGGAGCGGGCCGAATCCCGAGAACTCGTGCGAATACCCGTGCAAATGCCGTGAATAATGCTAACTCATCGAAAATGACGCCGCCACTCACTCACCGACGCGATCATTCACCGTCAGGAGTCGTATCGACACGGCTCGCCGGAGGGTGTTCGGGTCGACCCACTCGCATTTATGCGGGGCATGATGGCCCAAATGACCAGATGGCTCGGTTGATGGAGACGATGCATAACTCCGTCAATCAAAATCGCAGGCTCCTCCGCCGCCACCTCGCAGGCAAGAGAGGGGTGTAAGCAATATCATCGGCGATATCTCTCGCGGCGACCACCTACTTTTGAGGGCTCATCCGAGCCGGCGGATATTGTTCACCGGCTTGAGCATTTTGAGAAGTTATTTGCTATGGTGGATTGCCCGAAGGGCATAAAGTTTCGATTGCGGCTTACTATCTCGGTAAGAGCGCTCATTCATGGTGGTTATCGTTGAGGCCTGACACGGAACATGTACTTGGGATCGGTTCAAGACTCTCATGATGGAGAGGTACTATCCGGCCCCACTCGGGAGGCCAAGTTGTCGGAATTACTCACTCCCGACCTTTCGGCGGATGATGACGTTCTCGCCATCGCCGAAAAATTTCAGAACTTCTTCCGTCGCCTCATCTATCATTCACTCGAAGCGGACAAGATCAAGTATTTCAGAAGAGGTCAAACCCCGTATGAGACTTCGTTGCTTAATCATAACCGTACCACTCGCCGAGTTCATCGAGAAAGCTCTCACCTACGAGCTTATCGCTAAGGAAATTGCTAAGCAAAGAACCTTCGCCTCGCTAGCAAGAAGTCCAAGAATCGTAATCACCGACGGAGTCGTGCCACTTTCAAGAAACCACGTGCGGGCTCTACTTTTTCGAGCGACCTCCCGCGTCTAAACCCGCGGAATCTCAGCCGCGAGCGGCCTCGGCCATCACTTGTTTCAACTGTGAGGAACAGGTCATTTCAAGACTAAGTGTCCAAATGCATCACGTGCCACAATCGTGGGATTGCCGGGCATAGGGCCCGTTTTGCCGTAGGGACTCTAAACCCACTCCGGCGTCATCTCAAGCCCTGTGTCATTCAGGTGCGTAATCAAAGCCACTCACTCGGCTGCTCAAAACGACAGAGCTAAAGGCGGAGCCAAGAGCTATCGACGGAGCATCCGGTTCGGGGCCGGCAAGCCCGAATTTATGAGATGAAGAAGACCGATGATCCCGAGGCCGGATGATCTCGTGTACACTCGATATTCTATCTCAACTCGTGTGTACCCTTTTTGATACCGGTGCATCTCATTCATTCATTTCCGAGTCATGTTTGAGTAGACTACGCCTGGTAGTGCTACTAGTTGTGAGCCATATGTCATTGGCCTACCCGATGGTAGACGACATTATCGGTAACCGTGAGATTCGAATTGTCCGATTCGGCCATGGTCGTGTATGGCCAGCGGACCTAATCGTAGTAGATTTACCGAGGGACGACATCATCTTGGGTATTGATTGGATGGATCGTCATGATGCCATCATTAGTGTCCAAAGCGTTTGGTCACTATCATTTCGCATTTATGGAGTTGAATATGTGTTTCAGGAGGTAATCCCTACTGCTCGCAAAGTCATTAATTTGATGAAAGCAAGAAGATTACTCAATCGTGATGTGTCGGTTATTGGTGCTTTATGGCCAAAACCGAAATCATCAAGAATGTTAACGGATATTCCGGTGGTGAGGGAATATGCCGATGTTTTTCCAGACGAGTTACGGTTTGCTTCCACGAGGGATGTGGAATTCACGATTGAGTTGGAGCACGGTACGCCCCCGATATCGAAGGCACCGTCACCGATGGCCCCGACCGAAATGCAGAATTAAAGAACCAACTTGAGGAGTTGTTCGAGAAAGGTTATATCCGACCGAAAGTGCGCCCCGTGGGGAGCACCGTGTTGTTTGTCAAGAAGAAGGATGGTTCATTCCGCTTATGTATTGATTATCGGAGTTGAACAGGTGACGATCAAGAATAAGTATCCCTTACCCCGTATTGATGATCTATTAGATCAACTTCGTGAGCTTCGATTTTCCAAGATCGACTTAAGATCCGGATATCATCGATGCGGATTCGAGAGTCGGACATCGCGAGGACGGCGTTTCAACACGCTATGGTCATTATGAGTTTGTGGTTATGCCGTTTGGATTGACTAATGCACTGCGGTATTCATGGAATTAATGAATCGGGTCTTCATCGACTTTTCGATCGATTTGTTGTTGTCTTCATCGATGACATTTTGATTTATTCTCGTGACCGGAGGAACACGAGTCTCACTCTTCATCTAGTTCTCGACGTGTTGAGGCGAGAACAACTTTATGGGAAGTTTTCCAAATGTGAGTTTGGATGTCCGAAGTGACGCTTTCTGACACGTAATTTCATCGACGGAGTTCGCGTCGATCCTCGAAGACGGAGGCTATTCGAGATTGGCTACCTCCGAAGAATGTTAAGGAAATCCAAGTTTCCTCGGATTAGCGGGTTATTATCGGCGATTTGTAGAGGGATTTTCGAATCGCTCAACCCTTAACGAACCTTTGCGGAAGGATAAGAAATACACGTGGTCCGACGCGTGTCAACGGAGTTTTGAGGAACTCAAGAGCCTTGATGTCAAGACTGTACTTTCCTTGCCGCAGGGACGGAAGGATTTGTGGTCTATAGTGATGCATCCGGACAGGTCTCGGATGTGTGCTCATGCAGCAGGAAGGTTATTGCCTATGCTTCACGGCAATTGAGACCTTACGAGATTAATTATCCGACCCACGACCCGTAGCTAGCACCGTGGTGTTCGCTTTGAAAATTTGGCGTCATTATCTTTATGGCGTTACATGCCGATATTCACCGATCATAAGAGCTTAAAGTATATATTTACTCGTAGGAGTTAAATATGCGCGAGGCGGTGGTTGGAATTAATCAAAGATTATGATATCGAGATCCTTTATCACCCGGCAAGGCGAATGTTGTCGCGACGCCTTGAGTCGTAAGTCCGTCGAGAACGGATGCTTGCCCGTTTAACGCTTCGAAGGAGCTTCAAGGAATTCCTTAGACCCGAGATCGAGGTCCGGCTTCAGCGAGTTCGGGGGCCTTTGTATGTTAGAGATTTCATCGTCACTCGAGGAGGAAATCCGAGAGAATCGTGGTTCGGACCCATCATTGTTGCGCATCCGAGAGGATGTGGCTCAGGAAAGCCTCGGATTTGTGGTCCACGAGGATGGACTTTTGAGGTTTAAGAATCGGTTGTGCGTATCGCGATCGACGAGTTGAAAAACTCTATTTTGAGAGAAGCTCATGCTACCCCTTATTCTGTTCATCCGGGTCTAGCAAGATGTACAAGGACTTGAAACAAAATTAATGGTGGAGTAATATGAAGCGAGAAGTCGCAGAATTTGTTTCGAGATGCTTAACTGTCAACAAGTTAAGATTGAACATCGATCGCGGGTATGTGAAACCTCTTCCTATTCCCGAGTGGAAATGGGAAGACATTTCTATGGATTTCATCACGAGTTTGCCGACGAGTCGTCAGGCATGAACACGATCCGGGTGATCGTGGACCGCTTAACCAAATCAGCTCATTTCCTTGAGATCAAGGATACGTGGGGTCCCGAGAGACTTGCCCAGCTTGTTCATTAAAGAGATAGTCGACCATGCGGTACTCCTAAAAGTATCGCTTCCGATCGTGACGGACGGTTTGTGTCGCACTTTGGAAATCGATTCATCGCGCTATGGGAACTCGGCTTAATCTCGCACGCTTTTCATCCTCGGTCAGACGGCAATCGAGAGGACCATTCGACATTAGAGGACATGTTGAGGGCATGCGTCCTCGATTGAAAGACGATTGGGAAGCCCAACTACCATTGATCGAGTTCACGTATAATAATAGATGGCATGCTTCGAACAAGATGGCACCTTACGAGGCCTTGTATGGTCGTCGCTGTTGTCGATCTCCGTTGTGTTGGGACGACTTATCGAATCAATCGGCACCGAGCCCGATATGCTTATAGCCGCCCGTGAGAAGGTAGCTTTGATCAGAGTCGTTTGTTGACCGCCGTAGTCGATGAAATCATATGCGGATAACCGCCGCCGACCATTAGAGTTCGAGACAGTGACCAAGTGTTGGTCAAGGTATCCCGAGTCGTGGTATCTTCCATTTTGGGAAGAGGGGGAAATTGAGTCCGAGATTCATTGGACCGCTTGAGATTTTGGATCGGGTAGGCGAGTTAGCTTATCGATTGGCTTTACCTCCGGCGTTGAGCCGAATTCATAATGTGTTTCATGTCTCTCGGTGCGGAAGTATGTTGCCGACCCGAGTCACATAATTCGGCCGACGAAATCGAGATCGCCGACGATCATTCATATGAGGAACGCCCTATACGAAGTTTTAGAGCGGCGAATCAAACAGCTTGAGGAATAAGACGATTCCTTTGGTTAAAATTCGTGGTCTAGACACGGAGTCGAAGAGGCTACTTGGGAAACCGAGGATAGTATGCGGGAGAGTTATCCCGAGTTGTTTGACCCTTAGTTTCTGGGACGAAACTCTTTTAAGGGGGTGTATGTAATACCCAAGAATTATCATTCAAGAATTATCACTCAAGAATTATCATTCAAGATTTATCATTCAAGAATTGGTACTCGAATTTCATTATTGATCATTTATCACTCGATTCACCATGGTATTCATCATTCGAGTAATTGTATCGTATCAATCGTCATTCATCACTAACTGATTGGAGTTTCGTGCCGTGTTTATCATCATTGTCATTTTCGTTGCAAGTGTGCTTGAGGGTAGCGCACTCTACATACTCCTTTTAGCGTACGCTAATTGGGTATAGGTAGCGCACGCTACCGCCGCCTTTAGCGCACGCTAAGGTTATTGCACCCGTAAGGTACCGACCGCAGTGAGAATAATTGTAGCGCACGCTACGAGTGGTGAGTAGCGCGCGCTAACGGGTTGTAGTAGCGCACGCTATATGTGTGGAGTAGCGCGCGCTAGGGACGGATCGGGTTGAGTCCAGTGGCTACCGGATCGCACCGGATTAATTCATAGCGCACGCTATGAGTTATATTTAGCGTACGCAATCAATATTATAGCGCACGCTAATCGGTTGTTGTAGCGCACGCTATCGAGGTTAGATCGAGGGCGACGGTTTTCTCGACTCCGCATCGGGCGTCGAATATTTCGCTAGCGCACGCTAACAATGGATATTAGCGCACGCTAGTAATATGGCCGTAGCGCACGCTACAAATAGGTACGTAGCGCGCTACCGTGTTCGGACAAGGGTTACCGGACTACCCAAATTACACGTTAGCGCACGCTATGCACAAGGGCTAGCGCACGCTAACATGGACCGAGTATAAATTGGACAGTTTAGTCGAGTTCGTCATTTCCCATCTCATTTCATTCCTTCGGTAGTTTTGGGCGATTTCGAGCGTTTGGAGAGGATTCTTCGAGGTGTAATCATCAATCATCATATTCAAGCTCATCTTTCGGATTGATCATCATTACAACATCTTCATCACATCGAATCAAAGGTATTAAACTCTTGGATCTAGAATTTCGATTTTTGGGTTTTCCTTCCGATTTCTTCGTAAGCTTGGATTATCATTGGAATATGTTAGTTATGGATTATCTAACTTGGATAAATATATTCCTACGGATTTTAACGGTTATTTTCGGAATTATTCCAAGAAACCTTGGGGTTGACTTCGGTTAATTGGGGATTTTCCAATTGATGTTGTTGTAATCATGAGTTATGGATTCCTAATGGATTATTGATATCCTTGAAAGTGTTTTGATGGTTTGAAATACTCATCTTGGAGTTGGTTTCGATTCATTCGAACTCGGATATCGTTGTGTCGATGTTTGAGTCGTTTATGATCGTTTTTGATTTGCGTAATGATCGGATTATTGGTAATTGTGTTATTCAAGGTTGTTCGAGCGACCGATATTTCATTTAGACGTTGTTCGTGGACGGACATTCATCATCGGTATTGTGTAAGTTAATTCTTACTCGGTTAAAAGGATATTCATTCCTTTTGTCGTTGTTCATTCATAATCATAACTCATTCATCATTGTATTAATCGTATCAAAGCTCGTCATTGTCAATTAATCACCTCGACCATAAGGAACGACTTGCCCGATCATTTCATTGAGCTATCATTCATTTCACCATCATTCAATCTTGGTGAGTCATTATTCATTTTCATTGTCACTTTAGTCATATTGTGGCATTCGGGTCATCTTGGCGTGCCGTTGGTATGTGTAGGATTTTCATGTCGGGCACATTATAGTCGTGTGTTGGTTGGCGGCCTCACATTGGATCGTGCACACGAGTCGATTGCTCGTGAGACAGATTAGGTACAAGACCACGCGTGTTTGATCGTTGGTTGGTTGTGCACGGACACATTTCCATCCGGGCGTAGTGTGTCGCCATTGCTTTGAGCCGTTCTGATTAGTCGATTCATATTGCATGTTTGATTTCGTATGTTTTGACTGAATAATTCATAATTTCAGATATTTCATGATTGTGTTTTTTCAACCCTTGAGGATTGTTGTTCTGTAAATCGACCCGTTGGGGATGCTGCTTTTCGTCATGGCAAGGCTAAGGCACGGGAGAGCATGGTGACGGCGAGGAGTCCTGATACTAGTAGGGGCCCTACTGCTCATCATTTATTCACCATTTGTGTTTCCTTTATTTATTCCATTTGCAGACATTCCGTTTGAATGCTCATTTCATTCAGTGTTGTGTATTTTATCGTCACATAAAATACACATGTATTCTATTTTATCCTGGGTGTGTTGTATAAAACTCCTCGTCGGAGTAATTGATGTTGTAATGTGGTTCGGTACTACATTTACCTGTGTAATTCATTCATTTTCATTCGCCTGGTGGGTCCCAGTCGGGGGTCCACGGCACTGTAATATCCGCCTAGTTTGGGGTGTTACACACACAAAGTAAATTATACACACTCACACACAGAAAACTACACACCCGCATGCGGTCGGAAAACACACACACACCCTCAAACGGCTGGAAACAAAATCACACGACACTACAAAAAAAAACAGTTTTTACCGACGCCAAAATGGCGTTGGTAAAACAGAAAATGGCGTTGGTAAAAAAATTACCAACGCCATTACCGACGGCAAACCGCTGTTGGAAAAACGCTCGACGGTAATTTTTTACCGACGCCATTTTCCAACGCCGCCATTTACCGACGCCATTTTTGGCGTCGTTAAATTAAAAAAATTTAAAAAGTCGTCGACTCAAAGGGGCTCAAAGCGGGTTAGGTCCGGCTCAAAGTGAGGGTTCGGTCAGTCCAGTCGGGTCCGGGCGGGTCGGGTGTAGGTCCGGGCGGATCAAGTTCGGGCTCCATTCAATTTCAAATGGTTGAGAAGGATTTTGGTTTATAAACCACCAAAAACATTGATGTTTTTTCGATGTGGGATTGTGTTAAAATTACCGACGCCGAAAATGGCGTCGGTAATGGCGTAAACGGCGTCGGTAAATTTAAAAAAAAATTTACCAACGCCAAAATGGCGTCGGTAATGGCGTCAGAATGGCGCCAGAACGCGTCGTTAATTGTAAAAATAAGTCTGCGAACCGGTTGCCGCAATGGCGCGAGAATCGGGCGTCGGTAAATGGCGTCGGTAAATTATAAATTTAACAACGGCGGTACGGGCGTCGGTAAATGGCGTCGGTAAATTATAATTTTAACAACGGCGGTGCTGGCGTCGGTAAATGGCGTCGGTAAAAACTGTTTTTTTTGTAGTGCGAATTGGAAAAGGTAAATGCCCGGCAAACCGGCGGTGCGGAAAAATGAAGGTGAAGTCTCCGACAAGGAGCAGGGGAGATTCGGGTCGCGGGTGTTGAAGTCAGGCTGACGGAAGAGGGTTTCAAATATGGTTCGTGTTGAAGGGTTGGACTTGAACTGGATTTTCGGGTTTGAAAGGGTCGAGGGGTTTCTGGCCTGAGAAAACAGTTTCTGATGCCAAGTTTGCAGGTTTGGGCCGAACGAGGTTTCCAGTTCTGGCCATGAGGTTCAGTCGCGGTTTTGGTTCCGATGGTAAATCTTGGGATTTGTTGTGTAAGAATCATAGATTTTGAATGGGTTCAGATTAATGCTCAGATTGCAACTCCTGGTTTAATAAAATAAATGAAACGAAGACTAAATTGTGTAAAAGATTTGGGCGCTGGAGTATACATGTTCTTGAGCAAAGAAGGAGGTGAGAAATCTCGGGTGAGACGATCGACTGGAATGCCTTCACAGTGATGATAATTTGCAGAAGATGGAATTTTTGGTGGCTAGGAAGATCGGCTGGAGGAGTTATGTTTTTTTTGTTCTGTGTATTCTGTATTTTTGTACTGCATATGTAATGTATTTATACTCCTGGGTTAGGGTTAGGTAGCCCTAGGAGTATATATGGTAGTATGAATGTGTTGGGCTTGTATTTTGGGTCAAAAGTAGTCGGGCCAAATAACAATAACATCATAATTAAAGTCTATTGGGTCTTATATAAATATTAATGATATAATAATATTAATATTAAAACTACAAAGATTAATATTGCCTTTAATAATAAATAATGCTACTATTATTATTAATAATAATACTATCAATAATAATAAAAATATTAATATTAAACATCTCTTGAAATTTAATGATCCAACTTGGGCTTAGAATTTATTAGATGTCATGAATATATTTATGATCTCTTCATGAGTTTAAATTGATTGAAAATGCATTATTAATATTATTAATAGTAAATTATTACTTGAAAATAATTGACAAAAATGACTCGAGGTATGACTTGTGATACGTCGAGATAATGTTCATGATCCTCTGAATGAAATTAAATAACATGAAATGCATTATAATATTATTATAATTAATAATATTGCATTATAAAAATGGAGGGTATTACATCCTACCCCTCTTAGAAAAATTTTCGTCCTCGAAAATAAATGACATACCTCGATTGAAGAAATTCGGATAACGAGCTTGAAGTTCTTCTTCGCGCTCCCAAGTGGCTTCATATTTACTGTGGTTACGCCATTGGATTTTGACCAACACTTTCTCTTTATTTCTTAACTGCCGGACTGATCGGTCGAGAATCAGTTCTGGTTGTTCTTCATAAGTAAGATCTTTACTCATCTCCACGACGGTATAGTTGATGACGTGGCTGGATCGTGCACATACTTCCTCAACAATGATACGTGGAAAATGTTGTGCACAGCCGAAAGTTCTGGTGGTAAAGCCAAACGGTAAGCTAACCCTCCAATCCGCTCGAGAATTTCTAACGGTCCGATGGATCTCGGTCTCAAGTTGCTCCTTGGACCAAAACGAATGATTCCCTTGGTAGGAGGTACCTTCAGGAATACCTTGTCGCCAACACAGAATTTGAGGTCCTTCCTACGCTTATCGGCGTAAGACTTATGACAATCCTGTGCTATCTTGATCCTCTCACGAATCTTATCCACCATACCAACTGTTTGTTCAATCATTTCGGGACCCAAAATTCTCCTTTCACCTACCTCATCCTAATACAGTGGTGATCAACACTTCCTACCGTATAAGGCTTCATACGGTGCCATACCGTTCATTGACTGGTAACTGTTGTTGTAAGCAAATTCTACCAAAGGCAACAGTCGTTCCCAATTATTTCCCATGTCTAACACACATGCTCATAATATATCCTCAAGGATCTGGATGGTCCTCTCGGACTGACCATCAGTCTGAGGATGATAAGCCGTACTAAAATTCAACTGCGTTCCCAAGGCTTCTTGCAAACTCTCCCAAAAACACGATGTGAAACGAGTACCCCTGTGGGATACAATAGAGACTGGCACTCCATGCAACTTAATAATCTCCCTGATATAAAGTTGAGCATACTGATCCATTCGAAAGTTCATCTTAACTGTGATAAAATGAGCTGACTTCGTGAGTCGGTCGACAACAACCCAAATAGCATGGTTTCCTCTTTCCGTTCGAGGCAAACCTACCACAAAGTCCATCGTAATGTGTTCCCATTTCCATTCTGGAATATGAAGCAATTTAAGTAATCTAAAGGGGCGTTGGTGTTCCGCTTTCACTTGCTGACAAACTATACATCTCCTGACAAAGTCTGCCAAATCTCTTTTCAAACCTTCCCACCAAAATGTCCCCTTAAGATCTTGGTACATCTTTGTACTCCCAGGGTGTACTGTATATGGAGTACTATGTGCCTCCATCAATATAGCTTCTCTCAACTTGACAACATTAGGCACACAAATCCTCCCTTCATAGAACATTATGCCATCATCAGACACACTGAATCCCTTATCCTCACCTGAAAGAGTATGTTCTTTCATCTTGACCAAGAAGTCGTCCGGTCCTTGAACTTCTTTGAATTGTTCCCTCAAGGTTGGCTGTACCACCAAACTAGCGAATAATGGCTCAGCTGGACTTGATGGTGTAGCCACCTCAAGGTTCATCCTTGCATATTCCTTGACCAAGCTTTCCTCTTTGGTCAACAAACAAGCTAAGTCTCTCCTCTTTTCGCATTTCTCATTCCCTTAGAAAACTTCTCCCTTTCTAGTCAATTTTGTCTCGGTGCAGCTATCTTCGAAAATCCCACGATAAACCTCCGATAATAACCGGCTAATCCCAAGAAGCTGCGAACTTCATTCGCATTACTCGGTACTTTCCAATCATTGACTGCTTCTACCTTAATCGGGTCAACCTCAATTCCTTTAGAAGTGACCACATGTCCCAAAAATGCAACTCGGTTAAGCCAAAATTCACACTTGTTGAACTTTGCATATAACTTCTCCTTGCGCAGTATGCCCAATATTGTTCTACGATGCTGCTCATGTTCAACCTTGGTCTTTGAATATACAAGTATGTCATCTATGAACACAATGACAAACTTATCCAAATAAGGTTGAAATACACGGTTCATGAGCTCCATGAATACCGCTGGCGCATTAGTCAAACCAAATGGCATCACTATAAATTCATAGTGTCCATATCGAGTTCGAAATACGGTATTTGGGACATCATCACCCTTAATCCTCAGCTGGTGATATCCGGATCTCAAATCTATCTTCGAAAATACTCCCGATCCTCCAAGTTGATCGAATAGGTCCTCTATTCTAGGAAGTGGATATTTATTCTTTATCATGAGTCGATTAAGTTCACGATAGTCTATGCACATCCTCAAACTTCCGTCCTTTTTCTTCACAAAGAGCACTGGCGCACCCCATGGCGAAACACTAGGTTGGATAAATCCAGAGTCGAGCAGCTCCTGGAGTTGTACCTTCAACTCCTGCAATTCCTTAGGCGCTATCCTATAGGGAGCCTTTGATATTGGTGCCGCTCCTGGCACTAAATCAATCGAGAACTCAACTTGACGATTCGGCGGAACTCCGGGCAAGTCTTCGGGAAAGACATCTGGATACTCCTTGATGATAGGTACATCAGCTACCGTCTTCTCCGAAGTTATTTTCCCCCATCACATTCACCAAGAATCCTTGGCAATCACGCTTCTTCAACATCTTCATAGCTTTCATGGCTGAAATCACCTTCGGGGTACTAGAGTGTCTAACTCCCTCGAACACGGTCTTGACATCCATAGACGGGCATAATGTTACCCTATTTTCGGAGAATTCAACTACGGCTCTATGTTTGTCCAACCAATCCATACCCAAAATAACATCAAAATCGCTAAGTTCCACTATGTGCAAGTTGGCTAAGAAGCTAGGTTCGTTAATCTCTATCTTCACATTGTTAGTTATCGAGTCTACACGCACCACTCCCACCGTAGGCATACTAACTAACAAAGATCTAGGGGCTTTACTACTTCTACAACCAATCATAGTACAAAGCTTCCTAGAGATGAATGAATGAGATGCACCCGTATCAAACAACACCAAAGTAGGAATATTTGCAACTGATAACATACCTGACATGGTTTGGGGTTTAGTATCTTCTTCGGCCTCGGCCATGCTATACACTCGAGCTCTGCCTCATGAGCCTTGACCTTGCACATTATTGCTTGGGCCTTTTCCTATCTTCGGACACGCTGAGGCAATGTGTCCTTCCTCACGGCAAAAGTAGCACCGCCTTTGACCAAGCATACATGCACCTTTATGCCCTTTGCCACAAGTAGAACATGTAGGGTTATCGGACTGTGGTTTCACCCCCGAAGATCCAGTCTTAACATTCTTCTTGCTACCACCTCCTTGCTCGTGCCACTTGTGCTTGTTATTTGTTGCAACTGGTGGTGCCCTTGCCTTCTCCATGTCTAAACTAGCAGAAATGTCCTCGGCCCTTGAAACTGCTTCATTCTAGCTCAGACGACCATGACTAGCCAAATGATGACGAATCCGGTCATGTAGTCCATCCCAGAATTTCTGAGACTTCATGTCATCCTTCTCGACCATGTGAGGAGCGAAACGGCACATGTGGTTAAACTTGCGCTCATACTCGGTGACTGACATTCCACCTTGGGTCAGATCGAGGATCTCCTTCTGCATTTTTATCTGGATCTTCTTCGGGATCCTCCTCCGAGTCTTTCTCGTCCGTGGAGTCGGCATCCCAATTTGCAGTTGGAATCTCCTCTCGAGCATATAAATCTAATAGGCATCCAGCGACGAATTGGAAATCGTCCGCAGCCTCTCGCTCTTCAAGCGATCTCTTGATGGCCTTTTTCCAAAGACGGAAGATGCAGCAACTCCAGTATTCAGATAATTTTTCCATCAAGTGCTCTAGCTGGCAGGTGACAGAACTTTGTTTCCCAGATTTTAGCCACTTACTCAGTCTATTAATGACGTAGTGTGGCGCATTTTCTGCTAGACTAGGGTCGTCCCACCAGTCCTTACGCCCTGGGAGATGCGAGTCAAAAGTAGCTGGGACCTCTAAAGTAGCGTCATTCTAGGTTTGACTATTCTAACAGTTCGTACATACATAAATAATTATGTAAATAAAATGAAATGACATATGCATGAATAATGACTGAAATTCGGTACCTCAGACGGAGTGACGAAGTGGCGAAGTTGAGAGCATATGATACTTTTACATTTTAGCGAGTCTACAGAAAGGTAAAACCTGCTCTGATACCACTATGTAACGCCCCAACTTTCTAGTGTAAATATTGGGGAAAATAAATAAAAGGTAATTTTGAGAAAAATAATTTCCTTGAGAATATAAAAATTCTCGCCTACAAAATCGAGTCGCTACAATAACATAAAAATTAAATACCTTTAAATAAGGTAATATTTTATAATAGATACGAAGTAAAATTTGCGGCGGAAGAAAATAAATCATAATGTAAAAATATCTAATCAAAGTTTCCCCAAATAAGTTTCAAACATTTGACATAAAGAAAACAACATTTAATAAATTCTTTTTCATATGCCCCCTCGGCTCGCTCCTTCGTCCATCCGGCTCGGTTCAACCTGCGGGATCAATAAAGGTAGGGGTGAGCTTCCTTCAGCTCGTGGAAATCTCACTGATCACAGTAACATAATAGAAAACATAACATGAATAAACTATCACATTTTCCTCAACATGAATGCATACTCACAATATTGCGTACAACATGAATCGAGCACGCATAACACGAATATTGAGGTTGCGCAGGTGTCCCCGTAACAACATGAAACATACAGGCAATACCACAAATAACATGAATCGAGCACGTATGTGAATATTGGGTTGTGCAGGTGTCCCCACACAACATGAATCTTAAGATAACCTCTTACACGAATACAGGTGATCCTGATTTACAACGTGTATCATAATTTATAAACATGAATTGAATATCACATATACAGTCCAATTAAAGCAATTAAAGTGATAGTGAAAATTCCCACCTGAATAAATGATGATGATGATGTCTGACTTGAAATGAAGATGCTCGACTCACAGTCCTAAGTCCGTAAATCCTCGATAAAGTCTACATATAATAATAATAATAATAATAATAATAATAATAATAATAATAATAATCCTTACAATTTATAATAAATGGAAAGATACGAATATCACTATATAATAACTGAAAATAAATTATAATTGTGCATTAACATTAACTGAAGAGTTAACATTATTAATGACTGAAATTAAAATACTTATGCTTAAATTCAGATTAATTATTAATATTAATTGAAAGTCAATATTTTAATATTTTGGGTCAAAATAGGACTGGAAGTGAATTTTAAAAGTTGACTGGGGTCAAATCGTAAAAGTTGAGAAGCTAACTGGGTTAAAAACCGAAGTAAATAGAAGTCTGGGGTTGAATTGAAAGTTTTTGAAAATTGGGAGGACTAAATTGCAGAACCCTAAAAATTCGGGGGTATAAATACCCTAACCCTCTTCTCTCCGCCGTCACCATTTTTTTCTCACCTCTGTGCCTTATCTCTCTCTCTCAAAACTCCTTCTTCTCTCTGTTTCTTCTCGGCCATGAAAAAAAATCCCGAAACACACACACACACAGAGTAAATTATACACACTCACACACACAGAAAACTACACACCCGCATGCGGTCGGAACACACACACACACACACACAAACACACCCTCAAACAGCCGGAAAAAAAATCACACTAATTGGAAAAGGTAAATGCCCGACAAAGCGGCGGTGCGGACAAATGAAGGTGAATGCTCCGACAAGGAGCAGGGGAGATTTGGGTCGCGAGTGTTGAAGTCAGGATGACGGAAGAGGGTTTCAAATATGGTTCGTGTTGAAGGGTCAGACTTGAACTGGATTTTCGGGTTTGAAAGGGTCGAAGGGTTTCTGGCCTGAGAAAACAGTTTCTGATGTCAAGTTTGCAAGTTTGGGCCGAACGAGGTTTCCAGTTCCGGCCATGAGGTTCATTCGCTGTTTTGTGTCCAATGGTAAATCTTGGGATTTGTTGTGTAAAAATCATAGATTTTGAATGGGTTCAGATTAATGCTCAAATTGCAACTCCTGGTTTAATAAAAAAATGAAACGAAACATAAATTGTGTAAAAGATTTGGGCGCTGGAGTATACCTATTGTTGAGCAAAGAAGGAGGTGAGAAATCTCGGGTGAGATGATCGACTGGAATGCCTTCACAGTGATGATAATTTGTAGAAGATGGAATTTTTGGTGGCTAGGAAGATCTGCTGGAGGAGTTACGTTTTTTTTTTTGTTCTGTGTATTCTATATTTTTGTACTGCAGATGTAATGTATTTATACTCCTGGGTTAGGGTTAGGTTGCCCTAGGAGTATATATGGTAGTATAAATCTACTGGGCTTGTATTTTGGGTCAAAAGTAGTCGGGCCAAATAACAATAACATTATAATTAAAGTCTATTGGGTCTTATACAATTATTAATGATATAATGATATTAATATTAAAAATATAAATATTAATATTGCCTTTAATAATAAATAATGCTACTATTATTATTAATAATAATACTATCAATAATAATAAAAATATTAATATTAAACATCTCTTGAAATTTAATGATCCAACTTGGGCTTAGAATTTATTAGATGTCATGAATATATTTATGATCTCTTCATGAGTTTAAATGGATTGAAAATGCATTATTAATATTATTAATAGTAAATGACTACTTGAAAATAATAGACAAAAATGACTTGGGCTAAGACTTGTGATACGTCGAGATAATGTTCATGATCCTCTAAATGAAATTAAATAACATGAAATGCATTATAGTATTATTATAATTAATAATATTGCATTATAAAAATGGCGGGTATTACAATATTTACCTGCTCACTTATAGGAGAAAAAATTCTAACTTGGTATTCAGTAGAGACTGCTACTTGCCCACTAAGTTGCATTTCGAGGTTGACCCCACCAACCGGCAATTGGATCGAACTACTCTAATGACTAACTTAATATCACAAGCACATCTCCTACTGAAACCTCAAGTAAAAGGTCCACATATACCTATCACAATCTTTCGATTTAGTCATTGACAATTCCTGAGTGATATCCATATGACCGAATCGAGTTGAGTCGTGTTCGAGTATACTAATCCCATTTGCACACCTATAACGTGTGCTCCCACTAACCCTTAGTGAAGACAGGCACTCTACATGTCAAAGTACACGTTATACAAGTCTTGTCTAAACTTACTACCCAGTTAAGTTTTATCGACTTGCGAATCAGTTAAGCATTCGAGTCCTAAACACTTCTAGTGCCTATCTCCTTATCTCCATAATAAGTGGAATGTTTGCTCTCAAATGCAAGGAATATTATTTTATATACCAAATCACAATACGTGTGATATACAATAATATAGAAATAATAAATGCCTTATTTAATATAATATTCATAATAACAATACAATGCTCTCACTCTCTCATCCTCTGAGTGGCATCCGAGGGCATATTCCTAACAATCTCCCACTTGCACTCAATGCCACAAACTATGGTATCTAATACCCATACTCTCCAGATGTCTCTCTAAGACCTTCTAATATAGTGGCTTGGTAAGCGGATCAACAACGTTAGTTGCTGTATCTACTCTCTGCAGTATAACATTTCCTTCCTTAACCATTTCTCTAACAAAATAATATTTTCTCGCAATATATTTGGTGTTGTGGTGAGCCCTAGGCTCCTTAGCCTGTGCAACAGCTCCATCGTTGTCACAAAACAGCATCACGGGATTCTCTGCGTTGGGGAACCACTTGAAGTTCCTCAGTGAACTTCTTAACACAAAAAGCTTCTTAGCAGCCTCCGTGGGTGCCTGATATTCGGCTTGACATGTAGAGATTGCAGTCGAGCTTTGCTTGGCACTTGTCCAAGAGACTGCCCCACCATTCAGAGTAAAGATATACCCTGATGTGGACATCTGAGAATCCATGTCCCCCGAAAATTCTGAGTCTGTATAACCCATCACCTAAATTCTCCATGACCGTATGTAAAAACCAAGTCTTTAGTCCTCTTCAGGTACTTAAAAATGTTCTTCATAGCAGTCCAATGTTTCTACCCTGGATTTGACTGAAACCGACTTACTACGGTCACAGCATAGACATTGTCCAGTCTAATGCAAATCATAGCATACACGAGGCTACCAACTGCCAAAGCATAGGGTACCTTGCTCATCTCCTTTCTGTCTTACTCACTTTGAGGACACATCTCTAAGGAAAGTTTTGCACTATGTTGCATAGTTAGGAACCCCCTTTTAGAATCTTCCATCCTAAATTGCTTCAGGATTTTTTCTATACTTATTATTTTTATAATCATAAAATTATAAATAATTGTAGTCAAAGTGTTGTAAGTTTGACTAGAAAAAAGTCAAATGTGCCAATTTTAATGGGATGAAAGGAGTATTTTACAAATGATTTGGACTTTTAGTAAACATTATTTAACACTATTGTCGTCGCAAAGCATAAACCAAACCAAACCAAACATAACCAGTATATCCCACTCAGAGAAGGGTCTGGGGAGGGTAAGATGTACACAGACCATGCCCCTACTTTCACGGTAGGGAGGCTGTTTCCGTGAAGACCCCCAGCTCAGTGAACAGCAAAGTATTGAGTGATATATACAAAGAAGCATATGATTCTAAAAAGATCAAACTCATACCTTAGCCCATGGCTTAATTCACATGAGCCTCACCTAAAGGTACTTTGGATACTACACTCTCATTGAACGATGCTCTAACAGAACAGAGGTTAACTCTGTGCACAGCTCCCTGTCAAAAATAAACCACACGCAAAAGTCAATAGGGTAAAATATACGATAAAAATAAAAATAATGCAATGCACTAGGTCAAAGCTAACCGATACAACCTAACCCTGAGGTTCTCTACTACAGCACCGATCCCTACAAAAGAATCCACAACTCTGATCTGGTGCCTCCACGAGCACCTATAAACAATCATAGTCTCGGAGAGGTTTAAGGCCTTCAAATATAATCTCAGCTGCTCCTCCCACGTCCTCCTCGGTCTGCCTCTCCTCCTCCCTCCTGCAACCAATAAACTCTCGACCCTACTCACCGAAGCAGAGGTCTGCCTTCTGCGGACGTGGCCAAACCATCTCAATCTCCCTTCCCTAACTTCCGCTGAAATGGGCGCCACTTCTAGCGCGTTCCTGAAAACCCCATTCGATATTCTATCCAACATTGTGTGACCACACGACCAACGAAGCATTCTCATTTCAGCTGCTTCCAATTTGCTCTCAAGCGACTTCTTCATCGCCCAACATTCGGAGCCATACAACATTTCAGGTCTGATTGCCGCTCTATAGAATTTACCCTTCAACTTTAGAGGGGTTTTCTTGTCGCACAGGACCCCAGTCGCTGCTCTCCACCTTAGACACCCCGCCTTGATACGATGAGTGACATCATCTTCACTCTCACCTTCCTTCTGAATGATCGAACCCAAATACTTGAACTTATCCGTACGGGGAACGATATGGTCAGCAATCATTACCTCTACTTCTTCCTCATTAGCCTCATCACTAAAGTTACACCAGAGATACTCGGTCTTATACCGGCTCACACGCAAGCCCTTGGATTCCTACTTAGACCTCTATAGCTCTAACTTCGAGTTCACCTCCCTTCTCGACTCCGCCACTAGCACAATGTCATCGCAAAGCATGTTACTTGATATTTGTCTTGACCGTGAGTTTTGTGAAATGATTTCAATGATTTCTTGACCTATATGAATTGGTGGTCTATATTTGGGAATATATTTTCTATATCATATACTTGCACTAGCAATTTGAGCGTTAACCCTCAATTGAGGTGTGAAGGTCTTTTATGCATTTTCTTTGTTGAGTTGATTTTCTTTTTGCTATGTATTCTACACTTTCATGGGTACATTGTCGTATTTGAGGTGACTATGTACCGAGGCTACATATGTATTGTTTGTTGAAATTTTAATCATTGATTTTGTACAATTATGTAACACCCCAAAAACAGCAGCCATTCCAGTGTCGTGGACCTCACACTGGGACCGAAAGGCCTAACATTCTTTTCACTCTATCCCGGTAGAGGCGAATACCCAGAATATAGGTAGCTTCTCCCAAGTCTTTCATTCAGAACTCTTTAGAAAGCCAAGCTTTCACAGAATTGAGCATTCCGATGTCATTTCCTATAAGTAGAATATCATCCACATATAGTATTAAGAACACAATTTTGCTCTCATTAACCTTCTTGTAAATACAGGGCTCCTCTTCGTCTTGAACAAAATCAAACTCTTTGACTGTCTCGTTAAAACGAAGATTCCAACTTCGTGAATCTTGCTTCAGTCCATAAATGACACGTTGAAATTTGCATACTTTATGAATATTGGTTTCAATATGAATCCTTTAGGCTATTCCATATAAATCTCCTTCTCGAGGAATCCATTTAGGAATGTTTTTTTCACATTCATTTGCATATTTCATAATCTAAGTGGGCTGCTATGGCAAGCATCATGTGAATAGACTTAATCATAGCTACAGGCGGGAATACTTCGAAATAATTGATTCCTTCTCTTTGGGAATAACCCTTTGCCACAACCCTGGCCTTATAGGTATCAACCTTGCCATCTCCACCAGTCTTTCTTTTATAGATCCATTTGTTTACAATAGGCACCATACCTTTAAGACTATCTACTAAAGTCCAGACCTGATTAGCATGCATTGAGCCTATCTCAGCTTCCATAGCTTCTTGCCACTTGGCGGAGTCAACATCTACCATCGCTTGGTCGTATGTAGAATGACCATTCTCATGACTACTTTTTGTCATCTCATGGACACCCATTTCCTCTTGATGCAGATAACCACACCTCTCAGGTAATTGAGAAATTATACTATACTTGCGAGGTTGTGTTTGTATTTCAGAAGTTTCGGTTCTAATATCTTGCACAGGTGTCTCATTTGGTGTTTCTTTTATTTCTTCCAAAGAAATATTTCTACATGCGCCTCCTTCCTGAATAAACTCATCTTCGAGGAAGTGTGCTTGTAAAGCAATGATGATCCTATGATCTTCGTGCATATAGAATAAATATCCCATAAAATCTCTTGGATATCCTATGAAATGACCTTTCACAGACCTAGCTTCCAATTTCTCTACTTTAGTCTTCTTGACATAAGCAGGGCATTTCCAAATCTTAATGTGATTAAGACTTCGTTTCCTACGTCTCCACACCTCATGTGGAGTCTTAGGAATGTACTTAGAAGGACATCTGTTCAAGATATGTGCAGCAGTAACGAGCACGTGACCCCACAAATAAATTAGTAGATCAATATAGTTAAGCATGGAGCGACCCTGTCCAACAAGGTTCGGTTCCTTCTTTCTGATACACCATTTAATTGTGGAGCATCTGGAGGAGTGAATTGTGACACTACTCCTAGTTCCTTTAAAAACTCATCAAACTCAGTACTCATGTACTCACCATCTCAGTCTGACCGAAGAGTCTTAACACGGTTACGTGTTTGATTTTCAACTAGGGCTTTAAATTCTTTGAATTTATCAAACGCTTTAGACTTATATTTCATTAAGTACATGAACCCATACCTAGTATGGTCATCAGTGAACGTAATGAAATATTGAAAGCCATCTCATGCCACTTCAAAAGGGCCACAGACTTCGGTATGGATCAATCCAAGTTTTTCAGCGGCTCTTTCAAAAGTTCCTGCGAAGGGTAACTTAGTCATTTTGCCTTGAAGGTAAGATTCACAAGTTGGATAGGGATCCGATCCCAATGGACCCGTAACTCCATGTTTCTCTATTTTAAGAACCATGGTCTGACCAATATTGTAATATCCAGATTTATTATTGAGTATTTCATCTGTATTTGAGCCCTGTATTATTCGAAATTGTGATATCGATAATTGGAGTATGTTATTTTCTATATTTGTATCCTTATGCATGAGTATAACAACATCTAAATTTTCTCATACGAACATGTGATAACGTACGCTAAGAATGTAGCTTAACGTACATTATCGGCTAAAACTAGCATACGCTACCAATGAAGAATTGTGTGCGTTAGCCAGTCAATTATTGAACTAGGCGGCTAGCACATGCGCCAGCCGGACATGGGTCCGGATAAGATTCCCACGGGTGATCCTGGACAATTTTGAAGTCAACGCTAATTAGCGTGCGCTAAGGACAGTAAGATAGCGTGCGCTAATCATCTAACATGCAGAAATATTATATAAAGGACAGCACCCTCATTTCGTTTGGTTTACATTTCCTTCACTTGTTCTCCGTTCCTTGGAAGTCCAGAGAGCCTTCCCTACTTCTTAAACATATATAAACCCTCCTTCCATGATCATTGAAGATTGGAGATTACTTACACTTGATCATTGAAGAAGAAACTCACTTTGGAGTGACACACAAGCAACCGGGGTTGAAGTCTACCTATTGTTTTAGTGTTTTCTTCATCTTAAGGTATGTTAATACTATCTCCTACCTTGGATTCGTGTTATTAAGGGTATGAGGATTATGCTATCAAGATATTGAGTTCCATTGATGAATTATCCAAACAACATCATGTTTATAAGTGGGAATGTTTATACTTAAGATATCATCGTTGGAAACATCATGATTAACATCTTACCACATCGAAAGATGAGAGAAATATTCTGAGATTGATTATCCGTATTGATGACGTTACCATATTGGTCATAGACGTAAAGTTGTTATCACTTTTGTTAAACGGACTTAGGAAAGAATTGAAGAAGTTTTGCATCCTTTCTTATAAGTTGGAATTGTTAGTTCATCTTCATGGTTTAATCGGGATGTAATGATGATATCGGATTCTAGTGCATCGATCATAAGAACACTGAACTTCGCATAAGAATTGTAATCAAGATGGAATATGGTGTTGTGATAATTATGCGTATTCTTGTATCTCGAAGATGTTTGAATCCGTGAGATCATTTGTAATGAGATGAACGTGATATGCATGGAGATAACGTATATTAAACACTAAGGATTTCGTATGTTTCATCACCGTTAGAACAGTCGAATGCTCAGGGAAGAACTGTCATACATGTTTAGTGTGCGCTAAGCTTTTTAGTTAACATGCACTATCGGGCATAAGTTAACGTACGCTACGCTTGGAACGTAACGTGCATTATATCATCAGACGAGTTAATCGGCTGATCAGTGAGGTACTGACAGGGCATGGTTAGCCTACGCTAGAATTCATATAATTGCGTGCGCTAACAAGTATCCTTAACGTACGCTACATAGGATACGTAGCGTACGTTAAGCAAGGCACGCAGATTACGTTTTATGAACTTTCGACCGTAATTTGGATTGTTAGATGTACGTACGACGTGATATAAACTCTATATTATTTCTTTGTTTAAGGTTCGAGCTTGCTACGTGATTGATCGAAGGGGAGACCTTCGAGTGTTTTGTTTGTCATGGAAGTATTGTTGTACATGTAAGTCGTTGTATGTCCACCTCGTGTTGGTCCGACGGGATCATCGGGGGATCTATGCTAGCATGCGCTGGATTATCGGACGGGTTTTTCCACCTCGAGTTGGTTTGACGGAATCATCGGGGGGTCTAGGCAGTGAATGCTGGATCATTGGAATTACAATGTGTATGTTGTGATATCATGTTGTGATTATCATGTGTGTATGTTATTATTTGAGTTTCTCGCATGATAAGACCCTTTGGTTCTTTGTCATTTACGTTATTATTATTATTCTTCGTGAGATGTTGAATAATATGTTGTGGTACTTGTACTAGCATCGTTGTGCTAACCCCTTCGGGGGTGAACATTTGTTTATGTTTAGGATCTAGGAGAGCGGGGAAACAACCACTGGAGCTGCATGACGATGAGGGTGCAGAGTGATGTTCTGGCCGGGTTTATTGTCTGTTGTTGGTTATTTTAATAAGTACTCGAGTACGTCGTAATTTGTGATGTTTGGATTTCAGTGATGTATTAATATTCTTCATTTGGATATTTGTATTTTCGGTATTGAGCCAGAACTTTCGTATTTTATTTCAGTGATTTCATAATTTGGTATCTGTCATTGTCTTTTCATTTATTCAGCCTTGTAAATTCTTATGTAAAGGATTTACAGCGCTGTAATATTCCTGAATATATCGGGGGTGTTAAAAATATGACCAAGTCTAAGATGCCACTTAAGTGCTTGGTTTGTTTCATCCCTACCACGCTTCCTAGTTATAGAGTTCACAGTTGTTTTATTCTTTATATTCAAATGGTATAAACCATTTTATAATGTAGTAGTACCAACTAATTTATTTCTAAAATAAATTCGATAGGACCCATCTCCAAAAAAGAAGTGAAATCCTTTTCGGTTCATGACCGGAATTGATACAATATTTTTATGCCCATTGGGAAATACAAGTACATCTTCCAAAGTAAGAATAAAACCAGATTCTAAATCTAACAATAGTGATCCGATGTCAGTAGCCTCGAAACTATGCCTATAACACCCCAAAAGGCGGCTATTACAGTGCCGTGGATCCCACACTGGGACCCACCAGGCGATAACCAAAACAGATTAAATAAATATTATTTGTGATACCGAATCACAATAAATAGTCATTACTCCGATTAGGAGTTAATCAAAAAAAATACGGCCAACGGCCTTATAATACACAGGATCTGAAACAAGTATAAACCATATGGAGATGGAAAATACTTCAAATGTCAATACAACCAGATAGTAATTTAAATGAAGTAAAAAGTAAAATAACATAACACGGTTTAACATAACCGGACAACAAATGATGTGGGGGCCCCCGAACTAGTATCCTTCGAACCCTTCACCGTCTACATGCTCTTCCCGTGCCTTGCCTTTGCCTCGACCTAAAATACAATACAAGTATTTCGCCCAAAACACAGGGTCAGATATACATGATAATTAATTCATCCGACATTATATAATTCGCATATATATAGATCTCAAGGAAATCATTCCGACTATTATTCATACCCCTCGGGCGTATGAAACAATCAGTCACAAACGTCGAACACATCCAATACTATGGACGATTAACAATATGGCTCAAGATGGACATCACAGTACGCCCGATCCGGAAATGTGTCCGTGTACATGTCCGCCCCATATACGGAATCCAGAATATACGTGGAACAATGTACCTAATTAGCCTCACGAAACTACGTCTCGTGTGCACAGTCCAATGCGGAATAATATCCACGCATGACTATATATGTGCCTGGCTAAATATCCTATACGATAACCAATCGGAACGCAGATATGATTCCGGATATGTCACGATACAACATGACAACGAATTCAATAAATCACATATCCGATTAAGGATCAAGAAAAACTCACCGAAGTGAAAATAAGACCAACGAGATCAACGATTCAAAGTGACGTACTTGGGAATGCAACCCTATGAAGAAACGGAATAACGTCAAGGACAATGTCAAATCACGACAAACATTACATGAACAATTCATACATATGAAATATATATAATCATCACAAGAATCTAATCATCATTATAACCAAGCAAGATAACTTGCCTCAATACGGAGGCGAGAATAGTCCTCTTCTTATCGGAACGAATGAACGGTCCTCGACTAATATTGTGTACTCGAACAATCAACCTTGAATGAAGTATATTTTGCTCATTAATACGTTTATATGATCATCTACACCGAATTTTAACGAGATAACATCTTAATTCCCGATTGAGTAGTTTAACTTTTGAAGTGTTACTTCAAGAACCTTATTCATACCATTCAATTCTTACAATTGATTACAAGATGATACCAAAGGTTTGTTGGATTAAGAATCATTCCATAATGTGTTAAACAATAATCTCCTATCCCTTAATCTTATCAAGAACATCTCAAATGATTAAAAGTAAAATCTGCACTGCACACTATTACTTATGTTGAGTTAATTAGTTGTAAATCCATATCATGATTATGAAGACTATCTCAAGTTTAGCACCACCCTTATACTCTTCCAACTAACTTGGATATTCAAACATCATACCTCTGAATTCACTTAGCCCAGGTTCAAGAAGATCATTTCATTCTTCTAATGATCAACAAGGGTTCCTTAAAACATTTATGGTAATTATTCCAACAAGTCATTTACATTACAATGAAACAAGGATTATTATTATACCAATGGTGTTATTAGTCTAGCAAGGAGAGTGTGGTTAAACTAAACATGATCCTTACCATTTTAAAACACCAAGAACACACCATTACAAATCCCCTAATCATCATGTTCATCATTAAGTTTGTTGAAAGCTTAACTACAACATGTTTATTTTGATTAATTCATCACTAGGTGAAATATACTTAATCACTATCATTATAATTACGAGATTATAGGTTTAAATCGTAGAACATACCTTCAGAAATGAAGAACAATACACCAAACCACAAGAACACAATATAAGCTTCAAGAATGTCTCCAACTTCCAATCAACAAGCTCCAAAATCAAAATGTAAAGCTCCAACACAAGTTGGAAGGAGGTAAACTTGATCTAGGGATGATTATATGGGTGAAAATCGGAGTTTGGACATGCAAAATGAAAGACACAAGTTGTCTTTTTATAACAGCACAGTTCGTTACGTACGTTATAACAAGAGGATAACGTACGTTAACATCTTTACATACGCTACACAAAAAGTGTTACGTACGTAAGCTAAGTCCATAGGCTACTGGACTGAAATACGAACTTCATTACGTACGTTACCTCTAGAAGCATTACGTACGTAATGTAGGTCAACTAGGTTGCCTCCAAAACGATCAGATATTCGAATCCCATCCGGCCACACACGCCGAAAGTTGAGATCGGATACGATTGCATAGGTTACATACGTAACAGGTACCCCTTTACGTACATAAAGGCCTCAAAATAGCGTACTCTATGCCTAATGATTAACGTACGTTAGGATCATATTTTAATAGATCAATATGTACTTATCTATACAACGCTGAAAATTCAAACATAGTGCGAGTGATCATTCTTATTAAGTCTATTATGATATATTCTAACATCAATATTCATTTCACAAATGCAACAAGACTACAATAGTATTGAATTATCCGAATAGTACAACAGTATGTAAGAATTTCCGTCGGATATTACATACTCCCCCCCTTAAAAGGGGTTTCGTCCCTGAAACTAAGGGGTAAACAATTCGGGATACCTCTCTTGAATGCTGCTCTCTGCCTCCCATGTGGCCTCCTCGACCCCGTGTCGTGACCACTGAACCTTCAGTAGGGGAATCGTCTTATTCCGTAATTGTTTGATCCTTCTCTCAAGTATCCCTACGGGGCGTTCCTCATACGAATAATCCTCCGCTAAATCGATCTCATTGAACTGAAGTACTTGACTCGGATCAGCAACGTATTTCCTTAACTGGAAGACATAGAACACGTTATGGATCCAGCTCTGGGCTGGTGGTAAGGCCAGGCGATAAGCTAAATCGCCTACTCGTTCCAAAACCTCAAACGGCCCGATATACCTCGGACTCAGCTTGCCTCATTTCCCAAAACGAAAAACTCCTCGGGTAGGAGACACCTTCATTAACACATGGTCACCAACCTCGAACTCAAGCGGTCGTCGACGGTGGTCAGCATAAGACTTCTGTCGACTTTGAGCTGTTAACAACCGGCTCCTAATCAAGGTGATCTTCTCATGGGCTGCTAATAACATATCGGGTTCCGTACCCAGAGATTCTGACAGTTCATCCCAACAAAAAGAGGACCTACAGCGACGGCCATACAATGCCTCATACGGTGCCATCTGAATCGAAGCGTGCCAACTGTTATTATAAGTGAATTCCACCAAAGGCAGCTGGGCTTCCCAATCGTCCTTCCAATCAAGAGCACATGCTCTCAACATATCCTCTAGAGTCTGGATGGTTCTCTCAGACTGACCATCGGTCTGGGGATGAAAAGCCGTACTGAAATTCAACTGTGTGCCCATCGCACGATGAACTGCCTTCCAGAAGTGCGACACAAATCGCCCGTCACGGTCTGATACAATACTCTTGGGGGTACCATGCAATCTCACGATTTCCTTGATAAATAGCTGGGCCAATTTCTCGGGACCCCACGTGTCCTTAATGTCTAAGAAGCGGGCTGATTTAGTCAGACGGTCCACAATCACCCAAATCGTATTCATTCCTCTACGACTCATCGGCAAGCTAGTGATAAAATCCATAGATATGTTCTCCCATTTCCAATTGGGAATCGGAAGCGGTTTCAGCATTCCTGTGGGTCGCTGGTGTTCAATCTTAACCTGTTGACAGGTTAAACATCTCGAAACGAATTCGGCTACCTCACGTTTCATATTCCCCCACCAATAATTCTGCTTCAAGTCCTTATACATCTTGCTAGAGCCCGGGTGAATAGAGTACGGGTAGCATGGGCTTCTCTCATGATAGAGTTCCTCAATTCTTCGTCAGCGGGTACACAAATTCGATTTCTAAAGCGTATCAATCCATCCTCGTGGATCACGAATCCAGGGGCTTTCCCTTGGGTTACCTCATCCCGAACTCGAGATAAGAATGGGTCCATAATTTGCTTCGATTTGATCATATCATCAATAGACACAGAAATCTCAAGGGTGCAAAGTTGTCCCTGAACATGCTGTAACCAAACTTCAATTTCTGGCCTCATAAGGTCCAACTGCAACTCTCTCTGTGCTGTCAAACGGCTCAGCATCTGCTCCTGCACGGTCTTTCGGATCAAAGCATCGGCAACCACATTTGCTTTATCCGGATTGTAAAGGATCTCGAGATTATAGTCCTTGATTAATTCTAGCCATCTTCTCTGTCTCATGTTCAACTCCTTCTGAGTAAAAACGTACTTTAGGCTCTTGTGGTCTGTAAAGATCTGGCAGGTAACTCCATAAAGATAGTGACGCCAGATTTTCAAAGCAAACACCACGGCTGCTAACTCCAAGTCATGGGTCGGATAGTTAACTTCATAGGGTCGCAATTGTCTCGATGCATAGGCAATCACTTTCCCTTCCTGCATTAGTACACATCCCAGACCCTGTCTCGACGCGTCACTATACACCACAAATCCTTCCGTTCCTTTTGGTAAGACCAAAACAGGTGCCGAAATCAATCGACTCTTGAGCTCATCAAAACATTGCTGACATGCTTCTGACCATAAATACTTCTTGTCCTTTCGCAGTAAGTTAGTCATTGGTTGCGCAATTTTAGAAAATCCTTCTATGAACCGTCGGTAATAACCTGCTAGGCCGAGGAAACTACGAACTTCCTTCACGTTCTTTGGTGGTAGCCAATCTCGAATGGCTTCCGTCTTTTGTGGGTCCACTCTCACCCCTTCGGCTGATATCACATGCCCGAGAAAGACAACCTCAGGCATCCAGAATTCACACTTAGAAAATTTCCCATAAAGTTGTTCCCGCCTCAATATATCGAGAACCTGGTGGAGGTGACACTCGTGCTCTTCGTGGTCACGAGAGTAAATAAGAATGTCGTCAATAAAAATGACTACAAAGCGATCCAGATAGTTAATAAAAACTCGATTCATCAACTTCATGAATACCGCTGGTGCATTAGTCAGTCCAAATGACATCACCACAAACTCATAATGCCCATAGCGAGTACGGAATGCTGTCTTCGAAATGTCAGACTCTCGAATCCTCAACTGATGATAAATAGATATCAAGTCGATCTTAGAAAACACGGCAGCTCCCTGAAGTTGGTCCAATAAATCATCAATACGAGGCAAAGGATACTTGTTCTTGATGGTTACCCTATTCAGCTCACGGTAATCAATACATAAGCGCAGCGATCCATCTTTCTTCCGTACGAATAACACTGGTGTTCCCCAAGGGGACGCACTAGATCGAATATAGCCCTTGTCAGTCAACTCCTCAAGCTGGTTCTTCAATTCATGCATCTCAGTCGGAGCCATACGATACGGTGCTTTTGAAAGCGGGGATGTCCCTGGTTCTAACTCAATAATAAACTCCACGTTACGATGAGGAGGTAAGCCTGGCAACTCATCTGGAAATACATCTAGGTAGTCTCGGACTACCGGAATGTCGGCCAATTCAACTGGTCGATCTGCCGTTTTGGCCGTGTAGCACCAATAACCAATACACCCTTGATTAAGCAGTTTCACTGCTTTCATAGCGCTGATGACTCTCCCAGAACGACTGGGATTATCCCCTCGAAAGATACACTCGAAACCATCATCAGAAGTGAAGGTTACCATCCGCTTGCGGACACTGAGTATTGCATCATGACGATCCATCCAATCGATACCCAAGATTATATCATCCTTAGGTAAATCGACTACAATCAGATTTGACAACCACTCACGGTCGTTCAAACGAATCGGACAGTCCTGGACTTCACGATTTCCAATAATTCTTCTACCATCAGGTAGACCAATCACGTAAGGCTCACAATTGATAACATGTTTTAGAGGCAAACGACATAAACAAGAAGAAGATATAAAGGAGTGTGAAGCACCGGTATCAAAAAGAACACACACAGGCTGGGAGTGGATCTCGAGTATACCTGAAATCATGCTGGCCTCGGGATCGTCAGCTTTCTTCATCTCGTAAATCCTGGGTTTCGCAGTTCCGACACCAGATGTACCACTTTAATTCCCACGACCCATTCCCCTATTCGGCCCGGTGGTCTGGTAGGAAGCGGACGGAGGCGTCCGGTCCTGGACAGAGGATTGAACTGGAGCATGAGACGCTACTGGTCCATGTTCGGGCCCACTCCTACAAAAACGAGCAAGGTGACCATTCTTACCACAAGTATGGCATGTGATGGCAGGCTTTGGGCATTTGAAGTTGATATGCCCCTGGCCCACACAGTTATGACACACCACGGATGAGGGAACCATTCGAGAGTGCGATCCGGCGGGCTTTGGTGCCATGGGTGGTCGATCAGAAGGGTTTGGCAATGACTGGGGCTTCTTGAATGTCCCCCGATTACTCTCAGTCTGGTTCTGGTTCCTGGATCTTTTGTTGTTGGACTGTGGTTGTTTCTTGGAAATCTCCTTCACGGTGAGTTCGTACTCCAGAGCTTTCTCGATGAACTCTGGTAAGGTAGTACAGTGGTGATTTAACAGCTGCATTCTCATTCGGGGTTTAAGCCTCTTGAGAAAGTATTTGATCTTATCGGCCTCTGTTCGGATAATTGTCGTGGCGAAAGGAAGGAGTGCCTGGAATTTCTCAGCAACAGATAATACATCATCGTCTTCAGACGGGTCGGGGTTCAGTAGTTCCGATAGTTTGGCCTCCCGGAGTGGCCCTGGATAGTAACGGTCTAGCATGAGGTTTTTAAATTCCTCCCAAGTGTAAACACCATCAGCTGGCCTTACTGAAAGCCACCAGGTGTGAGCGCCTTTGCTAAGATAATACGCGGCTACCGAGACGCGGTTCTCTTCCGGGCAGTCCACCATCTGGAAAAGTTTCTCAAAATGCTCGATCCAATGCACAATGTCAGCAGGCTCAGATGAGCCTTCAAAGGTTGATGGTCGCTGGCGAGAGATGTCGCTGATAATCCGACTCACGGGTCCGCCAATCACAGGAGGAGGATGAGGCCCCTGTTGCTGGCCAATAGCGGCCCTCTGCATAGCTTCCATTAGTTGACCCATCTGGGTCATCTGCGTCACCATGCCCTGCATCACGACGTAAGGATCGACACGCGCATCCCCGCGCCCAGTGTGGTGCGATTGTTCCCTAGAAGGTGAACCAATGTCTGCGGAACTCTGATCCGCATTCGTGCGTCTGTTGGCTCGAGGTATCGGGATTCGGCCCCTTCCGCGACCTCATCCCCCTCTGCCACGACCTCTCAGGTTTCTTTCCATACTGAAAGAATCAATCATAATGATAACCATAAGTACAGTTCAAGATACTAAAAATCATGCTAATTTAATAGCAACAAGGAATCACATATTCAAGGAAACGGTTATCGATACCACGAATGTCGCACCGAATATTATGTCGGCGTCAAGTCGAACAATTTCAATCATATAATCAATTCAGCATTTACCTCGGATTATCAATCAGATAAATCCTGTCACAATTCTTCGAAATAACATGATCAACAAGGAGACTCATACTGATATCAATATCATGCCAGTAATTAAATCATGGATCGTAAAGTACATACCGTATTTGGCTCGTAGGGTCAGGCGCTTGCACAGGTCACACGTGACACGAAGTTCTCTTGATACTAGTTCATTTCACAATGACTTATAAAAAGGAAACAACTCTCTGATACCATCTTCTGTAACACCCCAAAAAGCGGCTATTACAGTGCCGTGGATCCCACACTGGGACCCACCAGGCGATAACCAAAACAGATTAAATAAATATTATTTGTGATACCGAATCACAATAAATAGTCATTACTCCGATTAGGAGTTAATCAAAAAAAATACGGCCAACGACCTTATAATACACAGGATCCGAAAACAAGTATAAACCATATGGAGATGGAAAATACTTCAAATGTCAATACAACCAGATAGTAATTTAAATGAAGTAAAAAGTAAAATAACATAACACGGTTTAACATAACCGGACAACAAATGATGTGGGCCCCCCGAACTAGTATCCTTCGAACCCTTCGTCGTCTACATGCTCTTCCCGTGCCTTACCTTTGCCTCGACCTAAAATACAATACAAGTATTTCGCCCAAAACACAGGGTCAGATATACATGATAATTAATACATCTGACATTATATAATTCACATATATATAGATCTCAAGGAAATCATTCCGACTATTATTCATACCCCTCGGGCGTATGAAACAATCAGTCACAAACCTTCGAACACATCCACTATGGACGATTAACAATATGGCTCAAGATGGACATCACAGTACGCCCGATCCGAAAATATGTCCGTGTACATGTCCGCCCCGTATACGGAATCCAGAATATACGTGGAACAATGTACCTAATTAGCCTCACGAAACTACGTCTCGTGTGCACAGTCCAATGCGGAATAATATCCACGTATGACTATATATGTGCCTGGCTAAAAATCCTACACAATGACCAATCGGAACGCAGATATGATTCTGGATATGTCACGATACAACATGACAACGAATTCAATAAATCACATATCCGATTAAGGATCAAGAAAAACTCACCGACGTGAAAATAAGACCAACGAGATCAACGATTCAAAGCGACGTACTTGGGAATGCAACCCCATGAAGAAACGGAATAACGTCAAGGACAATGTCAAATCACGACAAACATTACATGAACAATTCATACATATGAAATATATATAATCATCACAAGAATCTAATCATCATTATAACCAAGCAAGATAACTTGCCTCAATACGGAGGCTAGAATAGTCCTCTTCTTGTCGGAACGAACGAACGGTCCTCGACTAATATTGTGTACTCGAACAATCAACCTTGAATGAAGTATATTTTGCTCATTAATACGTTTATATGATCATCTACACCGAATTTTAACGAGATAACATCTTAATTCCCGATTGAGTAGTTCAACTTTTGAAGTGTTACTTCAAGAACCTTATTCATACCATTCAATTCTTACAATTGATTACAAGATGATACCAAAGGTTTGTTGAATTAAGAATCATTCCATAATGTGTTAAACAATAATCTCCTATCCCTTAATCTTATCAAGAACATCTCAAATGATTAAAAGTAAAATCTGCACTGCACACTATTACTTATGTTGAGTTAATTAGTTGTAAATCCATATCATGATTATGAAGACTATCTCAAGTTTAGCACCACCCTTATACTCTTCCAACTAACTTGGATATTCAAACATCATACCTCTGAATTCACTTAGCCTAGGTTCAAGAAGATCATTTCATTCTTCTAATGATCAACATGGGTTCCTTAAAACATTTATGGTAATTATTCCAACAAGTCATTTACATTACAATGAAACAAGGATTATTATTATACCAATGGTGTTATTAGTCTAGCAAGGAGAGTGTGGTTAAACTAAACATGATCCTTACCATTTTAAAACACCAAGAACACACCATTACAAATCCCCTAATCATCATGTTCATCATTAAGTTTGTTGAAAGCTTAACTACAACATGTTTATTTTGATTAATTCATCACTAGGTGAAATATACTTAATCACCATCATTATAATTACGAGATTATAGGGTTAAATCGTAGAACATACCTTCAGAAATGAAGAACAATACACCAAACCACAAGAACACAATATAAGCTTCAAGAATGTCTCCAACTTCCAATCAACAAGCTCCAAAATCAAAATGTAAAGCTCCAACACAAGTTGGAAGGAGGTAAACTTGATCTAGGGATGAAAGGGGATGATTATATGGGTGAAAATCGGAGTTTGGACGTGCAAACTGAAAGACACAAGTTGTCTTTTTATAATAGCACAGTTCATTACGTACGTTATAACAAGAGGATAACGTACGTTAACATCTTTACGTATGCTACACAAAAAGTGCTACGTACGTAAGCTAAGTCCAGAGGCTACTGGACTGAAATACGAACTTCATTACGTACGTTACCTCTAGAAGCATTACGTACGTAATGTAGGTCAACTAGGTTGCCTCCAAAACGATCAGATATTCGAATCCCATACGGCCCCACATGCCGAAAGTTGAGATCGGATATGATTGCACAGGTTACGTACATAACAGGTACCCCTTTATGTATGTAAAGGCCTCAAAATAGCGTACACTATGCCTAATGATTAACGTACGTTAGGCTCAGATTTTAATAGTATATGTACTTATCTATACAACGCTGAAAATTCAAACATAGTGCGAGTGATCATTCTTATTAAGTCTATTATGATATATTCTAACATCAATATTCATTTCACAATTGTAAAAAGACTACAACAGTATTGAATTATCCGAATAGTACAACAGTAAGTAAGAATTTCCGTCAGATATTACAATGCCCGCTGCCAACTATCACCATCACTTCTCCATCTCTAAGCTTTCTACTTTGTTCCAGATCCTGATTCATTGTACATATGTGAGAACTCGCACCACAATCAAGTATCCAAGAAGTAGAATATACAGTTACAGAATAATTTATTTCCCAAACCAGTAGTTCTGTACCTGAAGCTGCATTTCAGTCAAGTTTTAGACAGTACCTTCTCCAGTGTCCTAGCTCACCGCAGTTGAGGCATTTGTCCATTTTCTTGGCACCCTTACTCTTTTGAACCATTGGGGCCTCGCCCTTATGTTTTTGTACCCCTCCTTTGGGCTTGAACTGCTTCTTGTCCTTTTTCTTATTGTTATTTGACCTCCGTGGCCCAGAAGAAATGACAAGTGCAGCCTCCTTCGTCCTAGTCTTCATCTGAGACTGTGCCGTACTCAATTTATTCATTAGCCCAGCTAAGTTGCAAGCAATCTCGTTGCAGTTGAAGTTCATCACAAACTGAGAGAAGGAGTTAGGAAGTGACTATAGGATGAGGTCGGTCTGGAGAGAAGAATTCATCCTGTAATCAAGAGCCTCTAATCTCCCGATCATGGATATCATTTTGAGGACATGATACCCAACTTTGTCACCTTCCTTCATCTGAGCACCAAACAGCTGCTTCAATATCTCATACCAAGCTGTTCAACTGTGCTCCCCGTATAGTTCAGTAAGATATTCCAGAATCGCCCTTAAAGGGGGCATGTTTTCATGGGCCCTCTGAAGCTCATTGTTTATAGAGGTCATCATGAAAGCACAAACCCTGACATCATCCTTAACCCATTTCTCATGGACATCAACTTCTTCCTGATTAGCCCGAGTCCTTGCAGGAGCCGGTGGGATGTCCGCCTTCAAGACGTATCCCAACGTTTCCATATTGAGGACTATCCTCAGATTTTAGAGCCAGTCCACAAAGTTGGGTCCAATTGGAGTGTTCTTTTCAAGTAAAATTGCGAGTGGGTTCATTGCCATTTTGAGAGATATTGTTAACTGCAGAGAATAATTTAAGATTCGTTATGGATTGTTTAATTATGATCCGAGTAAAGAATTTAAGGAATTTCTTTATTCATAACTTGGCTACCACTATTATATCGGTATTTGCACACTCTCATGTGAAATCCGAAAGTCACAGTTGACTTCACAGTGGTGATCGAGTTCTTTACAAAGTTTAATAGAGGGCAACCCAAACGGCTTCTATTCTATTATTCTTTATAAAGTGGTGTCTAACACAAATCCATCTAATGGATGATTAGATCTTCTTTTACCCCTAGTTCACCTACCCTCAACCCATTCGGTTTCTATGGCTCGCTGAACTATCTAAGTTTAAACCATCAAATCCTATTAGTATGACATTTGAATCTTACCCGACAACCCATACGGTTTCTAGGGGTTTGATTTGCCACAACCAAAGGCATCTAATTCACTCTAGGAATTTATCAACCTTCCCCAAAAATATTACCCCGACATACTCGGAAGAATAATATTTTAGTTTAGATTTCAATTTTCCATGAGTTTGATGGAGGGTAGGAAACCTCGTAACCTTTATAACTTAGTGTTTGTTAAGTGGGAGAATTACGAGATTATATGTTACACTTTGCACATTAATCATATTATAATCGTGGTTTGTCGGTTTGTTTGTTCGTCATACAATATGAAAACATACACAACCTAAAACTAACAACATGCAGTTCATGGACCGTTCCTAAGTACTGAGTCTTCATCGACTAAAAAAAATACAAGTAATCTAATTACAAGTCTTGAATATGTCTTCATGGCGGTTCGTCCTCGGCTCTTCGTCATAGCTAATTTATTACATTAATAAATTTTGCATCCTATAAAAATTTACTAAAAAAACAAATCGGCTCAAAACGGCCATTACAATCCCATTGAATAAAGATTCAAAGTACTAAGTCCATGAACTACATCACCATTAAAAAATAATGCAACCATTACATTAAATAAATGGCAATCTTGATTAATCTAAATATTGATCTAATCAATAAAAATTAATCCAACTATTAGAATTAATCCAATTAATTCACATAACCGTTAATTTTAATTTGTTCCGGATAAAATAAATATTTCATTATATTAATTCCCTTAAAAATAAAATTACCATAATTATATTTTAGTCAAATTAAATCCAATTTAATTTGTGGGAAATTAATTTACCAAACGAAATATAAAAACAGAGTTGGAAAACACAAGGCCCGGGCCAAGCCCGCGGCCCAGTGGGGGGTTGCCATCCCAGCCCAGCAACCCAGAGTTGCCAGGTCCGGCCATTTTTTTGGCTCGTCTTTTCATCCCGAATCCAAAAATAATATTTTTCTAATTTTTGTATTACACAATTTAAATCAGTTTTTCAAAAAAAAAAAATAGATTTATATTGTAACATAAAATCATGAAAGAATAATTTTTAGATGAACAATGTAATATTAGCAATTAAAATAATTATGATTCTAAATCATAAAAGATAACTAAGTATTCCAAATGCAAATATCGAATATACGATCGCATAGACCTTGCTCCGATACTACTGATGGGTTCGGTTATTAAAATAGGAATACGCAACAGAAAATAAACCGGTCCAACCGGATAAAACCAAACCCCAAAACGGACCGATCAAGCATCGTATAAATGAATATAAAATAACGAAGATAAAATTAAAAGATCATACCCTCGTAGACCTTTGATAATATATTCTTGACGGAAAAATTCCCGAGCCAAGCTTTGGTCGTTTCCGGTCACCAACACGAACGCGAATCCGATTCGTTCTAGCTTGATGAATGATCTAAATACCGAAAATGCCATGTGTATCTATTGTTATCACGCGACGGATATTGATCGGAAAAATAATATATCAATTCGTTCTCAAAGAACACGGCTAGGAATTGATACATTATTTTTCTTCTCCTCTTCTTCCTTTTTCTTTCTCTCTAAGATGAACAAGAAAATGAAGAAATATATTTTCTCTCCTCCCACACAAACTCACGGCTGATTAGTGTGTGTGTGTGTGTGTGTGTGTGTGTGTTTTCCATGTCATGTTCAAAACAAAGACCAACACATTTATTATATATCAAAATTAGATGACATTATGAGACATGGAATCAAATCACAAGTCTTCATCATTTGCTATATATAAAATACACCTCACATGTTAGGAAGTAACATGGAAGGTGAGGAGAAGGTGGGGGGGACGGCCCACTTGGTATTAGGTGAGAAAACGAGCCGAGCCACTCGGTTTGTGTACCGGACGTTCGCGTATATAGTCCGTTAAGTACACTTCATTTTATCTCAAATGTATTTATACTTAATTAATAAATCCAATTAATTAATTTTATAAAATACAAAATTATAATAATATATTTCCAAGAAATAATTATTTATGAATTAAATTAAACACCCCGTGATTAATTTCAATTCACTAGACCGCATGATTTATCAAATAAATCAAACTAGATATCTAATATCCAATATTAATGAAGAGATAATAATGTTGGGATAACAATCCCTGTATCGAGATTGTCACGATAATCAATCCCTGTATCGAAAAGATCAAGACAGAATGTTTTGACAATATGCCAATCCAGCATACATCAAGCAGCTGTATCAAAAAGCTGATCAAAAGATATCAACCTGTATCGAAGACTTCTCGTAGCCCCAGCATAAAGAATCAATCATACAGCAAAGGAGTCTTATAAAGACTAAGTATGGAAGCTGTCTCGAATCGACAATACAGCTATCATTCCATACAGCATCCAAACAGGACAAGATGGAATCATTGTTATTCACTAAGTCAACATCCCGTTTGAGAAGATATATTTAAATACTAAAGGATAAAGTATTTAAATATCAAGCCGCCAGAGATCTTCAAATCTAGCGCAAAATCCGGATCGAGTTTTATTCAAACACATCATCCCGTTAGAACGGAATCTTGCTCAATAGATTTATATCAACGGATATATTTCAGAAAGCTATATATATCCCCAGCCTTTGAAGATCTAAAAACACGCAAACAAACGAGCAAACGATCGAATTTATACGCAAGTGAAACAAGTGCTTACACGAATATTTAGAGCAAACATATCTCCCAAGGCATTATGCTATTTTGAAAGAAGAGATATACAGTGCTCAAAACCGTGAACAACACATCATCAGCTAACAGCTCAGAAAGTCAAAGCTGTTGTTCAAATATTGTTCTAACCCTTGAACAAACCCATCAGCCCTGTGTGGACTGAGAATCCTTGCTCTTCCCGAACTGTGTGTGATGGACGTGCATTGAAGAAGACGAAGCTTTGGAACTGTGTGTGAAGAAGCCAGTCAAGTGAAAGCCCAAACCAATCTGTGTGAACGGTTGAAGGCTAAGATCATTATATCAATCTGTGTGAACGATATACTGATTAGGTTTGATTATAAATACATAGTTGTGTACGTAGTATTTATAATAAACATTTTCACTCCTGTGTGGAGGACCAGTGGACGTAGAGGGGTTTACCTCGAACCACTTTAATTACTTTGTCAATTACCTTTTGCATTTACTGTTTTAATATTTGTGATTATCTTTAAGTTTACACTTCATATCTAGTTGTTGTATTTACAGCAACTCACTTTAACAAGACTTCCGCTACACACTCAGATTTGAAAACCGTACAGCTTGTTGTTTAAAACACTTTCCAAACTGTATCCTGTATACTTAGTGGCCAACAAGTGGTATCGGAGAGGTTGATTCTAAAAAGAATTAGTCGTATTTTTTATTGAATCAGATCCTTAAATCACTTATTTTTATAAACAGTCGTTTTCGTCCTTATACTCTCATATGGATTCATCATTGATCAATAAAGCTACTATGTTTTCTATTAATGAATTTGATTATTGGAGAATTAGGATGGAGGCTCATCTTGCAGCAATGCACGAAGAGATGATTTTTGTCATGCAGGATGGCCCCATAAAGATTATGAAGGTAAATCCGGCACCAAGGATTAAAGGCCAGGCTCATGCAGAGATGCTTGAAAAAGAGCGCGAACAATGGACTTCTGACGAAAGAAAGCGCGCCAACCTCGACAATGTTGCAAAGAATGCGCTATTTGTCACCCTTGACAAAGGCACATTCTCTAAGGTAAAGAGCTGTAAATCAGCCAAGGATATCTGGGATAAACTCAAGTTAATTTGTGAGGGAACTGAGCTCTCAAAAGAAAACAAGATTTCAAAATGAACTCAGCAGTTCGAATCTTTTGAAATGAAACCAACCTAAACACTTGAGGAACTTGACCTCAGATTCACTGGGATTGTTGGTGAACATGAAGTATTAGCAAAATTTATACTCAAAGGGAGAAAAGAATAAAAATTTTCAAATCACTCCCTGCCCGATGGGACATTAAGACCACAGCTATGCGTGTGTCGTGCAATCTGAGTGAAATATCTACTTTTGATCTCTTTTCTGACCTTAAAGCATTTGAGTACGATATAGACAGGAGAGAGAAAGCTGAAGAATCTCCCTCTAGGACTACAGCCTTAGCCGCTGTATCCAAACGAAGACACAACATGCCGAGCTCATCAAAGCCCATTCATAAGAATGTTGACAGCGACGATGACATCCTGTTGCAAGACGAAATGGCGCTCCTCATGCATAAGTTCAAGAAGTTTATCAAGCAGTCGGGAAAAACTCGATACAGGCCCAAGCCTGTACACAAGGTAAGTACTGAAACTTCCTCTGGTGATGCTAACCTGTGTTATAATTGCAGGAAACCTGGACATTATGCAAATAAATGTCCTCATCCCAAAGTTCAAAGGTTGCCGAAAGCCGAGCAACAAGAAAAGGATGAAAGAAGATGTGCTTGGAAAAACAAGCTAAAAGCCCTGATTGGTGAATCAGAAGCTGCCCCCGCTCCATCTAAATACGAAAAATGTATTCAGGTAGTCACTGACACTGATTCATCTGATGATGATTTCGAAGATAAAGCCTATATATGCTATATGGCCAAGGACATTCCGGAAGATGAAGATAGCGATGATGAGGTAAGCTCAACTTCAGCTATTCCCTCCAATGCATATCATACTTCTGCAAACATGATGAATGAGTTTAAGACCATTCAAATGGCCCATTAGACATTGAAAAATGAAAACATACAGGTCCAACTTTCTAACTTAGAGCTGAAAGAAGAAAACGACTTGCTGAAAGTAAATTACGAAAATATGTCTATTGATTGTGAAAACAGCAAAGTCGAGTCTGAAAAACTCATGGAGAGCAATCATCAACTTGCTCATGAACTAAGTCAGACTAAATCTCATAGTGAAAGCAATAAAAATGATTTTGTTCTGCTTCAAGACAAAGTAAAAACTCTCGAAAAATGAGAAGGAGAACTTGAGACCATTCTGAAATCTTTCGAGAAATCATCCAAAAGAATGGAAGAAATTCTAAGCACTGGGAAACATGTTCATGATAAAAGTGGCTTAGGATACAACTCATTTTCCAATAAAGGGAAAACTAGTACTGTGTTCGTCAGGGGTGTGGAACCCATTCCTGTACCGGAAGAAGTTCTGAATCATGTGAAGGAAGTGTTGTACCGCGAACAGCAAAAGCTGCCATTCCGCCACCTCAGTCCTATTCCAGACAATGCAATCACCAATCATTCAGACCTGTAAGGCGTATCCAACAGAATGCTCCCCGAGCATATCAGCAGCGCCAACAGCCATTCAGAAGGAAGGCTGTATCCAAATACCAAAGGCCCGCACGGCAGTACTTTCAGTACAACACGCCTAGGTATTCGATACAGGAGCCTCGTCATTCATCGCGACAGAAGTTTCTGCACAGTATCAACAACAGCATTGGGAATCCAACTGGAGACCCATAAGGCAAGCTATTAGGCCGAAGAAAATGGCTCCACCTCCAAGACGGCATACGTACTAGACTAATAATAACCCTGAATTTTACATGCATAATAATTATAATGGTTATAGCAACTATGTATATGCCCCACGTAGAAATCGCAATTACGGACCTAAACCATCCTACAGTAAACCTATTGCTGTCAGGAAAATCTGGGTACCCAAAAGCACTAACATCCATGACCCAACAATCAAAGGGGACCTAAATCTACCTAATTTGTTTACTACAGGACATTCTGGAGAAGGACATCTGGTACTTCGATAGCGGATGTTCCGGGCACATGACAGGAGATAAAAGCAAGTCATCAAATTTCGTAGAAGGTCGCGGTCCAAAAGTGCGCTTCAGTGATAAATCTAAAGGAAGAACAAGAGGGAAGGGAGCCCTACTTGTCGGAAAATTCAAAGTCACCGATGTAGCTTATGTTCAAGGCTTACAGTACAATCTACTTAGTATTAGCCAATTCTATGACAAATAGTTCTCGGTGAAATTCTATATAGATCACTGTAGAGTCAAGAACATCCTGACCAAAGAAGTTGTGCTCACAGGAAGCAGATCAGGTAATATGTATATTTCAGACTGGATGCCTACGAGCTCCACAATTCCTTGTTTTGTTGCCAAAGGCACTGCAGATCTAAGATGGTTATGGCACAAAAGGATGTCACACATCAACTTCAAAACTATCAACAAACTCTCTAGACAGGGAATGGTTAGGGGATTGCCAAATGTTTCATTCCAGAAAGACAGCGTTTGTGGACCCTGTCAGAAAGGCAAGCAAATCAAGACCACCCTGAAAAGCATATCCTACCTTTCAACCCACAGAGTGTTGGAAATGCTACATATGGATCTCTATGGTCCCGTAGACCCAGTAAGTTTGGTAGGTAAGAAATACTGTCTCGTTATTGTTGATGATTATTCCAGGTATGCTTGGACAATTTTCCTAAGCAAGAAGAAGGAAACAACATCAAAGCTCCTCGAGCACCTGAGAAAGCTTCAAAATGAAAATGGGTCGAGTATCGTTTCCATTCGTTCCGACAGAGGTACAGAATTTACTAACCGATTTATAGAGCAATACTGTTCGGAAAATGGGATACAGCACGAATACTCAGCTGCCCGTACACTTCAACAAAATGGTTTTGACGAGCGAAAGAACAGGACGCTGAAGGAAGCAACAAGGACAATGATTGCCGCAATCAAGTTGCCACAACGTTTCTAGGGCGAAGCCACCAATACAGCGTGCTACACACAAAACCGTTGTATCGTCAACAAACATCACAACAAAATAGCATACGAGGTATGGAACAACAAAACTCCTTTAGTTTCGTACTTTTACATATTTGGATGCAGATGTTACGTTTGAACAACACTAAGGATAAACTTAGAACCTTCGATGAGAAATCGGATGAAGGGATATTTGTAGGATATTCCTATGTTAGCAAAGCTTACAGGATCTTCAATAAAAGGAAGCTAACAATTGAGGAATCAGTTCATGTAGTATTCGATGAACCTCACCATGATCCTACAGGAGTAGAAGACCTTTCTCAAAACATCCAACAACTTTCCATCATAGATCCACCAATTCCTATCGAACCTGTCATTGACCTAGAAATCAACCCCGCAGCTGTATGAACCGATGTAGATGAAGCCGATGCTGTATAAGCTGAAGCCGAAACTACAACAACTCAAGATACAGTACGGGACCCAGAATTAGAACCCGACAGAAGATGGTTGAGAGATCACCCGCAAGATATCATCATTGAAAACATTGATGCTGGTGTTTCTACCCGTAGGAGAATACAGAGTACACAAGGAAATGTACTATATGCGCAAGAAGAACCCGATATTGAGATATCATCATTTCCTGAATGGAAATCTCAATCCGAGCTTAGAAGACTTAATATGTGCACTATTGCTGTATTCTTAGCCCAATCGAACCTGTTTCTACCAAAGAAGCTCTCAACAATTCTCATTGGATCACATCTTTGGAAGAAGAGCTTAACGGTTTCGAAAGAAACAACATATGGTATCTTGTGCCCAGACCCACGCATCAATCGGTAATTAGAACCAAATGTGTATTTAGAAACAAGAAGGATAGAGATGGACTCGTTATCAGGAATAAATCCCGACTAGTCGCCCAAGGCTACATACAGGAAGAAGGCATAGACTATGATGAGACATTTGCCCCTGTAGCCAGACTAGAAGCCATTAGGATATTTTTAGCCTTTGCTGCCCATAAGAGCTTCATTGTATATCAAATGGACGTCAAAAGTGCATTCCTAAATGGAGACCTCGCTGAAGAAGTATATGTTGAACAACCACCAGGGTTTGTCAATCCAGAAGGCGAAGACCTAGTATACAGGCTAAGGAAAGCACTGTATGGACTTAAGCAAGCCCCTAGAGCATGGTATGAGACCCTGTCCCAGTATCTAACCAATAATGGATTCGAGAAAGGTGTCGTGGACAAGACCTTGTTCAAAATACAGGAAGGTGATGACCTTTTTATGGTTAAAATCTATGTAGATGATATAATATTTGGTTCAACTAACCTTGCTTTATGTCAAAGGTTCTCTCTCATGCAAAGTAAACTTGAAATAAGTATGATGGGAGAACTTAGTTATTTCCAAGGTTCGCAGGTAAAGCAGCTGCCTACAGGGATTTCCATCAATCAGGAAAAATACAGCAAGGAGCTTCTCAATAAATTTGGAATGAATACTTCCAAATCATCGTCAACCCCCATGAGCACTTCCGTGCAAATTAGTGCTGATAAAGCTGGAAAGCCGGTTGATCAATCACTCTACAAGAAGCTTATTGGATCACTCCTGTACCGAACGGCTAGCATGCCCGATATCCAGTTTGTTGTGGGAGTGTGTGCGCGATATCAAGTATCATATAAAGAATCACACTTCGCAACAGCTAAACGAACCCTGAAATACATCAAAGGAAAGTCGATGTAGGACTGTGGTATCCTAAAGAAGGCAGATTCGATTTAGTTGGCTACAGTGACTCGGATCTCGGAGGTTGCAAGTTAGATAGGAAGAGTACAAGTGGAACTTGTCACTTTCTTAGACCTAGACTTGTATCTTGGTTTAGCAAGAAACAATTGGCTAACTCACTTTTAACAGCTCAATCAGAATACTATGCTGCTGGTAGTTCCTGTATGCAAATCCTTTGGATGCAACAAGAGCTGTCAGATTATGGAATTAAAGCCAAAGAAACGCCGATTATGTGCGATAGCACGAGTGCAATTACTATCACTCATAACCCTATATTGCACTCTCGCACCAAGCATATCCACATGAAGCATCACTTCATTAGGAATCATGTTGAGAACAAGGATGTTCGGCTGGAAAAAGTTCATATAGATATCCAGTTAGCCGACATCTTCACCAAGCCTCTCCACATATCAAGATTATGCATGCTTCCACATGAATTGGGATTGCTATAGCCTAACTCCCTGTAAGTTTTTAATGCTTTTACTCAGCAAATTGAGGGGGGATGCTGTAAGACCCAAGAATACAGTATCCACCGTTAGTTATCTGTACACTCAGTTCATCATAACATCACTGTAGGAACCAAGCGATATGAATTATCCTACAGCTGAAGTGTGCAAGAATTAAGGGGGGATACCGTACGACCCAAGAATACAATATTAATCCGAAAGCTGCTGTATCGAATTGAAACCCGTATGTACCTTTTAAGGGGGAACGCTGTATTTTCGCGGATACAGAACATACTATGGGAAATCAATTACCATGTTATTTATTTTAAAATATTTTATGTTCACGTGCTCTGTTATCATTACAAGCCGTTTGCATTAAATGCTTTACACGACTTCTGGACATTGGTATCTTCAAGCCGCGATGTTTTCAAATTTTTTTATTAATTGTACACCGCCGTTTCAGGCAATAAGGGTAATTTGAAAAGTCAGAAGTGGGACCCGCTCCAATTTTAAATTAGTTGGATAAGTTTTACTGGTTACACTCAGTCCAATCGTGATCGTCCATTTTAAACAAACGGTTCCCATCCCTTAAATCTGACCGTTCAATATCTGAAAACCCTTCTTCGCCGCCCACTATAAAAGGACTGAAAATGCCATTTGAGACTCTTTACGCTTTCTGCATATTGTATGAGTTCTTGAGCATACAGCCTACAAGTTTTCTGTGGTTACTGCATTTTTGCTTGAAAACTTTTTTTTTCGAGTATCAACAATGGCATCTTCTCAGACCTCTTCCATCTCTCTCTCAAGAAAACATCCAACATCATCGACGGACGAATCTTTTCCAGATCTATCTTGCTTGAACGTGTTCATGCTGAAGTGGATGACGTCGAATCGATGGAATACGTCATCACTAGGATTCGTCAACAAGGCCTCTATCGCCTTGGTAGCCACTCTGCTGAACGATTTGATGTTCATCTGGTTGAGGAGTTCTACCTCAATGCTGCCGTTCGTTTCCTTTCACAGGCCCAGAGAGGACATGTCGCTAACATCACAGCCGTCGTTCGTAGAGTTGAGATCCGCATTGACCAAGAGCTACTCCAGAATATCTACAGGCTACCTGCTGATGGCCTGTCAATGGAAGATCTTGAGACCTTTGGGTCCCAAAAACTGTTAACCGCTTACTATGGCTTGTTCACCGTTTCATCCTCGGTTGAAACGGTTCACACCTCTTGCCATAAGAAAAACTTCTGTTTACCTTTTGTCTACTTACATGATTTCTATTGTCGTATTATTGAGAATAGAACAGGTGCTTTTGAGATGTGCACCAATCTTAGGTTTAGGATGATGGTTGCAATAATGACCTGTGAGAAGGTCAAATGGTGTCAAATCATCCTCAAATGGTTGCAGGAAGAAGTCTCTAAGCCTGCGTCGCAGAAGAAATCCTTTGGTTTGATGTTGAACTACATTCTGACCAAATGTAGTGTTCCTCAAGACGAGAAAGCCAAGAAGATCACTTCTTGCATTTATATGGGAAGCATCCGACCCACCGTCTTCAGCAAAGGACCCCTCATTGCAAACAGGCCCTATGTTCGCAAATTGCCGCTTTCTGGTGATCCAAGGGATGTATCTTCAAAGTCTTATAGCGAGGAGACTTTAAGGAAGAGAAAAAGATCTCACACCAAAACTCCAGTTGTTGTTGATAAACCAAAAAGGAAGCTAAGGAGGCTTTCAAAAGTTCAGGCCACAGAAAACTCCAAGGACGCTTCTTCCGTGGCTCAACCCACTGAACAACTCCCCTAGGGCCCAACCCCAATGGAAGAGATGCATGCTACTATCGATACAGTAGATCCCGAGCCTTTGGCGGCTATGACGGATGCTCAGACATTTGCCAACATACAAGACTCTGGCGAGTCGACTTCCACTTTGGAGCCAAAAGCTACTTCTCCTATACGAGATCCCACACCCGTTCAGGATCCATCTCCCATCAGGGTACCAACCCCTGTAAATCCCTCTCCGATATAGGATTCCACACCTGTAGAGGAACCTATGCCTACAGCAAACCCAGGCGATGTACACAGTCCCTCCCCGGACCCAATTATTAACAAAACCCTACTATCTGTGCAAATCGAACAGGTTTACGAACGGTTTGTCCAATGGAAGAGTTACAGACTTGCTCCGTACAAAACCCTGTATAACTGGAGTGAATGGAGAAACGAAGAAAGATTTGTTTTGGAAGTGACGGACGCTCAAGATATTGCTGTCCTGATCCAATAGGACAACCTATGCGTTAAAGAGCTTATTGAGAGCCATCTGTTTGAAAAAGCCGAGGCATGAAAGAAAGGTAACGCTAAGTCCGTGGAATCTCCCAAAAGTCAAAAATCAAATCCTGACTCAGACGATGATGACGATGCCCTATAGGCTGGTCTAATAAAGAGTCGCGAAGAATCTGAATTTCAGATGGGTGCAGGAACTTCAAGTCAACATCACTCACCTCCCCATCAACAAGACACTGTTCCCGACAACGAGGATCCAGCCCCTCATGTCGTGGAGGAACAATCTGTTTCGCAATAGGCACCCGAGACTGTAGATTCCCAAGTAGAAGAAGAATCTAGTGCCATCCCACACGAGGAATCAGTCCCTCTGCCGAAGCAGGCGGAAGCTGAGAGACAGCAGGAGGAATCAGTCCCTCCTTATCCATGTCTTCAGAACCCACTTCAACACAGGAGGATGCAGCACCCCCTATCGCCGAGCCTGAATCTGATACTCCCGCACCCTCAACCACCTTGGAATTCGACGACGGTATAATTCATGAGGATGTCCAACTAAATTCACATCCCAATGTGAATTTGAGATGGTTAAACAGAGTCGAGGATTTAGCCCAGCCAGACTCTCCTAGGACTGCCACAAGAAAAGAGCGATTACATGCTCTTGGCCTCCAAACTGTTTTCATCCAAGATGCCATCAATGCCCTGTACTCTGTGGAAAAAGCTCTTGATTGGCTACACACTTCTGCCGTTGAAGAAATGACAGGACTGAAGCACGAAGTCTCCCGGGTGGTAGAAGCCTTCACTGTCTTGCCACACGTCTTCAAGCAGGCACTGAGCCAATTGCAAGAAAAACAGGAGCAAATCCTGAGAGAAGAGCAATCAAAGCTATGCGTGTCTGAGGCCAAGACAGCATCTGCTCTGATCGAATCCGGTTCCCAACTTCGAGCCCATGACAAGAAAATTCAAGATATGTCGCAGGTGCTCTCCTCCCTTGTTGAGAAAATGACTAATATTGAGACGAAATAGGATGCTGCTTTGCAAATCATGGAACGCCTTGATGAAAAGGTGTCATAGCTTGGTGACGCCAAAAAGGGGGAAGAATCGAGGGAAGTTGATAGGAGAACGAGGCTGGAGCAAGAGAAAGAAATGTTAGCTCTTTTTGAAGACTCCATCACTGCTGATATAGCCCGTATCACATCTACAAATGTCAGGATACAGGGAGATCGACTAGAATTCCAGGATCCTAAGTATCCTTGGAAGAGCCTAGTCCGAAAGCCACAAGCTATGAACCTCCCAGCCGACCGACAGCCTACTACTGAAGAGATCAAGAACTGGAGGAGAAATGAACTCCTAAGACACTTTGTTGTTCTTATCAGGGAATTCTCATTATTTAACAGATGCAGGACGGTAAAAGAATCCGCAGAGGAGTTCAAGAAAAGGCTAGAAGAAGAAACGCTCCCGCTACAGCTACAAATGAAGTCAAAGCACAGAAATGGTGACTTGGTTACCCACCCAGAGGATTGGATCCTAGTCTTCGATAAATTATATGAAGGTCGAGCCTTATATATGAATCGAGACAGAGACGCACATCAAAACTGGTGGAAGGGTACCATGAATGACCCTAAAAGGCCATGGAGGCATTCAGACTACATGAGTTAAAATTTCCTTGTATTATTTTTTTTGTAATCTTATTTTCAGAACAGCAAAATTTTGTACTCTTCGTTTTAATATCAATAAAATCTTTGCCTGTCTTGAAAGATTACAACTCGTAATCTACTGTGTTATTGTATGTTACAAACACTTAAAATTTATCCTTGCTGTATTCAAATATGAAACTTATCTTAATACATAAGCTGTAAAGAACTTGTCTGCGAAAAGTTCACAGTTTAAGTTGTATGTATCTTGTATACAATGTAAGATTGTGCCTGCGTGCCAATCATAAGTTTAATCATGTATCACTCTTTTGATAAAAGCTGAACTTGACTACGAGCAGTTCTTAGTATTAGGCTAAATGCTGAAGACCAGAACATTCGAACAGAAGACCAAAAAGTCTGCCCTCCTTCAAGACGCTAAATGTCAAAGTTTTGGCATCATCAAGAATGTTTGGATAACATCATAAGGTTTTAAAAAGAAGACTTGGAAGTACTTGGCAAATTATCAAAAAGGGGGAAATTGTTGGGATAACAATCCCTGTATCGAGATTGTCAGGACAATCAATCCCTGTATCAAAAAGATCAAGACAGAATGTTTTGACAATATGTCAATCCAGCATACAGCAAGCAGCTGTATCGAAAAGCTGATCAAAATATATCAACCTGTATCGAAGACTTCTCGTAGCCCCGGCATACAGAATCAATCATATAGCAAATGACTTTTATAAAGACTAAGTATGGAAGCTGTCTCGAATCGACAATACAGCTATCATTCCATAGAGCATCCAAATAGGACAAGATGGAATCATTGTTATTCACTATGTCAACGTCCCGTTTGAGAAGATATATTTAGATACTAAAGGATAAAGTATTTAAGTATCAAGCCGTCAGAGATCTTCAAATCTAGCGCAAAATCTGGATAGTGTTTTATTCAAACACATCATTCTGTTGGAACGGAATCTTGCTCAACGGATTTATATCAACGGATATATTTCAGAAAGCTATATATATCCCCAGCCTTTGAAGATCTAAAAACACGCAAACAAACGAGCAAACGATCGAATTTATATGCAAGTGAAACAAGTACTTACATGAATATTCAGAGCAAACATATCTCCCAAGGCATTCTGCTATTCTAAAAGAAAAGATATACAATGCTCAAAACTGTGAACAACACATCATCAGCAAAAAGCTCAGAAAGTCAAAGTTGTTGTTCAAATATTGTTCTAACCCTTGAAGAAACCCACCAGCCCTGTGTGGACTGAGAATCCTTTCTCTTCCCGAACTGTGTGTGATGGATTTGCATTGAAGAAGGCGAAGCTTTGGAACTGTGTGTGAAAAAGCCAGTCAAGTGAAAGCCCAAACCAATCTGTGTGAACGGTTGAAGGCTAAGATCATTATATCAATCTGTGTGAATGATATACTGATTAGGTTTGATTATAGATATGTAGTTGTGTACGTAGTATTTATAATAAACATTTTCACTCCTGTGTAGAGGACTAGTGGACGTAGAGGGGTTTACCTCGAACGACTTTAATTACTGTGTCAATTACCTTCTGCATTAACTGTTTTAATATTTGTGATTATCTTTAAGTATACACTTCATATCTAGTTGCTGTATTTACAGCAACCCACTTTAACAAGACTTCCGCTATGCACTCAGATTTGAAAACTGTACAGCTTGTTGTTTAAAACACTTTCCAAGCTGTATCCTGTATACTTAGTGGCCAACAAATAAATACATATTTATCCATCAAATATCTTTTTGCGTGACTCCATAGGTCCGTCTTAGTTGGAAATGGGAGAAATCAAGGAGTACGGGTAACACTTAGCCAGTCTGGTGCTCCGTACCTGTAATACCCAAGATTCTCGGTTCCGATTATCTTTGAATTTTTGTCGGTTCTGCCGGTCATTTTGTTCTGTTGACGATTACTTGAGATTTTCCCATATGTTGGGTACGACTTGATGTACTGTGTTTTGGTGTTCGTCGGGTACGACTTATCGCTGCATAAGTCGAGCTAATCGTATGTCCTGTTTTATTATTATTCGTCTTCTTCTGGATCATTGTTATGGTTCTATCGTAATTTTCGGATTATGTCGGAATCGTTTTGCAACTGGAGGTTTGCTGGCCAGACCTATGCAACACGGCGGTCGAAACGGCGCTGCCGAGTGCCGTGTCCTGCGCCGTTGCCGAGCGTCGGGTCTTGCGTCGGGTGATGCTCCGTGTCGGACACGACCGAGACACATGCGCAAGTGTCTTGCGCCGGGTGTTGTGCCGTGTCGGTCAGGTCGCGCACTGACCCGCAACACGGCAGTAAAACACGGTGCTGGTTGGGCCGTTTATTGCGCCATGTTCCGCACGAGTATATATATATGGCAGAGCAGGCGGGTTTACACCCATTTTTCCATTCCTTCTCTTCCCTTTCCGCGGCTGGGGATTGGAGGACGCGAGGGAATGTTGTTCCACTATAAATCCACGAAATTCCTGAGTCCATATCATCGATTAATCCTTCCATAACTTGCGTCGATCGATCGAATCAAGGTAAGTTTTCTTAAAATATAGTTTTGGGGGTTTCGTTCGATTTTGTCCGTTTAATCTGAATTAGCTTGGAATAGTGATGGATTGATGATTTTTAAGCTGTATTATATCGAATTCCTTGTTGTTCCATGGTTGGATTGCCGAGTATTAGTCGTTTTATCGAGTTTCTAATCGATGCCTTGAAGGTGTTCGATAAAATGTCTCAATGGGGATTCGGGCATTCTACGATTATTCTTCCTCATACGATCGTTAATTTACTGATGGTATGATGCTAGGGTTAGGTTCCTTGCGAAGAACTTGAGTCGAAACTCTTTCATTCGTCGTTTTCTTCAAGCTTCCCGATCGATCGTGTTATTATTGTTTCCGCCCGGTGAATTGTAGGTTCGAGGTTTCCCGATTTAGCCGTGTTCGTCGGAGTGTCCGGTATCTATTATCGAGGCAAGTATCTTGCCCATAGATTACCTGTTTTGTGGATTTAATGGTTGGAAATCGACGATATGTGCTAAATGAATGTTTATATCCATTTTTCAAAAGAATCGGTATATTTAAAAATATGGTTTTCTCAAATATGACTCGTGTGTTCCGTGAATTAATGTACTCAATTGAATATGTGTGCTAGTGTTGAGTATAGGATCACCTTACTTTCTCGTGATGCCATTATGTGTGATTACGTCGTCAGTATGTTTTGAGGTCTAATCCTTTGGTTAAGATGTGTGCGTGGAGACATGTGGTTATCGATGATTATGTGAGTTTATGTGATATTGGTTGTGCCGTTTGGTGCTGTTGAGATAGTGTGCTTCTTTGTTGATTGTATTAGTTCTGGGTCGTGAGTATGTGTTGGATAATTTGGCCATCCTAGCAAAATACCTCGACTATATATATATATTGTGATTGATCCTTGAGGATTGTTGTTTTGGTAATGTGAACTGATGAGAGTTGTAAGGTTGTTCTCGGGGTACTCTCACGTGGGGATTGAACCGATGGGGTCACATAGGGACTGGGTGGCTTAGCGGCTGGACCAGGTCATGAGAGTTACTTCGAGTGGGATATTCTCACCCGGGGATTATTCGACGGGGCACATGGGGACTTGGTGGCTTGACAGCTGGACCGGGCCACGAGAATTACCAGAGTGTTTTTACTGATGATTGGTTGTGATATGTCTAGAGTATCACAATGCTTTATGCTCGGGGTCGAGTGACATTATATATTGAGTCTTGGTATTTGGCTATAATGGCATAAGAATAATGTATTATTTGTAATGTGTCCTTGTAAGTGAATTGGTGTGGATGATCAGGTCGTGGACCCTGTGTTTTATGACCGGAATGGTTGGGTCTTGGACACAGTGTTTTGTTAACGGATTTGCATTTTAGAAAATGAAATTTGGGGTTGTGACCCTAAGTGGCTTTCGAGCAATTAAAAACTTTTCAATTTCAAATGTTCTCAAAACTCCCGAGATTTGGAAGTATTTTCAAAGTGCTTACTTGTTTCATTTCTACTTTCAAGACTTGAACTATTTAAACTAAATGGAATATCTCGGGAAGTCTTTTGTTGTATTCTCGGAATGCGTGGTGTATGGATCGTATTTGTACTTTATACTTGTACTAGAAAAACAGTGGAGTTTTGCTAACCCCTGAAGTATTCGGGGGGCGGATGTCTGTTCTGTATCCAGGTACATGCAGGTTATGGGAGCATATCACAGGATCGGTGTGAAGGATGATGGAAGACGAATGATACTAATCACATAAAGGCTAGTTTTGGGTGCAGTGAGTCAGAGTTCATTGTATGGTCTTTTACGCTGTCGTACTTTTTGTTTATGAGTGTATTTTACCCTTGTATGGGTATGAGTCGATATAGAAATGTGTATTTTTAACTTGTATGTTAGTGATGAAAGACCAAATCGGCCTATTGGTTCGTTATTTTGTTACGTCGGTATGTAATGTAATGTGTTGTTTCGATGTCTAGCCTGGTGGATCCTCACGGAGAGGGTCTGTGGCGTGTAATAGTCCCATTTTGATTCTGGGGGTGTTACATTTATGGTATCAGAGTTTAGGTTGCGGAAACCTAGGCTTACGGGTCCAGTCGTGTATTGTTGAGTCTTGTCTTGTCGGATAGTGTCTGACTAAGTCGTGTCACGATGCGTCGTCTGGGATATCGGTCGTGATTAGTATCATAGTGCAACCATCATCTTCGTGCGACCTGTGGATGTAAGTCTCCCTACTACATGTTGTGCCTCGAGCTGCACGAGCTAGCTGTGTGATTCAGTATTTCAGGGTACAGTTTAAATGTGATTTATGATTATGTGGCATATACTTGTTGATTCCCGTCTTGTGCTAGAATGAAGAATGATATTGCTGAATGTATCTTGGTATAAAGTATTTTTCTTGCAAGAGTAACAACCTTGGAATTTTAAGTTTTCGAATGCTTTCGGGGAGTCACGTAAATTTTTTAAAAAAAAAATGTCCTCCAATGGAGGAAAAAGTTTGATTTTCGTATGTTTACCTTAAGGCTGAAAGTTCTGGAAACTAGAACTATTGATAATTCTTTTTTATTGTGTACTGTAAGTTTTCAAAAAAAACGATTTTTAAACTCAAACGAGGTCTACAAAATATACTCAAGACGTGACTCTCGTTTGTAACTTTTCGGTCATGAATGTTGGTTAGAAGATGTGTATTGATGATGTTATCGCCGTTTGGGCAATTGTGCCCAGTTTTATGATTAAGATGGTAGTGTGAACGCCAAGTCATTCAGTATGCGCACGTTGAGATAACCCTCCAAGCTGAGAGGAGAAATTTCGGTTTTGAATGATGATTGTCTTTTGATGGCTGCTTGTGATATATAGTAGTTATGTGAATTGATGGCATGCAGACTCGTATGTTGTTGCTTATTTGTAACATTCGATTTTAGTATTGCCTTGTATATGTTTGCAATCGTGTTGTTGATTTGAGCAGTTAGCACAGGCTTAGTACGAGGCTGACGCGCGCTAACATGGCATGTTTAGCGCACGCTAATCTTTGTTGTAACACGCGCTAAACAGCTTGGGCAGAGGCTATGGAACCGCATTTTTAGCCATCAGGTCTATGTTTTGCAGTCAATCACCTGTGACTGTATTCTATGTGTGTTGTGATGACAACTGTTTTGTATGAACGTGTTTTATGACTTTTCGTTGCGCTAAGTGATAATTGATTTTGTTCAGTGAATTGATAAATTATGTCTGTTGTGTGTGTGTTCGAAAACGATTTCCTGAAAATTTCATAAAGTTTCGACGGTTCAATTAATCGGCGGCTCCGTGTGTACTTTGAAAATGATTTGGAATTGGCGAGCCGGCCCCGGATTCTCAGATAAAACCTAGACGGTATTGAAAGAGTTATTTTAAAGTACATGTAGACATTTTGTAAAATGTTACCGTCATTGATTTTCATGTAGTGTTGGAAGGATTTTCGAAAATGATTTTAGCATATTGTTGTATTTTTCAAATAATTCGAGTACATGATTTTCAAAAATCTTTCACATCATAAAAATATTTTCTTTCAAAAACCCATACGATTTTTATTTTCAAAAATATATAGTGAAAGATGAACAATCTCACTCGATGTAAACCTCAAACTCGGATTTGGGATAGTTTTCTGTATTGATTAAAGTATGTACGAATGGTTTCATGACCTTATGTGGTTACCTTGTTTGTTATTAACGGAGATGCTGGTGTGTAGTGGCGTGGTGATTTTGACAATGCCAGTTGCACAGAAAATATTGTTTTGCAAATGATTTCAAAATGAGACGGTCAAAGTTTGTTGTTTACAAGTTTTGATGAAACAACCCTAGGTACCAAAAATACTTTTAAAGTTTTATTATGAATAGCATACAAATCCAAGGATTTTCAAATGATATCATTTAAAAGGATACCTCGTGGATTTTCTCATCAAGTTTTCGTTAGTTACCGTATGTGATATGTCGTGATGAGTTGGTACTTTAGCATATTATATTTGCGAAGTTGTGCCATCGTATCGAGTGAGAATCCGCTTAGTATGCCGAGGGATAGAGGACGCGGTCGTGACCGCAGTACACTTGGTCATGGCGATCAGATGCGGGAACAAGAGGATATGGCCGGGAAGGTTGCTATCCCAGCACTTCGTTCTCATTGTTTAGGTTTCGGGGACAAAACTTCTTTTAAAGGTGATATGATGTAATACCCATATTTTTTCGCTTCTGCTTCGTTCAACCGTATCGACTCGATTGTGTTAGTTGATGCTTCTGACCTTGTGTTGTTTCTCACCTTTGTCATTCGAGCGAGTCTGTTATTGTCCCAAATTGATATGTATATCGTTGTGAGATTTCCAAGTTCGGATCGATTTCCTGTGAACCGTGTGCGAAATTAACACCTCGTGGTTCCTACAAGTTTATTGATGTCTTGATTTGAGATGTGAACTTCAAAGTTGATCGTTGTTGTTCGATCATTGCTATTCGTTCGTTGTTGTCCAATCATTATTGTTTGATATTGTAATCGTGGTTATTGAACATCTGGGCCACTTCGTAATTTCTATAAGTGTTGGGAAATTATCTTTGTATTTGATCTTCCAAACATTTGAGGTTATTGGAATTACATTCTTGTTCAACGTTGGACTTGTGTTTTGGTTGTTGTACTGCTCGGATTTATCAACCGTAGTGGTCCATGTTCGTTGCTGTTCGTAAATATTCTTGCGCATTGAATCGGACTGCAGTAGCTTTGTACTACATGAAGCACTTGTGCGCTGTAAATATCAGATAATGTGTGTTATCTAGAGTCTCATTGCTCTTGTTTTAATTTTCGGGATGAAACTTATTTTTAGCATGGTAGAATGTAATACCCGAGATTCTCGGTTCCGATTATCTTTGATTTTTTGTCGGTTGTGCCGGTCATTTTGTTCTGTTGACGATTACTTGAGATTTCCCCCTATGTTGGGTATGTCTTGATGTACTGTGTTGTGGTGTTCGTTGGATACGACTTATCGTTGCGTAAGTCGAGCTAATCGTATGTCCTGTTTTATTATTATTCGTCTTCTTCCAGATCGTTGTTATGGTTCTATCGTAATTTTCGGATTGTGTCGGAATCGTTTTGCAACCGGAGGTTTGCTGGCCGGACCTGTGAAACATGGCGGTAGAAACGGCGTTGCCGAGCGTCGTGTCCTGCGCCGTTTGCCGAACGGTGTTGCCGAGCACCGGGTCTTGCACCGGGTGCTGCGCCGTGTCGGTCAGGTCGCGCACTGACCCGCAACACGGCAGTAAAACACTGCACTGGTTGGGCCGTTTGTTGCTCCGTGTTCCGCACGAGTATATATATGCAGAGAAGATAGGTTTACACCCATTTTTCCATTCCTTATCTTCCCTTTCTGTGGCTGGGGATTGGAGGATGCGAGGGCATCTTGTTCCAATGTTAATCCACGAAATTCCTGAGTCCATATCATCGATTAATCCTTCCCTAACTTGCGCCGATCGATCGAATTAGGGTAACTTAGTGGCTTGAGAGCTGGATGATTGGTTGTGATATGCCCGGAGTATTGCAATGCTTTGTGCTCGGGGTCGAGAGACATTATATATCAAGTCTTGATGTTTGGTTAGAATGGCATAAGAATAATGGATTATGTGTAATGTGTCCTTGTAAGTGAATTGGAGTGGATGATCGGGTCGTGGACCCTGTGTTTTGTGACCGGAATGGTTGGGTCTGTAACACCCCCAAACCACTCGGGAATATTACAGCGCCGCAGACCCTCTCCGTGAGGATCTACCAGGCTAAATACAAAACAATGCATCACTTCACATGCCGACATGGCTACATAAAGGACCATTAGACCGATATGGTCTTATATCACAACACACAGAACAACATACAAGATCCTTGCCCAGAACACATACCCACGCAGGGGCTAGAATACAATATCACTTCCATAATTCGATAAAATAACACATCGGAGGAATAATCAACACGACTCTACCAAATACTCTATAATTGGTCTTCACGTGATTAGTATCTTCGTTTCCCATCATCCTTCGTATCGATCCTGTGATTCGCTCCCGCCTACTGCAAGTACCGGACGCACACAGACATCCACCCCCCGAATACTCGGGGGTTAGCAAAACTCCACTGTTTTGCTAGTGCAAGTATAAAACCAAAAGTACAAGCCATACACAACGTGCTTCAAGAATATAAAATATTGAATATATTTCCCGAGATAAATCACTTAATCAAAGCAGTTTGATTTATAAAAGGTAGAAAAAGAACCATGTGTCTCATACAAAATATTTTACGGTCTCGGGAGTTTGAAAACATTTGGAAATAAGGAATTCTCAAGTCTTTCGAAAACACTTGGGGACACGGCCCAAAATCATCTTTCCAAAATACGATTCTGATAATAAAACGCGGTTCCACAACCCAATTCACAACACACGGGGTCCAAGACCCGAATCATAAGCCACAGGTCCACGACCCGAATAACATAACACATGTTCCTAAGGATTATTCGCGTCCCGTGCTAACAAGCCACGAACCTCAGATGCTCCCGTAGAACATACCCGAGTGAATAATCCAATAGGAAACCATACCAAAAATCACATGTCCTCGTGGCAACAACCACAGAACCATTCCAAATCACAACCATAAGTTATCCCGGCATCGGGCTAACAAGTCACGAACCTCGGAGTCCCCGCAAGACATACCCGATGATAACCCCACAAGTTATCTCGGCATCGGGCTAGCAAGACCCGAACCTCGGAGTCCCCGCAAGACATACCCGAATTGGATAACCCTACGGTCACGCCCGACCCATACTAGCAAGTATGGATCCCGGAGATTCAACAATCCTACCCGGAGGCACATCACTTTCAGCAATCACATCACAATGAGCAGAACATCAATCCAAGCAACACTTAAACATCACAACCTCATTTCAAAGGAGTAACAACTAATATCCCACGTAATACATTCTTAACGAACAAGTACACATAACATTACGTAATCCCCGGCAAAGGATTACGGTCTAATAAACTCATTCAAAGTGATCATATCATCTTTACAACATACAAATCCAACACACATATTCCGAGAACACATATATTCACGAAGTACATAAATTATCGTTGAAAGGCAACATTTATCGAGAATATACCGATCCCTTTTTACGTTCATTAAACATTGGGTTTCGTATATAATCATTTATCAATAATTACGCCTACGAAACATGAAATGTATGGAGAAGATACTTGCCTCAGAATTACGAGCGAAACGATTTAACGGCACGACGATCGGGCAACCTTCGAACCTCCAAAAACGATCGGGACTTCGACACCACGAATACTACGAAAATAGCATCACCACGAATCAATAACACTAATCGAAATCCAAAACGATCCTAAAAGGACAAGGATCTAAGTATTCTCAAAGAAATCAAGAATCGTTGATCCGGCGATAAAAATCGATGAACGGTTAACAAAATCAAGATTACGGTGAAGACAACCAAAATACACAACCGATCGGATGAGATCGGTTAAGAATCACAAATCCAAGGAAAAACCCCAAATTTAATAAAATAGGGTTCTATCAAGAGATTACCTTGATTTGGACCAAGAAGACGATTAGATGTTGTTAATCATCTACAAATCCGCTCAAAGATGAAGCTAGAAGAAAAGATCGGTCCTACTCGCCTCTGGATCTCACTCCGTCGTAAGGGATGAGGAAAAGTGGAAAATGACGACTTAATCTGCTGTCGGTATTTATATGGATGATTATTAGCGTGCGCTAATCACCCTTCATTAGCGTGCGCTAACGGGGTCAACGCTCCAGAGAAACCGCGTATAACATAGCTAGCGTGCGCTAGCCAACAGCCGTAGCGCGCGCTAACGGGTCACAAAACCAGTCCAGTAGCCCCTGGACAGAACTGCACCTACCGGGTAGCGTGCGCTAGAAAGAAGAGGGAGCGTGCGCTAAGCGGTCGATAGCGTGCGCTACCTATCGGCCTTAGCGTGCGCTAACAAAGCTCCAGTCCCAGTCCAGTAGCTATTGGACTACCTCTGGACTGCCAGTTAGCGTGCGCTACACATTCAGTAGCGTGCGCTAAACACCACGCAGTAGCGTGCGCTATGCTTCAAGCATTAGCGTGCGCTACACCACAAAATCTCAAAAACTCACAAAGTGATCCGAAATGCCTCCAAAAACATGTCCCAACAAGTCACAACCAAACATGGCACGAAATTCCTACGATGAGGACCATGACAATCCGATAAAACCCAGAAAACCCAACGAATCCGGAATAAAGATCTCGGGTATTACATTCTACCCCTCTTAAAAGAAGTTTCGTCCTCGAAACTTGAAACATAGAACGAACGACGCAAAACAACTCAGATAACACACGATATCCGTTGCCGAAATAACAAAACACAACGAACGAAAATCGATACGGTCGAATAATTCAACCGTACATCAACCAAAACACGAGCTATACGCTGGACCAATACGAAATTCCACAGCCCAAGGGTTGGAAGATCGAACACAAAACAAATTTCCTGAACTTAAGGAAATTACGAAGGAGTCCTAATGCTCAACAATTACGAAACGAGATCAACAAAAACTGAACCATCAAACGATTGAGTTACAACGATCGAGACAACAACAGTCGATCAATCATGTTCGAATCACGACGAACAATAATACTCAAACAACAACCCCAAAGTTCACATCTCGACTAGAGATAATATACGATCCGGTGAAGACAACAAGATGTGCATTCACATAAGATCCACAGGAAAAGGAATAGCAATTTGGAGAGTCATAACGACAAACGGGTCATTCTGAAACAATACCACAACTCGTTCGATCAATGAAAGCACAGGACAGGACAAGATCAGAAAATATCAACGAATATAAACGATTCGACAGAGTCGAGAGTACAGAGTTCAAAATCCGATCCACTTCAAATAAAAGAAGTCAATCTCTGAATTTCGAAACAACAAAGCAATGGAAATAATTCAACATGCAACTGATAGACCACGCCCCTCCGGGACTACTCGGAGTCGATCCTGATATCAAAGTTCAAGTCCCTGCCTCGGAATGCTCGGTAACCATCTCGCAAAATTTAACCCGGTGTCCCTCGAGTCCGCACCTGTAACACGTTACTGGTGGGGTAGGACAATGTGCACGAACATGTCCCGCCACATTACAGTTAAAACATCTCCTGGCTTTACCAGGAGTCAGAACAGACGACTTAGAACTCTCAGTTCCACGCATCGAGCGATGGAGCTTCACAGTGGAAAGGCTACGACATTGAAAACTAGAAACACCAACTCCTGTACCGTCCACACGGTCATCGTACTTCTTCTGCTTCTTCGACTCGGACACACGCTCCGATGATAACGAAGCTACTTCATGGGCTAATGCTCGATCTTGATAGTCCCTCAACGAAGTGCAATTGAATCCCGACATATATACGCGAATATCCGGCTTCATCCATCTGTCAAAGTGAAGGATCCTCTCTTCCTCGGTTCTCACCCGGTCTCGCACATAACTGAGTTGTTTGCTATAATCAATGATAGCTTGCGACACCGATATATCTTGCGGTTCTGCCAAGTATAATTCGCGAATCCTCTGCTCTCTAATCGGTTTCGGACAGAACTCAGCTTCCATAAGTGCTTGGAACTCCGCCCATGTGACATCACGATCACGAGGTTTAACAGCTTCCCACCAATTAGCGGCATCTTTGTCGAGAAGGTACTGAGCGATAGGTACCTTCCGCTCTTCAGGACATCCGACAGCCTCGAAAATCTTTCCCAACTGGAAAATCCAACCATCCCAGCCCAACGCATCCGAAGCACCGGCGAATCGAGTGGGATTCATACGAATTACCTCGCGAAGCCATTGATTCACACCGACGTTCTCACTCGCGTCAATGCTACGTTGAACCACATGGGTCAACTGAGTCATCTGAGTCGCTACTTGTTGCAATATAGTAGCAACACCCAAACTAAAATCATTCCCAGCGGCATTCTCTCGTTTCCGCGTCTGATCCCCGTGGCCATCAGCGCCACGGTTACGACCACGACCTCTGCCCCTCGGCATACTAACAAACAACAACCTAGGGTAACGAAAGATCATAACTCATAGCAAGATATTCACATCTCTGTCTCTAATCCAACATCATTAAATCATATACATATTACCATTTAATTCCAGCTAGAGCACAATATACAAACTATTATACCAACAATCTTCATTTATAATGTCGTTGTTATGGAATTTATAAATGCAATGAAATTGAAATCATCCATTATATCAAAATCACTTTCTGTACGGTTTCCGCGCCGGAACTCACCAAGTTGAAAACCATTTTCGAAAACGTTCCAAAATGCCAGAAAGGCCGATGACGGTAATACTTTCCAAATACTCCCCAAAAGTCATTTTCCAAATACCAAATACCGTCACCAAATACCGTTTGAAATTACAAGGCGTAGACGCGAAAACTCAATAGTTTCAAAATATATGTTAAATCACCCAACAAAAGAGTTAGGAAAAAGGGTCAACGAAATAATTCAAATTTACAAACCCAAAAGGTCATTTTGAAACACACACTATTTGGTAAAAGTACCCAAAAAGTCACTTTGGACTTTACACGCGTGAGATAAGAACACAGTTCAAGTTACACATAACCACACACAACAATTGTTATTCATGAACATATACCAAATAATGCCGAAAGTCGAAGGTTACAAATAAACAACAACATACGAATCCAAACGCCAACAATTTACATTCTCACTACATATCGTTTAACCGGAAAAGTTGAAGGCGAAAGTCACGTCTCAAGTAAACTATTGGTAGACCTCGTTTAAGCATTTAAAATATTTTGAAAATTTTCAATGCAAGATGAAAATATAATATGTGTAGTTTGAATTCTCAAAATCTTTGGTCTCGAGGTCATCATACGAAAATCAAATCATTTTTCCTTCTCATAGGATATTTTTAAATAGAATTTACGTGACTTCCCCAAAACATTTGAAATTGAAATACCACATTGATAAACTTTTATTGAGTAACCAATCCAAAACATCACTCCTGTAAAAACGATTTTACACAAAGATGTAAATATATATATACATACATACCGGTACTACTCTTTATTCCAACACAATACGAGAATCAAACAAGTATGGAGTAAGTATTCATGAGGCACAATTAAACTCCACATAATAACATAGAATCACGTAAACTCGTATAATACGAGACACAACAAGGTAGGGAGACTTACATCCACAGATCGCACGAAGATGATGGTTGCACCTCGATACTAATCACGACCGACAACTCAGACGACGCGTCGCGACACCACTCAGTCAGACCAAATCTGACAAGACAAGACCCGACAACACTCAACTCAACCCGACAGCCTAGGTTTCCTCAACCTAATCTCTGATACCATATTCTGTAACACCCCCAAACCACTCGGGAATATTACAGCGCCGCAGACCCTCTCCGCGAGGATCTACCAGGCTAAATACAAAACAATGCATCACTTCACATGCCGACATGGCTACATAAAGGACCATTAGACCGATATGGTCTTATATCACAACACACAGAACAATACATACAAGATCCTTGCCCATAACACATACCCACGCAGGGGCTAGAATACAATATCACTTCCATAATTCGATAAAATAACACATCGGAGGAATAATCAACACGACTCTACCAAATACTCTATAATTGGTCCTCACGTGATTAGTATCTTCGTTTCCCATCATCCTTCGTATCGATCCTGTGATTCGCTACCCAGCTACCTTCAAGTACCTGGACGCAATACAGACATCCACCCCCCGAATACTCGGGGGTTAGCAAAACTCCACTGTTTTGCTAGTGCAAGTATAAAACCAAAAGTACAAGCCATACACAACGTGCTTCAAGAATATAAAATCTTGAATATATTTCCCGAGATAAATCACTTAATCAAAACAGTTTGATTTATAAAAGGTAGGAAAAGAACCATGTGTCTCATACAAAATATTTTACGGTCTCGGGAGTTTGAAAACATTTGGAAATAAGGAATTCTCAAGTCTTTCGAAAACACTTGGGGACACGGCCCAAAATCATCTTTCCAAAATATGATTCCGATAATAAAACGCGGTTCCACAACCCAATTCACAACACACGGGGTCCAAGACCCGAATCATAAGCCACAGGTCCACGACCCGAATAACATAACACATGTTCCTAAGGATTATTCGCGTACCGTGCTAACAAGCCACGAACCTCAGATGCTCCCGTAGAACATACCCGAGTGAATAATCCAATAGGAAACCATACCAAAAATCACATGTCCTCGTGGCAACAACCACAGAACCATTCCAAATCACAACCATAAGTTATCCCGGCATCGGGCTAACAAGCCACGAACCTCGGAGTCCCCGCAAGACATACCCTATGATAACCCCACAAGTTATCTCGGCATCGGGCTAGCAATCCCCGAACCTCGGAGTCCCCGCAAGACATACCCGAATTGGATAACCCTACGGTCACGCCCGACCCATACTAGCAAGTATGGATCCCGGAGATTCAACAATCCTACCCGGAGGCACATCACTTTCAGCAATCACATCACAATGAGCAGAACATCAAGACAAGCAACACTTAAACATCACAACCTCCTTTCAAAGGAGTAACAACTAATATCCCATGTAATACATTCTTAACGAACAAGTACACATAACATTACGTAATCCCCGGCAAAGGATTACGGTCTAATAAACTCATTCAAAGTGATCATATCATCTTTACAACATACAAATCCAACACACATATTCCGAGAACACATATATTCACGAAGTACATAAATTATCGTTGAAAGGCAACATTTATCGATAATATACCGATCCCTTTTTACGTTCATTAAACATTGGGTTTCGTATATAATCATTTATCAATAATTACGCCTACGAAACATGAAATGTATGGACAAGATACTTGCCTCAGAATTACGAGCGACGAAACGACGAACGGGCACGATCGGGCAACCTTCGAACCTCCAAAAATGATCAAGACTTCGACAGCCCACGAATACTACGAAAATAGCATCACCACGAATCAATAACACTAATCGAAATCCAAAACGATCCTAAAAAGGACAAGGATCTAAGTATTCTCAAAGAAATCAAGAATCGTTGATCCGGGCGATAAAAATCGATGAACGGTTAACAAAATCTGAAGATTACGGTGAAGACAACCAAAAATACACAACCGATCGGATGAGATCGGTTAAGAATCACAAATCCAAGGAAAAACCCCAAATTTAAGAAAATAGGGTTCTAACAAGAGATTACCTTGATTTGGACCAAGAAGATGATTAGATGTTGTTAAACATCTACAAATCCGCTCAAAGATGAAGCTAGAAGAAAAAGATCGGTCCTACTCGCCTCTGGATCTCACTCCCGTCGGAAGGGATGAGGAAAAGTGGAAAATGACGACTTAATGCTGCTGTCCAGTATTTATACTGGACAGTTATTAGCGTGCGCTAATCACCCTTCATTAGCGTGCGCTAACGGGGTCAACGCTCCAGAGAAACCGCGTATAACATAGCTAGCGTGCGCTAGGCAACAGCCGTAGCGCGCGCTAACGGGTCACAAAACCATTCCAGTAGCCCCTGGATAGAACTGCACCTATCGGGTAGCGTGCGCTAGAAAGAAGAGGGAGCGTGCGCTAAGCGGTCGATAGCGTGCGCTACCTATCGGCCTTAGCGTGCGCTAACAAAGCTCCAGTCCCAGTCCAGTAGCTACTGGACTGCCTCTGGACTGCCAGTTAGCGTGCGCTACACATTCAGTAGCGTGCCCTAAACACCACGCAGTAGCGTGCGCTATGCTTCAAGCATTAGCGTGCGCTACACCACAAAATCTCAAAAACTCACAAAGTGATCCGAAATGCCTCCAAAAACATGTCCCAACAAGTCACAACCAAACATGGCACGAAATTCCTACGATGAGGACCATGACAATCCGATAAAACCCAGAAAACCCAACGAATCCGGAATAAAGATCTCGGGTATTACAGGGTCGTGGACCCAGTGTTTTGTTAATAGATTTGCATTTTAGAAAATGAACTTTGGGGCTGTGACCCTAAGTGGCTTTCGAGCAATTAAGAACTTTTCAGTTTCAAATGTTTTCAAAGCTCCTGAGATTTGGAAGTGTTATCAAAGTACTTACTTGTTTCGTTTCTACTTTCAAGACTTGAAATATTTTAACTAAATAAAATATCTCGAGAAGTCTTTTGTTGTATTCTCGGAATGCGTGGTGGATGGCTCGTATTTGCACTTTATACTTGTACTAGCAAAACAGTGGAGTTTTGCTAACCCCCAAAGTATTCGGGGGTGGATGTCTGTTCTGTATCTAGGTACATGCAGGTTATGGGAGCAAATCATAGGATCGGTGCGAAGGATGATGGAAGACGAATGATACTAATCACAAAAAGGCCAGTTTTGGGTGCAGTCAGTCGGAGTTCGTTGTATGGTCTTTTCCGCTATCGTACTTTTTGTTTATGAGTGTATTTTACCCTTGCATGGGTATGAGTCGAGATAGAAATGTGTATTTTTTACTTGTATGTTAGTGATGAAAGACCAAATAGCTCTATTGGTTCGTTATTTTGTTACGTCGGTATGTAATATATTGGGTTGTTTCGATGTCTAGCCTGGTGGATCCTCACGGAGAGGGTCTGCAGCGTGTAATATTCCCGGTTTGATTCTGGGGGTGTTACAGTACCGTAACCCAAATAAGAACGAATGATGGAATCATTACAAAACCATTATGTCGTGAATACCGTATACGTATAAACCCTTCAATCATATATCCTGGTAAAGTATTAGGGTCATGGTAAAGTCAAATCCTTTTGTAACTTGACTCTATGCATTTTGTTAATGCAAACCGAGATCACTGAGCTATCGTGTATCAAATACAACTAGCTCTAAGATTGTGGGGGTGTTACAATACCGTAACCCAAATAAGAACGAATGATGGAATCATTCCAAAACCATTATGTCGTGAATACCGTATACATATAAACCCTTCAATCATATATCCCGGTAAAGTATGAGGGTCACGGTAAAGTGAAATCCTTTTGTAACTTGACTCTATGCATTTTGTTAATGCAAACCGAGATCACTGAGCTATCGTGTATCAAATACAACTAGCTCTAAATGCTTTGGCCAAAGACTTATGATCTTATTTGCCATTAACCGCATAGGATATTTACCTGCTCACTTACAGGAGAAAGAATTCTATCTTGGTATTCAGTAGAGACTGCTACTTGCCCACTAAGTTGCATTTCGAGGTTGACCCCACCAACCGGCGATTGGATCGAACTACTCTATTGACTTACTTAATATCACAAGCACATCTCCTACTGAAACCTCAAGTCAAAGGTCCATGTATACCTATCACAATCTTTCGATTTAGTCATTGACAATCCTTGAGTGATATCCATGTGACCGAATCGAGTTGAGTCGTGTTCGAGTATACTAATCCCATTAGCATACCTATAACGTGTGCTCCCACTAAATCTTAGTGAAGACAGGCACTCTACATGTCAGAGTACATGTTATACAAGTCTTGTCTAAACTTACAGCCTAGCTAAGTTTTATCGACTTGCGAACCAGTTAAGCATTCTGTAATATCCGCAATTTCGATTTCCGGTAATTTCTTTTTTTTCCGCCGAAGTCCGTTTTGACGACTCGCTCATGACCGTATCGTCATTCTGAGAATGATTAATTCTGAACTTTTTGTCGTTCGAGTTTGTTTTGGTGTCGTTTTGTTGAGTTCCACGTTCTAAAGCGGCTTTTCCGCACTTGAGTTCGATTCTTGCGAATCTCGCCCGAAACTGTTGTTTCGAGTTTCTCATAAGTTCATTTAATGTTATTATTCATGTTGCGAGCTTTAGTTTGGTGTTTCGATCGTGTATCATGTATTTCGGACGTTTTGGGCCGTTTTCGTAATTTCCCAAAGTTTGGGGTAAATACATCCATTGTCGAATTTCGACACTTCGGGTGGTTAGAATCATGTGTTCTCTTAGCTCTTATATTCGTCTTTGCGAGTTCTTCGGAACCGTATCTTCGATTCGTATTCAGGTGTTGGAACAATATTTTTTAGATCATTTTATACATTTTGATGATGTGTTATTAAAACCCAAATTTACTTAAAACATATTTTTCCTTCAGATAACGTACGTAAACCAAACCATCTTAACGTATTTAACATTCATAGTTTTTGAAAGATTTTTTAGTACAGTTAACGTACGTAACTCGCCCATCATAACGTACGTAACATTCATTGTTTTCGTAAGCTTTTCTGTACAGTTAACGTACGTAACCAGCTTTAGCTAACGTACGTAATGTTTGAAATATTCTGACCATTGAAAAAGTCATTAGCCGTTACAACAAGTCGTCACACTCAATGGTGTAGGTCACAAGTTGTCCAGAAACAAGTCTAGAGGGGGGGTGAATAGACTTGTTGAAACTCTTAAACTCTTTTTCTCAAAGAGTGAGTTTCTTCAGCTGATAGGTAAACAAATGAATTGGAGTCGTTTGTTCTTAATATGTGCGGAAGTCAGCTGATGACGAATATAAAGCAACTAATGAAACACTTAACAATGAATGCAGCAGTTAAAATATGATGCTATAAAACAGTAAAGAACGCATGCGATTATAGTGGTCTCAGAGGTGGGGTAATCCTCTACTAATCCACTTTTCTCCAAACTAGTTGGAGATGAATTCACTATAATTCTCAACAAGTGATAAATATTACAGTGATTCAACAAAACTACAACAGCTTCCAACCAGTGGAAATTCGTGCCGTTGTACCAAACTTGACTGCCTTGCACCTCTTGATCCTCGATCCTTGGATTCCTTTACAGTCTCTTAACTTCAACCAGTGAAGTACCCCGAACTCAGGATTATAGACAAGAGTTTTTGTCTTCTCCAACTAAGAGCTTCTTTAAGTATGAACTTTGTAGAACCGCTCTTTTCATGATGCTGTATTTCGCTTTTTGATTGCTTGAATGCTTTTATCGCTTGAAAGTATGTTCGCACCGGTAGTTGCTCAACTTCAAATCTTCGGATATATATAGGTGTTGATCCATGAGCATTCCTTCATAGCCGTTTGCAAATATTTTCAACAAATCCATCCGTTGAAGGGAGACTTCTTTGTTTATTCTTTTCTGAACGTTGCAAGGCTGGATTCCCATATTTTAATCTATCTTCCGACCGTTGTGAAGACTTCTGCATGTGATGCGCCGAATCTTTTGAATATAAAACGATTAAAGTCTTCAAGGTGGGTCTGGATAGCTTTTTTAATTCATATCTTTTGCGGGAATCACTCCAATTTGTCTCTTCATGTTGCATGTGACTTTCTGTAATACTTAACTTTTCAACGCATGCTGACGTGGACTTGGAGAACTTGGCTGATCTCGACTAGGCTGATATGCAGTTAACTTTTCTGCAGTCTGGACCTCTCTGATGTTCTCAGTTTAGGACTTGTCAGATCAGGTGACTTGTCTGAGGTACCTTGACTGCAGTCTGGTCAAACATCCCTGATAATTTTTGTTGACCAGAACTACTCTAACTTGACTCGGCCGATCCTCTCTGATGGACTTAGCTATACTTTAATACCTAGCCGATTTTTAGCCTAACTTATTTTTGGCCTATAGAAGATACTCATTTGGTTCTTCTTTACATTTTGCCAAGTTTTAAACTTAATATATTTGGCCTATGGAAGATACTCATTTGATTCTTCCTTACATTATTGCCAAGTAATAGACATTTGAATTTATACTGATGACATCATCAAAATCTAACAAGTATTCCTAACAAATTCCCCCTATTTTGATGATGGCAAAACTTAAAACAAGTAATCAAATGATCAAGTCTGCACTTGAGTGCAAGACACAAAATCAAAGTCAGTCTTGTTTTGAGACAACTAGGAGTTGTCATTCAAATGACTGTTATATATTAATTTTCTGTTGATTACAAGTACATGGCTTGAATAGAATAAATGCAGAAAATTAATCAATTACAAATATTACAATTACATCCAAAAACTATCTGCCCCTTCCTCTGCGAACAGTTTGCTTGGGAGGTCTAAATGGTTTTGCACCGATTGGTCTACTTTGGATGGGTGCAAGATCATATTTCCTCCTTATGACTAGGGCAGCAAAGTCTTGGCCTTCTTTTGAAGAGAACTTGTGCTCTTCACATAGCTTTCTAATTTCTGCTTGAAGCTCTAGCTCGTCAAGCTCATTATCCAAACGGGTCGGCGCTTCCTCTGCTCTGAATGGAGGAATCATAGGATAAGCTTGCCATTTGGCTGCATATTTAAGCATGATCTTCCATAGAGTAGGCCATCTAGTATCTATGTAGTTTATGAATGACTGTTGGGGGCGAGCATTTTTTATCTAGAAGAATCTCCCAGAGGTAGAACTGCTCTGTGAATTGTTTCTTGGCATCCGCCCAATTGTTCATGAATTCAGTTGGTATGAATTCTTCAACATGCCACAACGGTTTGCCTTCCCATTCGAATCTTTGTTCATCTTTCTCTCTTGTTCTTCTCTTCTTCTCCACAGACTGCTTCTTCATAGACTGCTCTTCAGGTTGGATGGGGGCAGATATCTCCTTTCTTTTCAGACTTGATGGTCCTCCTTCAATTTGGAGAATATCTTGCCTCTTCTTTGATCTTAGCTCTTTCCTTATTTCTCCTTGATTACTTCCTTCCCCCTGGATTCTATCTTCCCCCTTTTTTCCAGCATCAACTAAGGTAGTCAACTGCTGCTCTATTCTGCACATCCAGTCAGACATGCCAAATGGCATTCTGTTGTTCGTGGGGGGAGGAGGCTGAGGTACTTCCCTCTGCAGCAAAGTGTCAATCTTTGCATTGATGGATTGAAGGTCGGGAGTGACCTGAGATGCCAGCAGCTCTCCAATGGTATCTTTCACAATCTGCCTGATCAGCTCAGTCACTGCAGGTGAGATCTGAGATGGTGGAGAGTGCTCGCCTGAGCCTTCTGCAATTGAACCACCAGACTGCAGGCTCCTATCTGCAGCTGGTACTCCAGATGGGGTATTTTCTGGGGTCCCTGATCTGGAGTCCTCAGCCAGCTCTGCATCTAGGCTGGTATACCGGGCAGGTGCACCAGTCCTATCTGCAGCCTCTTGTATTGGCTCTTGCTCCGGCTCCCTTTCTCCTTCTTCCCTCTCTTGCTCTTTCTCCTGCTCTTCCTCCTTTTCTTCTTCAATATTTTATTTTTCTTTCTTAGCTCCTTGATCTCCTCCTTCATCTTTATCATCATCCTCGTCATCATCATTATCATCATCCTTTTTCTCATCTTTTCCATCTTCTCCTTCATCATCATCACCTTCACTATCATCCTTCTCTCCTTCATTCTGTTCTACTTCTTCTCCTTCTTCTTCTTCTTCTTCTTCTTCTTCATCAATCAATTCTTCTGTTTTCTCAACTTCCTCAGATTGTTTTTCAACTAAAATCTTTTCTTCTTCTCTTCTCTCTTCCTGCTCTTCTTCTTCATCGTCTAAAACAATAACTTCTTCTTCTACATCTACCTCTTCAATCCTAATTTCTCTATCCTCTTCCTCCTCATCCTCTTGTCCAAATAAACCATCAAAAATACTAAGCATAATGGAATGGATGAGTTGGTCCATGTTGGTTTTAAAATGAGACATGAACCAATTATCCTGGAGGATTAAAACTAAGTCTGATTGTTTACAAAACTGAATCAGTACATCCTCTGTGGCTTGGGGATATCCCCAACCACTAGTTTCAATATAAGCCTGAAAATCTGTAAATGACAGGGATTTGAAAAACTTCCACTCTTCGAAAATATTGACAAAAAAGTGTTTTAATGCTTGTGGCTTAAAAAGCTGTAATTGTTCAATGGATAGGTTGAAAACATTATTTTCCAGCAGGTTAAATATGTAATTGGCTTCAGGGATTGAGATGATTAGACCTGCTTCTTCTTCCTCTGGAATGTAGGCTGGGGTGAGGACAGCCACAATCTGAGTTTCAGTGCTGGGCGGCCGGTCTTCAGTGAGTAGGTGACCTGGCTGCAGGGCTGGCATGATGATGTGACTGCTCTTCCTCACTAAACTGCAGTCGCCTAGGCCTCTTGGGAGAGGGTTCTAGAGATGACTGCATGATGGATGGTTCTCCAGGGGCTGGTCCCCTTCTCTTGAATCGGACAGCTATGGGAGTGTTATCTGACTCAGTCCGACTCATTGCATTGGGTTGTCGGGCCGCAGTCGGTCCGACTACTTTGATGAATGATATCTGGGGTAAGTCCTTGTGTCAGGCAGCTCCTTCAGCATCTGGGCTGCTCTCCTGTTGTTCCCTAATCTCCTCAAAGTTTCTTGGTCCAGATGACCAAGTCTCTTGTTGGTATGGAAGGGGTCAATACTTCCCTTCGCCATACCTGTCTTTTCCAGAATCCAACTCAGCTGCGTTCCAAACGCCAGCTTGGATTTAAATCTCTTTTCATCAGAAAGCCATTCGGCTTTGTTGACTTCTCGAACAAATTGCCTAAAAATGTAATCCGCCCAATCAATTTCCTCATCTTGAATTAGTGCTCCCAGCACCATGAACTTCGCCGACGACAGTTGATCATAACTCTCGGCCATTCCCATAATGATCTTGTTGGTTATATCCAACGCAAAACGATAGACCTTTTTAATCTCACTCCTTTTAGCAGTGAGTTTCAGCTTTTCCGGCAGATTCTCCACCTTGATCTTCTTCCAGGTTTCAGCGGCTTACTATTTGAGATCTTCGACAGCTATGCCGCGGTGTTTCATACCAAAAACTGTACGAATCGACTCCCGCAATATGTCGACTTGTCTTCCGCCAACTGTGCTTCGAATTCCATCCTGAATCAAATAGGCTTCGCGGTAGAACGCGATAACATCTTCCTTGTACAAATGTTGAGGGTTGATGTCCAGGAATAGGTAGATCCCATTTAGCTTCATCGTGCGGATTAGGTCAAGCACGTCATAATTCTCCAGATTTGCTTCCAATAAGCCTTCGAAATCAACGACCAGGGAGAAGATAATCTGGTCCTTGACTGATTTCATGTTAACACCTTCGAAATAGGATTCCATTTCTGCAAATAAAGGATTTTTAGTGTATTTGGAGTTCAAGAATTTTTTGCTCTGTAAATCTAGGGTTTCTGGTAAGCGTAAAAGGTAAAGTGAAGAGGTTTCTTTCCTTATAAAGAAGATAAAAAGACGTATGGATTAAATTATTATATATTTGAAATGGTGGTACGCCTTTTGAGATTCTATTTAAATTTCAAATTTGAATCGGTGGTCCGTGTAGCCTTTTAAAATTTGACGGTTGGTTTTAATTGGTCACCGTGGAGGTCGATTTATCAAGTGATCGCCACGTGTATTTAAAATGCCACTTGTGAATCAAAAATTAATATATTTAAATGCCACTTGTGGACCAAAATTAATATAATACTATTATACATATGGAAGATAATATTTAAATATTCAGAGGTCGGTTGAGTTTAGAAAACTTAGCTGGTTTGACTGTTGACTGTTGACTGCTCTGCATTAGGTGAGTTGACTTCATGGACTTCTCGCCTGAGATTCTGATCAGCTAGGTTCCTTTGTTCGTCCTTCGTCCTCTTGTCTGCATCAGCTAGGGTCTGATTCCTTAAGACAGCTGGGTCCGTCCTTCCTCTGAGATGCTTCAGCTTGCTTCTACACTAGATTCCCAATCTAGTAGACCAAGATCTCTGCTTAGCTCCAAAAACCTTTCTTCTGGCAAAGGTTTGGTAAAGATGTCAGCTATTTGGTAGTCTGTGCTGACTCTTTCAACTCCAACTGTTTTGTTAAGCACATGGTCTCTGATGAAGTGGTGCTTAACATCAATGTGCTTCGTCCTTGAATGCAAAACCGGATTGTTGGTTATTGCAATAGCACTATTGTTATCACACCATATAGGAACTTCATTGGCAATGATATTATAATCCCTTAGCTGTTGTCTGATCCATAACATCTGAGCACAACAGCTACCTGCAGCTAGGTATTCTGACTCTGTGGTGGAGATAGAGTTAGAAACCTGCTTCTTGCTAAACCAGGATATCAGTCTGGTTCCTAGGAATTGGCACGTTCCACTAGTGCTTTTCCTATTGATTTTGCAACCTGAGAAATCTGCATCTGAGTATACTGACAGCTCGAAGTTATCATCCTTGGGATACCATAATCAAACATTGACTGTAGACTTAAGGTATTCTATTATCCTCTTGGCTGCATCTAGGTGTGACTGCTTCGGCTTGGACTGGAATCGCGCACAAACTCCTACGGCATAGGATATGTCTGGCCTGCTTGCAGTGAGGTAAAGCAATGATCCAATGAGTCCTCTGTAGTGGGTTGAGTCCACTGATATGCCTCCCTCATCTGCATCTAAGTGAGTACTTGTGCTCATAGGGATTCTTGCTGGCTTGGCTGATTCCATTCCAAATCTCTTGATCAGATCTTTGGTATACTTAGCTTGGTTGATGAAAATTCCATTTTCCATCTGCTTAACTTGTAGTCCGAGAAAGAAGTTAAGCTTTCCCATCATACTCATCTCAAATTCTCCTTGCATGAGATTGGAGAAGTTCTCACATAGCTCTGGATTGGTTGAGCCGAATATGATGTCATCCACATATATCTGAACTATCAAAATGTGGCCTTCGTGCTCCACTCTGAATAGGGTCTTGTCCACCTTCCCTTTGCAAAAACCATTCTTCTCAAGAAACACAGACAGTGTTTCATACCACGCTCTTGGTGCTTGCTTAAGTCTATAGAGAGCCTTCACAGCTTATAGACTTTGTCTCCTTTGACAAAACCTGGTGTTGCTCTACATAGACTTCTTCTTCTAGGATGCCATTTAGAAAAGCACTTTTTACATCCATATAATAGACTTCAAAATCTTTGAATGCAGCATATGCGAGGAATAGTCTGATGGCCTCTAATCTTGCAACGGGTGCATAGGTTTCATCAAAATCTATTCCTTCACACTGTGCATAACCTTTTGCTACAAGTCTGGCCTTATTCCTAACAACAGCTCCGTCTTCATCACTCTTATTTTTGTACACCCATTTGGTGCCAATAACTTTCTTGTGATCTGGTCTGTCAGTTAGTTCCCAAACTTTGTTTCTTTCCACCTGCTCCAGTTCTTATTGCATGGCATTTATCCATGAATAATATTCCAAAGCTTGTTCTGTTGTTTTAGGTTCTATTTGTGACATGAAGCATGAGAACATAGCTATTCCTGCGGGTAGAGTTGACTGTCTTGTCTTAACTCCATCAGTCAGCATCCCGATAATTTGCTGGATTGGGTGATCTTTGAGCCATTTGGGGATATCACCTTCTACTGGGTCTGTTCCCCCTGTTGGATTGCTCTGGTGGATTTCTGCATCAGCTGGGTTCTGGTCTGCAACTGGATCAGCTACTGTCTTGTCATATGTAGGTTGGGTCTGATCTGCAGGTGAGTCTTTATCAGCTACAGCTGAGTCTTCATCAGCAGCAACTCGATCAGATAGGTTTGGTGATCCTGTCTGATCAGCAGTTGAGTTTTCAGCAGCTACAGTTGGATCTTCAGGCTGGTCTGCAGGTGAGTCCACCATTCCAGTGTCATGTACAATGACTTCTTCAAGGGTTGCTGATTTGAGATTGTTCTCAATTAGCTCAACTTGCTTCCTGTACTCAACAGTAGATTCATCAAAAACAACATGGGGTGTTTTCTCCACAACTAAGGTTCTTTTGTTAAATACTCTATATGCCTTGCTTCTTTGTGAGTATCCCATAAAGAGACCGTCATCAGTTTTAGCATCAAAGGCATTTAGTTGTGTTTTACCGTTGTTGTGGATGAAACACTTACAACCAAAAACGTGAAAGTAAGCAACAGTAGGAGTTCTATTATTCCAAACCTCATAGGGAGTTTTGCCATGTCTCCCTACTATCATACTCCTGTTCTGAGTATGGCAAGCTGTGTTGACAGCTTCAGCCCAGAACCTCTTGGGCAGGCCCGCTTCTACAATCATGGACCTTGCTGCTTTCTTCAGGGTTCTGTTTCTTCTTTCAGCAATGCCATTCTGCTGGGTAGTCCTGGCTGCAGAGAGCTCATGCTGGATCCCATTCTGATCGCTGTAATCAGTGATCGCCTTGTTGAGAAACTCTCCTCCTCTATCTGATCTGATCTTTATGATGGAGAGGGATTTCTCATTCTGGATCCTTCTCAGCAGCTCAGGTAGCTTGGTCAAGGTTTCACTTTTCTTATACAAGAAGATAATCCAAGTGTACCTTGAATAATCATCTACTATAACAAGTGCATGCTTTCGACCGCTTAGAGTCCTTGGCTTGATAGGACCAAATAGATCCATGTGGAGTAGATCTAAGATCCTTGATGTGAGAGTTGTAGGCTGGACTGGCTAACACGAGACACAACAAAGTAGGGAGACTTACATCCACAGATCGCACGAAGATTATGGTTGCACCTCGATACTAATCACGACTGACACCTCAGACGGCGCATCGCGACACGACTCAGTCAGACAAAATCTGACAAGGCAATACAAGACAAGACCCGATAACACACAACTCAACCCGACAGCCTAGGTTTCTGCAACCTAAGCTCCGATACCATAAATGTAACACCCCCAGAATCAACCGGGAATAGATGAGCTCGTGTGATTTCTGTGTTATGTTGTGGAGTTAAATGTGAATTGTGAATACGTGATCCGTGCTTGTTGATTCTCGTACTGTGCTGGAATGAGGAGTTGTGACGGTGTATATGTATATATATATATATATATAAATCGTTTTTACAGGAGTAATGTTTTGGTTTGGTTACTCAGTGAAAGTTTATCGATGTGATATTTTAAAACTTCAAATCTTTTGGGAAGTCTTGTAAATTCTCATTTTAAAAAATCCTTCAAGAAAGGAAAAAGGTTTGATTTTCGTATAATGACCTCGAGACCGAATATTTTGAGAATTCAAACTACTTATATTTCATTTTCATCTTGCATTGCAAATTTTTGAAATTTGATTTTAAAAACTCAAATGAGGCCTACCAAAAGAATTTACATGAAACGTGACTCTCGCTTTCAAATTTTTGATTTCACGATCGTCGGTTCGGAGGTATGTAGTGATGTTTGCATTATTATTTGGGCAATAATGCTCAAAACTGTGATTAAGTTGGTGGTGTGGACGTTAAGTCGTTCTGAATACACTTGTTGTGAGAGTCCTCATTACTGAGAGGTAGGATTTCAGTTTTCGATGTTAATTATCTTTTGACAGTTGCTTGTGTGATACTATAATTATGTAGGCAGATGGTGTTGACGTGTGATTGGGTTTGATGGTAAATGATTGTGCTTGATGAAGTGATAAATTATGTCTGTTGTAGGTGTGTTCGATAATGCTTTCCTGAAAATTTCATAAACTTGAACAGGTTGTGGAAAATCAATTTTCAAAAATGTTTTGATGGTGCGATTACTCGGCGGCCCCGTGTGGATTTTGAAAATCGTTTGAAGTTGGCGAGCCAGCCATGAAATTTCTAATGGAACCCCGACGGTATTGAAAGAGTTGTTTTAAAGTACCTTTGAACATTTTGTAAAATGTTACCGTCGTTGATTATTGTGTAGTGTTTAGATGATTTTCGAAAATAATTTTTGACGTATTGTTGTATATTCATATCATTCGAGTACATGATTTTCAGAAATCTTTCACATCATAATTTTTATTTTCAAAAACCAATACAATTTTTATTTTCAGCAATATATTGTGGAAGATAAAGAATCTTACTCGATTTAAACTTCAAACTCGGGTTTAGAAATGTTTTTTGTACTAAGCCAGTTATCGTGCGTGATCTTGGATCACTCCAAAATGATGATGTGTAGTGGCATGGTGATTTTGATCGGTTGTAGGGAAATATTATTTTGCAAATAATTTCAAACTGAGACGGTTAAAGTCCGTTGTTTACAAGTTTTGATAAAACAACAGCCCGAGGTATCAAAAACATTTTCAAATTTTTTTATTTCGGAAAAATATATATATGAATTATAAAGGTTTTCAAATGATATTATCTAAATGAATACCTCGTGGGATTTGAGAAAAACGTTATAAATGGTTAATTGTATTGGTGTATAGTTATTACGGCCGTGTTTGAACTGGTATGGGTCATAAGACTTTTGTTGATGTGATTATTTAAATGGTTGGTTATGATAGCAAGTTCCGAGTATCGCAATTGTAAATTTTGTATTCGTGAAATTATCCAGAGTGGGCACTCTTATCGTGTTGCTATTAGATACCTTATGTCGATATGTTGTGCCATCGTATTGAGTGAGTATCCGCTTAGTATGCCGAAGGGCATAGGATGCGGTCGTGACCGCGGTAGAGATAGTCATGGAGATCAGATGCGGGACCAAGAGAATATTGTCGGGAAGGTTGCTATTCTAGCGCTTCATTCTCGTTGTTTATGTTTCGGGTATGAAACCTCGTTTAAATGTGATATGGTGTAATACCCATATATTTTTTCCTTTTCGCTTCCGTTTTGTTCGACTCTAACGACTCGTTTGTGTTTTGTTCTACTCTTCACTATTAATTGTTCGAACGAGTTACGGTATTGTTTCAGGTTTAATCCGTTTGTCATTGTGACTTTTACCGAATTCGGTTCCACTCCTGTGAATCTTATGTAAATGCATATCTTGTCGTTTTCACAGGATCATATATTGTCTCGAGTCGAGCTATGAACTATGGGGATGCTATTCGATTCCTATTCGATTTTGTCATTCGTTATGATTCGGATATGGTTGTTCAACCGTTGTCGTCTCGATCGTTGTTGTTAGATTGTTGTTGTCCGGTATCTGTTGATCTCGTATCGTGGTTGTTGACCGTTCACACTCCTTCGTAATTTCCCCAAGTTCGGGAAATTAGCTTCGTATTCAATCTTCCACACCTTTGGGTTGTTGGAATTTCGTATTTGTTCAGCGATAAACCTGTGTTTTGATTGCTGTGCTGTTCGGGTTGGTCAACCATATTGATTTTGTTCATTGTGTTTTGTTATCGTTCTGGTGTAGCGATATGAATGGTAGCAGCTATGTGCTGCATGTGGTTCGTTGTAGTTCGTTGGCAACGGATAGCGTGTGTTATCTGAGATTGTTCTGTGTTGATCATTTTATGTTTTAAGTTTCTGGGACGAAACTTCTTTTAAGGGGGTTATAATGTAATACCCGAGATCTTCGTTCCGGTTTCGTCAAACTTTTCTTCGGTCGAGCGGAGTGTTGTCGTCCGTGTCTTTGGAATCGTGTGCTTGCACGGTGGTACGTTGAGTTTCGTAGCCTGCTCGTTATCATTTTGGATCTTAGTCGGTGCATTTGCGTGATTGAGACGTCATTGAGTCTCGAGTCGGATGGTCGGTGTTGGGATTCGGTGCCTAAAACGAAGGCCCAGCGGAAGCGGTAAAACGAAAATTAATTCGATCCGAATCCCTACGAGGATCGATCGAGCTACGTATATACGAATATCAAAAACGAAATACAAGAGATACGAGAAACATACCCTCGTAGTCCGTTGATTAAATGGATAACCTTCTCTTGAGCTATTCCCCAAGCTCTTGAACGATCCAACGCCGAAAACACCGCGTCTCTACTTGCCACGCGCCGGAAAAACAACCGGAACGACGATCACCTTGCTATCCTCCGAGGATACGGCTAGAGCTAAGTGATGAAGCTATATATGTAAAGATTATTACACTCTAAGTGTTTTAATCTTACTCTCTCTCTATATGATTTTCTCCCAATTTTTCTCCAAGAAAAATTAAGAAGAAATGAATGAAGAAGAACACCAAAAATTTTCTCTTTCCTCTCTCTAATTTGATGCTGCCGTGAGATTCTGAAATGAGGAGAGGTAAGATGCTTTTATTTTGGTCTTCAAAATTTATTCACATGATTAAGTCACCCACCATATCTCCTTTTCCCTTAATATAAGAGATATGAAATCTCAAATGTCAAAAGTCTTCCAACAAGAAAACAAGACTATGATCAAGGTAGGAAATTAAGGTGGGGCCGGCCTCTAGAAGAAATCGGACGAGTTCGGTTCGTTTCGGACTCGAGAGTCCAAACAGATAAACTCCGATTCCGTCCGATGTATTTATATCGATTAATTAATCCAATCAATTAATCACATTAAATACATAATAACATAATTAATTTCTCCAAGAAATAATTATATTTATGAATTAAATCAATCACCCCTTATTTTATTTAATTCATTAGGCCGTAAATTTTTTTATCCAATTAATTAATTTAGACATCGATTGTCCCTAAATCAATTTGACATCCCCTGTCCAATAACTTAGATATCCAATATCTAATATTTATAATGAGAGATTAAGCTCGATTCATTCCGTCGTCAATCCTAATGCGCGACTCGGTAGGTCCGTCTCGATCGGCAATGGGAGGAACCAAAGAGTAGTAGCACCACCTAGCCACCTGGTGGCCTACACTGCACCCTGATCGAGAACGAATGATTGGGATCATTCAAGAACCATTCTGTCGTGAATACCCGAACGTATAAACCCTTCTTTCAAATGTCCCGATCAAGTTATAGGGTCACGGTCGACCAAACCCCATCTGTACTTGACGCTATGCATGCGTTAATGCAAACCGAGATCATCGAAATGCCGTGTATCTAATACAACTAGCTCCAATGCTTTGGCCAAAGACTTATGATCTCATCTCGCCAATAACCGCATAGGACATATAACCCACTCACTTACGGGAGAAAGAATTCTATCTTGGTATTCAAAGCACTGCTACTTGCCCGTCAAGATGCACGTCGAGGTTGACCCCGCCTTCCGGTTACGTGGTCGAACTACTCTAATGAAAATCTTGACGTCACAAGCACATCCCTACTAAATCCTCAAGTCGAAGGTTCACGAATACCTATCACAACCTTTCGATTCCGTCATTGACAATCCGGAGTGAAATCCATGTGACGAATCGAGGGTGAGTCGGTTCGAGTATACTAATCCAATTAGCATACCTATAACGTGTGCTCCCACTAACCATTAGTGTTCGAGGCACTCTCCATGTCAAAGAACACGTCATACAAGTCTTCACATAAACTTAACGCCTACCAAGTTTCATCGACTTGCGAACGATTAAGTATTTGAGCTATAACCTTTCAGGCCGACCCCCTTATCCAATAAGGAGTGGAACGTTTGCTCTCAAATACATGGACTAGTTTCTATATGTTTATTTACGAGTTAGGAATGCCAAGAACTACCAAGAATAAAGAAACATTCATTTGCCTTATATAAATGGTTTACATAATTACAAGTACAATGCCCTCACTCAACAACCTCTCGAGTGGCATTCGAGGGCATACTCCTAACAATCTCCCACTTGCACTCAATGCCACACACTATGGTATCTAATACCCATGTTCTCCAGATGACGCTCCAAGCTAGTCCGAGAAAGTGGCTTGGTCAGTGGATCGGCGACGTTGTCGGCCGAGTCTACTCAGGCAAGACAATGTATCCCTTGCGAACAAATTCTCTTACGAGATGATACTTTCTCTCAATATGTTTGGTGTTGTTGTGAAACCTCGGCTCCTTTGCTCTGCATGACTCCGTCGTTGTCGCAGATGTTGAACAGCAAATTTCAAAGACATGGTATCATTTGAAGTTCTCCTAGAAACTTCTTAATCCGTAACCCTTCCTTGGAAGCCTCCGAGGCCGCTTGATACTCACCGACAGTGGAATCGCCAGCGCGCTTTGCTTGGCACTACGCCAAGACACTGCTCCTCCATTAAGAGTAAATATGTAGCCAGAAGTGGACATAGAGTCGTCCTTCAGTCCTTGGAAGTCCGAATCAGTGAATCCCACCACATCCAAATCTCCACCGCCATACATAAGAACCATATCTCTAGTTCTTCTCAAGTACTTGAGAACGTTCTTACAAAGAGTCCAATGTTCCCTACCAGGTTTGCCTGAAACCTACTCACCACGCTTACAGCATGCGCGATGTCAGGTCTTGTACACAACATAGCATACATAAGGCTACCCACGGCCGAAACATATGGTATATTACTCATTTCCTTTCGTTGTTCCTCACTTTGAGGACACATCTTCAAGGTGAGTTTTATTCCATGTTGCATCGGTAGGAACCCTCTTTTAGAATCATCCATCTTAAATCGCTTTAAGATCTTATCTATATAGAGGGCTTGGGAAAGGCCTATTGTTCTCTTCGCTCTATCCCGGTAGAGTCGAATACCAAGAATATAGGTTGCTTCTCCCAAGTCTTTCATGGAGAAATTACTCGAAAGCCAAGCTTTCACAGAACTGAGCATTCCCACATCATTTCCTATTAGTAGAATGTCATCTACATATAGTACTAAGAATGCGATCTTGCTCCCTCTAACCTTCTTGTATACACAAGGTTCCTCTTCATTTTGCACGAATTCAAACTCTTTGACCGCCTCGTCAAAACGAAGGTTCCAACTACGCGACGCTTGCTTCAGTCCATAAATGGAACGCTGAAGCTTGCACACTTTCTGAATATCGACTTCGGACACAAAGCCTTTAGGCTGCTCCATATAGATTTCCTCCTCGAGGAATCCATTAAGGAAAGCCGTCTTTACATCCATTTGCCATATTTCATAATCGTGGTAGGCAGCTATAGCAAGCATCATGCGAATAGACTTGATCATGGCTACGGGCGAGAAGGTATCGTGGTAATCGATCCCTTCCTTTTGGGTATAACCCTTTGCCACAAGCCTGGCCTTATAGGCGTCAACCTTGCCATCACCATCAGTCTTTCTCTTGTAGATCCACTTGTTCCCAATAGGCACTATGCCCTTGGGGCGGTCTACTAGAGTCCAAACCTGATTGACATGCATCGAGTCTATCTCAGCTTCCATAGCTTCACGCCATTTCGCGGAGTCTACATCCATCATCGCTTGGTCATAGGTCGTCGGGTCGGTCTCTTGGCTATCACTTGGAACCTCATGGAGACCCAGTTCCTCCAAGTGCACAAGCCCATACCTCTCAGGTAAATGAGACACCCTACTAGACCTACGAGGTGGTTGTACTTGTGTTTCAGAAAGTTCGGTTCCAGTTTCTTGCACAGGTGTCTCTCGAGGTGTTTCATTGTATTCTTCTAAAGAAATACTTCTACCTGCTCCGCCTTCCTGAATGAACTCATCTTCCAGGAAGTGTGCTTGTAAAGCAACAATGATCCTTCGATCTTCGGGCATGTAGAATAGATATCCCATCGTCCCAGACGGGAATCCAATGAAACGTCCTTCGCAGACCTAGCTTCCAACTTTTCCACCTTAGTCTTCTTGACATAAGCGGGACATCCCCAAATCCTAATATGATTAAGACTTGGTTTCCTTCCTTCCCACATCTCATGTGGAGTTTTAGGAATGGATTTGGAAGGACATCTGTTCAAGATATACGCGGCGAGAGTGCATACCCCTGTGTAAATCGGCAAGTCAAGATAGCTCAAGATGGAACGGACCATGTTCAACAGGTCCGGTTCCTTCTTTCTGACACACCATTTAACTGAGGAGTACCTGGAGGTGTTAGTTGTGAAACTATTCCATGTTCCTTAAGGAACTCGTCAAACTCCGTACTCATATATTCGCCACCTCGGTCCGACCGAAGTGCTTTGATATGATTACCAGTTTGTTTCTCGACTAGGGCCTTGAATTCCTGGAATTTCTCAAAGGCCTCGGATTTATGTTTCATTAAGTATACATAACCATACCTAGTATGATCATCTGTAAACGTAATGAAATATTGATATCCGTCACGTGCTGCTTCCAAAGCACCACAAACGTCAGTATGGATTAATCCCAGTTTATCAGCGGCTCTTTCAAAAGTCCCTGTGAATGGGGACTTAGTCATTTTGCCTTTAAGGCAAGATTCACAAGTAGGAAATGGATCCGATCCCAATGGACCCATAAGTCCATCTTTTTCCATCTTGTAAACCTTGGTCTGACCAACATGACCAAGTCTTAGATGCCATTTCAAAACTTGATTGGTTTCATCCCTACCACGTTTTCTAGTCATAGTATTCACAACTACTTTGTTGCTGAGATTTAGATGATACAATCCATTCAACAATGTAGCAGTAACCACTAGTTTATTTCTAAAATAAATTTTGCAGACCCATCACCAATGAAAATGAAAAGCCTTTTCGGTCCATGACCGGAATGGATACAATGTTTTTGTGCCCCTTGGGCAAAACAAGTACATCTTCTAAAGTCAAAACAAAACCGGATTCTAAACCCAAAAGAAGTGATCCGATGTCGGTCGCCTCGACACTATGCCCGCTTCCGACTGTGATCATAACTTCTCCAGCTCCAAGCTTCCTACTTTGTTCCGCATCCCGATTCACGGTACAAATATGAGAACTAGCACCGTAATCCAAGATTCAGAAGTAGAAAATACAAGAGCGTAACAATTTGTTTCCAAAACTAAAAGTTCTCAGACTGAAGTGCCATGAAGAATCGGACAGTCTCTAGCCCAGTGGCCCACCACCGCACTTGAGACAAGCATCCTTCTTCTTCTTGTTCTTCGAACCATCGGGGCCTTGCCCTTACCCTTAAGGTCCTTAGCTTGTGGTCCAGCTTTGCTTCTTGGTCCTTTTCTTCTTGTTCTTAGACCTCCGAGGTCCGTAAGAAATCACAAGAGCAGACTCCTTCATCCGCGGAGTCTTCATCGAGGCGAGCGGTCACAAGTTTGTTCATTAGCCCGGCTAAGTTACATGCAATCTCATTGCGGTTGAAGTTCATAACAAACTGTGAGAAGGAATCGGGGAGACTGTAGGATAAGGTCGGTTTGGAGAAGTATCCATTTTAAAATCAAGAGCCTCCAATCTCTCGATCATGGATATCATTTTGAGGACGTGTTCCCCAACCTTCTCACCTTCCTTCATCCTTGCACCGAACGATTGCTTGGATATCTCATATCTAGCGATTCACTGTGCTCACCATAAAGCTCGGTTAAGTGAGACAGAATCGCCTAGCGAAGTCATTTTCTCATGAGCTCTCTGAAGCTCATTAGACATGGAAGCCATCATATAAGCACGGACTTTCACGTCATCCTTAACCCACTTTTCGTGGTTTTCAATCTCTTCTGATTGGCTCGGTCCGCACAGAGGCGCCGAATGTCCGTCTCAAGACGTATCCCGGTGCCTCTATACCGAGGACAATCATCAGTTGCGGAGCCAATCCACAAAGTTAGGTCCCATTAAGGTGTTCTTTTGAGTAGAATTGCGAGTGGATTCATTGTCATATTGAGATTTATGCATTAAGTATAGCAGTTAATTAGTGACTCGTTCAATTATGTTCGAGTGTAGAATTAAGGTCTTTTCTATTCTTGTTACCCGGCTCCCACTAATTTTATCTAATAACACACTCCCATGTGAAATCCGAAGTATCGTCGCCCTACTTCATAGTGGTGATCGAGTTCTTTATAAATCTTAATAGAGGGCAACCGAAGTGTTTCTAGTCTATTAATTTTCATAAAGTGGTGTCCAACACCAACCCATCTAATGGATGATTCGATCTTCTTTTTCCCCTTGTTCACTCCCCTCAACCTATACGGTTTCTATGGTTCGTGAACAAGTTAAGTTTATACCATCGACGCAATCGGTTTCACAATTGAATCTTATCCGCAACCTATCGTGTTTCTAGGGATAAAATTTGCTCCAACCGAAGGCATCCAATGCGCTCCCGGTAATTTATCCGTCCTCCCCGAACGACTACCCCGATAACTCGGAAGCATAGCACATCCGGTTTGGATTTCAATTTCCCGAAAACTCGATGGAGGGAAGGAAAAACTTTGAAACCTTATAAACTTAATTATTTATTGTGGGAGAATTTTCGCGATTTACGTTGCACTTTGCACATTAATCATATTAGCGCGTTTGTGGCATTCATACAATATGAAACAACCATTCACAACCTAGTTGCTACCAACATGTGGTTCATGGACCGTTCTAGAAAACAAAAACTTCGTAATCTAATTACAAGTCTTCGTCTTGAATCTTCGTCTTCTCGAAATGGATCTTCCTCTGGTCTTCGTCATTACATATAAATTTTACATTGAAAATTGCATCCTAGATACAAACATTTCTAGTAAAATAAATAGGCTCAAAACGGCCTTTACAACCCAATCGAATAAAACGAACGATTCAAATCTAAGTCCACGAACCACATCCCCATTCAAAAGCATTCATCCAAAATACTAAATAAATGGAAAGCGTAGAGATACATTGATCCAATCAACAATACGAACCGATCCAATCGATTCACACAATCGGTAATATAATAACGTTCAAAATAATTCGGTCGACCATAAATATTCCAATTAATCAAATTTCCCTTATAAAATGAAATACCATAAATCATTTTAATCATATTAAATCCAATTTAACATGCGGGAGATTAATTTTCAAGAATACACGGAAAAATCGAGCCGGGGCGAAAATGGCCTGCCATGGCCGAGTCATCCGGCACCTTCCGGCGGCTGGCATGGCGAGTCACGCTCGGCGGCTACCGGCCAGGCACGGCCCGTGTCTCGACACGGTCGGGTGCACTGGCGATGCTGAAGGTCGCTGACACGGCCCGTGTCACCGGACACGGCCGAGTCACCACCTGGCGACTTCACGCCCTTTGTCCGAAAATTAGTCAGACGACGATTCGGTGCTCGATTTTCGACCGGATATCCATTATCAATATTTTTCAACATTCATATCTTCAATATAAATCATATTTCCAAGAAATTAAGATTTATATTTAGACATAAACTTACGAAAAATATAACTACAACGAACGTAAAAATATATACCACGATTATGACTAAAATGATTCCAAATCATTCACCATCTAATCAAGCATTCCAAATGCCAATATCGTATATACGATCGCAAGACCTACGCTCCGATACCACTGTTGGGATTCGGTGCCTAAAACGAAGGCCCAGCGGAAGCGGTAAAACGAAAATTAATTCGATCCGAATCCCTACGAGGATCGATCGAGCTACGTATATACGAATATCAAAAACGAAATACAAGAGATACGAGAAACATACCCTCGTAGTCCGTTGATTAAATGGATAACCTTCTCTTGAGCTATTCCCCAAGCTCTTGAACGATCCAACGCCGAAAACACCGCGTCTCTACTTGCCACGCGCCGGAAAAACAACCGGAACGACGATCACCTTGCTATCCTCCGAGGATACGGCTAGAGCTAAGTGATGAAGCTATATATGTAAAGATTATTACACTCTAAGTGTTTTAATCTTACTCTCTCTCTATATGATTTTCTCCCAATTTTTCTCCAAGAAAAATTAAGAAGAAATGAATGAAGAAGAACACCAAAAATTTTCTCTTTCCTCTCTCTAATTTGATGTGCCGTGAGATTCTAAATGAGGAGAGGTAAGATGCTTTATTTTGGTCTTCAAAATTTATTCACATGATTAAGTCACCCACCATATCTCCTTTTCCCTTAATATAAGAGATATGAAATCTCAAATGTCAAAAGTCTTCCAACAAGAAAACAAGACTATGATCAAGGTAGGAAATTAAGGTGGGGCCGGCCTCTAGAAGAAATCGGACGAGTTCGGTTCGTTTCGACTCGAGAGTCCAAACAGATAAACTCCGATTCCGTTAGATGTATTTATATCGATTAATTAATCCAATCAATTAATCACATTAAATACATAATAACATAATTAATTTCTCCAAGAAATAATTATATTTATGAATTAAATCAATCACCCAAGAATTTATTTAATTCATTAGGCGTAAATTAATTTATCCAATAAATTAATTTAGACATCCAATGTCCCAAAATCAATTAGACATCCAATGTCCAATAAATTAGATATCCAATATCTAATATTTATAATGAGAGATTAAGCTCGATTCATTCCGTCAATCCTAATGCGCGACTCGGTAGGTCCGTCTCGATCGGCAATGGGAGGAACTAAAGAGTAGTAGCACCACCTAGCCACTGGTGGCCTACACTGCACTCGAGAGAACGAATGATTGGGATCATTCAAGAACCATTACATCGTGAATACCAAGAACGTATAAACCCTTCTTTCAAATGTCCCGATCAAGTTATAGGGTCACGGTCGACCAAACCCCATCCGTATTTGACGCTATGCATGCGTTAATGCAAACCGAGATCATCGAAATCGTGTATCTAATACAACTAGCTCCAATGCTTTGGCAAAGACTTATGATCTCATCGCAATAACCGCATAGGACATATAACCCACTCACTTACGGGAGAAAGAATTCTATCTTGGTATTCGATGACTTTGCTACTTGCCGTCAAGATGCACGTCGAGGTTGACCCCGCCTTCCAGGTTTACTGGGTCGAACTACTCTAATGAAAATCTTGACGTCACAAGCACATCCCTACTAAATCCTCAAGTCGAAGGTTCACGAATACCTATCACAACCTTTCGATTCCGTCATTGTGATCCGGAGTGAAATCCATGTGACGAATCGAGGGTGAGTCGGTTCGAGTATACTAATCCAATTAGCATACCTATAACGTGTGCTCCCACTAACCATTAGTGTTCGGCGTGCACTCTCCATGTAAAAGAAAACGTCATAAAATTCTTCACATAAACATAACGCCTACCAAGTTTCATCGACTTGCGAACGATTAAGTATTTGAGCTATAACCTTTCCAGTGCCGACCCCCTTATCCAATAAGGAGTGGAACGTTTTGCTCTCAAATACATGGACTAGTTTCTATATGTTTATTTACGAGTTAGGAATGCCAGTAACTACCAGTAAATAAAGAAACATTCATTTGCCTTATATAAATGGTTTACATAATTACAAGTACAATGCCCTCACTCAACAACCTCTGAGTAGCATTCGAGGGCATACTCCTAACAGTCGGGTGTTGGCTGAGTCGAGTTACGGCCGTAAGGCCTGGCCGATTACGGCTGTAAGACTCCCGCACAGCCTGGCCTGGGAGGACTCGATTACGGCCGTAAGGGTTATCCTGTTACGGCCGTAAGGGTTATCCTGTTACGGCCGTAATGCTTCGTTATGGCCGCAAGGCATTGGCTGGTTACGGCCGTAATGCATCGGCAGATTTCAGGCAGTGGACCTAGGGACTTGGTTATGGCCCTAAGGCTGCGTCGAGTACAGCCGTAAGGCATACTCGTTACGTACGTAAGGCAGCGGCCGTTACGCACGTAAAGGGAGTTGACCGAGTTACGGACGTAAGGCACTATCGGTTACGGCCGTAACGTTGTCGGCCATATATTGGCCTGGGGGTCGACCAGACCTCATTTGATTCGTTTTTCATCTCTTGTGGCGGCTGTTGGACGGGAGAGACGAGGAGTGGAGTTTTTGGTCAATTCCATTCGATTTTTAGGCATTTTGGAAGATCCTTTTCGATTATATCATCACTGAATCCTTGTTCTTCATCGCATCGAGGTATTTTCTTCCTTAGAACCCTAGTGGTTCGATTTTGGGGAGTTTCTTCATGATTTTTCGATTTAATCCGTGGTTGATGAATCGATTATGGTATTGTTGTTGTATTGGTCATGATTTTCGGGTTTGGTAACATGTTTATCGATTTTTATCACCCGAAACTTGATTCTTGATTGTCTTGAAGAAACCCTCAGATTCTTGTTGTTTTTCGGGTTGATTCGGATTCCGTTCATTGTTGTTGATTTTTGGTGATATTATTTTTGTAGTTTTCGTGGAGTTGGCGAGTTATTGGTCATTCTTGGGAGTTCGGGGGCTACCCGACCGTGTCCGTTCGGTGTCCATTGCTCGTGGTATCTAGGCAAGTATCTTGTCCATACATTGTGTGATTTGTGGATTTAATAGATGGTAATCGGCGATATATGCTGAATGGATGTTTATAATTTACTTTCAAAAGAATTGATATATTTCTCAATAAAGAGTTTCTTAAAGATGACTCGTATATTTCGTTGCTGAGTGTCCCTGTCTAAGTATGGTATTAGTATTGAGTTAAGGAAAGCATTACTTTCGTACGTTGTCGTTTTCTGTGATTGTGTCGTCGTAGATTTAAAGTCTAACCTTTTGTCAAGGTGTGTGCGTAGAAATGTGTGTATTAATGATCATGTGCTGTTGTGTAATAAAGATGGTAACTCCTTCGTGAGGAAATTGTGATTGGGAAGGTACTGATTCTCATTGCTATGTGATTGGTACTGGCTGCATCGTTGGATTCGAGTGTTAATTGTATCGTTACTTGGTCGTGAGTATGTGTTGGATGAACTGGCCATTCTAGCAAGGTACCTCGACTATATATTTTGTGTGTTTGACCTTTGAGAGTGTGGTTTTGTAAACTATGAATTGTGTTATTGTGTGGATGTGTTGACGTTCTTCCACCCGGGGATGGCATGTGTGGCCTCTGGGGGCCGATACTAATGGGTACGGCCACGGAACTGGTCTTGAGTGCGTGTGATGTCGTTTTTCCACCCGGGGATGGTCCGACGGGGCCTCTGGGGGTCGATACTAATGGGTATGACAGCGGAAGTGGTTTCCCACCCGGGGATGGTCCGATGGGCCCTCTGGGGGTCGATACTAATGGGTATGGCCGCGGGTTATCAAGTGTGGATAGTTGTGATGTTGAGGCATGTTGAGGTACTTTTTTGATGATTAATTGTGATATTGTCCGGAGTATCACAATGCTTTGTGCTCGGGGTCGAGATACATTATATATCGAGTCTTGGTGCTTGGCTAGAATGGCATAAGAATAATGTATTATGTGTAGTGTGTCCTTGTGAGTGAATTGCAGTAGATGATCGGGTCGTGGACCCTATGTTTTGTAACCGGAATGGTTGGGTTGTGGATCCCGTGTTTTGTTAACGGATTTGCATTTTGGAAAATGAACTTTGGGGCTGTGACCCTAAGTGACTTTCGAGGAATTATGAACTTTTCATTTTCAAATGTTTTAAAAACTCCCGAGATTTGGAAGTGTATTCAAAGTGCTTACTTGTTTCGTTCCTACTTTCAAGACTTGGACTATTTTAACTAAATGATATATCTCGGGAACTCTTTCGTTGTATTCTCGAAATGTGTTGTGTATGGCTCGTATTTGCACTTTATACTTATACTAGCAAAACAGTGGAGTTTTGCTAACCCCCGAGTATTCGGGGGGTGGATGTCTGTTCTGTGTCCAGGTACATGCAGGTTTTGGGAGTTGAACACAGGATCGGTGCGAAATATGATGGAAGGCGAATGATACTAATCACACGAAGGCCAATTTTGAGTGCAGTCAGTCGGAGTTTGTTGCATAGTCTTTTCCGCTGTCGTACTTTCTGTTATGAGTATATTTTACCCTTCCACGGGTATGAGTCGAGATAGAAATGTGTATATTTTGACTTGTATGTTAGTGATGAAAGACCCAATCGGTCTATTAGTTCATTCTTTTAATTAGGTTGATAGGTAATGTAATATGCTGTTTCGATGTCTATCCTGGTGGATCCTCATGGAGAGGGTATGCGGTGTGTAATATTCCCTATTGATTCTAGGGGTGTTACAGAAGTTGGTTAATGTGAAAGCAAAAAATAGGTGAAGTGATAAAAGTTTCACCGAATTGCTCGAGTTGATACATGAGATGCTTCTAGAAGGTAATAAATTGCCTCACCATACTTATGAGGTGAAGAAGGTTTTGTGTCCAATGGGTTTGGCGTATAAGAAAATGTTAGGAATATGCCTTCGAATGCCACTCAGAGGATGAGAGAGTGAGAGCATTGTGTTGTTATTATAAATATTATATTAAATAAGTCATTTATTATTTCTATATTATTGTATATCACAGGCATTATGATTTGGTATATAAATAATAGTCCTTATATTTGAGAGCAAACATTCTACTTCTTATGGAGATAAGGAGATAGGCACTGAAAGTGTTTAGGACTCGAATATGTAACACCCCCAGATCAAACCGGGAATATTACACGCCGCAGACCCTCTCCGTGAGGATCCACCAGGCTAGACATCAAAACAACACATTACATTACATACCGACGAATCAAAATGACGAACCAATAGATCGATTTGGTCTTTCGTCACTGACTTACAAATCAAAATACATAAACTCATCCAGACTCATACCCACGCAAGGGTAAAATACTTGCAACAACGAACAATAAGACAGCGGAAAAGACAATACAATGGACTTCGACTAACTTAACCCAAAACTTGCCTTCGTGTGATTAGTATCATTCGTCTTTCATCAACCCTCGTACCGATCCTGTGACTTGCTCCCGAAAACATGCATGTACCTGGACACAATACAGATATTCACCCCCCGAATACTCGGGGGTTAGCAAAACTCCAATGTTTCGCTAGTACAAGTATAAAGTGCAAAAACGAGCCATACACAACACATTCCGAGAATACAACGAAAGACTTCCCGAGATATATTTAGTTAAAAATAGTTCAAGTCTTGAAAGTACAAACGAAGAAAGTAAGTACTTTGAAAACACTTCCAAATCTCGGGAGTTTTGAAAACATTAGGAATTGAAAAGTTCTTAATTCCTCGAAAGCCATTTATGGTCACAGCCCCAAAGTTCATTTTCTAAAATACAAATCCGTTAACAAAGCACGGGGTCCACGTCCCAACCATTTCGATCACAAAACACACGGCCCACGACCTGATCATCCACTGCAATTCACGTACAAGGACACATTACACATAACACGTTATTCTTATGCCATTCTAGCCAAACATCAAGACTCGATATATAATGTATCTCGACCCCGAGCATAAAGCATTGTGATACTCCGGACATATCTCAATAGTCATCAAAACATCAACATCAACATCACCAAAAACCACACCTGGTAACCCGTGGCCATACCCATTAGTATCGGCCCCCAGAGGCCCCGTCGGACCGTCCCCAGGTGGGAAACCACTTCTGCGGCCGTACCCATTAGTATCGGCCCCCAGAGGTCCCGTCGAACCATCCCCGGGTGGAAGAATAGCAACACATGCACCCAAGTCCACTTCCGTGGCCGTAGCCATTAGTATCGGCCCTCAGAGGCCACATGCCATCCCCAGGTGGAAGAGTAACAACTCACAGATTACAAAACCACAACTCTCAAAGGTCAAACACACAAATTCTATATAGTCGAGGTACCTTGCTAGAATGGCCATATTATCCAACACGTTCTCACGAACCAGAACTATATCAATTCAAAAGGGAGCACAAGATCTCAACAGCACCAAACGACACAACCAATATCACACAAACTCATATATTCATCCATAACCACGTGACTCCAAGCACATAATTTGACAAGAGAATTACACTTTACATTTACCGATGCCATAATCATACATAATGACATCACACGAAAGTAAGGTGATCCTATACTCGACACTAGCACACATATTCAACTACGCATATTAATTCCCGACACACACGGGTCACCTTCACGAAAACCATGATGGTAAATATACCGATTCTTTTGAAAAATTGTTATAAATATTTATTTAGCACATATCGACACTTAGCAACCATTCTATCCACAAAACACGTAATGTATGGGCAAGATACTTGCCTCAACAATTGATATCGGACACTTCGAAGAACACGGCTCAACCGGAAACCTCGAACACCTACAATTCTCTGGCGAAGACAATGAATACACCCACGATCGGAAAGCTCGAAGAAGACGACGAACGGAAGGGTTCCGACTCGATTTCTTTGCGAGAAATCTGATCCTAACATCATACCATCAATAAATTAACGAACGAATGAGGAAGAATAATCGAAGAACGCCCGAATCCCCTTTGTGACATTTTATCGGACACCTTCAAGGCGTCGATAAGAAACTCAATAAAACGATGAATCCTCGGCAATCCTACTGTGGAATAACAAGGAATTCAATATAATACAACATAACAATCATCAATCCATCACTATTCTAAGTTATTTCGGATTAAACGGACAAAATCAAGCAAAACCCCAAATTTACCCAAAAGTAGGATTTTAGGAAAACTTGCCTTGATTCGCTGGATTGAAGGATGTTATGTGATGATCAATCGATGATATTAACTCCAAAATTTCGTGGATTCATAGTATAACAACATGTCTTCGACTTCCCTAAGACTCCATCCGCGGACAGGAAAGATAGGAAATGAAAACGAGTGAAAAAAACGACTGCTCGGCCATATTTATACGCCTGCCGAACACGGCGCAGCAACCGGCGCAGACCAGCGCTGTGTCTTCCGCCGGGTTGCGGGTCAGTGCGTGACCTGACTGACACGGCGCAACACCCGGCGCAAAGTGCTCGCGCGTATGTTTCGTCCGTGTCCGACACGGCGCATCACCCGGCGCAAAACTTGGGCAGGTTCTCGGCCGTGTCTCGGCAGGCTGCTAGTCCTGGCCGACCCGGCGCAGGACATGGTGCTCGGAAGCGCCGTTTCGCACAGGTCCGGACAACAACCTCCAGCTGCAAAATGATTCCGACACAAACCGAAAATTACGACAGAACCACAACGACGATCCGAACGACCCCGAAACCCGAACCTGATGTTAGAGTGGTACCGCCACTAGAAGAGGGGTTGAATAGTGCGGATAAGAGTATTGAACTCTTTTTGTGCGGAAGCAAAAATATCGGAGTAATTAAAATGCGGAAAAAAAGAACAAAAGAAATTGTTCGAGAGGTTCGGCTATTAACGAAGCCTACGTCCCCTACCTAGTTTTATCGACTAAGACTTTTCTTATAACTTAGAATGCACTTTCTAGTTTAGTGCCAACTCTTACAATTTCTTGATTTCCGGGCTCAAGAACAACCTCACTAAAACTCTCTTGTTTTACTGGGTACAAGATAACCTTTACAAAAACAAATGCGAGTAGAAACTCGACTTTACACGATATATCGCTCTTTGATACAAGAATGAAGATTGGAAATTATAGAACAAATCTTCTAGAAACTCGACTTTACATGATAGTATCGCTCTTGAGTATGCTTGGAAGCTCAGAATACTTGTTTGTCTTCCATCTCCTTGAAGTGAGCTATTTATAGCCTTCTTGAGCTCATTTGCCCGTTGGAGCAGTTTCAATGCTTACGTACGTTAGGCGATGTTGGTTACGTATGTTATGAACGTTACGTACGTTATATGCTTTGAGTAGCGGCCGTAACGAACAGTGAAGAACTGGTTCATTGAGATCTGATAATATACGATATGTACGTTACGTACTGTATGGTTACGTACGTAATCTTCCAGTCAGAGATCCGTTGAGTGTGACGACTTGTTGTAATGGCTAATGACTTTTCCAATAGTCAGAATATTTCAAACATTACGTACGTTAGCTAAAGCTGGTTACGTACGTTAACTGTACATAAAAGCTTACGAAAACAATGAATGTTACGTACGTTATGATGGGCGAGTTACGTACGTTAACTGTACTAAAAAATCTTGCAAAAACTATGAATGTTACGTACGTTAAGATGGTTTGGTTTACGTACATTAACTGAAGGAAAAATATGTTTAAAGTAAATTTTGGTTTTAATAACACATCATCAAAATTTATAAAATGATCTAAAAAATATTGTTCCAACAATCTCCCCCTTTTTGATGATGACAAAATTTAGGTATGGGAGTTTTTTAAAAAAAATGAGTTTAGGAAGAAAAAAAAATTTAATAAGCTTTTCCCTTGAATAAGGCTCCCCCTGAAAACGAGCAAGGGTTATTTCAAAAATGATTTAAAAAATGATACATATTTTTCTCCCCGTTTTTGTCATTAACAAAAAGTTGAGAGATCCTACAAAAATAAGCGATACACATAATAATCAACAAAATCCAAAGCAACGAATAACCAAAATAATGCATAGAAACAAAGATAGTTAACACAATCAAAACACATCCAAAATGAAACATCAATGCATGAAAATGAAATGTTTGGTCTTAAAGGGAAACATCATCATAATGAAGGATAATATGACTAATCAAGGTCCGCATCCGGAGGTGTCGGGGGTATCCCAAAGTGAGTGCAGATGCTTTTGACTATGATTTTGAATTCGCTCATATCTTTCTCGAGTTTATCCATCCGAGTTGCCATCTGAGATGAAGAGGATTCCTGACGTGGTCTAGAGGAACCGAGCTGAGATGAAGGACGAGGTCTAGTATGCTCAATCCCCCTAGACGTGATCCTTTCCTCTGGTCTCGGAAGAGCACCCCCATCTACAAGCCGATCGTCATCCTTGAGGTACGCAAAGTATATCCACCCACGATTTCTCGTGTGTAGATACCTCATCGTCCATATAGTCCCATCAGTGACTAAGCTCCCCCTAGGAATAGGAACCCCATGAACCCCAAATAAATCAACTCCTGCATTCTCAAATATTTCTGTTAAGATTGACCCAAACGACATTCCAGATTTTCTTTGTCGATCAACTTTCGCGTAACTCTTTTTGTGGAAAATTTGTCCTTTTTCCACGAACCATTTAATCACAATAAACGCGAAGTTGACTTGATGATCTTTCCACACGTGATAGATGATTTCCATGACCATATTTAGAAGACGAAGCTGAGCATTAACTTTAGGCATTAGGCATCGAGTGATAGCATCGTGTAGTAAACGAATATTTATTCCGAAATCATTATTTTCAAAACGTCCGGAATGAACTTCATTACAGCTTTGTCCGTCAAGAAATCACGGACCTTAGACTCATGAACTCCATAACTTTCATCGTCAGAAAAGTTGTCAATGACTTCATCTGGAGCGGCAAACTCTCCTTTACAACGAAATCCCTCATTAGGGAGACCAAAAAGTTCCGAAAGTTTTGCGGCATCAAAAGATATAGGCTTGCCACGAACAAGAGAGTTAACCACAGCTAATCCATCGGAATCATACGTGACAAAAAAATTGGCATAAAACTCTTTCACACAATCCACATATATCGGACGAGCAAGGCTAACAAAACGATTTATTCCAAGCATATCAAAGAATTCTTCGATAGCAACACCAACAGAATTTAGGGATTCGAAATCAAAATGGTGACTCGGAGTTACCTCTTCGTCAATAAGGATTTCGTTGAAAATTTTGGTAGCTTGAGTGTTCCGAAAGGTTGGTTCGCCGGAAGGCGAGGAAGACGGTTGAGAGGTTTCTCCTCTTCGTTTCTTTTCGGTTCTGGATGCCATCTTGAGTGAATCGACCGGAAAAGTGAAGGTTGATGGATGAAATTGAAGTTTCGGTCGGATTTGTAGAGAGTTCTTCGTCGTCGATTTTAGGGATTGGAGTGAAATGACAAGAGACTGTCGAAATGGGTTTATAAGTATTAGGGTCAAACGCATCTTATGTACGTTATACCCTCTCTGTAACGTACATAGCGAGAAATCCTCAAATCCCTGGACTAAATCCTGCATTTTGTTACGTACGTAACATGATATCCTGTAACGTACGTAAGGTCCTATTACGTACATAATGGACCCTTCTTAACGTCCGTAAGCAAGACCAAATGAACAGTCTTTTCCTTTCGATGATGTCCCGATTTAAGTGACCATTTAATGTAACTATGATGAGTATGCAACATTTAAAAATTATCGACATGTCCCATTCCTAAATTTATGTGAATAAAATTGAAAGCCTCTTCGGGTAATGGTTTTGTAAAAATATCCGCCAATTGTTCATTAGCACCAACAAATTAGAGACGAACATTCCCGTTTTGGACATGGTCACGAATAAAATGGTGACGAATTTCTATGTGTTTTGTCCTACTATGCAAAATGGGGTTTTTGCTTAAATTAATGGCACTCGTATTGTCACAAAAAAATAGGAGTATTTTTAAGTTCGATGCCATAATCAAGTAATTGATTTTTGATCCAAAGGACTTGTGCACATGCACTTCCCACAGCCACATATTCTGCTTCAGTTGTGGAAGTAGCGACACTAGTCTGTTTCTTACTCCCCCATGAAATTAAACATGAACTCATAAAATGACAAGTTCCGGTGGTGCTTTTTCTATCAATTTTACATCCACCGAAGTCGGCATCACTATATGCAAAAAGTTGAAAATCAATGCTAGAAGAATACCACAGACCTAACCCAGCAGTATATTTTAAATATCGAAAAATCCTTTTGCATGCAATGAGATGAGATTCTTTAGGATTTGCTTGAAAGCGAGCACATAGACAAGTAGCAAACATTATATCGGGTCTAGATGCAGTTAAATAGAGTAAAGAGCCGATCATACCTCGATACTGTTTTTGGTCAACAGATTTACCTTTTTCATCTTTGTCGAGTTTAAGAGTGGAAGACATAGGAGTGGATATTTCTTTGCAATCTTCCATCTTAAATTTCTTTAGGAGCTCATTGACGTACTTGGATTGGTGAATGAATATTCCATCATTGAGTTGCCTTATTTGGAGTCCGAGAAAGTTTTTCAACTCTCCCATCATACTCATTGAACTCTCCCTACATAAGATTTGTAAATTCTTTGGATAGAGATTCGTTAGTTGCACCAAAAACAATATCGTCCACATAAATTTGACAGATTAGCATATCATCACTTAAAACTTTAATGAATAGGGTATTATCAACATTACCTCTTTTATACCCATTTGAAATAAGAAAAGAGCTTAAACGCTCATACCATGCTCTCGGAGTTTGTTTTAATCCATAGAGAGCTTTATGGAGCTTGTACACATGATCCGGATGATCATAATCTTCAAAACCCGGCGGTTGCTTGACATACACTTCCTCCTGGATGATTCCATTTTAGAACGCACTCTTTACATCCATTTGATGGAGTTTGATCTTCTTGTATGCGGCAAAGGCACAGAGAAGACGAATAGCTTCAAGACGAGCAACTGGAGCAAACGTTTCTTCATAATCCAAGCCTTCTTCTTGATTATAACCTTGGGCTACCAACCTCGATTTATTTTTAATTGGGAGACCATCATCATCGGTTTTAATTTTATGTACCCATTTGGTGCCAATGATTGATTTGTCTACAGGTGCCGGAACTAATTCCCAAACATTATTTCTTTCGAATTGGTTTAGCTCTTCTTGCATAGCGATAGCCCAATTCTCATCATTTATGGCCTCATCGATATTCTTTCGTTCTGTAAGAGAAATAAACGCAATATTGTTAATACAATCATTTATATTCCTCCTAGTTCGTACACCTTCATTGATTTTTCCGAGAATTTGTTCCATCGGATGGTCTTTCACGATTGCCCAATCTTTAGGAAGGTTGTAAGTATTTCCCTCCTGCTTGTCCGAGCTTACGTCGAGCTTCTTCAACTCCTTTGATACTTCGGATACTTCGTTAGCTGGAACCATACCTGCATCATCATCAAAAACAACCTTTCTCGGGGGTAAAACTGTATCATCGAATTTTACATGAATAGACTCTTCTACCGAGCCTCTTCTACAACTAAATACACGATACGCTTTACTGTTAGTAGAATAACCAAGAAAGATTCCAATATCTGATTTTGAATCGAATTTACCCAAATTATCCTTACCATTATTATGAATAAACACTTTACAAACAAATGGATGAAAATAAGATAAATTGGGCTTTTTACCTTTAAAAATCTCATAGGGAGTCATCATTTTGTTTCTCCTGAGATGGACACGATTAATAACATAACAAGCGGTGTTAACGGCTTCGGCCCCAAAAATTTTAGGAAGACCATACTCATTGAGCATTGTCCGGCTCATTTCTTCTAGAGAGTGATTCTTCCTCTCGACAACTCCATTTTGTTGAGGTGTCCGAGGAGCCGAAAAATTGTGGCCAATACCATATTTATCGCACCAATCTTCAAAGAGATTAGAATCAAATTCTCTACCATGATCGGTTCGAATGGCGATAACCGGTAATTCTTTTTCCTTCTGGGTAACCTTACACCACTTAACAAACTCGTTAAAAGCATCATCTTTATTAGCTAAAAATTTTGCCTAAGTAAATCTCGAAAAATCATCGACAAGAACTAAAGTATAAAATTTACCTGTTAGACTGGCATGTCGATGTAACACCCCCTATATATTCAGGAATATTACAGCGCCGTAAATCCTTTACATAAGAATTTACAAGGCTGATTAAAAGAAAAGACAATAACAGATACCGCTTTATGAAATTGCTGAAGTATAAATACAACCGTCTGGTTCAAAACCGAAATACAAATATCCAATGAAGAGTTATTATTATTACATCACTAAAATCCAAACATTATAAACGGACTACGTACTCGAGTACTTATTGAAATAACCAACAAAACAGCAGACAGTAAACTCGGACGGAACATCACTCTGCACCCTCGTCGTCATGCATCTCCAGTGGTTGTTTCCCCGCTCTCCTGGATCCTGAACATACACAAATGTTCACCCCCGAAGGGGTTAGCACAACGATGCTAGTACAAGTACAATAATCATACAGCAGTGATATAATCAACAATTATATCATAACAAGTTTCTCCAACGAGAATATCCACAACACATATCATATCATAACAGTTTCAACATACTGATGGTATTCCAACGATCCAGCGCACACAGCTATAGATTCCCATGATGATCCCGTCGGACCAACACATGGTGGAACTACCTCTCCAACGATCCAGCGCACACAGCTATAGATTCCCATGATGATTCCCGTCGGATCAACGCATGGTGGACATATATTCACAACATATTTACACGATACAATCACATCATAATTGTCATAATATAAACAATTCTAATTAGAGTACTTGCCTCGATTAGAAGACAGAACAATACTTCCACGAAAACGAGACACTCGAAGGTCGCCCCTCTCGATCAATCACGTAGCAAAGTTCGAACCTTAAATAAGAGAATAACATGGAATTCATCTTAGGTCGAACGAACATCTAACCATCCAAATTACGGTTGAAAGTCCACAAAAACGAAAACTGTCTGACTTACATAACGTACGTTACATGTCCTCTGTAACGTACGTTAGACTTACTCGTTAGCGTACGTAAACTATGAAGTCTAGCGTACGTTAACCATATACTGACAGTTCCTCTCTGATCAGTCGACTTGACTCGCCTGATAGTGTAATGTACGTTACGTACCAGACATAGCGTACGTTAACAACATAATATAACGTACGTTAATTGCCAATCTTAACGTACGTTAAACATGTATGTCAGTTTCTCACTGGGCAGCTGACTGCCTCGATTAGTGACGGAGTATTACGAAATCCTTAGTGAGTAACCTAAGATACCTTCAAATATATATCATACTCATGAATGATCTACGGATTAATATCTTCAATTCCAAGGATACGAATATCATCGTAATACTATTCTCAATCTTGATTGTAATACCCATGCAAGATTCGGTTGGTCTAAGGTTGATATATCAGGTCTAATATCGTCATTAAATCCAGGCTAATATTGAAAGTGAACTACTTATTCCATCTATGCAAGTAAGATTACAACTATGATGATTCTTTCCAAAATCCATTTAGTAAAAGTGGAAATCGGCACCAAGTCTACGATCAAAATGACGATAACATTTGATACGGTTTACAAGCCACTATTCTCATCTTTATCACAACAAGGTTCAACTCCAGTGTTCTAAACCATAATAATTCGATCATCATAGTTTAAATATGATACTAGGTCACATATATAGTCAAAGTGATCTACTATTCTTGGTAGTGTGATCATATTGTCTTTAACAACATAACTTCAAAGTTGGAAGTAGTATAACATACCTTTAAGGGGAAGAAAATACTGAGACTATAAGTAAAATCCAACTCCGGTTGCTCCAACGCCGACTCGTGATGATTTCTACTCCAAAGTCCAATATAAGTTGTCTTCAATGATCAAGTAGTGTCATACAATCTCAATGATTCAGTAACAAATGATCTAAAGGTGTTAAAAGGGGCTGGAAATCTTCTGGGGACGAATATGGTGAAGTTTAGGGGCAAAAGGACAAGCTGAAATGAAATGGGGTGCTGCTCCTTTTATAACTTTCTGAGTGTTACGTACGGTAGGACTTCCTCATAACGTACGTTATCGTTCACAATAGTTCACTATCTTGTTTCTGGACTTCATTACGTACGCTACACTAATCGTGTTACGTACGTAACCCATGTAATTTACGTACGCTACCTAATGTCCATAACGTACGTTAAAGTCCGTTGACTTAAAAGGTGTCCAGATTCATGCCGTGCGAATCTGGCGGGTATCTTGGTCGAGCCCACCACCATGTACCCCATGTGCTAGCCGGCCTACCCAATAATTAACTGCATTACGTACGCTACATTTCCTCCGTAGCGTACGTTAACATCAACAGGTTACGTACGTTAAGTTACATTCTTAACGTACATTACCACGTATATGCATGGAGAAAAATTTATATGTTGCTACACCCACGTATAAAGATACAAATACGATAATGATCATACTCCATTATCAATATCATCATTCCCAAAATAATACAGGGTTCAATGTACAGATGAAATACTTCCATAAAAATTAGGATATTACATACTCTCATACTAAAAAGGAGTTTCGTCCCGAAACTCAAGACGAGAATAATTCTGGATATCTGGATTTCATACTATGTTCCGTTTCCCATGTGGCTTCTTCCACTCCATGACGTGACCACTGAACTTTGACCAAAACGATGGGTTTGTTCCTCAACTGTTTAACTCGACTCTCGAGTATCTTGACCGGTCTTTCTTCAAACGTCCCATCTTGAGCGACTTCGATTTCCCCAAAATCAATGACATGACTAGGGTCTGGTATATATCTCCGTAACTGGGATACGTGGAATACGTTATGAACATGGCTCAATGACGGTGGCAATGCCAATCTGTATGCCAACTCTCCAACTCTCTCAAGGATCTCAAATGGTCCGATATATCTCGGACTCAGCTTTCCTTTCCTTCCGAAACGAAAGATTCCCTGAGTAGGAGAAACCTTTAAAAGTACGTGGTCTCCCGTACTGAACTCCAAAGGGCGACGGCGTACGTCTGCATAAGATTTCTGGCGGCTTTGGGCAGTCAACAGTCTATCACGAATTAGAGCTATCTTCTCTCGAGTCTGCACGATCAACTCTGGTTCTGTTCCGATCAAGTCTGATGAATCGTCCCAGCATAGGGGCGATCTGCATCTTCTCCCGTATAATGCCTCAAATGGTGCCATCTTAATGGAAGCATGCCAACTATTGTTGTAGGTAAATTCAATCAATGGTAGATGAACTTCCCCATCGTTTGACCAATCTAAGGCACAGACCCTTAGCATGTCTTCCACCATTTGTAAAGTCCTCTCGGATTGTCCGTCAGTCTGCGGGTGATAAGCTGTACTGAAGTTCAATTCGGTTCCCAAAGCTTTATGAACTGCTTTCCAAAAGTGAGACACAAAACGGCCGTCTCGATCAGAAATAATGGTCTTTGGCGTACCATGCAATCGAACTATCTCCGAAATAAATACTCGTGCCAACCTCTCTGGTCCCCACGTGTCCTTAATGCCTAGGAAATGGGCTGATTTGGTTAAACGGTCAATTATCACCCAAATGATGTTCATTCCTGTCCTGGTTCTCGGCATATTAGTGATAAAGTCCATCGATATGTCCTCCCACTTCCATTCAGGAATTGGGAGCGGCTTCAACATTCCGGCAGGCCGTTGATGCTCGATCTTAACCTGCTGACAAGTCAAGCATTTCGAAACATAGTCCGCTACATCTTTCTTCATGTTGCCCCACCAGAAATTCTGCTTCAGGTCCTTATACATTTTACTGGTGCCCGGGTGGATAGAATAAGGTGAACTGTGAGCTTCCTTCATAATCGTCTGTTTCAGAACGTCCTCATTGGGAACGAAGAGTCGGTTCTGAAATCTCAAAACTCCATCATCATGTATTATGAATCCGGGGGCCTTTCCTTTGATCACTTCATCACGTAACCGAATCATCAGAGGATCATCTGTCTGTCTAGATTTGATTCCTTCGGTTAATGATGAAGTTATCTACATCACGCACAGCTGTCCTTGGACTCTTTGTAACCACACTTCAATTCCTTCACGAATCATCTCTCGTTGAAGGCTAAGTTGGGAGGTCAGCGTCTCCAGCATCTGAATAGAAACAGGCTTGCGGCTAAGTGCATCGGCCACCACATTTGCTTTGCCTGGATGATACAAAATCTCCAAGTCATAGTCCTTGATCAGTTCTAACCATCTTCTTTGTCGCATGTTCAACTCTTTCTGACTGAAGATGTATTTGAGACTCTTGTGATCTGTAAAGATCTGGCAGTGAGTCCCGTACAGATAATGCCTCCAGATCTTCAAAGCAAAAACTACTGCTGCTAGCTCCAAATCATGTGTTGGGTAATTCACTTCATAGGGTTTCAGCTGTCGTGACGCATAAGCGATCACTTTATCATTCTGCATCAATACGCACCCAAGTCCTTGGTTCGAAGCATCACTGTAAACTATGAATCCTCCAGTCCCCAGTGGAAGTGATAGAATCGGTACCGTCGTCAATCTCTTCTTCAATTCATCAAAACTAGTCTGACACGACTCATTCCACTCAAACGTTTGAGTTTTCTACAGGAGTCGAGTAAGTGGGCAGGAAATTTTGGAAAACCCTTCTACGAACCGAAGATAATACCCAGCGAGTCCTAAGAAACTTCGGACTTCTTTCACATTCTTTGGAGGCTTCCAATCCATAATTGCTTCGATCTTCTGAGGATCTACTCGGACTCCTTTAGCTGACACCACATGGCCGAGGAACATTACTTCTTTTAGCCAGAATTCACATTTAGAAAGCTTGGCGTACAATTGCTCGCTTCTCAAAAGTTCCAATACAATCCGCAAATGTTGCGCACGTTCTCCCGGGTTCTTAGAATATACCATAATATCATCAATGAACACGACCACAAATTTATCCAAATATTCGATGAACACTCGATTCATCAACTGCATGAATACAGCCGGTGCATTAGTGAGACCAAACGGCATCACTACAAACTCATAGTGTCCATAGCGAGTTCTGAACGCTGATTTCGGAACATCAGATTCCTTAATCCTCAGCTGATGATACCCTGATCTCAGATCGATTTTAGAAAATACTGTTGCCCCTTGCAACTAGTCAAACAGATCATCAATCTGTGGCAATGGATACTTGTTCTTAATCGTCATCTTGTTCAGCTCTCGGTAGTCAATACACAATCGAAGCGATCCATCCTTCTTTCGAACAAAAAGAACTGGCGCTCCCCAGGGTGAAACGCTTGGCTGAATAAAGCCTTTGTCTAGTAACTCCTCCAGTTTCTTCTTCAGTTCGTACATCTCCGTAGGTGCCATACGATACGGCGCCTTAGAAATTGGTGTAGCTCCGGGTTCCAGCTCAATAGTGAATTCTACGTCCCGTCGTGGAGGTAGTCCAGGTAACTCGTCAGGAAATACATCTGGAAATTCGTTCACAATAGGAATGGATGAAAGTTCCACAATTTCATCTTCTTTCTTCATTGCATAGCACCAGTATCCGGTACAGCCCTGTTTCAACAATTTGACAGCTTTCATCGTCTTGATCAATTTTCCTGAGCTTCCCGGTTTCCATCCCTCAAATAGAATTTCGGAACCATCGTCAGCGATCAGCGAGATATTCCTCCTTCCGTAGTTTACAATTGCTCCATATCGCTTAAGCCAATCATCTCCGAGTATCAGGTCGTCTCCATGCATTTCTATTACAATCAAATTCGAGAGCCAGTCTCTGCCTCCAAATGATACAGGGAAATTTCTGGTTTCTAAGTTCCCGACAATCCTCTCTCCACTCGGTAAACCAACAACATAAGGTTCACAAGCATGAAAACCGGAAATATTCAAACGATTTACACAAGATAAAGATATAAAAGAATGCGTAGCTCCTGTATCGAATAAAACACTAACTGGCTGGGAAAGGATTTGGACAGTACCTGATGCGACAGCAGCATCCTGATCGTCTGTTTTCCTCATCTCGTACAGACGTGGGGGAACTGATCCGGCACTCGATGTCCCCTTTCGGTCCCATTGTCCTCTGCCTCGTCCGCGGCCAAAGTTTTGAGGCATCTGAACACTTTTCTGCGTCTGTTGGATACTAGCTTCCTTCTGAACTGGCTGTGATGAACGGGTTCCATTGTATTTGGTGGCGTCCTTGCAAAATGTCGCACGGTGTCCTTCCTGTCCGCAGTCAAAACATGTAACTGGGGTGCGCAAACAATCGCGCCAAAGGTGTCCTGGGCGACCACAATTAAAGCACTTCCTAGCTGTATCCGTTGTGGCTGACACTGTTCCGTAATTCTTTCCGCTCTAAGATGGGTGCAGAGGTTTCTTGAAAGAAAAAGAATATTGGGCCTTGCGGGGCCCACTGCTCTTGTGCTCTGTAAAAGTACCAGAGACTTTCTGTTTCTTCGACTCCATAAACTTCTCCATTGCTGCTTCTTTTATTTCGTACGCCAACGCCTTATCCTGGTATTGGCGGAGAGTGGTACATTCAAAACCGGACATGTACCTCTGGATTTCTGGTTTCATTCTCATTTCAAAATGAATCATCATCTCCGCATCTGTTCTGACCAGATGTCGAACAAATGCTAATTGCTGGTTAAACATCTTAATCGTCTGGGATACGGGTTCATCTGATGGCTGAGCGGAGAAAAATTCTCGAATTTTGGCTTCCCTCACAGGACGAGGGCAATACTGAGCTTCCATCATCATTTTAAATTCCGTCCAATCGGCATCATGATCTGCAGGTCGGATAGCTTCCCACCACTCGGATGCTTCCCCTATCAGAAAGTACTGGGCAATAGGAGCTCTCCTGTCATCCGGGCAATTAACTCCAGCAAAAATTTTCTCCAGTTCCTTCAACCAATGGTCCCAAGTGGGAGTCTCGGAAAAACCGTCAAATTTTGGTGGTTGCATCTTTGCCACCTCTTGTAACCATCAGTTACCTCGATTTCCCATTTCTGGAATCCTTTGTTGTCCATCTCCCTGCTGAATTCCTGCCGCCACTTGCATTCGGTCCACGACCTGAGCGGACTGAGTCATCTGATTCACAACTTGACGAAGGATTTCTAGTACACCAGGTTCCGGTTCGTTATTGATGGATTGCTGCGGCTCGCCTGAGCTATGACTAGCCTGATTAGAAGGCGACACCTCCCTTTCAGCATTCCTTCGTCCGCGTCCACGACCGCGACCACGTCCACGTCCGCCTCTCAACATACTGTAAGCACAAGTACTTAATATACAGGAAACAACATTGTTCCTATGTTCAAGTATAAAAAGTACAACATGCAAAGAACGAGATAGAGTTTAGGAACTTACAACCACCGTTCGCATGAAGGCGTGGGCAGTACAGTGATGGCATTCACGGCCGGTTACCTCGAAAGACATAAATGACCCCTATTTTAACCCAACGGCCAAGATATCCACAATCTTAGCTCCGATACCATATTCTGTAACACCCCCGATATATTCAGGAATATTACAGCGCCGTAAATCCTTTACATAAGAATTTACAAGGCTGATTAAAAGAAAAGACAATAACAGATACCACTTTATGAAATTGCTGAAGTATAAATACAACCGTCTGGTTCAAAACCGAAATACAAATATCCAATGAAGAGTTATTATTATTACATCACTAAAATCCAAACATTATAAACGGACGACGTACTCGAGTACTTATTGAAATAACCAACAAAACAGCAGACAGTAAAGCCGGCCGCAACATCACTCTGCACCCTCGTCGTCATGCATCTCCAGTGGTTGTTTCCCCGCTCTCCTGGATCCTGAACATACACAAATGTTCACCCCCAAAGGTGTTAGCACAACGATGCTAGTACAAGTACAATAATCATACAACAGTGATATAATCAACAATTATATCATAACAAGTTTCGCCAACGAGAATATCCACAACACATATCATATCATAACAGTTTCAACATACTGATGGTATTCCAACGATCCAGCGCACACAGCTATAGATGCCCATGATGATCTCGTCGGACCAACACATGGTGGAACTACCTGTCCAACGATCCAGCGCACACAGCTATAGATTCCCATGATGATTCCCGTCGGATCAACGCATGGTAGACATATATTCACAATATATTTACACGATACAATCACATCATAATTGTCATAATATAAACAATTCTAATTAGAGTACTTGCCTCGATTAGAAGACAGAACAATACTTCCACGAAAACAAGACACTCGAAGGTCGCCCCTCTCGATCAATCACGTAGCAAAGTTCGAACCTTAAATAAGAGAATAACTTGGAATTCATCTTAGGTCGAACGAACATCTAACCATCCAAATTACGGTTGAAAGTCCACAAAAACGAAAACTGTCTGACTTACATAACGTACGTTACATGTCCTCTGTAACGTACGTTAGACTTACTCATTAGTGTACGTAAACTATGAAGTCTAGCGTACGTTAACCATATACTGACAGTTCCTATCTGATCAGTCGACTTGACTCGCCTGATAGTGTAACGTACGTTACGTACCAAACGTAGCGTACATTAACAACATATTATAACGTACGTTAATTGCCAATCTTAACGTACATTAAACATGTATGTCAGTTTCTCACTGGGCAGCTGACTGCCTCGATTAGTGACGGAGTATTACGAAATCCTTAGTGAGTAACCTAAGATACCTTCAAATATATATCATACTCATGAATGATCTACGGATTAATATATTCAATTCCAAGGATACGAATATCATCGTAATACTATTCTCAATCTTGATTGTAATACCCATGCAATATTCGGTTGGTCTAAGGTTGATATATCAGGTCTAATATCGTCATTAAATCCAGGCTAATATTGAAAGTGAACTACTTATTCCATCTATTCAAGTAAGATTACAACTATGATGATTCTTTCCAAAATCCATATAGTAAAAGTGGAAATCGGCACCAAGTCTACGATCAAAATGACGATAACATTTGATACGGTTTACAAGCCACTATTCTCATCTTTATCACAACAAGGTTCAACTCTAGTGTTCTAAACCATAATAATTCGATCATCATAGTTTAAATATGATACTAGGTCGCATATATCGTCAAAGTGATCTACTATTCTTGGTAGTGTGATCATATCGTCTTTAACAACATAACTTCAAAGTTGGAAGTAGTATAACATACCTTTAAGTGAAGAAAATACTGAGACTATAAGTAAAATCCAACTCCGGTTGCTCCAACGCCGACTCGTGATGATTTCTACTCCAAAGTCCAATATAAGTTGTCTTCAATGATCAAGTAGTGTCATACAATCTCAATGATTCAGTAACAAATGATCTAAAGGTGTTAAAAGGGGCTGGAAATCTTCTACGGACGAATATGGTGAAGTTTAGGGGCAAAAGGACGAGCTGAAATGAAATGGGGTGCTGCTCCTTTTATAACTTTCTGAGTGTTACGTACGCTAGGACTTCCTCATAACGTACGTTATCGTTCACAATAGTTCACTGTCTTGTTTCTGGACTTCATTACGTACGCTACACTAATCGTGTTACGTACGTAACCCATATAATTTACGTACGCTACCTAATGTCCATAACGTACGTTAAAGTCCGTTGACTTAAAAAGTGTTCAGGTTCATGCCGCGGCGACCAAGTGGTATCTTGGTCGAGCCCACCACCATGTACCCCATGTGCTAGCTGGCCTACCCAATAATTGACTGCATTACGTACGCTACACTTCCTCCGTAGCGTACGTTAACATCAATAGGTTACGTACGTTAAGTTACATTCTTAACGTACGTTACCACGTATATGCATGGAGAAAAATTTATATGTTGCTACACCCACGTATAAAGATACAAATACGATAATGATCATACTCCATTATCAATATCATCATTCCCAAAATAATACAGGGTTCAATGTACAGATGAAATACTTCCATAAAAATTAGGATATTACAGTCGAGATGGACCAATTAAATTCATATGAATTAATTCAAGAATGCGACTAGTAGAAATTTCCATTTTCGGTTTAAACGAGCCTCTTGCATGTTTACCTTTAATACAGGCCTCACAAATGTGGTCTTTTCTGAAATTTAATTTTGGTAGACCACGAACAATATCATTTTTGGCCAATTTTGAAAGAAGTGGTAAAGAGGCATGTCCCAATTTTCGGTGCCAAATAAAGGCATTTTCATCGTATGAAAGTAGACATTTTTCATTGAAAGAGGATTCATCTTGGAGATCAACGATGTAAATATTTCCATAACGCAATCCAATAAAAACGATTTGGTCTTTTCTCATTGTCGTGCAATGCGTAATTTCAAAAATTAATTTAAGACCGGTGTCACAAAGTTGGGAAACACTTAGAAGATTATGGCAAATTCCATCAACAAATAGAACATTTTCAATAGTAGGTAAAGGTTTCTTACCAATTTTACCTGTCCCTTTTATTTGGCCCTTTTTATTATCGCCAAAGGTAACATAGCCACGAACTTCCTTTTTCAGCTCCGTAAAGAGATGTTTATTACCACTCATGTGATTTGATCATCCACTATCAACATACCATTTGTTTGATAATGTTGTCTTCCTTACTTGTACCTACAAAAATAATTTTCTTCCGTTTTATAGGTACCCAGGCTAATTTGGGTCCTGATGATTTAGATACAAAAACTTGATTTTTAATAATGGTCCCTTTTGGTACCCAAATTTGCTTGACCCTTATTGTACGTCTAGAATTACGATAGTAAGATTCGGTATGTCCAGGTTTTAAACATTTTGGATATGAAGGAATTCCCGTTTTTAAAGTGTCCGAATCTTTCGTGGTAATTTCTAAGGACTTTTTCATTGGAAATGAATTATACCCAAGTCCTTGTTTTGAAAGAGAATTTTTGACCAAATAAGAGTTGCTCGAATTTGTCATTACCACATGAGAATTTTCTAACATAAAGTTTTAATTCTTTCTGAGTTTTGTGCAATTCATCTCTCAGAATTTTCTCGGTTTCCAAACAATTTGTATGATCAATCGAAACTTCCTTGTTTTTCAATAATTTAGCATTTTCTTTCAAGGAGTTTTATTTTCTTTTTCAAATCTTTATTACTATTGCAAGCCTTTTCGTATTCGTTATTTAGGGGTTCAAAAGCATCAAGTAGTTCTTCATGAGAATCACTAACCTCGACTTCATCGTCACTGTCTTCGGATGCGCGGGCCATTAGAGCAAGATTGGTTTGGACTTGTGGTTCATCATCCTCATCATCATCGCTCTATGTGGCGACATAAACTTCCTTCTTTTTGAACTTTTCGTGAGGTGGTTTTGATGAACTTATAGGAGCAGCAGCACGACAATCTTTCGCAAAATGGCCTGGAACGCCGCACCTTTGACAAGTGTTGTCGAACTTTTTATTTTGAGGGAAGTGAGTCTTTTTGGATTCATCCCTTGATTCTTGCTTGATGTCTCTCCGGCGCCTTTGTAGAAGATTTTTGAATTTCTTTATGTTTTTAGCATAAAAGGCGGTTTCTTCGTCCTCTTCTTCGATAGGTTCATCCTCTAGATCGCTTTCTTCTTTGGCTTTGAAGGCGATTGTCCTTTCTCTCTCCTTGGGTTTTGGTTTCGAACTTCGAGATTTAATGACAATCTCATAGTTAATGAGAGATCCGATGAGAGCGCTGAATTCTATGGTGTTGAGGTCTTTCGACTCCATGATAGCCATAACAATAGCGTCCCATTCTCTTGGTAGAGACCGAAGGATTTTATTGGGTTTATCACTACTTGATATCGGTTTCCCGAATGAAGCTAGCCCATTAGTGATTGCCGAGAAATGGTCAAGCATAGTGGTAATGATTTCTTCTTCTTTCATAGTGAAGAGTTCATAATCGTGAAGAAGCATATTGATTTTGGTTTCCTTAACTTGACTCGTACCTTCATGGGTGATCTCTAACATTTTCCAGATTTCTTTCACCGTCTCGCAAGAAGAAATTCTATTGTAATCTTCTAGATTGAGAGCACAGTAAAGCAATTGAGTGGTTTTACTATTGAAGTGATCGTTCTTCCAGTCGGCATCGTCGTACTCTTCAAAATTTTTGAGAGAGCCATCCGTCTTCTTAGGAATGGTAGGTCCAAGGGCAATGACCTTCCATATTTCAATGTCGTGAGCTCAGATGAAGATGGACATCTTCTTCTTCCATGTCATAAAGTTTGAACCATCGAAGAAGGGAGGGCGATTGAGAGCGTTGCCTTCAACGGAGGAGTAGATAAAGGCCATTTCTGGATCTTTTCTCTAGCGGGTGTTAATCCGGTGAAAAAGAGACCGCTCTTATACCAATTGTTAGATTGGTACCGCCACTAGAAGGGGGGTTGAATAGTGCGGATAAGAGTATTGAACTCTTTTTGTGCGGAAGCAAAAATATCGGAGTAATTAAAATGCGGAAAAGAAAGAACACACGAAATTGTTCGAGAGGTTCGGCTATTAACGAAGCCTACGTCCCCTACCTAGTTTTATCGACTAGGACTTTTCTTAGAACTTAGAATGCACTTTCTAGTTTAGTGCCAACTCTTATAATTTCTTGATTTCTGGGCTCAAGAACAACCTCACTAAAACTCTCTTGTTTGACTGGGTACAAGATAACCTTTACAAAAACAAATGCGAGTAGAAACTCGACTTTACACGATATATCGCTCTTTGATACAAGAATGAAGATTGGAAATTATAGAACAAATCTTCTAGTATCACAATATAGAATAAGTATAACTCTCGAATTATATGCTTGGAATTGCTTGAGTATGCTTGGAAGCTCAGAATAATTGTGTGTCTTCCATCTCCTTGAAGTGAGCTATTTATAGCCTTCTTGAGCTCATTTTCCCGTTGGAGCAGTTTCAATGCTTACGTACGTTAGGCACTATTGGTTACATACGTTATGAACGTTACGTACGTTATATGCTTTGAGTAGCGGCCGTAACGAACAGTGAAGAACTGGTTCAGTGAGATATGATAATATACGTTACGTACGTTACGTATTGTATGGTTACGTACGTAATCTTCCAGTCAGAGATCCGTTTGTTAGGAATACTTGTTAGATTTTGATGATGTCATCAGTATAAATTCAAATGTCTATTACTTGGCAATAATGTAAGGAATAACCAAATGAGTATCTTCCATAGGCCAAATATGTTGAGTTTAAAACTTGGCAAAATGTAAAGAAGAACCAAATGAGTATCTTCTATAGGCCAAAAATAAGTTAGGCTAAAAATCGGCTAAGTACTAAAGTACAGCTAAGTCCATCAGAGAGGATCAGCCGAGTCAAGTCAGAGTAGTTCTGGTCAACAAAAATTATCAGGGATGTTTGACCAGACTGCAGTCAAGGTACCTCAGACAAGTCACATGATCAGACAAGTCCTAAACTGAGAACATCAGAGAGGTCCAGACTGCAGAAAAGTTAACTGCATATCAGCCTAGTCGAGATCAGCCAAGTTCTCCAAGTCCACGTCAGCATGCGTTGAAATGTCAAGTATTACGGAAAGTCACATGCAACGTGAAGAGACAAATTGGAGTGAATCCCGCAAAAGATATGAATTAAAAACCTATCCAGACCCACCTTGAAGACTTTAATCATTTTATATTCAAAAGATTCGGCGCATCACATGCAGAAGTCTTCACAACGGTCGGAAGATAGATTAAAATATGGGAATCCAGCCTTCCAACGTTCAGAAAAGAATAAACAAAGAAGTCTCCCTCCAACGGACGGATTTGTTGAAAAGATTTGAAAACGGCTATGAAGGAATGCTCATGGATCAACACCTATATATATCCGAAGATTTGAAGTTGAGCAACTACCGATGCGAACATACTTTCAAGCGATCAAAGCATTCAAGCAATCAAAAAGCGAAATACAGCATCGTGAAAAGAGCGGTTCTAAGAAGTTCATACTTAAAGAAGCTCTTAGTTGGAGAAGACAAAAACTCTTGTCTATAATCGTGAGTTTGGGGTACTTCACTGGTTGAAGTTAAGAGACTGTAAAGGCATCCAAGGATTGAGGATCAAGAGGTGCAAAGCAGTCAAGTGTGGTACAACGGCACGAATTTCCACTAGTTGGAAGCTGTTGTAGTTTTGTTGAATCACTGTAATATTTATCACTGGTTGAGAATTATAGTGAATTCATCTCCAACTGGTTTGGAGAAAAGTGGATTAGTAGAGGATTACCCCACCTCTGAGACCACTATAATCGCCTGCGTTCTTTACTGTTTTATAGCATCATATTTTAACTGCTGCATTCATTGTTAAGTGTTTCATTAGTTGCTTTATATTCGTCATCAGCTGACTTCCGCACATATTAAGAACAAACGACTCCAAGTCATTTGTTTATCTATCAGCTGAAGAAACTCACTCTTTGAGAAAAAGAGTTTGAGAGTTTCAACAAGTCTATTCACCCCCCCCCCCCCCTCTAGACTTGTTCATGAACGACTTGTGACCTACAAGTGGTATCGCAGAGGTTGGTTCATTTATTTCACGAATCAGATCTATATTAGAGATATATCTTTACTCTCATTTTATAATGGAACACATGCATTCTAGACTCCCTGTGTTTTCAGTTGACGAGTATGATCTTTGGAAGATAAGGATGCAGGCACACTTATCTTCAATCCATGATGACATGTGGTGCATCATCGAGGACGGTCCATTCATCTTCGATAAGGACAACACTGCAGAGGAGATCGCAGCAGGGAAGCCAGAGAAGATCCCAAAGAAGAGGACAGAGCTGACTCCCGAAGAAAGAAAACTGGCCAATCTTGATAACCGGGCCAAAGATGGGCTATATCAAACTCTTGACAAATCCACCATGGTCAAGATCAAGAACTGTAAGAATGCCAAAGAAATCTGGGACACATTAGCCTTAATGTGTGAAGGAACGGAGCGGATCAAGGAAAACAAGTTGTCAATTGCTATTCAAAAATTTTACAACTTCAAAACGAAGAATGGCAAATCCATAGACCAAGTGGACACAAGGTTCACTGAGATTATCAATGAGATCAACTCCCTCGGCAAAACCTATGGCAACACGGAAATGGCACTGAAGGTTCTCAGATCTCTCAACCCTGAATGGAGCATGAATGCCGTGGCCATGAGAGAGTCCAAGGACCTAAATAAAATAAAAATTCAAGAGATGTTCTCTGATCTGAAGGCTTATGAGTTCGAGCTTCCAAGTTCATCCTCAACTGAGCCTGCAGAGAAGGGAATAGCATTTTCAGCTGAGTCCCCCGCCAAGGGCTTATTTGATGTACAGCCTCCAAATCCATTAGATTTTGAGGAAGAAATTGCGTTTATAATGCAAAGGTTCAGCAACTTCAGAAAGAACTACTCCAAATACAAGAAAAATTATAAGGAGAATCCAAGAAGGAACCAGAAAGCTGGAAGCTGGAAAGTGGAGTGCTACAATTGTCACAAGACAGGACACATCCAAATCGACTGTCCTGATCTCAAGAAGGACGAGAGCAAAAAGGAGGTGGGCAGAAAAGAAGACAGAAGGAAGGCCCTCATCAGAGAAGATCAGCAACATGTAGAATCTAGCAGTGGATTCTTTTCTGATGATGATGAAGAGTATGACTGCGTGATGGCCAACCTAGCTGATGAAGAGGTAACATCTAAACCCTCTGGTTCAAATAATAGTTCAGCCATGTCACAAGATATGGATCTGCACGAATCTGTGAATCAGCTATTTTAAGATTTTGAGACACTTAAATCTGCACACCTAGTTGTATCAGCCGAGAAGACTCAACTGCAAGATGAGAATAGGCAGCTGAAAAATGATTTCGAAAAACTCAGCCTAGAACTGAATAAGGTGGAGATAACTGCAGCTGACTTTAAAAACCAAGCTGATGTTAATACAGCTGAGATAAACCGATTAACTGTTTTACTCAAAGAAAAATCAGCTGCACTTGCTCATGTCAAAGCTGAATTTACTAAGATGACTCAGGTAAATAAGACTCAGGCGCAGGAAATAACCTCCCTGAAGGCGTCTTCAACTCTGGAAGAGCTGTGTACCAATAAAAGGTCACTATATTCCAAATCAGGCCTTGGATATGATCCTCACACTCCCTCTAGTTCTAAAAGAAAGTTTATCAAGGGAGAAACAATTGTCTCGACTGCTGAGCCTACATATAAATCGATATTTAAAAACAGGCAACACCCAAGTCACATGTCTAGGCTGCAGTCAGGTTACACAAGGCATCCACCTAGACAAGCGACTAGGCAATGGCCCAGGCAAAAGCAGCAGCCCAGACAACATGCCCACTATTATCAACAACTCCCTAAAAACAGATTTCAAAATGGGAGGGGCAGATGGAACCCTCAAGGTTATCCTAATTTCCAAAATGAACAAGTGTGGAGACCTCAAAGACTTAATAAATGATCTCAGCCAAGATTTAGAAATAGCCCACACTATCAATATTTTGAGGAATATCCGCTATACAATCCCAACAGGAGATTCAGACCTCGACCTTACACACCTTATAAGGGTTATAATGATAATAATTTAAATAATCCAAGGAGAAATCAATTCTCCAGGAAACCAACTAACCCTAGAGGACCCACACAGATTTGGGTACCTAAATCTCTGCTTGTTTGATTGCAGAAAAGGTGGAAGGACTACAACCACATCTCCACAAATTCAAACTTTGGAGGTGAAGAATGGTTTGTAGATTCTGTATGCTCGAGGCACATGACCGGGAACAAAAAGATGCTGTCCAAATACACCAAAGAAAGAGGTCCTGATGTAACTTTTGGAGATAGATCCAGAGGACAAACAAAGGGCTTTGGAGAGCTGCACCGAGGAAATATTGTAATATCCAAAGTTCATTATGTTAAAGGACTCAAGTACAACCTCCTGAGCATAAGCCAGTTTTGCGACGAGAAGAACCTAGTAGTCTTCACCATCTGGAAATGTATGGTGATAGATATCCTATCTGGAGAAGTGAAGCTACAAGGATTCATAAGGAGAGATGTCTACATGATAGATTGGAACACAGGAACACCTAACTCCTGTTTTCTATCCAAGACAGTAGCTGAGAACGGATGGCTGTGGCACAAAAGACTATGTCACCTGAACTTCAAAGCCATCAAAAAGATTAGTTCTCAGAAGCTGGTCAGAGGACTTCCAGATGAAGCATTCAAGAAGGAAGCGCTTTGTGATGCATGTCAGAAAGGAAAGCAGACCAGAGCATCATTCAACACATCGCATACCCTCTCCATGAGGATCCACCAGGCTAGACATCGAAACAACACATTACATTACCTACCAACCTAATTAAAAGAACGAACCAATAGACCGATTTGGCTTTCATCACTGACATACAAGTCAACATATACACATTTCTATCTCGACTCATACCCGTTGAAGGGTAAAATACACTCATAACAGAAAGTACGACAGCGTAAAAGACTATGCGACGAACTCCGACTGACTGCGCCCAAAATTGGCCTTCATGTGATTAGTATCATTCGCCTTCCATCATCTTTCTCATCGATCCTGTGTTTTGCTCCCAAAACCTGCATGTACCTGGATGCAGAACAGACATCTACCCCCCGAATACTCGGGGGTTAGCAAAACTCCACTGTTTTGCTAGTAAAAGTGTAAAGTGCAAATACGAACCATACATAACACATTTCGAGAATATAACGAAAGACTTACTGAGATATATCATTTAGTTAAAATAGTTCAAAAGTCTTGAAAGTAGGAATGAAACAAGTAAAGCACTTTGAAAAAACTTCCAAATCTCGGGAGTTTTGAAAACATTTGAAAATGAAAAGTTCATAATTCCTCGGAAGTCACTTAGGGTCACAGCCCCAAAGTTCATTTTCCAAATGCAAATCCATTAACAAAACACAGGGTCCACGACCCAACCATTCCGGTCACAAAACACAGGGTCCACGACCCGATCATCCACTGCAATTCACTCACAAGGACACATTACACATAATACATTATTCTTATGCCATTCTAGCCAAGCACCAAGACTCAATATATAATGTATCTCGACCTCGAGCACAAAGCATTGTGATACTCCGGACAATATCACAATTGATCATCAAAACAGTACCTCAACATGCCTCAACATCACAACTATCCACACTTTGTTACCCACGGCCGTACCCATTAGTATCGACCCCCAGAGGCCCCGTCGGACCATCCCCGGGTGGGAAACCAATTCCGTGGTCGTACCCATTAGTATCGACCCCCAGAGTCCCCATCGGACCACTCCCGGGTGGAAGAACGACATCACACGCACTCAAGCCCACTTCTGTGGTTGTACCCATTAGTATCGGCCTCCAAAGGCCACACATGTCATCCCCGTGTGGAAGAACGACAACACATCCACACAATAACACAATTCATAGTTTACAAAATCACACTCTCAAAGGTCAAACACACAGAATATATAGTCGATGTACCTTGCTAGAATGTCCAGTTCATCCAACACATACTCACGACCAAGTAACGATACAATTAACACTAGAATCCAACGATGCAACCAGTACCAATCACATAGCAATGAGAATCAGTACCTTACCAATCACAACTTCCTCACGAAGGAGTTACCATCTTTATTACACAACAACACATGATCATCAATACACACATTTCCACGCACACACCTTGAAAAAAGGTTAGACTTTAAATCTACAACGACACAATCACAGAAAACGACAATGTACGAGAGTAATGGATTCCTATACTCAATACTAATACCATACTTAGACAGGCACATTCAGCAATGAAATATACGAGTCATCTTTAAGGAACTCTTTATTGAGAAATATATCAATTCTTTTGAAAGTAATTTATAAACATTCATTCAGCATATATCGCCGATTACCAACTATTAAATCCACAAAGCACGCAATGTATGGACAAGATACTTGCCTCGATACCACGAGCAATGGAACACCGAACGGACACGGTCACCCCCGAACTCCCAAGAATGACCAATAACTCGCCAACCCCATGAAAACTACGAAAATATTATCACCACGAATCAATAACGCTAAACGGAATGCGAATCAACCCGAAAAACAACAAGAATCCAGGGGTTTCTTCAAGACAATCAAGAATCAAGTTCCGGGTGAAAAAAATCGATAAACGAGTTACAAAACCCGAAGATCATGATACTACAAGAATACCATAATCGATTCATCAACCACGGATTAAATCGAAAAATCACGAAGAAACCCCCAAAAATCAAACAACTACGGTTTTAAGGAAGAAAATACCTCGATTCGACGAAGAACAAGGATTCGGTGATGATATAATCGAAAAAGATCTTCCAAAATGCCTAGAAATCGAGTGGAATCGACCAAAAACTCCACTTCTCGTCTCTCCCGTCCAACAACCGCCACAAGAGATGAAAAACGAAGCAAATGAGGTCTGGCCGACGCCCAGGCCTATATATGGCCGACAACGTTACGGCCGTAACTCGGTCAACTCCCTTTACGTGCATAACGGCCGCTGCCTTACGGCCGTACTCGACACGGCCTTACGGCTGTAACCAGGTCCCCAAGGCCACTGCCCGAAATCTGTCGATGCATTATGGCCGTAACGAAGCATTACGGCCGTAACAGGATAACCCTTACGGCCGTAACCGAGACCTCCCAGGCCAGGCTGTGCGGGAGTCTTACGGCCGTAACTCGACTCAGCCAACACCCGACCGTCCGACTCGAGACTCGACGACGTCTCAATCATGCAAATGCACCGACTAAGATCCAAAACGATAACGAGTAGGCTACGAAACTCAACGTACCACCATGCAAGCATATGATTCCAAATACGCGGATGACAACACTCCGCTCGACCGAAGAAAAATTGGACAAAACCAGAACGAAGATCTCGGGTATTACATTCTATCCCCCTTAAAAGAAGTTTCGTCCCCGAAACTTAAAACATAAAATGATCAACGCAAAACAATCCCAGATAATACACGCTATCATTCATATCGCTACACCAGAACGATAACAAAACACAACGAACAAAATCAATATGGTTTACCAACCCAAACAGCACGACAATCAAAACACGGGTTTATCGCTGAACAAATACGAAATTCCAACAACCCAAAGGTGTGGAAGATTGAATACGAAGCTAATTTCCTGAACTTGGGGAAATTATGAAGGAGTCTGAACGGTCAACAACCACGATACGAGATCAATAGATACCGGACAACAACGATCGAGATGAAAACGGTTGAACAACCATATCCGAGCCATAACGAATAACAAAAATCAAATAGGAATCAAATAGCATCCCCATAGTTCATAGCTCGACTCGAGATAATATATGATCTGGTGAAAATGACAAGATATGCATTTACATAAGATTCACAGGAGTGGAACCGAATTCGGGAAAAGTCACAACGACAAACGGATTAACCCGAAACAATACCACAACTCGTTCGAACAACAAAAAGGGAAGAGTAGAACAAGTCCAGAAAATATCAACGAACACAAACGATTCGATAGAGTCGAACAAAATGGAAGCAACAAGGAAAAAATATATGGGTATTACAACTTCAACACAACAAACAAGCGTGTAAAATTTTTACACCCCGGATATAAAGGAGTCTCTGAATCACTTTTCAACACATCATAAACATGCGCTTGTCGGAATGATTCTTCTTCAACATCACGAATCATGTCTTCAAATTGATCACCATCTATATCTACGTGTGTGCCTTCAGTTGGAATGTCTACTAGTTCGCCATTCCATATCCAAATATTATAGTTGGTATTTATTCCCTCACAAATAAGATGTTCACGAATTGTGTTAGCTTCATGTCGTCTCCCGTTCATACACTTGACACAAGGGCAAAAAAATCTTTCATCGGGTTCCGGGCGATTTTGTCGGGCGAACTCAAGAAGTTTTTCGATTTCATTATCATATTCATCACTGTTACAACTTTTATTCATCCAAATTCGATCTATTTTTCTTCTTTTCTGTTGTACACATATTGAAATTAAATTTGCATTTCCTTTAGTTAGAACCAACCACATTTAGTGTTATTTTAATCTTCCACCAAGAACGTGAAACTAATACTGCTATTAATATACTATGTCATCTCACTATTTTAAAAGACTGCCACCTTTTCCTGCATAAACTATTTGGATAACATCTTACTAATTTTTTCCATGTTAACTTAAACTATTGCTTGGCCATTACCAATACTTATTAAACTCAAGTGACGATATTTTGTTTTTCAAAAAAATTTTGGACATAACTACTTTGTAATAGACATTCCCAGCATTTTAAACCACTTCAATAAATCGCAAAATAAATATCCAATTCAAATGTTATTCCTCCATGATCAACTCGAGCCGGGAAAGTGTTGCTATGTTGAAGAATACTCGTACAACATGCATGCCAATCTCATTTCCATGAAGCAATTTTTATTAGTGTTTTTCAGGGGGGTTAGAATTTTTAGGAGGGTGTTTAGGTTTTTAGGGGGTTTTAGGATAAGGATTAGAGTTTAGGGTCTCGAGTCTGATCCGTTAACTGAAAGAGTAGTGTAGTTTAATTTATTGTATGCAGGTTAGATGATTTATGCAGTGTATATTTATGATAATAAATGTGAGCTTAGCTTTACTATACGTAAAAAAAATGTGTAGTACTACTACTACATGTGAGGATAACCATTAATGCTTAATTGGACATGTAGGTTTGAGATGATGCCCATTAACACAAAAATATATCAAGTTTAATAATCATGCTCCAAATCTAGGTAGAATCTTTTAATACACTAAAAATCTGAAATTAAGGGGCAACTTCAATAACACGATATTTATCATAACTTTGGAGTATTGCAGTAAAATATCTGAGCAGGAGTGAGCAAGAAAATTGAAGCAAAATTATTGTTTCGTGTCAAATTAGTTTGTTCGGAAAAAGTCCAACGCTACCTAGTATCTACTTCTGCAAAATTGTTTATCCAATAACACAAAAACTAAAATTAAAATTAAAATTAAAATTACGAATACTCGTTTTTAAGGACTTGTAATCTGTACATAAAATTAAAGTGAGAAAGCAAGGATTACATATCGAGGTGCGCGGCGGCGAGAAAATCCGATGCAACGACGGGGGAGCAACCTAACTGAACTGAAGAAAGTATAGGTAGGTCGGAGATCGTCGATCGAAGGCCACATCCGGCGAGAGATTCATCTTAGGTCGGGGCGGCCAGATCAGGGGTTACCGCGTGCACAACCAGAACAGGATACGACGACGGCGAGAAAATCGAGGTATGCGAAGGTGCGCGGCGACGGCAACGACGACGGCGACGGGGAAGGGTGATAGGAAAATTCGGAGGTTTTGTTGTGCAGCAGAAAGTGCTACTTTGTGAAAGATAGGACGAGAATAATGAATCTGTGACAACAACCTTTTTTTAATGTTCAAACGACATCGGTTCTCTACACAACCGTTGTTAAACCGATGCATTTAACAGCAGTTATTACTGAAAAACCATTGTCGATTCATTTAACAGCAGTTGTACCAAATAACCGTTGTTAATAGTCGAAACTTTAACAGCGGTTATCCTAATAACCACTGTTAATGTTTCTTTTAACAGCGCCGCTGTTAAAATGGCGCTATTAAAGGCCAGTTTTGTAGTAGTGTTTGGCGAACACATCATCATCAATTAAAAGACTGTTGCTGATGCATTCGGGTTAAAGAACCATGGAATGGCAGTGGGGGCTCTCGAACAAAGTCATTTGGATATCTGGCAATGGATCAAACTGCCAGAACAACCAATCAAGATGAAAAACACCTCAAAAATAGCAGACATCCAGAAGGAATTTGGGTTCTTAATGGACATGACCCACAAGATGATTATGGGCATGTCTGGAAGCTTCGATCATATGTCCACCTCAAAGTACATAGTGATGGGGGCAATGATGCAAAGTCAAAGAATTAACTGGCCTGACTATATCTTCAGGCAGTTAGTGAATGAGGTGAACAAAGTCAGCTAGGACAGTTCCAAGAACAAATTCAACCAGAATCTAATTTTTGGTGCACAAACCTAATGGATTCTCGAGCATTTTGGATTGGCTGAAGGCAGATCAGAAAAGTTCCACATCAACAAACGCCTTGGGCATTTGGACCCAGCTGCAACAGCTTTCTCCACTCAGCAACCTCGATCTGAAGAAATGTTAGCAAAAATGAAGTCAGATATATCCTCATACAAACTGGCGTATGAATCCGAGGATGAGGTAGAGGTGGAACCCGTATCAGCTACCTTACCAGACTCAGCTGAGATTCCACCAACTCAACTATCCCCACATGAAATCACTGCAGCCAACATCCTAACTGAAAAGTTAGCTGTTGTTGAGGAACAACCGATGACTGCACCTGCCCAGCCTGAAGATGATGATGAAAGCGACAATCTACCATTGTTTACCTATTTCAAGAAAAGAAAGTCTCCTGAAAGGAGGTAGTTATCACTATAGACTAATTACCAGAATCTACAGCAAAAAGATTCAAAGGACTAGTTGATTACTCAACTGAGTCCTCATATGAAGACATAGCTAAGATACCTGTTGTGATCTCCAACCCAACTAAAACTCCCACTAAAGAACCAGCAGCAAGACAACTGGGTTGGCCTTGGTAGAAGAACAGAAAGAAGACAATCTCATTCCCGCAGCACCACTTCTTGAGCTCCATAGCATTCATGAAAAAGTCGAAGCTGCAGAAGAACAAGTCATTGAGGAAGCTGACATACAGTATATATTCAATCTCAAGGACAACAACCCATTCCAACTCAACAAAGAACAACTCAAAATGGTAAGGAATCACATCAACAAGTTTTCCATTATTTTTGCTAATAAAGACTGGAAGAAGTTGAGGTCCCTCAGTCTCACTCCTCTAAAGGAGCTAGTTGATAGGAGTGGATGGGACTACCCCCTAACCACTGAACAAATCATTCAAGTATTCTGTAATGAAACTAAGATGAGTATATTATTAAATAAAAATTAATTCATAAACAATTTCAAAACAAATATGGACCAATTTATTCTTTATATTATGGAAGGGGTAACCCAAGGGATTTTTTTGATGAGAAAGATGAGAGAGTTGGAGTTGAAAAAGAAAAGATTGAAAAAGTTGAAAAGAAAGAGGATCAGGATGACTCTGATCATCATGATAAGGATCACAGTGGACCTGATCAAAACGGAGGAAGGATAGCTGCTGAAACAAGTGCTGCAAAGGAGTCAGATAAACAGGGGGAACATTCTTCAGCTAAGTCGCGCCTGCTAAAAAATATGCTACCTTAGAAAATAACCGAGCTGAATAGTCAAATCAGACACCTACTAATCAGCTACCTCAGAACCTAGCTGAAATGATGAAGAAGATGGTCGAAGACATAGTTGAAAGACTTATGGCCACCGGAGTTGAATCACATCTGGTGGAGCTGAACAGAAAAATAGATTCCTTACTCAACAGGAATGAACCTTCCCCGACACCTACCTCAGTCAGACTACCCCTTGGCATGCAAGACTTATGGCCAAGGTGGAAGAGAAGCTGGCACATCTCATTGATGCTGGCAAAAAGGGGGAAGTAATGAGGAGCAAATGGAAAAAATCCTTAACTGTTATTCCCAAAAATGCCCCTCCTCTAGTTATCCATTATCCAGAAGCAGAAATAAGCTCTCAGAAACTGAAAAGGAATAACTCAGTTGAGGATCAGGACCCTCCTCCAAAGAAGAGAAGAATTAGAAAAGAGATTATCCAGCCACTCAGCTGGGAGGGAAGGGAGCAGTACTTTGTGGAAAAATCCATACCTGAGGAAGCTGTACCACTGTGGGAAACAGCCAAGAAGCAGTTCATTGAGAAGTACTACATTTGGGAAATACTTCAAGACCCCAACTGCCCCTCACAAAAAATATGCATTGATTATTTGGAGCTAAACCAGTCGAACTTGTAGGAAATTCTGAAGGAGTATGCTGAAGAGGAATTCGATGCATATCTAATGATCCCTTCTTTCAGACCACAAGAAGCTCATATTGATGGCAATGGAAAGCTGGATGACAATGTTTTCCAAGAGGATATAAGGGAAGTGTGCATTAAAAACAAATACACTTTTCCTGAAGACCAAGAGTTTGACTTAATAGTGATAAAGAGGAAATATGGGCTGATTTCGGTTGTGGAAAAACCCATTGGAGAAAAACCTTTGAAATCACTGCCTCCAGCCTAGTTTACAGGAAGAGAAGAAGGAGCTGAATGATTTTTTTTTTGCTATTTACTTGTAATCTTTCTTTTGTTTGACAAAATTTCATTCAAGGACTATAATGTAATGAACAGAAGTGAAACGTATATACAGTCAACCTGAATGAAAATTCCTAGTTGTCTCAAAAAGACTGAGTTTTATTTTTTCTCTGTGTGATGACTCGTTTACATTTGAACAATCATTATGATTTGCCATCATCAAAATAAGGGGGTTTGTTAGGAATACATTTAGGATTTTGATGATGTCATCCCTGTATTCTAAGTTTAATTCAAATGTAATATTTTAAGTACTTGTCATTGTAAAGAAGAACCAAAGGAGTATCTTCTGTAGGACTTTAGAAATTAGACTAAGGATAGATCTTACAGTTAAGTTCGTTCAGCTAAGTATTATAGCTATGTCAAAATATCAGCTGAGTATCGCCAAAGATAGAATGTCAACTGATCATAGCTAAGAGAGAATCTCAGCTAAGAATCGAAGAGTTAATATCTTCAGTCAAGTATGACGAAGACAATCCATTCATCTAAGTATCGACGTCAAAATACTTGGACAATATTCAGCAAGTATTAATCAGCTATATCCACATCAGCAAATGTTGAAAAGTCAACAAAGAAGGAAAATCACATGCAGACGTAAATAAAGCCAAGGAGACAATCTGAATGATTCCATCAAGTTGAGGAATAAAATATTCCTCGAGATTCGCGCCTTGAAGACTTCTTATTATAGAAAAAAGAAAATGGCAGGGACAACTGTATATCTTCAAACTATCAGATTTGAAGAAAGAATCAAGTCGTGCGAAAGAGGTGAAAAGAAAAAACAAAGAAGTCCAATCTCCAATGGACCAATTTGTTTTAAGGATGCAACGACTATGAAGAGCTCAAAGGAAGTACTATAAATATCTGAAGAACTTTTGAGCATAAGTACGATGCGATTAACACTTACAAGCGATCAAAACAGACTAAATCAATATACTCTACAATCATCGTGAAGAGATAAGATCATAAGATTCAAATTTGAAGAAGCTCTTAGACGTTGGAGAAACCTAACACTCTTGTCTTAAAGATTTGAGTAGGGATACTTTTTTGAACGGGGTTCTTGAAAGTTGAGATTTTGCGACATCCACGTGTTCTTGATTGGAAGTTGATAAGAAACCTGAGAGGTGTGAGGCATCCCTGGATTTTCGATCAGGAGGTGACAAGCAACCAAAGGAAGGAGTTACTGCCGCCACAGATTTTCATTTGTTGAAAGTTGTAGTAACTAAATTCATTGTAACCTTCAAAAGTTACAGTGAATTTATCTCCAAGTAGACTGGAGAAAAGTGGACTAGTAGGCGATTACCCCACCTCCGAAACCACTATAAGCGTTGTGTTATTTACTATTTTGAGCATCATACTTAACTACTGCATCCATCTTAACTATTGCATTAAAAGTCAGCTAAGTCTTCCGCATAGTATTTTTCAGCTGACTTCTGAATTGTACCTAGTTGAGAAGCTAAGTCTAAAGATTAGCTAAGTTCACCTAACTACATATATAACATATGAGTTTCTTAAACCAGCTAATTCCTCGAAGTGATTTTAAACGTCTATTCACCCCCTAGACTTTTACCATACGTACTAGTGACCTACACATTAGCATACCTATAACATGTCCTCTCACTAACACTTAGTGAATACAAGCACTCTATATATCAAAAAACACATTATACAAGTCTGGGATAAACTTAATGCCCAGTTAAGGTTTATCAACTTGTGAACTAGTCAAGCATTCAAGCCCTTAAACACTTCAAGTGTCGATTTCCTTATCCTGTAGGAAGCGAAGTGTTTGCTCACAAATGCAAGGACTATATTTTATATACCAAAAATCCAATAACATATGATAATACAAAATTAACAAATGCCTTTTTAATAAATATTAATTGAAGTTCATAATTACAATATAATGCTCTCACTCTCTCATCCTCTAAGTGGCATTCATGGGTATATTCCTAAAATCTTCCACTTGTACTCGATGTCATAAATAATGGTATCTAATATCGGTCTTATCCATATGTCGCTCTGAGATCATTTGAGACAATGGCTTGGTCAACGGATAAACAACATTATATACTGAGTCTACTCTATGAAATGAAACATATCCTTTTAAATCCATCTCCCCAATGATGTGATCTTTTCTCTCAATATATGTGGTATTGTGGTGAGGCCTACTCTCCCTATCTTGTGCAATATCTTCGTCATTGTCGCAGTAGAGCATCAAGGGCAGCTCTGCTTTCGAGACTACCTGAAGTTCTTTATAAAACTTTTTAATCCAAAAATGCTTCTGTTGCAACCTTCGATACTGTCTGATTATCAGCTTGGAAGCTGGAATATGCAGTCATGATTTTCTGGAAACTGCTCCACCATTTAGAGTAAAAAATATACCCTGAAGTGGATATATGTCATCCATATCCCCCAAAAAATCTGAGTCTGTATAACCTTCCAATTTTAGTTCTCTATTGCCTTATATAAAAAGATAATCTCTCGTCCTTTTAAGGTACTTAAGAATGTTCTTTATGACAGTCCAATGTTCCTGACCTGAATTTAATTGAAACCGACTTACCATGCTCACAGCATATGCAATTTCTGGTCTTGTGCAAATCATAGCTTACATTAAGCTACCCACCACTAAAGCATAGGTCACATTACTCATTTCCCTTCCATCTTACTCATTTTGAGGACACCTAGTTATGGAAAATTTTCATGTCGCATAAGTAAAAACCGTCTTTTGGAATCTTTCATCCTAAACCACTTTTAAATCTTTTCTATATAGAGGTCCTGGAAAAGACCTATTATTCTGTTTTCTTACTCCCAGTAGACATGAAATTTTAGACATGGGTTACTTCTCCCAAGTCTTTTATGGAGAATGTACTCGAAAGACAAGCTTTCGCAGAATTAATCATTCACACGTCGATCTCTATAAGTAGAATTCCATCTATATATAGTAGTAAGTGTTGGGTTGGTACCTTCGCTAGAAGAGGGGTTGAAATGTGTGGTGAAGAGTAATAAACTCTTTTCGTGTAGAAGCAATAAATAATTACGAAAGATAAATGGCACAAGTGATTTATAGAGGTCTGGTCCTGACTGGCTTACGTCCTCTCTTCTCTATTATCTTTTTCAATAGCTTTAAGATAAACCTTTCTGCCTTATCTTCGATCCGTATGAGGTAAGTTTTACAGCTTCCATCGGTCCAAGTTAAACCGTTATAAATCTTGTCTTCTGTGAGTCTAAGATAAATCATTTTTCGTTTTCTATCAGACAAGGGAATAACCTTACTAGCTACCTCACTACCAATATTCAGATTTTAACTGACAGCAAAAAATTCGTAGGCTAAAGCCTATAACCATCGGCTAAAGTTGCCGGCCGACGGCTAAAAGTTGGTCGGTTGAGGCGGGTCGGCTAAAGTGGTGGGCCGATGGATGGTCGTCGTCTATACTTTGGATTTTACCTGACGTCTAAGCTGTTTTCGGCTAAACTCTATCTATTTTAGGTGATGGATCTCACGTTGTCGGCTAAAATTTATATGTTTTAGCCGATGGCCAATCTGTCGGCTAAATTATATTTTATGTATGAAAAAAAAAACTTTAGCGACGGTTTGTACAAATGTTATCAGCTAAGTCCAATAAAAAAATATATTCACATTTTGAGATCTCGAATCCTGTTCTTTTTAACCTGTATATTTGAAAGGCACAGTACATCACCATTCACCAATGTACGAAAAACATAATTTGTACACCAACATTACAAAAACCACACCATATCAACATATCATGTAGCAACATCAACAAAATCACTATAAACACCAACGTTAACAAACAAAAGTCTAAATAAACAAATACTTAGTATTAAAATGTTTACATGCCAAAAGTAGCACTAGAAACACAACTAAAATCCACATAAATCCGTCAAATTCTTAAAGATAGAAGAAAGATTACTAACGTCTTGCATGTCGTCGTCCCGAGGCTGTGAAGAAGATGGGGTTGTTTGTAAATTGAAGAATGGAGGTGGTGGTGGTGCTTGAAGTCCCCATTGAGTCACGATCTGACTTGATGACATCATAAACTGGATCATGGCCTACTGCTGAGATAGCATCTCTTGTTGAACCTTCCCTTGCTCCTCCAGGAATTTCTGGAACTAGTCTTGAGACTTCCTTTACTTCTTAGCTTGGAGCTCCCTCTCGATCCTCAGTTTCTCCTCTAGATAGGCCTTTGGAGTGTCACCTCTTTTGCATTGAAACCCTGGAATATCCTTCAATAATTTGTTGCCTTCAGCTCCCATCATCAGCGTCCGGTGATGATTCCCTTTAGGAGGGTAAATGGTAGCCCACATACTTATCCTAATGTAGGAATCAACCTGAACGATCTCTCTAATGGCTAAATCAAGGTCGGTCTCGTCTAATCTAGATGCTCCTTCCTCGCCATCTCTGTCAACATCCTCTTAGACTCCTCCATCACTCTCTCCTAATTAAGTGAGAAAAAATAAGTAACCGAGTATTAATAAAGTTCAGAGGTAAAGATTGATAGCAATATTAAAATATTCAGGATAGATTTACAACTTACATGTCTATCTAGACAGTTTGGATATGCCTTTCGAGTCACGTAGATAAAGGCATTCACCACATTTTCATCAAAAGTGGCCTCGTGCAAAACTTTCGCTAACGACCGCGAACCTAAGCTGTGGTGCTCTATCAAACCCTTACGGTTAGCAATATTGGTTGAACTGCTTGCCTACACGTAGAAACATGTAATTTTCATTTGACAATGAACAAAATTACCATAAGTAAGTTTCTTATACGTTACATGTCTTTAAACAACAATAACATAATATAATATTTATTGATCGAGTACGTACAATATAGTCCAAGTCGCTAAAATGTGCGCATAGCCACCTCCACTCATACTCCCGATATTTGAACTCCTCGTGAGTAGCCTCACAGGAATTACCCCAACCCGACCAAAAAATATGTAGTTCATTTTTACAGGAGTTGTACCTATAACAAACATTTATAAATAGTAAACAATCACACAAGATTTTCGAGTAATTGCTCAACTACGTATTGTGAAAATTACTTGGTCGTTTGCACCTCACCGCACCAAGTATGTAGTAGGAAAGAATGAGCATCAAACCACACCTACAACTAACATACATAAAATATATACTACTAACTTTATTCCTAATTTAAATACAAAAAGCAGCCTTCGGAATTGAGATGTAAACTTACTGACGTAGCATTGTTCAATGCATCCTTCACGCACTATGGCACATCATTCCGCTCAGGCCACAGTACCAGAACCCTTTTGTGTATGACAAACCCAACATTACAACAATATGAAGTACAAGTATCAGAAGCTAAAATGGGTCGTAGATACTTTTCATCTACTGCTTCTTTTGACGACCATTTTTGTTAACGTATGAGACAAGTGTTAGGCCCTTCGATGGGCCATAGGCCTTCTTCTTCTTTTTCGGTTCAGCTTCAGTACGACCCTCCTCCTTATCTTCTGCAATCTCCACGTACAACTTCATCTTAGATTTTCGACATGTCCGTCAAATGATTTTCTCAGGCCACGGATGAAACACATATGCCTCCGTTGGGTTAACCAAACTATATGGCTAGCGGACTCCTTTCTCATCGACCGCTAGAATTGCTGGTACCATAGGGGGCATAAATAGAGTCAACGGTGGACTGGAAGGCACCTTAGATGACATGCTCGGTGTAGCTCATTGGCTCCCATATGTAGGAGGAGGGGAGGGAATGCGGTGTATAGGAGACATACGAAGTTGAGTCGTCTCGACAGTAGTGGGGGTCATTCACGGTCTGGGGGTCTGATAAGATAAGCGCCTCATAATAGTATGTGCATCATCCATCAAATACAACTTTCCATCCTTAAACTTCAGCCCACTTTTCTATACTAGCTCACGTATTCGAGAGTTACTTTGTTCCACATACCTACCCACAGGATCCGCACGACTGGAAGCTGCGAAACTCTCCCCTGACTCCAGAATCTTCCACTTTTTCTTACCACCCGTTAGTCTCTTAATTTTATCCATTTAACATGTAGATATTCAGAAACTATCACATTAACTAAACTCACACACACCAATATACACACTAGATACCAACAAATTCAACAATCAATAAATCCAACAATCAACACTATTATCCCAACAATCCAGTAATCATTCCAACACAACCAGCACAACAATATCCCAACAAGTTCAACAATCAACACTAATATCCCAACAAATTCAACAATCAACACTAATATTCCAACATATTTAATAATTAACAGTAATATCTCAACGATTCAATATCATTCCAACAGAATCAACACAATAATATCCCAACAAATTTAATAATCAATACTAATATCCCAACAAAATTAACCCAAAAACAATTTACAATAATTAGTGAATTCATAAATCATGGTTAATATATTCAACAAATTCAACAATCAATAAATTCAACAATCAACACTAATATCTCAACAAATTCAATAATCATTCCAACACAATCAACAAATAACTTTAAATTATAAAAAAAAATGTAAAAAAAAAAATGTGCTTTGTAAGGTCGGTGCGACTAAGGTCGAGGGGCTGGGGTCCGGTGGGCGATAGTGCTGGGGTCGGTGCGTGCGGCAGTGTTGGGGTCCGGTGTGTGCGTCACACGAATTTCACTCCGGGACAGTCAATGACGGAATCGATAGGTTGTGATAGGTATTCGTGAACCTTCGACTTGAGGATTTAGTAGGGATGTGCTTATGGCGTTAAGATTTTCATTAGAGTAGTTTGACTCAAAAAACTGAAGGTGGGGGTCAACCTCGACGTGTATCATGACGGGCAAGTAGCAGGTTCTACTAAATACCAAGATAGGATTCTTTCTCCTGTTAGTGAACAGGTATATGTCCTATCCGGTTATTGGCAGATGAGATCATAAGTCTTTGGCCAAAGCACTGGAGCTTGTTGTATTGGATACACGAGAGCTCAGTGATCTCAATTTGCATTAACTCATGCATAGCGTCAAGTACAGATAAGGTTTAACTGACCGTGACCCTATAACTTGATTGGGACATTTGAAATGAGGGTTTATACGTATACTGGTATTCACGACAGAAAGGTTTTGGAATGATCGCCATCATTCGTTCTCAGTTAGGGTACAGTGTAGGCTGCCAGGCTAGCTAGGTGGTGCTACTACTCTTTGGTTCCTTCCATTGCTAACTAAGACGGATCTACCGAGTCGCGCAATAGGATTGACGACGGAATAAATCGAGCTTATTCTCTCATTATGAATAATAGACATTGGACATGTAGTTTATTGGATATTGGATGTCTAATTAATTTTGGGACATTGGATGTCTAAATTAATTTATTGGATAAATTAATTTACGGCCTAATAAATTAAATAAATTGCTAGGTGATTGCTTTAATTCATAGATATAATTGTTTCGTGGAGAAATTAATTATATTATTTTGTATTTGATATGATTAATTAATTAGATTAATTAATTGATATAAATACATCAGAATGGAATGGAGAGTTTTATCTGTTTGGACACACGAGAGTCCGAAACGAACCGAACTCTCCTAATTCCTTCTAGAGGCCGCCCAAATTCCCCTTCCTCACATGCTTCCCTTTTCTCTTGATTCATTTCAATTATAAGAGGGAGACCAAGACTTTTGATGAAGGTGGTTGGCATGTGATGAAGATATATTATATCTTGAGGGGAAGAAAAGGGTGAGTGTGGGAAATCTCCTCTTTTGGAATAGGCCTTGTGCCGTGAGAATCATAAGGGAGAGAGAGAGAGAGAGAGAGAGAGAGAGAGAGAGAGAGAGAGAGAGAGAGAAAGACTTTGTTGTGCCCTTCGTTTTTGTATGCGAATCCCAACAGTTATATGTTGTTCTATTTGCGTTGAGGACTTGGTATATTTCTTCGCTTGAATACTGCTGTATGCTCACAAAATATACTTCTCTTGTTATCGCTAGAATGTCAGAGTAATCTGTCAGAAAGTGCACGATAATGAATGACTTGTGTTTTAAGTCCTCTTGCTTGGGGCTATTTATAACTTTGGAATTGTATCCATTATAAATGTAGCTGTTGTTGATTGGTAAGATGTTGACGTCTGTCTCTTGATTGGCGGCTGCTGAATGTTTGAATTAAAGCATATTGTATTTAATGATTCAGACATCCTTGTTGTCTTTGCATTAAATGCTCTTCAGAGTGTTCAGACTTGTCTCTCTCCGGCTGCATTAAATATTGTCCTATCAACAATAAATGCTGCTTTAACCATGAATATATTATGAATATATCACAATGGTTAAAAGCTTTTTATGATCAGTGTTGTTGGATGTGTTTTACTTTCCCATAGTAAAACACCTTTGACACTGTATGCTGTATCCAACACAATAAGTTCCTTTGCTGTATGAGGTAGATTGTAGGATGGATTGTAGAAGATCTCTTCGCTGTATGGGTGGGCTGTATGGAGAGTCCTAACAGCTTCGATACTTCGGCATTCCGACTTCTTTAAGACTTCTTTGTTGTATATTGGCAATTATCAAAACAGGAATGTTTATCCCAACAGGGACCAAATGGATTTACAAAAGAAAGACTAATAGAGATGGCAAGATGGAAGCCTATAAGGCGAGGCTTATGGTAAAGGGTTATACATAAAGATAAGGAATCGATTACTTTGAGTCATTCTCGCCCATAGCTATGATTAAGTCTATTCATGTAATGTTTGCCATAGCAGCCACTTGGATTATGAGATATGGAAAATGGACGTGAAGAAAACAGTCCTTAAATAGATTCCTCAAGGAGGAAATATATGGAACACCCTGATGGCTTCGTGTCCGCAATTGATATCCATAAAGTGTTCAAGCTTCAGCCTGCCATTTATGGGTTGAGGCAGGATTCACAAGGTTGAAATCTTAGTTTTGATGAAGTAATCAAAGAGTTTGATTTCTTCAAGAAGCTTGGATTTTGGGTACATTCTCCATGAAAGACATGAAAAAATCAACCTATATTCTAGGTCTATCGGGATAGAGTGAAGAGAATAATAGGACTTTTCCAAGCCCTAAATAGAAAAGATCCTAAAGTGGTTTAGGATGGAAGATTTTGAAAGAGAGTTCTTACCTAAGCAACATAGTATAAAACTATCATTAGTTGTGTATCCTCAAAGTGAGAAAGATAAAAGGAAAATGAGTAATGTAACCTATGCTTCGGCAGTGGGTGGCCTCATGTACGCTATGATCTACATAATACCATACATTGCATATATTTTGAGCATGGTAAGTCAGTTTTAGTTAAATTCGGTTCCAAATTTTGGATTGTCGTATAAAATATTCTATGTACCTTAAAATGACAAAAGATTTGGTTCTTACATACTATGGTGGAGAACTAAAACTGGAAGGTTACACGGACTCCAATTTTTAGGGTGATGTGGACAAACATATGTCCGCTTCAGGGTATATCTTTACTCTGAATGGTGGAACAGTTTTTTAGAGAAGCTCTAGCAAAGTTTGACTGCCGATTCCACGTTCCAAGTGGAGTATCAAGAGGGCTCGGAGGCTGCAAAGAAAGCATTTTGGATTAAGAAGTGATCTGAAGAACTTCACATGGTCCCTGATGCATAACTGCCCTTGATGATATTCCGCGACAACAATGAAGCTGTTGTGGAGGCTAAGGAGTCCAGGTCTCACCATAGTAACTAACACATTTGGAGGAAATATCACCTCGTGAGGGAAATGGTTGAAAAAGGATATGTTTTACTGTATAGAGTAGACCCAACATACAATGTTGTTGATCCACTGACCAAGACATTGTCTTAGATGGTCTTAGAGTGCTGGAGAAGATGTGTATTAGATACCATAGTCTGTATCATTAAGTGCAAGTGGGAGATTGTTAGGAATATGCCTTCGAGTGCCACTCAGAGGCTGAGAGAGTGAGAACAGTATTATAATTATGAATAACACATATAGTTGTGAAAGGCATTTGTTATTTACATATTGTTGTTGTCATTAGATTCATGATTTGGTATATATAAATATAGTCCTTGTATTTGAGAGCAAACTCTCTACTCCTTATGGGATAAGGATAAATCCACTGAAAGTGTTTAGGGCTCAACTTCTTAACTTGTTCGCAAGTCCGTAAAATTTAACTGGACAATAAATTTAGTCAAGACTTCTATAACGTGTATTTTTACATTAAAAGTGTCTATATTCACTAAGAGTTAGTGGGAGCATAGATTATAGGTATGCTAATCGGATTAGTATACTTGACTGTAATATCCGCATTTTTCTTCTTTTTCCGATATTCCCATTTTGGTGTATTTTCGTTTTAGCAACTCGCTTGTAACCATGTCGACATTTTGAATCTATTTTATTCTTGGAGTTTCTCCATTTGGACGATCTTCGGTGATGTTTTGATATTATTTCGTTTTATGTCATGTATTGTGGCATGGACGTTCGATTCTTGTATAACCCGTTCGCTTTTGTAATTTCTTGGGTTTCATGAGTTCGTATGGTTGAGTTGTTCGTGTTGTGAGTTTCGGTTTGTTAATCCGACTTCGTATCGCGATTTTTGGACGTTTGGGCCGTTTCGTAATTTCCCTAAGTTAAGGATATTCTTGCTATCCTTGTTGTTCCTGAACCTTCGGGTATTCGGAGTCACGCTTCATCATAATGTTTTGGTTTCTGACTCAAATCCGTGGTGATTGTATCTGTTGGTCGTTGTTACGCCTTGGTATTTTTCCGATTATTTCCGTTTTGGTCGAGTAGTTACTTCAGTTCTGGCCTGTTTGCTGTCCCAGGCTGTGTTACGGCCGTAAGCCAGCTTCATTATGGCCGTAATACTAGAGAGTTACTGTCATAGGCATTTCCTTTTACGGCCGTAACAAGGCTTCATTTCTTGCCTCCTGGTCCAATTCTGAGTTACGGGCGTATTATATTTGAGTTACGGCCATAAGTATTGATACGGCCGTAATGGTGTTCTAGATACGGCCGTATGTGTCTTTCGTCAAATTGCCCAGTTTCTCTCCAGAGTCCAGTTACGGCCGTAAGAGAGTCAGGTTACGGCCGTAATGTTCCTATGCTATGGCCGTAAGTGGGGTGTGTTATGGCCGTAACACCTGCCAGTATATAAACTGGCAGCAGCCCATTTTCTTTCCTCATTTCTCATATATCTCTTTTATCTTCGCGACTGGAGCGACGGCAGAGGCTAGGGTTCATTCGATTTTGATCCAAACTCCATTGTAAGGGCATATTCAAGTATCATATCATCCACCTATCACTAATCATCCATTGTTCATCTTCGAATCAAGGTAAAATCTCTTAGAATCCTACCTTAGGGGATTTGGGGGTTTTCGGTTGTATTGTTCGCTATGCCCCGTGTTGTTGATTAATCCTTGATGATTATGATTAATCTCGTTAGTATTCTTGTTCTCCTACGAACTCATGGTGCATTTCGTGATATTTGCGTAATCGGGAGGGTTTGGTTGCGATCCGACCTCGTCGTTGTTTTGATACGAATACACATAAATCGTAGGCGTGTTTTCGGGTATTTTCCAATTCCGTATTCGTTTAGAATTGGTTGTGATTGTGTTCTTCGTATCGTTAGGTTCGTAATTATCGGCTCCTAACGTTCGTCGGTGTTTTCTCTTCCGTTCGTTGCATCGTCTATTATTCAAGGCAAGTAATTCTTGGAAACCTTTATGCTTAACGTGAAATGGTAATGTATATTGTGTGCGATTTACTCACCTCGGGAGGGTCCGATGGGGCCTCGAGGGAATCTATGGCTTCGTCCTGGATTCATGAGTTTGTTTCGCTGGCCATCTCGGGAGGGTCCTTAGAGGCCTCGAGTGGGATTCGTGGCTTCGTCCCGGTCCTAGGCGACGTGTGTGCTTGATTTGTTTTATGAATGTGGCCAGCTCGGGAGGGTCCTTAGAGGCATCGAGTGGGATTCGTGGCTTCGTCTCGGTCCTAGGCAAATTGATTGTGACTGTTTGTTTCCGGAAAAAGACATATCTGGTTTTGGTTTCAAAATGAATTTGATACATTGTACTATGAAATGTGTAAGCGTTTGGTTTGCGTTGATTACTTATACTAGCGTAAATGCTAACCCCTTTGGGGACCCGTTTGGGGAAATTCTTGTTATGGATTTCAGGTTGTGATCATCCTGACGAGCGAGTACTGGGTCAATGTGAAGATGTTGGCCAAGGTCGTTGACATGTGCAATTGAGTCCTTTATTTCTGTTGAAGCATTCTATATGGTTGTTGTCTACTTTTCAAACTTATAGATTGTACTCGCGAGTACTTAGGCTTTTCTCTTCGGATTATGATTTGTATTCGTTGAAGTTATTTATGTTTGCCACTATTGATTATTACACCGGTTGTACCGGGCGTGTTATTTGATTTTCAACTGGATGATGTGCATTTTTACTGTGGTAAGTTGTGTCTAGCCTGGTGGGTCCCATGTATGGGTCCATGGCACTGTAATATACGTTGAATATCTCGGGGGTGTTACATTGACATGACTCACTTCGATTTGTCACATGGATCTTACTTAGGATAGTCAATGGCCGAATCAGAAGGTTGTAATTTCACTTTAGAAAGTTGTGTACTTTGACATGCAGAGTGCCTATCACAACCTTTAGATTCAGTCATTGAGAATCCCAGGGCAAAATACATGTTACCTAATTGAGGTGAGTTGTGTTCGAGTATACTAATCCTATTAGCATACCTACAACATGTGCTCATACCAACACTTAGTGAAGATAATGTTGGTTGGTACCGCCACTAGAAGGGGGGTTGAATAGTTAAGTGAAGAGTAATGGACTCTTTTTGTGTGGAAGCGATATAAAAGTGCAGAAAATAAATGACAGAGATTTACGTTCGACAACTTGGCTACGTCCTCTTTCCTTTTTTATCTTTTTGTATAGGTTCATGATAAACCTCTCCGCATTGTCTTCAATCGGTCCGAGGTAAACCGTCAAAATCTTGTCTTCCATCGGTCCAAGATAAACCATTACAATCTTGTCTTTGATCGATCCAAGAAAACCATTGCTAGATTTTTATCAATACTAGAAAATCCTCACTGGAATATATTATGATCCTAAAAATGCCAGATCCACGATCTTTAATAACACGAAATCAAATCTACAATCCTTTCTTTTCTCTCGTGTATAGATGAGTGATCAAATACTAACACTCTTATCAATTAAGCTCAATTTCAATAACAATGATGTATATAAGTATCTCAGATGTATAAAAATTATTCTTGCAGTTGTTGTGTGTTTAATACCAAATGAAGTGGTACTTATAGAATTGGAAGACTAACTAGCCGTTGCTGCTTGTTGCTGCATAGCGTACGCTATACTATATTCTTAGCGTACGTTAAACCATGTCGCGTATGTAACCCATGCAATGTCACATACACTAGAGTCTGTTCTGTGCAGTCCAGTAGTTACATTTCCTTTCATTGCGTATGCTATTTCATCAAGTTGCATATGTTATGTTGAATGGTCATATGAACACTGACAATGTTGACCTTTACCTTCTAGGGACCTCCAATGGGCTGATATTTGAATTCACATTTCAAACTTCATAGCGGCCGTAATACGATGCACGTAGCGTATGTTAAGTTGTTCCGTTAGCATATGTTGTTATTTCTTATAGCGTGCATTAACATGCCCGAATGTCATTCTTCGGATTTCTTCGGTGTAACTCTTGCATACGTTAATCTACTTGGTATTGTAAGTTATCTTTGTTTTCTTTTCTGCTTTGATTACTTCTGGTTCGTTGCGTATCCTCCGTAAAGTTTGTTATCATGTTTAAAAGGGTCTGCTTGAAATAATCATTCCATCGACTTTTGCTTTTCCAATTTTGTTCCTCTATTTCTTTAATCATTTCACTACATTCATAATTATGCCTTTTATTTTCTTTCCTTTTGCTTTATTTTGAATTGTAGTCCGAATCTTGAGTCGTCAGTTGTTGCTGTCTAAATGTTATTTTTCTTTGATCATCAACACATCATCAAAATCCTTTCATATATTTGTGTGGAATTAAATGTTTCAACAATCTCCCCCTTTTTGATGATGACAAAACAACAGTTCTTGATGGGATTTATATGTGTAAAAATATAACTGAAAAATATGCCGATTAAAGTTTTCGGCTATGTCCGTTATTGTTATTTTTTCCATAGGAAGATATTCTCTCCCTTTGTTTCGATCTTGATGTATAAATCTAAATCTCTTTTAATCACTTCTCTCCATTGTTATCATTAGCAAAAAGTATATGAAATCCCTTAAATATGAATAAAATCAATAAAACTCATTTTGACAAAAAAAAATGGGTGTACTCTTAATTTGTGCAAAATAATTTACTCCTCCTCAAAATAATAAATCCCCTCAGTTTAAGACCAAATTATTGAAAATATGAAAACAAACAAATAATCGTTGTCGTCATATGAGCTCTTGGCCATGAATGCGAGTTTATTTTGATTATTTTCATATTCTTCGTCATCGTCTCCAAGTTGCTATATATGCTTCCTTTTTGGACGTTGTACCACGATAATTTTTTTGCACAATGGCCGTGTAATGCCCTGGGTCTTTTATATGCATGAACTATTATAACCTCAAGTGTGACATTAGGGTTTTGCATTCCTAAGTAATAAAATTTTGACTAATGGAATAAGTTTAGAATGATTTACACATTTTTAATTCAGAAATCGGATGTTCGATTATCTAGTTGGGTTTATCTTCTGAATTTGATTTTTATGTTTCGATATATAGAATCGTGATTCCGTTGTCTTCTATATACACTATTTTTATGTTGCGAGTATGATTTCCAAAAGTTTACTTTTGAGTTTTCGAGTATATTATATGTCGAGTCATTTTCTCAGATAATTCGTGTTCCGTAAATTGCATAACTTTTCTACGACTTTAAGCTATAAGTACGACACTATAATTTAAATATATGACACACAATACTCGAGTAATTTTATCTGCGGAGGAGCGAAACGTAAAATATTCTTCGACCGCTTTATTAAAGTCTAGGGTTAACCTAGTATATAAAGGGAGTTAACCTTTTTTCCTCCTCACTTCATCTTCTTCCTCTTCTTTTGCTCCTTTGCCCCCCCCCCCCCCCCCCCTTTCAAGATAGAACACCATTGTTCTTCCATTCAATCTCAAGTTACAAGCTTATTTTGTGTGCCAAACTTGAAACAAAGTTCATGTAACACCCCCAAAATTTCCCGGGGCATTATAGTGCCGTGAATCCCGAGCGGGACCCATAAAACTATTTTGGGCAATAGATATTTTAAAGAAATTAGTATAAAACGATGAGTCTGCGGTTACATAACATAAAGAACATAATTCAAGGAGCGATTATTACATAAAAGGATGTTTCCAAAATCAAAATTAAATCATGCGGCGGCAAGACTTTATCCCAACACCTTCAATCCTGATTGGCCCCTCGGGAATGTCCTGCACATATTCAATAAATTTACCTAGCACGACGAATCATGCCAGATAAACCAGGGTTAGAGAATGAACATCAATAATAATAATTGCAATGATATGCACAATTTATCAACACCGTGCCACATAACAGGTAGAAGATAATTCGCAGTATCACCGACGTTGTCTTTCTCCTTTTAACACATAAACCCCAAGGTCGCAACCAAGGGTCACGGAAGTATCCACACAGGAATACCCCGGAACGTGGGTGCCCTTTTTAGGTCTTATCCCTCAATACATTTCCACACAGGTACCATTCAGGTTTTATCCCCAACACATCGCCCATTCATAACATATTTTCTAGAGAAAGACAATCGTCGACATTCATCACACAATTGCACATTCATGTATTACGAACATTGCAATAAGATTAACATTTCTCGAGCAAGACTTTACTTATCTTTAATCCGACGGTAGGTTCCTTATGATAACTTGGACTTCCATGACCAATCGATCTTAACCTAATCACATAATCCCCGATTAATATCTCGTACGGATAAAGACGAATAAACTAGTTTCCCCTTCCCTTTCCTAATCGAACTCTTAACTTCGTTCGATCTCGCCAACTAGTATCGTGTTTCTAAGTTCACAAGCAATACGTATTATCATGTTGTCCAATTTTTATGATTAACGATTGTTACAACAATTTACTCGATAAGATTATCCCTAATATTATTTCAGTTGACAACAATCGACTATAGCGTAATTGAATTCCATAACCACTAATCCAATTTTCTATTCCAAGTGCTTCATTCGGTGGGTTACCATTTCACACAACTATTTCGGTGCTCAATTCTTAATGATGGTAATACTACCGAGTTAATTCTTCCTAGTTAATTTAACGTTGATAATCATATGGCAAAAATGGGTTACAACCAGTTTAACATACGGTGATGGATTCCTACGCAATTTCTCCTATAATTGATTCGTCAAGTTTTACATTTCCAAGGTTGATTGAGATGGGGATTTTCGCATATGATTAATATAACGAGATGTATGAAAATGAAATGTACGAGCAATGATAGTTTTGATTACTACAAGTTCATCCGATTAGATTGCCTACGAGAGTTAGTAAACTACCCGCATACCCATAATCTAATATGCATAATGACAACATTGAAGAGATAACCTCAAGGTTTGGTAGTCTTACCTTAATAGAGGAAGAACAATGAGGAATGATAACAATCAGACGAAGAACCACGAGGAGGAATGAAGAGTGGATCGATTGATCTCGATAATCTTCTCCAGAGCTTGAGCAATCCCTTCCTTTATGTTGATACAAGTGATTGGGGAGGCTAAGAATCATGTAAGGGTCGGAAAAATCTTCAAGGATGCTTCTCAAGAGGTTTTTGGTCGAGGGAAATGAAGGAGGAAGTGTTAGTTTATAACACTCGATCACGTTAACGTACGTTATAACTCAAGGCTTTACGTATGTAACAGGGCCTACGTACGTAATGCCCTCCAGTTAACGTGCGTAAAGGCTGTCCAGAGGCTACTTCCTGGAATGCCCCCACCTATTACGTACGTAGGCTGCCATAACGTACCTAAAACACCTGACCATAGTGTATGTTAAGCTTGGGAATTAGCGTACACTACGAGCAGTTGACTCGTTTATCTTCTAGCCCGCCGAAAGTACCCCAATCCACGTCAAAAGAAAGATTCTAGTCGGAAGACCAATTAAAGCCTTACATACATAACCGAGTGAAGTTAACGTATGTAATGTTACGAATGTAGTGTACGTTTTGCATATCCTATATCGTAAGTTATCTGTTCAGTGCCTTAGTCATACATCACATTTTAACCATCTCGGGGTGACCACCTTTTCGCTCGTCAACAATTCATTGGGGAACAAGACGTTGGCCACCGTCATATTTGCACTGACGATTATCCAACGGCATCAAGGTACATCACCTACATTCGATTCACATCACATTCGTAATAGCACTTTAAATGAAATCACATAATATAAAGAAAAAGGCAACATCACACTATAAGAAATCACATAGTACAAGGTAGTTAAGCATGAAATAACAGTGGTATTACATACCATCCCCCTTAAAATAGTTTCGTCCCGAAACTAAGAAAATTACTCGGGATGACTCTCCTTCATGCTCGACTCGGTATCCCAAGTTGCTTCCTCCATGCCGTGGTGCGACCACTGAACCTTTACAAGGGGTATGGCTTTATTTCGCAACGTTTTCATACGCCGAACCAAGATACCAATCGGCACCTCTCTAAAGGTAGCATCATCGGAAATTTCCACTTCTTCGAAATTTAGTTTGTTACTCGGATCATATACATACTTCCTTAACTGATAGACGTGAAAGACGTTATGCACTCCATACAGATGCAGCGGCAGGGCTAATCGATACGCAGCTTTCCTACCCGGTCTAATATCTCGAACGGGCCTATGAACCTTGGGCTTGACTTGCCCTTCTGACCGAAATGCCGGATACCTTGCATAGGTGATACTTTGACCCAAACGTGATCCCCGACTGTGAATTCCAACGGTCGCTGCCGGTTTTTGCCAGCTCTGCGCTGCTAGCATGTGTTTTCGAACGACAGAGATCTTCTTAATGGATTCCTGGATCAGATCTAGCTCGGTAACAATGGTGTCAGAAGCATCATCCCAGCATAATGGCGACTTGCATCTTCATCCATACAGGGCCTCAAATGGTGCCATGCCTATGCTCGCATGCCAGCTATTATTGTCCGAGAACTCCACCAACCCTAGATGCCTAGCCCAATCCTTACCCCAATCGAGCACACATGCCCTCAACATATCTTCTAAGGTTTGTATCGTGCTTTTGGTCTGTCCATCCGTTTGAGGGTGAAAGGTTGTGCTAAAATGCAACTGGGTCCCCATAGCTTTATGAACAGCTTTCCAAAAATGGGACACATACCTGGTGTCCCTATCCGATATGATGGATTAGGGAACGCCGTGCAGCCTCACGATCTCCCTGATGAAAATTGTGGCTAACTGTTCTGTTCTGGTTGCTTCCTGAATTGGAATAAAATGTGCCGATTTTGTTAGCCGATCAACGATAACCCAGATGGTGTCCCTTACTCCCACCGCCGTTGGTAACTTGGTAACAAAATCTATTGATACGCTTTTCCATTTCCACTCCAGAGTGGGTAGGGATTGCATGATTCTAGCTAGTCTGCGGTGTTCAATTTTTACTTGTTGGCATGTCATACATCGAGCGATGAATCTAGCCGCTTCCCGTTTCATATTCTTCCACCAAAAACTCTTTCGCAGATCTTTGTACATTTTGCTTGCTCCTGGATGAATGGAGTAGGGGGTGGAGTGTGCTTCTCTTAGTATAGTTTGCTTCAGCTCGTCATTCGGCGAAATGCAGATCCTATTCTTGAACCTCACCAAGTCCCCCTGGATCTTATAGTCAGAAACATCTCCTCCCTCGATCCTCGCACTGATCGCACATAGTTCGAGATCCTCCATCTGGGCTAGACATATCTCATCTTGTAAGGACGAGTATATATTAATTGAGCATAATTATCCTTGCATGCATTGTACCCATACTTCAGTACTGCTTCTCCTGATGTCTTGCTGTAGTTCGGGTTGAACTGTTATGTTGGATAACATTATTCTTGTGTAGTTTTCTGACTAAGAGCATCAGCTACCACATTGGCCTTCCCGGGGTGGTATGATATTTCCACATAGTAGTCTTTGATTAATTCCAACCAGCGCCTCTATCTCATGTTTAATTCCCTCTGGGTGAAGATATATTTCAAGCTCTTATGGTCCGTGAAAATATTGCAAGTAACTCCGTAAAGATAGTGCCTCTAAATCTTGAGGGTGTGTACCACTGCGGCTAGCTCTAAGTCATACGTCTGGTAATTTGTTTTGTACGGCTTCAGTTGCAGGGATGCGTATGAAATAACTCGTTCTGCATGAAAACACATCCCAGTCCATGCTTAGATGCATCCGTATATATAATGAATCCCTCCGTTCCCTGCGGTAGCACTAACACTGGAGCAGTAGGTTCGGGAAACTTGGTACTTTTCCTCAGTAGGTTCGTTAGTGGTATAGTGATACAGGAAAAAGCCTCGACAAATCTTCGATAATAACCCGCCAATCCTAGAAACTCCTTACCTCCTTGATGTTCTTTGGTGGTTCCCAACTCATTATCGTTTTGATCTTTTGTGGATCGACCTTAACGCCATCTGCCAAGACAACATGTCCGAGGAAAATTACTTCCGGCATCCGGAATTCGCACTTGGAAAGTTTTGCATAAAGTTGGTGTTGCCTCAATACGCTCAGTACCTACCTCAAATGTTCTTCGTGTTCCTCTCGGCTTTGAGAATAAACTAGGATGTCGTCAATAAAAACCACGATGCACTTATCGAGGAAATCGATTAAAATTCTGTTCATTAACTCCATGAAAACGTTTGGGGCATTGGTCAAACTGAACGATACCACTATATACTCGTAATGTCCATACCTCGATCAAAATACAGTCTTATGTATATCTTCCTCCCGAATCCTCAATTGGTGATATCCGGACCGTAGATCGATCTTCGAAAACACAACCGCCCCCTGTAATTGATCTAGGAGATCATCGATGTAACATCCCAATTTACAAATGGGACATTACACGCCGTAGAACCCCCGTGAGGTCTACCAGGCTAACTCGTGACACATGAACCACAATGATAACATGAAAGATGTACCCCAAAAAGTAAATAAGGCCGTGGCCTCGGCCAAAACATTTTAACGGAGTACATGAGACATAAGTTAAATACCAAAATGTTGCCCACGCAGGGGACTTGAACCATGTTCAAAAATAAACAATCTATCTCCAGTACTCAACAGATGCAATGACAAAATAGAAAAAAAATGCAGACTCGAGCCACATCATCATCATGCCAACCCATCCTTTGCATGCGCATCCCGTGCCAGCTCCTCAGCTCGACCAGTACCTGAAATGCATAAGACACATTTCCCCCATTTAAGGGGTTAGCATTCGAATAGCTAGTGCAAGTACATAATTACACAACATTATATACATACACAATTCAACGCAAATAAATCGTTAGGATAAATCATTTTAAAAATCAATATTCCGGAATATCACATTAACACCAAAGCCGTGTATTAACAAGTTACCCACGTCACAATTATCCACGCTTGGTAACTCACGACCGTACCCATTAGTATCGGTCCCCAGAGGTCCCGTCAGACCGTCCCCAGGTGAGAAACCACTTCCGCGGCCGTACCCATTAGTATCGGCCCCCAGAGGTCCCGTCGAACCGTCCCCAGGTGGAAGAACATCAACACACGCACCCAATTCCACTTCCATGGCCGTACCCATTAGTATCGGCCCCCAGAGGCCACACGCCATCCCCAGGTGGAAGAGAAACAATCACATTCGTTCAATAACACCCTATACATCATTCGCATCAAAATCATATGCACATAACGGAATGTAATACATGTACTTGCCTGAGTAATACTACGTGAAGGAAAACGGCGAACGGAAAGGTTTCAGCCCGAACAACCTTCACAAATCCGATCCTAACACAATAACGATGGACAACAATCTTAAAACTACGTAAATGATGGAATACATCCTAGTTTTACCCGCTGAAACCCTTAGTCGAACATAACTTGGGTATCGTCGACTATAAGTGACGAACAATGGAGAACTTGGAGTTTAAAACCACAAATCATCAATAAAATGAAGGATTACACGTGCACGATCGAAGTCTAGCGATAACCCAGTGATCATTCGGACTGAAGGAGTCAATTCCCAAGAAATCCCCAAAATTCCCAAAATCTCAAAATAAGGATTTTGGGAATTATTACCTTGATTCGGATGGTGGAAAGTGATTACGAACTTGAAGAATCCACGCAAGGAATGCACGGTGGTAGTGTATGGTGATCTACAGTCGGAATCGGCCCTAACCCCCGCCTGGAATCGCTCAAAACCGAGAAGGATAGGAAATGAAGGAAAAATGACGAAGTTGGATCTTTGTCTATTTATATTAAATGAGACTTAGCGCACGCTACGCACTAGCATTAGCGTGCGCTAGCGGGCATGGCGACGATCACGCCTTGACCTCCCGTTAGCGTACGCAAGCTAACATGGTTAGCGTGCGCTAGTACTGGGATTAGCGTGCGTTAACGCCGATTAGCGTCTGTTGCACGGTCCCGATCAATCGAACCCATCGACCAAATCGCACGAAATCGATAGCGCACGCTACGAACCCCAGGTTAGCGTCGCTAACCACACAATGTTAGCGCCGCAGTAAATCACGAGTAGCGTCGCTACTCGAGCGGCTTACGCATACCCATCACGCTGCCAACCGCGCACAAGAGCCGAAAAACGAAGCAAGACCAGAATCCAGAATCATAAACACGTAATAATCAAGACGACAAAGTTGAGCGTTGAAAGAGAATATAATCTCGATCACTAGAGAGTTTGAAACGAAGCAAATAAGGCGAAATTCCCCAAACTTATGAAAATTACAAAAACGGCCCAAATGCCCGAGAAATCGCGATACAACGTCGGATTAACAACCCGAAAGTTCCAACACGACCAACTCAACCATACAAACTTATACGAATCGAGAACCAACGAAAACGAACAAGTTTTACGAGAATCGAACGCACATGCGGCAAGATATAATTCAAAATGAAATTATGCAAAAGCATCTTCGAAACTCGTCCAAACGGAAAAACTCCAAGAACAAAATAGATTCAGAATTCCAAAACAGTGCTAAGCGAGTTGTCCGAAATGAACATACATCAAAAATAGAAATTACCGAAAATAGAAAACGCGGATATTACATTATCTCCCCCTAAAAATAAGTTTCGTCCCGAAACTTACAACGCGAACAACTCGGGGTATCTCGACTGCATACTCTCCTCCGTCTCCCATGTGGCTTCTTCGGACCCATGTCTCAACCATTGAACTTTAACCAAAGGGATGGTTTTATGACGAAGTTGCTTCACCCGACGCTCTAAAATTTGAATCGGCCTCTCCTCGATGGTAAGGTCGGGTCCCAGTTCGATCTCTCCAAAATAGATAATATGGCTAGGGTCCGATATGTACCTCCTAAGCTGGGAAACATGAAATACGTTATGAACGTGGCTCAGGGACGGCGGTAAGCCTAACCGATAGGCAAGCTCTCCCACTCTCTCTAAAATCTCAAACGGCCCAATAAACCTCGGACTAAGTTTACCCTTCCGGCCAAAGCGGTAAACTCCCCGTGTCGGCGATACCTTAAGCAAAACATGATCTCCCACCTCAAACTCCAACGGACGGCGGCGCGTGTCGGCATAAGACTTCTGCCGACTCTGGGCCGTTAACAATCTATCCCGAATCAGAGTAATCTTCTCTCTCGTCTCAACTACCATATCGGGCTCGGTACCAATCAGCTCGGACGCATCGTCCCAACACAACAGCGATCTACACCTCCTCCCATACAACGCCTCAAATGGCGCGATCTTGATCGATGCGTGCCAACTATTGTTGTACGTGAACTCGACCAATGGCAAGTGCGACTCCCAATCATCCTTCCATTCTAGGGCACAGGCTCTCAACATATCCTCTAGCGTCTGGATCGTCCGCTCTGACTGCCCGTCAGTCTGAGGGTGATAAGATGTACTGAGTCTCAACTCAGTCCCCAAAGCTCGATGAACAGCCTGCCAGAAATGTGACACGAACCGGCCATCACGATCCGAAACAATACTCTTAGGAGTCCCATGCAATCTCACGACCTCTGCAATAAATACTCGTGCTAGTCTCTCCGGGGCCCAAGTGTCCTTAATACCCAGAAAGTGAGCTGATTTGGTCAGTCGATCGACAATAACCCAAATCATGTTCATTACATTCCGAGTCCTAGGCATATTAGTAATGAAATCCATAGAAATATCCTCCCATTTCCACTCCGGGATAGGGAGTGGTCGCAAAAACCCCGTGGGTCGCTGATGCTCGATCTTAACCTGCTGACAGGTCAAACACCTCGACACAAGTTCGCTAACGTCTGTCTTCAAATTACTCCACCAGTAGTTGCTCCTCACATCCTTGTACATTTTATTCGTACCAGGATGTATAGAGTAAGGCGTGGTATGAGCTTCACTCAAGATCTTCTGTCTCAGCTCACTATCATTCGGTACACATAGTCTGCCGCGAAATCTCAGAACGCCATCATCCTGAACCACAAATCCAGGGGCTTTCCCCTGCCTCACATCCTCCCTCAACTGGACCAAACACGGATCATCATACTGTTTCGCCTTGATATCATCAGTCAAGGACGAAGTGATCTCTAATGCACATAACTGGCCCTGAACTCTCTGAACCCAAACCTCAATATTCTGACAAATAAGATCTCGCTGGATCCTACTCTGCGGTGTAAGTACTTCTAACATCTGCAATGCCATCGGCTTACGGCTCAACGCATCCGCCACTACGTTAGCCTTACCCGGATGGTAAAGTATCTCGAGGTCATAATCTTTAATTAACTCTAACCACCTACGCTGCCTCATATTTAACTCCTTCTGACTGAAGATATACTTCAAACTCTTGTGATCGGTAAAAATCTTACACGACGACCCATAGAGATAATGCCTCCAGATCTTTAAGGCGACCATGACTAACTCCAAATCGTGCGTGGGGTAATTCACCTCATAAGGTTTCAACTGGCGGGACGCATACGCAATCACTCTGTCTCTCTGCATCAAAACACATCCTAGACCAAGGCCCGAAGCATCACTGTACACTACGAAATCCTCGTTCCCCTGAGGTAACGCTAACACGGGTGCGGTAGTCAAACGTCTCTTTAACTCATCAAAACTGTCCTGCCTATCTGCAGTCCACTCGAACTTCTGAGTTTTCTGGAGCAACTGAGTGAGTGGTCTAGCGATCCTAGAAAATCCCTCAACGAATCTACGGTAATAGCCGGCAAGACCCAGAAAACTCCTCACCTCTTTCACATTCTTAGGCGGCTCCCAAGCCATCACTGCCTCTATTTTCTGCGGATCTACCCGAACTCCCTCTGTTGAAATCACATGCCCGAGGAACGTCACTTCCTCGAGCCAAAACTCACACTTAGAGAACTTCGCGTACAACTGCTCAGCCCTCAAAGTGGCTAATACAATCCGAAGATGTAAGGCGTGCTCCTCCCGACTCCGTGAATAGATGAGAATATCGTCAATAAAAACGACTACGAATTTTTCCAGATACTCAATAAAAACTTTGTTCATCAACTGCATGAACACTGTTGGGGCATTGGTTAGCCCGAATGGCATAACCACAAACTCGTAATGGCCATATCTCGTCCGAAAGGCAGCTTTCGGAATATCGACGTCCCGAATCCTCAACTGGTAGTAGCCCGATCGCAAATCAATCTTCGAAAAGACTGTCGCCCCCTGAAGCTGATCAAACAAATCGTCAATCCTCGGCAAAGGGTATTTATTTTTGATGGTTAGCTTGTTTAATTCTCGATAGTCGATGCATAAACGAAGCGATCCATCCTTCTTCTTGACAAAAAGTACAGGCGCACCCCAAGGCGATGCGCTCGGTCGAATATACCCATTATCTAACAACTCTCCCAACTGATTTTTCAACTCAAGCATCTCCGACGGTGCCATACGGTACGGTGCTCGAGAAATAGGGGCCGCATTCGGCTCAAGATAAATAGGAAACTCCACCTCTCGATGTGGTGGTAATCCCGGCAAGTCATCCGGAAATACATCGGGATACTCGCTAACGACTGGAATCGACGACATGTCAACCCCACCATCTTCCGCCTGCAGAGCGAAACACCAATAGCCGACACAACCCTGGTTCAAAAGTTTCATCGCCTTCAAGGCGCTAATCACACACCCCGATCTACCCGGCTTACAGCCGACGAGAGTATGCTCGGTGCCGTCCTTGGCAACTATCGTGATGGTACGAGTCCGATAGTTCATGATAGCACCATGACGATCCAACCAATCGTCCCCGAGGATCAAATCCTCACCCTTGAGGTCTATAACAATGAGATTCGAGGGCCAATCCCGGCTCCCGATCCTCACTGGGCAATCCCTAACTTCCCGGTCCCCAACCATACGATCCCCGCTGGGCGTACCCACTACAAACAGCTCACACTCAAACAAGCAGTCAAAACCAATACGACTCACACAATCCGAAGCTATAAAGGAATGGGTCGCACCCGAATCAAAAAGTACTGAAACTGGATGAGAAAGGATCTGAGTGGTACCTGACGCCACCGGAATGTCTGTCTCCTCCGTGCGCCTCATCTGATATAATCGGGGATGGACTGAGCCCGAACTCGACGCTGCGCGGCGATTCGGCTGACCCCGACCTCTACCACGACTCGAACCCTGCGGAACATGAGTAGCTGGTGAACTGTGATCCCTCTGATCGGCAGTGGTAGTCGAAAATCTAGCGGCCCAGGTGGCCCTCTCACAATGAGCTGCTCGGTGCCCGGTCTGTCCGCAAGTAAAGCAAGTAACTAACGGAAGTGGGCAATCCTTCACAACGTGCTTGGGCTGACTGCAATTAAAACAAACTCTCCCGCCCGGTGCAACAGACTGGACTGAACGGTTACCCTGAGATCCACCGGCCTGATGGAACGGCCTCTTCCCAGGTGTAGGAGCAGAACGAGTCCTCGAAAACTGACCACCTTTTCCGGCCGAGAACCCACCAGCAGTCTTCTGCTTCTTAGCTTCCGAAACCGACTCTGATTGCGGGACAGCCATCTCGATCGCCAGAGCGCGATCCTGGTATTCCTTCAAAGTGGCACACATGAGCGGCGCCATACTCTGCCTAATATGCGGCTTCATGCGCATATTGAAGTAACGGATTTTATCAGCCTCCGTTCTCACTTGATCCCTCACGAAGCCCAACTGCTGATTGTAAGAAATGATGGCCTGAGAAATAGGCACATCTTGAGGTGTAGCGGTGAAGAACTCCACAATTCTGCGCTCCTTAACTGGCGGCGGATAATATTCTGCTTCCATAGCAGCCCTGAACTCATCCCAAGTGGCCCGACGGTCTCTGGGCGCAACGGCCTCCCACCATTCCGCAGCTTCCTTATCCAGGAGGTACTGGGCAATGTGTACCCTCCTGTCCTCAGGACAAGCTACGGCATCGAAGGTCCTGGACAACTGAAAGAGCCAATTCTCCCAACCGAGGGAGTCAAGATCCGAGAAACGAGGAGGGTGCATCTTAGTCACCGTCTCAAGCCACTTACTAGCCTGCTCTTCCGGTGTCGGGGCGGATTCGCGTCCACCCTGAGCTATCTGAGTAAGTTGGGCTACCAACTGCTGAAGTACGGCAGTAGCCCCAGCGTCGGCATTATTACCCGACGGCACTGAGTGAGAGGCTGAGTCCGCAGAGGACTGGGAAAGTGAGCCCTCCTCATTATCAGCACCACGACCACGGCCTCGGCCGCGTCCCCTAGCCGGTCTACCACGACCTCTCAACATACTGAAGGAAAATAAGAAAAGAACAAGATCAGAAAGATTCACAGTTCACAAAGTTGGTAACACATGTCACGACTCTGAACAATGCAAGAAAACGAATTACAGAAATATAAGAGTTCGAGGAGACTTACAGCCACGGGTCGCACGAAAAGACGGTAGCATGATGATATTAGGCTCAACGACTGACCCTAATGACGCAACTCACAGACCCAAATTTCACCGACAGCCTAGGTATTCAAAACCAAGGCTCCGATACCATAATTGTAACATCCCAATTTACAAACGGGACATTACACGCCGTAGAACCCCCGTGAGGTCTACCAGGCTAACTCGTGACACATGAACCACAATGATAACATGAAAGATGTACCCCAAAAATTAAATAAGGTCGTGGCCTCGGCCAAAACATTTTAACGGAGTACATGAGACATAAGTTAAATACCAAAATGTTGCCCACGCAGGGGACTTGAACCATGTTCAAAAATATACAATCTATCTCCAGTACTCAACATATGCAATGACAAAACAGAAAAAAAATGCAGACTCGAGCCACATCATCATCATGTCAACCCATCCTTTACATGCGCATCCCGTGCCATCTCCTCAGCTCGACCAGTACCTGAAATGCATAAGACGCATTTCCCCCATTTAAGGGGTTAGCATTCGAATAGCTAGTGCAAGTACATAATTACACAACATTATATACATACACAATTCAACGCAAATAAATCGTTAGGATAAATCATTTTAAAAATCAATATTCCGGAATATCACATTAACACCAAAGCCGTGTATTAACAAGTTACCCACGTCACAATTATCCACGCTTGGTAACTCACGACCGTACCCATTAGTATTGGTCCCCAGAGGTCCCGTCAGACCGTCCCCAGGTGAGAAACCACTTCCGCGGCCGTACCCATTAGTATCGGCCCCCAGAGGTCCCGTCGAACCGTCCCCAGGTGGAAGAACATCAACACACGCACCCAATTCCACTTCCATGGCCGTACCCATTAGTATCGGCCCCCAGAGGCCACACGCCATCCCCAGGTGGAAGAGAAACAATCACATTCGTTCAATAACACCCTATACATCATTCGCATCAAAATCATATGCACATAACGGAATGTAATACATGTACTTGCCTGAGTAATACTACGTGAAGGAAAACGGCGAACGGAAAGGTTTCAGCCCGAACAACCTTCACAAATCCGATCCTAACACAATAACGATGGACAACAATCTTAAAACTACGTAAATGATGGAATACATCCTAGTTTTACCCGCTGAAACCCTTAGTCGAACATAACTTGGGTATCGTCGACTATAAGTGACGAACAATGGAGAACTTGGAGTTTAAAACCACAAATCATCAATAAAATGAAGGATTACACGTGCACGATCGAAGTCTAGCGATAACCCAGTGATCATTCGGACTGAAGGAGTCAATTCCCAAGAAATCCCCAAAATTCCCCCAAAATCTCAAAATAAGGATTTTGGGAATTATTACCTTGATTCGGATGGTGGAAAGTGATTACGAACTTGAAGAATCCACGCAAGGAATGCACGGTGGTAGTGTATGGTGATCTACAGTCGGAATCGGCCCTAACCCCCGCCTGGAATCGCTCAAAACCGAGAAGGATAGGAAATGAAGGAAAAATGACGAAGTTGACTGGTGCTGTCCTATTTATATTAAACAGACTTAGCGCACGCTACGCACTAGCATTAGCGTGCGCTAGCGGGGCATGGCAGAACAGTCTGCCTTCTGACCTCCCGTTAGCGTACGCAAGCTAACATGGTTAGCGTGCGCTAGTACTGGGGATTAGCGTGCGTTAACGCTGATTAGCGTCTGGTCCAAGATCAAGCATCAACCCATCGACCAAAATCGCTGAAATCGATAGCGCACGCTACGAACCCCAGGTTAGCGTACGCTAACCACACAATGTTAGCGCACGCAAGTAAATCCTGAGTAGCGTGCGCTACTCAGGCAGCAGTTCTGCACAGTCCACTGCTGCCAACCGCGCACAAGAGCCGAAAAACGAAGCAAGACCAGAATCCAGAATCATAAACACGTAATAATCAAGACGACAAAGTTGAGCGTTGAAAGAGAATATAATCTCGATCACTAGAGAGTTTGAAACGAAGCAAATAAGGCGAAATTCCCCAAACTTATGAAAATTACAAAAACGGCCCAAATGCCCGAGAAATCGCGATACAACGTCGGATTAACAAACCGAAAGTTCCAACACGACCAACTCAACCATACAAACTTATACGAATCGAGAAACAACGAAAACAAACAAGTTTTACGAGAATCGAACGCACATGCGGCAAGATATAATTCAAAATGAAATTATGCAAAAGCATCTTCGAAACTCGTCCAAACGGAAAAACTCCAAGAACAAAATAGATTCAGAATTCCAAAACAGTGCTATGCGAGTTGTCCGAAACGAACATACATCAAAAATAGAAATTACCGAAAATAGAAAACGCGGATATTACAATCGATCCTGGGAAGCGGATAACGATTCTTGATAGTAACCTTGTTCAGTTCTCTTTAGTAAATGCACAAGCGCAGAGAGTTGTCCTTCTTTTTAACAAAGAGTATCGGTGCGCCCCACGGCGAGGTGCTCGGGCAGATTAATCCCTTCTGTAGCAGATCTTCGAGCTGTATCTTCAATTCTTTCATCTCGGCCGGTGCCATCCTGTAAGGAGCTTTGGAAATAGGTCTCGTCCTCGGCTCAAGCTCAATGGAGAGATCAACTTCTCGGTGCGGCGGCAGCCCTTGTAGTTCATCGGGAAAGACATCTGGAAATTCATTCACCACTGGGATGTTCACGACCGAAAGTTGGGATGTATCCTCTTGGAGAACATAACACCAATAGTACATTTCTCGAGAGTTACAGGAGACTTCAGATGCAAGAAGTCTGAGAGACCCTTTCGTACTGAAGTGTTCTCGACCTTTGATAACATGCGTGGTACCGTCGCAAGCCATGATGGAAATAGTAAAGTGGTAGGTATCCAATATCGTCCTGTGCAAAGGCATCCAGTCCATACCTAAAATGATATCTTCATTCTAAAGTGGGAAAACCATAAGATTTGCAGTCCAACTATGATCATTGATACAAATCTGACAATACCGCCCACTCTACTACCCTCGGGTATCTTAACAGTAAAGGATTCACAAGGCACACAAGCAAGATTTAAACGCTCAATACATTCCACAGATATAAATGAGTGCGTGGCTCCAGTATCAAATAGTACATGAACAAGATGGGCATTAACAAGAAGTGTACCTAAGATAGCTGGCACGGACTTACCATCTGTAACCCTCAGTTCAAATACACGGGACGGTAACGACTCTGAAAATGATGAGTTGCCACTACCGCCCCCACGGCCTCGACCGAAACCGTGAGGTGGTGGCTGAGTCTGGTGGGGTGGAGCTCGGTAGTTGGAAACAGCAGGTGTCCTGGAGGATTGCACAAAGCCTTGTTGACTCTGATGAGGAGCTGAGTTCGGTGTAGGCTTGGCCCGCCAGCAGTAACGAGACATGTGTCCACTCTTTTCGCAAGAGAAGCATTTGGTAACTGAATTGTGACACCGGTATGTCCACGTACGCCACAATTGAAGCAGTCTTTATGGTAAGGCCGATCAGATGCACCCTTCTATTGGTACGAAACTACTATCTTAAAAGAAGATACGGACCCCAAGTTCATCTTGTTGTTGCTCCCTGACCAAGTAGATGTCTTCTGCTTCTTCGAATTATGTCCGGTGTCAATGTTAACAACAGTACCGGCATATGCTGTGACTAGTTCTTCGTACACCCTTAGAGTGGTGCAGTGGAATCCGGAGGCATAGCGTTGTACATCTTCCGGCAACCTCTGCGCAAGGTGATAGATTCATTGATCTTCTGATGGAACCATCTGTGAGACGTAACTTAGCTCGTACGGTAGGCCTGAATGATCTCCGGTACCGGCAAATTATGTGGTTCGGCACTGAAAAAGTCTCGTGCACGAGCGGTTTGGTCTGATCTATGACAGTACTCGCTTCGCAGTAGCCGGGCAAATTCAGCCCAACCGACTACTCGGTTTTCTGGCCTGTAAGTTCTCCACCAGCAAGCAACAGTGTCGCGGAGCTGATTAATCCCAAGCGGAACCTTCCGATTCTCTGGAAATCCGATCACATCGAAATCGGTCTCCATTTCAGAAATCCAGTCGTCCACGTGTTTCTCCCCTGCTCGGTCAAACAATGGCGGCCTAGCCTTCAGCATATCTCCCAACCATCGGTCTCTCCCTGCGTTCTCCTCCACATTGATGACCGGTACTCATTCTGTCTAGTTGAATTGAGAGATTCCCATGGCAATAGCTTGGGCGCGGGCCTGAATGAAGGTCGGTCCATACCTCCAGGGTTGTTATTCTGGCATTCTGCCTCCTGCTCATTTTGATTAATTGGCGGCGGCTGGTCCCCAGTCGGAAGGTCTCAGCAGTGTTCCTGTTCTTGTTCTGGTTCACGGCGGAACCCTGAGCCTCGTTTACTATCCTCCTAGATCCACGGCGTGCCATTACAGACAATATTAATCTAAGGCCAGTTCAACACACATTTATCTCTTGCAAATTAAATGTTGTATCCAAATAGAAAATACACACATTACTTACTTGCATTCCCATGAGGAGTTACGGTCGCTTGGGGTGTTGGACTTGGATAAACTTTGAAAATAAGGAGAATTTTTTCAAAATATTTAACAACAGAACCGACTCTCTGATACCATTTTCTGTAATACCCCCAAAATTTCCTGGGGAATTACAGTGCCGTGAATCCCAAGCGGGACCCACAAGGCTATTTTGGGCAGTAGATATTTTAAAGAAATTGTTATAAAACGATGAGTCCGCGGTTAAATAACATAAGACGAAATGTTTTGAAAGAACATATATCAAGGTGCGATTATTACATAAACGGAAGTTTTGAAAATCAATATTAAATCATGCGGCGGCAAGACTTTATCCCAACACCGTTCAAGCCTGACCGGACCCCTCAGGAATGTCCTGCACATATTCAACAAATTTACCTGGTACGATGAATCATGCCAGACAAACCGGGGTCAGAGAATAAATATCAATAATAATAATTTGCAATGATATACACAATTTATCAACACCGTGCCACATAACAGATATAAGATAATTCGCAGTATCACCAACGTTGTCTTTCTCCTTTTAACACATAAAACCCAAGGTCGCAACCAAGGGTCACGGAAGTATCCACACAGGAATACCCTGGAACGTGGGTGCCCTTTTTAGGTCTTATCCCTCAACATATTTCCACACAGGTACCATTCAGGTTTTATCCCCAACACATCGGCCCATTCATAACACATTTTTAAGAGAAAGACAATCGTCGGCATTCATCACATAATGGCACATTCATGTATTACGAACATTGCAATAAGATTAACATTTCTCGAGCAAGACTTTACATGCCTTTAATCTGACGGTAGGTTCCTTACGATAACTTGGACTTCCGCGACCAATCAAGCTTAACCTAATCACATAATGCCTGATTAATATCTCGTATGGATAAAGACGAATAAACTAGTTTGCCCTTCCCTTTCCTAATCGAACTCTTAACTTCATTCGATCTCGCCAACTAGTATCGTGTTTCTAAGTTCACAAGCAATATGTATTATCATGTTGTCCAATTTTTATGATTAATGATTGTTACAACAATTTACTCAATAAGATTATCCCTAATATTATTTTGGTTGACAACAATCGACTATAGCGTAATTGAATTCCATAACCACTAATCCAATTTTCTATTCCAAGTGCTTCATTCGGTGGGTTACCGTTTCACACAATGATTTCGGTGCTCGATTCTTAATAATGGTAATACTACCGAGTTTATTCTTCCTAGTTAATTTAACTTTGATAATCATATGGCAAAAATGGGTTACAACTAGTTTAACATATGGTGACAGATTCCTACGCAATTTCTCCTACAATTGATTCATCAAGTTTTACATTTCCAAGGTTGATTGAGATGGGGATTTTCGCATATGATTAATATAACGAAATGTATGAAAATGAAAAATACGAGCAATGATAGTTTCGATTACTACAAGTTCGTTCGATTAGATTGCCTACGAGAGTTAGCAAACTACCCGCATACCCATAATCTAATAGGCATAGTGACAACATTGAAGAGATAGCCTCAAGGTTTGGTAGTCTTACCATAATAGAGGAAGAACAATGAGGAATGATGACAATCCGACAAAGAACCACGAGGAGGAACGAAGAGTGGATCGATTAACCTAGATAATCTTCTCCAGAGCTTGAGTAATCCCTTCTTCTATGTTGATACATGTGATTTGGGAGGCTGAGAATCTTATAAGGGTCGGAAAAAGCTTCAAGGATGCTTCTCAAGAGGTTTTTGGTCGAGGGAAAATGAAGGAGGAAGTGTTATTTTATAACACTCAATCACGTTAACATACGTTATAAGTCAAGGCTTTACGTACGTAACAGAATTTACGTACATAATGCCCTCTAGTTAACGTGAGTAAAGGCCATCCAGAGGCTACTGCCTGGAATGACCCCACCTATTACGTACGTAGGGTGCCATAACGTATGTAAAACGCCTGACCATAACATACATTAAGCTTAGCAATTAGCGTACGCTACAAACAGTTGACTCATTTGTCTTCTAGCCTGCCGAAAGTACCCCAATCCACGTCAAAAGAAAGATTCTGGTAGGAAGATCAATTCAAGCCTTACGTACGTAACCAAGGGAAGTTAACGTACGTAATGTTACGAATCTAGCATACGTTATGCATATCCTATAGCGTACGCTAGCCATTCAGTGCCGTAGTCATACATCACATTTTAACCATCTCGGGGTGACCACCTTTTCGCTCGTCAACAATTCATCAGGGAACAAGACGTTGGCCACCGTCATATTCGCACCGACGATTGTCCAACGGCGTCAAGGTACATCACCTCCGTTCGATTCACATCACACAATTGTATTGTAATAGCACTTTAGATGAAATCACATAATATAAATAAAACGGCAACATCACACTATAAGAAATCACATAGTACAAGGTAGTTAAGCATGAAATACCGGTGGTATTACAGTTCATATTCAAGTAAGTAATCTTATCCTCTTCATTTCCATTCAAGTAGAAATAGATTTTAACTAACTTTAAAATTTGGGAATTTATGAGAGAACTTAGGTTTGATGTTATAATGTTTTGTATGTTGTTTCTAAGTTGATTCTAAGGTTCTTGAGAGTGTTTGGAACAAGTTTTCATCATGTTTTCGTTTTCATGTCTTGCCGAAATTATTAGGGTTTATAACCCAATCATTTGTTGTTTTTCTTATGATTTTCTTACACAATATGTTGCTACATGATGATATGATGCTATGTTGAATTTATGGGATTTTTATAAAATGTTTGGTATTTTGGAAAGTAAGGAAGAATCATGCTTAATTCTTAATATTTTGAGATATGTTCAAAAGTAACTTGATGATGTATGAAATGAGTACATAATATATTTTTACTAGATTTTTATAAAATATTTTGGGAAATTTATTTGAAAACAAAGGCATGAAGTTTAATTTATGAACTTGAAAATGTGTTAGATAATATTTGATGTAACTAAAGAGCATGATATGTATTGAAGTTTTAAAATCATGTTTAGGTCACTTTCATGTTAGAACCAAAACTTTGATTATCAACACGAGTATATTTTAAGTGTGTTGTTTGATGTTGGTAACAATTGATGCTTGATGATACTTGATGTTAATGATGTTTGAAGGTTTAAAGTTCGGAAAATAAATGAGTAAGTAGTCATGTTTTCAAAAGAAATAATTATGAAATGAAGTTCGTAATGTCGAGAAGCATGCTTGTATGTAGACTCCTATATGTGTTATAAGTATGATATGCATGATTAGAGTTTACATGTTTAGGGTTTTCGTTTCTAGAAACGAGCTCTAGGTTAATATGATGTTTTTCCCATTTTCGCCGGATATTGGCAGTTTCGTTACACTTTACGGAAAAGGCCATAACTTTCTCCACGTTTAATATTTTTGAGATCCGTAAAATGTACATGAAACTAGACTTCAGCGGATTTTCAGTGGTATAAGATACACTATCTTGTTCTTACTGTGTATTAAAAGAATACTAATTCTTTCCAGCATTGATGCACATTATGTTATGATTATGTTAAGTGTTTGATGATGGTTTTCGAACCAAGGAATATGTAATGGAACCGAGTATCAGTTACCATTGTTAGTATCTTTATATGTTATATGGTCAGTTAGGTTCTTTAAGAGAATCATAGCTTTTATTTTTAAACTTAAATCAAATGCAAAACTCTAAAGTCCAAACATGTAGATCGAGTCCGTTGTCCGTTAGACTTCGTTAAGCTCGATCGACCGCTAAACTTAGTTGTTTCCGATGAAAGGTGGAGCAGCAGACTGAAACATACGGAAGAGTCGAGAATCATTTTGCTTGCATTTATTATTTGTCCAGGTGGGCTTTCTATACGAAAATGATTTGAGCTTTGCTCTATTTTGATGAAATGTATTACAAGCAAATTATGATTTCAAATGATTATGATGCATAAAAACTTTTATGCGGATTCTTATGAACCTATCACTGTTGGATTTCCAACCTATGAAATGATCAGATACTGAGCTAGACAAAGGTCATCGGCCAGGGTTAGTGTACACAGTACTAGGGATTGTGAGCTCTCTTCGGAGTGGCCGATCTCAGGGAATAACATTCGCGGGAGGTGGCCACCTTCCCCAGCATAATTATGGATATGGTGAATCTGATGACATATGATACGGAACAAAATGATTTAGTAAATATGGGATTTTTCATAAAACCCCCATGTGTTACTGCTTATATGCATGATGACAAATACGAAAGTATGTTTTATGTTTTGGCAATATGTTCACGGAGTACATTGTACTCAGTCTAGTATATGTTTTAAAATGTGAAGGTTGTGCAAGGGATGTGATGGAGGGTGTTGAGTGGAAGTCTTTTATTTACGATTAATGTTAAGACCTGGTTACATATCTTCATATATATATATATATATAACCAACCATGTTTTTCTGCTGCAAACACTCTTTATGATTTTGCTCTCTAAGTCATGTCATTTGCAATATGCTATGAAGCCTTTTTCTAAACTTCAAGGATAATATTAATACTATGTATTCTTACCTTGGATTCTAAGTCATTCCCACGTGATTGATTCCCCTTCATGATGCCTTGATAGGTTATTCATGGAAAGCCACCCCTATTCCTTATGAAACGTATGTTTCCCCCTTTCTTCCCCGCTTCTTAATTCCTACCCCGGGTCACGCTCCGGCTGTGCCGTACTTAGGGATAAGGGGCCGTGACAGAATGGTATCTGAGTGGTTAGTTCGCTCTGAGTCTATGTTCTTTCAAGTGAAGTTTAGTTTGATTCTCTAAACTGGTATAAGAATCAATTGTCAACTCAACACCCCATCACGTCATGTTCAACTGAAGAGTAAGGTAAATGATTTACTAGTCTTTATGATTCAAACTTATTTTGCCATGAAAAATATATCTCTTTACGAGCTTTTATGAGATGTTGATTATGAACATTTGTGGAACGATAGATGTATGATGAAGCATGTACTATATGGATTTTTATTTTATGACTACGCATGAATTGTTGCTGACGAAGAAACGTGAAAGACGAGAACCTAGAAACTTCCTTAGGGTCTTCTATTACGCGAATGAGAACTTATGCACCTTAAATATTTCAGTATATGCACGAATATTAAGGGCGAACAATGACGATGTGACGACGAGGATCAATAATTCAGTGACATCTCTAACAAATATCACTTACGTACAAGTAATACAAGTATGATTATTTTATCGGGATGTCCATTTATGGCGGAACCCGAATAACTTTCATATCGTATCCCGTTAGAGAGTATATTATTATTTTTATGTTAGGTGTTTCTTAGAGTCCAGAGTTCGAGTCGAGAACTAAGGATGATATTTATATTCTTCTTCTGGGAACCCTTTAGTAGAGTTGTTCTATTATGTTGAGATATTGATGTATTATATGTATACCTTCTTCATAGGATGGCGACCACGAAAACGACACTGCGGAAGTCAACAAGGAGAAGGCGGACACCGTGTGACCTTGTGTAGGCTTTCCACAGCACGTATCGAGGCACAGGTGCCACCGTAGGCCAGTGCGTGGCAGACCTAGAGGCGGCCTGGCGCCTAGCTGCTCCTCATGGTGTCTCATACTACGAGGGCATTCAGCGCCTTATCGACCTCCTTCCGATCGAGTGGAGGGAGTGGGCTGCTGCAGTCTCATGGTACTATTTCTTTTGCATGAGCCCACTTTAGTACCATCCGGAGATTTCGTGGCCTTTGCTATCTGCATCATCACTCAGTACCTCCAGCACCGTGCACCTCCCCCTGGAGCTTGCGTGCATCGACCATATGCTAGGGGATCCTTTCCGGAGAGGCTAGCTACACCTCTACCCAGCCAGGTGGTTCTAGTTGCACCATCTCATGCTCAGGATGGGTTAGACATGGAGGCAGGGACCTCATCACCTCGCTGCAAGGACATGAGGACCGAGACTTTATTGTTAGGAGGACGTCTCCGCCACTTCGACCTATGCCAGTCCTCGATCCAGTCCACCCACGACCAATCGCAGACAATGCTCATCTACTTCTCCCAAAGAAGCGCAGAGTCACTGAAGACCCTGTTGCAGTCTCTCCAGTTTTAGATGAGGATTCAGAAGAAGATCCAGAAGAAGATCCGAAAGAGGATCCGGAGGGATTTTCCTAGGAGGACAGCTCGATCGCCGAGTCGAGGGCGACTTGAGATAGTTCAGGATGGTGCTAGCTATTTATTTTTTATTTTATATGCAGAATGTCACTTCTTTTGCTTATATGTGTCGTTCCGATGTCTATCACTTTCTTATGCTATAGACGGCAATGCTATTTGTTAAAGCATCCCGTATTTTGGTGTATGTGTAGGCAGATAGCCTATATCAGCTTGTATAGCTTGATAGTCAGTAAGACGTTAAAGGTAATTGTACTATTATGATGCATATGATATATTGATATATATTTTGACCCTTCATGGGCTTTTCTTCTCATGAGTATGATGTTATTATTTTATGATCTCTTTCTCGACCTTGCCACAAGGGTTATCTATAAGTATGTGTTGATGCATTATGATTATGTAGTCGTGAACTCCTTTCTATGATCCAGTATGATGATAATTATAGACCTATGAGCATGAAGGAATGATGGATATGTGAACCACATAATGCCACCCATAAGGGAAAGAAGGAGAGGAGGGAATGAACGCGCCCCTACACCACCTCCTCCTCCACCCCAATAGGCTATTGAAGAGCTTAACCTCAAGCATAATCCACCTACTTTTAATGGGTCAGGAAACCCGAGCGATGCTAAGCTTTGTGTTAGAGCTATGGAGCGGATTTTTAACTTCCTAAGGTGTACCAACCAAGAGCGTCTTTCTTGTGTGCTTTTCCAACTCACTGGATCTGCAGACTTCTGGTGGGAAGCACGCAGGAAGATCCTAACGGCTGAGCAGCTGGAAAACTTCTCTTGGGAGGAATTAAAGGAAGCGTTGTATGACAAGTATGTTCCAAAAACCTGAAAGGCCAAGAAGGAAGTTGGGTTCTATAATCTGAAGCAAGGGAGGATGTCAGTGACCGAGTACAATAGAATGTTTTGTGAGTTATCAAGCTATGCTCCAGACCAAGTTGATACTGATGAGAAGATGGCAGGCAAATTTAGATCAGGACTGAGGCATGAGATAGGCATGTCCCTAGATAGCCATGAAAGGCTGATCTACACTGAATAACTGAACAGAGCTCTAGAAATTGAGGCAGCAACGCCAGAATAGAAACGAGCGCCACCGTTACACCACCACCCACCCAGACAAATTCCCACGAATATGAGGGGAAGCATAAGTGGGAAGGACAAAACAATGGTGGCAATAACAACCACAATGGGAACAACCAGGCCAACAGGAAGTCGTGGCAGGGAAATATACCTCATGGACAGCCTCAGGCTCAGGGAGGCAACAATCAGGGATAGCAGATGGTTCCTGCTCAGGGAGGCAATAATCAGGGACGAGTTGCAAACCCCGTATGCCCCAAGTGTAACAAGAAATGGTGTCTGTCTGTTGGGCACTGAAAGTTGTTACACGTGTGGTCAGAAAGACCATATTATGAGGAATTGTTCTAAGCAGCAACAGGGAGAGATACCAAACCACCAGGGTCAACCTCAGCCACTGAGGGCACTGCAAGGACATCCACAACTACTGCCACCACCTAAACATCAAACTCATAATGCTAGGTTGTATACCATCAATCAAAAGCATCCCGAGAAGGATAAGGGTAACTTGGCAGCTATGGGCAAACTTCTTAACCTACCTGTAATTATTTTGTTTGATACTGGAGCATCGCATTCATTTATTGCTAGAGCATGTGTGGATAGTCTTAACATTTTACCAAAACGTGCTAGTCATGTCATGAGAGTATCTACACCACCAGGAGGAATTTCAATGACCACGCATGTTTGTTCTAATCTGGAATTAGAACTCGGGAACCTTAAAGTGGTAACTAATAATCTGAATGTTATGATGATGTGGGGTGTTGATGTAATCCTATCAATGGATTGGTTAGCCGAGAATTATGCCACAATTCTTTGCTATGAGGGGAAAATTTCCTTCAGACCACCGGTAAAGGAGCCCACAGAGTTTCACGACATTAGAATGGGTAGAGGATCACCCGTTATCTCTGCCCTTCAAGCCAAGAAGATGATGAGAAAGAAGGATTCTCAGGCTTTCCTTGTTTACCTTAATGGAGAAGCTGGAAAAGAGCAGACTAAAGGATATGTGCCAATTGTGCGAGAATTCGAGGATGTATTCCTAGAAGTGTTACCGGGTTTACCACCAGATCGACAAGTGGATTTCAACATCGACCTGGAGCCAGGGTCAGCCCCAGTGTCGAAAGCACCATATAGGATGGCACCGAAGGAACTGCAAGAACTCAAGATCCAACTGCAAGAGCTATTGAATTTAGGTTTCATCGTGCCGAGTGTTTCTCCATGGGGAGCACCTATCCTTTTTGTGAAGAAAAATGATGGTACGCTGAGAATTTGTATAGATTAAAGGGAGCTGAACAAGATCACACTCAAGAACAAGTATAATTTGCCAAGGATAGATGACTTGTTTGACCAAATCAAGGGAACAACTTTGTTTTCTAAGATAGACCTTAGGTCTGGGTATCATCAGTTGAAGATTCGACCATAGGATATACCCAAGACATTTTTCCGAGCAAGATATGGACACTATGAGTTTATAGTCATGCCATTCGGATTAACTAATGCTCCCGCAGTATTCATGGATCTTATAAATAGAGTTTTCCACCCGTACTTGGATAAGTTTGTCTTGGTGTTCATAGATGACATTCATATACTCTAGATATGAGAAAGAGCATAATAACATCTTAGGATAGTGTTGGAAACACCGAGAATGGAGAAACTCTTTGCCAAATTCAGTAAGTGCGAATTTTGGTTGAAAGAAGTAATGTTTCTTGGGCACATTGTGTCAGCAGATGGTATTAAGATAGACCCAGCTAAAGTGGAAGCAGTGCGTGATTGGATGTCACCAACAACCCTAATGAGATTAGGAGTTTCTTGGGTCTAGCTGGGTACTACCGAAGGTTCATCGGATTTTCCAAGATTGCTAGACCAATGACACAATTGTTGTGGAAAGGAATTAAGCATTTATGGATGGAGGAATGTGATGAGAGTTTTCAGGAACTCAATAGAAGGTTGACTATTGTGCCAGTTTTAGCAGTACCAGAAGTGAACAAGGAGTATGTGGTTTACACAGATGCTTCTAAGAATGGGCTAGGTTGTGTGTGATGCAAGATGGGAAAGGGATAGCTTATGCGTCAATACAACTTGGGCCGCATGAGGTGAATTATCCCGCGCTTGATTTGGAACTATTCGCGGTTGTGCACTCATTAAAGATATGGATACATCACCTTTATGGGGTAAGATGTGAAATTTTTACTAACCACAAGAGTTTAAAGTACTTTTTCGAGCAGAAGGACTTGAACATGAGACAGAGAAGATGGATCGAATTGGTAAAGGATTATGATTGTGGTATTAACTATCACCCCGGCAAGGCTAATGTGGTAGCAGATGCAATGAGTTGTAAGACTCAATCATAATTTGGATACCTACTTCCCACAGAAGGGGATCTAATCTAATATTTTAAATGAATGAGTTTAGAGGTGGTTCATCCACCGAAAACGAAAATGGGTCGTGTCGCGACATTAGTGACAACACCAGATCTGAGAGGATGGATAGTGAATGCGCATAGGAGAGATGAAGCATTCGAGAAATTGCGTATGAAAATTAGATCCGATAAACCAGGAAGTTACCGCAAAGCGTCCAATAACGTAATTATGTTCGAAAAGAGAATATGTGTCCCACATGATGAGGAGTTAAAGAATGAAATTATGAGTGAAGCTCATGATACTCCCTACACCGCTCACCCCGGAAGTACCAAGATGTACCAAGACCTGAAGAGAAATTTCTAGTGGGACGGTATGAAATGGGATGTAGCTTCATTTGTCGAATGGTGTTTGGCTTGTCAGCAAGTGAAAGCACTACACCAACGACCGTATGGAAAGTTACAGCCATTGACCATTCTAGAATGGAAGTGGGAAGGAATAACTATAGATTTTGTAACTAGTTTGCCAAGGACCAAACGAGGAAACACTGCTATATGAGTTGTAGTAGACAGACTCACAAAATTAGCTCATTTTTTGCCTATCCCGATCACTTATGGATCTGAGAAGTTAGCACAGTTATATGTCCGTGAAATTGTACGTTTGCACGGAGTGCCGATATCAATCACGTCAGATCGAGATCCAAAAATTATCTCTAGATTCCGGATGAGTCTACAGAAGGAATTGGGTACACACCTGAACTTTAGTACCGGTTTCCACCCACAGACCGATGGAAAATCGGAAAGGACGATTCAGACACTAGAAGACATGTTGAGAACTGTAGTGTTGGATCAAGGTACAAATTGGGAGCATATATTTTTGTTAATAGAATTTGCTTACACCAACAGTCATCAGGCAACGATAGGTATGGCGCCTTATGGGGCCTTATACGGTAGAAAATGCATATCACCACTTCATTGGGATGACTCATGGTGGCCACGATTCCAGTTCCGATTCGAACTGAAACCAAACCTCCGGTTCCATGGTTCTGGAAACAGGAACCGGAACCGAACCGGTAACACAGTGTCACGGTTTCGGTTCGAACCGGGAACCGGCTATTCTGGTTTCGGTTCTGGCAATTCTCGGTTCGAACCGTCCGAACCATTTTTTTATCTTCACTTTAATTGTTTTTTATTATTTAAATGTATTTTTGTATAAGTTAATGAAATAATCAATAATAAAATAAAAGAAATAATAACCTTAATAGAGAGAGGGAGAGAGAAGATATAGAGAAGAGGCAGAGAAGATTAGGGCAACTATTTCTTATTATTCCTAAGATAACAGTTTGTGGTATTTATAACTAAGCCCTGTCGGTTCAATAAAGGCGTCATGGGAAAGAACCGAAAAGAAAACCCATGAAGGAGTATTAACTCTTTTAAAAAATACATTAAATTTCAGAAATTACTAATGATAATCATAATTACTACATGTCGAAGTCGAAGTCATCGTCGAAGTATTCGCCTTCGGTGCATTGAGATGACTCGCTCGCATCGGTGGTCTTGGCTTCGGTTGTGGTTATTGGGTATTCTTGGAACAAATCATCCCATTTGTTTTCTTGCTCTCTTGCTTCGGCCAATGTATGATCTTTGAGCAATAGTGGGGCTTCAAGATTATGCGGTGCCAGTTGGGATCTTCGTTCGTCGAGCATGTATCCTCCCTCCCTAAAGTCTTGCTCAACCGCTACCGTTGATGCCGGACAGAAAATATCTCTTTCGCCATGATTGCAAGAATGGGGTATTGACCTTGCTTGATTGACCACCAATTTAACACGTCTACGTCATTTGGCCCTGCATTAAGTAATTCCCCTCCCTTTGGCTCCCTAAGGTATTCTTCTAGTTCGAAAAATTATGGTTGACTACTTTGACCTTTGTTTGCGAAAAAAGATTGAAGCATTTTGTAAATCACAATAAAGACTAGTTTTGATTTCCATAAAATTTGGCAAGTCTAAAGCTTCATAAGTAAGACTTTCACTATATTTTATTTCTTCAAAAATTTATAATAAATTTCTAAAAGATTGCTCACACCTTCGTATTTGAAGTACGGATCTAAACATTTTGCAATTTAAAAAATGCTAGGAATTTGTTTAAAATATTTTATCCATTTTTTAATCATGAGAGTAACGGGTTTTTGTAAATTTTGAAAAGTACTACAATGAGCTAATTGAGAAATTATCATACTACAATGATAAAGAACACGTGAACAAGTAGAATAATAGACACCCGATAAATCTTTAGTAGCCATTTCAAAAACTTGAAGTAGTTGAACAACATCGTAACATTCATCCCAATAACTAGGCAATAAAATCAGAGAATTAACTTCAGTTGTAAAAATTGTACTAATAAATCCTTAAATTCGTATGTTGAATACAACATTTCATATGTTGAATTCCACCTAGTGCATATGTCTATGTTAAAGCACTTGCTACGTCCAGTTTGAGTTTTACAAAATTTGAGCCATAACTTATGTAATTTTTGTTTATCACGTAATAGTTCAACAACTTTCCTAATTGGATTTATTGATCTATCTAAATTCTTAAGGCCATCTTGAACACACAAGTTTAATATATGAGCAATGCAACGGGAATAAAAATGTCTACCTTATAAAGTAGCATTACATGCAGCAATTAAAGAAGGTACCGTAACAGTATTAGCACTTGCATTGTAAAAAACAATTGAAAATATTTTTTCGATAATCTTAAATTGTTGTAAAAATTTTAAGATAATAAGTTCAATATTTTCGGAATTTGAAGTTCAAATTTGAAATTCAAAACTTTGGGAACCAAAATCTGGAAAAAGAAAAAAAATCTGCAAAAGTGGGAATCAAATCTGCCACAATGTGCAAAGTGGGTCCGGTCGGTCCCATTTTTTTTTCACGATTCCCAGTTTGAACCGTGAGAACCGGCGGTTCCGGACGGTTCGCGGTTCCACATTTCGGTTACGGTTCCGAACCGGGAACCGCCGGTTATATTTTTTAAAACCGAAACCGAACCGTCTGGACACGGTTTTGGTTCCGGTTCTAGAACCGTCCCATATGGTCCGGTTTCACGGTTTGGTTCCCGGTTCCGTTTTTTTTGGCCACCTCTAGAGATGAAGTGGGTGAGAGAAATATTTTAGGACCAGACACAGTCAGCGAGATGATCGAGATTATCCGTAAGATACGATAGAGAATACAAGAGGCCCAGACTCGACAGAAGTCATACGCTGATACACGCCGAACTGAATTGTATTTCGAAAGTGGGGATAAGGTTTTTTTCTCAAGGTTTCCCCTTCTAAGAGAATAATCAAGTTTGGCGTTAAAGGCAAGCTTAGGCCACGTTTTATAGGGCCATATGAGATTCTTGAGAGGATCGGCCCAGTTGCTTATAGGTTGGCTCTGCCACCTAGTCGTGGGAATGTTCACAATGTTTTTCATGTTTCTCAGCTTAGGAAGTATGTATTTGATCCCAAGCATGTGATTCATCAGTGTTACATAGTTCTTAGTCACAATATGAGTTATGAAGAGAGGCCTGAAGCTGTTTTAGACCATAAGGTTCAAGAACTGAGAAATAAGTCGATTCCCTTGGTGAAAGTATTATGGAGTCACCAAGGTCACGAATAGGTTTCATGGGAACTCGAAAGAAAGATGAGGGAGAAATACCCATAACTGTTTGATACGGTATGTAAATTTCGGGACGAAATTTCTTGTTAGAGGGGTAGGATGTAATGCCCCGGGTCTTTTATATGCATGAACTATAATAACCTCAAGTGCGGCATTAGGGTTTTGCATTCCTAAGTAATAAAATTTTGACTAATAGAATAAGTTTAGAACGATTTACACGTTTTTAATTCAGAAATCGGATGTTCGGTTATCTGATTGGGTTTATCTTCCGAATTTGATTTTTATGTTTCGATAGATAGAATCGTGATTCCGTCATCTTCTGTATACACTATTTTTACATTACGAGTATGATTTTCAAAAGTCTACTTCCGAGTTTTCGGGTATATTATTTGTCGAGTCGTTTTCTCGGATAATTCGCATTCCATAAATCGCATAACTTTTCTCCAGCTTTAAGCTGTAAGTGCGACACTATAATTTAAATATATAACATATACACAATACTCGAGTAATTTTATCTGCGGAGGAGCAAAACGTAAAATATTCTTCGACTGCTTTATTAAAGGCTAGGGTTAACCTTGTATATAAAGGGAGTTAACCCTTTTTCCTCCTCACTTCATCTTCTTCGTCTTCTTTTGCTCCTTTGCCCTACCTTCAAGATAGAACACCATTGTCTTCCATTCAAGCTCAAGTTACAAGCTTATTTTGTGTGCCAAACTTGAAACAAAGTTCATATTCAAGTAAGTTATCTTCCCCTCTTCTTTACCATTCAAGTATAAATTGGTTTTAGCTAACTTTAAATTTTGGGAATTTATGAGAGAACTTAGGTTTTTGATGTTATAATATTTTGTATGTTGTTTCTAAGTTGATTCTAAGGTTCTTGAGAGTGTTTGGAACAAGTTTTAATCATGTTTTCATTTTCATGTCTTGGCCGAAATTATTAGGGTTTATAACCCAATCATTTGTTGTTTTTCTTATGATTTTCTTACACAATATGTTGCGACATGATGATATGATGCTATGATGAATTTATGGGATTTTTATAAATGTTTGGTATTTTGGAAAGTAAGGAAGAATCATGCTTAGTTCTTGATATGTTGAGATATGTTCAAAAGTAACTTGATGATGTATGAAAGGAGTACATAATATGTTTTTACTAGATTTTTATAAAATATTCTGGGAAATTTATTTGAAAACAAAGGCATGAAGTAAGATTTATGAACTCGGAAATATGTTAGATAATATTTGATGTAACTAAAGAGCATGATATTTATTGAAGTTTTTAAAATCATGTTTAGGTCACTTTCATGTTAGAACCAAAACATTGATTATCAACATGAGTATATGTTAAGTGTGTTGTTTGATGTTGGTAACAATTGATGCTTGATGATACTTGATGTTTATGATGTTTGAAGGTTTAAAGTTGGGAAAATAAATGAGTAAGTAGTCCTGTTTTCAAAAGAAAAGATTATGAAATGGAGTTCGTAATATTGAGAAGCATGCTTGTATGTTGACTACTATATGTGTTATAAGTATGATATGTATGATTAGAGTTTACATGTTTAGGGTTTCATTGCTAGAAATGAGCTCTAGGTTAATATGATGTTTTTCCCATTTTCGCCGGATATTGGCAGTTTCGTTATACTTCACGGAAGCAGCCATAACTTTCTCCACGTTTAATATTTTTGAGATCCATAAAATGAACATGAAACTAGACTTCAGTGGATTTCCAATGGTATAAGATACACTATCATGTTCTTACTGCGCATTAACAGAATACTAATTCTTTCCAGCCTTGATGCACATTATGTTATGATTATGTTAAGTGTTTGATGATGGTTCTCGAACCAAGAAATGTGTAACGGAATCGAGTATCGATTACCGTTGTTAGTATCTTTATATGTTATATGGTTAGTTAGGTTCTCTAAGAGAATCATAGCTTTTATTTTTAAACTTAAGTCGAATGCAAAACTCTAAAGTCCAAACATGTAGATCGAGTCCGTTGTCCGTTAGACTTCGTTAAGCTTGATCGACCCCTAGTTGTTTCCGATGAAAGGTGAAGCAGCAGACTGAAGCGTAAGGAAGAGTCGAGAATCATTTTGATTGTATTTATTACTTGTCCAGGTGGGCTTTCTATACGAAAATGTTTTGAGCTTTGCTCTATTTTGATGAAATGTTTTACAAGCAAATTATGATTTCGAATGATTCTGATGCGTAAAAACTTTTATGTGGATTCTTATGAACCTATCAGTGTTGGATTGCCAACCTATGAAATGATCGGATCCTGAGCTAGACAAAGGTTGCTGGCCAGGGTTAGTGTACACAGTACTCGGGATTGTGAGCTCTCTTCGGAGTGGCCGATCTCGGGGAGTAACGTTCGCAGGAGGTGGCCACCTTCCCCGACGTAATTATTTATATGGTGAATCTGATGATATATGATACGAAACGAAATGATTTAATAAATATGGGCTTTTTCTTAAAACTCCCATGTGTTACTTCTTATATGCATGATGACAAATACGAAGGCATATTTTATGTTTTGGCAATATGTTCATGGAGTATGTTGTACTCAGCCCTGTATATGTTTTAAAATGTGCAGGTTGAGCAAGGGATGTGACGAAGGGTGTTGAGTGGAAGTCTTTTGTTTACGATCAATGTTAAGCCCTATTACATATCTTCATATATATAACCAACCATGTTTTTCCGCTGCAAACACTCTTTATGATTTTGCTCTCTAAGTCATGTCATTTGTAATATGCTATGAAGCCTTTTTCTAAACTTCAATGCTAATATTAATACTATGTATGCTTACCTTGGATTCTAAGTGATTCTCATGTGATTCATTCCCCTTCATGATGCCTTGATAGGTTATTCATGGAAATCCACCCCTATTCCTTATGAAACGTATGTTTCCCCCTTTCTTCCCTACTTCTTAATTCCTACCCCGGGTCACGCTCCGGTTGTGCCGTCCTTAGGGATAAGGGGCCGTGACAGGCCGGGTTTTCCACAATTTCGACAATTATTGTCGAATCTTTTACTCATTCCGAACTTGCGAGTTGATGTCTTCTCTTCTCCAGTTTAATAAATTTTGATATTTATTGATATTTTTTGCATTGAATGTCGATTCTTCATCATCATCTATTGGGATTTTTTGTTCATTATCCGACATCTTTTTAGATTTTAAAGCTATGTATTTCTTCTTGGGCTTTGGTTTGGCATTTCATGATTTAAGCACGATCACGTAATTTATTAGTGAACCAACAAGGGCTCTAAAACCTCACGTGTTATCTTTTAATTCCATAATGGTCGTGACCGTCCCATACCATTCACGAGGTAGTGATCATAATTTTTTCTTCACTTTTTCATTATTCGGTAATGGTTTTCCAAAGCAAGCTAGTCCATTTGAGATGATAGAAAATCGGTCGAGGATGTTTGCTCATCATCTTTCATCATGAATAACTCATAAGCGTGGAGAAGCATATTTATATTTTTGTCTCCTTGGCGTGAGTTGTTCCTTCGTGAGTTACCTCGAGCATTTTTCAAATTTCTTTGGTACTTTCACACGAATAGATTCGATTGTGTTCTAATGGATTTAAAGCAAAATATAATAATTATGTGGCTTTACAATTATAATGGTCGTTTTCTAATCCTCATTATATTCTTCAAAACTTTTGAGAGATTTGTCAGATTTCATAGGAATTTTCAGACCAAGGCAAATTATCTTCTAAATTTCGATGTTATACGCTCTAATAAAGATTGACATCTTTTTCTTCCATGTCATGAAGTTTGATCCATCGAAAAATGGTGGTCGTTTTAAGGCAAGACCTTCTACCTAATCAAAAGTATACGCCATTGGATCTTTTTATCCTTTGATGTTAATCCGACTATTATAAGAGACCCGCTCTGATACCAATTGTTGGTTGGTACCGACACTAGAAGTGGGGTTGAATAGTGCAGTGAAGAGTAATGGACTTTTTTTGTGCGGAAGCGATAGAAAAGTGCGGAAAATGGCAACTTGTTTACGTCCTCTCTCCTTCGTTACTTTTCTTTATAGGTTCAAGATAAACCTATTTGCCTTGTCTTCGATTGGTCTGAGGTAAACCATCACAATCTTGTCTTCTATCGGTCCAAGATAAACCGTTACAATCTTGTCTTTGCTCAGTCCAAGATAGACCATTTCTAGCTTTCTACCGGTACTTGAAAAACCTCATTGGATTTAAATTATGATTCTAAAAATACCGGATCCACGATCCTAATAACACCGAATCAAATATACAATCCTTTCTTTTTTCTCGTTTATAGATGAGTGAATCGAATACTCAAACTCTTATAAATTAAGCTCAATTACAACAACAATAATGTATATAAGTATCTCAGATGTATATGAATTATTGTTGAAGTTGTTGTGTATTGAATCCCAAATCAAATGGTGTTTATAGGCTTGGGAGCCTAACTAGCCGTTGCTGCTTGCTGCTACATAGCGTACGCTATACTATCCTTTTAGCGTACGTTAAGACATGTCGTGTATGTAATCCATGCAATGTCACGTACGTTAGAGTCTGTTCAGTGCAGTCCAGTAGCTACATTTTCTTCCATTGCGTATGATATTTCTTCAGGTTCCATACGTTATGTTGAACGGTCATATGAACATTGAAAGTGCTGACTTTGATCTTCTAGAGACCTCCAACGGGCTGATATTTGAATTTATATTTCAAACTCCATAGCGACCATAATATGATGCACATAGCGTACGTTAAGTTGTTCCGTTAGCGTATGTTGTTCTTTCTAATAGCATGCGTTAACATGTCTGAATGTCATTCTTCGGATTTCTTTGGTGTAACTCTTGCGTACATTAATCTACTTGGTAACGTATGTTATCTTTGTTTTCTTTGTGCTTTGATTACTTCTCGTTCATTGTGTATCCTCGGTAGAGTTTGTTATCATGGTCTAAAATGTCCATTTGAAATAATCATTCCATCCACTTTTGCTTTACCAATTTTTTCCACTTTATTTCCCTATATTCATGATTACAATTTTTTTTTTCTTTTTTTCTTTCCTTTTGATTTTCTTTTGAATTTGTATCCGACTCTTCTTCGACTACTGTTGTCTAATTGTTGTTTTTCTTAGGTAATCAACACATCATCAAAATTCTTTAGTATATTTGTGTGGAATTAAATATTCCAACAGACAAGACTTTGTTAAACGTAATGCACAATTGAGTTTTATCAGCTTGCAAACTAGTTAAGCGTTCAGGCTCTAAAACACTTTCTGTGCCAATCTCCTTATTCCATAAGGAGTTGAGTTTTGCTCTCAAATACAAGAACTTTAATTTAATATACCATCTCATGAAACCAATGACATACAGTAATATAGAAATAGTAAATGTCTTTTCTTAAAATTACTGATATTCATAATTACAAGCTATCACTAAATATAATTTAGAAATTAATTCCTATAAGTAATTTCTTGACTCTTAACATCGCCCGATCCTCTACGCTGCTCCACACTTGATCTGAAAATATTTAAAAAATAGGGGTGTGTGCTTTTAAGATATACTCAGTAGTAGAGATAATGGATCATTTTGTTCTTTTGTCCAAACACATAATACCACAAGAAGGTGATTATTTCGTTGAGCATTTTCATCCAAGCAAGATCTTAATATCGAGGCTGAATGAATACACCCAAAGATTGCAAAATTCTTATTATACTCCACAGTGCACAAGAAGTAGGGATGGCAACGGGTCGGGTCGGGTGTGGGTTTCATACTCCCCAAACCCACACTCGAAATCACCACCCGAACCCAAACTCAAACCCAAAGGCTGTTTGGGTGGCAAACCAAAACCCACACCCACACTCATTGGGTTCGGGTTTTTTCACCCAAACCCAAACCCGCAGCTTGATCAGGCAGAATCAAAATTCAAGTTTGGTGCTCATCCAAATTCAAATTTGGTAAAATGCAAAATGTAGCATAATTTAAAATAGTTTGCAAATATCAATAGAATAACAAATTAGTTTACAAATGACAATACAATAATAACATAATTTAACATAGTCTTCAACATAGACTCTCAAGAAATTAAATTACAATAACATACAATTAACATAGGCAGGGTGAGTCATGAGATGTGTAGGAAAGGAATGGGTGAAAAATGAAAATCCTAATTTACACTTATATATACATAGGGTAATTAGGTAATTTAACATATAACTGGGCGGGAGTCTGGGTTTCGGGTGTGGGTTTGAGTGATCCCAAACCGCACCCGTAATATCGGGTGTCGCCCGAACCCAAACCCAAACCCAGTCAACTCGGGTTTCGCCCGTTGACTTGGGTTCGAGTTCGGATGGACTCCACGAGTTTGGGCTTTCCTGCCATCCCTAACAAGAAGTATAACTTTACCATTATATGACGTTAATGTCAAAGAATCACACTAATTTATTACTGTTTTATATGACTTTAATGTCAAAGAATTGCACAGATTTATTACTAGAGGTGTTCATTGTTCCGGTTCGAACCGCCGAACTGCCGGTTCGGAACCGTTGACCGCGGTTCGGTTAACCGTTGACCGCGATTTGGTTCAAAACTGAAATCGTTAACCGTTTTAAGACGGTTCAGTTTCGGTTCGTCATTTTGACGATCCGCGAACCTGCGGTTCAACCGCCGGTTTTAAAAAAAATTCAAAATTTGAATTTTGAACCGTTGTGAACCGGCGATTCAAACCGGAACCGGCGGTTAAACCGGGAACCGGCGGTTCACAACGGTCACATTTTTAATTTTTTTTCTTTTTTTTTTGCTTACATTTTTACACCTATAAATACCCCCTCTCACCCTTCATTTTTCTCACACCAACTATCTTCTATCTATCTACTTTCTCTCTAATTTCTATTCTCTCAAGTGTTATACTTTTAATTGAAAAAAAATGTCAAGTGGTCAATTCAACCGGGGAAAGGGAAAAGCTATCACGGGCATTCCTCGACGAGGAAGAGGCGGTGCTAGTGGTAGTACTCCTACTCATCATATTCATACTCCGAGTTCTAATTCTATTCCAAGTCCGAATTTTAGAGATTATGTTCCCGATGAATTAACCGAGGAACAAATCAACAAAATGTTTGAAGTCTCAAAATCGATTCATGATGATGATGAGCAACCAACAAAACCAAAATAAAGGAAACCATCCGAGCTCAAATCTCCATTATTTGCGCTCCCTTATACAAAAATGGACGATGTTGCATCCGGTCCCGGTCATTTCTTGGTAAAGTGAAACTATTGCGATAAAATGTACAAGTTTAAAAAAGGAGGAGGTTACGGGACACTCAATGGCCATATATAAAGAAAACATCCCGACAAAGTTGGCATCGAGACTAATCAAACCCAACTTCGAGGCACGGCGACATCGTCTAATACCCCAATCAATGTAGTTCTTTATTTAAATTTAATCCAATTACCGCTAGAAAAGAATTAGCTAGATTTGTTTGTGGTAAATCTATTCCTTTTAACTTTGCCGACGACCAAATGTATGAAAATTTTACTCAACTAAGTTTTAATCCCGCTAGTAAAAAAATTTCACGCTCTACCGTAACTCGTGATGTTCGAAAAACTACTAGCTAGGCAAAATTAATTTTAGCTAATATGTTTTTAAACTTAGAAGTAGGGATGGCAACGGGTCAGGTGCGGGTTTCATACTCCCCAAACCCACACCCGAACCCAAACCCAAACCCAAAGGCTGTTTGGGTGGCAAACCAAAACCCACACCCACACCCACACCCATTGGGTTCGGGTTTTTTCACCCAAACCCAAACCCGCAGCTTGATCAGGCAGATTCAAAACTCAAGTTTGGTGCTCATCCAAATTCAAATTGATAAAATGCAAAATATAGCATAATTTAACATAGTTTGCAAATGTCAATAGAATAATAAATTAGTTTACAAATGACAATACAATAATAACATAGTTTAACATAGTCTTCAACATAGACTCTCAAAAAATTAAATCACAATAACATACAATTAACATAGGCAGGGTGAATCATGAGATGTGTAGGAAAGGAATGGGTGAAAAATGAAAATCTTAATTTACACTTATATATACATATGGTAATTAGGTAATTTAGCATATAACTGGGCGGGTGTCTGGGTTTTGGGTGTGGGTTTGAGTGATCCCAAACCGCACCCGTAATATCGGGTGTCGCCCGAACCCAAACCCAAACCCAGTCAACTCGGGTTTCGCCCGTTGACTTGGGTTCGAGTTCGGGTGGACCCCACGAGTTTGGGCTTTCCTGCCATCCCTAACAAGAAGTATAACTTTACCATTATATGACGTTAATGTCAAAGAATCACACTAATTTATTACTGTTTTATATGACTTTAATGTCAAAGAATTGCACGGATTTATTACTAGAGGTGTTCACTGTTACAGTTCGAACCGCCGAACCGCCGGTTCGGAACCGTTGACCGCGGTTTGGTTCAAAACCGGAATCATCAACCGTTTTAAGACGGTTCGGTTTCGGTTCGTCATTTTGACGAACCGCGAACCGACGGTTCAACCGCCGGTTTTAAAAAAAATTTAAAATTTGAATTTTGAACCGTTGTGAACCGGCGATTCAAACCGGAACCGGCGGTTCAACCGGGAACCGGCGGTTCACAACGGTCACATTTTTAAATTTTTTTTCCTTTTTTTTTTTACATTTTTACACCTATAAATACCCCCTCTCACCCTTCATTTTTCTCACATCAACTATCTTCTATCTATCTACTTTCTCTCTAATTTCTATTCTCTCAAGTGTTATACTTTTAATTGAAAAAAATGTCAAGTGGTCAATTCAACCGGGGAAAGGGAAAGGCTATCACCGGCATTCCTCGACGAGGAAGAGGCGGTGCTAGTGGTAGTACTCCTACTCATCATATTCATACTCCGAGTTCTAATTCTATTCCAAGTCCGAATTTTGGAGATTATGTTCCCGATGAATTAACCGAGGAACAAATCAACGAAATGTTTGAAGTCTCAAAATCGATTCATGAAGATGATGAGCAACCAACAAAACCAAAACAAAGGAAACCATCCGAGCTCAAATCTCCATTATTTGCGCTCCATTATACAAAAATGGACGATGTTGCATCCGGTCCTGGTCATTTCTTGGCAAAGTGCAACTATTGCGATAAAATGTACAAGTTTAAAAAATGAGGAGGTTACGGGACACTCAATGGCCATATACAAAGAAAACATCCCGATAAAGTTGGCATCGAGACTAATCAAACCCAACTTCGAGGCACGGCGACGTCGTCTAATACCCCTAATCAATGTAATAGTTCTTTATTTAAATTTAATCCAATTACCGCTAAAAAAGAATTAGCTAGATTTGTTTGTGGTAAATCTCTTCCTTTTAACTTTGCCGACGACCAAATGTATGAAAATTTTACTCAACTAAGTTTTAATCCCGCTAGTAAAAAAATTTCACGCTCTACCGTAACTCGTGATGTTCGAAAAACTACTAGCAAGGCAAAATTAATTTTAGCTAATATGTTTTTAAACTTAGATCATAAAGTTTGTATATGCCCTGATGCTTGGAGTGATCATTGGGAAGCAAATTTATATATGGGAATTACTTGTATTTGGATTGATGATTCTTGGACTATACAAAAACGTTTAATTGGTTTTAGAGAGTTTAATATCGCACATACCGCCCAAAATATTTCGCATAAAATTCATACAATTTTATCTGAATATAATTTAGTACAAAAAAAAATTTTAATTTCTTTTGATAATGCTAGCTCCAATACAGCTAGTTTAGAATCATTTATTGCAATATGTGAGCCATCTCTTGGTGGTAATTTTTTTCATGTTAGGTGCATTTGTCATGTTCTTAATTTATGTGTTCAAGATGGTTTAACTCTTTTACAAGAAGCATATGCTCCTGTCCGTGAAGCAATAATGTATTTAATTAGACATTCGTCTCTAGGTAGAAAATGGAAGAGATATTGCATAAAAAATAATATTCATCCAAAGAAATTTTCAAAAGATGTGCCAAATCGTTGGAATTCTACTTACAATTTGTTAAATGATAGTTATGAATATCGTATTGCATTGTGCAATTTTTATAACGAAGAACAAGTACCCGTTTGCTTATTGCCAACTCAATGGGATAAGTGCTCTAGTTTAATGGCACTTTTAAAAAATTTTAAAGAGGCAACTGAGTCTTTGTCTGGTGTTTATTATCCCACTTCTACACTTGTCGTTGAACATTGTGTTAAAATTGTACTTGTATTCAAGTCTTTAATTAAAGTTCCCGAGTTATTTAATTGTAAAAAAGAAATGAGAGACAAATGGATTAAATATTTCGCCTACATTCCTCCGAGTTTTTTAGTTGCCAAACTTTTAGATCCTCAAGTTAGAGAGGAAGGTTTGCTAAACTTACTTACACTTTACTATAATGCTTTATTTCCTAATCCTATTGCTAATTTTACTCCTCCAAATCCTAGCGAGTTAGTTCAAAATGCAAAAAATTTATTATCTACTCTTTATCGTGAATATGCTTGTAGTTATAGTGGTAGTCTTGATCTTGGAACGAGTTCTTCTTCTCCTGTTCACATTCCTTCTAGTACTAGTAGTAGTATATCTTCTTTTGGTTTTGCTATTCCGGATCTTAGTGAATGGAATGCCTATCAAGAAGATTTATCCCAAAAAAGAACAAGGTACTAAAGTAATGCTTATCAAGAACTTGAAAATTATTTAACTACTTGTGAATTGGGAGCTTTAGAACGTGGATCGGATGGTAATAACAATCTTCTTAAGTGGTGGGCAAAAAGGTTTACAATCTTTCCTGCAGTTGCCACGATTGCGAAGGAAATACTAGTTGTCCCCGCCTCAACAGTTTCTGTTGAACAAGCCTTCAGTGTAGGAGGATACATTCTGGATGAACGACGATCTCGATTGACGCCTCAAAATCTTGAAGCCCAAGCATTATTGAATGATTCGGTGAAAGCTGAGTTACGCCAACAAGAACCAAATTATAATGAACAAGAAGACAGTGATACATATGATACCGGATCTAGCAATGATTCGGTTGACTTGGGTGATTAAACCATCTCCTCTCCGCCTCCGCTCCACTCCCTAAGATAAGTATAAGGTAAGTGAACTACGAAGACTTTGATTCCTAAGGTAAGGGGATACGTAGGCAACTTAATCCAAATATTCAAAGTTGAAATTCTTAATTTTAACTTTGAATATTTGAATTAAGCTCAAATCCATTTTTTTTCCCTCCCCCCAATTTAAAAATGAACTACGAGGACTTTGATTTTGATTCCTAAACTCTAAAGTTACGGATATCGATTACGTAGGCGCTTAATTCAAAGATTTAAAATTAAAAAATTCAAGTTTAAACTTTAATACTTGAATTAAGCTCAAGTCCAATTTTTACCCCATATTTTTTTAAGTTAAAATTTAAAAATTTCAAAAAAACAAAAAAGCCCGAAGCTTGAACCGCCGGTTGATTCGGTCGAACCGGTTCACGGTTCAAAACCGTAACCGTGAATCGCTATAAGGCGGTTCGATTCCGGTTCCGATTTTCGACAAACTGGAACCGGTGGTTCATGAACCGGCGGTTCGAAAAAACGGCGGTTCGAAAAACCGACGGTTTTGAACCGCCGAACACCTCTATTTATTACCCTTTACAAGACTTTAATATCAAGATTCACAGATTTAGGATCGTTTATACGACTTTAATGTCAAGATTCTGACGGATCGTTTATATGAGTTTAAGATCAAGATTTTGATAGATTTAATAGCAAACACTTAAGATAAGCATGCATCATGAATCCATAACACGATAAACATGTTGGACAATATAATAGAAATCATTTTGCAAAAACTTTATTTCTATGAAACTCAACTCACGTAACAGAAAATAAAGTTTGGGATTAAGGAAGATTTTCAACCACCTGGCGTAAAACCCGTTTTTGAGTTGAGGCGAATTTGTCATCCATCTTAATAAATGAGAGTCTTGATTCGTCAAATGCACTTGATGAATTGGCTCTACTCCTCAAGGTCTATTTTGTTACCAACATGTAAATTTAATAATAATTTGAAAATAAATAGTTTAAATAATAAAATTAATTGTTTTAAGAATTATGATTTAAGAATTGAGGAACAAGATTTATTCGAGGAACACTACAAAAAAAACAGTTTTTACCGACGCCATGTAGCGACGCCAGCACCGCCGTTGTTAAACTTATAATTTACCGACGCCATTTACCGACGCTCGTACCGCCGTTGTTAAACTTATAATTTACCGACGCCATTTACCGACGCCCGTACCGCCGTTGTTAAACTTATAATTTACCGACGCCATTTACCGACGTCCGATTTACCGACGCCATTGCCGACGATCGGTTCGCAGACTTATTTTTTTTACAATTAACGACGCCGTTTACCGACGCCATTTACCGACGCCATTACCGACGCCATTTTGGCGTTGGTAATTTTTTTTTTTTTTTTTTAAATTTACCGACGCCATTTACGCCATTACCGACGCCATTTCGGCGTCGGTAATTTTTTAACACAATCCCACATCGAAAAAACATCAATGTTTTTGGTGGTTTATAAACCAAAATCCTTCTCAACCATTTGAAATTGAATGGAGCCCGAACCTGATCCGCCCGGACCCGCACCCGACCCGCCCGGACCCGACCTGGACCTGACCGAGCCCTCCCGCCTGAGCCCGGAGCTAACCCGCCTGAGCCCCGCCTGAGTCCTGACCTGACTTTTTTAATTTTTTTTTTAATTTAACGATGCCAAAAATGGCGTCGGTAAATGGCGGCGTCGGAAAATGGCGTCGGTAAAAAATTACCGTCGAGCGTTTTTCCAACGGCGGGTTGTCGTCGGTAATGGCGTCGGTAATTTTTTTACCAACGCCATTTTCTGTTTTACCAACGCCATTTTGGCGTCGGTAAAAACTGTTTTTTTTGTAGTGGAATTTCTACTGAATAAGACTGGAAAATGATTTAATCGCACTGAATTGGATTGGAAAAAGAGAGTCACAAGAGAGAAAAGACCGAGAGAAAAATGAGATCAAGACTTAAGAGACCATGGAAGTTGGGCTTTTATTCAATTATGGCCGTCAATGCTCCTAGATTCTTTCTTTTGATCCTGTAGAAGACACTAGTGGAAAAATACCATTTTATATCGCACTTTCTAGATCGGTTGTAATATAACCGATTTAAAAAGTGATTGGGTTTCATTTTACATCGGTTATTAAGGAACCGATTTAGTATATCACTTTTTAAAATCGGTTATATTGGACCCGATTTAAAACATCAGTCTTTCATATCGGTTACTCAGAAACCGATATAGTATATACATATTTGACATCGGTCAATAAAGAACCGATGTCATATAACAACACATTATAAACGGGATCTCAAGGACATTAACCTTCTCCCCCGTTTATTTCTTTCTCCCTTCACTGCGTCTCCCCCGTTTATTCTTCTCCTTCACATCTCCCCGCGATTTATCTCCTCCCATTCATTAACCTTCTCCCCCGGATACTCCATTTCTCCTTCACTGTTCAACCGGCACGACTGGAGCGAGCTTGCGATTCATCTCCTGAAAAAAATATTGCGCCGGTTAGCTTCCTTCCAGTCAAATAGGGACGAGCTGCGATTCGATACTAGCTTGCTTAGAAAGCGCCTAGCCCTCGTCCGGTAAAGCTGCTTGAATATCGGTATGTTTCATATCAATATGGATTTTGGTTTCTCCATTTTTCTTGTCATAATATTAGGTTTGAGATTTTGTTTTCTCCGTTTTTCATATCACCCCCTTCAAAAAGCCAAGTACCTTCCCGCTTTGCCGATTTCAGGAGCTACGCGGTTTGGTTTGCTTCCAGACTTGCTTTCCTACCTTCATCAGTTACGGATGTAAGACATACTTCCACCTTTTAGGAATATCGTTGCTTTATAGCTCATTATCATGGTGAACAATGATGATGATTTTGATGATCATGGTTTGATTGTTGCTCAAATCTTTGTTTGCTAATGCCTTTGACATTAGTCTTCATGGTCAACTTAGATAGCATTTTTAGTAGGTATTATAAGTGTGGCACGTCATTCTTATGAAAGTTTAGGTTTGAGCACAGTTGGTGTATTTGTTTTCGCCTAGTTTTGGGTTTAGATGTGAGATTCACTCACATTCGTTATACTTAATTGTTTTTTGGAGTAATAATTTTACCGGGGAAACCTTTTACCGAAAGAGACATGTTTTAAACCGTAAACCAAAATTACAAATGTAAAACCATATAGCAAATGTAAGAACAAAGAAGATTTCCCACAATTAAATGACACAAAATTACCAAAATATGAACTTTAGGCATAGTAAAATTGGTTCAGCTTATTAAATGACTGCAAATTCAAGTTGGTTTATTAATTGTAGGGAGTCTTATGTCTAAGTTCATTACATGGTTCATCACTTTACTTTTACCCCACTCAAAACTCTCTACTCATAGTCTTCCACTTATGTATCATCTTTCTCCTAGCCTCCCTCCTCGACATTTTTGTTAGAATTTGGGTGTGTGTGAGTGCTAATAATCCTGATATATTCTCTAAGTTGTGTTGAGATCACTTTCAGATTGAAGTATTTCATCCCTATATGCATCGGGTATCACGAAATCCTCAATTGGATAATACAGAGAACTACAATTTGTTTCTAAGGCACGAGAAATCAAAGTAATACACAAAAAGTTGTGTTCTGGAAGAGATCAATTCTGGTGTATATAACCCAACCAAAAGTTAGTTATATTCTGTTAAAAATGGTTGGCGGGAAGAGTCACACATGTTGATGAAAAGGTGTGTCATTGTCTGTTAAGAAAATCAATAGCAGCTAATAAAGTTATATATACATATAATTTGTGGGTACAATGATCAATGATCGATGTGTGATGGAAAATCATCATGAATAAGTCAAAGTGTGTAGACAATATGTTACGATAATGGTTCAAAAGAAATGAATAACTGTATCGTTATATATATATCGTTAAAAATTAACTATAGTTACGCGAATTATATAACGTATATATAAGTTAATTTTATCAAGTTTTACATCAAATATATGTACATATATATATAAAACATTCTTATTATTTTTATAAAATATTATTATCCCGTTTGTATGGGACGGATGTTAAATGAATATATTAACAGCGGTTGTATGGGACGGATGTTAAATGAATTATCCCGTTTACTTACAACTTATGAGGGAAAATAACCAACAAAGAATGCGAGAAAATAACCCATTGATATTAATGTGTACAAGAGAAAGTAATTTTTAATATTATTAAGATTAGCTTAAATATAAAGTCCATACACTTGAAAGCATAATCAAAAATTCGCATCGCTAAATATCTTGTTGGATATTGTAAAGTTTTATCGGTGAGATTGTTGGATTTTTCTTACCTTGAACCCTCTCATAAACTAATGTCGTGTGAACTCTATTCTCAATTAGGTAATTATGGATCGTAGTTGGATAAATGTTGCACGAACAAGTAATGAATATGAGAATGGTGTGGAAGAATTTTTGGAGTTTGCTAGGAGACATGTTCCAAACAATAATGGGAGGTTTTACCGTCCGTGTGTCAACTGTTTGAATGATAGACGATTATGTGTTGAAGAAATCGGAGAACACGTCCTCTGTGATGGTTTCAACAGGAGTTACACACGATGGATATGGCATGGTGAATTTGAAATGCCAAGTGTATCCCGAAATGAAGAAGTTGATGAGAATATGTATGATCGACTAGAAGACATGATCAATGATGTTGGCGCGGAGGCCTTTGAGCAAGCACATGCATACAAGACATGTGAGACCTTGTCCGCTGATGCAGATAAGCCTTTGTACAACAATTGTACAAAGTTTTCACGGTTGTCTGCCGTATTGAAATTGTTCACGTTGAAGGCATCTCATGGGTGGAGTGACAAAAGTTTCACAGAGTTACTTTGTTTGTTAAAACATATGCTTCCGGAGGATAATGAATTACCAGATTCTAACTATAAGGCGAGGAAAATCTTGTGCCCATGGGGCATGGGGTATAAGAAGATTGGCGCATGTCCTAATGATTGTATTTTGTACCGAAATGAGTACAAAAGTTTTCATGCATGTCCAGTATGCGGGACTTCACGTTTCAAAAACGATGGTGAAGGCGATGCTAGTTCTGATGTTGGTAATAAAAAACCACCTGCAAAGGTGTTATGGTATCTCCCAATAATACCAAGATTCAAACGCTTGTTTGCTAGTGCAAAGGAGGCAAAAAACTTGAGATGGCATGAAGACGAGAGGATAACTGATGGGAAGCTCCGACACCCGGGTGATTCGCCTCAATGGAAGAAAATTAATAAGTTGTTTCCTTCATTTGGCAATGAGCCAAGAAACACGAGGCCCGGGACTTTGTACTGATGGTATGAACCCATTCGGCAATCTTAGCAGCAAGCACAGTGCATGGCCGGTTCTATTGGCCATTTACAATCTTTCTCCTTTAATGTGTATGAAACGCAAGTACATTATGTTGTTTATGATGATTTCTGGTCCAAAGCAACCAGGAAATGATATAGATGTCTACTTGCAGCCGTTGATTGAAGACTTAAAAATGTTGTGGGAGGAAGGTGTTGATGTATTTGATGCGTATAAAAATGAAACTTTTAAGATGCGTGCAATGGTGTTCTGCACAATTAATGACTTCCCAGCATATGGAAACTTGTTTGGTTATAGTGTTAAGGGGCATAAAGCATGCCCTATATGTGAAGAAGGCACATGCTACCATCAGCTTGAGCACGGAAGGAAGACCGTATACCTTGGTAGTCGAAGATTTCTCAAGTCGGACCATCCTTATCGTAGATTGAAGAAAGCTTTCAACGGTGAGCAAGAGTTTAAAGCTGCTCCACAAGCATTAAGTTCACAGGAAGTGTATGAGAGAGTCACAAGAGAGAAAAGACGGAGAAAAAAATGAGATCAAGACTTAAGAGACCATGGAAGTTGGGCTTTTATTCAATTATGGCCGTCAATGCTCCTAGATTCTTTCTTTTGATCCTGTAGAATAATGCAGGTCCATATAGATTAAATAAGTGATATCCGTCCCCCGGCATAGCTCAGTGGCAAAGGAGAGGACATAAAGTCTTGTTGAAGGCATATAGCGTGAGTTCGATTTCTGATAGAGCATTCTACTCTTTTTTGGGGTTTGACCTTGCATGTGTTATTAGTTGACCTGTATTCAGACTCTGGTTACTAAGGCACATCCCGCGATTTAACCGGTAGTAGGAAAGAGGCACCAGAACTTCGATCCAGGATTCAACCTGGGCAGTGGCGGAACCAGAAGATTTACTCGGGAGGGTCCGGAGCTATAAAAATTACGGAGATCGGACAAATATATATAGTTTCCCCTATTTTATAAAGGAACTTCCATCCGCCGGGGGGGTCCGTGGACCCCCTTGTACCCCCCTCCCTCCGCCCCTGAACCTGGGTCATAAAAGAAAAAAAAGTGATACCCAAAAAAAAGGAATCTAGGAGCCCAGCCGGCCAAAATTAAATGAATGAAAGCCAACTCCCATGATCTCTTGGGTCTTCATCTCAATTTTCTCAATGCTCTCACGCTTTCTCTCTCATGTGATACTCTTTGTCTCTCACGTGTGATTCTCTTTTTTTAATCTCTAATTTTTCACACAACCCACAAACACACAACTTGTTCAACAAACAATCACAAATAGAATTAATGCATATGCACACACATAAACATACAAACACACTCTTAAGATATATTCGCACGCGCACCATATGAGCAGTGGAGACGACATCAGTGGTACGCAGAGGCGGAGGGAGGGGGTGGCGGGTAGGGGATGTGGCCCCCCTCCCAAAAAAAAATCATGCTGATTTTTATTTATTATTATTATTATTATATTTGGCAGTTGTTGTTTTATTATTTTTATTTATAGATTTAATTGTCATGGAACTTCAAATACGTGATAGAGTATTGGAAGCTTCTAACAAGTAACGATCTAATCTCATTTATGAGTAATTAATTATTTAGAAATCATGTTTGGTATGTAAACGAATATATTTTTGAGTTCTATTAGTATGGTTTTACGTATTAATATGGATTCGTTTATTTAATGTAATTTTTGTTGTTAATAACTCATCTAAAAAAATTTAATGTCGCCCCCCGCACCAAGAAATCCTAGTCCGCCACTAGTGGTACGGCGTGCGTGCGGTAAAGAAGGATCACGAGGGCGATGGTGGTGGTTATGACCTTCACGACTGGAGGTGCGGGTCTAATTTGGGGTTTGGTGATGGTGTACTATCGAACCATACGACAGCTCAAATTTATGGATTGGGGTTTCGGGGAGATGCTACGGTTTCGGGCCGAAGAAGGTAGCTTGAGGTTAGTTTCTGGAATGTTGAATTAAACTGGATACTGGTTCATGGAATCATGGAATCTGAATTGTGCTAGGTCTGGGGAAATTTTCTTTTGGATTCTGTTTTAATTTGGAGATGGGTCCGTCCGCATTCAGGACTGGGTTGTGATTGTGGTCAATCATGTCTCAATGTTGGTTCACCGACATGTAATAACCGTAATTTCGATTTTCGGTAATTTCTTTTTTCGGCAAGAGTCCGTTTTGACAACTCGTTTGGGACCGTTTCATCATTTTGAGAATGATTAATTCTGCACTTTTTATCATCCGAGTTTGTTTCGGTGTTATTTTGTTGAGTTCCGTATTTCTTAACGACTTTTCCGCACTCGAGTTCGATTCTTGTGAATCTTGTTCGAAACTACTGTTTCGAGTTTCTCGTAAGTCCGTTTAACCTTGTTCGACGTGTTGTGAACTTCGATTTGGTTATTCGATCACGTAACATGATTTTCGGGCGTTTTGGGCCATTTTGTAATTTACCCAAAGTTATGGGAGCCATTTTGTAATTTACCCAAAGTTATGGGTATCCGTATCTATATTTGTTGTCTCGATCCTTTTCTTGGTCGCGTATGATTAATTATTGCATTATGTTTTCATTTCGGGTCGTTGATGTTGTCCGCGAACTTTTCGCCGTGTTCGTTCCGTACGTTTTCGAAAATCGAGTCGTCGAGCCACAGTGGTCGCACAGCCGGACGATTCTTGATCTTGTCCGGACGTTGCGGGTTCTCGCCGACGATTGCAGGCACTAGCCGGACGGTGCGGCGAGAACCGGCGTAGCGACGCCTTCTGGCCGGAAGGTAGAGCACGCTTCGGCCAGGAGCGCGCCTTCTGGCCGGTTAGCTGCGCGCTAGCGGCCGAGGCGAGGGCGGTGAGGTGCGGAATCGGGTGGATCGGCGGGTAGCGCACGCGCTCTGCGCAGGACATCACAAGACGCCTTCTGGCAGTAGCGCACGCGCCGGCCGAAGGAAGGCTACGCCGCGCTGGCGAGCGGTGTCTCTGGATTGCGGCTCAGACAGAGAGATAGCGTACGCTTCTGCACTTAGCGCACGCTAGGTGCAACTCAGTATAAATGTGATGAGATGATCACATTTCCTCTCGTTTTTCATTTCCTCTCTTTCTCTTCCGCGGCTGGAGACTTGGAAATCTTGGAGCCATGATGTTTGTCAACAAATCCATGAAGTTCTTGAGTTTATATCATTGTTTGATCATCTTATATCATCCTTTGATCCAGCGAATCAAGGTAATCTCTTCTTAGAACCCTAAATTCTTGAATTTGGGGGTTTTTGCATTTTTGTCCGATTCGTTCCGTATTGTTGATTAATTCATGATGGGTATGATTAATCTTGGTAGTATTCTTGTGTTTAACATCATTTAATCTATTGTTCTTCGTCGAATCGAAGTATATTTCTTGATTTCCTTCGAATCGACTTTTTGGGGGATTTGTTCTCGATCTCGTTTTCCATCCATTTTTGATGGATCGATTGTGATTAAATGATGTTGTTAAACATATTCTATGGATTGTATATCCATATTTCAACTTGGAATTCCGTTTTCGTGTTTTGTCGGGACGAATCGTGTTCTTGGCCGTTTTGGGGGAAACACTTGAACTTTCGTCATTCGTTCTTTGAATTCAACGGCTTTGAGTCGTGTTATGGAATTCATTTTCATTGTTGTTATTGTCCTTCGTAGTTTATTATCGCGAGTTGGCATTAGGTGGAGTCGGCGGGTTCGTAGTCGGTTCGTGCCAACCTACTTCGGTCGATTCTCCGTGTTGTTCTTATCCGAGGCACGTACCTTGCCCATACTTTTCTTGTTTTGTGTATATGATGATTGGTGACCGTCTAAATGTGTTTGTTTAGTTATTTGAAATGAACTTTCAAAAGATTCGGTTTAGCCTCGTTAAGGGCTCACTTTCAAAACGCGTGTGCTTTGTGAACGGTGTGTTTTGGAGAATTGATTATGATTTGATTTTTTTAAACGTTGGGGGCATTAGTGATACCCTTGTTGTTTAAAGTTATGGAATCTTGTATTCCGTGTTAATTGTGTCGTTTGTGTTTTGAAGAGTTTGATAATGGTGTCGGATGAGTGGCCATCTCTAGTAAAGTATTCTTGATGAACTTACATTCTTAGCATATTAGTATTGCATGAGTAACGTGTGTGTGTATGCTCACTATGGGTTAGATCCGGCGGGGTCTCGGTAGGGGTCCACGGAGGGGTGGATCCGCGAGCTTGCTTTTAACCACTATGGGTTAGATCCGACGGGGTCTCGGTAAGGGTCCACGGAGGGGTGGATCCACGGTTAATTGTGGTGTATTTCACAATGTGATTTGATTATGGCATTTCCGGAAATGAGTGCTTTTAAACGATTTTCATGATTTGCACGCATCGACTAAGTGTGTAAGAGGTAAGTTGTTCGTTTGGCTTACTTGGCTAGGATGGCACTAGAGTATTTTGTTGTATGTGTTAAATCCTTTAATTGTGGAGTTTTGATGTTGGAAGACGAACCTTGTTGTCGTTCTCGTGTACTGTGAGTTGATGAGATTTGGGGCTAAAATCCCAACGGTTTTGTAAAGGTCATTTTACGGAAAGTAAACCTTTGGGGCGGTGACCCCTTTCGTCTTTTGGGTTTTGGAAAGTGGGATTTGATAATCCTAAATTGTTTTTCAATTAAAACTCTCGATGGCATTCTAAACTGTTTTATAAACTATTTCCATTGATTTGTGATCTTTCGGTTTTGGAATATTTTTCTCAAACTCTTGCCTCGGGAAGTACTTTTCGTTTCGTTTGGATCTTTGAGGATTCCTGGTTATTGTTACTCGTGGAATGTGAATTGTATGGCTCGTATTTGCACTTTGTTCTTGCACTAGCAAAACAGTGGAGTTTTGCTAACCTCCGAGTATTCGGGGGGTGGATGTCTGTTTTTGCATTCAGATTTTGGAGCATAGCACAAGGTCGGCATGAAGGATGATGAAAGATGAACGATACTAATCACACGAGGACCCGTTGATGTCGTATTGGTTTAGTTGTATTTCATTTCCGCTGCAGTATTCTTTCCCGTTGTACGAAAGTGTGTTGTATTCGACCCCTGCGTAGGCATGTAATGTATTTGAGTTGTATGTATTTATTGAAAGACCAAATCGGTCTACAGAGTTATTTTAGCCTTAAAGGCATTGTTGAGATGTTCTATGTTGTTACCAGCCTGGTAGATCCTTGAGGAAAGGTTCTACGGCGTGTAATATCCCTGAGCGGATTGGGAGTGTTACATAAATGGTATCAGAGCAAGGTTGTGGTAACCTAGGCTGTCGGGTCAGTGGTGTTTGTTGAGTTTTGTCTCGTCGGATTTTGTCTGAATAATTCGTGTCGCGACGCGTCGTCTGAGTTTGTTGGTCGTGATTAGTATCGTGGGGCGATCATCATCTTCGTGCGACCTGTGGATATAAGTCTCCCTTCTTTGTGTTGTGCCTCGTGTGACACGAGCTATTTTTATGATTATTTATTAAGTGGCGGAATCCTCTTATGGATTTTTATTTCTTGATATGTGGTTATTTGACCCTCATATTTCGTTCATAGGAGGAGTAGTGTTGCTGAATTGTGCATGTTTGACTTTATTTCTTTTATCCGCTGCGTGAGTTCTTTTGTAATGGCTTTCAGTATTTTACCGACTGAGTTTTATTTCGAAAACCGATTCCCTTAACCGAGTTTGTGGCATTATGGCCTTGATCGTTTTGGCGAAATTCTTATGACGGTATTTAATATTTTGAAAATGGCTTTCGTAAGTTTTTGAAATATTACCGTCATCGACCTTTTTGACGTCGTAAATAGTTTTTAGCCTGGTGAGTTCCGGCGGGACCCACGGCACTATAATGTTTCGTGTAATTACCTGAAATTTTTGGGCATTCTAGCCCATTGAATTATCTTTGAAAACCTTGAGTATCTTAGAAAAATAAATTTCGAGACGTACTTTTAAAATGAATTATTTTCTCGTGGTACATCCAAGGTGCCACAATATGTTTCAAAATTCTTCTACCTCAAGGACCAAAATGTTTTGAGATATTTTCAATGTTTTAGAAACACTTTTACTTAGACCCGAGGGTCGAATATTCTGAAAGTTTTCACTAAGAGTAAGTGTCCTCATTTTTATCAAATGCGAAATGGTTCTCCAAAGTCTCGATAACGATGTTTCACGTTCGTACTTTTTTTGAAAGGTGATACTCAAGATCAACCGATGTTCTTCGAAATTATTTTCAAAATGAGGTTTTCGTTTTTAAAACCTATCCATTCCCGTTTGAGGGCTGGGTATGTATGTATGATGTTCGCATTGTCATTATGATTTTTGCTCCCGAGTATGATCGAATTGGCGGCGTGAGCGTTGAGTCGTTTTCCACACATTTGTTGTGTTAGCCCTCTGTGAGAGGTGGGATGTTGGTGTTGAATGTTGCCGCCTCGTAGTGATTTCTGCGTTGTCGTGCATGTGCGAGCTGTTAGAGCTTGGTTTGGTATGACTGTGTGCATTGGTGATTGTTTCGCTATGTGTCGGTTGTTTAATGTCTTGTTACCTTGCTCTCGTTTTTGTGAATTTCGTGGACGAGGTCGAAGGTAATACCCGTACTATTTTGACTTCGGTATTTTCTCTTTCTACAGTCTATCGATTCTCTCATGTTCGTTGATACTTTATGAACTTGTTCTGTATTTCGGTTTCATCGTCCGAACGAACTGTGATCTTGTTGTGGGTCGATCTGGTTATCGCTGTGACTTCTTCGAGTTCGGTTCGATTCTTGTGAACCTTGTTCGGAAGTGACATCATTTGGTTCTATTAAATCTTTTATTCGAAGTGGATCGGATTTGGAACTCCTGTGTTTTCGACTCTGTCGACTCGTTTATGCTCGTTAACATTTTCTGAGCTTGCCCTGTCCCTTGTTTTTGTTGATCGAACGAGTGTGGTATTGTTTCGGAATAACTCGTTTGTCGTTGTGACTTTTCAATTGCTATTCCCTTTTCTGTGGATCTTATATGAATGCACATCTTGTTGTTTTCACCGGATCATATATTGTCTCGATCCGAGACGTGAACCTGGGAGTTGTTGTTTGAATTTTATTATTCTTCGTGATTCGAACATGATTGTTCGATTTTTGTTGTCTCGATCGTTGTGGTTCGATTGTTTGATTGTTCGGTTTTTGTTGATCTCGTTTCGTGATTGTTGAGCATTCAGACTCCTTCCTAATTCCCTTAAGTTCAGGAAATTAGTCTTGTTTTCGATCTTCCAACCCATGGGCGGTGGAATCTCTTAGTTGTTCAGCGATTGCTCGCGTTTTGATTGATGTACCGTTGAGTCGGTCAATCGTATTGATTTTCGTTCGTTGTGTTTTGTGATTGTTCGGATAATCGATGTGATTGTATTATCCATTTGTTGACGCTTGTCACTTGTGGGTTTTACTATATCCCTACTGGTAGCATTGTGTTGGTCGTCGTGGAGCGTGTTTTCACGCCGTTTGTTCCTTTGCGTTGCTTGTAACGTTTTGCCATTGGGCGTAAATTACGCGTTTCTTGTGTATCTCGTTGAGTGTTTCCTGGCAGGATATTACTCCTCCCTACTTGTTTTAAGTTTCGGGACGAAACTTTTTTTAAGGAGGGTAGTGTGTAATAACCGTAATTTCGATTTCCGGTAATTTCTTTTTTTTTCGGCAAGAGTCCGTTTTGACGACTCGCTTGGGACCGTTTCATCATTCTGACAATGATTAATTCTGTACTTTTTATCATCCGATTTCGTTTCGGTGTTGTTTTGTTGAGTTCCGTGTTTCTTAACGACTTTTCCGCACTCGAGTTCGATTCTTGTGAATCTCGTTCGAAACTACTGTTTCGAGTTTCCCGTAAGTCCGTTTAACCTTGTTAGACATGTTGTGAACTTCAGTTTGGTTATTCCATCACGTATCGTGATTTTCGGGCGTTTTGGGCCATTTTGTAATTTACCCAAACTTATGGGTATTCGTATCTGTATTTGTTGTCTCGACCCTTTTCTTGGTCGCGTATGATTAATTATTGCATTATGTTTTCATTTCGGGTCATTGATGTTGTCCGCGAAGTTTTCGTCGTGTTCGTTCCGTACGTTTTCGGAAATCGAGTCGTCGAGCCCTGGTGGTCAGGAAATGGCCGGACGGTTGCGGGACTGGCCGGACGGTTGCGGGACTGGCCGGACGGTTGCGGGACTGGCCGGACGGTTGCGGGTTCTGGCCGGACGATTGCGGGCACTAGCCAGACGGGGGGGGGGGCAGGAACCGGCGTAGCGCACGCTATGGCCGGAAGGTGGAGCACGCTACGGCCGGGAGGCAGCGCACGCTACGGCCGGTTGGCTGCGCGTGCTAGCGAGCCGAGGTAGTTGTAACACCCCCGAGATATTCAAGGTGTATTACAGCGCCGTGGACCCCTACATGGGACCCACCAGGCTAACACAAGAAAACACCACTCGACTAACCATCTCGGTTAGCAAGGAAACAATTGTTAACAACAAGAACACAAAACAACACGTCCGGTACAACCGGCATAATAAACATCAACCGACAAATACAGTAACTTCAACGGAGACCAATCACAATCCGAAAGCAAAAGCCTAAGCACTCGCGTGTACAATCTATAAGTTTACAATTTGGAAGACATCCACATCAAAAGAGACAGTAGGAAATAACAAGACTCAATTGCACATGTCAACAACCTTGGCCGACATCCTCGTACCATCCCAGCGCCCGATCGTCTGGCTGAACATAACCTGAAATCCATAACAAGAATTTCCCCAAAACGGGTCCCCAAAGGGGTTAGCAATTACGCTAGTACAAGTATTCAAGGCAAACCAATCGCTTATATATTTCATAGTACATGCACCAATAACATTTCAAAAACCAAAACCAGACATGTCTTTTCCGGAAACAAATAGTAAATCAATTTGCCTTGGGAACAGGGTAATACCATTGATCCCGCCCAAGGCCTCTAAGAACCCTCCCGAGCTGGCCATATCTTAAAACAAAACACGCACATGCATCGCCTTGGGAACAGGGTAATACCATTGATCCCGCCCGAGGCCTCTAAGGACCCTCCCGAGCTGGCTAGCTAAACAAACTCATGAATCCAGGACTCAACCCTTTGGATTCCCTCCGTGATCCCGTCGGACCATCCCGAGGTGAGCAAATCACACACAAAATACATTACCATTCCACGTTAAGCATAAAGGTTTCCAAAAATACTTGCCTTGAATATTTGACGACGCAACGAACGGAGAGGAAAGTCACCGACGAACGCTAGGAACCAACGAAACCGAACCTAACGATTCGAAGAATACAATCACAACCATTTCTAAATGAATACGGAATTGGAATACACCCGAAAACCCGCCTACGATTCATGTATATTCGTATATAAACAACAACGAGGGCGGACCACAACCAAACCCTCTCGATTCCGTAAAAACCACGAAATATACCATGAATCCGTAGGAAAACTAAGAATACCAACAAGATTAATCATATTCATCATGAATTAATCAACAAAAAGGAACGAATCGGACAAAAACGCGAAAACCCCCAAATCTACCCAAAAGTAGGGTTCTAAAGATCTAATCTTGATTCACTGGATCGAAGGATGTTATAGGATGATTGATCAATGATATAATTTCAAGAACTTCATGGATTTGTTGTTAAACAACATGGCTTCGCCACCTCCGAATCGCCAGCCGTGGACAGAAAAGGAGGAAAGTGAAAAATGACTGAAAATGCGACTGCTCTGTCACATTTATACTGGGCCGGAACTAGTGTGCGCTAGCCTTCCCGGACTAGCATGCACTATCGGCCAGTATCGGCCCAGTACCCTCGGCTAGGGCCCGCACGACCCGGCACCGCCGACCAATCCTGCCGACTGTGACCTGTCCGCCCGACCCCCGCTAGCGTGCGCTACGACCGGAAGCCTGCGCGTGCTAACCGACCTGTCCAGTATCCTCTGGACTAAACAGCTAGCCCAGGTAACGTACGTTAGTCGGCCGACAGCGTGCGCTACCCCTGCCGGTTAGCGTGCGCCACGACCGACAGTAGCGTGCGCTAACTTCCGATCCTCCCCGAGTCCAGAACCTCAGAACCTCTCTGCCTTGAGCCGATAGCGTGCGTCGGCCGACCGCGTAACGCGCGCTACTCCTGCCGGTTAGCGCACGCAGCCTTCCGGTAGTAGCGCGCGCTATGCCGGTTCCTGCCGCGTCAGTCCGGCCAGTGCCCACAACCGTCCGGCCAGGACCCGCCACCGTCCGGCCAGCTGCTCAGCCGTCATGATCCGACGACTCGATTTCCGAAAACGTACGAAACGAACACGACGAAAATCTCGCGGACAACATCAATGACCCGAAATGAAAACATAATGCAATAATTGATCATACACGACCAAGAAAAGGGTCGAGACGACAAATACAGATATGGATACCCGTAACTTTGGGTAAATTACAAAATGGCCCAAAACGCCCGAAAATCATGATACGTAATCGAATAACCAAACCGAAGTTCACAACACGTCTAACAAAGTTAAATGGACTTACGGGAAACTCGAAACAGCAGTTTCGGACGAGATTCGCAAGAATCGAACTCAAGTGCGGAAAAGTCGCTTAAAAGCACGGAACTCAACAAAACAACGCCGAAACGAACTCGGATGACAAAAAGTGTAGAATTAATCATTCTCAGAATGATGAAACGGTCATGAACGATTCGTCAAAATGGACTTCCGCCGAAAAAAAGAAATTACCAGAAATCGAAATTACGGGTATTACATTCTACCCTCCTTAAAAGAAGTTTCGTCCCGAAACTTAAAATAAGTAGGGAGAAGCAATATCCCCTGCTAGGAAAGCTCGACGAGATACACAAAAACTGAAAACTCGCGCCCGACGGCGAAACGCTGCAAGAAACGCAAAGAGACAAACGACGTGAAAATACGCTCCACGGCGACTAACACAACGCCACCGGTAAAGACATAATAAAATCAACGAGTGACAAGCGTCATCAAATAGACAATACAATCGAGTAGATTATCCGAACAATCACAAAACACAACGAACGAAAATCAATATGATTGACCAACCCAACGGTACATCGATCAAAATGCGAGCCAACCACTGAACAAATACGGAATCCCACCGCCCAAGGGTTGGAAGATCGAAAACGAGACTAATTTCCCGAACTTAAGGGAATTACGAAGGAGCCTGAACGCTCAACAATCACGAAACGAGAACAAAAACTGAACAAACAAATGATTGAGACGACAAAAAAATTGAACAATCATGTCCGAAACACGTAGGATAATAAAATTCAAAGAACAACTCCTAGGATGACCTGGTGAGAACAACAAGACATGCATTCCCATAAGATCCACACGAAGGCAATAGCGATTGAAAAGCCACAACGACAGATGAGTTATTCCGAAACAATACCACCCTCGTTCGATCAACAAAAGCAAGGGATAGGGAAAGTTCAGAAATGTTAACGAGCATAAACAAGTCGATAGAGTCGAAAATACAGAAGTTCAAAATCCGATCCACTTCGAATAAACAAATTATTAGAGCCAAAAGATGTTACTTCTGAACAAGGTTCACAAGAATCGAACCAAATTCAGAAAAGTCACAGCGATAACTAGATCGACCCAAAACCAGATTGCATCTCGTTCAAACGATGAAACCAAGGTACAGAACAAGTTCAGAAGGTATCAATGAACACGAGCGAATCGATAGACTGGAGAAAGATAAAATACAGAAGTCAAAATAATACGGGTATTACCTTCGACCTCGCCCCTGAAACTCAACAACGGAACCAAGGTAACGATACAACAAGCATTCGACACAACGCGGAACAATCACCGATGCACATAATCATACCAACCCAAGCTCTAACAGCTCGCATATATGCGATAACGCATAAATCGCTACGACAATACCAACATCACACCCCTCATAGAGGCTACCACGACAACTGTGTGGCGAACGACTCAATGTTCACACCACCAATTCAATCACAACTCGGGGGTTAACACCCTAACGAGAGTACGAACATCACACATATATTCCCGGACTGCAAATAGGAACGATAGGTTTTGAAAACGAAAACCACCTTTTGAAAATAATTTACAAGCACCAGTTGATCTTGAGTATCATATATCAAAAAGTAGTACAAACATCGTGTAACACCCCGAGATATTCGGAATAATTACAGCGCCGTAAACCCTTTAAGTAAGGATTTACAAGGCTAATAAAAAGAAATGCAAATATAAATCAATCTTACAACTGAAGTTCAAAATACAGAACTGGTTCAACTGATCCAAAGAGTTAACTTATACAACCATATCGAAAATGATATTATTAAAACACACGTACTCGAGTACTAAAGTGAACCAAGAAGACAATCACAATAACAATAAACATCAACCACATTACTGAGCCATTTCATCGTCCTGTCGGTACTGTGGTTGCTTCCCCGCTCCTTGGCTACCTGAACATCAAAACAATGTCCACCCCCGAAGGGGTTAGCAAAACAATGCTAGTACAAGTATCATAATACATAAATCATCAATGCATCATAAAACATGCAAAACAGACTTCCGTCATCGGAATCCAACGATGTGAATCCTCACGATTCCATCAACACAATACAGGGTAATCCAGCGATCCAGCGCCCTTGGTATAGATCCCCATGATGATCCCGTCGGACCAACGCATGGTGGAAAACCCGTCCAGCGATCCAGCGCCCTCAGCATAGATCCCCATATTGATCCCGTCGGACCAACGCATGGTGGACATTCGATCCAGCGCCCTCAGCATAGATCCTCATGACCCCCTCGGATCATTTATACCATAAACCGATCAATTATGCATACATATATGCATTTCAAAATGTTCATCAATACGAACAATTAACAATGAATACCACGAGAAATTAAAGAAATAAATCTCATATTCGACAACATGAACAAAACCATATGCATGATCAAAGTTCCAATATACATCAAACTCAACATATGATACTTGCCTCGAAAATGGCAAGAATGAAATACTCCAACAAATGACACGCGTCCGTATGTCACCGCCCCTCGATCGTCCCCTATGCAAGGCTCGGACCTAAGAAATAATAAATAATTCCTCTCAAGTCGTACGAATGTCTAACAATCCGGTTTACGGCTGCAAGCTCTAAAAAAATGAATTCTGCCTGAACTACTTAGCGCGCGCTACGTATTCTACGTAACGTGCGCTAAGCCTGCCCATTAACGTATGCAAATGACCAAGTTTAGCATGCACTAGCTGTGTACTGACAGTCCTCTCTGAACAGCCGACTGCTATGCCTGATGACATAACGTACGTTACGTACCCAACGTAGTGTACGTTACTCATTCCCGATAGCGCACGTTAATATATACATCTTAGCGTGCGCTAACCGTGCACGGAAGTCACTACTGGGTAAAAAAAACTTGAGCTAAAGGTGATGAAAACTCATGAAATGCTCAGTGTTAATACATCCCAACTCCGTGCATATCATGCTCATACGGTTTATGAAAGATCTTTATGGATTAAATGACTACGAGACACAAGGATACGTATCATCATTACTACACCATAATTCATCTTGATCTTCAAGAAAATATCCTAAGTTCAATTCATTCCAAGTCCCAAAACATATGATTCCTTACGTAAAACATAAGAACTAGGTAATTTTCATATACTGGTCATAATCGGTTTTGAAGATACATGAATATGCTTAGGAGTCCATATACTAAAAAGGTTCAATGGATTATACGATGAATAAGTGCCGAAACGTCAAAAATATCCTTCTAACACATGATGTTCGACTACTAACGAATTTAACTGACTAGATAATCAAGATTAAAACGTCCTTCAGAATATTATTGATATTGGTGAAGAATCACCTACCTCAAAGTAGTGAAGAACACGAAGGAACTAGAAGAAATCCAACACCGAGAGCTTGAACAACAATCTCCAATGATCTACAATCTTCGACTCAAGCTAGGATGCTGATATGAAGGGTTTAGGATGAAGAGAGTAATTCTCTAAGTCCAATGATTCGGATGTGGGAAGTGAAAAGACTGAAAATACGAAAAGGGATGCTGTCCTATTTATAGAAAGTGGTTATTAGCGCGCGCTAGTCCATATTCATAGCGTGCGCTAATGGCGTAACTGACTTCACTGTACTCAGCATTTAGCGTGCGCTATCCTTACATCAGTAGCGTGCGCTACCGCGTTGACTTGGCTTTTTCCCGAAAGCCGTCCAGGTTCATCCCGACATAATCCGACCGAGATCCGCAGCCGATCTCACCTAACGCCCTGTCTCAATCATGCTGAATACGTGTAGCGCGCGCTAATGTTCATACATAGCGTGTGCTACGGCTCCAAATTAGCGTACGCTATATATAGTCGATAGCGTGCGCTACATGCGCAGAATCACCATTTAGATCACATTCATGAAATCATGCGCTCAACAACACCGGATCATGAAATACGGAGAATAATAATCAGATCAAAATGCAACAATTACAATATCACAAGGTTCAATTACATATCAGAAATCTCGGGTATTACATCCTTCCTCCCTAAAAAGAAGTTTCGTCCCGAAACTTAAGATGAAAACAACTCTTGATATCTAGTCTTCATACTGTCCTCCAAGTGGCCTCTTCAACTCCGTGTCATGACCATTGTACTTTAACCAAGTGTATTGTTTTATTCCTCAATTGTTTGATCCGATTCTCAAGTATCTTGATTGGTCTCTCTTCGAAGGTGCCGTCATTCGCTATCTCGATCTCATCGAACTCAATGATATGACTGGGGTCTGGTACATACCTCCGCAGTTGGGATATGTGAAACACATTGTGAACGTGACTCAGCGATGGCGGTAAGGCCAACCTGTATGCTAAATCCCCAACCCTCTCGAGGATCTCAAATGGACCGATATATCTCGGACTTAGCTTACCTTTCCTCCCAAAACGGAAAATCCCTCGTGTAGGAGACACCTTCAATAGTACATGGTCCCTAACGTCGAACTCTAGAGGGCGACGACGCACATCTGCATAAGACTTCTGTCGACTCTGGGCAGTCAACAGTCTTTCTCAAATCAAAGCTATCTTATCTTGAGTCTGAACTATCAATTCCGGTTTCGTCCCGATCAAATCCGAAGAATCATCCCAGCACAGGGCTGATCGGCATCTTCTCCCGTACAAAGCTTCAAATGGTGCCATCTTAATAGAAGCATGCCAACTATTATTGTAGGTGAATTCAATCAACGGCAAATGAACTTCCCAATCAGTTGACCAATCCAAAGCACAAGCTCTAAGCATGTCTTCTACTGTTTGTATAGTCCTTTCGGACTGACCGTCCATCTGAGGATGATAACCCGTGCTAAAGTTTAGCTCAGTCCCCAAAGCCCTGTGAACTGCCTTCCAGAAGTGCGACACAAAACGACCATCTCGATCTGAAATAATGGTCTTCGGTGTCCCATATAATCTGACTATCTCTGTAATAAATACTCACGCTAATATCTCGGGTCCCCAAGTATCTTTAATTCCTAGGAAATGAGCCGCCTTGGTTTGTCGATCATCTACAACCCAAATCATGTTCATTCCCGTCTTGGTCCTTGGCATACTGGTGATGAAATCCATCGAGATATCCTCCCACTTCCACTCAGGGATCGGAAGCGGCTTTAACATTCCGGAAGGTCGCTGATGTTCAATCTTAACCTGCTGACAAGTCAAACACTTTGAAACGTATTCTGCTACGTCCTTCTTCATATTCCCCCACCATAAGTTTTGTTTTAGATCCTTATACATCTTACTACTGCCCGGGTGAATAGAATAAGGCACGCTATGAGCTTCCTTCAGAATTGTCCGTCTCAAATCATCAGCATCGGGAACGCAAAGTCAACTCTGAAATCTCAGAACTCCATCATCTTGTATCACGAATCCTGGGGCCTTTCCTTTCTTTACTTTGTCACATAACCGAAGGATCATAGAATCGTTCAACTGCTTAGATTTGATTTCCTCGACTAGTGATCAAGTCAGTTCCATCACATATAGTTGCCCTTGGATTTCTGGTGCCCATACTACAATCCCTTCGCGGATCAGTTCCCGTTGAATGCTGGTTTGGGATGTAAGTGCTTCCAACACTCGAAGAGAAACAGGTTTACGGCTCAATGCATCGGCTACTACGTTTGCTTTACCCGGATGATAAAGGATTTCCAAGTCGTAATCCTTGATCAATTCCAGCCACCTTCTCTGCCTCATGTTTAAATCTTTCTGACAAAAGATGTACTTGAGACTTATGATCTGTAAAGATCTGACAATGAGTGCCATATAAATAATGTCGCCAAATTTTCAAGGCAAAGACCACAGCTGCTAGCTCCAGATCATGAGTCGGGTAATTAACCTCGTACGGTTTTAACTGCCGAGAAGCATAGGTAATCACCTTATCCTTTTGCATCAACACACATCCCAGACCCTGATTTGAAGCGTCGCTGTATACCAAGAATCCATCTGTTCCCTCTGGTAATGCTAATATAGGTGCTGTCGTCAGTCTCCTCTTAAGTTCGTCAAAACCAGCCTGGCATTTCTCATCCCACGTGAATTTTTGAGTTTTCTGTAATAGCTGAGTGAGCGGACGAGCAATTTTGGAAAATCCTTCTACAAAACGGCGATAATATCCAGCAAGTCCTAAGAAGCTTCAGACTTCTTTCACGTTACTAGGAGCTTCCCATTCCAAGATTGCTTCGACTTTCTTCGGGTCCACCTGAACTCCATCAGCTGATATCACATGCCCAAGGAAAGTTACTTCCTTAAGCCAGAACTCGCATTTGGAAAGCTTTGCATACAGCTGTTCCTTCCTCAATAAGCTCAAAACCACACGCAAATGTTCAGCGTGCTCCTCTGTGTCTTTCGAATATATCAAGATGTCATCGATGAAGATGACCACAAATTTATCCAAGTATTCTAAGAATACCCGATTCATCAATTGCATGAATACTGCAGGAGCATTGGTAAGTCCAAATGGCATCACTACAAATTCATAATGCCCGTACCGGGACCTGAAAGCAGACTTTGGTATATCCGATTCCTTAATTCTCAACTGATGGTATCCTGATCGCAAGTCAATCTTCGAGAACACCCTTGCCCCTTGCAGTTGATCAATCAAGTCGTCGATCCGAGGTATAGGATACTTATTCTTGATTGTCACTTTGTTGAGCTCCCTGTAATCAATACATAATCGGAGGGATCCGTCTTTCTTCCGGACAAAGAGAACGGGTGCTCCCCAAGGAGAAACGCTAGGTTGAATATAACCCTTCTGTAATAATTCCTCCTGTTGCTTCTTTAGCTCATACATCTCGGTTGGCGCCATGCGATATGGTGCTCTGGAAATAGGAGCGGCTTCAGGCTCTAATTCGATAGTGAACTCCACCTCTCTCTGCGGAGGTAACCCAGGTAGTTCGTCAGGAAATACATATGAGAACTCATTCACAACTGGAATAGATTAGAGCTCTACTCCTTCCTCTTTCCTCATGGCATAGCACCAAAGTCCGTGACATCCCTACTTCAGTAATTTCATGGCTTTCATTGCTTTGATCAATTTTCCCGAGCTTCCCGGTCTCCTTCCTCGGAATAAGTGTTCAGATCCGTCATCAGCAATGATATAAATGACTCTCTTTCGATAATTCAGAATAGCTCCATAACGGTTGAGCCAATCGTCTCCGAGAATTAGGTCGTCACCATGTATGTCAACTACAATAAGATTTGATGGCCAATCTCTCCCTCCTATAGACACTGGAAAATTTCTAGCTTCTAGGGTTCCCACAATTTTCTCTCCGCTCGGTAATCCCACAACATAAGGTTCACAATCATACAAGCACGAGATTTTCAAACGATTAACACAGTTCAAAGATATAAAAGAATGCGTAGCTCCTGAATCGAATAAGACACTAACTGGTTGCAAAAGGATCTGAATCGTACCTGATGCAACAGCTGTGTTCTGATCATCTGACTTCTTCATCTCATAAATACGCGGAGGAACGGACCCAGCGCTGGATGCCTCTCTTTTCCCAACATTCTGCTGATGGAAACCGCTTTGATGCGTCTGGTTTACACTTGTGTCCTTCGGAACCGGTACAGGAGTGCGAGTACCAAAAGATCGAGTCGCATTTCCACAAAATGTTGCGCGATGCCCTTTCTGTCCACACTCGAAACAGGTCACAGCAGGCGCGAAACAGTCACGTCGAACATGCCCCGCTTTGCCACAGTTATAACATTTCTTCCCTGCGTCTGAAACGGTTGGTGCTGCCCGGAACTTCTTTCCACCTCGAGAAGGATGTGGAGGCCTCTTAGATGAATGAAAAGAGGACCGGCCCCTGCGAGGCCCACTACTCTTATTCTCCGTGAAGTTGCCAGACACCTTCTGTTTCTTTGCTTCCGTTGACTTTTCTACTGTCGCCTCTTTCATATCATAGGCCAGTGCTTTGTCCTGATACTGTCGCAAGGTGGTACAATCAAATCCGGACATATACTGCTGAATTTCCGGCTTCATTCGCATGTCAAAATGAAAAATCCTCTCTGCCTCGGTCCTGACCAAGTGGCGCACACAAGTCAACTGGTGAATAAAAGTCTTAATCACGTATGTCACAGATGCTTCCGAATTTTGTGGTGAGAAAAACTCCCGGACTCGGGCCTCTCTAACTGGGCGAGGATAATACTGCGCTTCCATCATTAATTTGAACTCCGTCCAGTCGACGTTATGCTCCTCAGTTCGAATGGCCTCCCACTAGTCGAAAGCCTCCCCCGTCAGAAGATACTGGGCGACCAGAACCTTTCTGTCGTTGGGACAGTTAATCCCTGCAAAGATCTTCTCTAACTTCTTCAACCAATGATCCCAATAAAGCGTCTCACCAGAGCCGTCAAATTTCAGAGGGTGCAATTTGACCACCTCAGTAAGCCATTTGTCTCCCCGATTATCCACGTTATGCTGCTGTCCCATCGCCGTCTGCATGCGATCAACAACTTGAGCAAACTGGCTTATCTGAGCAACCACCTGCTGAAGCACTCCCGGCACATTAGGATCTGCATTATTATTTGTTGATCCCTGCTGTCCTCCAGAATGGGAATCGGTTCGACTAGCAGATATCCCCGGGGTAGACGCCGAATCCTCCTGTCTCATATTTCCACGTCCGCGTCCACGACCACGTCCGCGTCCACGACCTCCTCTCAACATACTGTAAACACAAATACTCAATATCCAGGGCAACTTTCTAAAAGAAAGTCCATCAATGTTCACAAAACATGAATTAAATAAAACGGTAGTATTTGAGATTAGGAAACTTACAACCACGGTCAACACGACGATGCTGGCTCAGCAGTGATGTTACAAACGACCAATAATCAAATAACGTAAACAGAGCCAACTAACCCGACTGCCAAGATATCCATGAATCTTAGCTCCGATACCATATTCTGTAACACCCCGAGATATTCGGAAAAATTACAGCGCCGTAAACCCTTTAAGTAAGGATTTACAAGGCTAATAAAAAGAAATACAAATATAAATCAATCTTACAACTGAAGTTCAAAATACATAACTGGTTCAACTGATCCAAAGAGTTAACATATACAACCATATCGAAAATGACATTATTAAAACACAAGTACTCGAGTACTAAAGTGAACCAAGAAGACAATCACAATAACAATAAACATCAACCACATTACTGAGCCATTTCATCGTCCTGTCGGTACTGTGGTTGCTTCCCCGCTCCTCGGCTACCTGAACATCAAAACAATGTCCACCCCCGAAGGGGTTAGCAAAACAATGCTAGTACAAGTATCATAATACATAAATCATCAATGCATCATAAAACATGCAAAACGGACTTCCGTCATCGGAATCCAACGATGTGAATCCTCACGATTCCATCAACACAATACAGGGTAATCCAGTGATCCAGCGCCCTTGGTATAGATCCCCATGATTATCCCGTCGGACCAATGCATGGTGGAAAACCCGTCCAGCGATCCAGCGCCCTCAGCATAGATCCCCGTGATGATCCCGTCGGACCAACGCATGGTGGACATTCGATCCAGCGCCCTCAGCATAGATCCTCATGACCCCCTCGGATCATTTATACCATAAACCGATCAATTATGCATACATATATGCATTTCAATATGTTCATCAATACGAACAATTAACAACGAATACCACGAGAAATTAAAGAAATAAAACTCATATTCGACAACATGAACAAAACCATATGCATGATCAAAGTTCCAATATACATCAAACTCAACATATGATACTTGCCTCGAAAATGGCAAGAATGAAATACTCCAACAAATGATACGCGTTCGTATGCCACCGCCCCTCGATCGTCCCCTATGCAAGGCTCGGACCTAAGAAATAATAAAGAATTCCTCTCAAGTTGTACGAATGTCTAACAATCCAGTTTACGGCCACAAGCTCTAAAAAAATGAATTCTGCCTGAATGTACGAATGCCTAAAAAAATGAATTCTGCCTAAAAAAATGAATTCTGCCTCTCAAGTCGTACGAATGTACTACTTAGCGCGCGCTACGTATTCTACGTAACATGCGCTAAGCCTGCCCGTTAACCTACGCAAATGACCAAGTTTAGCGTGCGCTAGCTGTATCTTGTGATCCTCTCACGAGCAATTGCCGCCTGCCTGATGACATAACGTACGTTACGTACCCAACGTAGCGTACGTTACTCATTCCCGATAGCGCACGTTAATATATACATCTTAGCGTGCGCTAACCGTGCATGGCAGTCACTACTGGGTAAAAAAACCTTGAGCTAAAGGTGATGAAAACTCATGAAATCCTCAGTGTTAATACATGCCAACTCCGTGCATATCATGCTCATACGGTTTATGAAAGATCTTTATAGATTAAATGACTACGAGACACAGGGATACGTATCATCATTACTACACCATAATTCATCTTGATCTTCAAGAAAATATCCTAAGTTCAATTCATTCCAAGTCCCAAAACATATGATTCCTTACGTAAAACATAAGAACTAGGTAATTTCCATATACTGGTCATAATCGGTTTTGAAGATACATGAATATGCTTAGGAGTCCATATACTAAAAAGGTTCAATGGATTATACGATGAATAAGTGCCGAAACGTCAAAAATATCCTTCTAACACATGATGTTCGACTACTAACGAATTTAACTGACTAGATAATCAAGATTAAAACGTCCTTCAGAATATTATTGATATTGGTGAAGAATCACCTACCTCAAAGTAGTGAAGAACACGAAGGAACTAGAAGAAATCCAACACCGAGAGCTTGAACAACAATCTCCAATGATCTACAATCTTCGACTCAAGCTAGGATGCTGATATGAAGGGTTTAGGATGAAGAGAGTAATTCTCTAAGTCCAATGATTCGGATGTGGGAAGTGAAAAGACTGAAAATACGAAAAGGGATCTTTGTCTATTTATAGAAAGTGGTTATTAGCGCGCTAGTCCATATTCATAGCGTGCGCTAACGGCTTCGACTTCATCAGACTCAGCATTTAGCATGCGCTATCCTTACATCAGTAGCGTGCGCTACCGCGTTGACTTGGCTTTTTCCCGAAAGCCGTCCAGGTTCATCCCGACATAATTCGACCGAGATCCGCAGCCGATCTCACCTACCGCCCTGTCTCAATCATGCTGAATACATGTAGCGCGCGCTAAGGTTCATACATAGCGTGCGCTACGGCTCCAAATTAGCGTACGCTATATATAGTCGATAGCGTGCGCTACATGCGCATAATCACCATTTAGATCACATTTATGAAATCATGAGCTCAACAACACCGGATCATGAAATACGGAGAATAATAATCAGATCAAAATGCAACAATTACAATATCACAAGGTTCAATTACATATCAGAAATCTCGGGTATTACATATCGTCATCGATACTTGGGAAAAAAAATCATCTTGCGTTTGATAAAAAAAATTGAGGACACCTTTCTTTAAATTAAAACTTTTCAGCAATATTCGACCTTCGGGTCTAAACAAGTGTGTTTCTAAATCATTAGAAATATCTCAAAATATTTTGATCCTCAAAGTCGAATAATTTTGAAACGTAGCGTGGCGCTAGTAGGCATCTTGAGAACACTGTGAGAAAATAGTTCATTTTAAAAGTACGTCTCGAGGTTTATTTTCTAAGATACTCAAGGTTTTTCAGAAGTACAATAGGCCAATATGCCCAAAATTCGCACGTATCAACATTCACTTAAACACATCATATCACACGCATCAAATCGTTGAAAATCACGACAGTGATATACAATACCTAGGATATATTTAACAACATCGTTAAAACAACAATCAGTTTATCAAAACTGGATGGAAAACGACATCAAGAACAAAACTCCAAAAAGTCAACTCTAGGGATTCAAGAAAAATACCTAGATTCGGCGAAGAACAATGGATTAGATGATGTTAAAAATCATCTAGGATACTCCAAAACACCTTTAGATGGAAGAAAAGTCAGCCCAGATGCGAACCCTAGTCGCTACGCCTCAAACTCATGGAGGAAGAAGAAGAAATGAAGAAAAAAGCAACTTCTAGACTGGTGTCCAATATTTATACTGGACACAATTAGCGTGCGCTAATCATTAAGGTTAGCGTGCGCTATCACGGCACCAAACAAAACTCCTGACCAAAAAAATACATTGTTAGCGTGCGCTAACGAGAACTTTAGACCCAGTCCAGTAGCTCCTGGACTGCCCTGAACTAGTAGGTAGCGTGCGCTATCCTCCCCTTAGCGTGCTACCAACGCACTCTCTCGCGCGCTAGCCGCAAAGCGTAGCGTGCGCTAACGACTCACAGAGACAACAACAGAACATATCAGAAAATTACCCGCCGTAAACCCGTCTCACAAGGATTTACCATGCTGAGCACAATTTCCTACGTCATTTCGAAAATGCTAAAAAGACCAATGACGGTAATATTTTCCAAAACTCACAAACTCATTTGTCAAACCGTCATAAAATGTTCAAGGCCAAATGCCAAAACTTGATTTAGGGAATCGGTTTTACGAAATAAAACTCAGTTTGCAAAATACCGAAAGCCGTTTGAGAGAACTCACGCAGCGGATAAAATGCGGTTCGAAAAACATCAGCAGCGACGACACTCCTCGTATAAACCAAATACGAGAGTCGAGTAAACACATATCGTGAAATCAAAATCCACAGAAGGATTCCATCATTTAACAACTAATCAAACAAATAACTCGTGTCACATGAGGCACAACACAAAGAAGGGAGTTTAACATCCATAGGTCGCACGTAAGTGACGATCGCCCCTCGATACTAATCACGACCACTGATCTCAAACAACGCATCGCGATGCGACTAAGTCAGACAAAATCCGACGAGACAAAACTCAACAAACACAACTTGACTCGACAGCCTAGGTTTTCCCAAGCTAATCTGATTTTAAAATCGTATACTCTAGTTATTTGAAAATAAAACCGATAAGTTAAAAATCGTTTTCAAGACCCTTTCAAACACGACAAGGGTTTAACAGCGGTAGCATTTTATAAAATGTCCTAAAACACTTTTAAACACGACCTTTAAATACCGACACAAGGTTTTATTTGAAAATACAAGGCTGGCTCGCCCAAATTCATGTCACTTTTCAAAAACCCACAATACGATCAAGTCTAAGAAATTTTCAAGCATGCACGTCGCATGTATTGTTATTAATAGAAACACATTGGTTGTAAATAACAATAATTAGCCAAGTACTAACAATTTCCGAACACACGCATATACGACATTAAAAAATCACCAGTTCAACAAGCGCAACTCGGAAATACTAATTCCAAGCATATGTCAAACTATCTCTTCAAGTTTAACAGCGTAACCAAAGAACACCGATTTGGGCATATGTCGAAACCAGCTATGTGAGTTTCTCAACAAACTCTGCCATCAATAACTTTCCCAGAACATTTCAATGTTCAAAACTTCTTCATCATACTGCACCCTTCGGTGTCCAAACCATCAGTACATTCAACTCAACATACATTTAGTATATCGCAATTACCAAACACAGATTCCATCATACAACAAAAGACTAGAGAGTCAAGCCCTCTCACAATATACCACGGAGCAAATCTCGGATCTTTCAATCACCAACGATCCCACCAACGCTAGGAAGTTTAGCGATGGAAGGCTCGCAAAACGACAAACGGTCAAGCCCAGAACGGCGCACATACTCCAGAGAGATAAAGGACTGCGCAATACTAGAATCAAAAGTACACGAACCGGATGGATAAAAAAAACAACTCGACGATAAGTACGAGAGAGACAACCACAGTTCAAGAAGTGGAAATACAAGACGAGAAAACAAGAGAATCGAGTAAGGAAAACTTACGAGCACTGGATGTACTGAGACGCCGGCAGCGGTGTGACAATGTGCAAAACAAAATACAACTAGACCCAAATAACCGACAAGCCTAGGTATCCATAAACCTAGAGCTCCGATACCATTTTATGTAACACCCCCGAGATATTCAAGGTGTATTACAGCGCCGTGGACCCCTACATGGGACCCACGAGGCTAACACAAGAAAACACCACTCGACTAACCATCTCGGTTAGCAAGGAAATAATTGTTAACAACAAGAACACAAAACAACACGCTCGGTACAACCGGCATAATAAACATCAACCGACAAATACAGTAACTTCAACGGAGACCAATCACAATCCGAAAGCAAAAGCCTAAGTACTCGCGAGTACAATCTATAAGTTTACAATTTGGAAGACATCCACATCAAAAGAGACAGTTGGAAATAACAAGACTCAATTGCACATGTCAACAACCTTGGCCGGCATCCTCGTACCATCCCAGCGCCCGATCGTCTGGCTGAACATAACCTGAAATCCATAACAAGAATTTCCCCAAAACGGGCCCCCAAAGGGGTTAGCAATTACACTAGTACAAGTATTCAAGGCAAACCAATCGCTTACACATTTCATAGTACATGCACCGATAACATTTCAAAAACCAAAACCAGACATGTATTTTCCGGAAACAAACAGTCAATCAATTTGCCTTGGGAACAGGGTAATACCATTGATCCCGCCCAAGGCCTCTAATGACCCTCCTGAGCTGGCTATATCGTAAAACAAAACACGCACATGCATCGCCTTGGGAACAGGGTAATACCATTGATCCGCCCGAGGCCTCTAAGGACCCTCCCGAGCTGGCTAGCTAAACAAACTCATGAATCCAGGACTCAACCCTTTGGATTCACTCCGTGATCCCATCGGACCATCCCTAGGTGAGCAAATCACACACAAAATACATTACCATTCCACGTTAAGCATAAAGGTTTCCAAAAATACTTGCCTTGAATAATTGACGACACAATGAACGGAGAGGAAAGTCACCGACGAACGCTAGGAACCAACGAAACCGAACCTAACGATTCGAAGAATACAATCACAATCATTTCTAAATGAATACAGAATTTGAATACACCCGAAAACCCGCCTACGATTCATGTATATTCATATATAAACAACAACGAGGGCGGACCACAACCAAACCCTCTCGATTCCGTAAAAACCACGAAATATACCATGAATCCATAGGGAAACTAAGAATACCAACAAGATTAATCATATTCATCATGAATTAATCAACAAAACGGAACGAATCGGACAAAAACGCGAAAACCCCCAAATCTACCCAAAAGTAGGGTTCTAAAGATCTAACCTTGATTCGATGGATCGAAGGATGTTATAGGATGATTGATCAATGATATAACCTCAAGAACTTCATGGATTTGTTGTTAAACAACATGGCTTTGCCACCTCTGAATCGCCAGCCGCGGACAGAAAAGGAAGGAAGTGAAAAATGACTGAAAATGCGACTGCTCTGTCACATTTAAACTGGGACGGAACTAGCGTGCGCTAGCCTTCCCGGACTAGCGTGCGATATCGGCCAGTATCGGCCCAGTACCCTCGTCCAGGGCCCGCACGACCCAGCACGACCGACCAATCCTGACGACCGTGACCTGTCCGCCCGACCCCCGCTAGCGTGCGCTACGGCCGGAAGCCTGCGCGCAGCCGACTGGCCCAAAGAACCTCTGGACTAAACAGCTAGCCCAGGTAACGTACGTTAGTCGGCCGACAGCGTGCGCTACCCCTGCCGGTTAGCGTGCGCCACGACCGACAGTAGCGTGCGCTACCTGCCGATCCTCCCCGAGTCCAGAACCTCAGAACCTCTCTGCCCTGACCCGATAGCGTGCGTCGGCCGACCGCGTAACATGCGCTACTCTTGCCGGTTAGCGCATGCAGCCTTCCGGCAGTAGCGCGCGCTATGCCGGTTCCTGCCGCGTCAGCCCGGCCAGTGCCCACAACCATCCGGCCAGGACCAGCCACCGTCCGGCCAGCTGCTCAGCCGTATGATCCGACGACTCGATTTCCAAAAACGTACGGAACGAACACGACGAAAATCTCGCGGACAACATCAATGACCCGAAATGAAAACATAATGCAATAATTAATCATATGCGACCAAGAAAAGGGTCGAGACGACAAATACAGATATGAATACCCGTAACTTTGGGTAAATTACAAAATGGCCCAAAATGCCCGAAAATCACGATACGTGATCGAATAACCAAACCGAAGTTCACAACACGTCTAACAAAGTTAAACGGACTTACGGGAAACTCGAAACAGCAGTTTCGGACGAGATTCGCAAGAATCGAACTCAAGTGCGGAAAAGTCGCTAAAAAGCACGGAACTCAACAAAACAATGCCGAAATGAACTCGGATGACAAAAAGTGTAGAATTAATCATTCTCAGAATGACGAAACGGTCATGAACGAGTCGTCAAAATGGACTTCCGCCGAAAAAAAGAAATTATCGGAAATTGAAATTACGGGTATTACAGCAGTAGGGCAGTGGGTTACTGGACTCGGGTGGATCGGCAGGTAGCGCACGCTACTGTCGGACAATGCGCACGCTACGACCGGCAGGTAGCGCACGCTACGGCCGGAAGGCTGCGCGCGCTACCTGGCCGAGCAGTGTCTCTGGATTGCGGCCTGGGCCGATAGCGTACGCTAGCTCGGCAACCTAGCGCACGCTAGGCTGCACCTGTATAAATGTGACAGAGCAGTCACATTTCCTCTCGTTTTTCATTTCCTCTCTTTCTCTTCCGCGGCTGGAGACTTGGAGATCTTGGATCCATGATGTTTGTCAACAAATCCATGAAGTTCTTGAGTTCATATCATTGTTTGATCATCCTATATCATCCTTTGATCCATCGAATCAAGGTAATCTCTTCTTATAACCCTCAATTCTTGAATTTGGGGGGTTTTTGCGTTTTTGTCCGATTCGTTCCGTATTGTTGATTAATTCATGATGGGTATGATTAATCTTGGTAGTATTCTTGTGTTTAACATCATTTAATCCATTGTTCTTCATCGAATCGATGTACATTTCTTGATTTCCTTCGAATTGACTTTTTGGGGGATTTGTTCTTGATCTCGTTTTCCATCCGTTTTTGATGGATCAATTGTGTTTAAATGATGTTGTTAAATATATTTTATGGATTGTATATCCATATTTCAACTTGGAATTCCGTTTTCGTGTTTTGTCGGGACGAATCGTGTTCTTGGCCGTTTTGGGGGAAACACTTGAACTTTCATCATTTGTTCTTTGAATTCAACGGCTTTGAGTTGTGCTATGGAATTCATTTTCATTGTTGTTATTGTCCTTCGTAGTTTATTATCGCGAGTTGGCGTTCGGTGGAGTCGGCGGGTTCGTAGTCGGTTCGTGCCAACCTACTTCAGTCGATTCTCCGCGTTGTTCTTATCCGAGGCAAGTACCTTGCCCATACTTTTCTTGTTTTGTGGATATGAGGATTGGTGACCATCTAAATGTGTTTGTTTAGTTATTTGAAATAAACTTTCAAAAGATTCGGTTTAGCCTCATTAAGGGCTCACTTTCAAAATGCGTGTGTTTTGTGAACGGTGTATTTTGGGGAATTGATTATGATTTGATTGTTTTAAATGTTGAGGGCATTAGTGATACCCTTGTTGTTTAAAGTTATGGAATCTTGTATTCCGTGTTAATTGTGTCGTTTTTGTTTTGAAAAGTTTGATAATGGTGTCGGATGAGTGGCCATCTCTAGTAAAGTATTCTTGATGAACTTACGTTCTTAGCATATTAGTATTTCATGAGTAACGTGTGTGTGTATGCTCACTATGGGTTAGATCCGACGGGGTCTCGGTTGGGGTCCACGGAGGGGTGGATCCGCGAGCTTGCTTTTAACCACTATGGGTTAGATCTGACGGGGTCTCGGTAGGGGTCCACGGAGGGGTGGATCCACGGTTAATTGTGGTGTATTTCACAATGTGATTTGATTATGGCATTTTCGGAAATGAGTGCTTTTGAACGGTTTTCATGATTTGCACGCATCGACTAAGTATGTAAGAGGTAAGTTGTTCGTTTGGCTTACTTGGTTAGGATGGCACTAGAGTATTTTGTTGTATGTGTTAAATCCTTTAATTGTGGAGTTTTGATGTTGGAAGACGAACCTTATTGTCGTTCTCGTGTACTGTGAGTTGATGAGATTTGGGGCTAAAATTCCAACGGTTTTATAAAGGTCAATTTATAGAAAGTAAACCTTTGGGGCGGTGACCCCTTTCGTCTTTTGGGTTTTGGAAAGTGCGATTTGATAATCCTAAATTGTTTTTCAATTAAAACTCTCGATGGCATTCTAAACTGTTTTATAAACTATTTCCATTGATTTGTGATCTTTCGGTTTTGGAATATTTTTCTCAAACTCTTGCCTCGGGAAGTACTTTTCGTTTCATTTGGATCTTTGAGGATTCCTGGTTATTGTTACTCGTGGAATATGAATTGTATGGCTCGTATTTGCACTTTGTTCTTGCACTAGCAAAACAGTGGAGGTTTGCTAACCCCCGAGTATTCGGGGGGTGGATGTCTATTTTTGCATTCAGGTTTTGGAGCATAGCACATGGTCGGCATGAAGGATGATGAAAGATGAACGATACTAATCACACGAGGACCCGTTGATGTCGTATTGGTTTAGTTGTATTTCATTTTCACTGTAGTATTCTTTCCCGTTGTACGGGAGTGTGTTGTATTCGACCCCTGCATGGGCATGTAATGTATTTGAGTTGTATGTATTTATTGAAACCGTCTACGGAGTCATTTTAGCCTTAAAGGCATTGTTGAGATGTTCTATGTTGTTACCAGCCTGGTAGATCCTTGAGGAAAGGTTCTACGGCGTGTAATATCCCTGAGCGGATTGGGGGTGTTACACGACAGACGGAGGTTTGGTAATTTGAAGAGGACTTGCTATATTTTCGGTGGTTGGTTTAATAGTGTTTTATACAGTAAAATTTCTATAAAGTCATATCTTTGGAAACATAAAAAAATATTTCTAAATGGAGGTTATTCCTAAATAGAGTTTTAAGAAGATTTTTTTTTTTTTAAATTTTAAAGTGCATGTATAATATATAAATATTATAATTAGTAGATACATGTATGTAATATGTTGTAAACTTAGGAATTAGGCAAGAAAAATTATTTATGCTTTAACCGATGAAGAAATCATTGAAGGAATTAGGCAAGAAAATGAGGTAAATAATCCGGAGGATGATAGAATAGAAGTACAAAAAAATTCATGTGAAGTCGCTTTAAGCTTACTCGATAAGTTGGAAATATCTTGGGTTCAACAAGAAGGTGGTCATTTAGACGAGCTAACGGGCACACGCAAGTTGAAGGATATAGTTACAACACAAAAGATTAAATCTTTGTCAAAATCAACCTTGAACAAGTATTTTAGATCAACTTAGATCTATTGTAAAATTTTTATATATATATATATATATTATTGTTATGATTTATTCATAAATGGAGGTGTATTTTCTTATGTTGGGATTTGAAAATATATGAATTATGACAACATGGAGTTTATTACAAATATAACTAGTCCCAAGTTGGGACCATAAATTTTTATTCCTAAATAGAGTTTATTTCTTAATAGAGTATTCTTTGTGAGAGGTTTTACTGTAGCTGAAAAAAGCTGCCTTGAGACTTCTAATAGATAGTTTTGTTTCATGATTAAGAATTCTTAATCACAATCACTTATAAGATTGTTTAAATTTTCTTAATGATTACATCTCCTAGATATTGGCACTGATTTTTTTTTTCAGTCGAATATTGAGAAAAAATTACAGATCTGACAATCCGACAGATGGCGCCCATCTTTGTCGCTGCTCCCCTGCAAACCTACCATCCTCCACATGAATATTTCTGCCCAAATCTAAAAACTTAGTCGGTCATTGTCCCCAATCCATCACACATATTTTTCTCTCACTCAATCTCTCTCTTCATTCGTTTTGTGTTCCTCTTTGCTTGCAGATTTATAATATTTAAAATATTTTTTATTTTAAGTCATGTTTTAGAGTTTCTTGATTCGACACTTTCAAGACTCAAAGCTGGAACCGACTGAATTTTGAGTTTTACTGGATTTTGACATGCATGTCATCATGCAAGTCGGATTATGAAGGATGTGTGGATGGTTACTAATATGTGCTTATTTTATCAAAATTTTACATATCAATTATCCCATTTTTTGGCATTTTTATACTGAATTTCGATTGCAATATACTATTTTGCTGAAATATCAAGACTCGAGGTAAATTTATGTATTTTGCAGAAAAATGATGCAGACCATCTAAATTAGACTTAAAACAAAATCGAAACCAAAAACGTCGGACGACGCAATTGTTTCAGCAACATGGCACTAAAACGCGGTGCAAACTGAATCGTGTTTAACGTCGTGTCACAATTGGTGGATCATCCTCGCCATATTGCATCGGGTCCTTATGCGTGGTGATCGAGTCACACAAAACACAGCACATGCATCACCGTAATAAAGCGTAGTGTGACAAAAAACTAAGCACACGGCGCAAAGTCGACTGTGTTGTGCGCCGTGTTGTGTCCGGATATATTTTACCCCTTTAATTTGACCAAGACATGAGGACCAACTACCACTTACCTGAGAGTTTCTTTGATGGCTAATAATCTGATATTGAATTCTTACATGGAGGCTTGAAGACACGAGTCAAGATAATACATCTCATCTTATAAATTAAATAATCCATGAAGGCCTTGAAATTCAACAATAAAAGAGGTATAAACCATGCATGAAGAACACACCTTTATCTTTGGGAAGATACATCTCTCTTGACAATAACTCTCTACAGTAGCCTTGTACCCATTTTATATTTTATTAGTTTTAAGTTGTTCTTCAATTTAGTTCGTAATTAAAAAGTGTTTGATCAATAAACACTTATCATTTTACTTCCATCTTTCATAGTTTGTAACTTTCGGAACCAATTGTGGAAATTTAATTTAGAGATTGTTTCTTACACTTTGATACATCATAATCAAGTAAGTTCTCATCTTTTATTGTTAAGTTCTAGTTATTAAATTTTTTTATTATATAAAATATGCTTATCAATTTCTATCATTTTAATTTAAGTATTTTTTAAATCGAGTAGCTAATTTTTTCTTCCTAAGGGAAGGTGGATGTGTATTAGGTTTTTTACGAGTTATTGATTGATTTACAATTCTTTTATTTTAAAGATTTATCTAGTTTTAATATCCTATTTTTTCCAACTAAAATCTACTTGATAAATTGATAAGTGGATTAGAAACATATCTTCCAATTTATCAAGTGTACCTTGTTATCAAACATCTTATGAATACGAAAGTTATTAAGAATCCTATGAATACGAAAGTTATTAGGTGAAAAGTTTGATTAACTTGGTAACAACTACTTTTATATTTTTGTAAATTATATAATTTTATTGATTAAAAACCTAATTAAATGAACCCACAATCCCCTAGCTTTTTACAAATTATTTTCATCCTTAAATATTCTAGCTTCCATATAAGATTGCAAAGTATTTTCAATTACATTGGTTTTAAATTCATTTGTTACTCGGACTCAAAAATTGGAATTACAATGTTTGGTACCTATATTTTATGTTTTGTGCAAAACAAAACATATTTACAAAGCCCTGTTAAGTTTTTCTTAAGAGGAGAGACCTTGGTAGAACTTGCTACTAAACATTACTGTAATATATGAAAATGAACTCATATTTCTCTGAATTAACAATTTAAATTAATGAATAAAAGTTTTATTGATACAAGTTTGGATACTTCCGATATACATACTTTATTTACAATAATATTTTAGATACATTTTTGTTGCTTTGTCTTTTTAGAAATAGAAATAATTGCGTACAGTAGAAGACTTTGATTATGTGATTGTGATACCAGAATATATGGTTTTAGTACTTATGAATATTGTAAAGTAATCCCATTCTATGTTTGAATGTAAATGTTGGTCACTAAGTATACAATAAAGAGCTTAGAAGGTAAGAATATAATAAGCTGCACGATTTTCGAAGTTAATTGCGTAGCGGAAGTCTGATAGTGAGTTGCTGTAAATATAGCAACTGGGTACTCTCCTGTTTGCCTGATGCATAGAAGGTTTTCACAATGTGTACTATAAATCACAGTTATGAATGAAAACAGTAAGGACGAAAAGTAAATAACACACAGATTTAAGTTGTTCGAGGTAAACCCCTCTACGTCCACTAGTTCTCCACATAAGAGTAAAGCATCTATTAATATCACTACGTACACAACTACGTGATTTTAACTAAATCTGTCTCTGTATCGTTCACACAGATTGATACAAGGACTGTAGCTTTGTCCGTTTTCGACGCGCTTCTTCTCACACAGATCGAAGATTCATCTTCAATGCTATTCTTCCCACACAGTTCAGAATACGCAAGGACTTATCCCACACAGGGCTAAGCTTGATCTCAATGGTAAAAAGTGGTAGAATGATTCCAAACAGAGGCTATATCTTTTACGAGCATTAGCTGTATGATGTGTTGTTTGCGTTGAGGACTTAGTATATTTCTTCACTTAGATATTGTTGTATGCTCAGGAAATATACTGCTCTTTTGTATCTAGATTTTCAGAGCTATCTGTCAGATGTATGCGCGAGAATGAATAATATTAGTGAGCAATGTCCTCTTGCTTGGGGATATTTATAACCTTGAAAATAGATCCGTTATAAATGTAGTCGTTGGCTGTTTGGTGAGATGTTGACGTCTCTGATTGGCGGCTGCAGAATGTTTGAATTAAAGGCAGCTCACATTTATTGCTTCAGACATTCTTTTTTGTAAGTCACAAGGCGTCAGGTATAAATCTACAGGGGGTGAATAGACTTATAAAATCTTTTGCTTAAATAACTGTTTGCAAAAACACGGCTGAAGTAAATGCAGCTAAGGTTACTCGTCTTATATGAATGCAGTTAACCTTTGTCAACTTTAAGATAGTTTTGTGGAATGACAGCTAATTTGAATGCAACAGTTAATATGAATGCAACAGTTAAGTATGATGATTAAAAGTAAATCACAGAACACTTTTATAGTGGTTTCAGAGGTGGGGTAATCCTCTACTAGTCCACTTTTCTCCAAACCAGTTGGATATAAATTCACTATAACTTTCAACAACTGAAATTAATGTCACTAGTGCATAATTGACCTAAGGTAACATATGTATGGTAACACTTTCCGAAATTCAAGTTTATCGAATATTTAAGTAACACCTTGGTAACACTTAATCAATAGGTAACACTTAATGTATCACTTTTTTTATTAGTAACATTTTGAAGTAACACTTTTTTAATTGAGTAACACTTTGAAGTAACACTTTAAAATAGGTTGCATTTGTAGTAACACTTTTAGGTATCACTTAATGTTTTTTTAATTATAAGAAGTGATAAGGGCCGTCCCACCAATAAAAAAAGAAGTGATCAGGGCCATCGAAAATGTGGCCAAGTGATGGCAGATTTATCAAGGCTACATACATTATCATTGGTGATTTATGAATTCTCATATAATTAATAAATATTTTGAACGAAAAAAAAACTTTGAAAATTTCTCCCGCAGCTTTTGACAGACTCTTCCCAAAATTCCCTCGCACACAACCACGACTCAAGCCTGTTCTTCACGATTTGAGAGATTCCACGGGCAGGCTCTGTTTCTTCAGGACTCAAGAACCGATTCCACGCCTCAAGGAGAGATTGCACGGGTAAGTCATTCCGGCGAAAATTTTCTGGTAGCAGAGGAATATGTTTCTGGTAGCGAAAATTTTTTCCTGTTTAGGTTTTTTTTCAATTTCCTGAATTTTGGTTTTTTTCCTGTTTGGGGATTTAATTGAGCACTATTAATTTCCTGAATTTGGTTTTTTTCTGCTTGATTTTATTTGCTATGGACTGTGAGTGTGATTGAAGTTGGGAATGATATTTTAGTAGTCAGATTCAGGTGAGGTTTGAGCCTAAAAATTTAACCACAAAAAATGTGTATTTATTTTTTTAATGTCCATACTAAACTGGGTAGGTTCAGATGGAATCAAATTTCACCCCAACTTCCTGTTATGCGTGTATTAATCATGATAGCTTCTGGTGGTTTTGTGTTGGAATAAGTTGCCGATTCAGTTTTAAAGGCAACTAGATATAGTAATATACCAATATAAACACTATGATTGAAGTTGGGAATTTAGTTTACATGATGTCACTGTAAAATTCAATTTTAGCTATTTGGATAATGGGGTTTGTTTCCTTAAGACTGAAAATTTCATCGTGTTTGATTGTGAGAACATTGCATGTTTCATACAATACGAGTATACTATGATAGACATTTTAGAATACGAGTATACTATGATAACTATTAAAAATAGAACAAGAAAATAAAATACGTAACAAAACAAGAATAGAAAGAAAAAAATAATGAAAAGGAAGTAGAGAAAAGAAAGAAATAGAAGAGGTATGCTAAAAAGAAAAAGAAAACACAAAACTAGAAAACGGAAAGAAAAAATGGTCGAAAAAAGAATATAAGAAGAAAAGAAGAGAAGAAAATGAAGAAACCAAATAGAGTGAAATTATGCAAAGAAGAAAAGAAGAACAAAAAAATGGAACTAAAAATACATACGGAGAAGACAAGAAAAGATCGTAAACCGAAAATTTATCGTAAACATGCTTGAATGCCTCAAATGTGGCTCACGATACTCTTTTCTTGCGTAATTGATATTCAATGATCGGACCCGGTAAGAAGAGTGTGTATGCTGTTCTTTTTTTTTACTGTTCCATATTGTTCTTTAGTAGGGCTTATTGTTCCATCTCATATTAGTTACAAAGTACATACTTTTTCCATCATTTCCTTCTTATTCAATGTCCTTTCCATCTACATCATTTTTCAAGCATACTTAATTTGATTTTTATATTTAAATTATTGTTACCAAATTTATATATGAGTGTATATTTGAGTTTGCATATTGTAAAGGTGACAGAATGAGTAGTTGGACCAATTTCTTACAATCTAGCAACGAGTATGAGAAGGGAGTGGAGGATTATCTACATAAAGCATTTGCTACCCAAGCAATTGGTGATCAGATCACTTGCCCATGTAAGGTGTGTTATAACCGTTTTTGGCACCGCAGAGAGAAAGTGTATAATCATTTGATTGCGAATGGAATTCAACCCGGCACTGAAGGATGGAATTTTCGTGAGAAGGGTATCTCCTCAATGTTAAATGTGGAGAGTTTAGGTGAAGACAATGTCACCCAAGATGACATGGACGGTCTCATATATGATACTCATAGAGATATTGCAGAAAGGTTTCCGCACAATCTCGAAGGGGTAGGAGGTGTGGCTGATGCAGAGACTAAGAAGTTTTATTAGTTGGTTGAAGATGGAAAACAAGAGCTATTTCCAGGGTGTAAAACATTATCAAAACTATCATTCCTTATTCGTTTGTACCTTTTGAAGTGTGTTCATGGGATGACTAATTCTGCCTTTTCAGATATCTTGGACTTGTTGCGAGAATTATTGCCGGAGGCCAAATTGCCTAAGTCTTTCAACGAGGCAAAAAAATTGGTGAAAGATTTGGGTCTTCATTATGACAAAATTCATGCATGTCGTAATGATTGTATGCTTTATTGGAAGGAGCATGAAGCTGCTACATCTTGCCATGTTTGTCAAGCTTCAAGGTGGAAAGAAAATGAGAACCAAAGGGACACGAGTAATGAATCTACTAAGCTTGCACATAAAGTACCTGCGAAAGTAGTTTGGCATTTTCCTATTAAACCAAGGCTACAAAGGTTATACATGTGCTCTAAACAAGCAGAGTTGATGAGGTGGCATGAGGAAAGGAGGGAAAAAGATGGATTTTTAAGGCATCGTGCTGATGGAGAGGCTTGGAAGGAGTTTGATCGACAATACTCGAGCTTTGCTAGTGAGTCACGTAATGTTCGTCTCGGTCTTGCGAGTGATGGATTCAATCCATTTCGGACCATGAGCACCCAGCATAGCACATGGCCAGTTATTTTAATTAATTATAACTTGCCACCATGGTTGTGCATGAAGTCAGAGTTCTTGATGTTGTCTTTGCTTATTCCAGGTCCTACCTCTCCTGGAAAATACATTGACGTCTACTTGCAACCTTTGGTAGAAGAGCTTAAAGAACTATGGGAGTATGGGTTGGACGCGTATGATGTGTCAAAGCACCAAACATTTAAAATGCATGCAGCCTTACAGTCTACCACAAGTGACTTTCCAGGATACGCTATGTTGTCTGGTTGGAGCACCAAAGGGAAATTTGCATGCCCCTATTGCCATTATGAAACTGATCATCGACATTTGAGCAATAGTAACAAATCATGCTATTTGGCTCATCGTCGTGGTTTGGATCCCAATCATCATTGGCGGTATGATACGAAGTCTTTTGATGGGAAAAAGGAAGAGAGAATATATCCATATCGTTTGAGTGGGGCCAAAATTCGAAGCTTGCTGGAAAATTGGGAAAATAGTTTCGGAAAGTTACAGCCAAAGAAGAACTATAAAGATTGTCCTTGGAGGAAGTTCTCTATCTTTCAAACTTTGCCGTACTGGAAAGATAATATTTGCCCCCATCATTTGGATGTCATGCACATAGAAAAAAATATGTGTGACAACGTGCTTTCAACTTTGTTAGACGTACCAGGAAAGTCCAAAGATCATCATAAGGCTCGATTAGATTTGCAAGAAATGGGGGTTAGATAGGAATTGCATCCCAAGAAATCAAATGATGAGCGGTACGTTTTGCTGCCGAAAGCATCATTTTCAATGACGAAGGAGGAGAAAAGTATATTTTGTCGTGTTCTGAAGAAAGCAAAGCTACCTCAGGGGTGTGCATCAAATATTGCTCGGTGTGTGCAAGTAAAGGAGGGAAAAATACTAGGGTATAAGAGTCATGACGCTCATATCATAATGCAGCATTTACTTCCGGTTGCGATTAGAAAAGTTTTGCCAAAGCATGTGGCTTTACCACTTATTAGATTAAGTGTATTTTTTAGAGCCATATGTAGTACGACCATTGATCCGAAAGATTTAGATCGCCTTGAGACTGAGATTAATGAGACTCTTTGTGAACTTGAGAGAATATTTCTACCGTCATTTTTTGACATAATGGTCCACTTGCCGGTTCATTTGGTCGATGAAATAAAACTTGGTGGACCAGTGTGTGGTTGGTGGATGTATCCTATAGAGAGGTACTTGGGGAAGTTGAAATATTATGTTAAAAATAGAAGTCGCCCAGAGGCTTCTATAGCGGAAGGTTATCTGGCTGAAGAGTGTCTAATATTCTGCTCTAGATATTTGCATGATGGTGCAAAGAAGCGACGTAGAGGATTCTACTGAATTTATGAGAAAAGTGGTAAAGTTGATGAGGGATCTCCGTTGTTCCCTAAGATAGGCCATCCTCTTGGGAAGAAGAAAAAAGGGAAGAAAAACGGGACCACATTCAACTTGGATTCAAATACAAGAATTCTAGCTCATCGATATGCATTGTTCAATTGTGAAGACGAGCAAGTTGAGAAATATATCAAGTGAGTTGAAAATCAAATCATGTCTTATATGTGTTTATCCTATGTTACAATATTGCATTAGACCAATTATTGTAACACTACACAATGTACAGGTTTTTAGTACAGGCAACACCTGTATCAAATCTTGTCTTATATGTTTTATAAATTAGACTGTAATGTAATTTTATGCTACCGTGAGTGTAGTAAATTTATGTTTTATTACATAAAGGTGCTAAGTTCTATATATAGAGGGAGGGAGTGTAGTACATAAAGGTGGCTCTAATGTAATTTTATGTACCAATATTAAGTTTTATACATAGTGTACTGAGAACCTGCACAATGCACATGTTTTTTAGTATAGGCAACACCTTTATCAAATCTTGTCTTATATGTTTTATACATTAGACTCTAATGTAGTTTTATGGTACCGATTAATTTAGGGCGCATGAAGAGTTTGTAAGAAAAAATTCCAGAGACAAGCGGAAAACAAGGTGGAGGGAGGCGCAACAACATAGTAATGAATTCATGGATTGGTTTAGAGAAAGGGTTGAGTTGGATGAAGTCAGTGATCATATTAAGTGGTTGTCCTTGGGTCCTTCAAATGTTGCAAGGAGATACACCAGATATTTTTTCAATGGCTATACGTTTTACACCAGAGAGCATGATGAGAAGTGTAAAACACAAAATAGTGGAGTCTCCTTGACAGCTTTAACTCCAAGCTTCGCTAGTAGCAAAGATAGCAACCCCATTCTTGGTAATGTCACCTATTATGGGATGATAAAAGAAATAATTGAGATAGATTACTGGAGTGCATTTAGCGTCGTCTTGTTCAAATGTGATTGGTTTCATGTGGAAACTGACAACTATGGCATGACTCGTGTAAACTTTAAGAGATTGTGTTCAATAGATGACCCTTTTGTCTTGGCATCACAAGTGCAACAAGTTTTCTATATAGAAGATGGTATTGAGGAAGATTGGCATTATGTGCATAGAAAGTTGCCTAGAGACTTCCTTAACGAAGAGGTACAATGCGAAGACACATACTGGAGCAAAGTTCGTGAACCTCTTGAGGATTTAAATATTGCTAGAGTTGCTGATGATGATATAACTTGGTGTAGAGATGGTGCATCTGACATAGTTGAAGTTCATCAAAATACCAACATTGAACCTTGCGTTGAGAGCCACGAAGATAATTCTGATATAGATGAGACAGATTGGGATTGGATGGAACCATTGAATTAAGTTGGTTTGGTGTATCTATCAACAAATTTGAAGGAAACTGATAAATACTTTTATTGTACTTTAAGATCTGCTCTTATTTAGCGATAACATTTTTTTTTCTAATTTTGCGTTAAGGGTAAGAATGCTTATTACTTAGATATATTGGAATTTTCGCAGCTTTAAATATATTCCAGTTGTCTTCTTATTTCAGTAAAAGTTGAGGTTAAAGTTGAGAATATATTGTAGTAGTTTGTCTCGTGGGATGAATATTAAGAAGACAATTGTCTTGGATTTTACCAGATCCTGATTTTTATGTTGTTGATTTATTGCTGATCTCAAGATTATTGTTTTGGTACGTTTTCCACATTTCAATTTGATCAGGGTAGATGTGTAAATTTCAAACATTATCGACCGAGGACATTTTGATTCGACGATGACTTTTTAAGTAGTTGTTAGTGGTTTGACCACGTCAAATCTATAAGGCAAGAAGTGGTGTTTAGTGAAGTTTAGCATTTTAAGGTAGCTTTTAGGGGTTGATGTAGTGTTTTGAGAAATAATTAGCTTTTGGGTTTGCTACAAGCTTTTGAAGGCAAAATATAATTGATTTTTATACTTTTACTAATGTGACATCAACTTTTACTGAACGCTAACTGTTTTAAAAGCTATTCTGACAGCTAACCTCTAAAAGCTAGCATCTGACAATTAACAGCTAGTACAACACCTAACAGCTAATGTGTCGGCTAACAGCTACCTTAACAGCTACTTTTGCCAACAGGCCTTATAAATGACACACACGAAAGAAATGTGAGAGTTAAGACACCAGGATATGTTTTTACTTTTTAGTGGTATGATTCTTGTCAATAGTGTGGGAAGATGATCAGAACATGTGGAACAAAAATAATGATGAAGAACCGTCTTTTCAAATATTTGCATTTATGACATGGGATAAATGATTTTTCACTCACTCATTTGAAAAGGCATACATATGTTTGAAAGTTCTGTTGTATGAAGGGCTGATTGATATATTACGAATTGTTTATAGCGCAAGAGGACCAATGAGTTGGAATGACCAGCACCACCTTGTTGTGTCTAACCCATTTTTTTTTAAAATAATAATTATAGCAAATATAGTTTTTTTTCCGTCCATTTTTGCATTTTCTTGCTTGTTTTATTCAAATTGATTCGAAGTTTTGCTCAAATAAGTGACTTTGATGTAAAATTGAGCCGGGATTTTGAATTTTTTATGTTATGGTCACTTGTAAGATATTTGCGCCCGCACAACAAGACAACTTCCTCCGTCCCTGGCTATATTTATCACGGGCAGCTATACCTTTTTGATCATCAGACAAGTGTTTGAGAGATATACGCCAATTGTCTTCTTATTTCACTAAAAGTGCAATTTAAAGTTGAGAATAATATTAGTTTGTTACGTGGGATGAATATTAATCTTCTTTTTTAATATACTCCAGTTGTCTTCTTTTTTTGCAGGAAGTAAGGTTAATATGGCATGTTATGAAAAAGCCAGGGAAATAAGGATCGCACAAAATAAAATGAAAATGAAGGAAATGGGACTTAATACAATGGCTTATGAATTAATTTAGTCAATGAAAAGTAAAAAGCAATCCAAGAAGGTGGTCGAAGGTACTGACACGTACACACCTAGTGAAGACGAGAACCAATTGAGTGACGAGAACGGCATGGAGATAAGGACAAAAGATGTAAACCTGAGGTCTCGCTCTAAGAAGGTATAATCTTCATAAGTTGAATGTGATCTTTGTAAGTTAAAGACAATGGTTGCACCTGGCTCACTCAGTGATTACATTAAGATGAAAGCAATGTTAAAAGAAAAGGAAGTGAGAAAGAAACAAAATGAGGTATTCATGCAATAAACTAATACTCAGCCAAATGTTTTGCAAGTTCTGAAACACCAAATTGCTGGTTCGCAAATGGAGAGATTTTGTGTAGCAAATTCGTTCCTATATGACTTAGAGGAAGAAAATCAAAATAGTATGTACTCAGATGAACTGGAATCAGTGCACGAATCTGATGATGATGCTGAAGGTGGTAATGATGATGTTCAAGGTGGGAATGATGGTGTTCAAAGTGGTACTGATAAACAAAGTGGTAATGTTTCACTATCCAAGAATTTTAAAGATTTTAATTCTGATTATTCATAATGGTGGAATTATACATTTTTATACTTGCCTTTGTTGGTTTATATATAGCATTGTCAAAAGTGAAGCGGACTAGAGGACCAACTACGTGCAAAGATGTCCATGAATGGACATTAGATGATCGTAAGCCATTAATTTTGAATGAAAAGGGGAAGCCTATTGGCCCTGACAAGAAGACCTTAGATAAATTTTCAAGGTTTCTTGGCACTTTAGCTCGTAACTCATGTCTTGCGCCATTGAACAAAATTAATTGGCATAAGGTCCCCGATAAGGACAACATTTGGGAATTTGTCAAGGTTCGAGTCTTTTAATATGCTTAGGGATTATTAAATTCTTAGCTCTTTGAATATCCCTCAAAATGTCTTATTATCTATGCAGACTAAATTCATAATCTCTGAAGAAGGGAAGGACTATGTGTTGGCAGCAGTTGGAAGGCTTTGGCGCCGACATAAAAGCATTGTAAAAAAAAGGCACTTTAGTGCTTACGACAATGATAATGAGAGATTGGCAAACGCTCCCGATAATATACCAAAAGCTTATTTTGAGCAATTATTAGATTTCTGGAAGTTAGATGTCATTGAAGTAATTGTTATTCTTTTATGTTATCCAAGATATTCATGTCAAATTTCACAAAGTGGCTTTTTCAAAGAAACTTTCTAAGTTGTGTTTATTTTATTAACAAGCAGGAAGAAAGTAAGAAGAACAAAAAAAGCAGTACCAACCAAAAAGATAGGCACACTATGGGTCCCATCAGCTTTGCCAGGAAGGAATATGAATTGGTAAGTTAATTACAATGAATAATAATTCGCTTGTTTATTTTTCCGCATCGAGGGAATAGAGCAAGGGCCAGCCCTTCATCTTTATGGTCATGTTATTTTTTTTGAATTCTGATGTCTTTTTAATATTTCCATACTAGCAACAACAAGATAATGAGAAGAAACGACCATCTGAAGCACAATTGTACAAAGAGTCTCGTAAGAGGAAAGTGGGAAAAATATACAAAACATGTTACGAGCCTATTAAAGCTAATATTGTAAGTTTTATTACCTTTACATTTATTAGGCTTCACTTTTCCCATCTCAACTTTGCTAGATTTTAATAATGCTTCTATTATTTCTAATGTAGGACTATATGTATGAACTTCAAATGGAAAGGCGATTGATGGAGATAAAGCATATCATGAAGTAATGAAGATTGATAATGAGTTAATCAAAGGCACTTGGAAGGTGTTCAACTATCAAAGGAAAAAGAGTAAGAGCACTACAAAGTGGGTGGTGTAATCATCCTGCATTTAAATTTTGAAACCATATAAGGATCAAATAGTGAAAGATACAGTTGGAGAAGTCATGAAGATGTTCAAGCAACAACTACCTCCTGAAACTTTTACTAATTTGGCTCAATCGCTCGGAAACGTGTCATCTGATTTAGAAATCACGAAGCATCCTTCTAAAGATCCGAATGCTGAAGAGCTTCAGGAGGTATTTTTTAATTTTTGTTGTTTATTTTTGTTGTTGTTGTTATGGTTTGGTGTTTCTTTTTTGGTTGCTCTATTTTGCTGTTTCTTCTTTTTTTTGGTTACGGTTTCTGCTTTTTTTTTTTGGGGTTCTGGTTTGATGCATGAAAGATGATGGAGGAAATACTTTACCTGAAGTCCTCAATTTCATGGAAATATAATATATGCTTGGTTGGTATTACTAATTTCATATGTAAGCTGCATTTGTCCTTCTGAAAGATTCCTGTGACTATGTTTATGTTGATATGTTACAGATTGAGCAATTGAAGTAATGTTATAGTAAGAGTATATTGCAAAGTGGTGGCTGGACTTTACCTAATGTAGTATTTTGGAGTGCTTCGTGTATTTTTTTTTTGGATGAATCCGTGTCTGCTTTTACTGTACTAGATTGAATATCTTGTCAAACTACTGGTAGATAAATTTTTGTTTTTATATTCCATTTTGTTTGGTGGCTAACTTTATGTGAACGGAAACTCTATAAGAGATGAAGGTGTTCGCACTTTAGTGTCTGGCTTAGTTTCACATAAAAGGTTTTGATTTTAAATTCAATGGAGTCATTAAGGTTTGAAGATCTCTGTGTTTCTTAATTTGCACTCTGCTAATACTGAGTTGTTGGTTTGTTGGGAGCCTTTCAGCCTTGGATATTGGTAATAATGCAATAAGCTCAAAAGGTGCGGTTCATGAGCCTGAACTTGTTGAAAATTGGACAAGTATTTATGTAAAAAATGTACGGTCCTTGTTACTTGACACATATTATCACATTTAGAGAGGATACACTTGGGACTATAATCCTACTCCTCGATCGATGTTAAAAGATATAAGATCTTCTCAAGTTAGACTTCACTTGCATTATATCGTAATTTTAGTTGATTTGGGGTTTAAAAAGATGAATCATGCGCTATGGTTTCCCTTGCTTAGTTAGATCACGGATTAGCTGTAGACCATTCAATAAAGATGGCAGTTTAACTCGTTTTGCAAAGGTAATAACTGTTCGTTTTTTGAGGAATGTGCACTATCGTTGTTTCTACAGATTGAGTTTTTGGTGGATTTAACCATCATCAAAGGGTGCGGTTTAATTAGAAAGACTCCTAGGTTCCCGACTTGCAACAACAAGACAATGTATTGCTTTCGTAATTTGGGAGTTAGTGATAAAAGCATTTTGTGGTTCACAGTAGTTCTTTCAGTTTTACCATTTCATTATGTTCATACAGTCTGCTGCTGAGACCGTGCATTTCCTGATGTCATTACTCTTCAATATGCATGGTTGGCCTGAATTGAAGGATCAGCTTTGGTCTTGAATATGGAACTCTGATGGGAACTCTGGAGCTACTTTTATTTTATTATTTATTTATTTTACCTTATTCTTACTGCAGGATGATGAAGATGATGTATTATGGTAGCAAGGACCGATGAAGTTTCGAGAAACATGCATGGATAGGACTTTGAAATTGAAGATGAAGAAACAAATAAATGTTCTTTTAGAGATTATGTTTTAGGAAGAGATATATTATATGATTGGATTTTTGGGTTAATTTTTTTTTTGTTTTGAACACAATATAGTGTGTTTCAATTGATGAATACTACTTTGTGGCTCATTTTTTACGATGACAGTTGAATATCAATAATATCATTCTATTTTACCTTCTTTTCTTGCTTTTGTAAGTTTTAATGTTATTATCAATATATAAGACACGTATAGAAATGATACCATAAAGTTGGTTAATAAAAAAATGTGTCACCCAATATCTAATAGAGTGTTACATATGCTGACGTAAAATGATACATAATATATAATAAAGTGTTACTATAGTTCAAAAGATGAAGTAAAAAATGATACTAAAGAGTAAAAAGTGATACATAAAAAATTATTAGTAGCACTATGAATATGCTACATTAGTTTGAAGAAAGTGTTACATTAGGAAATTTTGAGTAGCACTTGAAAAAGTGATACATTAGTATTGGAAAGTGCTACCTAAGAGAATAGGTAGCACGGGCAGATGTTTCACTTATAAAAGTGCTACCTATTACCTAAAGCAACACTTTTAGGCTTTTAAGTAACACTTTTGGGGTGTTACATTAGATCAATTATGCACTAGTGTGTTACAATGAATTATGTTATAATAACTTCCAGCCAGTGGAAACCCTTGGCCGTTGCAACTCCTTACCTTGGTTGCTTAACACCTCTTGATCGAAAACCTGTGGATGCCTCAACAACTCACAAGATGCCTATCACCTTCCAATTAAGAACCCATGGATGTTTTTACAACCTCTCACTTTCAAGAACCTTGTTCAAGAAAGTACCCCTTACTCAAATTTTAAGACAAGAGTGTTGTCTTCTCCAACTTTAAGAGCTTCTCAGTATTAGCTTTAAGATCTTTCTCTTCATGATGCTATAGATTTGCTTTATGTTTGATTTGATTGCTTGTAAGTATTGTTTGCATCGTCCTTCTGCTCAAATGTTCTTCAGATATTTATAGTACAATCTTGAGCTCTTCATAGCCGTTGCATCTTGTAACAAATTTGTCTGTTGGAGAGTGGACTTCATTGTTTATCTCTTCATCTCTTTGCAATCCTTTGTCCCTTTCTTCAAATCTGACCGTTTGAAGATGTATCTTCCCATTGCGCCGCTTTTCTTTGATTACTATACTTAGAAAGTCTTCAGGGCGTGAATCTTGATGAATATTTTATTCCTTAAATTATGGGAATCAATTACTTTGTCTCCTTGGCTTTCATATGTTTTGCCATCATTGTTGACTCTTCAACGTTTACTGACGTGGACAATTGAAATCCAAAACTTGGATGATATTTCGTCTATGATAAAACTCAGCTGATATTGCCTTGGTCAAACCTAGCTGATATGTTGGTCAAACCTGACTGATGTTCTTCCTAGACAGAAGCTGACTGATATCCGATCTTGAAAGTTGGCTACTATTTACCTTGGTCAACCTCAACTGATATTATGTTTCGACCAGAACTCGACTGATATTTTGGCTGCTATGTACTTAGCCAAAATCGTCTTCTGAGATATTCAGCTGTACTTTTGACTTGGTTAAACCCGACTGATATTTATTTTGACCGAAAACCCGTCTTATGTTTTATTGGTCAAACCTAGCTGATATCTTGCGTTGACCAAAACCTTGGCTGATAATATGCCTGTTCTATACTTAGCCAAATTTCTATTTGATCAACATGATCAATACTTAGCCTAATAAAGGCCTATAGAAGATACTCATTTGGTTCTTCTTCAAGTACATACATTTGAAGTTATCTTGAATACAGGTACGACATCATCAAAATCATAAAATTATATTCCTAAAAAATTCTCCCTATTTTGATGATGGAAAAACTTAATGATCAAATGTAGTAGCATCCCACAGACAAGTAAAATACTGAAATGTAAATATTTAGTCTGTTTGAGACAATTAGATGTTGTCGTTCAAGTTGACTGTAATAAACTTTTAATATTTGAGATTAGAGTACAGTCCTTAATGAAAGTTTAAAAAATACAAGTAAAGATTACAAGTGATTGACAGAAAAAAAACTTAAGTTCTCCCCCTTCCTCTTCCCCTCCCTCTGTTCCTTGCTGGAGGGAGTGACTTCAACGGCTTTGCTCCAATGGGCCTTTGAACTACAGGGATTAGCCCGTACTTCTTCTTGACTATGGTGGATGTACATCTTTGATCTCCAGGGGAGGTAGACTTGTTCTTCATGCACAGATTCTTTATCTCCCTTTGAAGTGCTTCATCATCCAACTTTCTATTTATGTCAATGGAGGGTCCTGTGGTCTGAAATTAGGGATTATAGCATAAGCATTGAATTTTGCTTTAGCAACCCTTTTCAGAATTCCGCACATATTTGGCCAGTTGATCTCCATGTAGTCAATGAAGATTTGTTGAGGAGTGCAGTCTGGGTCTTGGAGGATTTTCCAAAGATAAAATTTTTCAATGAACTGTTTCTTGGCAATCCCCCATTTATTTTCAAATTCCTCTGGAATAAACCCCTCAACGTAGTATAGCTCTTTTCCTTCCCAGCTCAGAGGAACATCTGGTTCTTGCCAGGTTCTTTTCTTCTTAGCTGCAGGTGCTTCTGATGGTGCAACTGTGTTAGGCGTATTTTTATGCGCTTATTTATCATTATTTTATATCCATCTTGAGCCTAAATCAGCATAAATGAGCTTTTAATGCATTGTTCTTATATGTTTTGCAGGAAATCGGAGTCCGGAAGCTGAAACGATGAAAAAACGGGTGAAAACAACAGTTTTTGGTCATGAGCCACGGCACAAACCAAGTGAGCCGCGGCACACGAAGACAACCAGCGAGCCCCCGATCAAACTGTACTCTGAGCCGCGACACAGCCTAAGTGAGCCGCGGTCCAGAAGGAAATTGTCGCGCCCAGGTTTTAATCTGCGCCCCATGATCCGCGGCACATATTAAGTGAGCCGCGGCCCACGGGGCGGTTTTGGTGTGTTCTGTGCGGTTTTGGGCCGTTTTGGAGCCTGTTCTCGACCTAATCACACGAACGCGTTCTGAAGGCTGAGGACGACTATAAATAAGAATTGAAGGGCTGAAGAAAAGGGGGGGATCAGCATCTAAAGGGAGGATCGATAGCTAGGGTGAAGAACACAAGGAGGATATTTGTGGGCGACGACAAGACCACAGATTCCCTACGGTTTTTCTTAGTTTTTCTGCATCTTAGTTTTTAGATCTATTCGAGTAGGGTTGTGATTGTAGCCGATTACATGACGGTTTGATTTATTTATTATTATTTCAATTCATTCGTTATTCTATTGAATTGGATTCTTCTTACTGTTCTTAATGCTTTTTAATTATCTGGCCAACAGTTAAATTGTTTTGAATGTCTTTATGAATTCGGGAGATGAAATTTAGGCATAGTTCTTGTGAGACGAATCATAATTTTCGTGAGATAGGAATATACTCTTGGGAATGGTGAAGCCTATTTTTTTTGTCGGAATTCTTGAACTATTTTAGCTATTAATTATCTAATTCGAATAGGGATATATCGAGTTAATAATTCGTAGTATTTTCTATCGACCTTAGGAAAGGCTTTAGAATAATTTAGGAATTCCTGGCTTACAATCAAGTGAATAAAAGTGAATTGAATTGAATAAATATCATTCCTGATTGTTTGAGGTGAAAATCATAATCCTACACCCTTAATATTATTATTATTACTATTATTATTTATTTTTCTGCAATTAGTTTAGATATAAATTCCATCTAATTGTTCTTCAAATAAAATTATGAGTTGACTATATTTTGGTACTTAGTGAATTCAGTCCTCGAGGGAACGATATCTTACTCATCACTTTATTATTTGTTGACACCGTGCACTTGCGGCATAGTGTGAGGGATTTCCTCGCAACAAGTTTTTGGCGCCGTTGTCAGGGACTGATTTTTCGCTAATATCAATACCAAGCAACTCTAATTTTAATTTGAAGTTTTTTTTCCTTTAGTCTCTATATTTTTATTATGTTTCCCTTTGAGTATCGTGGCCCTTGGCATTTCATAAATTTCGATGCTCTTAATAATTTGCCAAATAGGGTCAGTCAGCCCCCTCCCCCAAAACAAAAGACCATGCTTGAACAATGTGTAGACACTCTTAAAAATCCTGATAGTACCCTTTTTGAGCTAGAATGTGCAAGTCGTGGTCTTGAGATTCACTATGGTTATTTTCCAGCTCATATATTTAGTAGTGAAGTTGAGGGGGAGGTTGAGAAGAAAGACATGCTAAGTTTTAGGGTCGATCCCCCAGCACCCGATAATTACATAAAGTGTGATGAGCCTGTAGAAGAAGTTACCACTGATGATGTTTCCAAAGAAATTTCATTAAATTGTCATCAAACTTCGACTAATAAGGTGAACACTTTTGTGCCAAAAATTTTATTAACGGTGCCGCGCATAATCTTTCCTAAATCCATAATGGGAGAGATTGACCCTATTACTTTTGATTCTGTTGAGGCTGATACCATGAGTTCTAATGAGTTTGTTCATGATAAGTCTTTATTATTTACCCATTTGAACTCTGCTTATTTTTTCGTGTCTTACAATTATTATATTCTTTCATCATTTTTTGGTTGTCTGCATAATTATTCTTACTCATTATTTTTGGCAACCGGGCATGAGCCAAAGCCTCCCTTGTGGAATAAGAGGCTTATAGATTGCAAGAAGGGGGCATTTGGAAATCTCCCTAGAAAGAAGCCACGTATTCTGTTTGCCACGTCGTGCTCAAGACGTAAAACAGAGCGCTTGATGGGAGGCAACCATCATTTTTACTTGCTTTCTAGTTAGTTGTTTTTATCTAATTTTTAGTTAATAATTTTTTCTTTTGTTTTGTTATTTCGTTTGGATTCGTGTATTCTTGTTGGCCCTTATTTCTCTAATATTTTTATATAACCCCAATGAGTTATTATTTTTCATATTCTAGTCTTTCTTGATTTAATGTCTATTGTATTTCATGACTAGAGACTAAGTTTGGGGGTCCCTCGTGATGTTAGGCATTATTTGAAGTATCCACTCAGACATGTGCTGGCGTTCAAGAAGACATTTGGAATAAGTTTCCCTTTTTCTTATCTATTTTATTTTCACATGAGCTTTATTGTTGATGATTTTATGTGTAGTGGAATTGATTTTCTTGGTTATAAATTGCGATTTCATCATTGCTTTATTGTCTTTGCATGCTGTTGATGGTTTTTGCAAACATGAATTTTTCGTGAATTTTTTTTGTGCTTCCGTGTGTAAAACTGATGTTACGATACTGATTTCTCGAGGAAGAAATGGTTGAGTTTTAGTTGAGTTGCAGTCAGCGATTTCTATTTCTGTTGAAGTATTCATTTAGGTCCGAAATTTTATCATTTTTGTAGAAATCTTAGCATATAAGAAAGGAGACATACGTGTTTTTAAATCGCCGTTTATACGTTTGGTTAAACTTTTCGCATAGCTAGTTGTCCAGTAATATGAGTCCTGTTGGCACTTGGATTGAGTTTAGAGTCGGACAGTTTTTCCAAAAAGTCGACATAGTAGTTGTTCTATGATGGGAAATCTAGTAACCGGGGGTATTCACGTGACCCGTTGTTTACTCTCGCGTAAAACGACGACCCTGAATAGATTAATACTTTAGGAATATGAAAGTACCGATGATGGGAAGCCTAGTAACCGGGGGTATTCACGTGACCCGTTGTTTACTCTCGCGTAAAACAGCGACCTTGAATCGGACATGCGGGAAGTGCTATTCGAGTTTTGTCTCTGCTGTAGAGGGGGCTTAGTAACTAGAAGCATCCATGTGCCCCATGAGTGTCTTTTACGTCAAACGGTTCCCCGATACATGAGAATGGAAATCCACCCTAGGATCATCCCGATAAAATATCCCGAGAGCCGAAACCTAGTGGTTAACTCGAATCATATTATTGATCATACATAAGGTAATGCTGTCCTAGGAGTAATTTTGATAATGAAACTCTTGAATTTTGCCACTAGACTGTGGGACTGGGCGGACTAGCTTGTTTAATCTAACCCTTCATATTGACGGTCAGTTAAATTCACGCTTGTTAATCTTTGAGCTTGATTTTCTTCATGAACGATTGATTAGGACTGAAATTGGTTACTTAGTGGAATCAGTGTCCTGGATGTGACTCGCTATTACGAGACTTGTACTATTCTTTGAGATTTTCAGGGGAGTATTGATTAAGTTGAGCACTATGGACTTGCATGATTATTCACGATACATTTTGTTTAAAATTGATTTTTGCTTGAGGACAAGCAAAGGCTCAAGTTTGGGGGTATTTGTTAGGCGTATTTTTATGCGCTTATTTATCATTATTTTATATCCATCTTGAGCCTAAATCAGCATAAATTAGCTTTTAATGCATTATTCTTATATGTTTTGCAGGAAATCGGAGTCCGGAAGCCGAAACGATGAAAAGACGGGTGAAAACAGCAGTTTTTGGTCATGAGCCGCGGCACAAACCAAGTGAGCCGCAGCACACGAAGCCAACCAGCGAGCCCCCGAACAAACTGTACTCTGAGTCACGGCACAGCCTAAGTGAGCCGCGGCACATATTAAGTGATCCGCGGCCGACGGGACGGTTTTGGTGTGTTCTGCGCGGTTTTGGGCTGTTTTGGAGCCTATTCTTGACCAAATCACACGAACGCGTTCTGGAGGCTGAGGACGACTATAAATAAGCATTGAAGGGCTGAAGAGAAGGGGGGATCAGCATCTAAAGAGAGGATCGATAGCTAGGGTGAAGAACACAAGGAGGAGATTTGTGGGCGACGACAAGACCACAGATTCCCTACGGTTTTTCTTAGTTTTTCTGCATCTTAGTTTTTAGATCTATTCGAGTAGGGTTGTGATTGTAGCCGATTACATGACGGTTTGATTTATTTATTATTATTTCAATTCATTCGTTATTCTATTGAATTGGATTCTTCTTACTGTTCTTAATGCTTTTTAATTGTCTGGCCAACAGTTAAATTGTTTTGAATGTCTTTATGGATTCGGGAGATGAAATTTAGGCATAGTTCTTGTGAGACGAATCATAATTTTCGTGAGATAGGAATATACTCTTGGGAATGGTGAAGCCTATTTTTTGTGGGAATTCTTGAACTATTTTAGCTATTAATTATCTAATTCGAATAGGGATATATCGAGTTAATAATTCGTAGTATTTTCTATCGACCTTAGGAAAGGCTTTAGAATAATTTAGGAATTCCTGGCTTACAATCAAGTGAATAAAAGTGAATTGAATTGAATAAATATCATTCCTGATTGTTTGAGGTGAAAATCATAATCCTACACCCTTAATATTATTATTATTATTACTATTATTATTTATTTTTCTGCAATTAGTTTAGATATAAATTCCATCTAATTGTTCTTCAAATAAAATTATGAGTTGACTATATTTTGGTACTTAGTGAATTCAGTCCTCGAGGGAACGATATCTTACTCATCACTTTATTACTTGTTGACACCGTGCACTTGCGGCATAGTGTGAGGGATTTCCTCGCAACAAACTGTACTTTTCCTTTTTAAGGAACTTGAAGTTCCAGCTTCTCGAAAATGGATGTTTTGAGGTGCATGTGAGCTTCTGGGGACCAAGGATAATGCCTTCTGCTTCTATTTGGATCTCATTTTTCCCCCTTTTTGCCAGCATCAATGATTTGTGCTAGGTGCTCCTCCACCTTGTGCATGAAGTATTGCATGCCAAGTGGCATCCTTGAAGATGTTAGTGGTGGACAGGGTTCTTTCTTGTTCAGGAGTGAGTCCATTTTGGTATTCAGGGATAGCAGGTGAGGTTCTACCTTGTTGCCATAAGTTTTGCAATAGTTTCTTCGACCATGGCTCGGATCATCTCATTGAAGTCAGGGGGCAGCTAATATTCCGGCGCCTCTGCCTGAGGAATGTTTTCGGCTAAGCTTTCTTGTGCAGATGACTTCTGAGCAATGGATTTTTCAGTCGTGATTCTCCTGTCAGCTGACTTTTGATCAGAGGGGGTTTTGCAGACTGTTCCCTCTACATCTCTGGTTTCTCAGCTTGTGAGGGTTGATCTAAGCTGGATCCTTGATCAGGTACATCCTGATCATGATCCTCGTCATCTTTCTTCTCTTCATCATTTCCTTCTTCTTCTCCTGCTTCATTCTCTTCTTCTTTTTCTACTTCGTCCTTTTCTTCATCCTTTTCTTTTTCTACTTCTTCATTTTATCCTTCCCTGACTTCTTCCTTCTCTTTTTCAACTTCTTGTTTTTCTCCTTCTCTGACTTCCTCCTCTTTTTGGACTTTTTCCTTTTCTTCTTCTATGACTTCCTCATTCTTTTCTTCTTCTCCTCCAACAATCTTTTGTTCATCATCAAATGATTTCCCCTGTGCTACCCCTTCCATGATCTCAAATGTGAACTGATCCATATTCTGTTGAAATTGGATATGAAACAGTTCTCATCCATTAGCAAGATCGTGACTGACTCATGACAGAATGCTTTGAGCAGGTGTTTTGTGGCTATGGGTTAGTCCCATCCAATTTTCTCAATTAATTCCTTTAGCTCAGAAAAGCTAATGTTCTTTAATCCCCTCTATTCATTGTAAATATTGACAAAGGAAAACTTAAGAGCTTGTTTTCTTACCCTTTTGCAATTGCACCTTGGTAAGATTCAGAGGATTGTTCTCCCTGGGGTTGAAAGAATATCTGACATTGTGTTCCTCAAGGAGTTCTTTGTATTCTTCTTCTTCAGCGACACTTGGGAGTGTCAAGAGTGGAACTGTACGGATAATATTTTCAGCATGTTCTTCTTCTGGTTGAGCTGTGGGCGTTATAAGTGGAGGTGCAGCTAGGGTGGTGGTGGCTTCCTGCATCTCCTCATATTCTTCAGATGAGCAGTCCACCAGTCCCTTATGTTTCTTGGGAGATGGTTCTGGAGAAGATGTGATGTGAACAGGTTCTTCTCTCTCAGGTGAATTCCTTCTTTTTAAAAACTTGGAGAGGGGAATGTTGTCACTATCTGCACTATCTTCAGGTGCAGTTGCAAGTGCGGTTGGAAGAGCAGGTGAGTGTTGGAGCACTATTGGTCGGTATCGCCGTTTGGAGATAGAGTTGTGAAACTATTTCGCATTGCGGAAGCGATTTAAATAAAGGTGCAGAAAGTAAATCGACACACGGTTTATAGAGGTTCGGCCAAACGTGCCTATGTCCTCTCTGGTTATATTTTTCTATAGACTTAAGATATAAACCTCTGCACCTCTCTTCTATCAGTCGAGGGATAACCATTACAAGCTCGCATTCTATCAGTCTGAGTAAACCGTTCAATCTCTCTTCTATCGATCGAGATATTACCGTGTGTACTTATCTTTATGTCGGTCCAAGTTAAACCATTTTCCTCTCGTGTATGTGTTGAATGTATAAATACTCTAACTATCAATATAAGCATAATTACAACAACAAGAATGTGAATAATAATCTATGATCAATATATCGAATGCTTTGCGTCGTTGTATCTTCAATACCATAGGAAGTGGTATTTATAGGATCCAAAGCCTCAACTAGCCGTTAGCTCTGTTACCCAAAATACTCTTTGGAATGGTTTGCTGGATATGGCTATGGGTGAGTAACAAACAAAATGCGAGAACACGTCCGAGGGAAAGTAAATAACACAAGATTTGCTGGGGTTGTTAGTCCCGAGATTGAATGCTCTCACGAGATATTATTAATACGAATACTGCTTTGGAGTACAAATATTAATGTAAGAGTTCAATTACAATGAGTGTAACGACCCTGGTTATCTAGCTCTTGAGTGTTGATGATTGCCGGAAGAACCAGAGATAATGCTCTGTGAGTTCTTATAACAAAGATGAAATGCTGTGTAGATTTCTGTGTAGGATTCGACTGGTCGACCTACTGTGTTTTTCGTGTTTGGATAACTGTTGTAAGTCTAATTTTTCGATGCAAGTCCGATGCCTTTACAAATCCTGGAGGTCTCCTATTTATAGAAGAGGAGGTAGTTGACATGTCCTGAATCCAAACGGGCGATCGCCTTTCGTGCATTATATTAAGCGGGCGATCATCTCAGCACGTGGGCTAGTTTTCTTAAAGTCCGCAGCTACTTCTGGCAGCCAGATGTGTGATCCAATGAGTAGACGACACGCGTCCATGTTGTTGTCTTGGGAGGTCCCACCTAGGACCTTTCGGCGGGTCTGTCGGTTGGTGAGGCTGTCCTTGTCACCGACAACTGATGATGAGCTGGAGTCAAGCATGTTCCTGCGGTGCCTTTTGTGGATCTGCACGTGGGCTTTCATCCCGAGATCCGGTCTTCGTAGACTTTGACGGACGTTGGTTTTACACGTGGCATAGGACGGTTGTCCTCGGTCGAGCACTAGAGTCGATCGCTAGGTGCCAAGAGACGATCGCCCTGGATGTCGACCGCTAGGCACTTGAACATGATCTAGCATCTTCGATTGTCATGTCTGCCTTGGTCTATTTGAGGCTGACTTTGGTCGCTTGGCCCTTATGCCGATATTCTTTGAGGCGTATTAATCGCCGCACAACAATTTCCCCCCAGATCGCTCCGATGTTGAAGACGTGGGGTGAGGTGGTTCTACCGGCGATCACTTGCATTAGACGAGAGACTCATCTTTTTATGAAATAGACGATCGTCTCTCGAACGGACTGATTTCGAATTTGGATGACCTCTCCGGTCGCTGAAAAGAGCGGGAAGTGGAAGCAGGCTTTGAAACGTCACTGGGGCACTTGTCGTTTGGCGTGCCCTCAAAACGATGCACACACGGTTTTCGAGGGCGGCAATAAATGCGACTTATCCGACGATTGCACTTTAGCCCTCGAGATTCTGTTTATTTTCCCAGAAGTCCCCGCTCTTGCCTATAAAAGGGGCTAGGGTTTATGGGTTTATATCCTTATGCATTTTCGTTTGAGAAGAAGATATAGCCGCGTTCCTCTGAAGCTTTGTGCGACGATCGTCGTTTGACTCATACCCTAGGTAAGAAAAATCCTTTCTTTTTCCCTCTTTTCTTGAGGATGTCCTGAGAAATACCAAATGTGTATGAGGTGGGTAGCACTTCCGCCCCCGCGATTTCGACCTCCCGGGATGAAGTCTCTACGTATTTTCATGTGGAGACGGCCGTCAAGGCCATCCGTGCCGGGATTGAACCCGTGGAGGTTGAAGAACTTTTCAATGAGGCTGACATGGCCAGGTCGGCGGAGGCGGAGCGAAAGCGCTCGCAGTCCGAAGAGGAGATGGTAATAAAAACATATTGGGAGCAGAACAATGCGTTCGGCAAAGCCTTTTTAGACTTTGCCAAATTTATCGAGAAAATGGCCGGCCCACTCCCTAAGTTCGATTTTCGCGCATACTCAGTCACCCACCCCATGAACTAGTAAGGCGGACGTTGTTCGGGGCCGCGTGCTGCTCCCCATGGACCCTTGGCCAGATTAAGAGCTCGGCGACCACGAAAGACTTGGACCGCTGGAGGGAGAGGCTCCCTTCTGATGTTAGTCTCCATGTGCCCGCCGAGAATGAACGTGCCGACCAACCTCCTGAGGGTATGGTCGCTGTTACTGAGGCGATCATGGAGGCCGGACTGCAGTTCCCCCTACCGTTCGCAGCTTCTTACTTGCTGACCGCTTGGAATGTGGCGCCGCTCTAATTGACGCCGAACGCCTGGTTGCAGATCGTTTGCACCTTTACTTTGTTTGGCGGTCATCGATTGTTCCGTCTTCCTTCGGTGCTGGAGATGAACGATCTCTTTAAGCTGACGGCTCAGAAGGGTTCTGTCGGTGGCTACCACATTCAAGGTCGCTCGGTCCGGGTGATTCTTGGGGTGCCGAACAAGGTCAGGGGTGACCTGACGAAGTGGTTTTGAGTCGGCGGCGCGTGGAGGTCGGCCGCGAGTGACAATCCGCCCGATGAGTTGGATATTCCCGCCGGCTTCCGGGAGAGGAATCCGTGTAAGGGTTTTGACTTTCCCTTCGTTCGGATATATCCTGGACTGATCTAATTTGGCTTTCTTTTTGCAGGTATCCTTGTTCCGGCTGCAGGCAATCTACCTTTTGATTTTGCGATCGTTTGGGAGTGGATATGCAACCTTCCCGACGACCATATAGACGCTCGCCGGATAAACAACGAAGCCTGCTGGTTTGCTGCTCGTCTATTTCGCTTTCCCCGCCACTTAAGGGTCCCAGGTACGAACTTTTTTTACGACCTTCTTTTTATTGACGATCACCTTGATTGATTAAGGTGATTAACTTTAGTCGATCGATTTCTTTGCAGAAATCCGCTTCCCCCGCTACTCAGAGCCCCCGATAGAGGTTGCCATGTCGAACCCAGGGATCATGAGTCGCCTGTGCCAGGGGAAAAAAACGAGCCGAGTCCCTGTGGCACCGACCCGAACTATCCCGAAGGTCAGGCCTGTTGTGGAGCCCGTCGCCGAGGAACAAGAGCCTGGGGAGGAGGGAGGCCTACGGCTCAATCGTAAGAAGCGGAAGGCGGAGGAGCCCTCGGCCGCTGCTACTGGGGATGCGCCTACCGCGGCGTCGTTGATTGCCGTGCCTCCGCTTTCTGTGGTTCCAATGGTGGAGGGGTCCACACCCTCCTCCAGCTTCCTGGACGCCTCGGAGGCTGCCTGCGCTGATACCCCTCGGGAAAGGCCGTTCTTTAGCCGTGACCCGGAGAAGGTCGAAAGGTGAGCTTGGTTGCTCTTCTGGGTTATGACATTTCCTTTGTTGGAAATATACTAACTCTGTTGTTCTTTGTGCAGGATCCGCCACTCCGACCCGAATTGCTCGCCTATGATGTTGGATTTCCTGACGAGCAAAGTTCCTCGTGAGGCCTGCGACTAGGGCTGGCAATTTTCGGCACGACACGAAAACACGACACGGACCGACACGAAATTAATGGGTTAGTGTCAAGCCTTAGTAGGTTCGGGTTCTTATCAGGTTGACCCAATAAGGACACGATAATTTCGGATCGGGTTCGGATTGGGTTCGGGTCGGGTTCAGGTAAACCGTTATAATTTATTTTTTTAATAAATATTTATTAAAAAAATAAATATTTAATAAATAATTTTTTAATAATTTATTTATTTTAGACTTTTAGTTGAGGTTTATAATTCTTATTGTATTTTATCATTTTTTTGTTAGTATTTATAGGTTATCAGGTTGTTATCGTGTTGAAACAGGTTTTTAACGTGTCGTGTCGTTATCGTGTTGCTATTGTGTCGGGTCAACATGAATCCAACCGTGTTTTTATCGTGTTCGTGTCGTGTCTGGATCGTGTTCGGGTTTGACCTTATCAGGTCGGGTTCGTGTTCGGATTTAGGGAATCCTTATCAGGTCGTGTTCGGGTTTGACCTTAACAGGTCCGGTTGTTATCAGGTCAACCCGATAACGACCCGACCCGCACGATTTGCCACCCCTAACTGCGACGTCCCTCCTTATGTTGCTCGGGCTACCGCCTCTCTGCCGAAGGCCTGGACGACTGATCTAGACGCGATCGCGCGCCGGAGATCTGCAGATGCGATGCAGGCGACTTTTGCGCTGGCCCTTCAGACGGCGATGATGGCTACTCAGGCCGTGAGGGACTACGAGGGGCGGCCCTCCACTGCTCATCTCCAGGCGGAGCTCGAAGCCACTAAAAACAAAATGCCGAGCTTGTCGACAGACTTGTAGCGATGGAGAAGAGCTCAGTGGAGGCGGCCAAGCAGGCAATCCAAGACCTCGAAAAGGCCCTGCCGGTGACCGACCGGATGCGGGACCAAATGACGGAGGCCCGTAGGTCGCACGCGGCCGTGCAGAAGGGGGCTGACCAGCTGAAGGTGATCGTCGCCCGGCTGACCAGCGAGTTGGCATCATCGAAAGAAGAGGTGGCCACCAAGGTTGCCGAGCTTGAGGGCGTGAGCCAAACGGCTGCAGAGCTGAGGGGAAATCTGGAGGCGACTGAGGCTGATCCCTTCCTTAACGTGGAATACATCAGCGAATTTGCCTACTATATGGCTTATGCTGACGCGATCCACGCCGCTAAGAAGAGAGGGCTCGAGGTCGGCCCTTTGGCTGATAACTTTAAAGCCTATGCGCTCGAGCACCCTTTGCAGCCATCCTTCTCCATGCTGATCCTCGACCTCTTCTTGGATTATGGGGTCGATCTGAGTTGGTACCCGTTGCCGGACAACCTTGTCCATCCGGGTGCCCTAGAGGAAGGGGGTTCAGAGCCTGCTGTTGGCGAGAGAGCAAGCGACGATCCAGCGGCCGGGGCGGTGGCTTGGCAGGGACACCCAAGCTGGCTTGCTCTTTTTGCTTTTTTTACTTGTAATTCGTTATAGCTTTCGTTGTATTTTGCCTTCGGGCGCTTGTACATGTATTTCGAATGAAATGAAATAAATATTTGCTTCTGATTTCTTGCTTGTGTGATCGTCCTTCTGAATCTTTTGCATGACTTAAAGTGTTTGAGGAGCGATCGTCGTGCGTGCAGCTCCAAATGAATTGATATACTTAAAATTCATACTGGTAACTTTCAGAATAAAGTCGATCGTTGTGTACATGTCTGAACAAAGCCGACCGTCGTATGTTTATTTGGACAGAGACAATCGTCGTATGTATAACACCGCTCTCCCCTTGTTTTTGTTTACTTAGTGAAAGTAAGGGAACGAAAATAAATCGTTTGGCGAGCGATCTTCAATTTTGCAGATTCCTCGAGGAAGGCCCACCATCTCGGCCTAGAGGGACCGTGCATGGTCGTGGAGTTCGATGGAACCGACCTCCGCGACCGTGTCTTGTGCGCGGGCGACATTCCGTCGGATGGCCTACGTTCTCGTGGCTCACTGAATTGTGAAGGTCCTCCGTAGGCTACGTTTTGCCTCGCAATGTAGCGATGGGGCGGACGATCTCAGCCTGGAGGAGTCCTTGCACGAAGCGCCGTCGGATTAATCGATTTCGCGACCGTGGCTTGTTAGCACTTTTCTCCCTGGGACCGACATGTTAGATGACGGACCTTCGAGGGCATACGTTGTGACGGGGGGAGATACGCGTCGCATTGTCCGGGTCCACCATGTTAGATGATGGACCTGAGGACGGGCGAGCGTGTCCACATGTCTGTTTTGGAGGGTCCTTCGGCTACGCCCGCCTCGTACTTAAACGAAAAGGCGAGCGATCTTCGCCCAAAGGAACCTTGCATGGATGGGCTGTCGGTTCCATCGAACTCCAGAACCATGGCTGCACTTTTCTACCTCGGATCATCATGTTAGATGGCGATCCTCGACGGTATACGTTGTGCTAGGGGAGGCGATCGCTTACCTAGGTCCATCATGTTAGATGACGAACTTCAGAAGGCGATCGAGTCATCCTCTTTTTGGAGGCAGTAGCCTTTGGTTTGCTTTGCCGAAGCAAATCATTTGGGAAGAACTGGAAAATCTCATTAAGCACTTCGTACATTGAATAAATGAATACAGGTGTTTTTATTGATAGTACTTCTTCAAATGAACGGCATTCCAGGGATATTGGTCCGGAGTGCCGTCTGGGTGCTGGAGCTCGTAGGCTACTTTGGTTAGACACTTGGATATCCTAAACGGGCCCTCCCAGTTCGGACCACATACTCCCGTGTGGGTCTGGATCTTCTTGAGGACTAGGTCGCCCAGTTGAAATCGCCTCTCCTTGACCTTTGAATTGAAGAATTTTTCGGATTTTCTTTTGTGGATCGAGTTCTTCATTTCCGAGGTCAGTCATCGTTCCTCGAGCATATCCAAGTCGATTCGCCGAGCTACATCATTGTCCGTCGTCATCTGTTGTGCAGTTCAGTGGATTAGGACGGCGATCTCTGATGTGATCACCGCTTCTGTTCCGAAGGCGAGGGCGAATCGATTTTCACCGGTTGAATTTCTGGTCTTCATTCGGTAGGACCATAAAACATCCGGGAGCTCGCTCGCCTAGCGCCATTGCTTGGATTCGAGTCTGGCCGTGATCGTGTGCTTGAGGATCTTGTTTACAGCCTCTACCTGCCCGTTTGTTTGAGGGTGGTAAGGGGTCGAGAACAACTTTTTTATTCCCCATTTATCGCAGAATTGCATAACTTCCAGACTGTCGAACTACTTTCTATTATCGGAGATGATCGCATGAGGTATACCGAAACGACAAATAATCTTTTTCCAGATAAACCTGATCACTTGATCCTGACCGATCTTGTTGAGTGGTTCGGCCTCTGCCCATTTTGTGAAGTAATCGACCCCCACATTGGCGAATTTACATTCCCCTGGTGCCGTTGGCAAGGGACCGATTAGGTCGATGCCCCATTGGGCAAATGACCACGGACTATATATAGAGGTGAGCTGCTCGGGGGAGAGCTTGATGTTCGGGCCCATTATTTGACACTTATGACAATATCGGGCGTAGGCGATCGCGTCCTTTTGCAGGGTAGGTCAGAAAAAGCCTTGCCTGGTCATTTTGTGGATGAGGGCTCGCCCTCCCACGTGATTTCCGCAGATCCCGTCATGGATTTTGGCTAAAATATGTCGGTCTTCCTCCGGCGTAATGCACTTGAGGAGAGGAAGGCTAAAAGCTCGCTTGTAAAGCCGATCGTCTAAGAGGGTGTATTTGGTCGCCCGGAGATGAAGTTGGCGAGCCTTGACCCGATCTGTGGGGACCATTCCGTCCTTTAAGTATTCAATAAACGGAGTCATCCAGTTCTCCTCGGCGATGGCACTGTGGTTACCAGGCTTTTGTCGATCGCCGATCTCGCCAACTTAGTGATTTGGATATTAGAGAAGTCTGCTGCCCCATCCGACGATGCGAGTATGGATAGGGCATCGGCCTGGGAGTTGTGCTCTCTCGGGATTTTTGATCAACACTTCTTCAAAATTTGTGCACATTTCGGCGACCAATTCTTGATATTTGATCATCTGTTCACCGCGCGCCTCATATTCCCCCTTGACTTGGTTCACGACCAAGAGGGAGTCCATAAAGATGTGAAGGCAACGAACGTCCATGGCGAGCGCTAGATCGAGCTCGCCTACTAAGGCTTCGTACTCGGCTTCGTTGTTAGTCGCTCGAAACTCGAAACGCACAGCATTTATAAAACTTGGCCATCGGGGCTGATGAGGACAATCCCTGCCCCTGCTCGCGAGCTGGTCGCTAAGCCATCTACGTACAGTTTCTAGGCGGGATGGACGACTTGGGTCGGGCTAGGCGAGATCGTTAATTCCACCAAGAAATCTGCCAGAGCTTGGCCTTTGATCGCCGTGCGAGGAGCATACATGACACCGTATTGGGAGATCTCCAGTGACCATTTGAGGAGTCGCCCGTTGGTGTCTGGCCAGTGCAGAACTTGCCTTAGAGGGAGAGTCTTCAGAACCTCCACTTGGTGTTCGAAGAAATAGGCTCTCAACTTGCAAACACTCATGACTAGTGCATAGGCGAGCTTCTCCAGAGGTGTGTAACGCGTCTCCGCGTTATGAAGCGCTTGACTGATGAAGTAGATCGGCAAATGGGTTTGCCCCTCTGCTCGCACTAATACGGCGCTCAGCGCGACCTCCGAGGCTGCCAGGTAAAGGAATAGCTTTTCACCGGGAATCGGTTTTGCCAAAATTTGGGGATTAGAAAGATACTCCTTGATCTTGGCGAACGTCATTTAACTTTCCTTCGTCCACGCAAATTTTTTGTTCTTTATGATGGCGAAGAAAGGCTTACTTTTGTCTTCGAGCTGCGAAATGAAACGATTAAGGGCTGCCAGACACCCCGTGAGGCATTGCACCTGCTTGATATTCCATGGTTCTTGCATGTCGAGGATCGGCTTGATCTTTGTGGGGTTCATCTCCATCCGTCTTTGGCTCATGATGTGCCCCAGGAATTTTCCGGAGTTTACTCCGAAGTTGCATTTCTTGGGGTTTAGCTTCATGTTAAACTTCCTGAGGATGGCGAATGTCTCGGCGAGGTCTTTGAGGTGATTTTCCTTTTTGAAGCTCTTGACCACGATGTCGTCAATGTAAACCTCCATATTTTTGCCGATTTTATCGGTGAACATCCTGTTGACTAGGCGTTGGTAGGTCGCCCCCGCATTTTTCAGACCGAACGGCATTCGGACCCAAAAGTACACGTCTTTTTCCATGTGGAATGATGTGTGTTTTACGTATTTCTCCGCCATTGGGATCGGATGGTATCCGTCGAAGGCTTCCATAAATGACATCATTTCACAACCTGCCGTGCTATCGACCAAGTGGTCAATATGAGGCAATGGAAAGTGATCTTTCGGACACGCCGCATTGAGGTCGATGAAATCGATGCATAACCTCCAAAAGTTGCTCGCCTTTTTAACGAGCACCGCATTGGCTACCCACTGTGGCTCGTCGGTAGCTACCCCGATCAGTTTGTTGTCGAGCAGTTTTTTGACTTCTGCGTCGAGCACAGTATATTTCTTTGGGCCGAATTTCCTACGTTTCTGGTGAATAGGCTTACTTGCCGGGTCGATCTTTAGATAGTGGCAAGTGTGTTCAGGACTGATGTCGACCATATCTTGATGCAACCAGGCAAAGACTCCGATGTTCTTTTGTAGTTAACTGATCAGATCATATTTTAACTCGGGATTGATGCTTGAGCCGATCTGTACTTCCCGCTCCGGGCGAGCCGGATCGATTGGTATACTTTTCAACTCTTCGGTGGGGACGGTCGCTTCTCGTTTGGAGCGATCGCTGGACTCGGTCCTTGGATCAACATCGAGGCTTGGCTCGAAGCAGATCCTCGGTTCGATGTCTTCCGACGATCGATGTGAGATGCCGTCCTCTGAGCCGGGCTGGTATGAGGTGCTTGGCTCGTCGATCTCCATCGGTTGATTGTCGATCGTCCCAGTGTTACAAACAGTACAAGAAATGTTTAAAGTAAAAGTTACGACACAGTAGTAATTCAAAAATTTCTTTGCCATTAGTTGGTCTCCTTTTACAGTACTGATTGTCCCATCGGTAGTGGGGAACTTGATACAGTAAAAGAAAGAAGAGGCGACCGCCTCAAAGGCTTATAGAAAGGGGCGACCTAGGAACCCATTATAGATGCTGGGCATGTCTATGATTACAAAATTGAGGTTCCTAGTGATCTTAACCTTAGGATCGTAATGGCAGACTAGCTCGATGGAGAGCTTGATCCTTACATAGGCTTTGACCGTGTTATCGTCGAACCCTTGAAGCATGGTTTCGAACGGCTTGATGAATTTGGTCAGGTTGCCGATCTGGTCTAGAGCCGATTTGAATATGATGTTGCAAAAGCTCCCATTGTCAACCAGCACACGGTCGATGATTTTCCCAAGGATACATGCAGAGATCACCAATGCATCCTCTTTGGGGCACTGCACTCCCTCCCTATCCTTGTTGGAGAAGGAGATGAGCGCATATCTGGAGATGGTTGTCTCTGGAGGCACCACGACATGGACTCCGGCGAACGCCCTCAGCTCGTCCTTCCACTTTTTGTTTGACATGGTGGAAACTGGGGAAAGACCTCCGAGGTTTCCACCTCCCGACTAAAGCATATTGATCCGACTGCCGGGGTTGATCGGAGGGATCGACTCATCTGAGTACTCCGGCTCATTCTGCTCGATTCTGGCGACCGGATTGGGAGGTTGACGGTCGTCATTCTGTCGACAATCGCAGCCCCCGGTCCTTTCAGCCCTGGGCTCCGGCTTAGTTACCAATTTGTCCAGCTTGCCTTCCTCGAACAATCTCCAGAGTTGTCTGAGGAGGTCGCGGCATTGGCTGGTGTTGTGGCCGGGACTTTTGTGGTAGGCACAAAATTTACTGTGGTCCAGATGACCGTTGTCCCTCATCGGCTTTGGATTGCTTAGCCACTCGCACCCCTTGATGGCGTTGAAGTTATGGGTCGGAGATAGATTGAGGTTGCGGAGGAGGTGGACTTCCACATCCTCGGAGGCCTTGAACTCACCGGGTGGCCTTGCGACCGCCTCTCTGGGCTTGGCAATCGCCTTATTTGGGACGGGAGACGCCGCCTTCCTTTCTCCAGTTGCCCCCTCGACTATGCGAAGGGTGAGCAACCTCTGCCTGGCTAGAAAGTCAGTGGCCTTGGCGCGGAAGATCGCGTATGTCGGGGAGATGTCTTTTGTGAGGTGCCGAAACATGGGCGAAAGAACATCGAATCCCCCCTGGAATGAGTAGAGGGCGAGCTCGTCGCTAATGGGCTCGCTGGTGAGGACTATTTCATTCACCCGGTCGATGTAATCTTTATCAAACTCGTCTTTACCGTGCTTAATCTTTATCATGCGGTGGTGACCTTCTGGCCGAGCGACCTTGGCGGCGAAGTACGACGCGAAGTCATTCGCCAGCTTCTCATAACAGTTGATTGAGGGCATTGGAAATTAGATGTACCACCTATGGGCAAGATCGCCCAATGTTAATGGGAACATTCGGCATTTCATCGCGTCCGACGCCCCGCATCCGGTCATGTAGATCCGGAACTTGATTAAGTGAGTCTCGGGGTCCGATCTCCCCTCATACAAAGGTGTTTGAGGAGGATCGATCATTGGTTGCACAGGGGCAAGCTCGATCTGGACCGAGAGCGGCTCACTTGGTCCGATGACCTTTCTCTTGGCGCCTGCCCTAGTTTCTATGAGCGCCTTCATGTCGTCGAGCTGGCGCTGCATTACGGCCATCGCCGTAGCCTGGCTACTCGCGGTATGGCTCTCGGAGCGGGAGCCGAGGCATTCATATACCGATATCCTAGCTCTGTTGTAGGCGACGAGGTCTCTACCACCGAACTCAATTATTTGGCGAGTGGGAGCCAGATGGCTGGCCTGTTTTCTGGGAGTCGGGTTTGCCAAACTTCTGGTGATGGATTCAGACTCCGACATCTCATGGCTGGGGCCAGAATGCCCTGGTCGCCATGAAGGATCACTTCCTAGGCGGCTGAAGACGGAACTGTCCCGCCTTGCGAGCGCCTTCTCTTGTGGCTCGGGGCTTTCTGACGATTTCTCGACATATAACCCTTTGAGATTTCGCTTGCCCGCACGGCGGATGGCTGATGGAGTAATAGTGTTCGTGTCGCATGCTCTCCGTCACTCCCTTAGGATGACCATGGCCTCCTAGATCTGTTCCGCGGTTTGGAATTGATCGAGTTAGAGGTTGGGGCCGTCCCTCAGGGGCGGGAGCGAGAGTTTAGCGTCACCGCGGCTGCCTTCCGCCGTAGGTTGGGACTCGGTTTGAGCCGGAACAAAATGTCCGGCGGATCGTAAAGTGTCTCTTTTCGAGGTGGTGGCAGATGTCATTATCTTGGAGGTTTTTCTTTGAAGAACAGTGAGTGTTTCTTCAAGTATATGTTCTGGAGAACAGTGAGTGTTCTTCGAAACGGTCGGAGAGAAAATAAAGGTAAAGCCCTCCTCCTAGCGCCAATTGTTGTTACCCAAAATATTCTTCGGAATGGTTTGCTGGATATGGCTATGGGTGAGTAACAAACAAAATGCGAGAACACGTCCGAGGGAAAGCAAATAACACAAGATTTGCCGGGGTTGTTGGTCCCGGGCTTGAATGCTCTCCGAGATATTATTAACACGAATACTGCTTTGGAGTACAAATATTAATGTAAGAGTTCAATTACAATGAGTGTAACGACCCTGGTTATCTAGCTCTTGAGTGTTGATGATTGCCGGAAGAACCAGAGATAATGATCTGTGAGTTCTTATAACAAAGATGAAATGCTGTGTAGATTTCTGTGTAGGATTCGACTGGTCGACCTACTGTGTTTTTCGTGTTTGGATAACTGTTTTAAGTCAGATTTTTCGATGCAAGTCCGATGCCTTTCCAAATGCTGGAGGTCTCCTATTTATAGAAGAGGAGGTAGTTGAGATGTCCTGAATCCAAACGGGCGATCGCCTTTCCTGTATTATATTAAGCGGGCGATCGTCTCAGCACATGGGCTGGTTTCCTTAAAGTCCGCAGCTATTGCTGGCGGCCAGATGTGTGATCCAATGAGTAGACAACATGCGTCCATGTCGCTGTTTTTGGAGGTCCCACCTAGGACCTTTCGGCGGGTCTGTCGGTAGGTGAGGCTGTCATTGTACCAACAGCTGCTGATGGGCTGGAGTCAAGCCTGTTTCTGCAGCGCCTTTTGAGGATCTGCATGTGGGACTTCATCCCGAGATTCGGTCTTCGTAAACTTTGACGGATGTTGGTTTTACATGTGGCATAGGACGGTCGTCCTCGGTCGGGCACTAGAGTCGATCGCTAGGTGCCAAGGGACGATCGCCCTGGACGTCGACTGCTAGGCACTTGAACATGATCTGGCATCTTCGGTTGGCACGTCTGCCTTGGTCTATTTGATGCTGACTTTGGTCGCTCGGCCCTTATGCCGATCGCCTTTCAAGCGTATTAATCGCTGCACAACAAGCTCCGTGACTCTTCATTACGTACGCTATTGCATCACCTTTACATACGCTAGATCATTTACGTACGTTAACATCTAAATGTTACGTACGTTAACCTCTCCACAAAACAGTCCAGTGGCCTTCGTCCTCTGTGTTACGTACGTTAGCCAATCTTACATTACGTACATTATCATAGTCAATATGTCTGTTACATGCTGACCTATGCCATGACATCATCTCCAACGTTCTCCTTGTTTGAATTCACAAACACATCATTACGTACGTTAGTCCTTTCTTACGTACGTTAAGCTCCTTATATTACGTACGCTATATATCACATTTTACGTACGTTAATCCTTGAATAATTCCAGCTTTCTGCGTCTTCCACTCCTTCGATGCTTTCCTTCGCTTCTTTGTTGTTTTGCTTTGTTTATCAACTCAATCATCAAAACACTTTTTGTCACGCCCCCAACATCGGGAAGCACGAGGGCGCGACACATCGGTGGATCAATCAATCAAATGCGACAATAAATAGCGGAAGCAAAATAACAATTGGATAATATTTCAAAACAACAATCTTAGTCCGATGTACTAAGATTCGTTGTGACAAAAACAGATAATCGAAATTACACTGTTCATAAGTTTGTAGCGGAAATTTTCCAAATACTAAATGATCCAAGTACCAAACAAAATTAACTATTACAAATTGGGATAACAACATAAATTCTAAGAACAAGAGTCTTAAATCTTGACGGCAGTCTTCTATTCGGCCTCTTCCACGAAGCCTTCTTCGTCCTCTGCTGTTTGCTCATTCTCTGGTTTAAAAGGGAAAACGGTGGGGTGAGACAAAAGGTCTCAGTGAGTGGGTGATCGTGTGCGAGTGTGGCTCTTTCCTTTGAAAATTTTTAAGTGATGCGTGATTTAATCAATTATGAAAAAGTGTGAATAATTACAATTACGTCGGAATTTTATAAAACAATAATCATTATGTAGTTGTAATATTATAATCATGTCCCCGTGGGTGTATGTCAAGTCAAGCAGTCAGTCAATCAGTCGATCAGTCAATCCAGTTTCGAATCCTGCCGATGTGGACTTTGGATTCTAGACTCTCCTTATTACTCCTAGCAATATAGGTCGTCGCCCCAATAGCTGAGCCTTCGCTCTCACACTTAGCGTGTGCTTCCTTATCACTTATCTGAGCTCGGTATGTCCTTAGCTGTGGATCAATATCCAGATCACTCCATAATCGCGATTATACCCCAAGTCTACGACCCAGGTCCCTCGGAACACTATGTTCCTCGGTTATGGGAATAGGAAACAACGGTAGCCTCGTTCATGAACCGCAGCCGCGCTGCTTGATCCAAGACTCGGTCTAACCATCCCGACTCGATTTGGGGCTCTAGAGGTGGCTCCTACAGCTCAATAGGTGGACCCCGGATTGTAGGTCGGTTCTCTGTTTCGTATGGGCTCAAGAGGTGGCCCCCGTCCGTCGACGTGGCACTTTGTTCCAATAGAGTTGGAGGCGGACCCGTCCGTGGCACTTTATTTGTATAGCACTTAGTTCCCGGACAGTCACAGTTATCAATTGATGCATTTCACAAGTATCACGTAAACGTTCGGTCAGTGAGGTTAATAGCGTCTTTTGATTAAGTATGGAATATGGTTAATTATATTTGTGGCCTGGTAATACGGAATAGGACTTGTATATAAATTCAAAAATATCCTCAATAATTTATTAACGGTCTGATGGGTTCAGGTCAAATATATTAGATGGATATGTTCGATGAAACGAAAACGAGGTTTACCTGGAATAGGTTGAAAGGACGTTTTTACCCTTAGGTTCAAGCCTAAGCGTTTGGAGTATGAAACGAAATCGGATGGTTATGAAAATTTATGAGGAAGCCAAAAATACTTCCTCGACTCTAGATTTAAGGAAAATTCATAAATTTCCAGTTTCGGGATTGAAATTTTTAGAAATTACGGTATTGCCCCAAAACTTAAGAAAACCGTTCCGAGGCTTGTAGAGCTATGAATTTAGCTCGGAATTTAACAGAATTTTACGAGATGACTCGTGATGAACCTGGAATTCCAGATTTGTGAAAATGCCAGAAAAATTTCGGACTTGGTCCAGAAGTTTGGAATTCTTGCATTTTGACCCCGAAATTGTTTTAAAATTGCGATTTGGACTATTAAGTTTAGATATCGAACTCCGAATCACTTGAAACTTTGTGGACAGTCCATACATGATATAACATGCACTTTCCAAGGTCCAGAATCTTTCATTTTCGTAAATTTCAGTTTAATACCCAAACTTTAAGAAATTATGAATTATGCCCAAGAGTAGACCTGGCAAACGGGCGGGATCGGCCCAAACGGGCCGGACAAAAAACGGGCGGGCCAAATCTGGGCCGGGCCAAAAAGGCCCGGTTTTTTTGGGCCAAAAATATTAGGCCCGTGGCCCGCCCCGGGTGGGCCCGGCTCGGCCCGTAATTTATTTTTGGGCCAAATAAATGTACATTTATTTAATTGATTGTGATAGTATAGTATAGTGAATAATTGTACATTTATTTAATTGATCAAATAAAAATGATTGAACATTTATTTTTTTATTTTTTTTTTTGAAATATTATTTCTGAATAAATATAGAAATATTTTTCGATCCGTAATTATTATATTATTCACTATACTATCACAATCAATTAAATAAATTTATAATTATTTTTATTTGATAAGTATATTATTTACTACACTACCACAATCAAAAGACAAATATATAAATATTTTTATTTGATCATCATTTCATTTATCAAATAAATGTACATTTATTTAATTGATTGTGATAGTATAGTATAGTGAATAATTGTAAATTTATTTAATTGATCAAATAAAAATAATTGTACATTTATTTTTTATTTTATTTTTGAAATATTATTTCTGAATAAATATAAAAATATTTTTTGATCCGTAATTATTATATTATTCACTATACTATCACAATCAATTAAATAAATGTACAATTATTTTTATTTGATAATTATATAATTTACTACACTACCACAATCAAAAGACAAATATATAAATATTTTTATTTGATCATCATTTCATTTATCACTACTACTTTCTTATAAAAATCATAAAATAATATTATTATTGATTTGAGATACTACAAAGTAATCACAAAGTCCCATAAAAAAATAAAACTACATCAATAATTAACATATAGATGTAATCTAATCTAACAAATAAGGAAAAATTTTAAAAATTATAATTACATATAACATAAAAAAAAAAAAAAAGCTGGGCCGGGCCATGCCGGCCTCAACGGGCGGGCCAAATCTGGCCGGGCAAATGGGTCGGGCCAAAAGGCCCGATTTTTTTGGGCCAAAATATGAAGCCCAATGCCACCCAAAACGGCGTGGCCTTGCCGCGGCTGGGCCTATTTTGCCAGGTCTACCCAAGAGTTCCGTTTACTCGTTTCAAGTCCCGTTTTGGCCATAAATAAATTATCCACATATCATAATATAGTCATATAACACGAGTTCCAGATGTTGGTATGGTTATCGACAACATTTAGAAGAAAACATATAACATTCAATTTATCACAAAATCGACATCCGACTACCAAATCGGTTGTCGTTTAAATTCAATAAATCGTATTTCATGTTGTTATAACCATAACATACATCTTTAAAAACATGCATTTACACAAGAATTTCAGATTAGTACATACTTCCACATTTTTCATAATATTTGAGAATTAAATTTAAGAAAAACGAATTACACATAGTTATACGAAATATCATAATACGTAATTTTTAACATGAAGATTTTAATATAGATCATATCAATAGAATCTCGAAATATTTTAGATTTAGTACATGCATCACAAGTAAAAGAAGGGATATCTAATTTTAGGTTTGAAAGAGTTTTCACCCACCTCGATTTTGCCGGATTTAGTCGGTTATAGGTCTCGGAAGTTGGAAAATGACCTCCCCTCTCACACTATATGGTTCGGCCATCACCATGCACCCCAAGGTGAGTATTTTGTTTGCATGTTTTAAGTTTAAAGTTAGATTAAAAGGATTATTACTAGAAATTATGGAAATGGAAGTAGAAAGTGAGGTTACCTATTTCTTTGCTTGAACTTTCTTCTTCTTCCTCCTTATTCCTTTTTGGTCCAGCCCTCCCCTCTATCTTGACTCTCAAATGCAGATTTTATGTTGGTGTGTGTGGGAGAAAGTGTGTTGGGTGTAAGTATTAAAAAGGGTGTATTTTTAAGTATGGTCAAGGCATGGAAATGGGGTAGTATGTCTCTTGCATGGGGAGACATGGGGCTTTAAAAAAATGTTGATTCCACCTCTTTTTCTCCCCATTTGGCCGTGTTATATTATTTTTTTCTTAATTTAAGAGTATAGTTATAATGGTAAGTGATTTAATTAGTTGGGTTGGGCTTTGAATTGTAACTTCAAGTCTTATGATTTTATTAAGTTGGGTTGAGTCCATTAGGAGTCTACATGTAATTAGGTGTTGACAAATAACCCAATAGGTGAATCAACACACTATTTTAATTTTTATTATTTGGTTTATTAAATAAATTACAAAGTTAAAGAGTGAAATAAAATAAAATAGATGTAGGTTGTATCATGTCATAAAATGACTATTATTAAATTACATCTTGATTTAGTACATTGTACATGTGATAAGCCATCGAATTTAGGGGGCAGATTTACTGATGCCATTACGAACGCTGTAAGTCGTTAATGTTTAAATTTTTTATTATTTTTTCTTTTTTTCACAATTAACGACGTCGTTACCGACGCCATTTCAGTATTAGTAAAAAAAAAATCACATTATCCCACATCGGAAAAACAATAGTGTATTGTGTTGTTTATATACCAAAATCTTACTCGGTCATTTGAAATTGAATGAAGACATGACCTGTCTGAGACCAGCCCGCCCGGACATGACCCGCCTAAGCCCGGACCCTCTAGTGCACTCGGCCCGCCCGGACATGACCCGTCTGATCCCGGCCCGCCCGAGCCCGAGACCGGCTCGGTCCTGACCTGACCTTTTTATGTTTTTTTTAAATTAATAACGCAAAATGGCGTCGGTGACGACGTCGGAAATAAATTACCGTCAAGCGTTTCCCAACGGTGGTTTGTCGTCGGTAAAAACTGTTTTTTGCAGTGACTCGTGACAGTAGATCACGAAGTTGGGACTGACGATTGATGATTGATGCTTCGATATGGATAAATCCGTAGTGGTTGTTGAACCTACGTAGACACGTGACAATAGATCACGGAGTCACGAGTATACTTGATATTTGATGTTTAATGTTTGGTGATGGATGATTGATGTTTGGTTTGGATAAATCCGTACGGGTTGTTGAACCTACGTAGACACTTAACAGTAGATCACGGGGTCATGAACATGTTTTGATGATTAAGTTTTCGAATGAAATGGAATGACTGGGCCAAGACTCAAGCGATTTGTGAAAAATATTTTCGTATTGTAAAACTATTGAGACTTAAAATGAGATTTGGGCTGAGACCTTAACGTTTTGAAAAGGGCTTTTGCAAACTGAGAACTTGAGATCCTAAAGGTTTTATGTTTCTAAACTCCCGAGATGATAATTTATTTTTCAAAGGCGTCAGTTGTATTGTTTTCTAAATCATTAAAACCTCTCGGGAATATATGTTAGTCGATTGCGATTGTTTGATTCGTGATTGATGTTTGCTTGTTATATTTTGTATGGTTATGATACTTGTATTTGCAAATTCGATTTGCTAACCCATTAAATAGGGAAAATGGATTTCATGCATTTCAGGTATGTTTGGTTCGAGGGAGCAATCACAGGATTGGCATGGAAGATGATGGGTTGCGATACTAATCAAGAATTTGAGAGTTCAATCTGATGTCGTTTTACGGTTGAGTTATATTCAGCCTTCTGCTGTATTGTAGGTTGACCTCTGGGTATGTGTTGTAAGAGATTTATTTTGATTTGATTTAGTCGTGTGACCTCGTCGGTCCATATATTTTAAATATTTGACCTTATCGATCGATGTCATTATATTGTTTGACCCCAGACGGTCAAACATTAGCTTGTCTTGTGATGTTTAGTCTGGTGGATCCTTGTGAGAAGGGTCTACGGCGTGTGATATTCTCGGATGATTTCTGGGGGTGTTACATATAGATCACGCATAATAACAGTGTGATTAGTTCAAGGTTGCAGTATGCCAAGCACATAGTAGCAATGCAATAAGCTCATAGTAAGACTACTTATCACGGGCCTAGAGTTTGCTCTGGTCTAAGCATCCTGCGGCCAAGCAACCCTCTTGCTAGTCAGCCTGAAATCCTCTGAAAATTAGCCAAGTATGAACTTGGCACAACGAGAAAAAAGTACATCCACTATTCCACAAGAATATTACAAAGGTATTGTGTACTGTTCAGTGTTGCTATTATATAAATGCACTGCTTGTATAGGCATATACTACAATACTACTATTATACAAATATATTGCTTCTAGTGCAACATGCGCATGTTTTTAGAAAATTAATAATTATTTTTCTTATATTTTTTTGTATGCAATATGCATCTTAAATTATGGATCATGAAAAGACGATTAATTTAATATCTTTAATTTAATATCTTTTTAAATGGATAACAAAACAGTAAGTGATTGCATTTTTTAAGAAAGCCTTTTTGATATAATGACAAAAACTACCCCTCTAATTAAAATAACCGCACGTCTTTAGATTTTTAGGCATACGACAGAATCTACATTATCCTTATTTTTTATTTATTAATTATGATGAGTTCCTAGTTCATTCACTATTCTCACACCAAGCGATACCATTCTCTTTGTATGTATTCATCATTAGACCAAATGATTAATTTTTTTTTTTCATACATCCAACAATAAATATACATACATATGTAGTATCTTACGAGGCAATTGTATGCTGCACTCCGGGACCAGAAAAGGTGAAGGTGACTGGTCCCTATGATGCGGCAGTGTAAAAATGTATGACAGATTTTGAATTAGAATAAAATTAACAAGTGTATATCTTTATGTCAACGTGTAGTACATATATATAAACCACACCTCATGTTGAGCTAAGATCACATATATAGCATTTCCGAAACCTTATTTATTCGACTAATTATTTAAATATCGGATAGGACTATTATAAGCAAGTCTGTTGTGATTTAATTCTCACAATGAAGCATAAGATTGCCACTATCTCAGATTCAAGATTGCTGATAACATCAAAATTTCGATAACAAAATATTTTTATTGCTTCTTTAAGAGCAAAGGTCCAACGTTATCCCCAGTAGCCTTATTGTGCTTCACATGACTTCCATCACACACAGGAAAAGTTCCAGACCTCCAACACCTGCAACAACACAGTATCTATCTGTTTAAACGTACGTAAAGCCTAGAAAGTTCAAACCATTCCGCCAGTTAAGAAAACAAAAAATTCATTGGCGGATTATAAAAAAGTAAACAAACCAGGTAAAAAGTGAGACGAAAGAGAATACAATACCTAATCTTTTGTTTCATCTATCGATTGGCAAGAAACTAAACAGTAGATACCTTGCTAAGTTATTTTATCTTAAGAAACATTGAGATTTTGATCAGTAAAATCCATTCGCGGACAAATTAATGCTGTCTCTATGAAGTTTCTCATATGGGCAAAAATAACGGGAACAGAAACGGGATTGAAACATAAGTCGAGGCTAATATTCTGACGATATTGCCCCGCCACATTGCTCATGGCTACGACAATCGCCTCCAAAATACGACGACTTAGTGGACTTTAAATAAACGACACTTCAGCCCACATTATGTGTAAAGTTAGACAAGTTATATATTAGGCCCATGTTACGGACTCTTTACAAGGTCCATTTGTATAATTATAAATAACCTAAAAGTAAAGACCAAATAATTGAATTACTAATCACTTATCCTCTCCGTATCCCAATCTTTGGCTCGTCGGGCATCTTCTTTTGAGCCATAATCTACGTAAAATCGAAAGAAATGAATATGGGACCACCAAAATAAACATGAAGGAACTGAAGCCCATGAGGAACCTATGGAAAATCACCCGCCCGAAGAAAAAAGACTATTCAGAACTCATAAAACAAGCTACAAACTCACAAAACAAAGCGAAGCACCACAATATCAACCTTCAACAAACTCGCAAAACAAAGCGAAGCACCACAATATCAACCTTCACCGCAAAGCAACATGTGAGAAGGAAAACATAGCAGAATTAAGACAGGTGGAGAGAATGTCTCTCCACAAGCCCAATACGAAGTTTTAAAAAGAACGTCCTGCGAATGCCCCACAGAAGGCGCACTACCCTACAACACCTACAAAGGTGCTCCTTAGAACGCCTACTGCCCCATAGAAACAGGCTCCGTAAAAACATCCCCACACATACCACTATGTGACGCAACCGCGACAATCCATATGGAGCGTCTCGTAGATCTAAACCATGGGTATGAAATGCTACCCCCCAGATATGATGTCCCACAAAAACCACAATGACCCCTAAACCATGTCATGTCGACACTGCTCTGCATATATGGATCCAAAGCAGACCCACATAACTTTCCACTCACTTTATTTATTGTGAAGCACTACCTAATTGGTTAGCTCCATAAAATTATGTTTATATAGGAAAGTTGGACAAATAAATAAATGGTGTCCTACAAGAAGGTCAAGAGCAAAAAGCAAGGGAAGCACAATTTTATTAAAGCAAAAAAGATCCGACGAAAAACAAAGTTGTACTCTCAAGTCTTAAACTCACTTGGATTAATCGATGTCAAATTGAATGCGGTGGGCTTATGATGAGGTGAAATAGAATATATTTCATTTTTTGGCGAAGCCAAATTTTACCGGCCCACTTAGCCTACACTGTGTAAAGTTAGATAAGTTGTATCTCAAGGCCATGTTATGGCCCACTTATATGACTCATTTGTACAACTAAAAATACTTAGGGGTAATCAAACGGACGGTTCGGTTCAAAACGGAACCGGCCCGATACTAACCAAAAACAGATTTTACTGCAACTTTATAACCGAACAGAAAACGAATTCTCTAAACCCCAAACCCTGAAAAAACCGAACCAATTCAAATAACATAGGGCTCATATCGAATAACATAATATAAAAATAACAATAATATATATATATATAATAGAATTATGCTTATTCAATTTGGTCCGTGCAAACCACATTTTTTTACACCAAACCTAACCGAATCGAACCAAATTCATCATTTCGACTCGTTTTTTTTATTTAGGTTCGCCTTTGTTCACACCTATAAATACCTCAGTTAAGTGTGGAGTGAATTAACATCAAGTTCAATATGCAGAAATGCAGGTGCAATTTTTTGAGTGCATTTTTGGACCAAAGATAAGTCTTGCAGGCCCAATCCCAAGCCAAGCAAAGCCAGCCAACCCAAGCCCACGGCCCGTGCCTGGTTCAGTCTGTACTGAGCCGAGCTGGACAGCAGCAAGCACGCACACTGCACATTCGTGGGTCGAACCTACTAGTATGTAGGTCTTCCCCCTTCGGAAAACTTATGGTGCTCCAAGATCCAAACCTAAATGTCCAACTTGGAGTAGACAAAGTGCCCCCATTTTCCTTCTCAAATCAATGTGGGATAAAATTTAACTCCATTCCCGCATTTCTAATTTTCAACTCTATTCACGTTTATAATATACAAAAGATTTGTGTCAAGTTAGGTGTATCAAGGATGTAGAACGGAACGTACTGATAACAAAAGATGAACTCAACGAGCGATGGAAGAGATACTTTTTTCAGCTGGTTAATGTAACTAGTGAGGAAGCTATCAACTTCGAGAGCCTCAACATCCCTAGCGACAACCTAAACCGGAACTTTATAGGAGAATCACGAGGATTGAGTCACCGAGGCTTTAAGAACGACGAAAAATGGAAATCCGTCGCCCCTGATAACACTCCTATTGAAGTATGGAAGTGCTTAGGGGATAAAGGAATAGATTGGTTGACAAAGCTCTTCAACGCCATATTAAAGAATAAGAGCATACCAGATGCATGGAGGAAAAGTACTCTGGTACCCATCTTTAAGAATAAAGGAGATATTCAAGACTGTTCAAATTATCGAGGGATTAAGTTGATGAGTCATAGTTTGAAACTTTGGAAAAGGGTGATCGAGAGAAGGTTGAGGAAGACTATCGAAATTTCTGAGAACCAGTTTGGCTTTATGCCCGGACGATTCACCATGGAAGCCATCTTCTTGTTGAGAAGATTGATGGAGCTATATAGGGACAAACAAAAAGATCTTCATATTAGATTTAGAGAAAGACATATGATCGGGTAGCACGAGATATTCTTTGGAAGGTATTGGAAAACAAAGGAGCCCGCGTGGCCTATATCGAAGCGATAAAGGATATGGATGTTGGAGCTACGACGATAGTCAGGACATGTGGAGGGGCGAGCAGCGAGTTTTCAATTTCATTCGGGCTCCACCAAGGATCAGCTGTGAGCCCATTTTTTTTGCAATGGTGATAGATGAACTTACCAGGGATATTCAAGATGACATACCATGGTGCATGTTGTTTGCAGGCGATATTGTCTCAGTGGATGAGTTAAAAGGAGTAAATGCGAAGTTAGAATTGTGGAGAGAAACTTTGGAGAATAAAGGTTTTAAGTTAAGTCGTAGTAAGACTGAGTACATGGAGTGTAGATTCAATAAAACGAGAAGGGTCGGTATGAGCATGTGATTCTAGGCATGCACAAAATAGCGGGAAAAGAGTCTTTCAAATATTTGGGGTCAATGATTCAAAATACTGGGGACGTGGATGACGATATGAGACATAAGATTTAAGTAGGATGGAATAAATATCGTAGTGCTACTGGGGTGTTGTATGACAAGAAGGTCCCCAAAGATTAAGGGTAAATATTACAAAATGGCAATAAGACCAGCGATGTTACATGGATCAGAATGTTGGCCAGTGAAATATCAACATATCCAAAGGATGTTAGTAACAGAGATGAGGATGCTAAGAAGATTGTATGGCGTGACGCACAGAGATAGAATTAGAAATGAAGTAATCCGGGAAAAAGTAAGAATGGCCCCAATTGAGGGAAAACTGAAGGAGAACCGTCTCAGATGGTATGGGCATGTAAAAAGACGTCCAGTAGGTGCACCAGTTAGAAGGTGTGAAGCTATGATAGTCACATATGGGCGTAGAGGTAGGGGTAGACCGAAAAAGAGTTGGACGAAGACTATTTCGAAAGACTTAGAGCTCATGGGCTTAACAGAAGGGATTAACCAGCACGGAGCAGAATGGAGACGTCATATTCATATAGCGACCCCACCTAGTTTGATAAGGCTTGGATTGGTTTGGTTTGGTTTGGTTTGGTTTGTTCACATTAATTAAATGATCAACTTTGAACATAAACTTCTCATTCATTTGAAATTGATTAAAAGTTCCAAATGGTGTTGGTACAATATTTTTAATAAACCATTTTATACATTTTGATGATGAGTTACAACAACAACAACATCTAAGCCTTAGTCCCAAAATGATTTGGGGTCGGCTAACATGAATCAAACTTTGAAACCGTCAATAATCATTACATAAATAACATAAAAGGAAAAAAGAGGGAAAAAGTAGAGAAAAAAGCAAATAAAAAAAAAGAGAATGAATGTACAAAAAAAAAAAAAAAGAAAAAAAAAAATCCTCAAAAATAAATTAAAAGATAACATGAAATAAAAAAAATAAGAATTAAAAAAAAAAAAAAAAAAAAAATCAGACTCCATCCACCATCCGTATTCTTTCCCGCCACATTTGCCTCTCCATCGCCATACTTTCTCCAATTCCAAGAAACCGCATAACATTTTCAATCATCTTTATCCAAGTTTTCTTGGGTCTTCCTCTACCTTTCACAACATTACTTGTTCCCCAACTTTCTAGCCTCCTCACTGGGGCATCAATAGGTCTTCTTCTCACATGACCAAACCATCGTAATCGATTCTCCATCATCTTGTCTTCTATAGACGCAACTCTTACCTTCTCTCTGATCACCTCATTTCTGAGCCGATCCTTTTTTGTATGACCACACATCCATCGTAGCATACGCATCTCGCCACATTCATCTTTTGAACGTGACAACTGTTTCTGACCAACACTCGGTGCCATATAACGGTGCGAGCCTAATTGCCGTGCGGTAAAATTTACCCTTTAATCTATGAGGCATGCCGAGATCACATAAAACCCCTGTGGCACTCTTCCACTTCAACCACCGCCTTTATTCATGAGCCACATCGCCATCTACCTCTCCATCCTTTTGGATAATAGATCCGAATCCGAAAGAAAGTGGATCCATGAACAACTTTCCCATCAAATGTGATCATCCCGCCTCTCTATCATCATTTCGCTAAACCTACACTCCATATATTCGATCTTACTTCGCTCACCTAAAGCCTCGAGCTTCCAAAGTATCCTCCAAAGTTCCAATTTCTGCACTCCAACCTTCGTTTCATCAATCAACACAATATCATCTGCGAACATCATACACCACGGAACGTCATTTTGAATTTCTCTTGTCAATTCGTCCCATGACTATGGCAAAGAGAAAAGGACTAAGAGCAGATCCTTGATGCACCCCAATCGTAATAGGGAATTCTTACATCCTCCCAACATTAGTACGTACACTTGTACTAGCTCCCTCATACATTTCATTTATAATTTCAATAAATTTCCGAGATACACCCTTCTTTGCTAAGGCCCACAAAAGAACTTCTCTTGGTACTTTATCATATGCCTTCTCTAAATCAATAAAAACCATATGCAGATCTTTCTTTTTATCTCGATAATGTTCCATCAATCTAGGATAAGATAAATTGCTTCCATAGTCGATCTTTCAGGCATAAATCAAACCGATTTTACATTATCTTCACACATTTCGATCCTTTATTCAATCACTCGTTCCCACAACTTCATGGTATGACTCATTAGTTTAATTCGCGATAATTAGAACAATCTTGAACATCACCTTTGTTCTTATACAAAGGGACGAGAATACTTTTCCTCCATGCGATGGCATCTTATTGCTTCTCCAAATCTTATTGAAAAACATAGTTACCCATTCGATCCCTCTCTCCCCCAAACACCTCCAAACTTGATAGGTATACCATCTGGTCATACGCTTTCTTTGACCCCATCTTCTTGATACGATTGTCACTTCACCCTTTTGAATTCTTCTCTTAAACTCTCGGTTAACCATACTTGAGGGGATGTTTAAATTCTCAATATCTTGTTCTTGATGGCCATTGAATAGGGTATCAAAGTATGACCTCCATCTCTCTTTTATCTCTTTATCTTGAACCAAAACTTTTTGGTCAGTATCTTTTACACATTTAACTTTTCCAATATCTCGCGTCTTCTTCTCTCTCATTCGAGCAAGTTTATAGATATCTTTTTCCCCTTCTTTAGTATCTAATCTTGCATATAATTCTTGATTGACCTTAGATCGGGCATTTCGCACTGCCTTTTTAGCTTCTGTTCGAGCTTTCTTGTACTTCTCATAATTCTCATCGCTCGAGCATTTACCCAATACCTTATAACATTCACGTTTGGTCTTTATCGCTTGCTTAACTTCATCATTCCACCAAGATGTGTCCTTACTTGATGGTCTGTTTCCTTTAGATTCTCCTAGGACTTCTTTTGCAACTTCCTTTATGTTATGCTCCAACAAGTTCCACATCGAATCTATATCCGTCTCGTGCAATCGGACCAAATACCACTATCGGCAATCTTAGCCACAAAAGTATGTCGACTCTCCCCTTGGAGCTTCCACCACTTAATTCGAGGGTCAACTTGTGGTCTTCTCTTTCTTAAGTGCCTCTTACCTCGAAAGTCAAGCACCACAACCCTATGCTGTGTTGCAGCACTCTCACCGGTATCACCTTGCAATTAGTAAAACTTTTCCTCCAAACATTCCTTACTAAAAAGAAATCAATCGACTTGCATTACCTCCGTTTCTATATGTCACCAAATGAGAGTCCCTTTTCTCGAACCAAGTGTTCACAATACCCAGTCATGAGCTAATGCGAAATCCGATATACCATTTCTGCTTCATTCCTGTCCCCAAACCAAAGCCACCATGAATGCTCTCAAAGCCATCTCTGCTAACACCGACATGCCCATTGAGGTCACCACCAATGATCAATTTCTCACCCATAGGAATTCGTTCGACAACCTCTTCCAAATCTTCCCAAAATTCTTGTTTGATCGATGCATCGATCCTACTTGTAGTGCATAAGCACTTATGATAGTTAGAAACTCATCCCCTATCACAAGCTTAATACTCATTATTCTATCGCTCTTTCTTGACACTTCCACCACATCATCAATGAATTCTTTATCAATGACGATACCCACTCCATTTCGCTTCTATCCTTTCCAGAGTACCAAAGCTTGTAACCCCAAGGAGCTAACACTCTTGCCTTCTCGCCAACCCACTTAGTCTCTTGTAGACACATTATGTGAATTCTCCTCCTTTTCATAACCTCCCCACTTCGTTGATCTCCCCACAAAGAGCCAACATTCCAAGTTCCAAACCGCACCTTACTACCCTTACTAGCCGCAAGAACTAACTTCTCTGTCTCCGTCCACGCTGCAAGGATTCTTGCACATTTGACACCACACCCATACTTCGAGGTGGCGCGCGCGCTTCCGGCGACGACCTAGCAACCTGCATATTTTCCACTACACCCGGCCTATGAAGTGTAGCGCATCCTTGCTCATTTGACACCACCCTCGGATGTAAAGGTGGCGCGCCGCTCTGGCGGCGACCTAGCAACCCTCGCATACTTATCACCGCACTCGGGCTATGAAATGCGCCGTCGCACGAGGAGACGCCCCAATGATTTTCAATGTTTGATTCATGTCCATGGAATGTGACGAGTTTTACGCTGGTTGCCACTAACCTACCGCAAACCTCCTCTTTTATCCGGGCTTGGGACCGGCAATGGATGTCAAGAAGACACCCACAGGCAGAGTTATTTAACCAAAATTTATTTTACATATTTTTCTACATTTAACGTACGTAACTATTCACATATAACGTACGTAACACTCACAAGTTTGGCAAGTGTTTTTATGCAGGTAACGTACGTAATGTATTATGCATAACGTACGTAAGGTTCGAAATTCTGCTCGTTGCTAGTCAACACGAAAAAGTCATTAGCCGTTACACCAAGTCTTCACATCCAACAGATCTTTGACTGAAAGAGAACGTACGTAATTATTGATTCCATAACGTACGTAAGGAGTTTCACCAAATGTCACTGGACTGTTTTTGGGAGTTCATTACGGCCATTACTAAAGTTCTGTAACGTACGTAATATTAATAACGTACGTAACCAAGCCTACATAACGTACGTTAAGGGTGCCACTGCTCCAACGGGAAACTCACCTCATGAAGGTTACAAATAGCACCTTTCAAGGATTTGGAATACACACAAGTTATCTGAGCCTACAAGCATTCTCAAGTTATTTCAAGGAAATATTTCGAGAGATATACACATTCCATATTGTGATACGAGAAGATTTGCTCTATTATTTATTATCTATATTCTTGTATCAAAGAGCGATATATCTTGTAAAGTCGAGTTCCTACTCGCAATTGTTTTATTGTAAGGTTGTCTTGTACCCGGAAAAACAAGAGAGTTTTAGTGAGGTTGTTCTTGAGCCCGAAAATCAAGAAATTGTAAGAGTTGACACTAAACTAGAAAGTGCATTCTAAATTTCTAAGAAAAGTCCTAGTCGGTAAAACTAGGTAGGGGACGTAGGCTTCGTTAATAGCCGAACCTCTCGAACAATTTTTTGTGTTCTTTCTTTTCCGCATTAACTCTGTATGTGGGTGTCTTCTTGACATTCATTGCCGGTCCCTAGCCCGGATAAAAGAGGAGGGTTGCGGTAGGTTAGTGGCAGCCAGCATAAAACTCGTCACATCCCATGGACATGAATCAAACTTTGAAAATCGTTGGGGCGTCTCCTCAGAAGCGACGCGCTGCATTTCATAGGCCCGGGTGCAGTGATAAGTATGCGAGGGTTGCTAGGTCGTCGCCCAGAAGCGGCGCGCCACCTTTACATCTGAGGGTGGTGTCAAATGAGCAAGGATGCGCTACATTTCATAGGCCCGGGTGTAGTGGAAAATATGCAAGGGTTGCTAGGTCATCGCCCGGAAGCGGCGCGCCACCTCGAAGTATGGGTGTTGTGTCAAATGTGCAAGAATCCTTGCAGCGTGGACGGGGACAGACAGAGAAGTTAGTTCATGCGGCTAGTAAGGGGAGTAAGGTGCGGTTTGGAACTTGGAACGTTGGCTCTTTGACGGGGAGATCAGCAGAAGTGGGGGAGGTTATGAAAAGGAGGAGGATTCACATAATGTGTCTACAAGAGGCTAAGTGGGTTGGCGAGAAGGCAAGAGTGTTGGCTCCTTGGGGTTACAAGCTTTGGTACTCTGGAAAGAATAGAAGTAGAAGTGGAGTGGGTATCGTCATTGATAAAGAATTCATTGATGATGTGGTGGAAGTGTCAAGAAAGAGCGATAGAATAATAAGTATTAAGCTTGTGATAGGGGATGAGTTTCTAACTATCATAAGTGCTTATGCACCACAAGTAGGATTGGATGCATTGATCAAACAAGAATTTTGGGAAGATTTGGAAGAGGTTGTCGAACGAATTCCTATGGGTGAGAAATTAATCATTGGTGGTGACCTCAATGGGCATGTCGGTGTTAGCAGAGATGGCTTTGAGAGCATTCATGGTGGCTTTGGTTTTGGGGATAGGAATGAAGCAGGAAATGGTATATTGGATTTCGCATTAGCTCATGACTTGGGTATTATGAACACTTGGTTCGAGAAAAGGGACTCTCATTTGGTGACATATAGAAACGGAGGTAATGCAAGTCAGATTGATTTCGTTTTAGTAAGGAATGTTTGGAGGAAAAGTTTTACTAATTGCAAGGTGATACCCGGTGAGAATGCTGCAACGCAGCATAGGGTTGTGGTGCTTGACTTTCGAGGTAAGAAAGAGTAGACCACAAGTTGACCCTCGAATTAAGTGGTGGAAGCTCCAAGGGGAGAGTCGACATACTTTTGTGGCTAAGATTGCTGATAGTGGTATTTGGTCTAATTGCACGGAGATGGATATAGATTCGATGTGGAACTTGTTGGAGCATAACATAAAGGAAGTTGCAAAAGATGTCCTAGGAGAATCTAAAGGAAACAGACCATCAAGTAAGGATACATCTTGGTGGAATGATGAAGTTAAGCAAGCGATAAAGACCAAACGTGAATGTTATAAGGTACTGGGTAAATGCTCGAGCGATGAGAATTATAAGAAGTACAAGAAAGCTAGAACAGAAGCTAAAAAGGCAGTGTGAAATGCCCGATCAAAGGTCAATCAAGAATTATATGCAAGATTAGATACAAAAGAAGGGGAAAAAGATATCTATAAACTTGCTCGAATGAGAGAGGAGAAGACGCGAGATATTGGAAAAGTTATATGTGTAAAAGATACTGACCAAAAGGTTTTGGTTCAAGATAAAGAGATAAAAAGAGATGGAGGTCATACTTTGATACCCTATTCAATGGCCATCAAGAACAAGATATTGGGAATTTAAACATCCCCTCAAGTATGGTTAACCGAGAGTTTAAGAGGAGAATTCAAAAGGGTGAAGTGACAATTGCATTGAAGAAGATGGGGTCAAAGAAAGCAGAAGGACCAGATGGTATACCTATTGAAGTTTGGAGGTGTTTGGGGGAGAGGGATCGAATGGGTAACTATGCTTTTCGATAAGATTTGGAGAAGCAATAAGATGCCATCAGCATGGAGGAAAAGTATTCTCGTCCTTTTGTATAAGAACAAAGGTGATGTTCAAGATTGTTCTAATTATCGCGGAATTAAATTAATGAGTCATACCATGAAGTTGTGGGAACGAGTGATTGAACAAAGGATGTGTGAAGATAACAGAAAATCAGTTTGGATTATGCCTGGAAGATCGACCATGGAAGCAATTTATCTTATCCGGCATTTGATGGAACATTATCGAGATAAAAAGAAAGATCTACATATGGTTTTTATTGATTTAGAGAAAGCATATGATAAAGTACCAAGAGAAGTACTTTCGTGGTCCTTAGCAGAGAAGGGTGTATCGCGGAAATATATTGACATTATAAAGGACATGTATGAGGGAGCTAGTACAAGTGTACGTACTAATGTTGGGAGGACAGAAGAATTCCCTATTACGATTGGGGTGCATCAAGAATTTGCTCTTAGTCCTTTTCTCTTTGCCATAGTCATGGATGAATTGACAAGAGAAATTCAAAATGACGTTCCGTGGTATATGTTTGCAGATGATATTGTGTTGATTGATGAAACGAAGGTTGGAGTGCAACAGAAATTGGAACTTTGGAGAGATACTTTGGAAGCTCGAGGCTTTAGACTGAGCAGAAATAAGACTGAATATATGGAGTGTAGGTTTAGCGAAAACAGTGATAGAGAGGCGGGGATGATCACATTTGATGGGAAAGTTGTTCATGGATCCACTTTCTTTCGGTATCTTGGATCTATTAGCCAAAAGGATGGAGAGCTAGATGGCGATGTGGCTCACAGAATAAAGGCCGGGTGGTTGAAGTGGAAGAGTGCCACAGGGGTTTTATGTGATCCTGACATGCCTCATAGATTAAAGGGTAAATTTTACCGCACGGCATTTAGGCCTGCGCTGTTATATGGCACCGAGTGTTGGGCTGTAAAACAGTGTCACGTTCAAAAGGTGAATGTGGCGGAGATGCGTATGCTACGATGGATGTGTGGTCATACAAAAAAGGATCGGCTCAGAAATGAGGTGATTAGAGAGAAGGTAAGAGTTGCGGCTATAGAAGACAAGATGATGGAGAATCGATTACGATGGTTTGGTCATATGAGAAGAAGACCTGTTGATGCCCCAGTGAGGAGGCTAGAAAGTTGGGAAACAAGTAATGTTGTGAAAGGTAGAGGAAGACCCAAGAAAACTTGGATAAAGATGATTGAAAATGATATGCAGTTTCTTGGAATTGGAGAAAGTATGGCGATAGAGAGGCAAATGTGGCGGGAAAGAATACGGATGGTGGATGGAATCTGATTCTTTTTTTTTTAATCCATGTTATCTTTTAATTTATTTTTCAGGATTTTTCATTTTTCATTTTTTTCTTTTTTTTTACATTCATTCTCTTTTTTTATTTGCTTTTTTCTCTACTTTTTTCCCTCTTTTTCTCCTTTTATGTTATTTATGTAACGATCATTGACGGTTTCAAAGTTTGATTCATGTTAGCCGACCCCAAATCATTTTGGGACTAAGGCTTAGATGTTGTTGTTGTTGTTTTCTTTTCCGCATTATATTTACTCTGATATTTTAGCTTCAGCACAAAAAGAGTTCAAAACGCTTATCCGCACTATTCAACCCCCCTTCTAGTGGCGGTACCAATCCAACAATTGGTATCGAAGCAGTCTCTTTTTCACCGGATTGACACCCGCTAGAGAAAAGATCCAGAAATGGCCTTTATCCACTCTTCTCTTGAAGGCAACACTCTGAATCGCCCTCCTTTCTTCGATGGTTTAAACTTTATGACATGGAAGAAGAAAATGTCTATCTTCATCCGAGCTCACGATATTGAAATTTAGATGGCCATTGCTCTTGGACCTACCATTCCTAAGAAGCGAGATGGCTCGATCAAAAGCTTTGAAGAATACGACGATGCCGACTGGAAGAACGATCACTTCAATAGTAAAGCTACTCAACTGCATTACTGTGCTCTCAATCCAGACGATCACAACAGAATATCTTCTTGCGAGACGGCCAAAGAGATCTGGAAAATGCTCGAAATTACCCATGAAGGTACGAGTCAAGTGAAGGAAACAAAAATCAATATGCTTCTTCACGATTATGAACTCTTCACTATGAAAGAAGAAGAAAGCATTACTACTATGCTTGACCGCTTCTCGGCTATCACAAATGGGCTAGCTTCCTTCGAGAAACCTATATCAAGTAGTGATAGAGCCAAGAAAATCCTTCGATCTCTACCAAGAGAATGGGACGCTACTGTTACGGCTATCATGGAGTCGAAAGATCTCAACACCATTGAATTCAGCGCTCTCATTGGATCTCTCATCAATTACGAGATTGTCATTAAATCTCGAAGTTCGAAACCAAAGCCCAAGGAGAGAGAAAGGACGATCGCCTTCAAAGCCAAAGAAGATAGCGATCTAGAAGATGAACCTATCGAAGAAGAGGATGAAGAAACCGCATTTTATGCCAAAAACATAAAGAAATTCAAAAATCTTCTACAAAGGCGCCGGAGGGACATCAAACAAGAACCGAGGGATGAATCCAAAAAGACTCACTTCCCACAAAATAAAAGGTTCGACAATACTTGCCGAAGGTGCGGCGTTCCAGGCCATTTTGCTAAAGATTGTCGTGTTGCTGCTCCAATGAGTTCATCTAAACCACCTCACGAAAAGTTTAAAAAGAAGGAAGTCTATGTCGCTACATGGAGTGATGATGATGAGGATGATGAACCTCAAGTTCAAACCAATCTTGCTCTAATGGCCCGCGCATCCGAAGATAGCGACGAAGAAGTCGATGTTAGTGATTCTTCTCATGAAGAACTTCTTGATGCTTTCGAATCTTTAAACAATGAATACGAAAAAGTTTGCAATAGTAATAAAGATTTGAAAAAGAAAATAAAATCTCTTGAAAGTGAAAATTCAAAAAAAAACAAGGACGTATCGATTGATCATACAAATTGTCTGGAAACCGAGAAAATTCTGAGAAATGATTTACACAAAACTCAGAAAGAATTGAAACTTTACGTTAGAAAATTCTCGTGTGGTAATGACAAATTTGAGCAACTCTTATTTGGTCAAAAAATTTCTCTTTCAAAACAAGGACTCGGATATAATTCATTTCCAATGAAAAAGTCCTTAGAAATTACCACGAAAGATTCGGACACTTTCAAAACGGAAATTCCATCATGTCCAAAATGTTTAAAACCAGGACATACCGAAACTTACTGTAGAAGTTCTAGACGAACTATAAAAGTCAAACAAATTTGGGTACCTAAAGGGACCATTGTTCAAAACCAAGTTTTTATATCTAACTCCACAGGGCCCAAATTAGCCTGGGTACCTATAAAACAGAAGAAAATTATTTTTGTAGGTACAAACAAGGAAGACAACAGTATCAAATAAATGGTATGTTGATAGTGGATGTTCAAATCACATGAGTGGAAATGAACATCTCTTCACGGAGCTGAAAAAGGAAGATCGTGATTGTGTAATATTTGGCCATAATAAAAAGGGCCAAATAAAATGGACAGGTAAGATAGGTAAGAAACCTTTACCCACTATTGAAAATGTTCTATTTGTTGATGGTCTTTGCCATAATCTTCTAAGTGTTTCTCAACTTTGTGACACTGGACTTAAATTAATTTTTGAAAGTACGCATTGCACTGCGATGAGAAAAGACCAAATTGTTTTTATTGGATTACGATATGGAAATATTTATATTGTTGATCTTCAAGATGAATCTTCTTTCAATGAAAAATGTTTACTTTCATACGATGAAAATGACGTTATTTGGCACCGAAAATTGGGTCATGCCTCTACCACTTCTTTCAAAATTGGCCAAAAACGATATTGTCCGTGGTCTACCAAAATTAAATTTCAGAAAAGACCACATTTGTGAGGCCGGTATTAAAGGTAAACATGCTAGAGGCTCGTTTAAACCAAAAATGGAAATTTCCACTAGTCGCATTCTTGAATTAATTCATATGGATTTGATTGGTCCGTCTCGACATGCTAGCTTAACAGGTAAACTTTTTACTTTAGTTCTTGTTGATGATTTTTTGAGATTTACTTGGGTAAAATTCTTGACAAATAAAAATGATGCATTTAGCGAGTTTGTTAAGTGGTGTAAGGTTACCCAGAAGGAAAAAGAGTTACCAATTATCGCCATCCGAACCGATCATGGTGGAGAATTTGATTCAAATATTTTTGAAGATTGGTGCGATAATTATGGTATTGGGCACAATTTTTCAGCACCTCGGACACCTCAACAAAATGGAGTTGTCGAGAGGAAGAATCGCTCTCTAGAAGAAATGAGCCGAACAATGCTCAATGAAAATGGTCTTCCTAAATATTTCTGGGCCGAAGCCGTTAACACCGCTTGTTATGTTATCAATCGATTCCATCTCCGGAGGAACAAAATGATGACTCCATATGAGATATTTTAAAGGTAAAAAGCCCAATTTATCTTATTTCCATCCATTTGGTTGTAAAGTATTTATTCATAATAATGGTAAGGATAATTTGGAAAAATTTGATTCAAAATCGGATATTGGAATATTTCTTGGTTATTCAACTAACAGTAAAGCTTATCGTGTATTTAATTGTAGAAGAGGCTCGGTAGAAGAGTCAATTCATGTAAAATTCGATGATACAGTTTTACCCCCGAGAAAGGTTGTTTTTGATGATGATGCAGGTATGGTTCCGGCTAAAGAAGTGTCAGAAGCATCAAAGGAGTTGGAGAAGCTCGACTTAAGCTCGGACAAGCAGGAGGAGAATACTTACAACCTTCATAAAGATTGGGCAAATGTGAAAGACCATCCGATGGAACAAATTCTCGGAAAAATCGATGAAGGTGTACGGCACCGGTAGACAAATCAATCATTGGTACTAAATGGGTTCATAAAATTAAAACCGATGATGATGGTCTCCTAATTAAAAATAAATCGAGATTGGTCGCCCAAGGTTATAATCAAGAATAAGGCTTGGATTATGAGAAAACATTTGCTCCTGTTGCTCGTCTTGAGGCAATTCGTCTTCTCTGTGCCTTTGCCGCATACAAGAAAATCAAACTCCATCAAATGGATGTAAAAAGTGTGTTCCTAAATGGAATCATCCAGGAGGTGGTGTATGTCAAGCAACCGCCGGGTTTTGAAGACTATGATCATCCAGATCATGTGTACAAGCTCCATAAAGCTCTCTATGGATTAAAACAAGCTCTGAGAGCATGGTATGATCGTTTAAGCACTTTTCTTATTTCAAATGGGTATAAAAGATGTAATGTTGATAATACCCTATTTATTAAGAATTTAGGTGATGATATGCTTATTTACCAAATTTATGTGGACGACATTGTTTTTGGTGTGACTAACGAATCTCTGTCCTAAGAATTTTCAAATCTTATGGAGGGGGAATTTGGAATGAGCATGATGGGAGTGTTGAAAAACTTTCTCGGACTCCAAATTAGGCAACTCAATGACGGAATATTCATTCACCAATCCAAGTACGTCAATGAGCTCCTAAAGAAATTTAAGATGGAAGATTGCAAAGAAATATCTACTCCTATGTCTTCCACTCTTAAGCTCGACAAAGATGAAAAAGGTAAGTCTGTTGACCAAAAACAGTATCGAGGTGTGATCGGCTCTTTACTTTATTTAACTACATCTAGACCAGATATAATGTTTGCTACTTGCTTATGTGCTCGTTTTCAAGCGAATCCTAAAGAATCCCATCTCATTGCATGCAAAAGGATTTTTCGTTATTTAAAATATACTGCTGGCTTAGGTCTGTGGTATTCATCGAGCATTGATTTTCAACTTTTTGCATATAGTGATGCCGATTTCGGTGGATGCAAAATTGATAGAAAGAGCACCACCGGAACTTGTCATTTTATGAGTTCATGTTTAATTTCATGGGGGAGTAAGAAACAGACTAGTGTCGCTACTTCCACAGCTGAAGCAGAATATGTGGCTGCGGGAAGTGCATGTGCACAAGTCCTATGGATCAAAAATTAACTTCTAGATTATGGCATCGAGCTTAAAAATACACATTTTTTTGTGACAATACAAGTGCCATTAATCTAAGCAAAATCCCATATTGCATAGTAGGACAAAACATATAGAAATCCGTCACCACTTTATTCGTGACCATGTCCAAAACGGGAATGTACGTCTCCAATTTGTTGGTACAAATGAACAATTGGCGGATATTTTTACAAAACCATTACCCGAAGAAGCTTTCAACTTTATTCGCATAAATTTAGGAATGGGATATGTTGATCATTTTTAAGTGCTGCATATTCATCATATTTACATTAAATGGTCATTAAAAATGGGATATCATCAAAAGGAAATCGCTGTTCATTTGGTCCGGCTTACGGCCGTTAAGACGGGAATATTACGTACGTAAGAGGTCATTACGTACGTAACGGTGCTTTGTACTACGTACGTAACGGATCCCAGTTTTTAGTCCAGTGAGTTTTAGATTTCTCATTACGTACGTTACCTATAGCCTATAACGTACGTAAAGTCTTTTGACCTGTTACTTAAATACCCCGATCGACATTTTTCCCTTCATTCTTTCTCTAATCCCAAATTGTCTCCCGTCGAACCCTACTCAAAACTCCACAAAATCCGTCCGATTTCTCAAATTTCCGGCCGACTCCATCAAATGGCTACTAGGACGAACAAGAAACACAGAGGAGAGACATCTCAATCCTCTTCTTCACCCCCTGGAGAGCCGATTTTCAGGAATGCCCAAGCCGCAAACATCTTCAAAGAAGTGTTAATCGACGAAGAGGTAACTCCAAGTCACCATTTTGACTTTGAACCTTTGAACCCAATTGGTATTGGAATAGAAGAATTTTTTGATATGCTTGGTATCAACCGTTTCGTAAGTCTTGCTCGCCCGATTTTTGTGGATTGCGTACGGAAATTCTACGCAAATTTCTTTGTGACTTATGATTCTGAGGGATTAGCCATTGTTAATTCTATTGTCCGTGGAAAACCTATCATGTTTGATGCTGCAAAATTATCTGAGATATTTGGTCTCCCTAATGAGGGATTTTGTTGCAAAGGTCAATTTACCGCTCCGGATGAAGTGATTGATAATTTTTCTGACGATGAAAGCTATGGTGTTCATGAATCTAAAGTTCGTGATTTCTTGTCGGACAAAGCTGTGATTGAAGTAAATACGGGTCGATTTGAAAACAAGGACTTTGGAATCAATATTAGTTTACTTCATGATGCTATTACTAGATGCCTAATGCCTAAGGTCAATGCTCAGCAGCGTCTAGTATATATCGACATGGAAATCATATACCATGTTTGGAAAGATCACCAAGTCAACTTTGCTTCGATCGTCCTACGATGGTTTGTGGAAAAGGGAATGATTTTCCACAAGAGGAGCTATGCCAAGGTCGACCGTCAGCGCAAGTCCGGAATGCCTTTTGGTTCCATTTTGACGGAAATATTTGAGAGTGTTGGAGTTTGATCTTACAGGGCTACACGGGATCGCCATCCCGAGGGGGAACTTAGTACACGAGGGTACCATCCGAACCATGAGATATCTTCGAACGCAAAACCGTGGATGGATGTACTTTGCCTACCTTAAGGACGACGATCATTTAGTCGAGGGTGGTGTGCTTCTGCGACCGGAGAAGAAGATCACATCTTGAGGCATTGCTCATAATAGGCCTCGTCTTTCTACTCAGCCCGGCCCTTCTCGCCCGAGACAGGAAAGTTCCTCGTCCAAGATGGTAGCTCGTATGGATAAGCTGGAAAAAGAAATGAGAGAGATCAAAATTATGGTTAAAAGTATATGTACTCATTTCGGAATCCCTCCTACACCTCCGGAAGCGGACCTTGATTAGCGGATTTTCTTTCCTTGATGATGATTCTATTTTGTTAAAGACCAACAATCCATGCATTTCTCTATGTTTATTGTCATAAACTCTTAGGCTCTGTTCTTTTGGACTGAATGAATCAAAATGAACTAAATCGAATTAATCGAATCGAATGGACATGGTAGAATCAATCGAATCGAAATATATATTAAGGGTAAATAATAATAATAATAATAATAATAATGGTAAATAATAATAATAATAATAGTAATCAACAACAACAACGATAATAGTAATATTATTAGCAATAATAACAATAATAATAATTAAAATTAATAATAATAAGAAGAAGAAGAAGAAGCTGAATCGAATGAATGGACTGAATCGAATCGAATGGACTGAATCAATCGACTGAATGGCCCGAATGGACTGAATCAAAATCGAAAAAGAAAAATAAGTCCAAAAGAACAGGACCTTACTACCTTTGTTTTGAATGAATGTGTTGTTTTTCGTATTGACGATTTTCTTTGCTATATATTACTATTCGTTGCTATTTCGTTGATATTCGTTGACTATTTTGTGTTTCATCGACTTGCTCTTACAGGTTCTCTTGTCTTTTTGTTAATGACAAAAAGGGGGAGAAAAATATGTTTCGTTTTTGAAAAATCCCTTATTTATTTCAGGGGGAGTATTATTCACGGGAGTTTTTCTTAAAATCTTTCGATCCTCCAAAACTCGTCTTCTTTAAAAACTCCCATATAAATTTTGTCATAATCAAAAAGGGGGGGATTGTTGGTACAATATTTTTAATAAACTATTTTATACATTTTGATGATGAGTTACAACAACAACAACAACAACCTCATCTAAGCCTTAGTCCCAAAATGATTTGGGGTCGGCTAACATGAATCAAACTTTGAGACCGTCAATAATCGTTACATTTTGATGATGAGTTCATCATCATCAACAGCACCTTAATCCCAACTATGTTGGGGTCGGTGGCATGAAGATTATAGTGTCGTTTAATTGTCTAAAATTAGTTAACACCATAACTCATGCAAATAACAAAGTGGCAAAGTTTTACGCTGGATGCCCTTCTTGTCGCAACCTTCATATGAAGGAGAAATAGAACGAAATTCCAAAACCGTCAACATCATAGGTTTTTCCATTTATATGGAAAATATCATGAGACAGTGATGAGTTTGAGATAATTGCTATTGTCATGTCACAATACGTGATTGATATTGTAAAATCAACACATACATCATGGAACATAACTCATCATGGAATATAACGTTGTGAGTGTTACGTACGTTATATGTGAATAGTTACGTACGTTAAATATAGAAAAATATGTAAAATAAATTTTGGTTAAATAACTCACTTTGATGATGAGTTATTTAACCAAAATTTATTTTACATATTTTTCTACATTTAACGTACGTAACTATTCACATATAACGTACGTAACACTCACAAGTTTGACAAGTGTTTTTATGCAAGTAACGTACGTAATGTATTATGCATAACGTACGTAAGGTTCGAAATTCTGCCCGTTGCTAGTCAATACGAAAAAGTCATTAGCCGTTACACCAAGTCTTCACATCCAACGGATCATTGACTGAAAGATAACGTACGTAATTATTGATTCCATAACGTACGTAAGGAGTTTCACCAAATGTCAATGGACTGTTTTTGGGAGTTCATTACGGCCGTTACTAAAGTTCTGTAACGTACGTAATATTAATAACGTACGTAACCAAGCCTACATAACGTACGTTAAGGGTGCCACTGCTCCAACGGGAAACTCACCTCATGAAGGCTATAAATAGCACCTTTCAAGGATTTGGAATACACACAAGTTATCTGAGCCTACAAGCATTCTCAAGCTATTTCAAGGAAATATTTCGAGAGATATACACATTCCATATTGTGATACGAGAAGATTTGCTCTATGATTTATTATCTATATTCTTGTATCAAAGAGCGATATATCTTGTAAAGTCGAGTTCCTACTCGCAATTGTTTTATTGTAAGGTTGTCTTGTACCCGGATAAACAAGAGAGTTTTAGTGAGTTTGTTCTTGAGCCCGAAAATCAAGAAATTGTAAGAGTTGGCACTAAACTAGAAAGTGCATTCTAAGTTTCTAAGAAAAGTCCTAGTCGGTAAAACTAGGTAGGGGACGTAGGCTTCGTTAATAGCCATACCTCTCGAACAATTTTTTGTGTTCTTTCTTTTCCGCATTATATTTACTCCGATATTTTAGCTTCCGCACAAAAAGAGTTCAAAACTCTTATCCGCACTATTCAACCCCCCTTCTAGTGGCGGTACCAATCCAACAAATGGTATTCATCTACTCCAGCATAGGTTATGATTGTGAAAATTATTTCCAAAATCTACTTAATTATTTGCCGAACTAGCGTACCTTTATTCTAAAACCGAATTTCCAATAGTTTTCTTGGTCTGTTTAAACAGGACAAGTGAGAAGAAGCACCATTGTAAACTCAAGTGAAGAATTTAACCGACTCTCAATAATCTTCATCCAATAAAAGACCATGATGTTGACAAAATAACTTTAGGTTGCATTAGATTGAAGGAATTAATGTTGGAGAAAAATTTGAGGGAATAATTTCAAATGACTCACTCCATCCTAACATGGATTTGAAATACCCCAAGACAAAAGAATAGCTTAATGCCCTGTTTGGTAACTTGGAATTCATTTGAAATTCAAGAATTGACCAAATCTAGTGTTTGACAACTCTAATAAAATTTGGAATTGAATTTGTAGAATTCCATATAATTTTTAAAGAGGCCCAAATATTAGAATTTGAAATACAATCCCAAAACTTGTCATTTCAAATGAAAAATAAACCCTTATGAAAAATATAGGCCCAAATGAAAAATAAAAGGCCACCACTTTTTTTTTTTACTTTTTACTTTTCTTTTTGTTTCTTTTATATAATCATTTGTATTGTGTTTTATTTATGCTGAGTTTTCAATTTTTTTACTGTTTTTATTTCTTGTTTTTTTATTTAATAGTCATGCACTTTATTTAAATTATTTATTTAACTATTAATATTAGTAATATATTTTTATATGTTTTCGTCCATTTTTCTTACGTTTTTGTCTGTTTTTATTACGTTTTTGCCCGTTTTTCTAACATTTTTTCAATTTACATACGCTTTTGTACGTTTTTATACGTTTTCGTCCGTTTTTATACGTTTTCGCCTGTTTTCTTACGTTTTCATCCATTTTCTTACGTTTTCGTCCGTTTTTCTTACGTTTTTTCCGTTTTCATATGTTTTTGTCCGTTTTTATAGTGTTTGCCCGTTTTCTTACGTTTTCATCTGTTTTTATACGTTTACGTCCGCTTTTCTTAAGTTTTTGTCCCTTTTTATCGGGTTTTTCAGTTTTTGTTCACTTTTCTTACGTTTTTGTCCGTTTTTCTAACGTTTTTTTCCATTTTCGCCTGTTTTCTTACACTTTCATCTGTTTTTATATGTTTTCGCCTGTGTTTCTTACGTTTTTGTCCATTTTTATCCGTTTTTGTCCATTTTCTTACGTTTTCAACCGTTTTCTTACTCTTTCATCTGTTTTATATGTTTTCACCTGTGTTTCTTACGTTTTTGTCCGTTTTTATCTGTTTTTGTCCATTTTCTTATGTTTTCACCTGGTTTCTTACTCTTTTATCTGTTTTTATGGTTTCCGCTCATTTTTCTTACGTTTTTGTCCGTTTTTATCTGTTTTTATTCGTTTTTCTTACGTTTTTGTCCGTTTCTCTTATGTTTTTCTGTTTTCACCCGTTTTCGCCTGTTTTTCTTACGTTTTCGCCCATTTTCTTACGTTTTCACCCATTTTTATACGTTTTCGTCCGTTTTTCTTACGTTTTTATACATACCAAAACGGGTAAAACGTAAGAAACACATGCGAAAATATATAAAAATAGATGAAAGCGTAAGAAAACGGACGAAAATGTATAAAAACGAAAAAAAAACGTAAGAAAAACGAACAAAAACTAAAAAAAAAGATAAAAAGGGACAAAAACTTAAGAAAAGTGGACGTAAACGTATAAAAACAGATGAAAACGTAAGAAAATGGGGAAACACTATAAAACGGACAAAAACGTATGAAAACGGAAAAAACGTAAGAAAAACGGACGAAAACGTAAGAAAACTTGCGAAAACGTATAAAAACGGACGAAAACTATAAAAACAGACAAAAACGTTAGAAAAACGGGCAAAAACGTAAGAAAAACAGACAAAACGTATGAAAATAGAAAAAACGTAAGAAAAATAGACAATAACGTATGTAAACGGAAAAAACGTGCGAAAACGTGCGAAAACGTATAAAAACGGACGAAAACGTATAAAAACGGAAAAAATGTAAGAAAAACGGACGAAAACGTAAGAAAACGTGCGAAAACGTATAAAAACGGACGAAAACGTATAAAAACGGACAAAAACGTATGTAAACTGAAAAAACGTTAGAAAAACGGGCAAAAATGTAAGAAAAACAGACAAAACGTATGAAAATAGAAAAAACGTAAGAAAAATGGACAAAAACGTATGTAAATGGAAAAAACGTAAGAAAAACGGGCAAAAATGTAAGAAAAAACAGACAAAAGCGTATGAAAACGGAAAAAAATATAAGAAAAACGGACAAAAACGTAAGAAAAACGGTCGAAAACGTTTAAAAAATAATACTAATAATAATAGTTAAATAAATAATTTAAAAAAAATATGGACTAAATTTGTAAAACCTGGCGAAACACAAAGACCATTTGTGCAAGAAATTCATGAATTTCCAAACAGGATGCTAGAAATTGAAATTCAAAATTTGAAATTCTTGTGTTCCCAAACAGTGGATTTGGATTTCAAATCTTGGATTTCAAATCCTGAATTTGAAATTCTGGATTTGAAATGAAATTCATGTTTCCATACGGCACCTAAAAGGATTTGAAATCCATGATAACGACTATATTCAAAGCACCTCAACATATTTATTATTAGGAATTCAAGATCCTAAATTTCGAATCCATCAAAGCTTTAATGTATATACGAACATTGACTATTTTTATGATTTTCAGGTCCTTACCGGACTAGCAGAAAGACAGATTGAACAGGCTGAACAGATAAGTTGCACAAACAACCTTAAAGATTCAAGCCTGTGGCTGTGAGAAGCCATTAATAATAAACTATATGATATCAAGAAAACAATAATAACAACAACAAATAAATCCACTCAGGTGCTGCAAAATAAACAAAATCGGAGCCCAGTAAAAAAAATGCAAGTTTAATTTATCGGCTCCAAAAAAAAAAAAAAAAAAAAAAAGAGGAAAATACTCACATCCAGGATCAAACAGAAGTGACAATGAAAATTGAGAAGTAAATAAGTCCGAATATAAAAACCTGCAGTAGGGTGTGAGAGGCTTGGTGAGCTCAGTGGCGACAACAGAATCCACCACTTTCTCTTCAGTCTTACGGATATTCGGGTTGATAGCCTCCGCCCTCACCCTCACCGCTACCATCCCCCGCGAATTTGCAGCCACGCCGGATGAAGCGGGTTTGCCGTAAGAAATCCCGGCCGCATAGACATTACAGAAAAAAGACGCCATGGATATCAGTATAGAAGTGGAATTGGGGGTCTACGGGTTCGTGGGAGTATAGAAAGAGTATCTTGTTGCACGGCAAGTGGAATTGTTGTACGTTGTTGGCAATTAAATTGTGGCGGACACGCTCCATTTGTAATGGGGGCACGGGGATCGGGTAGGCGAATGTTATGGAAAAAATTTATATATTAATTTGATAATCATTTTTCTAAAAACAATTTAACAGTAAAACTTGGGTTTTAAAAGTACATATTACTGATATAGCACACATATATATAAATATATAATATATAATTGAGCACAAAAAACTTGTTTGTGTTAAAGGAATCATACTTTGTGTATCTTATTCTGCGAGTTATGAATTTTCTTAGTTATGGTTGGATTATGTCAGCTATATTGTAATCTTTCCCTACATATATATAGGAGTATCATCAATGAAAATACACATCTTTTCTTACTCTTAGCATGCCATTTATTTTCCTTTAACGTTATCGGCGTAGTCTCCCATTAGCGAAAAAAATCGTCCTAATATGAAAATTCCGGAAAAAGAAATTGGATTTTCTGCACCGAAACCCTAAAATCCCCACTGCCGCCGGTCACCCTCTTCCCAACAGCCCGGACAATCGGCTGCAACCCCCTCCGACCGGAACAGATTGTCACCCCCATATAGCGCTGCAACTCCTCGTTTGCACAGATCGGATCCCCTCCGATTCCGACTTCCAAAGTCAGACGAAACATTAGATCTCCAGCCGTTTGCACAGATCATCGCGCCCACCCCACCGTTCGGACTCAAAGGCCCGACGACCTAAACTCCGTTTCAGATCCGTTCTGAAATCTAGAAAAAAAAACAAAAAAAAAGTAAAACCCTAAGTCTACAACCCGCCGTCGGACTCCAACCCACGAGCATCACTATCTCCGTACTGCATCGACCCTACTGTAGTCATCCCGACCCGGCCAAATTGTAATATCCGGAATTTCCACTACTGTTGTTTAAGATTATTTTATCCGAGTTATGTTGTACAGCGTGGAATCTGTACAGTATGGGTAAAATAATTGAAGGACCAAGACATCTGTATTGGTATAATTGTCGTACTTGGTCGACAATTGGATGTAAGAAGTATATGTATTCAGTGTGCTGTATGTTCGTATTCTGTATGTTGAGACGTTGGACAAGAATAGCTGAAAATGGCTAAATGTAACATTATTAGCGCACACTAATAATCATAAGTAGCGCACGCTATCGTGCAGGTTTAGCGCACGCTACGGATATAAGATAACGCACGCTAATGCAGTCAGGTCGGAAGGAATCTGCGTGTGGACCAGGCCACTTTCGGCGCACGTTCTGGTAAGTCAACGGATGTTGTAATGTAGTGTTAGCGCACGCTAATGCATGTTGATTAGCGCACGCTAACTGTATATCGGACAAAAAGGAATCTTATCCTCGTCAGCACTTTCGGCGTGTGGACCAGTCTTCGGAGCATACAGACAAACGAGTCAACTGATGTTAGCGCACGCTAAATGCAAGGACTTGCGTACGCTAGATAGTTTAAGCGTTAATGCATGGGCATTACGTACGTAAGCTCATGTACGAAGCCAGACAGTAGTCTATGGACTGCGATAGCGCACGCTAACAAAGGTCAGTTAGCGCACGCTAAGGCCGTAGCGCACGCTAAACACAAGGTTTAGCGCACGCTAGTAATGTATTCTATATAAGGGACAGACGGGTATTATGAAGCATTTCGTCCTTTCTTTCACCTTCAGTCGATAGAGAGAGCTTTGGGAGGTTCTTGAGGTTCCCAAACATGGTGAGGTGGTGATCTTTAACAAGATTAAGATAGAAATCATGGATTAAAGCTTTGTTCTTGAAATCATTGGTGATTCTTGGAAATGGTTTCAACCTTGGAAAATCAACCCATTCCTTCATAAAGGTAATCACTCTTCATCTTTGGATTTCGTTTTGGATTGAATGTTGATGTTCTTGAGTTGATGATTATCATATAAACAAGTTGATAAGCATGATTATGGGATGGATTACCGGATTATGATGATGTTATTGTTGATATGAAGATATTGATATGATTCTTGTGGTTTGAATTGTGTTGTTCGTTTTCTTGAGATAGGTGGATTAATCCTTCTCCTCAGTTTCGGACGTTGATATTATTGTCGATGATTACTCTCTATAATGGAAGATTAAGGAAGTGTCGTTACGTTCTTGATGTTTCATGTATTGATATTAAGGAAGATGATATATGGATATAAGAATTGGATTAAGGGTTGGATAATTACATATATGTTAAAGGATATCAGATTTTGTTGTTTTGATAGCTATGAACATGGTTTAGAATCACTTAGTGTTCTTGATAATCACCATGTGTTGATCGGTATATGAAATGCATGCAACTGCATGTCATTAGCGCACGCTAGTGTTACTGTCTAGCGCACGCTAACGGGAACGTCTTAGCGCATGCTATGTTAAGTGATTAACGTGCGCTAAGTCAACAGGCAGGGTAGTATATTCTGTTTCGATTATGAATTCGTGATCGTTTAAGTTGGTTTGATCAGACTTGTGTTTAACCGAGATATTGTTGAGCCGTGGAGATTGTGAATTGGTTTTATCGATTGTTAATTGTTGTCGAACTTGTTGTCTATCGATTACTGTAATAGGTTGAGAATATTGATCAGTGATTACAACCGTGTGTTGCGGTCGAGCTCGAGAATGTTCGTTGATTGTTTTTGTCGGGACCGAGGAACTTGTAGACGACGGCAAGGAATTGGTAATGGCTTCATTGGTATTGAGGCAAGTTATTACTTGCTCAGTTTATAATATTTAATGAATGGTTTTAGTTTCATTCGTTTATAATTCGTATAGCAATGTTTATAATCGTAATCACAGGAGATTTAGAATTATAGGTTGTATTTGAGTTTTGGGAATCTAAATCATAATGTATATGATTTACAATTATCGTTGGTATACTTGTTATCGAGGATACATCATGGTATTGACAAAAACGTGAATTATCTACCGTCCGTGATGTTTTGGATCGGTGAATATTCAGAATAATGGTTGGTGATGGTTTAGATATCGAGATTGCTCTCGAAGGACTCGGAGCAAGTATTTTAATCATTTCTGTCGTTTGTGTCGATCATGTCGTGATACATTCGTGTATCGTTGTTTTCATGCATTTGTGCATTGTTGTTGTCGTGTATTGTGCACGGTTGTTTTGTGCAGTTGTGCATTGTTGTCATATGTCCACCATGTGTTGGTCCGACGGGATCATCATGGGAATCTATAGCTGTGTCTTGCTGGATCATTGGACGAGTAATGCCACCATGCGTTGGTCCGACGGGATCATCATGGGAATCTATAGCTGTGTGCGCTGGATCGTTGGATTACCATATGTATTGTTGTTGTGCATATGTATATTATGGGTTTGCCATAAGTATACATTGTCGTTATTGTTGTGATCATATTGACGTTGTCATATGAGTGTTAGGACCATGTCCGTATGTTATGTTGATCTGATCTCGGATTAGACTGACGTGATTGTCATGGTATTTCGTATCTTAAGGTATGTTCCGTATTTCCTTGGTACTTGTCTTTGATGGACAATCGATTATCGTATTGGAATTGTCGACGTTATCCGATGGATTGAATTGGCCAGAGTTGGTATAATTTCCGTATCACGAGGTATGATAATGTTTTGAGGACCTTGGGTATTGTTGAGATACAATACAGATATTTCGGTACGAGCTTGTTGTGTTGTTGAAAGGATACGAGATGTGAACTTTGGTGATTATTATCACGAGTTGGTAAATTTATGACAGTAAGATTACATTGGTCGTATTCTTACTTAGTATTTCCATTGATATGTAATTATTGACGTGATGTGATGGTTATCATTGTTGGATATTATGGCTGACCCCGTCATTTTAGGTTCTTGGATTATCAAGCTTGTAGCGGTCGTGAAGAGATGAGCTTCCCGGAGGATACTGGCTAGGACATGTATTTGTGTATTGAGCTTCTAATCTGTTGTTGTATTCCGCTGCTAGAATATTTTAATTATTTGTCTTTATCCGCTGCGTGAGTATTTTTAAATAGCCTTTTTGGTATCCGGTAACTTAGGTTACTTTGGCAATCATTTTCTAAATCTATTCTGTCGGTACGTGTAAGCGATAGCTTAACGTATGTTTTTAAACTGTTGAGTTTTGGCATTTTGGGCCTTGTGGTTTCAAATGAGTTTTTACGACGGTTTGATAAACGAGCTTTATAAATCTTCGAATGTTTTTAATAGATAATACCGTTGTTAGCCTCTTGGGCGTTTGTTGGCCACTAAGTATACTGGATACAGTTTGGAAAATAGTTTAAACAACAAACTGTACGGATTCTAAATCTGAGTGCGTAGCGGAAGTCTTGGATACAGTAGGTTGCTGTGGATACAACAACTAAGAGCATGAGGTATGGTGAGCTGGTGGCTGGCGCCATGGCCACCAGCCGAGACAAAGCCACGGCGCACCACACCGCCGTTGGCGCCGTCGAGGCTGGCGCCGTGGCCACCAGCCAGCGCCATCGTGTTTTTTTTTTTTTTTCTTTTTTTCGAATTTGGGACGTTGGGAACAAAAAAATTTTTGAATATAACGGCTTTATAGCCGTTTGACCCCTTTTTTGAGTAAAAAAAAAAACCCAATTAAACACCAAAAAAACCTTATAAATACCCCTTATCACTTCATTCTTCAAACACACTTCCAATCTCTTCAACCATGAATCCAAACAATCCAAACCAAACTATGCTCAACGATTTCGATCCGTATGATGTTTATTTTAACGATCAAGAACGTTATCTTCAAAGTTACATGGCGTACGAACAATATGTATCTTTGTATGAAGAAGCCGAGGGATCGGGATCGGGTGAAAAGAGAACGAGGACATACATACCACGTGAACAAGAAGATGCGGAACAACGTTTACTCGATGACTATTTCGGCAACGCCGAGAAGGCTCCTAAGTATACGGAAGAAAATTTTAGGCGAAGGTATTGTATGAGCTCTCGACTTTTTAATAGAATTATCAACGATATATTAACTTATGATGTTCAGCCTATTCCCGAGTACTTTAGTTTTTTTCACCAACGTTACGATTGTACCGGTCGTAAAAGTATTGGTGCAGTTTTGAAGTGCACATCCGCCGTACGCCAATTGGCGTATGGCAATTCTCCTGATGCATTTGATGAGTACTTGCAAATTGGTGAACGTTGTTCTCGACAATGTTTAGAGTACTTTACCAAATGTATACACGTTTTATACTATGAAAAATATCTTAGAAGGCCCAATTCAGATGACATTGAAAAAATATATGCATTGCATGAAGAAAAACATAATCTCCCGGGAATGCTCGGGAGTATTGATTGTATGCATTGGGATTGGAAAAATTGTCCAAAGGCCTTACAAGCTCAATTCAAAAGGCGTGATCATAAATACCCAACTCTTATGTTGGAAGCGGTTGCGGATCAAAGATTATGGATTTGGCATGCATATTTTGGGGTTCCAGGGCAAATAATGATCTTAATGTGTTATATGGTTCCCCATTATTTGATGATGAGCTTGCCGTTTAGCTCTAATGTCCGTTTGAAGTAAACGGAAATACGTACAACAAAGGTTACTATTTAGCCGATGGCATTTATCCAACATGGTCCGTGTTCGTGAAAACGTTTAGTGTTGCAAGGTCAGAAAAGGTATTGAACTTCAAAAGGGTTCAAGAAAGTGCTAGAAAAGATATTGAGCGAGCTTTGAGTCCTACAAGGTCGGTGGGGGATTATACGACAACCCGCACGTGCTTTACAAATCAACACTTTGAAACAAATCATGTATTGTTGTATAATGTTACACAACATGATATTGGAAGACGAAGGATTCGAAGTGAATTTACGAGACATATTTGTCGATCCACGACCGAACATGCCAGATTCGTGGATAGAAAGATGTGATTTGCATGTTAGAAAAAATAAAGAACTTCGAGATCGAGTAGTTCACGACGCCCTTCGACAAGACCTTGTGGATCATTTATGGAACTTGCATAATTAGTTTGTATTTTTTTTTATGTAATTTGTGGTTTTTTTTCATGTAATGTTGTTTTTTAACTATGTAATGTGTGTTTTTTAAATTAATGAAGTTTATTTAAGTTTATATTGTATTTATTTTAATCTTTGAAAAAAAAAAAAAAAAAAATTGGCCGACGGCACCAGAAATTCTGGTGCCAACTGTAACCCCTGAAATGTGGTGCCGTGGGCTTTCTGGTGCCGTGGACACTTTTTGCTGACGTGTCACACAGATTGGTTAAAGCTTCCTTCTTGACTAGCTTCTTCACACACAGTTCCAAAGCTTCGTCCTTATTCGTCCCACACAGGTCAGAATAACTTGTTGAGTTCACACAGAGCTCAGTTTTTACACAGAGGTAAAAGGTAGGTAACTGTAAGAACAACGGCTTTGAATATGAAGTTCTTGGTGATGATGGCTGTTCTTGATGTTGAGCACTGTATATCTCTTTCGTTCTTAATTGCAGTAAGCTTTGGAGATATGTTTGCTCTGATGATAACTTTTGATAGCTTGAGTGTTAGGTTACTTGGTAACTGATATTCAATGCCTTCATAAGATATATATAGTCTCTGAAGAAAGTATCCGTTGAGATGTATCTGTTTGAATGAGATTTCGTTCCAACGAGATTATGACACGATCCGGATTTCATGGATTCTCAAGATCGAAGACCGCGATTTAAATACCTTATCCTTGAGTATTTAAATACTTCTTTATTCAACGGACTTGACTTGCCTTCTTTGTCTGTTGTGAGTCAGATGGAAGATAAGCGTATTTTGAGTATCGAGACAGTTTCCATACTTGGTCTTTACAAGTCTTCTTCTTTGTCTTGAAGAGCTACACTTATATGCTGATTCGAGGCGGGTCTTGATACAGGATAAAGCCTCAAAGCTTCGATACTGATTTCCTTTGCTGTATTCGGATTGGCATATATGTCAAAACCAAATATCATTCGATACAGGGATCGGGTATCCCGGCTATTTCGATACAGGGTATTTGTTTTCCCAACAATTTCCCCCTTTTTGACAATTTGCCAAGACTAACTTTCTTAACTCTTCAAGTCTTCTTGATGATGCCAAAACCTTCTTCATGAAGCGATCTTCTTTGATGACTTCCGCGATTTCTTGGTCTTTCGTCAAAAGGTCGACTTAGTGACTTAGTCTATAATAATGAACGCTCGCAGCACGTTCGATCTGATTTACAACTTAAGCTTATGATTGGCGCGCAGGCACAATCTTACAATGTATTCTAAGTTTACAACTGAAATTATGAACTGTTCGTAGACTAGTTCGTACAGCTTATTTTTCAATCAAGTTTATCTAACTTGAGATTTCTATCTAACAATTTAAGTAATCATACATTAACACAGTAGATTACGAGTTGTAATCTTTCAAGACAAACAAACGTTTTTATTGATATTCAAAATGATTGAGTACAGAGTTTGCTGTTTCGAATAGAAATTACAAAAAAAAAAATACATAGATTTCATCTCCTTATCTATAATCCGCATGCCTCCATGGTCTTTTTCCTTTTTCATTTCTATAATCCGCATGCCTCCATGGTCTTTTCCCTTTTTCATTCTCGGTGCCACGCCACCAGTTTTGAAGAGAATCATTGCCTCGATCCTGGTATATCGCTCTTCCTTCATAGGATCGATCAAAGGCAAGTATCCAATCTTCTGGATGGGTGACCCGATCTCCTCTTCTATGTTTGGATTTCATTTCGATTTGGAGAGGGAGTTTCCCTTCTTCTAGCATCTTCGTAAATTTATCTGCGGCCTCCGCTAACGTTTTATAGTTCTTAAATATGGCAGATTCCCTGATGAGTCTGACAAAGTATCTCATCAGTTCGTTCTTCCTCCAGTGCTTCACTTCGTCGGCAGTTGGGTTGCGGTTGGTTGGCAGATGAATTTCCGAAGGTCTCTGAATAAGAGTTTGCCAAGGGACATTGGGATCATGAAATTCCGGTCTGGAGCCTGAAATTTTAAAACTTTGGGATGGAGGTGCTAGCTTGTTCAATTCGGCAGTGATACTGTTCTGAGCAGCCTCAAATTCCCTTTCTTGTTGCAGCCTTATTCTCCTAGCAGCTTCTCGTGCCTCTTCCCCCTTTTTGGCTTCATCAAGACTTTGCAGGATTTCTAGAGCAGCGTCCTGTTTGGTCTCGATGCTGGTCATTCTTTCTACAAGGGAGGAAAGAGTCTGCGACATTTCCTGAATGCATTTGTCGTGAGCACGCAGTTGAGAGCTGTTCTCAATCATTGCACAAGCGGTCTTGGCTTCAGCTATCCTCGTTTTTGTAGCTTCTTCCTTCAGCAGTTGCTTCTGCTTATCTTCCATGATCTTCAAGGCTTGATTGAAAACTTCTGGCAAAAGAATGAATGCGTCAACAACACGAGATACTTCATGTTGAAGAGTGGTCATTTTTTCGACGGCAGAAGTGTGCATCCAATTCAATGCTTTTTCAACGGAAGATAGAGCATTTACTGCATCCTGGATGAATACAGTTTGAAGGCCAAGAGCTCGCAGGCGCTCTTTTCGTGCGGCAGAGATCGGAGAATCTGGTTGGGCAAGGTCTGCAGCGCTGTTCAACCTTCTTACATTCACGGATGGGCGTGAAGTAAGTTGGACATCCTCAGGTTCGATACCGTCCTCGGATTCCACGGTTGAAGGGGCGGGAGTAGCTTCCTGTGGTTCGGCGACAGTGGGTTGAGAAGCGTCCTGTTGCGAAGATTCTTCAGCAATCATGGATGCAGGAGGGACTGAATCCTCCTGTTGGTTTTCAGGAATGGCTTCTTCTTCGGTCGCAGCAGGCTCAGGTGCCTGTTCCAAAATTTCTTGTACTTCCTCGACTGGAGGGACTGATTCCTCTTGGTCGGGAATGTTCTCAGGCTGTGGCGAAGGGGGATTGGCCTGGGTAGAAGGCCTTTCGTCGTTTCTGGGTGGAGAGGCGTCTCGAGCTTCGGCCTCTTCACGACTCATTCTCAGACCTGCTTGTAAAGCGTCGTCGTCGTCGTCTGAGTCATGATCTTCGTCATCTTTTGGATTGGTGGGAGAATCCTCTGACTTATTCTTTCCTTTCCTCCTGGCGTCGGTTGTGCGAGAAGATGGCTTTCAATTAGATCCTTGCAAGAGGGGTTGTCCCATCGACGGGGCCTCAATTTCATTGAGTGCATTACTTCGGAGACGAATCTCTCTTCGTGGCTCCAATCGCTCCGGTTGTACAGGTGTATGCAGAGCTGGCACGTAGCCTTTCCATTGCGAAATCTTTCGTAGGCATGTTCAATTTGAACCGAAAGAAGGGTTTGATTAATGATCGAGTCGGGAGGGACTTGAATAACGTCTGGAGACGCCAGTTTGAGGATTCTGTGCAGTATGGGATCCATGCGGAAGAGGGACTCCTTACGAGGATGGTGCCCTGAAGGAAGATGGATCTGTGCGGGTGTGGGATCCCGCAGAGGAGAAGTAGCTTTTGGCTCGAATGGGCGTAGACTCGCTAAAGTCTTGAGCGTTGGCGGATGTCTCAATATCCGTCCTAGCCGCCAAAGGCTCGAGATCCACCGTCGATACGGAGAGACACTTCTTCCACAGGGTTGGGCCACAGGGTTCTTCATCAGTGGGTTGCGCCACGGGGGAGACTTCCTTGGAGTGCTTGGCAGATTTGATTTTTGAAAGCCTCCTGAGTCTCTTCTTGGGCTTCTCACCAGCAGAGTGTTTCTTGCTGTGAGATCTTTTTCGCTTCTTTGAAGATTCCATTTCTGGGACCTTCACGGATTCATCTCTTGGGTTGTCAGAAATAGGCATGTGCCTGGTTCTCGGGTGGTTGCAATGCATGGTGCTCTGGTTATACGCAGTGGGCTTGACGCCTCCTAAGTATATCCTCGAGCTATTCTTCTTCGCATCAGTGGATTGCGTCAGTCCGCACTTCGTCAGGATATAATTCAGCATTAAACCGAAGGATTTCTTCTGGGTGGCAGGTTTGCACACCTCTTCTTGTAGACGTTTCAGAATTATTTGGCACCAATTGACCTTTTCACAGGTCAAAATAGCTACCATCATCCTAAACCTTAAGTTTGTGCACATCTCGAACGCACCGGTTCGGTTTTCAATAATCCTGGAGCAAAAGTCATGAAGATATACAAAATGAAGAAGAAAGTTTTTCTTGTGACAAGTAGTTGTCACCATATCAACCACTTTGGACCCTATAAATAGTCCATAAAACTTAGTAATGAGCTCTTGAGACCCGAACGTCTCAAGTTGGTCCATGGTCAGGCCATCAGCGGGTAGCCTGTAGATTCTCTGGAGCAGATCGCGATCGATACAGATCTCCACTCCCTGGACTGTTGTAGTGATGTCAGCAACATGACCTCCCTGGGCTAGTGACAGAAAACGGACGGCGGCGTTGAGGTAGAATTCCTCAACCAGATGGGCGTCGAATTTGTCGGCGGTCTTGCTCCCAAGGCGATAGAGGCCTTGTTGTTGAAGACGAGTAATGATATATTCCATAGGTTCTGCGTCGTTGGTTTCTGATAGAATACGCTCGATGATGACAGGTTTGGAGAAGATCCGGCCATCAATGATGTTGGCGGATTTCTTCAGAACAGGGGAAGAAGATTGACCAGCCATTGATGTTTTCTTAAGAAATAGGGTGCAAGAAAACAATCGAAATACGTAGTGAAATGCAGAAAAAAATATGTAGGCTGTATTTGCTTGAGAACTCTTGTAATTGCAGAAAGCGTAAAGAGTCTCTAATGGCGGTCGATCCTTTTATAGTTAGGCGGCGAAATAGGGTTTTGCGAGTACGAATGGTCAGATTTTAAGGGATGGGAACCGGTTTTGAAATCAACGGTTAAGATGGATTGAGTGTAACTGGTACGCTAATCCATTAAAAGGTTTAAAAATAGAGCGGGTCCCACTTCTGACATAGGTTGATACCCTAAATGCCTAAAACGACGGTTTAAAAATAATAAACAATTTAAAACCATCGCGGCTTTTGAGATTCAGTTGTCCAGATGTCGTGTAAGGCATTTAATGAACATGACGTTTGACATAAAAGCAGGCACGTGGACAAAAATTATTTTAAAAGGAAATAATATTATATTATATCTTGAATCGAAATCTATAGCATGTCTTGTTTTCAGCGTCGTCTGACGTTCCCCCTTAAAAAGGTACTAATAGGTTTTGAATTCCATACAGAATATTTGGATTAATCTTTGTATTCATGGGTCCTGAGATTCCCCCTTAATTATTGAGACACCATTTGTAGGATTCATATGCGTTCGCTTTCTCTGATCTTGTATTGATGATTAAGTGTACGGATAATTAATGTTGAATCTTGTATTCACGGGTCTTCTGAGATTCCCCTCAATTGTTGAGTAAAAGCAAGAAATTACTTACAGGAGTCTTTGTAGCATTCCCAATTCTTGTCTGAGCATGTTGGATCTTCTTTGTGTCGAGAGGCTTGGTGAAAATGTCGGCCGGTGAGCGTCTGTATGAACTTTTTCCAGCGAACATCCTTGTTCTCGACATGATTCTGATAAAATGATGCTTCATGTTGATATGTTTAGTGCGCGAGTGCGAGCGAGTTGTGCGTGATTGCAATTGCACTCGTGCTATCACACATGATTGGAGTCTCTCTAGCATCGATTCCATAGTCGGCAGTTGTTCTTTGCATCCAAAGGATCTGCATACAAAGCCTACTGGCTGACATAGTACTGCGATTCAAAGGTGGAAAGAGAGTTAGCCAATTGCTTCTTCTTGAACCAAGAAAGCGAGTCTAGGTCAGAAAGTGACAAGTTCCACTTGTACTCTTCTATCTAGCTTGCGACCTCCGAGATCCGAGTCAGTATCAACTAAATCGAATCCGCCTTCCTTAGGATACTACGATCCTGCATCGACTGTTCCTTTAATGTACTTCAGATTCGTTTGTGTATTGAAGTGTGATTCCTTAGGTGCAACTTGGTATCTCGCACACACTCCAACAGCAAACTGGATATCGGGCCTGCTAGCCGTTAGGTACAGGAGCGAACCAATGAGCTTCCTGTAGAGTGATTGGTCAAACGGCTTTCCGGCTTCATCAGCACTAATTTGCACGGAAGTGCTCATAGGGGTTGGCGAGGATTTGGAATTGTTCATTCCAAATTTGTTGAGAAGCTCCTTGCTGTATTTCTCCTGGTTGATGAATATACCTGTAGGCAACTGCTTTACCTGCAAACCTAGGAAATAACTAAGTTCCCCCATCATACTCATTTCAAATTTACTTTGCATGAGATGAGAGAACCTTTGACATAGAGCAAGGTTAGTTGAACCAAAAATAATATCATCGACATAGATTTGTACCATTAGAAGGTCATCACCTTCCTGTATCTTGAACAAGGTTTTGTCCACAGCACCCTTCTCAAATCCGTTGTTGGTTAGATCTTTGGGACGTGGTTTCGTACTGTGCTCTAGGCGCTTGTTTAAGTCCGTACAGCGCTTTCCTTAGCCTGTAAACTAGATCGATACCGTCTGTGTTGGCAAACCCTGGTGGTTGTTCAACATAAACTTCTTCTGCAAGTTCTCCATTCAGGAAAGCACTCTTGACGTCCATTTGGTATACGATAAAACTTTTATGGGCGGCAAAGGCTAAAAATATCCTAATGGCTTCTAGTCTCGCTACAGGTGCGAAGGTTTCATCATAGTCGATTCCTTCTTCCTGACAATAGCCTTGTGCTACTAGTCTGGATTTGTTCCTTATGATAAGTCCATTTCGATCCTTTTTGTTTGAAATACCCATTTAGTTCCTATGACCGATTGGTGTGTCGGTCTGGGTACAAGATACCATACATTGTTTCTTTCAAACCATTAAGCTCTTCTTCCATAGATGTTATCCAATGAGAGTTGTTAAGAGCGTCTATGGTCGAAACAGTTCTGATCGGGCTAAGAATACAGCGATAGTGCACATATTCAGTCTTTTAAGTTCGGTTTGAGATTTCCATTCAGGAAACTGTGAAACTTCAGCATTAGATTCTTCTTGTGCACAAAGTACATTTCCTTGTGTACTCTGTATTCTCCTACGAGTAGAAACACCGGCATTAATGTTTCCAATGATCAGCTCTTGCGGGTGATCTCTCAACCATCTTCGGTCGGGTTCTAATTCAGATCCCGTCAGATCGAAAGTCTCTGTGGATACAACTTGGCTTGTCAGTCGGCTTCATCCACATCGATTCTTACAGCTGCGGGGTTTATTTCTAAATCAACGACAGGTTCTATGGCTGTAGGTGGATCCAAAATAGATAGATGGTGAATGTCCTGAGTGATATCATCTACTCCTGTCGGGTCATGGTGTGGTTCGTCGAACACTACATGAACTGATTCCTCGATCGTCATCTTCCTTTTATTGAAGATTCTGAAAGCTTTGCTGACGGAGGAGTATCCTACGAATATTCCTTCATCTGATTTTTCATCAAAGGTTCTAAGTTGGTCCTTCCCATTGTTCAATACATAACACCTGCATCCAAAAATGTGAAAATATGAAACTAATGGAGTTTTGTTATTCCATACCTCATATGCTGTTTTGTTGTGGTGCTTGTTGACGATACAGCGGTTTTGAGTGTAGCACGCTGTATTAGTTGCTAAACCCCAGAAACGCTGTGGCAATTTGCTTGCGGCAATCATTGTCCTTGTTGCTTCTTTCAACGTCCTATTCTTTCGCTCGGCAACACCATTTTGTTGAGGTGTACGGGCAGCTGAGTATTCGTGCTGTATTCCATTCTCCGAACAGTATTGCTCTATAAAGCGGTTAGTAAATTCAGTACCTCTGTCGGAACGAATGCACACGATACTCGACGCTTTTTCATTTTGCAACTTTCTCAGGAGCTCGGGCAGCCTTGATGTTGTTTCCTTCTTCTTGCTAAGAAAGATCGTCCAAGCATACCTGGAATAATCATCAACAACAACCATGCAGTATTTCTTACCTCCCAAACTTACGGGTCTACAGGACCGTAGAGATCCATGTGTAGCATTTCCAACACTCTTTGGGTTGAAAGGTAGGATTTGCTTTTCGTGGTTGACTTGATTTGCTTGCCTTTCTGGCATGGTCCATGACAGACGTCCTTCTTGAATGACACATCTGGCAAACCTCTAACCATACCCTGTCTTGAAAGCTTGTTGATCGTCTTGAAGTTTACGTGAGACATCCTCTTGTGCCATAGCCAGCTAAGATTTGCAGTGCCTTTGGCAACAAAACATGGAATTGAGGAGCTCATAGGCTTCCAGTCAGCAATGTACATATTACCTGATCTGCTTCCAGTAAGCACAACTTCCTTGGTTTGGGTGTTCTTGACTCTACAACGATCTATATAGAACTTCACCGAGAACTGTTTATCACAGAACTGGCTGATACTAAGTAGATTATACTGTAAGCCTTCAACATATGCAACATCGGTGACCTTGAATTTCCCGATAAGTAGGTTTCCTTTCCCTCTTGTTCTTCCTTTAGATTTATCACCGAAGCGAACTTTTGGACCGCGACCTTCTACAAAATCAGATAGCTTGCTCCTATCTCCGGTCATGTGACGAGAGCATCCACTATCGAAGTACCAGGTATCCTCCTCTAGAATGTCCTGTAACAAAGAAATTAGGTAGATTTAGGTCCCCTTTGATTTTTGGGTCCATGTATGTTAGTTCATTTAGGTACCCAAGCTTTCCTGGCAGCAATTGGTTTACTGTAGGACATACTCGCTACAGTGTTGCGATATCTACGGGGGGCATATCCGTAGTTGTTATAATCATGATAATTACTATGCATGTAAAATTCAGGGTTATTATTATTATTCCAAGATCGAGTGCCGTCTAGGAGGTGGAGCCATTTCTTAGGCTAATGACTTGTCTTTTGGGTCTCCGGTTGGATTCCCAATCCGTTGTTGATACCGAATCGGCATCTCTGTCTTGAGGGATAACGGGCTCCTGTATCCGATTGCTGGCGCGTATCTTGAGAGTCTTGCAGGTGCGGGCCTTTGGTGGTTGAATCGCCTTCTTTACGAATGATCGCCGCGTTTATGATATGCTTGTGGAGCATCTGTTGAGTACGCCTTCCGAGTGGCCGTTGGTTCCACTGTCTCGAATAGTAGAGTTGCGGGGCGGAATTGCAGCCTTCGGTTTTCTCGGACAGCAGGTTCCTTTATGGGACTAGGAGTATCTTCCGATTCTGGAATGTGTTCCACACTCTTGACGAACATTGTACTAGTTTTCCCTTTATTTGAACATGAGTCGTATCCTAAGCCACTTTTATCATGAGCATGTTGCCCAGTGCTCGAATTTCTTCCATTCTTTTGGACGATTTTTCAAAAGACTTGAGAATGGTCTCAAGTTCGGTTCTCGCTTTTCGAGAGTTGTGATTTTGGTTTGTAGTAGAGCCAAATCATTTGTCTTGCTCTCATTGTGGGTTTTAACCTCATTTAGTTCATGAGCAAGTTGATGATTGCTCTCCATGAGTTTTTCAAAATCGACCTTCTTTGGTTTCACAATCAAGAGACATATTTTCATAATTTATTTTCAAAGAAGTCATTTTCATCTTTCACTCTAAATTTGTTAATTGAAGTGTATATTCTCGATTTTAGAGTCTCATGGGCCTTTTGAATGTTTTTAAATTCATTCATCATATTTTCGAAAGTATGAGATGCATTAGATGGAATAGCGAGGTTGAACTTACCTCATCGCCGTTGTCTTCACCTTCGGAACATCTTTGGCCATAAAGCACATGTATGCTTTATCATCGAACTCATCGTCGGATGAATCACTTTCGATGACCACCGAAGACATTCTGATTTAGATGGTGTGGGGAGGCTTCGATTCTCCAATCGGGGCCTTGAGCTTGTCTTTCCAAGCACGTCTTCTTTCATCTCTCTCTTGTTGCTCGGCCTCGTGCAATCTTTGGACTTTGGGATGAGGACATTTGTTTGCATAATGGCTCGGTTTCCTGCTGATTATAGCACGAGTTAGCATCACCGGATGATGTTTCTGTACTTACCTTGTTGTGTGTTTGGGCTCGTAGGAGTCTTTCAGATCGTTTGATGAACTTTTGAATTTATGCATTAGAAGCGCCATTTCATCTTGGGATGTGATGTCGTCTGCCATCGGCATTCTTGTGACCAAGGCTTGACGAGCTAGGCATCTTTGTGTCGACGATTCGATACAATGGCGAGAGCCGTGACCTTTGAAGGAGATTCTTGACTTTCTCTCTTCACACCGTCATACTCAAAAGCTTTGAGGTCAGAGAAGAGAGCAAAGTGGATATTTCATTAAGATTACAGGATACACGCATAGCTGTGGTCTTAATGTCCCATCGGGCTGGGAGAGATCTGAAAATTTTTAAGTTCTTCTCCTTTTGGGTGTAAATTTTGCCCAACGCTTCAAGTTCACCAACAATACCAGTAAATCTGAGGTCAAGTTCCTCAAGTGTTTCCGTTGGTTTCATTTCAAAAGATTCAAATTGCTGAGTAAGTTTTGAAATCTTGTTTTCTTTTGAGAGCTCAGTTCCCTCACAAATTAACTTGAGTTTATCCCAGATTTCTTTGGCTGTTTTGCAGCTCTTTACCTTTGAGAACGTGCCTTTGTCAAGAGTGACAAATAACGCGTTCTTAGCCACGTTGTCGAGATTGGCTCGCTTCCTTTCATCTGTTGTCCATTGCTCGCGTTCCTTCTCGAGCATTTCAGCATGGGCTTGACCCTCTATCCTTGTGGCCGGATTTACCTTCATGATCTTGATAGGACCATCTTGTATAACAAAAATCATCTCTTCGTGCATTGCTGCAAGATGAGCTTCCATTCTAATTCTCCAGTCGTCAAATTCGTTAATAGAGAACATAGGGACTTTGTTAATCATAGAAGTATCCATACTGATAATATAGGAATGAAAGAGACTGTTTTTAAAATAAGTGATTTGAATCTGATTCGGTTAAAAAGAAATACGACTGATTCTTTTTAGAATCAACCGCTCCGATACCACTTGTTGGCCACTAAGTATACTGGATACAGTTTGGAAAATAGTTTAAACAACAAACTGTACGGATTCTAAATCTGAGTGCGTAGCGGAATACTTGTATAAAGTAGGTTGCCGATGAAACAGCAACTAAGTGAATAGTGTATACTTAATATAACACAGTAATTTAAAACAAGAAAAGTCAAGGTAAATAACACATTAATTAAAGTGGTTCGAGGTAAACCCCTCTACGTCCACCGGTCCTCCACACAGAGTAAAGTTTATTATAATTCTGCGTACACAACTACGTAATTATAATCAAACCTATCCTTGTATCGTTCACAGATTGATACAAAGAATGTCGCTTTCAACCGTTCACACGCATTGGTTAAAGCTTCCTTCTTGACTAGCTTCTTCACACACGGTTCCAAAGCTTCGTCCTTATTCGTCCCACAGTCGAATAACTTGTTGAGTTCACACAGAGCTCGGTTTTACAGAGGTAAAAGGTAGGTAACTGTAAGAACGTGACTTTGAATATGAAGTTCTTGGTGATGATGGTCGTTCTTGATGTTGAGCACTGTATATCTCTTTCGTTCTTAATTGCAGTAGCTTTGGAGATATGTTTGCTCGATGATAACTTTTGATAGCTTGAGTGTTAGGTTACTTGGTACCGATCTTCAATGCCTTCATAAGATATATATAGTCTCCAAGAAAGTATCCGTTGAGATGTATCCGTTTGAATGAGATTTCGCCCAACGGATTATGACACGATCCGGATTTCGCAGATTCTCAAGATCTCGAAGACCGGCGATTTAAATACCTTATCCTTGAGTATTTAAATACTTCTTTATTCAACGGGACTTGACTTCTGTTCCTTCTTTGTCCTATTGTGAGCTGTATGGAAGATAACTGTATTTTGAGTATCGAGACAGTTTCCATACTTGGTCTTTTTACAAGTCTTCTTGTCGTACTGAAGAGCTTCACTTATATGCTGATTCGAGGCAGGTCTTCGATACAGGATAAAGCCTCAAAGCTTCGATACAGTTTCCTTTGCTGTATTCGGATTGGCATATATGTCAAAACCAAATATCATTCGATACAGGGATCAGGTATCCCGGCTATTTCGATACAGGGTATTTGTTTTCCCAACAGCGTTTGTAAATGTTTGCGAAAATTTCCTTCAGCCTTGTGGGTTCCATCTCGGGGCCCACGGCGCTGTAATATTCCCGGTCGGATCTGGGGGTGTTACAGAATATGGTATCGGAGCTCAGGTTGAGAAAAACCTAGGCATTTGGGTCGGGTTGGGTCATGTTTTTGTCGCGTTATTCGAGTTGTCGATTGACAAATATTAGAGCCGTGAGTTTTTGTTGTTCACTCGGGTTTGTATGTTATGTGATTTACCAATGTGGTACTGGGATTGTTGTAACTTTTCCAAATGGTGTTAACGTGTTTCTTCAGATAGAGCTGTGTTGTTTTCTCGAGTTGAACTGAGTTTGCAAAATGTGTTTTTGAAAATATCTGTGTCGAGTATTTTTCTTGAGTCAAGACATGTGCCAGTATCACGGGAAATCATCGGCTTCACGATCTGTAAGTATTTGGATTTTTGAATTGCATTGAGATTTATTGCCATTCTAAGTTGATATGTTTTGAGATTCAGAAAGATATTATGCGGTACAGTATAAGGTGACAGAGTTGGGACAAGATTTATGATCTTGAGAAGTTATGATTTTGGAAATCAATATGTCGATTAAGTTTTGGAACGGAGTTTCGCATTTGGGAGAAATATTTTGGATTGTTCAGGAGAACATGTAGTCATGTTAGTTCATCTTGAGATATATGAACTGTTTTTGAGCATTTGAAAATGATACTTTTCAAAATGAATGTTTTACAGATGTTTTGCCGTAAATGATTTTTGGGCCGAGACCCAATAGATTTTTGAAATTTTTTTATAACTCAGGACTTGGGGTCCGAAAAAGAGTTTCCTACTTTTTAGACTTCTTGTAATGCGGAACGAGATACGGGCTGAGACCCTAATATTTCAAAAGACTTTTCTGTTTTCTTAAAAAAAAAAAAACTCCCGAGACTTGTAAAATACTTTATCAATCATTTACCTATTTCATTTCTGCCTATCGCAGTTTTGATTTACTTGTTCAAATGAAACTTCTCGGGAAGTCTTTCGCTGTGTTGATTTGTTTCGAGGCATTGTCATAGCATAATTGAGGTGATCCAGGATGAAAAATGGTTGACGTTGCGAGTCATATGTGGAAAAAGGAGTTTTTGTCGGAGTCTATACATTGAGATTTTGGATTCTATCGTGTAGTTTTCTGATGGAATATCAGTGGAATTTGTGACGAGCCGGATTGGTATATAGGAGTACGGATGTGGTCAATCATTTGCATAGTTTTCATTTTAAAACTTCGAAATCGTGTGGATTCGAAGGAAACTGTTATCAAATACTTGGCACCAGCGAGCCAGTTTATTTTTCGAGAATTGATTTGGTGGTCTTACCGAAATTTATGTTTTGAGTTTTGAAATTTTTGAAAGAACTTTTGAAAATTTGTCTTCTTGACAAGATTATATGATTTCAAACTGGTTTTGAAAATGTGATTGATGTACATACGCATTTAATGCATAATGCATATCGTGGTGAAGTTCTGAATGAGATTCACGAACTGGATAAGACATCAATATGGTACGAGGAAAAGAGATTCGAACTTTAGTATGACAGTTTGGTTATCCAAGGATGATCGGTTGATCTATCGGATGAGAGAGATATGTTGCGTGTTGTAGATTCATGTACAGGATGTAATTTTGGAACTGTGGATTTTGTGAAACCGGGACATGTGTGCTATGTGATTCCATTGGTACGGTATTAGCGCGATTTTATCATAGTGAATTTTGAATGATTTCTTTGTAAGTGTATATTTGGGGAGGGTGACCTCATGCTGGTGGTTTTGGATATTGAGTGGTCATTCCCACTCCATGTATGATTGGATATGTTCGTCGGTTTATGATTGGTTGTTCGTATGCCGAGGAGTATGTTCGACAGTCAGGTGTGTTTACTGAGATCCACTGTATGTGATTGGTTTGTCATTTTGAGAATGCTATTCTTTCGTATATCTGTTTCCGTGGTTCTGTGTTGACCGTGTTGGAGTTTATCATGGTGATGATATTCTCGATTGCGTTTTGACCTTTGGATTGGTCATATTAGAGTTCATCATGTCAATGATATTCTCGATTAATTTATGGGTTGATCATTGCTGGTGATCATCTGAGCGTTCAGATTTTGTGTTGATATTTCGGATTCGTTGCCATTGTGTTGGGCAGTTGTTTCACAGATGTATCATGTATTATTGATTTGTATCAGGATTTGGACTTGATTGTGTAATCAAGCAGACAAGATTTGAAACAGATAGATTATTTCTTCCGAAGATGTTATATTTTTCTTGAGATTCATGGAATTGTGATCGTAAGCGTGTTGAAGCTTTACAGTGAAGTCACTTGCTAGTATCTCAGGAGAGCGTCGACTTGGCGCATATGTAAGTATGCTATTTTGGTTATTCGGTAATAATGATGATTGATCGTTGTCGTGATGGTTTCGGGATATTTTGGTTGAACGATTTGTTTGTTTTTATGACGGATTGCAAGTTTCGAGGACGAAACTTATTTTAAGTGGTGTAGTATGTAATATCCGGAATTTCCACTACTATTGTTTAAGATTATTTTATCCGAGTTATGTTGTACAGCGTGGAATTTGTACAGTATGGGTAAAATAATTGAAGGACCAAGACATCTGTATTGGTATAATTGTCGTACTTGGTCGACAATTGGATGTAAGAAGTATATGTATTCAGTGTGCCGTATGTTCGTATTCTGTATGTTGAGACGTTGGACAAGAATAATTGAAAATGGCTAAGTGTAACATTATTAGCGCACGCTAATAATCATAAGTAGCGCACGCTATCGTGTAGGTTTAGCGCACGCTACGGATATAAGATAACGCACGCTAATGCAGTCAGGTCGGAAGGAATCTGCGTGTGGACCAGGCCACTTTCGGCGCACGTTCTGGTAAGTCAACGGATGTTGTAATGTAGTGTTAGCGCACGCTAATGCATGTTGATTAGCGCACGCTAACTGTATATCGGACAAAAAGGAATCTTATCCTCGTCAGCACTTTCGGCGTGTGGACCAGTCTTCGTAGCATACAGACAAACGAGTCAACTGATGTTAGCGCACGCTAAATGCAAGGACTTGCGTACGCTAGATAGTTTAAGCGTTAATGCATGGGCATTACGTACGTAAGCTCATGTACGAAGCCAGACAGTAGTCTATGGACTGCGATAGCGCACGCTAACAAAGGTCAGCTAGCGCACGCTAAGGCCGTAGCGCACGCTAAACACAAGCATTTCGTCCTTTCTTTCACCTTCAGTCGATAGAGAGAGCTTTGGGAGGTTCTTGAGGTTCCCAAACACGGTGAGGTGGTGATCTTTAACAAGATTAAGATAGAAATCATGGATTAAAGCTTTGTTCTTGAAATCATTGGTGATTCTTGGAAATGGTTTCAACCTTGGAAAATCAACCCATTACTTTATAAAGGTAATCACTCTGCATCTTTGGATTTCGTTTTGGATTGAATGTTGATGTTCTTGAGTTGATGATTATCATATAAACAAGTTGATAAGCATGATTATGGGATGGATTACCGGATTATGATGATGTTATTGTTGATATGAAGATATTGATATGATTATTGTGGTTTGAATTGTGTTGTTCGTTTTCTTGAGATAAGTGGATTAATCCTTCTCCTCAGTTTCGGACGTTGATATTATTGTCGATGATTACTCTCTATTATGGAAGATTAAGGAAGTGTCGTTACGTTCTTGATGTTTCATGTATTGATATTAAGGAAGATGATATATGGATATAAGAATTGGATTAAGGGTTGGATGATTACTTATATGTTAAAGGATATCAGATTTTGTTGTTTTGATAGCTATGAACATGGTTTAGAATCACTTAGTGTTCTTGATAATCACCATGTGTTGATCGGTATATGAAATGCATGCAACTGCATGTCATTAGCGCACGCTAGTGTTACTGTCTAGCGCATGCTAACGGGAACATCTTAGCGCACACTATGTTAAGTGATTAACGTGCGCTAAGTCAACAGGCAGGGTAGTATATTCTGTTTCGATTATGAATTCGTGATCGTTTAAGTTGGTTTGATCAGACTTGTGGTTAACCGAGATATTGTTGAGCCGTGGAGATTGTGAATTGGTTTTATCGATTGTTAATTGTTGTCGAACTTGTTGTCTATCGATTACTGTAATAGGTTGAGAATATTGATCAGTGATTACAACCGTGTGTTGCGGTCGAGCTCGAGAATTTTCGTTGATTATTTTGGTCGGGACCGAGGAACTTGTAGACGACGGCAAGGAATTGGTAATGGCTTCATTGGTATTGAGGCAAGTTATTACTTGCTCAGTTTATAATATTTAATGAATGGTTTCAGTTTCATTCGTTTATAATTCGTATAGCAATGTTTATAATCGTAATCACAGGAGATTTGGAATTATAGGTTGTATTTGAGTTTTGGGAATCTAAATCATAATGTATATGATTTACAATTATCGTTGGTATACTTGTTATCGAGGATACATCATGGTATTGACAAAAACGTGAATTATCTAACGTCCGTGATGTTTTGGATCGGTGAATATTCAGAATAATGATTGGTGATGGTTTAGATATCGAGATTGCTCTCGAAGGACTCGGAGTAAGTATTTTAATCATTTCTGTCATTTGTGTCGATCATGTCGTGATACATTCATATCGTTGTTGTCATGCATTTGTGCAATGTTGTTGTTGTGTATTGTGCACGGTTGTTTTGTGCAGTTGTGCATTGTTGTCATATGTCCACCATGCGTTGGTCCGACGGGATCATCATGGGAATCTATAGCTGTGTGCGCTGGATCGCTGGACAGGTAATGCCACCATGCGTTGGTCCGACGGGATCATCATGGAAATCTATAGCTGTGTGCGCTGGATCGTTGGATTACCATATGTATTGTTGTTGTGCATATGTATATTATGGGTTTGCCATAAGTATACATTGTCGTTATTGTTGTGATCATATTGACGTTGTCATATGAGTATGCATTTGTAGGTCTTGTGTTAGGACCATGTCCGTATGTTATGTTGATCTGATCTCGGATTAGACTGACGTGATTGTCATGGTATTTCGTATCTTGAGGTATGTTCCGTATTTCCTTGGTACTTGTCTTTGATGGACAATCGATTATCGTATTAGAATTGTCGACGTTATCCGATGGATTGAATTGGCTAGAGTTGGTATAATTTCCGTATCGCGAGGTATGATAATGTTTTGAGGACCTTGGGTATTGTTGAGATACAATACAGATATTTCGGTACGAGCTTGTTGTGTTGTTGAAAGGATACGAGATGTGAACTTTGGTGATTATTATCACGAGTTGGTAAATTTATGACAGTAAGATTACATTGGTCGTATTCTTACTTAGTATTTCCATTGATATAAAATTATTGACGTGATGTGATGGTTATCATTATTGGATATTATAGCTGACCCCGTCGTGGGCTTTATTTTTTTAGGTTCTTGGATTATCAAGCTTGTAGCGGTTGTGAAGAGATGAGCTTCCCGGAGGATACTGGCTAGGACATGTATTTGTGTATTGAGCTTCTGATCTGTTGTTGTATTCCGCTGCTAGAATATTTTAATTATTTGTCTTTATCCGCTGCGTGAGTATTTTTAAATGGCCTTTTTGGTATCCGGTAACTTAGGTTACTTTGGCAATCATTTTCTAAATCTATTCTGTCGGTACGTGTAAGCGATAGCTTAACGTATGTTTTTAAACTGTTGAGTTTTGGCATTTTGGGCCTTGTGGTTTCAAATGAGTTTTTACGGCGGTTTGATAAACGAGCTTTATAAATCTTCGAATGTTTTTAATAGATAATATCGTCGTTAGCCTCTTGGGTGTTTGTAAATGTTTGCGAAAATTTCCTTCAACCTTGTGGGTTCCATCTCGGGGCCCACGGCACTGTAATATTCCCGGTCGGATCTGGGGGTGTTACACAAATAGTCGTTCAACCAACCCGACAGTTTCGCCAGTGTTGGGAAAAACAATGTTGTTTTGATAATTACCAAACAGCAAGCATCATACAGCAAGCTAGCATACAACAAGATGATAAATGCCCAGCATACAACAAGTAGCTGTATCGAAAAACGATCGAAGTTTTCAATCCTGTATCGAAGACTACTCATAATGCCAGCATACAACGAAAGTATAAAGTATCTTCATACAAGCCTTCGCGTTGCCATCATACAGCAACAGAGTCTAAAAACGCCAAGTATGGAAGCTGTCTCTTCATACAACGACTACTCTGTTGGAATATTTATTCCACACATTATTTAATTTGTGTTTTGATGATTAAAGTTGCTAAACAACAAAACAACATCGAGGCTAAGCAAAACGACGAAGCAGGCGAAGACACGAAAAGCTGAGCAAAATGCATGTCTAGCGCACGCCAAGGCATATACGTTAGCCCACGCTACACTTGTTCATTAACGCACGCTATCGAACCTTATTACCGTTGTGAAGATATTCAAACTCAGAATGACGCATGCAATGAAGTCAGTACTAGCGCACGCAAGGAATGATATTTAGCGCACGCTAAATATCAGTTTGAATTCTAGTCAATCAGAACGTTGGGAAAAGCAGGTCAAAGTCAGCATATCAAACGGATACTTTGACAAGTCATGCAACGGATATATTGGATTAGCGCACGCTACAAAGGAAGTGGTAGCGCACGCTAACTGTCAAGGACAGTAGCCACTGGACTGAAACATAAAATGATTAACGTATGCTACATGAAAGACATTACGCACGCTAAAGCAAAAATGTGCGATAGCGCACGCTAAGAAGGAAGAGCTAGCGCACGCTAGCTAGTCAACTGGCAGCAACGGCTAGTAAGGAGGAAGAAGGCTATAAATACCAAGGAGTTGGTATTATTCCAAACAACAACTCCAAGCATTCAAGACATTGATCTTATATTCATATACTTACATTGTTGTTGTAATATTGAGATTATTTTGTTAGTTTGAGTGTTTATACATTCAACATTATACACGAGAGGTAAAAAAAAGATACGATTGGATTTGGTGTTATTAGGATCAAGTATCCGGCATTATTAGAATCACAATCGATATCTTAGTGAGGTTTATCTAGTACCCATAGAAATCTAGAGTGGTTGATTCCTTATCCAATAGAAAAGGAAAAACGGTTTTACTCGGACCGATAGAAGACAAGCTTGTAAACGGTAATCCCTCGACCGATAGAAGAGAGGCGTAGAGGTTTTGATCTTAATCTTAAGAAAAAGATACATCAAGAGAGGACGTAGGCTTCGTTAAAAGCCGAACCTCTATAAATCCTTTTGTGAATTATTTTCCACAATTTATTTACGCTTCCGCACAAACGGCGCAAATATCCGATTTTATACCAACAATTGGTATCAGAGAGGTACTCCAATACGCGGCTTAACATCCTAGGAGAAGATCCACAATGGCGTTTCAAATGGCTCCAGTCGAAGGCCTTGCTCTCAACCGACCACCATTTTCTGATGGATCGTATTTCATGACTTGGAAGAAGAAAATGTCTATTTTCATCCGAGCTTACGATATCGAATTATGGAAGGTGATTTGCCTTGGTCCCAAAATTCCGACGAACTCAAACGGAACTCTCAAAACCTTTGAAGAGTATGACGATGCGGATTGGAAAAACGACCATTATAATTGCAAAGCCACGCAATTATTATATTATGCTTTAAATCCGAAAGAACACAACCGGATATCATCGTGTGATAGTGCCAAAGAAATCTGGAAAATGCTTGAGGTAACACACGAAGGAACATCTCAAGTCAAAGAGACGAAGATAAACATGCTCCTTCACGATTATGAATTATTCCAAATGAAGGACGACGAATCCATCTCGATTATGCTCGACCGATTTTCGGTCATCACTAATAGATTAGCATATTTCGGAAAACCACTTTCGAGTAGTGATAAAGTAAAGAAAATTCTCCGATCACTACCTCGAGAATGGGACGGTACGGTTACGGCAATAATGGAATCAAAAGATTTAAATACTCTTGATTTTAGTGCTCTCGTTGGTTCTCTTATCAACTACGAGATTGTTCTAAAATCTTGGAATGCCAAACCAAAACCGAAGGAAAAATCTATAGCCTTCAAGGCTAAGGTGCCGAGAAAGAAAGAAGAAATTCCGGTGGACGAAAGCGACGAAGAATCGGCATATTATGCCAAAAATATTAATAAGTTCCAACACTTATTAAACCGGAGGAAAGAAGGACATTCAAGCGGGCGAATCTAAGAAATTCGACAACACTTGTCGATTATGTGGTAAACCAGGCCACTTTGCTAAGAACTATCGAGTAAAGCAAAAGGAGGTTTTAATCGCAACATGGAGCGACGAAGATCCCGATGAAGATTTTCTTGACCAAAATAATCTCGCGCTCATGGCCCGGAGTTCATTCGACGATAGCGACGTCGAAAGCCAAGTAAGTAACTCCTACGACGAACTCTTTGAAGCATTCGAGTTATTACATACGGACTATCAAAATTCTTTAAATGAAATTAAATCCCTCAAGTCTAAATATAAAACTTTGAAAATTGAAAATTCCAAAATACTTGAAAAAGGGAAATTTGTTGAAATCGATCATTCGAAATGCGTTGAAAATGAAAATACTTTAAAGAATGATCTTGTTAAAGTTCAAACCGAGCTCAAAAATTTAACGAAGAAATTTTCTCTCAGAAACGAGAAATTTGAAAATATGCTCTCGGTTTAAAAAAACACTTTAAATAAAGAGGGGTTGGGATTCAAACCACGTTTTAAAAACGAATCCTTAAATTTTAATATACCCCGTTGCGAAAAATGTTTGAAAATCGGGCATCATATCTCAAACTATAGAAGCCCAAGACGAACGATAAAAATTAAAAAGATTTGGGTTCCTAAAGGAACAAATGCTTCAAATATCGTTCGCATCTCGAAACAAAAACCAACTATCGGTTGGATCCCCAAAACTTAATTTTTTTTAAAGGGGGAGAAGGAGATAATGATTTCAGGGAGAGTTTTACCCATATCATCATTTTATTTATATTCGATGTTTGGTATTCTCTACATTTTTTCACTTTTTGATGAAGACAAAAAGGGGGAGAAGGAGATGAATTGAGATAAAAATGAGAAAAATCAAAGAAGTCGAAAAGAAAAAGAAAGCATATAAAAAGGGGGAGATAAAACGAAGGAGTTGAAAAATAAAGGAGATGTCAAAAAGAAAAGAGAATTGGAGAAACTAACGAAACGATCAAAGCCGAAAACTTTGATTCGTATATATATATATACATATATTTTATTTTTACAGATTTTATCCAATTCAAGAGTTATTTTGTAATCATCAAAAAGGGGGAGATTGTTGGAATATTTATTCCACACATTATTTAATTTGTGTTTTGATGATTAAAGTTGCTAAACAACAAAACAACATCGAGGCTAAGCAAAACGACGAAGCAGGCGAAGATGCGAAAAGCTGAGGCATATACGTTAGCGCACGCTACACTTGTTCATTAACGCACGCTATCGAACCTTGTTACCGTTGTGAAGATATTCAAACTCAGAATGACACATGCAATGAAGTCAGTACTAGCGCACGCAAGGAATGATATTTAGCGCACGCTAAATATCAATTTGAATTCTAGTCAATCAGAACGTTGGGAAAAGCAGGTCAAAGTCAGCATATCAAACAGATACTTTGACAAGTCATGCAACGGATATATTGGATTAGCGCACGCTACAAAGGAAGTGGTAGCGCACGCTAACTGTCAAGGACAGTAGCCACTAGACTGAAACATAAAATGATTAAGGTACGTTACATGAAAGACATTACGCATGCTAAAGTAAAAATGTGCGATAGCGCACGCTAAGAAGGAAGAGCTAGCGCACGCTAGCTAGTCAACTGGCAGCAACGGCTAGTAAGGAGGAAGAAGGCTATAAATACCAAGGAGTTGGTATTATTCCAAACAATAACTCCAAGCATTCAAGACATTGATCTTATATTCATATACTTATATTGTTGTTGTAATATTGAGCTTATTTTGTTAGTTTGAGTGTTTATACATTCAACATTATACACGAGAGGTAAAAGAAAAGATACGATTGGATTTGGTGTTATTAGTATCAAGTATCCGACATTATTAGAATCACAATCGATATCTTAGTGAGGTTTATCTAGTACCCATAGAAAGCTAGAGTGGTTGATTCCTTATCCAATAGAAAAGGAAAAACGGTTTTACTCGGACCGATAGAAGACGAGCTTGTAAATGGTAATCCCTCGACCAATAGAAGAGAGGCATAGAGGTTTTGATCTTAATCCTAAGAAAAAGATACATCGAGATAGGACGTAGGCTTCGTTAATAGCCGAACCTCTATAAATCCTTGTGTGATTTATTTTCCGCAATTTATTTACGCTTCCGCACAAACGGCGCAAAAATTTGATTTTATACCAACATACTCCAATATAGCCTACATCATAAATGGATACAGCATTCAAGCTATAATGTTGAGATCGTCAATACCTATCGAAAGAGGACTGAAAACCGTTTGAAAAGGAATATTTGATATTCGCTAAAGTCAAGTCCCGTTTGATAAAGAAGTATTTAAATACTGAAAGGATAAAGTATTTAATACTAAAACTGACAGAGATCTTCAAACAACGCAAAATTTGGATCTTGGTCTATACAAGTTAACCATCCACTTGTAACAGACTTTTGCCCAATGGATCTTTCTCAACGGATCTATTCAGAAGGCTATATATTTCCCCAAGAATTTGAAGATCAGTAACCCAAGAAGAACAACAAGTTACCAAGAAGTACTTACACGAATATATCTGAGCAAACATATTTCTTCAAGCATACTGCCTATTCGGAGAGAAGAAATATACAAGTGCTCAACCTTGAACAACACATTATCAGCTCAAGCTCAAGAAAGTCAAGTTGTTGTTCAACAAACGTTCTTTCATTGAACAAACCCATCAGCCCTGAGTGGACTGAGAAAGCATTGCTTTTCCTGAACTGTGTGTGACGGATCTGCATTGAAGAGACGAAGCTTTGAAACTGTGTGTGAAGAAGCAAGTCAAGAGGAAGCTTTAACCAATCTGTGTGAACGGTTGAAAGCGACAGTCTTTGTATCTATCTGTGTGAACGATACAAGGATATGTTTGATTATAGACACGTAGTTGTGTACGTAGTGTTTATAATAAACGTTTTTACTCTTGTGTGGAGAACCAGTGGACATAGAGGGTTTACCTCGAACCACTTTAAGTACTGTGTTATTTATCCTCCGCCGTTACTGTTTTCGTAAACTGTGATTTTTATAAGTATACACTGCAAAACCCTATACGCACCAAGCTAACAGGAGATAAAGCTTAGTTGCTGTATTTACAGCAACTTACTGTTTCAAGACTTCCGCTACGCACTCCTATTTGAAAATCATACAGCTTGTTGCTTAAACACTTTCCAAGCCGTATTTTATATACTTAGTGGACAACCAGTGGTATCAGAGCGATTGATTCTAAAAAAATCAGTCGTATTTTTAACCGAATCAGATCCTAAATCACTTATTTTTTAAAACAATTTATCTTTCCTATTTCCTCACATATGGATACCTTATTAATAAACAAGGTACCTATGTTTCCTATTAACGAGTTTGATGAATGGAGAAACAGGATGAAGAACAAACTCAAGGCCTTCATTGGAGAATCAAAAGCTTCACTCGCATCAACAAAGACTGAGTGTCTTCAGGTGGTCACTGACAGTGACTCGTCTGATGATGAGCTAGAAGATAGAGCCTACATGTGCTCTATGGCCAAAGTTAACGAGGAAAATGAAGACGGCGATGACGATGAGGTAAGCTCTCCCTCAACTATTCCTGTAAATACATCTCATACCTTTGAAAATATGTTGAATGAATTTAATAACATTCAAAAGGCCCATGAGACATTAAAAAGAGAAAACATACAGCTTGAAATTTCTAACTTAGAGATGAAGGAAGAATACGACTTGCTGAAGGATAATTACAAAAATATGTCTGTCAATTGCGAAAACAGCAAAGTCAATTTAGAAAAACTCATGGACAACAATCATCAACTTGCTCACGATCTAAATGAGACTAAGTCTCATCTTGAAATCAAGACAAATGATTTGGCTCTACTCGAAGCCAAAGTAAAATCTCTCGAGAAATGTGCAGGAGAATTAGAGACAATCTTGAATTCTTTCGAGAAATCCTCAAATAAAATGGAAGAGATCCTAGGCACTGGGCAACATGCTCATGATAAATATGTCTTAGAGTACAACTCGTTCTCCAACAAAGGAAAATATAGTACGGTATTCGTCAGGGGTGAGGAACCCATTCCTATACCGGAAGAAATCCCGAGTACTGCGAGTACACCTATTCCACCGCGCATAGCAAAGGCTGCGATTCTACCACCCGGATCATATCATAGATAGCAGAATCCTCAGCCATCTAGATCTGTAAGGCGTAACCAACATCAACATGCTCCCCGAGCATATCAACAGTGTAATACCCGGTTGTAATTCAGTCTTTTTTATTCAGTAATTATCAATCGGTAATTGTCACTCAGTAATTTTCATTCATTAATAATCACTCATCATTCATACTCATTCAATTGTGTTCACCGTTCGGCGTAATAATTGTGTTACTCGTGCTTTTGCCCCCGTACTTCTCGAATTCTATGATTTTTGTACTCGGTGCATTGTTATAGGCTGAACTGCTTGTCGAGCAGGGCCGCACGAGCATCTGGTCATGCATGGCGCTCGTGCGTTGCGGCTGGACTGGGCAGGAGACCCAGCGGCCGAGTCAGTGCCGCACGAGCAGGCCACACGAGCAACTGCTCGTGCGCGGTGCTCGTGTGTTGCCGCATCTTGGCGAGAGGCCCAGCGTTAGTCGAGCCGCACGAGCGAGCCACACGAGTTCTTGCTGCGTGCGCGCTCGTGCGCTAAGAGCAGTAGCCGGCAGAAGCCTCACGCACAACCGGACGCACGGACACTTGGTCGTGCGGGTTGGTCGTGCGTCCCTGGGACTTATATAAGTGGACCGACGAGTTTTTTCTCATTTTCACCATTTATTCATCCTAGTTCCGAGAGAGAGGGTTTGTGGGAGAGATTTTTCATCATCAACCACTTGAGTACTCGGTTTTCATCATCTTCATTCGGTTGTGAAGCTTGGATAGTCGATCTAACGCGATTTCATCGGATCAAAGTATTTGGATCTTCAAAGGTAATATTCATCAAACCTCTTGGATTTCGATTTTGTGTTGAGATATGATGTTTTGGACGTTATAATCATGTTGTATGAAGAGATATACATATGATTATGAGTATGTATGAATATTCATTGGATTATTGAAAGGTTATTCAAGAACACTTTGAATATTGAGTTGGATTTAGGGGTTTTCGTTTAGTTGTTGTTGAAATCACGAATTTGGATATTCATATTGGATTTTTGATTGTATTGAAGATGTTTTATCGGTTTGAAACACTCCTTAGGGATTTGATATTGGTATAATTGAGGATTGATTGTAAACAATCGAAGATTGATTACAATGTGTTCGATATAATGCCCCAATGAACTTGGTTTAGTCGTATCGACATTTTGAGTTCGTTATATTCGTGTTTGATTTGCATGTTGAACGGATTGTTGGTATTTGTGTTATTCAAGGTTGTTCGAGCGACCGACATTTCATTTTAGGACGTTTGTTCGTGGAAGGACATTGTTCACCAGTGTTGTGTAAGTTAATTCTTACTCGGTTAAAAGGATTTTCATTCCTTTCGTTGTTGTTCATTCATAATCATAATTCATTCATAATGTATTAACCATATTGAGACTTGTAATTGTCAATTAATCACTTCATTCATGAGGAACGACGGTTCCAATTATTTCATTGAGCTATCATTCATTTCACTATCATTTCATCTCGGTGAGTCATTCTTGACTTTGTCGGATTGATATTAATTATTACTCTTCATGGTCATTCTTGTTCATATGACCTTCTGGGTTCATATTGCGCGGCCGGGTGTGGATATGTGGGATTTTTAGTCGGGCACGTGATGGTCATGTGTTGGGTTCACCGACACATTGGACTATGCACACGGTAATGTACCTCCGTGAGACTAATTAGGTACAATGGCGGGTGTGTCCGGACATCCGTCTTGTGCACGTGCACATTCCATTACGGGTGTACTATGATGCCTCTCTTCAGCTTCATTTCATAATTCAGATGTATCATGATTGTGTTTATTCAACTCTTGAGGATTGTTGTTACGTATGGCCGGCCCGTTGGGGATATTGTTTTCAGGTCATGGCAAGGCTAAGGCACGGGAAGAGAACGTTGACGGCGAGGAGTCCCAGTGATACTAGTAGGGGGTCCTAGTCCTTTCATTCACCGTGTTTTCTTTAGATTATTTCCGCTGCAGATTTCCGTTTGGATATTGAGTTCATTCAGTGTTGTATATTTTATCTCCATATAAAATATACTTGTATTCGGTTATTATCTTGGGTGTGTTGTAATAAAACTCCTCATCGGAGTGATTTATGATATATTGTGGTTCAGTACTACAATTATATTATTTAATTCATTAATTTTCATTTGCGTAGTGGGTCCCAGTCGGGGGTCCACGACACTGTAATATCCGCCTAGTTTGGTGGTGTTACATAGTTGGTATCAGAGCGTGGTTTTGAATACTGCCTTCCGAGTCATGTCTCATTTGAAATCATTGTTTATTAGACTAGTATCATTGGACTTTCGCGTCACGTGTGACCTGTGTAAATGCCGAGCCCCTCAGACCAAAGAACAGTAAGATTTCTGACACCATGGTATAATTTCTGGCAATAAGAATCACTCATTCATCATTCAACAGTCAATAATCCTCTTTCGTCATTTTGATTTTTTGATCAAGTCGATCATGTTAATTCATTAATCACTCAGTTCATTTCATTGTTCAGTTGTTGATCTTGAGGATCATATCATTGATCTTGTTAACTTGTTCAAGATAGTCATTTCAAGAATTTCATCAAATAACTACGTCACTTCAGTTGATCATTCATGTAATCATTGTATTTGAGCACGTATGCTCATTTTCATCATTTCATAATATAATCATAATGTGATATTCATGCGAGATATATAATTATCATATGACTTTCCACTTCAGTATGGAAAGAGCTGGCAGAGGACACGGGGGAAGAGGCCGTGGTGCGGGCTGAAACCCGAGAGCTCATGTGAATACATGCGCTAATGCAAGGAATAATGCTAATTCATCGAGAAGTGACGCTGCCACTCATTCACCTGGACGTAATCATTCACTATCAGGGAGTCGTACCCGGGACACAGCTCAGTCAGAAGGTGTTCGGGTTGATCCACTCGCTTTCATGCAGGGCATGATGGCCCAAATGACTCAGATGGCACACCTGATGGAGACGATGCATAACTCGACTACTCAAAATCAACAGGCTCCTCCGCCGCCACCTCAGAGGCAAGAGAGGGGTGTGAGCAGTATCATTGGTGACATCTCTCGCCAGAGACCACCTACCTTCGAGGGCTCATCTGAGCCGGCAGATATCATTCACTGGCTTGAACATTTCGAGAAGCTGTTTGCTATGGTGGACTGTCCTGAGGGACACAAAGTTTTAGTTGCGGCTTACTACCTGGGTAAGGGCGCACATTCATGGTGGTTGTCGCTGAAGCCCACCAATGGATCTTGTACATGGGATCAATTCAGGACTCTCATGATGGAGAGGTATTATCCAGCCCCACTCAGGGAGGCCAAGTTGTCAGAATTGCTCACTCCCGACCTCTCAGCGGACGATGATGTTCTCGCCATCGCCGAGAAATTTCAGGAACTACTTCCATTCACCTCGTCCATTATTCACTCTGAGGCGGACAAGATCAAGTATTTCAGCAAGAGGTTGAAACCTCGTATGCGGATGCAGTTGCTTAATCACAATTGCACCACTCTGGACGAATTCATTGAGAAAGCTCTTACGTATGAGCTTATCGCTAAGGAAATTGCTAAGAACCAAACTTCATCTACTGGCGAGAAGTCTAAAAATCGCAATCAGTCTGATGGCAGTCAGGCCACTTTCAAGAAACCTCGTGCGGGCTCTACTTTTTCTGAGCGACCTCCTATGACGCCTAAACCTGCGGAATCTCAGTCACGAGCGGCCAGTTCGGCCATCACCTGTTTCAACTGTGAAGAACAGGGTCATTCCAGCACCAAGTGTTTGAGGGAGACTGTTACGTGCCACAACTGTGGGATTGCTGGGCATAAGGCCCGTTTTTTCCGAAGGGACTCTAAACCTACTCGGCGTCATCTCAGGCCCCGAGACATTCAGTAGTACAGAATCAAGCCACTCAGTCAGCGTCGTTCAAGACGACAGGAGCTAATAAAGGTGGAGCCAAAAGCTATCAGACGGGAGCGTCCGGTTCAGGGGCCGGCAAGCCCCGAATTTATGAGATGAAGAAGACCGACGATACAGAGGCCCGGATGATCTCAGGTACACTCAATATTCTATCTCAACCTGTGTGTACCCTTTTTGATACTGGTGCATCGCATTCATTCATTTACGAGTCATGTTTGAGTAGACTACGTCTGGGTAGTGCTACTAGTTGTGAGCCTTATGTCATTGGTCTACCTGATGGTCGAAGAATTATTGGGAATTGTGAGATTAAGGATTGTCCGATTCAGCTTCATGGCCGTGATTGGTTATCAGACCTAATCATGGTAGATTTATCGAGAGACGACATCATTCTGGGTATTGATTGGATGGACCGTCACGATGCCGTCATTAGTGTCCGTAAGCGTATGGTCACTATCATTTCAGACGATGGGGTCGAATGTGTGTTTCAGTGAGGTAATCCCAACTGTTTTGGGAGAGTCATTAACTTGATGAAAGCAGTGAAATTACTCAATCAGGGGTGTGTCGGTTATTGGTGCTATATGACCAAAACCGAGAAACCATTAGTAATGTTGATGGATATTCCTGTAGTGAGAGAATATGCCGATGTATTTCCAGACAAGCTACCTGGTTTACCTCCACAGAGAGATGTGGAATTCACGATTGAGTTGGAGCCTGGTATGTCCCCATTATCGAAGGCACCGTACCGAATGGCCCCGACCGAAATGCAAGAGTTCAAAAATCAATTAGAGGATTCGACCGAGAAGGGTTATATTCGACCGAGTGCATCTCCGTGGGGGGCACCAGTGTTATTCGTCAAGAAAAAGGATGGTTCGTTCTGTTTGTGTATTGATTACCGGGAATTGAACCGGGTGACGATCAAGAATAAGTATCCTCTACCCCGTATTGATGATCTCTTAGATCAACTTCATGGAGCTTCAGTATTTTCCAAGATCGACTTAAGATCCGGATATCATCAGTTGCGGATTCGAGAGTCGGATATCGCGAGGACGGCATTTCAAACACGCTATAGTCATTATGAATTCGTGGTAATGTCGTTTGGGTTAACTAATGCACCTGCGGTATTCGTGGAGTTAATGAATCAGGTTTTCATCGACTATTTGTGTAATATCCGCATTTTTCTTTCCCTTGTATTTTCATTTCCGGTATATTTTTTCGATTGTAGTAACCCTCGTGTATCTTTCAGTGTATCTTTTCTGTCATCTATTGATCTGATTCTCGTTATTGTTGTGCGGAACCGCCGTTTAGGGGTTGCCGTGGATCTATTTCGTGTTATTGGTTCCCAAATATTGATTCCTATTGCTTTTAATCTCTTTCCGGATCATTTTTCATCATTTTAGGACCCAAAAGGGGGTGTGGGCCGCGGCACAAGGCGTGTGCGCCGCGGCACACACATTTTTCCAGTTTTTGGCCGAGTGGACAGTACTGCGTGCCGCGGCACACCCGTCCGGGGCCGCGGCACACTGCCGAGTCAGTGCCGCGGCACATCCGTCCGGGCCGCGGCACACTCGTGAGGCATTTTCGGCCAAAACCCGACTGTACCGGGTGCCGCGGCACATGTAGGCTGTGCCGCGGCACACTGCCGAGCCCTGGGAGCAAATTTTTGGCCTGTGCCGCGGCACACTTCAGCTGGGCCGCGGCACACAATGCGGTCAACCCTATAATTGCGTTGTTTTGAGCGAGAGCAGCTCATTTTCTTCCTTCTTCTTCCATTGACGCGAGAGAGAGTGAGAGAGGAGGAAAACTTCTCATCATTCATCAATTGGGGGTTGATTTTCATCATTTTCCTTCGGTTGTGAAGCCCGGATAATCAATCTAACGCGTGTTCTACGGATCATAATACTTGGATCTTCAAAGGTAATGTCTCTTGGAACCCTACCTTTTGGATAATTGGGGGTTTTGGGGTTTTTGTCCGATTCTTCCCGTTTTGTTGGTGGATTCTTGATGAATACGATTAATATTGTTAGTATCATTAACTTCCCTACGGATTCATGGTATATTTTGTGGTTTTTACGGAATCGACAGGGTTTGGTTGTGGTCCGCCCTCGTTGTTATTTTTGTACGAATATACATGAATCGTAGGCGGGATTTCGGGTGTATTCCATTTCCGTGTTCGTCTAGAGTTGGTTGTAATTATGTTCTTCGAATCGTTAGGTTCGGTTCTGTTGGTTCTTAACGTTCGTCGGTGATTATCCTTTCCGTTCGTTGCGTCATCAATTACTCAAGGCAAGTATTTTGGGAAATCTTTATGCTTAATGTGAAATGGTAATGTATATTGTGTTTGCTTTACTCACCTCGGGAGGGTCCGACGGGATCACGGAGGGAATCTATGGCTTCATCCTGGATTCATGAGTTTGTTTCGCTAGCCAGCTCGGGAGGGTCCTTAGAGGCCTCGGGTGAGATTCGTGGCTTCGTCCCGGTCCTAGGCGATGCCTGTGCGTGATTTGTTTTATGAAATGGCCAGCTTGGGAGGGTCCTTAGAGGCCTCGGGTGGGATTCTTGGCTTCGTCCCGGTCCTAGGCAAATTGTTTGACTGTTTGTTTCCGGAAAAGACATGTCTGGTTTTGGTTTTTGAAATGATATTGGTGCTTGTACTATGAAATATGTAAGCGATTGGTTTGCCTTGATTACTTGTACTAGCGTAATTGCTAACCCCTATGGAGACCCGTTATGGGGAAATTCTTGTTATGGATTTCAGGTTACGATCATCCGGACGAGCGAGCGCTGGGACAGTACGAGGATGTTGGCCAGGGTCGTTGACATGTGCACTTGAGTCTACTTATTTCTTTTGTCCACTTCGATATGGTTGTTTCCTATATTTATAAACTGATAGACTGTACTCGCGAGTACTTAGGCTTTTCAAATTCAAACTCCGTGTTGTATTATTTTAAATTGCTACACTGTCGATTGTTACTCATTTAGTCGGTTGCTCCGGGTGTATTTTCATGTGATGTATTATTTGATTGTGTTTCCTCGCTAACCGAGATGGTTAGTCGAGGGGTGTTCGCTGTTGTAGCCTGGTGGGTCCCATGTAGGGGTCCACGGTGCTGTAATATACTCCGAATATCTTGGGGTGTTACAGAAAATGGTATCGGAGCCAGGTTTATGGATACCTAGGCTTGTTGGTTATTTGGGTCTAGTCGTGTTTTGTTTTGCACATTGTCACACCGCTGCCAGCATCTCGGTACTTCCAGTACTCGTAAGTTTTCTTATTCGGTCTTTTGTTTTCTTGCATAGTATTTCCGCTTTTCGAATCGTGGTTGCTTTTTCCTCCCTTACTCATCATCAATATACTTCTGTTATCTCTTAACACCAGTATGGATGCCGGAGGAAACCGTGGCCGTGGTCGTGGTCGTGGTCGTGGACGCGGCCGAGGACGTGGGGCAGACGGTGGGCGGCCACGTCGCATTCTTTGGGAGCCGGCAGTACCGGTGACCGTCACAGTCATGCTTCTTCTCAGGAGCGCGCCGACCTTGGTATTGCGGCCGTCATGCAGCAAATGGTTAACCAAATGGCGGCTATCGCTCGAGTAGTCCGAACCCGTCGAGCTCATGCTAATCGGGCGGAGCGGATCGGCGCTACAGGATGTCATCAAGATGCATCCTCCTCGGTTTCGGGAGCTTCGGACCCGATCGGGTGGGAAGGGTGGATCAAGGAGATATCTAAAGTCTTCTTGCTACCAATCTGTCAGGGACCGTAAGGTCCCTATTGCTCAAGACTTTCTCACGGGGCGCTACGGATTGGTGGGAGGCCGTTGGGCCCAAAGATCATGTTGCTTCATGGGCGAATTTCGGGAGTTGATGGAGACCGAATATTGCCGTGGCGATTAGATGTGCTCGAGTCCATGCTTTCTACGATGCTCAACCTCGGGATATTCCCGTATCCCAAGCTATTGCTGATTTCAACAAAGAGCTGGGCTATGTGAAAACCCAAGTTGTCGCTGAGAGCGACAAATTTTTTTATTTTTCCAGGAGGATGAAACTGTCCATTCGGGACTATATGTCTGGACTCGTCTGTACTACCCTGAAGGATTATCAGAGTCGAGCTCTTGCCTATGACATGTCGGTGACAGCCAGTGCGGCGGTTCGGGAGAGTAAGAAGCAGAAATCCGCCGGAAATTTTTCGGGTCACAGAGGTGGAGGTCAGCAGAAGTCTCAGTCTGTGAATATTCCTGGAGGTAATTCGGCTCGTTTCTCTGGGGGCTATCGGGGTACTGCCGGTGCCTCCGTTCGGGATGCCAAATGCTTTAACTGCGGCGAGCCGGGCCATCGGAACCGGGAGTGTCCTCGTCCGCCTCTAACTTGTCACACTTGTGGTCAGTCGGGCCACAAGGCCTTCTTTTGTGAGCGGGTAAGAAAGCTTCTTGGTGCTCAGGCTTCTTTTCCAGCACCTTTGGAGCCGAGTGTGAACCAGGGCTCATTTGCTCCGCTGCCACCTCCGAGTGCCGGTCGAGGTAGGGGTCGGGGTCAGCCCACTAGGGGAGGAGCTTCCAGTGTCGGCTCTGCCCAGCCGCGTATCTACGAGATGAGGAGGGCCGATGACCCAGCAGCTACTCTGGCGACAGGTACCGTTCATATCCATTCTCATCCTGTCGGTGTGCTTTTTGATTCGGGTGCTACGCATTCATTCATTTCTCTAGAGTGTGTACGCCGTTTGAGTCTCGACTGCTTGTCACCTTGCGAGCCTTTCGTCGTTAAACTTCCTAGCGGTGATAGGATTGTCGGTGATCGGGAGGTCCGAGACTGCTCTGTGTTTATTTGTGAGAGAGCTTGGCTCTCTAATCTTATTGTCGTTAATATTGAGGGTGAGGATTTGATTCTCGGGGATGATTGGCTCGAGCGGCATGGCGCAATCATGAACTACCGCACGAGGATCATCATCATGTTAGCCGAGGATGGCACCGAGCACTCCTTCGCGGGGCGAAGGAGGGGAAATCAGAAGTTTGTTATTAACGCCTTGAAGGCGATGAGACTCCTATGAAAGGGGTGTACTGGTTATTGGTGCTACGCCTTGAAGGCGGAGGATGGTGGAGTTGAGCTTTCGTCGATTCCAGTTGTTAGTGAGTTTCCTGATGTATTTCCTGACGAGTTACCAGGATTGCCACCGGATCGTGAGGTTGAGTTTGCTATAGAGTTAGAGCTGGGCGCGGCTCCAATTTCTATGGCGCCGTATCGTATGGAACCTTCAGAGATGACAGAATTGAAGAAGCAGTTGAGCGAGCTTCTTGAGTCGGGGTATGTTCGACCGAGCGCCTCGCCTTGGGGCGCACCGGTCCTGTTTGTGCGGAAGAAGGATGGTTCACTACGTTTGTGTATCGACTATCGCGAACTAAACAAGGTGACCATCAAGAATAAGTATCCCTTGCCGAGAATTGATGACTTGTTTGACCAGTTGCAGGGAGTTGCGGTATTCTCGAAGATTGATTTGAAATCGGGGTACTATCAGCTTCGGGTGAGAGCGTCCGACGTGCCGAAAACAGCTTTTTGGACGAGATACGGACATTACGAGTTTGTAGTTATGCCTTTCGGGTTAACTAATGCGCCGGCGGTGTTCATGCAATTGAGGAACAAAGTCTTTATCGATTATTTGGATAAGTGTGTCGTTGTCTTCATTGACGATATTCTTATCTATTCGAGGAATGAGGAAGAGCATGCCCATCATTTGCGGATAGTGTTAGACATTTTGAGGACCGAGCAACTCTATGCGAAGTTCTCAAAATGTGAGTTCTGGATGAAGGAAGTGATGTTTTTAGGTCACGTGATTTCAGCCGAGGGAGTTCGTGTGGATCCGCAGAAAATTGAGGCAGTATTGGATTGGGCACCGCCCACGAATGTGAAGGAGGTCCGTAGTTTCTTGGGTTTGGCTGGCTAATACCGTAGGTTCGTCGAGGGTTTCTCAAAACTAGCTCGGCCACTTACACAGTTGCTCCAGAAATCCGAGAAGTTCGTCTGGAATGACGAGAGGCAGTCGAGTTTTGAGGAACTAAAGAAGCGTTTGACTTCAGCCGCGGTTTTGGCGTTGCCATGTGGCAACGAGGGATTCGCCGTTTATAGCGATGCTTCGGGTCAGGGTCTTGGGTGTGTATTGATGCAGCACGGCAAGACCATTGCCTTTGCGTCGAGACAGTTGAGGCCGTATGAGCTGAACTACCCTATTCATGATTTGGAGTTAGCGGCAGTTGTTCTTGCGCTCAAGATCTGGCGTCACTATCTTTTCGGCTATACATGCCAGATTTTTACCGATCATAAGAGTTTGAAATACATATTTACTCAGCGGGAGTTATATATGAGGCAGAGGAGGTGGTTAGAGCTGATTAAGGATTATGACGTCGAAATCCTTTATCATCCGGGCAAGGCGAACGTCGTGGCCGACGCCTTGAGTCGGAAACCAATTGTGTTGCGAACGCTTGAGATCCTTACGTCTCAGTCTGAGCTTTGGCGGGCTTTGATCGAGTTAGATGTTGAGGTTTTGTTTCCTGGAACTGTCGGGCAACTTTGTGCTTTAGAGATTTCATCGTCTTTGATCGATGAAATTAAGCTGAAGCAATTAGAGGATCCGATGATTACTCAAATCCGAGAGAACGTTCTTAAGGGAAAGTCTCCTGGGTTTGTGATTCACGAAGATGGTGTTTTGAGATTTCGGAGTCGGCTTTGTGTGCCGAACGACTCAGAGTTGAGACAGAGTATTTTGCGTGAGGCCCATGCTACACCTTATTCCGTTCATCCTGGTTCGAGTAAGATGTACAAGGACCTGAGGAGGAATTTCTGGTGGAATGATATGAAGGAGGAGGTCGCACTATTTGTAGCGAGATGTTTGACTTGTCAGCAGGTCAAAATCGAGCATCAGCGACTGACCGGGTTATTGCAGTCACTTCCCATTCCAGAATGGAAATGGGAAGATATATCGATGGATTTCGTTACGAGTTTGCCGAGATCGAGGTCAGGCATGAATATGGTATGGGTGATTGTTGATCGTCTGACCAAGTCGGCACATTTTTTGGGCATCAAGGACACTTGGGATCCAGAAAAGTTGGCTCGTGTGTTTATCACGCAGATTGTGAGGCTTCACGGTACTCCGAAGTCTATTGTTTTGGATCGTGATGGCCGTTTCGTATCGCACTTTTGGCAGGCGGTGCATAAGGCGTTGGGTACCCGTTTGCATTTGAGTACCTCTTTTCATCCCCAGTCAGATGGACAGTCGGAATGCACTATCCAAACATTCGAGGACATGTTGCGTGCTTGTGCTCTCGATTGGAGTAATGACTGGGAGGAGCAATTGCCAATAATCGAATTCACATACAACAATAGTTGGCACGCGACGATTCGGATGGAACTGTATGAGGCGCTCTACGGGCGGCGTTGTCGATCGCCGATTTGTTGGAATGAGGCGTCCGATTTGGTCAGGACCGAACCGGATGTCGTTTTAGAGATGAGGCAGAAGATAGAATTGATTCGGGAACGGATGTTAACTGCCCAGAGCCGACAAAAGTCTTATGCCGATGTCCGTCGTCGACCTTTAGAATTCGAGGTGGGAGACCACGTTTTGCTGAAGGTGTCGCCGACGAGAGGAGTTTTCCGTTTCGGGAAGAAGGAGAAGTTGAGTCCGAGATTTATTGGACCCTTCGAGATTCTCGAGCGAGTCGGTGGGTTAGCATACCGTTTGGCGTTACCCCCGGCCCTGAGTCATGTTCATAGCATTTTTCATGTTTCCCAGCTGAGGAAATATGTCCCGGATCCGAGTCACGTCATCGATTATGGTGAGATTGATGTCGCCGAGGATATTACTTTTGAAGAACGTCCCTTGAAGATTTTGGAGCATCGTGAGAAACGACTGAGGCATAAGACCATCCCTTTGGTCAAAGTGGAGTGGTCGAGACACGGTGTCGAGGAGGCAACTTGGGAAACCGAGGATAGCATGCGTGCTAGGTACCCTGAGTTGTTTGTTTCTTAAGTTTCGGGGCGAAACTTATTTTTAGAGGGGTAGAATGTAATATCCGAATTTTTCTTTCCCTTGTATTTTCATTTCCGGTATATTTTTTCGATTGTAGTAACCCTCGTGTATCTTTCAGTGTATCTTTTCTGTCATCTATTGATCTGATTCTCGTTATTGTTGTGCGGAACTGCCGTTTAGGGGTTGCCGTGGATCCATTTCGTGTTATTGGTTCCCAAATATTGATTCATATTGCTTTTACTCTCTTTCCGGATCATTTTTCATCATTTTAGGACCCAAAAGGGGGTGTGGGCCGCGGCACAAGGCGTGTGCGCCGCAGCACACACATTTTTCCAGTTTTTGGCCGAGTGGACTATACTGCGTGCCACGGCACACCCGTCCGGGGCTGCGGCACACTGCCGAGTCAATGCCGCGGCACATCCGTCCGGGCCGCGGCACACTCGTGAGGCATTTTCGGCCAAAACCCGACTGTACCGGGTGCCGCGGCACATGTAGGCTGTGCCGCGGAACACTGCCGAGCCCTGGGAGCAAATTTTTGGCCTGTGCCGCGGCACACTTCAGCTGGGCCGCGGCACACAATGCGGTCAACCCTATAATTGCGTTGTTTTGAGCGAGAGCAGCTCATTTTCTTCCTTCTTCTTCCATTGACGCGAGAGAGAGTGAGAGAGGAGGAAAACTTCTCATCATTCATCAATTGGGGGTTGATTTTCATCATTCTCCTTCGGTTGTGAAGCCCGGATAATCAATCTAACGCGTGTTCTACGGATCATAATACTTGGATCTTCAAAGGTAATGTCTCTTGGAACCCTACCTTTTGGATAATTGGGGGTTTTGGGGTTTTTGTCTGATTCTTCCTGTTTTATTGGTGGATTCTTGATTAATACGATTAATATTGTTAGTATCATTAACTTCCCTACGGATTCATGGTATATTTTGTGGTTTTTACAGAATCGAGAGGGTTTGGTTGTGGTCCGCCCTCATTGTTATTTTTGTACGAATATACATGAATCGTAGGCGGGATTTCGGGTGTATTCCATTTCCGTGTTCATCTAGAGTTGGTTGTAATTATGTTCTTCGAATCGTTAGGTTCGGTTCCGTTGGTTCTTAACGTTCGTCGGTGATTATCCTTTTCGTTCGTTGCGTCATCAATTACTCAAGGCAAGTATTTTTGGAAACCTTTATGCTTAACGTGAAATGGTAATGTATATTGTGTGTGCTTTACTCACCTCGAGAGGGTCCGATGGGATCATGGAGGGAATCTATGGCTTCATCCTGGATTCATGAGTTTGTTTCGCTAGCCAGCTCGGGAGGGTCCTTAGAGGCCTCGGGTGGGATTCGTGGCTTCGTCCCGGTCCTAGGCGATGCCTGTGCGTGATTTGTTTTATGAAATGGCCAGCTCGGGAGGGTCCTTAGAGGCCTCGGGTGGGATTCGTGGCTTCGTCCCGGTCCTAGGCAAATTGTTTGACTGTTTGTTTCCGGAAAAGACATGTCTGGTTTCGGTTTTTGAAATGATATTGGTGCATGTACTATGAAATGTGTAAGCGATTGGTTTGCCTTGATTACTTGTACTAGCGTAATTGCTAACCCCTATGGGGACCCTTTATGGGGAAATTCTTGTTATGGATTTCAGGTTACGATCATCTGGACGAGCGAGCGCTGGGACAGTACGAGGATGTTGGCCAGGGTCGTTGACATGTGCACTTGGGTCTACTTATTTCTTTTGTCCACTTCGATATGGTTGTTTCCTATATTTATAAACTGATAGACTGTACTCGCGAGTACTTAGGCTTTTCAAATTCAAACTCCGTGTTGTATTATTTTAAATTGCTACACTGTCGATTGTTACTCATTTAGTCGGTTGCTCCGGGTGTATTTTCATGTGATGTATTATTTGATTGTGTTTCCTCGCTAACCGAGATGGTTAGTCGAGGGGTGTTCGCTGTTGTAGCCTGGTGGGTCCCATGTAGGGGTCCAAGACGCTGTAATATACTCCGAATATCTTAGGGTGTTACAATTTGGATCACTTCGTGGTTGTCTTTATTGATGACATTTTAATTTATTCTCGTGACCGGGAGGAGCACGAGTTTCACCTTCATCAAGTGCTCGACGTGTTGAGACGAGAGCAACTTTTTGGGAAGTTTTCCAAATGTGAGTTCTGGATGTCCGAAGTGACGTTTCTCGGGCATGTAATTTCATTAGACGGAGTTCATGTCGACCCTCAAAAGACGGAGGCTATCCGAGATTGGCAACCTCCGAAGAATGTTAAGGAAATCTTAAGTTTCCTCGGATTAGCTGGTTATTATCGGCGATTTGTGGAAGGATTTTCTAAAATTGCTCAACCCATGACGAACCTTTTACGGAAAGATAAGAAATACACGTGGTCCGACGCGTGTCAACAGAGTTTTGAGGAACTCAAGAGCCGTTTAATTTCAGCACCTGACCTTTCTTTACCGCAAGGGACGGAAGGATTTGTGGTTTATAGTGATGCATCCGGACAGGGTCTCGGATGTATACTCATGCAAAACGGGAATGTTATTGCTTATGCTTCATGGCAATTGAGACCTTACGAGGTTAATTATCCGACCCACGACCTGGAGCTAGCAGCCGTGGTGTTCGCATTGAAGATTTGGCGTCATTATCTTTATGGCGTTACCTGTCAGATATTCACCGATCATAAGAGTTTAAAGTATATATTTACTCAGAAGGAGTTAAATATGCGACAGAGACGGTGGTTGGAACTAATCAAAGATTATGATATCGAGATCCTTTACCACCCGGGCAAGACGAACGTTGTACCGGCGAATGACGAGTTGAAAAACTCGATTTTGAGAGAAGCTCATGTTACCCCTTATTCCATTCATCCGGGGTCTAGCAAGATGTATAAAGACTTGAAACAAAATTACTGGTGGAGTAATATGAAAAGGGAAGTCGCAAAATTTGTTTCGAGATGTTTGAGCTGTCAGCAAGTCAAGATAGAACATCAGCGACCGGTGGGTATGCTGAAACCTCTCCCTATTCCAGAATGGAAGTGGGAGAATATTTCAGTGGACTTCATCACGAGTTTGCCGACGAGTCATCATGGCATGAATACAATCTGGGTAATTGTGGATCGCCTAACTAAATCAGCTCATTTCCTTGAGATTAAGGATACGTGGGGTCCCGAGAGACTTGCCCAGTTGTTTATCAAAGAGATAGTGAGATTGCATGGTACTCCTAAGAGTATCGTTTCCGATTGTGACGGACGATTGGTGTCTCATTTTTGGAAATCAGTTCATCGTACTATGGGAACTCAGCTTAATCTTAGTACAACTTTTCATCCTTAGTCCGACGGACAATCGGAGAGGACTATTCAGACCTTGGAGGACATGTTGAGGGCATGTGTTCTCGATTGGAAAGATGATTGGGAAGCCCAACTACCGTTGATCGAGTTCACGTACAATAATAGTTGGCATGCTTCTATTAAGATGACACCTTACGAGGCCTTGTACGGTCATCATTGTTGATCTCCTTTGTGTTGGGATGACTTATCAGAATCAATTGGCACCGAGCCCGATATGCTTATAGCCGCCCGTGAGAAGGTAGCCTTAATCAGGAGTCATTTGTTGACCGCTCAGAGTCGACAGAAATCTTATACAGATAATCGTCGTCGACCATTAGGGTTCGAGACAAGTGACCATGTTTTGGTCAAGGTGTCCCCGAGTCGAGGTATCTTCCATTTAGGGAAGAGGGGAAAGTTGAGTCCGAGATTCATTGGACCGTTTGAAATTTTGGATCAAGTAGGCGAGCTAGCTTATCGATTGGCCTTACCTCCGGCGTTGAGCCGAATTCATAATGTGTTTCACGTATCTCAGTTACGGAAGTATGTTTCCGACCCGAGTCACATACTTCAGTTCGACGAAATCGAGATCGCGGATGATCATTCATATGAGAAACGTCCTATACGAGTCTTAGAGCGATGAATCAAACAGTTGCAGAACAAGACGATTCCTTTGGTAAAGATCCAGTGGTCTAGACACGGAGTCGAAGAGGCTACTTGGGAAACCGAAGATAGTATGCGGGAGAGTTATCCCAAGTTGTTTGACCCTTAGTTTCGAGGACGAAACTCTTTTTAAGGGGGGTATGTAATACCTGGTTGTAATTCAGTCTTTTTTATTCAGTAATTATCAATCGGTAATTGTCACTCAGTAATTTTCATTCATTAATAATCACTCATCATTCATACTCATTCAATTGTGTTCACCGTTCGGCGTAATAATTGTGTTACACGTGCTTTTGCCCCCGTACTTCACGAATTCTGTGATTTTTGTACTCGGTGCATCATTATAGGCTGAACTGCTTGTCGAGCGGGGCCACACGAGCAGGACGCACGAGCATCTGGTCGTGCGTGGCGCTCGTGCGTTGCGGCTGGACTGGGCAGGAGACCCAGCGGCCGAGTCAGTGCCGCACGAGCAGGCCACACGAGTGCGCGACGCTCGTGTGTTGCGGCATCTTGGACAGAGGCCTGGCGTTGAGTCGAGGGCCGCACGAGCGAGCCACACGATTCTGCTGCGTCGCGGCGCTCGTGCGCTAAGAGCGATGGCCGGCGAAGCCTCACGCCACGGCCGGGCCTTACGGACACTTGGTCGTGCGTGTTGGTCGTGCGTCCCTGGGACTTATATAAGTGGACCAACGGGTTTTTTCTCATTTTCACAATTTCTTCATCCTAGTTCCGAGAGAGAGGGTTTGTGGGAGAGATTTTTCATCATCAACCACTTGAGTACTCAGTTTTCATCATCTTCATTTGGTTGTGAAGCTTGGATAGTCGATCTAACGTGATTTCATCGGATCAAAGTGTTTAGATCTTCAAAGGTAATATCCATCAAACCTCTTGGATTTCGATTTTGTGTTGAGATATGATGTTTTGGACATTATAATCATGTTGTATGAAGAGATATACATATGATTATGAGTATGTATGAACATTCATCAGATTATTCAAAGGTTATTCAAGAACACTTTGAATATTGAGTTGGATTTGGGGGTTTTCGTTTAGTTGTTGTTGAAATCACGAATTTGGATATTCATATTGGATTTTTGATTGTATTGAAGATGTTTTGTCGGTTTGAAACACTCCTTGGGGATTTGATATTGGTATAATTGAGGATTGATTGTAAACAATCGAAGATTGATTACAACATGTTCGATATAATGCCCCAATAAACTTGGTTTAGTCATATCGACGTTTTGAGTTCGTTATATTCGTGTTTGATTCGCATGTTGAACGGATTGTTGGTATTTGTGTTATTCAAGGTTGTTCGAGTGACCGACATTTCATTTTAGGACATTTGTTCGTGGAAGGACATTGTTCACTGGTGTTGTGTAAGTTAATTCTTACTCGGTTAAAAGGATTTTCATTCCTTTCGTTGTTGTTCATTCATAATCATAATTCATTCATAATGTATTAACCATATTGAGACTTGTAATTGTCAATTAATCACTTCATTCACGAGGAACGACGGTTCCAATCATTTCATTGAGCTATCATTCATATGACTATCATTTCATCTCGGTGAGTCATTCTTGACTTTGTCGGATTGTTATTAATTATTATTCTTCATGGTCATTCTTGTTCATATGACCTTCTGGGTTCATATTGCGCGGACGAGTGTGGATGTGTGGGATTTTTAGTCGGGCACGTGATGGTCATGTGTTGGGTTCACCGACACATTTGACTGTGCACACGGTAATGTACCTCCGTGAGACTAATTAGGTACAATGGTGGGTGTGTCCGGACATCCGTCTTGTGCACGTGCACATTCCATTACGGGTGTACTATGATGCCTCTCTTCAGCTTCATTTTATAATTAAGATATATCATGATTGTGTTTATTCAACTCTTGAGGATTGTTGTTATGTGTAACTGACCCCGTTGGGGGATATTGTTTTCAGGTCATGGCAAGGCTAAGGCACGGGAAGAGAACGTTGACGGCGAGGAGTCCCAGTGATACTAGTAGGGGCCCCCAGTCCTTTCATTCACCGTGTTTTCTTTATTTTATTTCCGCTGCAGATTTCTGTTTGGATATTGAGTTCATTCAGTGTTGTATATTTTATCTCCATATAAAATATACTTGTATTCGGTTATTATCTTGGGTGTGTTGTAATAAAACTCCTCATCGGAGTGATTGATGATATATTGTGGTTTGGTAGTATAATTATATTATTTAATTCATTAATTTTCATTCGCCTGGTGGGTCCCAGTCGGGGGTCCACGACACTGTAATATCCGCCTAGTTTGGGGTGTTACAAATAGCTCCAACATCCGTTCAGAAAGAAGGCTGTATCCAAATATCAAAGGCCCGCACGACAGTACTTTCAGTACAACGCACCTAGATATTGGATACAGGAGCCCCGTTATCCATCAAGAAAACAGGTCGCAGCGCAGTATCAACAACAGCTTTGGGAATCCAACTGGAGACCCAGGAGGCAAGCTGTAAGATCTATGAAAATGGTTCCACCTCCTAGACGACAATCGTACTGGAATAATAACCATAACTCTCGATTTTACATACATAATAATCATGATTACTGCAGCTACATGCTTGCCCCACGTAGACATCGTAAAAACGGACCAAAAGTAATATACAGCAAACCAATTATTGTCCGGCAAATTTGGGTACCGAAAGGCACTATCACACCAGGACCCAAATTTACTTGATTTCTATGCTTCGCCAAGAATTGGGAATGCTACAGCCAGACTCCCTGTAAGTTTTTATGCTTTTACTCATTAATTGAGGGGGAATGTTGTAAGACCCAAGAATATAGTATTAATCCCAACTTTAATGTAAGAATTGAATCCTCTATGTACTTTTTAAGGGGGAACGCTGTATTATTCGCGGATACAGTACTTACACTAAAGGACATCAATTATGCTTGATAGTTTTATTCTATTGTGTACTGCAAACAGTTTTAAGTCCACATGCCCTGTTTTAATATTCAAACATTTTTTTTTTTTTAAAAACGCTTTGCATGACATCTCGACTTCACTATCTCAAATGACGCGAATCTAAACTCAACTCAATTTTTATTGCTGCAATCAAACAAGTTTAAGTATCAAGCTGTAAGAACTTGTCTGCGAACAAAATTCATAGGTTCAGTTTTACTCAACTAGATCACACTGTAAGATTGTGCCTGCGCGCCAATCATAAGTTTAAGATGTAATACACTTCCCTGTTAGATGATATCATTCTAGAACTTGCCTGCAAGCATTTCACATTTCTTTTAGACTAAGTGCTGAAGACCATATCATTCGACAGAAGATCAAGAAGTCTTCTCAAGATGTTATCGAAAAAGAGGGAAATTGTTTTAGCATAAAGAGGTCTTGACATTATCAAAAAGAGGGAAACTGTTGGGATAAACAAATCCTGTATAGAAGTCTTCTCAAATTACCAACATACAACAAGACTTCATATAAGTCATCATACAGCAAGTAGCTGTCCCAAAGATGATCGTACAATTGGATAAACTTCATGTATCTTGTGTTGTCAAACATACATCAAGATGACAAGTGCCTCAATCATACAGCAGAAGGATAATTGAACATTCGACAGAAGACCAAAAAGAAAGTCTCCCATTAAAGACGTTTCAAAGAGGTTTCGGCTGTCGGGATTCGGTGCCTAAATCGAAGGCCCAGCGGAAACATTAAAACGAAAATTAATTCGATCCGAATCCCTACGAGGATCGATCGAGCTACGTATATACGAATATCAAAAATGAATTCACAAGAGATATAGAAACTCACCCTTGTAGTCCGTTGATTAAATGGATAACCTTCTCTTGAGCTATTCCCCAAGCTTTGCTTGATCTCACGAATCTATTCCGCTTCAAGCCCTTGAACGATCCAACACCGAAAGCACCGCGTCTCTACTTGCCACGCGCCGGAAAAACGAACGAAATGACAACACCTTGCTATCCTCCGAGGATACGGCTAGAGCTAGGTGATGAAGCTTTTTATTATTACACTCTAAGTGTATAATATATATCTCTCTTTTGATTTCTTGATTTTTTCTCTAAGAACCACCAAGAACACTTAAATAAGATGATGAAGGCTTTGAGAAAAATTTTCTCTCTCTCTCTCTCTCTCTCTCTCTCTCTCTCTCTCTCTCTCTCTCTCTCTCTCAAAACTCACGTTGGAATGGAATAGATTTTTTTTTCAATACGAATTATTATACATTTAAAATTAATCTAAGTTCAGACGATATGATCACCAAATTAAACAGAAGGGATCCCAAAATCACAAAATAAATAAACTCCATACAATATTATTTTATTAAATCCATTTGATAGATTTATTTCCACATTTTCTTTTATTCATTTCTCAAAGTTTAGAAGGCAAAACAACCAATTCCTTTAACCCCAAAAACCCACAAACCTCGGATACAAATACGTCCTTATCCCGGCATAGGCATCCCCACTCCATCGCCTCTCCCTAGATCCTCCGCCGCGCGCATCGCGGCAGCCGCCACTGTTGGAAAAATAGAGGAAATTGGCTGTTTTGAGCAGCCCACTTGAGAGGAAATTTTGAGTGGGCTCGACTACGAGTTAAAGTCGGGACTTAGTTGGAATACGTACTACTCTCTACGAGGTTTCCAAAACATGTAAGAACAATCAAAATGATTGAGGTATGAATGAGATATAATGTTCCAAAGTGAACCCTTTAGAAATGGGTTTAGGATGTTATCCCACATTGGAAAAAGAAGAGAAAAATTGTGAGTATATAAAGAGATGTGGACAAAGTCTTGTTCAAAAAGTGAGACATGAGTGGATGTGTGACTAGGCGCCCCTCGTGCACACACACACGCGCGCGCCGCCGCCGCCGTCCGTCCGGCTCGGCTCGGTTCGGGTCGGTCTCGATCGAAGGGCGATTTGGGCGAAATGTCTCGGCGTCTCGAAGTTATCTTTTTACTGCAATTTTATTCGGTAAAATTTATTTTACTGAAAATACCTCAATAATAAATTTTGATTTTTTCGGATCCGGATAAAATCGAATTAAACAGATCTGGATAAGTATTGAGATACTAATCATGATCGGTTTAGAGTTCCTCCAGATACCAATTTTGGTCGGTATAGAGTTCCTCCAGCACACAACCTCCTCCAGCCTTCACCTATAAATACCCAGCTTGAGGGGCTCGTTTTTACACTGAATTTTCGTCCGTGTTTCTCACCTGAAAATCCGACTTCCATTTTTTTCGGAAATAATTTCTTTTCAGAATTTGGGTCGCGTCGGTGGTAGTTCAGGTTTAATTCTAGTTCGCTGAGGGTGCGATGATCGATTTATCAACGCATCGAGATGTTGTTTTATCCTGGGAGGCAGACGCTACACACTGCGGTGGGAGCGAATTTGCTTTAAGGAGACAGAAATTCTGGACTCAACATCGCCCATATTCGATTTGCTTCTTTAGATTACTTACATATATATATATATACATATATATATATATATATATATATATATATATATATATATATATATTTCAATGTTTTCGTTATTAACGAATCTGTTTCTTACTTTGTTCTTCTCAGATTTGCAGTTCATGCGGGAGATTCAAAACATGGTAACCAACAATCTTAAAGCAAATTAATTATTTTGTAGCATAAATTTCGAAATTATTAATATTGGATCTCTGCAAATTTTCGATCTATGGGAAAAATAATTTATGATTTTCGAAATTTAATTTTAATGAAGTTTGGATCTGCCATGAAAAACATGTGGCTGTTCTTGCTGGGACACACTGTTCAAAACGATCTTGTGAAGGTTCTTCAAACTTTGATCGAGATGTGATCCAAATAAATGGACTAAAAAATATTACGAGCAAACAAAAAAATTCAAATGAATATCTATTTCTCACAATCAGCTTCGGGATGTGCTCTTCTATTTCTTATTCTATTTATGGTTTTGCAATTGCCTTGGCTTAGAGTGAGGTCTTGAGCACCTACTGAAGTGCCGATTCTTCCAATCTTCCTTTGCCTCTATAATTCGATTTGCCCTATGGTTGCTTTATAACTGCACATATATATTATAAACATATTATGTTTATTTTGTTGTATAAGGATGACTTGAATTAGCTGGCATGTCATGTAGGAAAGTATTTATGTTTACATTAGTTCATTGTTTATTAATGGTAAAATCTACGTAAACATATTTGTGTGACTTGTTGTGTTGATCCATGAATGGTAGGATCGACGATGCTTATTCGAATCTAATTCATTTATCCGGCATATGTGGCATTGCAATATATAGTCTGGATTTTTTTTTGAGTTACGCTACTGTCAGCAAACGTAGTTGCTAATAGCTGATTAGAATAAAAAAATATATTATGGATTACACGTCGATCATTATTTAGAAAGTGTTTGTGGTTAATATAAATGAGAAGAATTTATATTATTTGTTGCCATGCGTTTTTCTAAATAAGATTGTGATTATATTTGCTATTATATAATCATGCATACGATGATAAGGTATAACATTGCTTGATAAGAGACGAATCAATTATTAATTGATTATTCGATTAGTATGTTAAGATTATTTAGTTTAATTAAGATATTAACTAAATAGTATTTGTTGATTGATTTTAATCTTTTTATGTGATGGAATATCAATCTTGGTCGGATGCTCGGACATTAAAAACCTAACGGGCCTGGTACCTAGAGAGTACAGGTTGTGGGTCGGCTTGAGAATTATAATTTTTGGTTGGATTTGCTCTTCTGATTAAATTATATATATTCTCGTGTTGGTGTCGGTCTGCTGCGGCAGTGACACACGAGCCTATTACGGTGATCCATGTGATATCAAACACGACAAATATTGATATTAGCTCTATACGCTGAAAATTCGGAGAAATCCGAGATCTTCTTAACCCTAACGCATCGATTGATCGAGGATCACCGAATGTGGGTTTAAGGTGGTGTATCAGCGTTTGTGCTAAGAATTTTTGGTTCTACTTGGAACCATGCTGAAATTCGGAGAAATTCAATAATTGAATTTTAGTGCTAAAAACATATAAGTTCTTTTATCGAATATTAAAACCAGAGAGGTTTTAAATGATGATGAAACCTACTCTTATGAGAGGTTGTAATAAGAAATGTGATTACTCTATAAATATAGTGATACATTTGTTACGTGTACTCGATAATGAGTAAGGATGAAGCTAAAAAGAGAAATTTACAATCTAAAAGCTTGAGATACAAAACTAACTTAATCCGGAAATTAAGATTGTTGAATTGTGTCCTAACAGAAACGCAAAAACGATGTTAATCAGTTCAAACTAGCTCTGAATATGAGGATATCAATCATGTGGAGATTAGTTAACTTAAAACAAGATCCCATGCTAGGAAATAATTGAAATTTCCTATTAACTCTGAAATGTAGTAAAACAATTTTAGAAATACTAAAAATGTGGGGGTGTATGGCTAAGGCAAAAGTTCCTAAGCCAAAACAAGTGAAGGTCTGACCCAAGACGGTCGACTGCATCTTCACTGGATACGCACATGATGCATGATGCGTATAAATTTGTAGTGCAAAAATCTGATAGTCTGACATGTCAGTATGTACTAATCGAGTTAAGGAAAAGCGTGTATCAAACGCATAACTGATTTAAAAACTAAATCAATTATGAGATACCGTGGATTTATCAATGTGAAATGAATCACCAAGTGGTTTTAAAGGTTGAAGCAAAAAGTCTTGAACTTGGAAAATCACTACGTCTGAAATTTCTAGCATGCATGCTAGAAAATAACTTACAATGCTATATACATTCTTCATATGGTCATATAAGAGAAAGAATAATTCTGTTGTGCAGAATTTTGTTTAATGTTCGATAGATCTTCCTCTGGAATAGATACCACTAGGATCCAACGTAAATTCAAATGGATCCATAGATAAATAAAAGGCGAAACTACTAACTGAGGTTGTAGTAACATGAGAGCCTAAAGTACTCTGAGATATATTCTCTAGTAACGAGAAGAAATTTCATTATTATGATATACATGTAGAAGTATATCAAATGAACATACATGCAGTCTTTCTAAATGGCGTCTTTGAGAAAAGCCAACTTGGAAGAACCAAAGGCATATGTGCCTAACGCAGCGATTGAAAGTCTGCAACTTAGTGAAAGTATTATGAATCTAAATTGACACTAAAGTAGTGGCATAAAATCTTTGACACTGTGGTGTCAAGCAATGACTTCAAAGGATGTGATAAAATCTCCATTTTGACAATGCTCAAATATGGTGATTAAATGACCGAAAAGTACCAATTTGAGGACGCTCAAATTTGGTAATGCAGTTAGTCAAAAATTGCTAATTTTGGGGACGCTTAAAATTAGTAATTTGATCAATTAGAAATTGAAGTCTCGGTTAATAGTTGGTAACGTAATTTCAAAACGTTAAAAATGCCAATTTATAATGTCAAAAAGATTCAAGACAATGAATATGTCAAGTGTGTATATGTCAAATACACATGACGACTATGTCATTTTAAGAATGAATTTGAATGATCGAGTCATTGATGTAAGTAATGATAAAGGGATCAATTCAACAAAGTCTGAAAAGATAAATATATGAGACCAAAGAGATGACTTTAAGATGTAAAATCTCAAGTCGTTCACAATGTCTCATATGAGTTTAGTCATACTATGATGACATGAATCTTGGAAAGATCAACGGAATCAATTCGAATGCCAATGGATATGGTGCATCTATCCAAGCACAAAGGTAACTGATCTTTCAAGAGTAACTAAAAGTCTAATGTACTAAGTGAATTGTACAAGACTAAAAACAGTCTATATCGTGAGTAGACTATGTGTATACACGAGTAATCAGGAAACTAATCATCAATTGGTGATTAGAATGATATAAAGATTACTTGTGTGTATATGCTGCCTGATATGAGATATTCAAAAAACTATAAAATGATATAGTAACGCAAATTGGATATCTGACATTATGAATTTAATGTCAAAATAGTGAATATGTTTCACACTAGTTAGTGCAGCAGTGGTATGGAAATCTTTAATATAGATGGTTATTGCTCGATTTACAAAGGAATATGAGTTCATGACCTTAGACAAATATGCATAGGCATAATGCAATACCAATTTCTAGAAGATATTCCAAAACGGGCAAAGCTGTGACCGCAATATGTACTTATTGTGATAGTCAATCCACGATTGATGGGGCACAGAGCAAAAGTATAATGGTAAGTCTCGTCATATGAGGAAAAGACATAATACCATTTTGCTATCAACATTGGTTATCACTATTGACTACGATTCGTCAAGAGACAACATAGCGGATCCGTAACCAAAGGGTTATCAAAAGACCTTGTTGATAAATCATCAAGAGGAATAAGTCTATTGCCATGAGTTAATGGTTTTATGGAGGATACCCAACCTAAGTTGACTGGAGATCCCAAGATCTAGGTTCAATGGGACAACGCATTCATAAAACTGGGCACGATCACTGTGGGGGTTACCCCGAACCGACCATTCCTAGGATGAAAACAGTGATACCCGTAGGGAGAGGTTAAGCTTATGCTTTCAATGATTCTTAAGTCGACAACGTATAGTCGGGTGGAGTAAAATACGGGTTTACTCAAAACACTTAACGAGAATCACCTATGTTGGAGTGAAGAGGGGCCGCTTCAAAGGAGAATTGCAAGGCACAATTCTCTAGAAAGTCCCACAGAACCAGGACGGTGTCCACGGCCAAAACGGGCACAATAATGAGAACATAATAAATCAGGGAGGGCACTTGTAAAGGATATGCAATCACTTACACAAGCGGTCGGACAGTTCAAAGGCATCTAGTCATACTGTCTAGCCAGTAAGGTGAATATATCTTTTCGAGGGAAGGTTCAAGGAGCATACTCTACCTATCCTATATAATGCCTAACCGCAGTAACTATCACCAAGTCAACTCCGTGTCTGACGTGTGCTGCTGGACCATTAATCTCATTCATGTGGGGGATTGTTGGAAAAATAGAAGAAATTGGCTCTTTTGAGCAGCCCACTTGAGAGGAAATTTTGAGTGGGCTCGACTACGAGTTAAAGTCAGGACTTAGTTGGAATACGTAGTACTCTGTACGAGGTTTCCAAAACATGTAAGAACACTCAAAATGATTGAGGTATGAATGAGATATAATGTTCCAAAGTGAACCCTTTAGAAATGGGTTTAGGATGTTATCCCACATTGGAAAAAGAAGAGAAAAATTGTGAGTATATAAAGAGATGTGGACAAAGTCTTGTTCAAAAAGTGAGACATGAGTGGATGTGTGACTAGGTGCCCCTCGCACACACACACACACACACACACACACACACACACACACACACACACACACACACACACACACACACACGCGCCGCCGCCGCCGTCCGTCCGTCCGGCTCGGCTCCGTTCGGTTCGGGTCGGTCTCGGTCGAAGGGCGATTTGGGCGAAATGTCTCCGCGTCTTGAAGTTATCTTTTTACTGCAATTTATTCGGTAAAATTTATTTTACTGAAAATACCTCAATAATAAATTCTGAATTTTTCGGATCCAGATAAAATCGAATTAAACAGATCTGGATAAGTATTGAGATACTAATCATGATCGGTTTAGAGTTCCTCCAGATACCAATTTTGGTCGGTATAGAGTTCCTCCAGCACACAACCTCCTCCAGCCTTCACCTATAAATACCCGGCTTGAGGGGCTCATTTGTACACTGAATTTTCGTCCGTTTTTCTCACCCGAAAATCCGACTTAGTTTTTTTTTTCATAAATAATTTCTTTTCAGAATTTGGGTCACGTCGGTCGTAGTTCAGGTTTAATTCTAGTTCGCTGAGGGTGCGATGATCGATTTATCAACGCATCGAGATGTTGTTTTATCCTAGGAGGCCGACGCTACACACTGCGGTGGGGGCGAATTTGCTTTAAGGAGATAGAAATTCTGGACTCAACATCACCCATATCCGATTTGCTTCTTTAGATTACTTATATATATATATATTATTCAATATTTTCGTTATTAACGAATCTGTTTCTTACTTTGTTTTTCTCAGATTTGCAGCTCATGCGGGAGATTCAAAACATGGTGAATATACCAATAGCTACCTCCTTCGTGCTCTCATGCGCCTATTCCACAATCCCCATCCTCGCCGCCACAGCACCCCCGACCTTCGCCGCCCTCAGCACCAGATCCCGCCAATCCGCGGCCGAGGCGATCTTCCCCCAAATCAGAGCCGTGAAGTAATCAGGCAGGGTCATGCCTATGTCCAGCTCGCTCATATACATAACCCCTCTCGACGATGTCATCACGACGTAGTCATGGCTCATCGCTAGAATAAGCCCCGCGGTCGCAGTGTGCCCGGTGACGGCGGCGACGGTCGGCATCGGGAGGGAGAGGAGATCGGCGACGACTCCCCAGAACAGATAAACCATACGACGGAGCTCCGCCTTAGAGGCGTCGGCCGAGCCGGCCCTGGCGCCGACGGCTTGCGCGTGCCTCAAATCGAAGCCGTTCGAGAAGAATCGCCTTGGATCGCGTGATCGTAAGCAGGCGACGGCTTAGGATTTGGCCTCGGCTACAGGCGCGCGGATGGATGCGATGAGCGGTGGGTTCATTCGGTCCTCCTGATCTTTCTTGGTGTCGCCTGTTAGCGTTAGGATAAAAAAGTCGGCGCGCTTCTCTAACGTGCACATGGTTGATCGGTGAGGGTGGATGGAATGGAATAGATTTTAGAAGTGATAGATGTCTTCTTCCCTTTATTCAACTCTCACTTTAATAATACAAATCATGCCACATGATTTTAAACCCCACAATGTCATGTTCTTTCATATAAAATAAAAGCAACAAGACAAGAGGAAAGTGAGTGGAAACAAAGGGGGGCAGCTACTATGCAAAAGCGGACGAGTTCGGTTCGTTTCGGACTCCCGTGAGTCCAAATAGATAAACTATGATTCCGTTCTAATGTATTTGTATCGATTGATTAATCCAATTAATTAAACATATCAAATACAAAATAACATAATTAATTTCTCTAAGAAATAATTATATTCATGAATTAAATTAATCACCAGTGATATATTTAATTCATTAAGCCGTAAATTAATTTATCCGATAAATCGATTTAAACATCCAATGTCCCAAATTTAGATATCCAATATCTAATATTCATAATGAGAGAATTAGCTTGAATCATTCCGTCGTCAATCCTATTGCGCGACTCGGTAGATCCGTCTCAGTCAGCAATGGGAGAAACCAAAGAGTAGTAGCACCACCTAGCCAGCCTGGCGGCCTACACTGTACCCCAACTGAGAAAGAATGATTGGGATCATTCAAGAACCATTCTGTCGTGAATACCAGTATACGTATAAACCATTCTTTCAAATGTCCCGATCAAGTTATAGGGTCACGGTCAGTCAAACCCCATATGTACTTGACGCTATGCATGCGTTAATGCAAATCGAGATCATCGAGCTGTCGTGTATCTAATACAACTAGCTCCAATGCTTTGGCCAATGACTTATGATCTCATATGCCAATAACTGCATAGGACATATAACCCGCTCACTAACGGGAGAAATAATTCTATCTTGGTATTCAGTAGGACCTGCTACTTGCCCGTCAAGATGCACGACGAGGTTGACCCCCGCCTTCTAGTTTATAGGGTCGAACTACTGTAATGAAAATCTTGACGTCACAAGCACATCCCTACTAAATCCTCAAGTCGAAGGTTCACGAATACCTATCACAACCTTTCGATTACGTCCTTGACTGTCCCGGAGTGAAATCCATATGACGAATCGAGGGTGAGTCGGTTCGAGTATACTAATCCAATTTGCATACCTATAACGTGTGCTCGCACTAACCATTAGCGTTTGACAGGCACTCTCCATGTCAAAAAACACGTCATGCAAGCCTTCACATAAACTTAACACCCAGTCAAGTTTCATCGACTTGCGAACGATTAAGTATTTGAGCTATAAACCTTTCCAGTGCCGACCCCCTTATCTAATAAGGAGTGGAACGTTTTGTTCTCAAATACACGGACTAGTTTCTATATGTATATTTACGAGTTAGGAATGCCAGTAACTACCAGTAAATAAAGAAACATCCATTGCCTTATATTGATGATTTACATAATAACAAGTACAATGCCCTCACTCAACATCCTCTGAGTGGCATTCGAGGGCATACTCCTAACAATCTCCCACTTTCACTCAATGCCACACACTATGGTATCTAATACCCATGTTCTCCAGATAACGCTCCAAGCTAGTCTGAGAAAGTAGCTTGGTCAGTAGATCGGCGACGTTGTCGGCCGAGTCTACTCTGTGCAGCACAATGTATCCCTTGTGAACAAATTCTCTTACGAGATGATAATTCCTCTCAATATGTTTGGTGCTGTTGTGAAACCTCGGCTCCTTGGCACACTCTGACAAATCGTTGTCACGGTCTGACATAATTGACTCGGACATGGTATCACTTGAAGTTCTCCCGAAATTTTTAATCCGAGAACCCTTTCTTGGAAGCCTCAGGCCGCTTGATACTCGGCTGACAGTAGAATCGGATCGCGCTTTGCTTGGTGCTACGCCAAGAATCTGCTCCTCCATTAAGAGTAAATATGTAGCAGTAGACATCGAGTCGTCGTCCTTCGATCCTTGGAAGTCCGAATCGGTGTATCCCACCACATCCAATTCTCCACCGCCATACATCGTAACCATATCTCTAGTCCTTCTCAAGTACTTGAGAACGTTCTTTCTGGCGATCAATGTTCCCTACAGGTTTGCACGAAACCTACTCACCATGCTTACAGCTTGCGCAATGTCAGGTCTCGTACACAACATAGCATACATAAGGCTACCCACGGCCGAAGCATATGGTATGTTACTCATTTCCTTTCGTTGTTCCTCACTTTGAGGACACATCTTCAAGATGAGTTTTATTCCATGTCACATCGGTTGGAACCCTCTTTTAGAATCATCCATCTTAAATCGCTTTAAGATTTTATTTATATAGAGGGCTTGGGAAAGACCTATTGTTCTCTTTGTTCTATCCCGGTAGAGCCGAATACCAAGAATATAGGTGGCTTCTCCCAAGTCTTTCATGGATAAATTACTCGAAAGCCAAGCTTTCACAGAACTGAGCATTCCCACATCATCACCTATTAGTAGAATGTCGTCCACATATAGTACTAAGAATGCGATCTTGCTCCGACTAACCCTCTTGTATACACAAGGTTCCTCTTTATTTTGCACGAAGTCAAACTCTTTGACCGCCTCGTCAAAACGAAGGTTCCAACTACGCGACGCTTGCTTCAGTCCATAAATAAAACGCTGAAGCTTGCACACTTTCTAAATATCGACTTCGGACACAAAGCCTTTAGGCTGCTCCATGTAGATTTCCTCCTCGAGGAATCTATTAAGGAAAGCCGTCTTTACGTCCATTTGCCATATCTCATAATCGTGGTAGGCAGCTATAGCAAGCATCATTCAAATAGACTTGATCATGGCTACGGGCGAGAAGGTATCGTGGTAATCGATCCCTTCCTTCTGGGTATAACCCTTTGCCACAAGCCTGGCCTTATAGGCGTCAACCTTGCCATCACCATCAGTCTTTCTCTTGTAGATCCACTTGTTCCCAATAGGCACTATGCCCTTGGGGCGGTCTACTAGAGTCCAGACCTGATTGACATGCATCGAGTCTATCTCATCTTCCATAGCTTTACGCAATTTCACGGAGTCTACATCCACCATCGCTTGGTCATAGGTCGTCGGGTCGGTCTCTTGGCTATCACTTGGAACCTCATGGAGACCCAGCTCCTCCAAGTGCACAAGCCCATACCTCTCAGGTAAATGAGACACCCTACTAGACCTACGAGGTGGTTGTACTTGTGTTTTAGAAGGTTCGGTTCTAGTTTCTTGCACAGGTGTCTCCCGAGGAGTTTCATTGTATTCTTCTAAAGAAATACTTCTACCTGCTCCGCCTTCCTGAATGAACTCATCTTCCAGGAAGCGTGCTTGTAAAGCAACAACGATCTTTCGATCTTCGGGCATGTAGAATAGATATCCCATCGTCCCAGATGGGAATCCAATGAAACGTCCCTTCGCGGACCTAGCTTCCAACTTCTCCACCTTAGTCTTCTTGACATAGGCGGGACATCCCCAAATCCTAATGTGATTAAGACTTGGTTTCCTGCCCTCCCACATCTCATGTGGAGTTTTAAGAGCGGATTTGGAAGGACATCTGTTCAAGATGTAAGCAGTAGTCAGGAGTGCATACCCCTACAGGTAAATCGGTAAGTCAGTATAGCCCAGCATGGAACGGACCATGTTCAACAAGGTCCGGTTCCTTCTTTCTGACAAACCATTTAACTGAGGAGTACCTGGAGGTGTTAGTTGTGAAACTATTCCATGTTCCTTAAGGAACTCGTCAAACTCCATACTCATATATTCGCCACCTCGGTCCGACCGAAGTGCTTTGATATGATTACCAGTTTGTTTCTCGACTAGGGCCTTGAATTCCTGGAATTTCTCAATGGCCTCGGATTTATGTTTCATTAAGTATACATAACCATACCTAGTATGATCATCTGTAAACGTAATGAAATATTGATATTCGTCACGTGCTGTTTCCAAAGCACCACATACGTCTGTATGGACTAATCCCAGTTTATCAGCGGCTCTTTCAAAAGTCCCTGTGAAGGGGGACTTAGTCATTTTGCCTTTAAGGCAAGATTCACAAGTAGAAAGGGATCCGATCCCAATGGACCATAAGTCCATCTTTTTCCATCTTGTAAACCTTGGTCTGACCAACATGACCAAGTCTAAGATGCCATTTCAAAACTTGATTGGTTTCATCCCTACCACGTTTTCTAGTCATAGTATTCACAACTACTTTGTTGCTGAGATTTAGATGATACAATCCATTCAACAATGTAGCAGTACCCACTAGTTTATTTCTAAAATAAATTTTGCAGTAACCATCACCAATGAAAAATGAAAAGCCCTTTCGGTCCATGACCGGAATGGATACAATATTTTTGTGCCCCTTGGGTAAAACAAGTACATCTTCTAAAGTCAAAACAAAGCCAGATTCTAAATCCAAAAGAAGTAATCCTATGTCGGTCGCCTCGACACTATGCCCGCTTCCGACTGTGATCATAACTTCTCCAGCTCCAAGCTTCCTATTTTTGTTCCAGATCTTGATTCACGGTACAAATATGAGAACTAGCACCAGAATCCAGTATCCAGGAAGTAGAAAATACAGTAGCAAAACAATTTGTTTCCAAAACTAAAAGTTCTGTACCTGAAGTGCCATGAAGAATCGGACAGTCTCTAGCCCAGTGGCCCAGCTCACCGCACTTGAGACAAGCATCCTTCTTCTTATTGTTCTTCGGAACCATCGGGGCCTTGCCCTTTCCCTTAAGGTTCTTAACTTGTGGTCCTGTTTGCTTCTTGGTCTTTTTCTTCTTATTCTTAGACCTCCGAGGTCCAGAAGAAATCACAAGAGCAGACTCCTTCATCTGCGGAGTCTTCATCTGAGACTGATCGGTCACAAATTTGTTCATTAGCCCAGCTAAATTACATGCAATCTCATTGCAGTTGAAGTTCATAACAAACTGTGAGAAGGATTCAGGGAGAGACTGTAGGATAAGGTCGGTTTGGAGAGAAGTATCCATTTTAAAATCAAGAGCCTCCAATCTCTCGATCATGGATATCATTTTGAGGACGTGTTCCCCAACTTTCTCACCTTCCTTCATCCTTGCAACGAACAGTTGCTTGGATATCTCATATCTAGCAGTTCTGCTATGCTCACCATAAAGCTCGGTTAAGTGAGATATAATCTGCCTAGTAGAAGTCATTTTCTCATGAGCTCTCTGAATCTCATTATACATGGAAGCCATCATATAAGCACGGACTTTCACGTCATCCTTAACCCACTTTTCGTGGTTTTCAATCTCTTCCTGATTGGCTCCGGTCCGCACAGGAGGCGCCGGAATGTCCGTCTCCAAGACGTATCCCAGTGCCTCTATACTGAGGACAATCATCAGATTGCGGAGCCAATCCACAAAGTTAGGTCCCATTAAGGTGTTCTTTTCGAGTAGAATTGCGAGTAGATTCATTGTCATATTAAGATTTGAGTCTGTATTAAGTACGATAGATTAATTAGTGACTCATTCAATTATGTTCTGAGTATAGAATTAAGGTCTTTTCTACTCTTGTTACCCAGCTCCCACTATTTTAATCGGAACAACACACTCCCATGTGAAATCCGAAAGTATTGTCGCTCTACTTCATAGTGGTGATCGAGTTCTTTATAAATCTTAATAGAGGGCAACCGAACAGGTTTCTAGTCTATTAATTTTCATAAATTGATGTCCAACACCAACCCATCTAATGGATGATTTGATCTTCTTTTTCCCCGTGTTCACTCCCCTCAACCTATACAGTTTCTATGGTTCGTGAACAAGTTAAGTTTATACCATCGACGCAAATCAGTTTCACAATTGAATCTTATCCGGCAACCTATCAGGTTTCTAGGGATAAAATTTGCTCCAACCGAAGGCATCCAATGTGCTCTCGGTAATTTATCCGTCCTCCTCGAACGACTACCCCGATAACTCGGAAGCATAGCACATCCGGTTTGGATTTCAATTTCCCGAAAACTCGATGGAGGGAAGGAAAACCTTGAAACCTTATAAACTTAATTATTTATTGTGGGAGAATTATCGCGATTAACGTTACACTTTGCACATTAGTCATTTAAGCGCGTTTGTGGCATTCATACAACATGAAACAACCATTCACAACCTAGTTGCTACCAACATATGGTTCATGGACCGTTCCTAGAAAACAAAAACTCCGTAATCTAATTACAAGTCTTCGTATTGAATATTCATCTTATCGAAATGGATCTTCCTCCAGTCTTCGTCATTACATATAAATTTTACATTGAAAATTGCATCCTAGATACAAATATTTCTAGTAAAATAAATAGGCTCAAGACGGCCTTTACAACCCAATCGAATAAAATGAACGATTCAAAACTAAGTCCACGAACCACATCCCCATTCAACAGCATTCATCCAATAAATAATATATAAATGGAAAGCGTAGAGATACATTGATCCAATCAACAATACGAACCGATCCAATCGATTCACACAATCGGTAATATGATAACGTTCAAAATAATTCGGTCGACCATAAATATTCCAATTAATAAAATTTCCCTTATAAAACGAAATACCATAAATCATTTTAATCATATTAAATCCAATTTAATATGCGGGAGATTAATTTTCAAGAATACACGAAAAAATCGAGCCGGGGCGAAAATGGCCTGCCACGGCCGAGTCACTGCCGGCCGGACACGGCCCGTGCCGAATGGCACGGTCGGGTCGTGCCGGCAGTGTCCTAGACCTTCCTGCCAGACTCGGCCGTGTCGCCTGACACGGTCGAGTCACTTCCGGAAGCTGCCGGCCAGACACGGCCCGTGTCGCCTGACACGGTCGGGTCTGCCTGGCAGTGGCCTGGGGACTGCCGGACACGGCCCGTGTCACCAGACATGGCCAAGTCACCCTGGCAGCTTCCTGCCCTTTGTCCGAAAAGTCGTCCGATGACAATTCGGAGCTCGATTTTCGACCGTATATCCAATATCAATATTTTTTAACATTCATATCTTCAATATAAATCATATTTCCCAGAAATTTAAGATTTATATTTAGACATAAACTTACGAAAAATATAACTACAACGAACGTAAAACATGTACCACGATTATGACTAAAATGATTCCAAATCATTCACCATCTAATCGAGCATTCCAAATGCCAATATTGTATATACGATCGCAAGACCTACGCTCCGATACCACTGTCGGGATTCGGTGCCTTAATCGAAGGCCCAGCGGAAGCGGTAAAATGAAAATTAATTCGATCCGAATCCCTACGAGGATCGATCGAGGTACGTATATACGAATATCAAAAACAAATTCACAAGAGATATAGAAACTCACCCTTATATTCCGTTGATTAGATGGATAACCTTCTCTTGAGCTATTCCCCAAGCTTTGCTTGATCTCACGAATCTATTCCGCTTCAAGCCCTTGAACGATCCAACGCCGAAAGCACCGTGTCTATACTTGTTACGCGCCGGAAAAATGAACGAAATGACAACACCTTGCTATCCTCCGAGGATACGGCTAGAGCTAGGTGATGAAGCTTTTTATTATTACACTCTAAGTGTATAATATATATCTCTCTTTTGATTTCTTGATTTTTCTCTAAGAACCACCAAGAACAATTAAAGAAGATGATGAAGACTTTGAGAAAAGTTTTCTCTCTCTCTCTCTCTCTCTCTCTCTCTCTCTCTCTCTCTCTCTCAAAACTCATGTTGGAATGGAATAGAGTTTAGAAGTGAGAGATGTCTTCTTCCCTTTATTCAACTCTCACTTTAATAATACAAATCATGCCACATGATTTTAAACCCCACAATGTTATGTTCTTTCATATAAAATGAAAGCAACAAGACAAGAGGAAAGTGAGTGGAAACAAAGGGGGGGCGGCTACTATGCAAAAACAGACGAGTTCGGTTCGTTTCGGACTCCCGTGAGTCCAAACAGATAAACTACGATTCCGTTCCGATGTATTTGTATCGATTAATTAATCCAATTAATTAAAAATATCAAATACAAAATAACATAATTAATTTCTCCAAGAAATAATTATATTCATGAATTAAATTAATCACCAAGTGATATATTTAATTCATTAATCCGTAAATCAATTTATCCGATAAATCGATTTAAACATCCAATGTCCCAAATTTAGATATCCAATATCTATTATTCATAATGAGAGAATTAGCTTGAATCATTCCTTCGTCAATCCTATTACGCGACTCGGTAGATCCATCTCAGTCAGCAATGGGAGGAACCAAAGAGTAGTAGCACCACCTAGCCAGCCTGGCGGCCTACACTGTACCCCAACTGAGAACGAATGATTGGGATCATTCAAGAACTATTCTGTCGTGAATACCAGTATACGTATAAACCCTTTTTTCAAATGTCCCGATCATGTTATAGGGTCACGGTCAGTCAAACCCCATCTGTACTTGACGCTATGCATGTGTTAATGCAAATCGAGATCATTGAGCTGTCGTGTATCTAATACAACTAGCTCCAATGCTTTGGCCAAATACTTATGATCTTATCTGCCAATAACCGCATAGGACATATTACCCGATCACTAACGGGAGAAAGAATTCTATCTTGGTATTCAGTAGGACCTGCTACTTGCCCGTCAAGATGCACATTGAGGTTGACCCCCGCTTTTCGGTTTACAGGGTCGAACTACTCTAATGAAAATCTTGACGTCACAAGCACATCCCTACTAAATCCTCAAGTCGAAGGTTCACGAATACCTATCACAACCTTTCGATTCCGTCCCTGACTGTCCCAGAGTGAAATCCGTGTGACGAATCGAGGGTGAGTCGGTTCGAGTATAATAATCCAATTTGCATACCTATAACATGTGCTCGCACTAACCATTAGCGTTTGACAGGCACTCTCCATGTTAAAGAACACGTCATACAAGTCTTCACATAAACTTAACGCCCAGTCAAGTTTCATCGACTTGCGAATGATTAAGTATTTGAGCTATAAACCTTTCCAGTGCCGACCCCCTTATCCAATAAGGAGTGGAACGTTTTGCTCTCAAATACACGGACTAATGTCTATATGTATATTTACGAGTTAGGAATGCCAGTAACTACCAGTAAATAAAGAAACATCCATTGCCTTATATTGATAATTTACATAATAACAAGTACAATGCCCTCACTCAACATCCTCTGAGTGGCATTCGAGGGCATACTCCTAACATCGGCATCATCAAGAAGTTTTGGAAATTATCAAAAAGGGAGAAATTGTTGGGAAAAACAATGTTGTTTTGATAATTACCAAACAACAAGCATCATACAGCAAGATAGCATAGAACAAGATGATAAATGCCTAGCATACAGCGAGCAGCTGTATCGAAAGGAGATCTAAGTTGTCAATCCTGTATCGAAGACTACTCATAATGCCAGCATACAGCGAAAGTATAAAGTATCTTCATACAAGCCTTCGCGTTGCCATCATACAGTAACAGAGTCTAAAAACGCCAAGTATGGAAGTTGTCTCTTCATACATCAACTTTCCATACAGCCACTACTCCAATATAGCCTACAGCATAATGGATACAACATTCAAGCTGTAAAGTATTGAGATCGTCAATACCTATTGAAACAGGACTGAAGACCGTTTGAAAAGGAATCTTTGGTATTCGCTAAAGTCAAGTCCCGTTTGATAAAGAAGTATTTAAATACTGAAAGGATAAAGTATTTAATACCAAAACCGACAGAGACCTTCAAACAACGCAAAATCCGGATCTTGGTCTATACAAGTCAACCATCCAGTTGTAACGGACTTTTGCCCAACGAATCTATTCAGAAGGCTATATATTTCCCCAAGAATTTGAAGATCAGTAACCCAAGAAGAACAACAAGTTACCAAGAAGTAATTACATGAATATATCTGAGCAAACATATTTCTTCAAGCATACTGCCTATTCGGAGAGAAGAAATATACAAGTGCTCAACCTTCAACAACACATCATCAGCTCAAGCTCAAGAAAGTCAAGCTATTGTTCAACAAATGTTCTTTCATTGAACAAACCCATCAGCCCTGTGTGGACTGAGAAAGCCTTGCTTTTCCTAAACTGTGTGTGATGGATCTGCATTGAAGAGACGAAGCTTCGGAACTGTGTGTGAAGAAGCAAGTCAAGAGGAAGCTTTAACCAATCTGTGTGAACGGTTGAAAGTGACAGTCTTTGTATCTATCTGTGTGAACGATACAAGGATAGGTTTGATTATAGACACGTAGTTGTGTACGTGGTGTTTATAATAAATGTTTTTACTCCTGTGTGCAGAACCAGTGGACGTAGAGGGGTTTACCTCGAACCACTTTAAATACTGTGTTATTTATCTTCTGCCGTTACTGTTTTGATAAACTGTGATTTTTATAAGTATACACTGCAAAACCCTGTACGCACCAAGCTAACAATAGATAAAGCCTAGTTGCTGTATTTACAACAACTTAATGTTTCAAGACTTCTGCTACGCACTCCTATTTGAAAATCATACATCTTGTTGCTTAAACACTTTCCAAGCCGTATTTTGTATACTTGGTGGACAACAGCCAGATTAGATTTTTACCCTCTCGACCCTAAATTAAGATACACCAACCCCAACCCTACTATCTGCAACATGCAATTTTATATGCTTTAATTACTTTAGTTGCATATCGTATTCCATAAACTTGTTTATGCTTAATTAAACCAATTAAAGCATGATGCATTAATAACACTAAGTAAATCAAAGTGAATCTCTTATAACGACTTGAACTAAATTAAATTCACGAAAATTAATATATATTCCGGTATAAGAAACCTACTTGATTGCATATTATGTGTATAGATATATTCCTAGGATTATGTGTCTATATCTATAAATATACATATATTTTGCATGCATATATAGATATGGCATGCAAATTAGGCTTCATCATTAGCAGATTTTAGAGAACTTCTTTCTACTGCCTATATCAAATAAAATCATAATAAAGCAATTTCATGAGTGATTCTGAAATAGCATCGAAAGTAATTTTGACCATATCTTTGTTCCGAAAAATAATATGCTCCCATTATTGAAAATTTTATCATGGAAATTACTCATGATATACTCTGAAAAACTCATTTTTTTTTTGTTTTATCAAGATGGCTGATACAACTCATCCAGAATTTGACATCTTGGACTCAGAAGGGCTTGAATATCATAGATGGGTCTCCGACATCGAGACCACATTTGTTTCTAAGGACTATAGTGCCACAATCTTTAATACTGCAGGCGATGCACCGTATAAGAAAATCAAAGCTAGTGTACTAATGTTCCTTAGGCGACATATCGACCCCAGCCTAAGATGGGAATATCTGTAGCTGAAATTCCCCAAAGAACCGAGGGACACCGTTAAGGGCCGATTTGGAAACATCAACAACACTTCACTCCCAGAGTTGACCATATAGTGGATTGAAATCCGCTTGCTTGACTATAAATAGATCAACGATTTCAACAAAGATATGCTCCACCTCAAGGCACGACTAAATTTCTGTGGAAGGACATCACAGAAGATGACATGATCCATAAAACCCTTTCACCTTTCCTACTCCTGCTCTTATACTAGCGAACCAGTACAGGCTAAATTATGCTAATAAATGCATTACTACCTTCAGTAAACTAATCAACCTACTGCAAGTGGATAAGACACATAACGAAGTGTTAGTGAGCAATAATGCAAGGCCGATTGGGACAAGAAAATTCCCAAGGCCAATTATGGCAAAGTGAAGGATGGAAACTACCCCAATGAATAGGGGAATGGACGTGGTAGGCATCATGGTCAAGGATGTGGTCGAGGACATGGTGGTTCTTCCAATGCAATGCAAAGACTTGGTGCTCCCGGCTCTGCTAGCCAAGGACATCAAAAAAGCACATATCCATCCTGTCGCCCCTAAGACTCGAGTTGGAGATGAACCGTGCTATGATTGTGGAAATGCCGAACATTGGTAGAAGAACTGCCATGCAAGCAAGCAAGTCGTAGCTGGTTGATTAGTTATATAGAGAGTCTAAAGAAAGGGAAGATTATTATATGGAGGAAGATGATCTCGACAAGTCCCCCTATGTCAATTTCACAGTCACCAATCATCGAAATGAGTCATACGAGCCACAGTCTATAGATGCACCCCCTTTATGACTGAATCCTACTATTATCTTTACTTTCACGTTTACATTTGATATAGTTGTAACACCCCCAAACCAATCTGGAATATTACAGCGCCGTAGACCCTCTACGTGAGGATCTACCAGGCTAAATACAAAAACAATACATCAATCATATGCCGACATGGCTATATGAAGGACCATGAAACCGATTTGATCTTTATCTCAACACACACATCATTACATACACGATTCTTTCTCAGAACACATACCCACGCAGGGGCTAGAACACAATAACACTCCCATAAAACGGGAGAACAAACCATCGGAGGGTTAACCAACAAGACTCTAACAAATACTCTGCAATTGGTCTTCATGTGATTAGTATCGTCGTCTTCCATCATCCTTCTTTTCGAACCTGTGATTTGCTCCCCAGCAACTAGCAAGTACCTGGACGCAATACAGACATCCACCCCCGAATACTCAGGTGTTAGCAAAACTCCACTGTTTTGCTAGTGCAAGTATAAAATACAAATACAAGCCATACATATCAGACTCCATGAAACATAATAATCATAAACATACTTCCTGAGGTAAATCACTTGATCAAAACTGTTAAATCGAAGGTATGGGTAAACCCAATATACGTCTTGTAAAAACATTTTACGATCTCGGGAGTTTTGAAAACATTTGGGGTTTAAGAATTCTCAAGCCTTTCGAAAACATTTAGGGACACAACCCAAAAGTCATTTTCCCAAAACATTTATTTCTATAAATTATTCGCGTCCCGTGCTAGCAAGCCACGGACCTCAGATGCTCCCGTAGAACAAACCCGAGTGAATAACCCACAGGGAAACTATATCAAATCACATGTTACCGTAACCACAGTCACGTGACTACAAGCACAGATACGTACATAACCAAACCACAACCATAAGTTATCCCGGCATCGGGCTAACAAGCCACGAACCTCGGAGTCCCCGCAAGACATACCCGATGATAACCCCACCAGTTATCTCGGCATCGGGCTAACAAGCCACAAACCTCGGAGTCCCCGCAAGACATACCCAGATTGGATAACCTTACGGTCACGCCCGACCCATACTAACAAGTATGGATCCCGGAGATTTATCAATCCTACCCGGAGGCACATTGTAACACCCCGAGATATTCAGAGTATATTACAGCGCCGTGGACCCCCACATGGGAACCACCAGGCTACAAACAAGAAAACTCCACTCGACTAACCATCCCGGTTAGCGAGGATACACATTTAATTATAAGAAATAAAAAAATTACGCCCGGAGCAACCGGCGAAATGATCATCAACCAACAATGTAACAATTTAAAAGTAGTACAACACGGGGTTTGAATTTGAAAAGCCTAAGTACTCGCGAGTACAGTCTATCAGTTTATAAATATAGAAAACAACCAAATCGAAGTGGACGAAAGAAATAGAAAGACCCAAATGCACATGTCAACGACCACGCCAACATCCTCAGATCGTCTGTGCCCGCCGTCCGGATAATCATAACTCAAATCCATAACAAGAATTTCCCAAAACGGGTCCCCAGAGGGGTTAGCAATTACGCTAGTACAAGTAATCAAGGCAAACCAATCGCTACACATTTCATAGTACATGCACCAATATCATTTCGAAAACCAAAACAAGACATGTCTTTTCCTAAATAAACAGTCACAATTAATTTGCCTAGGACTGACGAAGCCACGAATCCCACTCGAGGCCTCTAAGGACCCTCCCGAGCTGGCCACATTCATAAAACAAGTCAAGCACCACACGTCACCTAGGACCAGGACGAAGCCACGAATCCCACTCGAGGCCTCTAAGGACCCTCCCGAGCTGGCTAGCGAATCAAACTCATGAATCTAGGACGAAGCCATAGATTCCCTCCGTGATCCCGTCGGACCCTCCCGAGGTGAGCAAATCACACACAATATACATTACCATTTCACGTTAAGCATAAAGGTTTCCAAAATACTTGCCTTGAATTATTGACGACGCAACGAACTAAAGGAAAGTCACCGACGAACGCTAGAACCAATGAAACCGAACCTAACGATTCGAAGAATACAATGACAACCATTTCTAAATGAATATGGAATTGGAATACACTGAAAACCCGCCTACGATTCATGTATATTCGTATATAAACAACAACGAGGGCGGGCCACAACCAAACCCTCTCGATTCCGTAAAAATCACGAAATATACCATGAATCCGTAGGGAAACTAAGAATACCAACAAGATTAATCATATTCATCATGAATTAATCAACAAAACGGAACGAATCGGACAAAAACACGAAAACCCCCAATTTTACCAAAAGTAGGGTTCTAGGATCTAACCTTGATTATTTGGATCAAGGGATGATATCGGACGGATTATTGATGATATAACCTCAAGAACTCCATGGATATGTTGTTAAACAACATGGCTTCAAGCTTAGAACACGCCAGTGCGGAAGAGGAGAGGAAGAAGGTGAAAATGGCAAGAAAAACGTCTGCAGGCCTTTTATATGGGTTGATCGCCTGCCGGACACGGCCCGTGCGGTCGGCACGGTCGTGTTACGATTGGCCGACAGGACTCGACCGTGTCCTCGCTTGACACGGTCGCGGCGCGTAGGGCCCTCCGACAGTGACTCGTCCGACAATGACTTTCACGACTCGACCGTGTCCTGGGACACGGTCGGGCGTGCGCGATCGCTTCGCTTATCCGGAAGAGTGCAGCACGGCCGTGTCGGATGACACGGCCGAGTTCGGTCGGCAGAAACTTTGCATTTCCGGACGAGTACGCACGGGCCGTGTCGGCCGACACGGTCGGGTCCGTCGGCAGTGATCGCCAAAATCAAACGACCATAACTCTCTCGTCCGGACTCCGATTGACTCACCGTTTGAACCATTGGAAAGCTAACTCGATTTTCTATAATATTGCAAAGATTTAGAATTTTTGGAGTCACCAAAAATTAATGGTGATCTAACAAAGTCGAACTCATATGAGGAAAGTTGAAACAATGAACAATAACGAGAGTACAGTTCACAGTTGACAGGAAGGACATACTGAAAGATACACGAGGGTCACTATGACCGAGAAATATACCAAAAATGAAAATACAAGGGAAAGAAAAATACTGGATATTACATTCTACCCCTCTAAAAATAAGTTTCGTCCCGAAACTTAAGAAACAAACAACTCAGGGTACCTAGCACGCATGCTATCCTCGGTTTCCCAAGTTGCCTCCTCGACACCGTGTCTCGACCACTGCACTTTGACCAAAGGGATGGTCTTATGCCTCAGTCGTTTCTCACGATGCTCCAAAATCTTCAAAGGGCGCTCCTCGAAAGTAATATCTTCAGCAATATCAATCTCGCCATAATCGATGACGTGACTAGGATCCGGAACATATTTCCTCAGCTGGGAAACATGAAAAACGCTATGAACATGACTCAAGGCCGGAGGTAACGCCAAACGGTATGCTAACCCACCGACTCGCTCGAGAATCTCGAAGGGTCCAATAAATCTCGGACTCAGCTTCCCCTTCTTCCCGAAACGGAAAACTCATCTCGTTGGCGACACCTTCAGCAAGACGTGGTCTCCCACCTCGAATTCTAAAGGTCGACGACGGACATCGGCATATGACTTCTGTCGACTCTGGGCCATCAACATCCGTTCTCGAATTAATTCTATCTTCCGCCTCGTCTCTAAAACGACATCCGGCTCGGTCCCGACTAAATCGGACGCCTCATTCCAACAAATCGGCGATCGACATCGTCGCCCATAAAGTGCCTCATATGGTGCCATCCGAATCGACGCGTGCCAACTATTGTTGTACGTGAATTCGATCAATGGCAAATGCTCCTCCCAGTCGCTACTCCAATCGAGGGCACAAGCACGCAACATGTCCTCGAATGTCTGGATAGTGCGTTCCGACTGTCCATCTGACTGGGGATGAAAAGAGGTACTCAAATGCAAGCGGGTACCTAACGCCTTATGCATCGCCTGCCAAAAGTGCGATACAAAACGGCCATCACGATCCGAAACAATAGACTTCGGAGTACCGTGAAGTCTCACAATGCGCGATAAACACACGAGCCGATTTCTCCGGCCCCAAGTGTCCTTGATGCCCGAAAATGTGCCGACTTGGTCGACGATCAACAATCACCCAAACCATATTCATGCCCGATCTCGATCTCGGCAAACTCGTAATGAAATCCATCGATATATCTTCCCATTTCCATTCCGAACGAAGTGATCGCAATAACCAGGTTGAGTCGATGCTCGATTTTGACTGGCGACAAGTCAAACATCTCGCTACAACCGTGCGACCTCCTCCTTCATATCATTCCACGGAAGTTCCTCCTCGTGTCCTTGTACATCTTACTCGAACCAGATGAACGGAATAGGGTGTGGAATGGGCCTCACGCAAAATACTGCCGCAACTCGATCGTTCGGTACACAAAGCCGACTGAATCTCAAAACACTATCCTCGTGAATCACAAACCCAGGAGACTTTCCTTTAAGAACGTTCTCTCGGATTTGAGTAATCATCGGATCCTCTAATTGCTTCAGTTTAATTTCATCGATCAAAGACGACGAAATTTCTAAGGTACAAAGTTGCCCGACAGATCCAGGCAGCAAAACCTCAACATCTAACTCGATCAAAGCCCGCCGAAGCTCAGACTGGGGCGTAAGGACCTCAAGCGTTTGCAACGCAATCGGTTTCCGACTCAAGGCGTCGGCCACGACATTCGCCTTACCCGGATGATAAAGGATTTCGAGGTCATAATCCTTAATCAACTCTAACCACCTCCTCTGCCTCATATTCAACTCTCGCTGAGTAAATATGTATTTCAGACTTTTATGATCGGTAAAAATCTGACATGCGAGCCGAAAAGATAGTGACGCCTAATCTTTAGTGCAAAGACACCCGCCGCTTACTCCAAATCGTGAGTAGGGTAGTTAAGCTCATACGGCCTCATCTGTCTCGACAAGCATAGGCAATGGTCTTGCCGTCCGCATCAATACGCACCCAAGACCACGACCAAGCATCGCTAAAAACGGCGAAACCCTCGTTGCCACATGGCAATGCCAAAACCGGCTGAAGTCAAACGCTTCTTCACTCCTCAAAACTCGATCGCCTCTCATCGGTCCGCACGAACTTCTCGGATTTCGGAGCAATCAGGTAAGTGGTCCAGCTAGTATTGAGAAACCCTCGACGAACCTACGGTAGTAGCCAGCCAAACCCAAGAAACTACGGACCTCCTTCACATTTGTGGGCGATGCCCAATCCAACACTGCCTCAATTTTCTGCGGATCCACTCGAACTCCCTCGGCTGAAATCACGTGGCCCAAAAACATCACTTCTTTCATCCAGAACTCACATTTCGAGAACTTCGCATAGAGTTGCTCGGTCCTCAAAATGTCTAACACTACCCGCAAATGATGGGCATGCTCTTCCTCATTCCTCGAATAAATAAGAATATCGTCAATGAAGACGATGACACACTTATCCAAATACTCGATAAAGACTTTGTTCATCAATTGCATGAACACCGCCGGCGCGTTAGTTAACCCGAAAGGCATAACTACAAACTCATAATGTCCGTATCTCGTCCGAAAAGTCGCTGCACGTCGGACTCCCTCACCCGGAGCCGATAGTACCCGATCTCAAATCAATCTTTGAGAATACCGCCGCTCCCTGCAATCGATCGAACAAGTCGTCAATCCTCGGCAAAGGATACTTGTTCTTGATGGTCACCTTGTTCGATTCACGATAGTCGATACACAAACGTAGTGAACCATCCTTCTTACGCACAAACAAGACCGGTGCGCCCCAAGGCGAGGCGCTCGGTCGAACATACCCCGACTCAAGAAGTTCACTCAATCAAGCTTTCTTCAACTCGACATCTCTCAAGGTGCCATGCGATACGGCGCCTTCAAATCGGAGCCGCACCCGGCTCTAACTCTATAGCAAACTCAACCTCACGATCCGGTGGCAATCCCGGCAACTCGTCAGAAATACATCAGAAACTCACTAAAGACTGGAATCGATGAAAGATCTACTACTCCATTCTCCGCGTTCAAGGCGTAGCACCAATAACCAGTACACCCTTTTCGCAGAGTTTCACCGCCTTCAAGGCGTTAATAACAAACTTGGTTTCTCTTTCGCCAGCGAAAGAGTGTTCAGTGCCGTCCTCGGCTAACATGGTAATGATCCTCGTGCGGTAGTTCATGATTGCACCATGCCGTTCGAGCCAATCATTCCCGAGAATTAAATCCTCGCCCTCGATACTCACAACAATAAGATTAGAGAGCCAAGCCCTCTCACAAATAATCACAGAACAGTCCCGGACTTCTCGATCACCGACAATTCTATCACCGCTAGGAAGTTTAACGATGAAAGGCTCGCAAGGTGACAAGCAGTCGAGACTCAAACGGCGTACACACTCTAGAGAAATGAATGAATGCGTAGCACCCGAATCAAAAAGTACACTGACAGGATGGGAATGGATATGAACGGTACCTGTCGCCACAGTAGCTGCTGGATCATCGGTCCTCCTCATCTCGTAGATACGCGGCTGGGCAGAGCCGACACTGGATGCTCCTCCCCTAGCGGGCTGACCCCGACCCCTACCTCGGCCGGCACTCGGTGGAGGCGGCGAGCAAATGAGCCCCAGTTCACGCTCGGCTCCATAGGTCTTTGGGTGAGAAGAACGGGCACCGCGAAACTGTCTGAGCTTCTCGCAAAAAGAAGCTTTGTGGCCCGACTGACCACAAGTATGACAAGTCAAAGGTGGACGAAGACAATCCCGGTTCACGTGGCCTGGCTTGCCACAGTTAAAGCATCTGGGTCCGGACGACGGTTCGGAGGCACTCAAAGCTCCTTAAAAACGAGCCGAACCGCCCGTAGAAATATTTGCAGCCTGAGATTTCTGCTGGCCTCCACTCTTGGGACCAGAAAAATTTCCGACCGACTTCTGCTTCTTGCTCTCGCGAGCCAAATCGCTAGCGGTCACCGACATATCATAAGCAAGAGCTCGACTCTGATAATCCTTCAAGGTAGTACAGACGAGCCCCGACATATAGTCCCGAATGGACAGTTTCATTCTCCTGGAAAAATGAAAAATCTTGTCGCTCTCTTCAACAACTTGGGTCTTCACATAACCCAACTCCTTATTAAAATCGGCAATAGCTTGGGATACGGGATATCCCGTGGTTGAGCATCAAAGAAAGCATGCATTCGAGCCTGTCGACCGGCCATGGACAATACTCGGTCTCCATCAACTCCGAAACTCGGCCCACGAAGCAACATGATCTTTCGGACCAACGGCCTCCCACCAACTCAGCATCTCCCGTGAGAAAGTATTGAGCAATAGGGACCTTACGGTCCTCGGGCGGTTGGTAGCAGTGAATACTTTAGATATTTCCTTGATCCACCCTTCCCGGCCGATCGGGTCCGAAGCTCCCGAACCGGGAGGATGCATCTTGATGACATCCTGAAGCCAACGATCCGCTCCGCCCCGATTAGCATGGGCCACGATCGGTGTTCGACCACCTGAGCTATAGCCGCCATCCGGTTAACCATTTGCCGCATAATGCCCGCAATACCAAGATCGGCGCGCTCCCGAGAAGAAGCATGATCGTGACGGTCACCGCACGCCGGCTCCCGAAGAATGCGACGTGGCCGCCCACCGGCCGCGCCCCACGTCCTCGGCCGCGTCCACGACCACGACCACGACCACGGTTTCCTCCGCATCCATGCCGAAGTTGAGAGATAATGTATATATCGATGATGAGTAAGGGAGGAAAAGCAACTACGATCCAAAAGTGGAAATACAATGCAAGAAACAAAAGATCCGAATAAGAAAACTTACGAGCACCGGAAGTACCGGGATGTCATGCGGTGTGACAATGTGCAAAACAAATACGACTAGACCCAAATAACCAACAAGCCTAGGTATCCATAAACCTAGAGCTCCGATACCATTTCGTAACACCCCGAGATATTCAGAGTATATTACAGCGCCGTGGACCCCACATGGGAACCACTGTGCTACAAACAAGAAAACTCCACTCGACTAACCATCCCGGTTAGCGAGGACACACATTTAATTATAAGAAATAAAAATTACGCCTGAGCAACCGAGAAATGATCATCAACCAACAATGTAACAATTTAAAAGTAGTACAACACGGGTTTGAATTTGAAAAGCCTAAGTACTCGCGAGTACAGATCTATCGCTTTATAAATATAGAAAACAACCAAATCGAAGTGGACGAAAGAAATAGAAAGACCCAAATGCACATGTCAACGACTCGCCAACATCCTCAGATCGTCCGGTGCCCGCCGTCCGGATAATCATAACACGAAATCCATAACAAGAATTTCCCAAAACGGGTCCCAGAGGGGTTAGCAATTACGCTAGTACAAGTAATCAAGGCAAACCAATCGCTTACACATTTCATAGTACATGCGGAATATCATTTCGAAAACCAAAACAAGACATGTCTTTTCCTAAATAAATACAATTAATTTGCCTAGAACGGACGAAGCCACGAATCCCACTCGAGGCCTCTAAGGACCCTCCCGTGGCCACATTCATAAAACAAGTCAAGCACCACACGTCACCTAGGACCGGGACGAAGCCACGAATCCCACTCGAGGCCTCTAAGGACCCTCCCGAGTCAAGAAGCGAATCAAACTCATGAATCTAGGACGAAGCCATAGATTCCCTCCGTGATCCCGTCGGACTCCCGAGGTGAGCAAATCGCACACAATATACATTACCATTTCACGTTAAGCATAAAGGTTTCCAAAATACTTGCCTTGAATTATTGACGACGCAACGAACGGAAAGGAAAGTCACCACGAACGCTAGAACCAATGAAACCGAACCTAACGATTCAAGAATACAATCACAACCATTTCTAAATGAATATGGAATTGGAATACACCAAAACCCGCCTACGATTCATGTATATTCGTATATAAACAACAACGAGGGCGGGCCACAACCAAACCCTCTCGATTCCGTAAAAATCACGAAATATACCATGAATCCGTAGGGAAACTAAGAATACCAACAAGATTAATCATATTCATCATGAATTAATCAACAAAACGGAATGAATCGGACAAAAACACGAAAACCCCCAATTTTACCAAAAGTAGGGTTCTAAGGATCTAACCTTGATTATTTGGATCAAGGGATGATATCAGACGGATTATTGATGATATAACCTCAAGAACTCCATGGATATGTTGTTAAACAACATGGCTTCAAGCTTAGAACACGATCACCGCGAAGATGAGAGTAAGAAGGTGATAAATGGCCTGAAAAACGACTGCATGGACTTTTATATGTGTTGACTGCCTGCCTGACACGGCCCGTGCCGGTCGGCACTGTCGTGTTGCACGATTGGCCGACAGGACTCGACCGTGTCCTCGCTTGACACGGTCGCGGCGCGTAGGGCCCTCCGACAGATGACTCGTCCGACAATGACTCGGCACGACTCGACCGTGTCCGGGATACGGTCGGGCGTGCCCGGCGATCGCTTCCGCTTATCCGGAAGAGTACGGCACGGGCCGTGTCGGATGACACGGCCGAGTTCGGTCGGCAGAAACTTTTGCATTTCCGGACGAGTACGGCACGGGCCGTGTCGGCCGACACGGTCGGGTCCGGTCGGCAGTGATCGGCCAAAAACTGAAACGACCATAACTCTCTCGTCCGGACTCCGATTGACTCACCGTTTGAACCATTGGAAAGCTAACTCGATTTTCTATAATATTGCAAAGATTTAGAATTTTTGGAGACACCAAAAATTAATGGTGATCTAACAAAGTCGAACTCATATGAGGAAAGTTGAAACAATGAACAATAACGAGAGTACAGTTCACAGTTGACAGGAAGGACATACTGAAAGATACACGAGGGTAACTATGACCGAGAAATATACCAAAAATGAAAATACAAGGGAAAGAAAAATACTGGATATTACACACATCACTTTCAACGATCACATAACAATGAGCAGAACATCCAGCCAAGCAACACTTAAACATCACAACCTCCTTTTAAAGGAGTAATAACTAATATCACACACATTACGTTCTTACCGAACAAGTACACATAACATTACGTAATCCCCGACAAAGGATTACAGTCGATTAAACTCACTCAAAGTGATCATAGCATCTTTCAACATACCAAACCAACACACATATTCCGAGAACACATATATTCACGAAGTACACGAATTATCATTGAAAGACAACATTTATCGAGAACATACTGATCCCTTTTTACATTCATAAAACATTGGGTTTCGCATAAAATCATTTATCAATAATTATGACTACGAAACATCAAACGTATGGACAAGATACTTGCCTCGATACCACGAGCAAGTACTCCGACGAACACGGCTCGACCGGGACACTCCGAAAACCTACAACTTCCGGAAGACACAACGAAAACACTATCACAACGAGAACCAAGACCAAGAACAACGAAAAACCCATCAATCTATTGAAGAAAAACTCAATGGGACATTTAATCGAACATTAAATGTTCAATAATTCCCAAGAACACTCGAATCATCAATCGAGTTAAACAAACTTGATATATGGATATACAATCCATGAAACACGGTTAATAACATCATACTACACCAACCGATGCATCAAAATCGGACTAGAATCGAAATCAAGAACAAATTTCCAAGAAAGTCAACTCGAAGAAAAATCAAGAATGACCTCAATCTAACGAAGAACAAGGGATTAGATGATGTTACAATCACCTAGAGATCTCCAAAACACTTTGGAATTGAGTAGAACCGACCAAGAACTCAAACCCTAGCCTCACCCGTCCGACAGCCGCGAAGAGAAGAGAAGAAGGGGAGGAAATGGGGTGAGAAACCCGTCTGTCCCCTTATATACACCAGCGACGCACGATCATCACGCACGACCAAGTGCTCGTGTGTTTGGTCGTGCGCTAGGCCACTGCCCAGCCACTGACACCACGCACGAGCACCGCGCATGAGCAGTTGCTCGTGTGTCCTGCTCGTGCGTCCCTGGAGCTTACTGCCGAGCGCTGGATTGCGCACGAGCTCCACGCACGACCACGTGCTCGTGTGGCCTGCTCGTGTGTTACAATAGGAGGCCAATATCGAGCCCGACACGGCCCCGAAACCCAAACTTGAATATGAATCGAAGATACGGTTACGAAGTACTCGCAAAGATGAAACCAAGCGTTAAGTGAACACACGATTCCTACCACCCGAAGGCTCGAAATTCGACAACGGAAAGTAATTACCCCAAACTTTGGGAAATTATCAAAACGGCCCAAAACGTCCGAAATACACGATACACGATCGATATACCAAACCAAAGCTCGCAACACGAATAATAACATTAAATGAACTTACGAGAAACTCGAAACAATAGTTTCGGACGAGATTCGCAAGAATCGAACTCAAGTGCGGAAAAACCGCTTAAGAACACGGAACTCAACAAAACGATACCGAAACGAACTCGGATGACAAAAAGTGCAGAATTAATCATTCTCGGAATGAAGAAACGGTCATGAGCGAGCCGTCAAAACGGACTTCCTCCGAAAAAAGAAATTACCAAAAATCGAAATTACGGGTATTACAATAGTTGCCTCAAGACGACTGTGTTGGTGTTTTTTTCAATAATGGTGTGATGCAACATTATTTCACGAACAATATATTAATATTGCTTATGTTAGATTCTTAACTTATATTTCGAAGTACTGGATAATGCTTAAATGTTTATGGTTTGAAATTCCACTCTCTTCTAAGAAATAGAATTAGGCTTCTATTCATCGAATAAGTCGTTTGCCAAAATTCCATAACTATGATGATTGGATTCTCCCAACTCATCAAAGGTCACGGTAATGCCCAATTCTTGATGCCTAAATGGCATTCTTCCAAGTTATCAATGCTCTCTATGCACATAGTGTTAGATTTTACGGGTATCTAATACAATAAATATGATCAAGACGTAGCGTAAAAATTAACGAAAAACCCAGACGAGGATCTTCATGCAGTAAATTTAATTGATTTATGAAGAGTTCGTCGAATTACCTTAATTCGAAGAATAGATCTGAACCCGGATCAGAAGCTGATTAAAATCCTCTTTCTCTTCCGGTGATCCACACACGAACAACTGGTACAAGATAGGTTGCTTGATCCTTACAATTAACGTTGAGAAACAGTACAATAAATAATTCCTTGCTAGAAGGATTTGTACTGTTGATCAAAATCAACTAAGAGAAGAAGAAAGAGATGGCCAAAATCGACTTCACGAACAGAAAAGCAATTCGGCCGATTTATCTGAGAGAGGGCCGATTTTTGGTGTGTCACAACTAGGGTTGTGAGATTTTTCTTATGATAACTCCTTGTCCAAGACCCTTTATTTATACTAAGTAAACTTTAGAGTCAAACTCTAGTATTTACTTAGTTACCCCTCAACTTATTAAATAATACAATATATGTAATATCTTATATTATATATTACTTATTATTTAATCCTCTAATAAACATAATATCTAATATTATATTTATATTTCCGAGTTGATATAATTAAATAATATAATATATAATATCTTATATTATATATTACTCATTATTTAATTTCTTTAATAAATATAATATCCAATATTATATCTATTAACTATTCTTACATGTCTTTAGTTGTTGTATGTATGACCCAAAAGGCTTATATGTTGGCAATTATCTAATACCTTATTAAATAATAAGTCATAAGCGGTCTCTAGCAAGACATTATGACTACCCAAATCATATAAGTTTATAGTCCATTAAACCATTTAACGTGTCAAATTCCTTTGTCGCGCGATATCATATTTGAACTAAGTCACGGGTATTGTCATACTTATTATGTTCAAATGCTTTCTCGATCTTAAGTAGACTGATTGAATCAAATGACTCTTCATTTGAGCATGGCCATGCATTTCCTTCAGTCCTACTTATCGAGGGCCCCAGCAGATATATCTCTCCCTAAATAGAGAGACAAATCCCTACCTTAATTATTCATTGCCCTCTACATGACTCCCACTAATCCCGATCGCTAACCTTTATGATCACTATGTTTTAGACGACGTTGGATTACGTCAAAGCATAGCAGTTATCATGTTGAACTCTATGATAATCTCAGGTTCAAGGATTTATTGACATACTATTATATTGAGATTCACTTATGATATTTCCATGCAGTGATCTCAATGCGGGTCTGTCCATTTTTGCGTTCTCCAACCAATACCCATAAGTTTGATCCGTACCATATGCATAATCATCTAATGATTATCAATCAAACTTATACTAGTATATTAATCACTTGAGCCTCCACTCTGCGTGATTGGACTAGGGATATTTGAATAATCTTATTATTCATGAATAACTATTATTCTATTATTATAATATTAAAACATGCACATATTATAATAATCAACGAGAAATAAATGATATTAGATAACTTTATTTAAATGTGATAATTACGAATCTAGACACATCGAATATCCTAGAGCACTATTCCCAACAATCTCCCACTTGCACTAGGACCATTTATTCATGATTTCTAGTCCTATCGATCTAGCATGCTCATCATGCTCTCTTTGTGAGAGAGGCTTCATAAGTGGATCATCAACATTCTCTTCTGTTGCTACCTTACATATTGTAATATCTTCTCGTCTGACGATTTCTCTGACTAGGTGATATTTTCTGAGTATATATTTGGAATTACGATGGGACTTAGGCTCTTTGGTTTGTGCAATAGCAACAATATTGTCACAATAAAGTCTTGTGGGACCCTGGATGGTCGGTACTACTCCTAATTTCGTAACGAACTTCTTGATCTATACGGCTTCCTTAGTTACATTCGATGCTGCCAAGTACTCAACTTCTGTTACAGAATCAACAACTGTGCCTTCCTTGGAACTCTTCCAACTCACAGCACCTCCATCCATTACAAACACATAACCAGTTTGCGAGTTAAAATCGTCTCTATCGGTTTGGAAACTTGCATCGGCGTAACCATTTACAACCAGCTCATTTCCCACACCTCTATAAATTAGGAACGTATCCTTAGTTTTTCTTAAGTACTTTAGGATGGATTTCATTGCTGTCCAGTGACTTTCACCTAGATTTGATTGGTATGGACTTATCATGCTAAGGGCAAACGATACATCTGGTCGAGTACAAATCATGGCATACATGATCAATCTAATGGCCGAAGCATATGGAATCTTGCTCATACAGGTCACTCATCAGGAGTCGAAGGACCCTAAGTCGTACTCAGATGAATACCATGTGACATTGGCAAGAGACCTCTCTTGGAGTCCTGCATATTGAACCTCTTCAATATTTTGTTAATGTAGGTACTTTGACGTATACCAATCATTCTCTTTGATCTATCTCTATAGATTTTTATCCCAAGAATGTAAGCAACTTCTCATAATTCTTTCATTGAGAAACAACTTCCCAACCAAGTCTTGACTATCTGCAAGGTGGGTATATCATTTCCAATGAGTAATATGTCATCTACATATAAGACTAGGAAAACAACTATGCTCCCACTAACCTTATTATACACACATGGTTCATCTTCATGTTGAATAAACCCAAACTCTTTGACAGTTTCATCAAAACGAAGATTCTAGCTCCGAGAAGCCTGCTTCAACCCATAAATGGATCTTTGAAGCTTGCAAACCTATTTAGAATTTTCTGGATGATCAAAACCCTTAGGTTGTGACATGTACACATCCTCAAGTAAGTTTCCATTAAGAAATGATGTTTTGACATCCATTTACCATATTTCATAACCATAGTATGTGGCAATGGCAAATAAAATTCTAATTGATTTAAGCAAGATTACTAGCGAAAAAGTCTCATCATAGTCAACACCATGAATCTGTCCATAACCGTTTCCCACTAGTTTAGATTTATAGGATTGCAGATTATCGTCCATGTCTTTATTCTTTTTGAAGACCCATTTGCACCCAATGGTTTTAACACCCTCAGGTGGATCTATCAAGTTCCAGACTTGATTGTCGTACATGGACTGCATCTCTGACTTCATAGCCTATAGCCATTCCTCGGACTCTATTCCTAAAATAGCTTCTATATAGGTACTAGGCTCATCATCTATGAGCGATGCGTCATCATCCTCTATTACGAGATGCCCATATCTCTTAGGTTCATGTTGCACCCTATCAGATCTACGAGGGACTTGTGTACCTTGAACGGGCTCTTCAACTGATTGTTGAGCCTGTTCAGTTTCCATCAGTGAAGCAATATCTGGTTCTCGAGTTTTCTCGAGAATTACCTTTCTCCCACTATCTCTTTTGGAAATAAAATCCCTTTCGAAGAAGATGACAGCATTTCGAGCAACAAACACTTTGTTCTCTACGGGCTTATAAAAGCACTATCCTTTAGTTTCCTTAGGATATCCCACAAATAAACATCTTTCAGATCTAGCTGCCAGTTTGCCAAACACTTGGCGCCTTATGATCGCTTCGCAACCCTAGATATTTATAAAAGACAAGTTTGGTCTCTTACGAGTCCATTTCTCAAATGGTGTCTTTTCAACTGCTTTAGATGGAATACGGTTAAGGGTGAATGCTGATGTTTCTAAGGCGTGGCCCCAAAATGATAATGGAAGATCCGTTCGACTCATAATGGATCGAACCATATCTAATAAAGTTCTATTCCTCCCCCCGGACACTCCGTTATGTTGAGATGTTCCAGGAGGAGTAAGTTGTGAAACAATTCTACAACTCCTATGATGATCATCGAATTCTTGGCTCAAATATTCGCCACCTCGATCCGATCGAAGGGCTTTAATTATCTTGCCAAGTTGATTATGTACTTCACTCTAAAGATTTTGAATATTTCAAAAGTTTCATGTTTATGCTTCATAAGATAAACATATCCATACCGGCTAAAATCATCGGTAAAAGTGATGAGGTATTGGCATCCGCCTATGGCATGAGTGCTAAGAGGTCCGCATACATCAGTATGTACTAGGCCTAATAGATCACTAACCTTTTCTCCATGTCCGGTGAAAGATTCTTCGTCATCTTGCCCAATAAACAAGTTTCGCATGTCCCATATGACTCATAGTCAGAAGATTCTAAATGTCCATCGTTATGGAGTTTGGAAATACATTTCTCGTTTATGTGACTAAGTCGACAGTGCCATAAGTAAGTCGGATTAGAATCATTGAGCTTAGGTTTCTTGGTTGCAATGTTATAGACTTCCAAAGTGTTGGACTCATCTAGATCAATATTGTAAAGGCCAATATATAAATTTGCAGTACCATAAAGCAAGTCATCAAAGAAAATACGAATAATCTTATTCTTCATAAGAAAACTGTAACCTTCACAATCTAATGTAGACACTAAAATAATATTCCTATTCATAGCAGGAACATAATAGCAATTGTTCAAAACTAACAAAAGCTCATTGGGTAAAACTAGATCATAAGTTCCAATGGCTAGTGCAGCAACTCTTGCTCCATTGCCGACTCTTAGATCCACTTCCCCTTTCTTCAGTTATCTACTGCTTTTCAACCCCGGCACATTTATACAAATATGAGATTCACATATAGTATCCAATACCCATGAGTTAGAAGTAGATAAGTTAACTTCTATAACAAATATACATATGGCAGTCTCACTACCCTTGGTACGCTTTAGCTCTTCCAAGTAAACCTTTGCAATTTCTTTTCCAGTGTCCTGGTTTATTGCAATGATGGCAATTTCCATCACAATGTTTCTTACATTTGTATTGTTTCTTTGTTATCATTGTCAGTAGGCTCATCGGGAATTTCCCACTCAAGAACATACAGATTTCTTTCTTGCTTGAGAACTATACTCAAGCTCCGGATCCATTCCAGATAGTTGCTGCCGTTTTCTTTGAGCTTGTCCTTCTCAAGGACGGATCACAGTGAAATGGTGGATGTGTTGTTTGATGCCAATCTATTATCTACCAAATTCGATATACAAAATATTTAGTCACATTTTATTTCTCGAGAAATACTCCCACTAAAACAAAATACCCTCAATTTTTTTTAGTGGGCTAAGACCCCATTTTGCACAAAACTCAGCTTTGGTATGAAGCCTATAATTGAGCTACTTTAGGGGGGATAACTCTTTATTGGTTACATCATATGTAACTCTTAGATTATATTTATGGGATTTGGCATCTTATGCCCAAGCATGTTATAATCCCATCTTATGCCTTAAGGTTCAAAACTATTTTGAATTCTTAGCTTATTAAAACACATAGGTATCACCATTACCTATCATATCTTACTAAGATAACCCGAGCACCCATCTTTGGCATGACCTGCTCAAGATGATCGAAGTCTTGATAGGTGTTTTAATTGAATGGCATTAAAAAAAATTAACGAGGGGTTTTATCCTATGTAGCATATTTATGTTGGCTAACATACATCTTACATACATCGCATCACATACATGCATAAGTTTAGCATACATAGCATCACATGACATAAAAAGCATAGGACCGTATATAGTTGGTCTTCATTGATCTTCCAACTCCTTGGAACGTCATACGCGATCAATTGGCTCCTCGAGTCCGTCCTTCGTCTCCTTCTTGTCTTCATTACATTAATTAAAAATATACTACATTAGTAAAATTAAACTACGAGAGGGCAAACGACATGCTGGCGGTAAATTATAATGATAAATTAAAAGACGACCTCCAGACCGTAAAATCAATTATAATTAAACGACACACAGGCCGTAAAACCAACCCAATAATAAATCGAAACATCCAATCACATTAGTCAATTTATAGTCATGCCATATACAATACACAAACCAATATTAATTATCACATAATTAATTAAACACACTATTAAAATTAATTATCACATAATTAATTAAAAACAATATAAATCTGCCTGACAGTCAGGTATAAGATTAATATCCGCTCAAAATCCAACAATCTGAAACAATAGCCCAGATGGCCGGGCACACACTGGCTGCGCAGGTTCGAACCCCACCTGCCGCAAGAAGTGCATTTTGAAACAATTATTTTGGAATTTTAAAACCGGATCAGGGTTAAATAATACTCGGTGAATAAATTTTCGAACAAGTACGGTAGCCCAGATGGTGCAGTGCATGCAAGGCATGCCTGATGCCGCAGGATCGAATCCTGCAATAAGCGCCAAATTTTTACTAATTTTCGGCGATCCGCGGGTCTTGGTATGCGGTTCCTTACTGGACGAGGATTCTACCTGGTCTCCCGACCCGTCAGAATACAGATCTGTACCAGAATAGTTCTGGACAAAAAAATTGTAAAAACAGTCGAGAAAATTAATTTTGAATGATCCAAGTTAATCAAATTAAATCAGAAAAATATTTATAAAATCTCTATTTCATAAATATGATTAAGAACATAATTTTATATATTCAAAGCATATAAAACACACTATACATAAACAATTAAATCACTGCAAGTTGGCCCCGATACCACTATTGGGTTTTACGTGTATCTAATATAATAAATATGAGAAAGACGCAGCGAAAAAATTAATGAAAAACCCAGATGAGGATCTTCATGCAGTAATTTAATTGATTTATGAGAGTTCGTCGAATTACCTTAATTCAAAGAACAGATCAGAACCTAGACCAGAAGCAGATTAAAATCCTCTTTCTCTTTCGGTGATCCACACATGAACAACTAGTACAAGCCTGATTGCTAGATCCTTACGAATAAGGTTGATAAATAGTACAACAAATAATTCCTTTCTAGAAGGATTTGTATTGTTGATCAAAATCAACTAAGGAAAGAAGACAGATGTTGTGCGGCGATTGATACGCCTCGATGGCGATCGGCATAATGGTCTGAGAGCAAACCATAGAAGACATACACTGGGCAAACACCCAGCGGTCGACACCCACGGCGATCGTCTTTTGGTATCTGGCGATCGTCTATGATGTCCAACCAGAGACGATCATCTCGTGCCACGTATGAATCCAACATCCATCAAAGTCATCGAAGACCGAATCTTGGACGGTGACCCACATGCAGATCCACAAAAGGCGCCGCAAGATAAGGCCTTTGACCCCAGCCTGTCACCTACCTCACCTAGCGACAGGGCCGCCGAAAGGTACAAAGTGGGACCTCCCCTGACAGCGACTCAGGACGCGTGCAGGCTTCCCATTAGCTCGCACAGCTGGCTGCCAGCAGCAGCCTCGGACTTTAAGGGAACAGCCCCACGTGACGGGACGATCGCCCACCTTATTATAATATAGAAAACGGCGGTCGCCCGCGATCGCCGGAGAGGTCCCAGCAACCTTGTCCCCTATAAATAGGAGGCTTACAACAGTGGCTAAGGAATCATCATCAGATCATCGTGAATACAGTGAGAAACATAGAGAGAGAATAAAGATTCATCTGGCGATTACTTACACATTCATAGTGATATTCATACACACTTACAGAACATCCAAATCAAGAACTCACAAAGCTTCATATCTGGTTCTTCCGGTAATCTACACGCTCTACAGCTTAGATAACTAGAAGTCTTTACACTCATTGTAATAGATTCTAACATTAATATTTGTACTCAAAAGTATCTATATTAATAACATCTCGCGAGAGCATTCAAGCCCGGGATTAACAACCACGACAAATCTTGTGTTATTTAATTTCCCACGGAAGTGTTCTCGCATTTGTTTGTTACTCGATCATTCCAACAATATTATCTCCGGATAATATTTTGGGTAACAACAACAGAGATGGCCGGAATCGACTTCATGGATAGAAAAGCAGTTTGGCCGATTTATCTGAGGGCCGATTTTTGGTGTGTCATAATTAGGGTTGTGAGATTTTTTTTATGACAACTCCTTGTTCAAGATACTTCATTTTATACTAAGTAAACCCTAGAGTCAAACTCTAGTATTTGCTTAGTTGCCCCTCAACTTATAATTAATACACTATATATATAATATCTTATATTATATATATTATTAATTATTTAATTCTCTAATAAATATAATATTTAATATTATATTATTCTTTCCCAATTTATATAATTAAATAATATTATATATAATATCTCACATTATATATTACTCATTTTTTAATTTCTTTAATAATATAATATCTAATATTATATCTATTAATTATTGTTGCTTATCTTTAGTTGTGTGTGTGTGTGACCCAAAAGGCTAATAATATGTTGGCAATTATTTAATACCTATTAAATAATAAGTCATAAGCGGTCTCTAGCAAGATATTAGGACTATGTTAAGAATACTTGTTAGATTTTGATGATGTCGTCCCTGTATTCTGATTTATTTAGATGTATGTTCTAAATACTTGGCATTGTAAAGAAAATCCAAATGAGTATCTTCTATAAACCATTAAATAGGCTAGTTAATCAGTAGAAAAATCGGCTAAAGTATAGAATTGCCAATATATCAGAGAAGTCATCAGGCGAGTTCTTTATCGGGCAAGTTTTGGTCAACAGGATCATCAGAGAGGCTTGACCAAAACACTGTAGCAGCCGATGTGCAGACAAGTTATCATCAGGCGAGATAACTTCAGCCGAGTTTTGGTCAACTCAACAGATCATAGGAGGTTGACCACAGACGAAATATAATCAGGCAACTTATCAGAGGAGTTCTGGTCAACAGAGTATATCAGAGATGTTTGACCATAGGCGGGTTTAGTATGAGACGAGTTTTCAAACAGCTGAAGTCTAACAGAGCAGATCAGAGAACTTTATCAGAGCATATCAGAGAACCTTGATAGAGAAGAGAACCTTGTCAAGACATAGAAGTTTTCAGAGAAGTTCTTTCAACAGAAACATCAGAAGCACTCTGAACTAAGTCCACATCAGCAAAGCGATGAAAGTCAACAATTACGGAAAGACATGTGCAGACTTAATTCAAGGAGACAAAGTGAATGATTCCCGTAAGTTAAAGAATAATTTATTCATAGAGATCGGTGCCAGGAAGAATTTTTGAATATACAAATCAAGAAAAACAGCGCAACGGGAAGATTCTTCAAATGGGCAGATTTGAAGAAAGGGAATCAAGCCGTGCAAAGAGATGAACGAATAAACAAAGAGGTCCACTCTCCAACATATGGATTTGTTACAAGAGTTGCAACTGCTATGAAGAGGCTCAAGATTCATGCTATAAATATCTGAAGACGGATTTAAGCAAAGTACGATACGAACAACATTTTCAAAGCGAACAAAGTCTACAAAGCAATCAGAGCTATCAAAGCAAACAATAGCATCGTGAAGAGCAATGTTCAAAGGTTTATATACTGAGAAGCTCTTAAGTTGGAGAAGACAAAAACTCTTGTCTTAAAAGTAAAGAGGCTGTAAACGCATCCACGGATTCTTGATTGGAAGGTGATAGATAGCTTGCGAGTTGTTGAGGCATCTACGGGTTTTCAATTAGAAGGTGCTAGACAGTCAAGGGAGTTGCAACGGCCATGGGTTTCCACTAGTTGGAAGCTATTGTAATTGGTTGTAGGAGCAAGATTATCGGTATCGCCGTTTTGGAATTAGAGTTACGAAACTCTTGGCGCTTTGCGGAAGCGAATTAAAGTGCGGAAAGTATATCAACACAAGATTTATAGAGGTTCGGCCAAACATGCCTACGCCCTCTCTTCGTATCTTTTTCCATAGGCTAAAGATCAACCTCTGCACCTCTCTTCTATTGGTCGAGGGATTACCGTAACAATCTCGTCTTCTATCGGTCCGAGATAAACCATAACACACTTGTCTTTTTGTCGGTCTAAGTTAAACCATTTTCCTTTTCTATCGGATAAGGAATCAACCTATCTAGCTTTCTATGGGTACTAGACAAACCTCACGTGGATATAGATTGCATTTTTAATAATGCCGGATCATTGATCCTAATAACACCGAATCTAATCTTATCCTTTCTTTTTCCTCTCGTGTATGTTTTCGTGTATAACACTCAAACACTTAACAACATAAGCTCAAATACAACAACAAGAATGTTTACAATGATATCACAAGTATAGATGATTTGCTCAGAGTTGTTGTGTTGTTTGATACCAAATTGTTTGGTATTTATACGCTCAAAGGCTCAACTAGTTGCTCACTGCTGCGCCATTACGTACGTTACCATTCACCTTTTACGTACGTTATACGTATTATGTACGTTAACATCATTATGTTACATACGTTATACTCTATGCAGATCAGTCCAGTAGCTTCATTTCTTCCCTTACGTACGTTATACTCTTCCCTTTACGTATGTTAACATAAGTCAAAATATCGTTGCATGCAGACGTACTCCATGACGTCATATGTCTGTTCAACGGTTCCAATATTTGAGTTCGTATCATCCAATTACGTACGTTATCATCATGGAGTTGCGTACATTATATGATGTTTGTTACGTACGTTAAGTTCTCTGATCAGGTAGCTTTTCTCTTCTCGTCTGATCAGGTGACTTTTGTCTTCTCGTTTGATCAGGTGACTTTTGCCCAGCTTTATTGCCTTTGTTGTTTTGTTTTGCTTCCTTGTTGTTCTTCTTTGTTTAACAACTAATCATCAAAACTCGATAATGAATATTTGGAATAAAATATTCCAACAATCTTCTCATTTTTGATGATTACCAAGCAACACTCTTGAATAGGATAAACCTGTAAAATATAAAACTAAAAAAATTTTCGGCTTTGTTCGTTTTGTTAGTTTTCTTCTCCCATCTTTTCTTTTCTCCTTTTCAACTTCTTCTCATTTTTCAACTCCTCCTTTTTATTTTTCTCATTATGCTTCCTTGACTTTTTCTCTCCCATTCTTTTATTGTTCTCCCCTTATACCTTTCTTCTTTTATACCATTCTTCTCCCTCTTTTTGTTATCAGCAAAAAGTGCATGTAAAATGATAAAATCGACAATAAAATTATAATGTATGCTAAAATGGGTAAACTCCCCCTGACAAATATATCTCCTCATTAAAAATATAACAACTCCCCCTGAGTTAAATATCGATTTTGAAAATATCAAAGATAAAGATATCAATTGATGAAATATTTAATTTTAATTTTTGGGTATCCAACCGATAGTTGGTTTTTCTTTTGAAATATAGATGATATTCGGAATAACAGTTCCTTTTGGAATCCAAGTCTTTTTAGTTTTTATCGTGCGATGTGGGCTTTTGGAATTTGAAATGTGATGCCCAATTTTTAAACATTTTTCGCAATGGGGTATTTTGAAATTTAAGGATTTAGTTTTATTATGCGGTTTGAATCCTAACCCCTATTTGTTTAAAGTATATTTTTGAACAGAAAGCATATTTTCAAATTTCTCATTTCTGAGATAAATAATTCGAATGCTTCAAATAATTCATCGTATGAATTACTTACTTGGCTTTCGACGTCGCTTTCGTAGAATGAACTTCTAGCCATGAGAGCGAGATTATTTTGATTGAAATCATTATCTTCATCCTCATCGCTCCATGTTGAAATGAGAACTTCATTCTTTGGATTTCCGCCTCGCCAATTCTTAGCAAAGTGGCCTGGTTTACCATAGATTCACAGTTGTTGTCGAATTTCTCAGATTCGCCCGATTTAATGTCCTTCTTTCTTGGGTTTAATAAGTTTTGAAACTTATTAATATTCTTGGCATAGTATGACGATTCTTCATCACTTTCATCGACCGGGATTTCTTCTTTTCGAGACATCTTTGCTTTCAAAGCTATCGATCTTTCCTTCGGATTCAGCTTTGCGTTCTGAGATTTTAGTACAATCTCTTAATTTATTAGCAAACTAACGAGGGCGCTAAAATCAAGATTATTTAGATCTTTCGATTCTATAATCATCGTCATCGTGCCGTCCCACTCCCGAGGTAGTGATCGTATGATCTTCTTTACTTTTTCATTACTCGAAAGGGGTTTTCCATAACTAGTTAATCCATTCGTAATAACCGAAATTCAGTCGAGCATGATTGTAATGGATTCGTCGTCTTTCATTTGGAATAGCTCGTAGTCGTGGAGAAGCATTTTAATCTTCATCTCCTCGACTTGATTTGTGCCTTCGTGTGTGACTTCTAGCATCTTCCATATTTCTTTGGGACTATCACACGATGATATCCGGTTGTGTTCTTCCGGATTTAAAGCACAATATAATAATTGCGTTGCTTTGCAATTATAATGGTCATTTTTCCAATCGGAATCATCATACTCTTCGAAAGTTTTAAGCGTACCATTGGAATTCACTGGAATTTTCGGACCAAGACATATCACTTTCCATAGCTCGATGTTGTAGAGTCAAATGAATATCGACTTCTTCTTCTTCCAAGTCATTAAGTTATATCCATCAAAGAATGGAGGTCGGTTCTAGGCAAGACCTTCGACCGGTGCAAATTGAAACGCCATCGGATCTTTTCTCCTCGGATGTTAATCCGCTTTATATGAATACCTGCTCCGATACCAATTGTTGGAGCAAGATTATCGGTATCGACATTTTGGAATTAGAGTTACGAAACCCTTTGCGCTTCGCGGAAGCGAATTAAAGTGCGGAAAGTATATCGACACACGATTTATAGAGGTTTGACCAAACGTGCCTACGTCCTCTCTTCATATCTTTTTTCATAGGCTAAAGATCAACCTCTACACCTCTCTTCTATCGGTCGAGGAATTACCATTACAATCTCGTCTTCTATCGTTCTGGGATAAACTGTAACACACTTGTCTTTTTGTTGGTCCAAGTTAAACTGTTTTCCTTTTCTATCGGACAAGGAATCAACCTATATAACTTTCTATGGGTACTAGACAAACCTCACGTGGATATAGATTGCGATTATGATAATGCCGGATCCTTGATCCTAATAACACCGAATCCAATCTTATCCTTTCTTTTTCCTCTCGTGCATGTTTTCGTGTATAACACTCAAACACTTATCACTATAAGCTCAAATACAACAACAAGAATGTTTACAATGATATCACAAGTATAGATGATTTGCTCAGAGTTGTTGTGTTGTTTGATACCAAATGGTTTGGTATTTATAGGCTCAAAGGCCAACGAGCCGTTGCTCACTATTGCGCCATTACGTACGTTACCATTCACCTTTTATGTACGTTATACGTATTACGTACATTAACATCATTATGTTCGTACGTTAACATCATGCAGATCAGTCCAGCAGCTTCGTTTCTTCCCTTACGTACGTTATACTCTTCCCTTTACATACGTTAACATAAGTCAAAATATCTGTTTCATGATGACGTACTCCATGATGTCATCTGTTCGTTTAATGGTTCCAATATTTGAATTCGTATCATCCAATTATGTACGTTAAGCCTTGTACATTAAGTACATTATCATCATGGAGTTGCGTACGTTATGTGATGTTTGTTACGTACGTTAAGTTCTCTGATCAGGTAGCTTTTCTCTTCTCGTCTGATCAGGTGACTTTTGCCTTCTCATCTGATCAGGTGACTTTTGTCTTCTCGTCTAATCAGGTGACTTTTGCCCAGCTTGATTGTTTTTGTTATTTTGTTTTGCTTCCTTGTTGTTTTTCTTTATTTAACAACTAATCATCAAAACTCGATAATGAATATTTGGAAGAAAATATTCCAACACTGGTTGAATCATTGTAATGTTTATCACTGGTTTAAAGTTATAGTGAATTCATCTCCAACTGGTTTGGAGAAAAGTGGACTAGTAGAGAATTACCCCACCTCTGAAACCACTATAAGTGCTTGCGCGTTTTACTGCATTCATCATACTTATCTGCTGTATTCATTTTTACTGTTCCATTTAGCAGTCAACTGTCATCCACATAACTTAGTTTTACAGTTGACATAACTCACCTGCATACGACATAAGTTATCTGCATTGTCATCAGCTGTGCTTCCGTATTATCATCTGCAGTTAATATTTTGTTAGCTGCATATTTTATCAGCTGAGCAAACTCACCCGAGTTTTAGGAAAAGAGTTTAATAAGTCTATTCACCCCCTCTAGACTTATTCCTGACGACTTATGACCTATAAGTGCTTTTAGAGTGGTTGGTTCAATCTTACAAAACCAGATCCATATATATATATATATATATATATATATATATATCATTTAGAATGGAACACATGCAGCACATGCACTCTAGATTATCTGTATTTTCTGTTGATGAATATGACCTCTAGAAAATAAGAATGCAGGCACATCATTCATCTATCCACGACGACATGTGGTGTATCATAGAATATGGTCCCTTCATCTTCTTGAAGGACAACACAGATGAAGAAGTTGCAGCTGGGAAGCCAGAGAAAACTCCCAAAAAGATAACGGAAATGTCACCTGAAGAGAGGAAACTGGACAACCTAGACAACCAGGCCAGAGATGTCCTATACCAGACCCTTGACAAAGCCACCATGGTAAAGATCAAGAACTGCAAGAATTCAAAAGAAATTTGGGATATATTAGCAGTAATGTGTGAAGGAATCGAGCTAATCAAGGAGAACAAGTTATCGATAGCCACCGAGAAGTTTGACAACTTTAGGATGGAGAATGGAGAAACCATTGACCAGGTGGATGTAAGATTCGCAGAAATCATAAATGAAATAAATTTTCTTGGAAAAACATATGGCAACAGGGAGATGGCCCTGAAAGTCCTAAGGTATCTGAACCTAGAATGGAGCATGAAAGCCATAACCATGAGGGAATCAAAAGATCTTAACAAGATAAAGATCCAGGAGGTTTCCTCTGACCTGAAGGCATATGAGTTTGAGCTGCCCTGCTCATCATCAACTGAACCAGCTGAGAAAGGACTAGCATTTACAGCTGAGTCCCCTGCAAAGAACCTGTCTGAAGTTAAACCTCCAAATCCTATAGATTTTGAGGAAGAAATGGCATTCATCATGCAAAGATTCATTAACTTCAGGAAAAACTACTCTAAGTACAAGAAAAATTACAAAGACAATCCAAGAAGGAACCAAAAGTCTAGAAATTGGAAGATTGAATGCTACAATTGTCATAAGACATGACATATACAATTTGACTGCCCTGATCTCAAGAGAGATGGAGATAAGAAGGACATGAGTAAGAAAGAAGACAAGAGAAGAGCTCTCATTGGGGAAGATCAGATTGAAGAGAGAGTAGAATCAAGTGGTGGATTCTTCTCTGATGATGATGATGAATACAACTGCCTAATGGCTAATCTAGCTGATGAAGAGGTAACATCTAAACCTCCAATTTCAAATAATGACAGCTCAAACATGTCTAAAGATATTGACTTACATGAATCTGTCAATCAGATCCTTAAAGACTTTGAAACATTAAAAACTGCACACTTGACTGTGACAGTTGAGAAAACAAAGTTGCAAAATGAGAATAGGCAGCTGAAAAATACTTTGGACAAACTTAGCTTTGAGTCAGACAAACTTAGATCTGAATTTGAAAAATAGACTGAGAAAAACTCGGCTGAAACTACCACAACTGAGATACAAAAGCTGACTACTTTAAACAATGAAAAGTCAGCCGCACTTGCTCATATAAAATCTGAGTTTTCTAAACTAAAATAGCTGAGAAACACACAAGCTAAAGAGATAACATCTCTGAAAGCATCTATAACTCTTGATGGTTTGTGTATGAACCAGAGGCCACTTTATTCAAAATCAGGCCTTGGATATGACCCCAACACTCCCTGTAATTCAAAAACCACTTTTATCAAGGGAGAAACTTATGTCCAGATTGCTGAGCCTATAAAACCCATATTTCAAAATAGGCAGCAGCCCTGTCAAAAGTTTAGGCAGCAGCCAAAGTTTACGAGGCAGCCACCTAGACAGGAGACTAGGCAATGGACAAGGCAGAAGCAGCAGTCAAAACATTATGCTAATTATTACCAAAGACTCCCCAAAAACATATTTCAAAATGGGAGAGGTAAGTGGAAACCTCAAGTTTATCCAAATTTTCAAAATGACTAGGTGTGGAGACCCCAAAACTTTAATAAATGGTCTCAGCCAAGATTTAGGAATGGCCCACACCAGAAATATTATGAGGTATATCCAGTATACATTCTTAACCAGGGATATAGACCTAGACAGCACACACGTTATAGGGGTAATTAACATAACTTTCATAATCCAAGGAGAAACCAATTCTCCAGGAAGCCTACTAACCCCAGAGGACCCACTCAGATTTGGGTACCTAAATCTCTTCTTTACTTATTGCAGAAAAGATGGAAAGAATACTATCACATCTCCTCAAGTTCAACAGTAGGAGGTGAAGAATGATTAGTAGACTCTGGATTCCCAAGGCACATGACAGGGAACAAGAAGATTCTATCAGATATGTTAAAGAAAGAGGTCCAGATGTATCATTTGGAGATAGCTCAGGAGGACAAACCAAAGGTTATGGGAAGCTGCATAGAGGAAACATAATCATTACAAAAGTGCAGTATGTCAAAGGGCTCACATACAATCTTCTCAGCATAAGCCAATTCTGTGATGAAAACAACTTGGTAGTTCTCACAAGATGGAAATGTATGGTGATTGATCTGCTCACTGGAGAAGTAAAGCTCCAAGGATACAGAAGAAGAGATGTTTATCTAATAGATTGGAGATCAGGAACACCAAACTCCTATTTTCTATCAAAAATAATTGCTGAGAATGGATGGCTATAGCACAAAAGATTATGTCACCTGAATTTTAAAGCCATCAACAAAATCAGCTCTCAAAAGTTGGTCAGAGGACTTCCAACAGAAGCATTCAAGAGGGAAAGTATCTGTGATGCCTGCCACAAGGGAATGCAGACCAGAGCATCATTCAAACCAGTTCAGCCTACCACACTCACCACCAGAGTTTTGGATCTTCTTCATATGGATCTCTTTGGCCCCATCAAGCCAAGGACATCGAGTGGAAGGAAGCATGCCCTAGTAGTAGTGGATGACTACTCCAAATATACATGGGTTGTTTTTCTCTTTAAAAAGAGTGAAACACTAACAAAGCTACCTGAACTGCTGAGGAAAATTCAGAATGAGAAATCCCTCTCAATCATAAAGATCAGATCAGACGGAGGTGGAGAATTTCTCAACAAGGCAATCACTGGATACAGTGATCAGAATAGAATCTAGCATGAGGTATCTGCAGCAAGAACACTACAGTAAAATGGTGTAGCTGAAAGAAGAAACAGAACCTTGAAGGAAGCAGCCAGGTCCATGATTGCAGAAGCTGACCTGCCAAAGAGGTTCTGGGATGAAGATGTCAACACAGCATGCCATACTTAGAACAGGAGTATGATAGTAGGGAGACATGGCAAAACTCCCTATGAGGTTTGGAATGGCAGAATACCAACTGTTGCATACTTTCACATCTTTGGTTGTAAGTGTTTCATCCACAACAATGGTAAAACCCAACTGAATGCATTTGATGCTAAAACTGATGATGGTCTCTTTATGGGATACTCACAAACAAGCAAGGCAGACAATGTTTTTAACAAAAGAACATTAGTTGTGGAAGAAACACCCCATGTTGTGTTTGATGAATCTACTTTTGAGTACAGGAAACAAGTAGAATCAATTGAGAAAAAGCTCAAATCCACCTCCCTGGATGAAATTATCATCCATGACACAGGAATGGTGGACTCATATGAAGACCCAATTGCAGATCAGCCAGTAGACCCTACTGCAGATCAGACTGAAGACCCCACTACAGATCAGATAGAATCTCCAACTGTACCTGTCAACTGCAGCTGATGAAGAGAGACCTGCAGAGCAGACAGGATTCCCATCTGCAGATGACAAGACCGTAGCTGAACCAGATGCATTTCAAGAAGGCCAAAACTGAGCTGATGCAGAGAGAGACGAAGTCCATAAAAGCAACTCAACAGGGGGAACAAACCCTGAAGATGATATCCCCAAATGGCTCAGAGATCATTCCATTCAACAAATAATTGGAAACTTAACTGATGGAGTCAGAACCAGGCAATCTACAAAACCAGCAAGAATGGCAATGTTCTCATGTTTCATGTCTCAGGTGGAACCTAAGACAAGATATCAAGCACTAGAAGATTACACATGGTTAATTACAATGTAAGAGGAGATAAACTAGATGAAGAGAAACAACGTCTGGGAACTAATAGACAGAGACCAGATCACAAGAAAGTCATAGGCACCAAATGGGTGTACAAGAACAAATGTGATGAAGATGGAGCTGTTTTTAGGAACAAAGCTAGACTAGTTGCAAAAGGATATGCACAGTGTGAAGGAATATATTTTGATGAAACTTATGCATATGCAGCATTCAAGGATTTTGAAGTCTACCAAATGGATGTAAAAAGCGCATTTATCAAAGGAGTTCTAGAATAAGAAGTCTATGTGGAGAAACCCCCCAGATTTGTCAAAGGAGACAAGGTATACAAACTTCTTAAAGCTCTATATGGACTCAAGCAGGCACCAAGAGCATGGTATGAGACACTATCTATATTTCTGGAGAAAAATGGATTTAGCAAAGGAAAGGTGGACTAGACACTCTTCATAATTAAACATGAAGACCACATATTACTTGTTCAAATATATGTGGATGATATTATATTCGGATCAACCAATCCTGAGCTGTGTGAGAAGTTCTCAAATATCATGCAAGGAGAACTTGAGATGAGTATGATGGGAAAGCTAAACTTCTTTCTTGGTTTGCAAGTCAAACAAGTTGACAATGGAATTTTCATCAACCAAGAAAAGTATACAAGGGATTTAATCAAAAGATTTAGCATGGACTCAGCCAAACCACTAAGAGTTCCCATGAGCATCTCCCAACACATTGATGCAGATGAATGAGGCATTCCAGTGGTTCCAACACACTACAGAGGACTAATTGGTTCTCTACTATACCTCACCGCAAGCGGACCTGATATTTCATATGTAGTAGGAGTGTGTGCAAGATTTCAGTCGAAGCCGAAGCAATCTCACCAGGAAGCAACTAAGAGGATAATCAGATACCTTAAGTCCACAATCAATGTTGGTTTCTGGTATCCCAAGGATGACAACTTTGAGCTCTCATGATATTCAGATGTAGACTTTGCAGGATGCAAGATAGACAGAAAAAGCACCATAGGAACATGTCAGTTCCTAGGAACCAGACTTATTTCATGGTTCAGTAAAAAGCAGGTATACAACTCAATATCCACAACTGAGTCAGAATACCTAGCTGCAGGGAGCTGTTGTGCCCAAATTCTATGGATCAGACAACAACTAAGGGATTACAACATTATTGCAAATGAAGTTCCTATCTGGTGTGACAACAATATCGCAATTGCTATAACCAACAATCCAGTCCTGCATTCAAGAACAAAGCACATAGATGTCAAACATCATTTCATCAGAGAGCATGTGCTCAACAAAAGAGTAAGAGTGGAAAGAGTCAGCACAGAGTATCAAATTGCTGATATATTCACCAAGCCTTTACCAGAAGAAAGGTTTCTGGAACTCATCAGGGATCTTGGATTACTCGATTGGGAATCTAGTACTTAGTTGAAGAAAAGTCATCTGACCTGAATCAGACAAGAGACAAAAAAGCCACTTGATGTGCAGACGAGTAAAACCACCTGATGTACAGACGAGGAAAGTCACCTGATCAGAGCAGACAAGGATCCAAAGGACAGACGAGGAAATCTAGCTGATATCAAACACATGTGACATACCCCACCTGATGCAGAAGCAGACAAACGAAGGAAAGCTAGCTGATCAGAGGCACAGAGAGTAAAAGTCCTCTGATTAGAGCAGATAAGAAATCACAGCTGCATCAGAAGTCAAACGGTCAACCAACTAAGTTTCTCATTCCTTGACTGACATATGATTATTATATTATTTATTTACACGTGGAAAAAAATACATGATCACACTACCTCCACGATGTCCAATCAACTCTAACCGTCATCCCTATTTATTAAAGATCGGACCACCGCTTGCTTATTTAATTATTAAAATTCAAAAGGTCTTTTCAACTGGGTATATAAGACGGCAGAAATCATTTTAGAAGAACCTTATCGTCTTCAAGCTCAAGACCCTAATTTTTCAAAAGCAGAAAAATTACCTGAATATTCACTACACTCAATCGAAGATCTTATTTTTGCAGAAATGGACTCAACCACTTACTTCGAAGGCGTCAATCTCAAGCTGGTGAAGAAGCAAATCATTTTTAGCATTGTTGTCGACTTTGAAGGTTTGCTTGAATCGAATAACACGGCATAAATGGCTCATGTAATCCGAAGGATGAAGAAAGATGGCATCTACCATTTTGTGGACATCAACCCGTCGCAACTATTCAAGGAAGCCGTTATCTGCTTCTACAAGGAAGCCCAAGTCACCCCATACATAATCGAGAGCTCGATTTTTGGTGAATCTATCACCATCAACAAAAATACTATTGCGGCTGAATTTCACTTGGAAAATCGGGGCCTTGCAGTTGAAGCCTTGAAACCAAACCCTTTCGAGCTATGGGAGGAGATAAGGATGCCTGACCAGTCACTTAAGGTCAAATTCACGGCAAAGAAAATGGGATCTTAAGAATGAGTACAAGTATGTTCTTGACATCACTAATAAAATCGTCATGGGCATGGCAGGCAGTTACGATCAACTGTCATCTGCCAAGTATATAGTGATGGGAGCATTAATCCAGCAGGAAAAGATCAACTAGCAAGATTATATTTACAGGCAGCTGGTCCGGGAAGTCAATAAAGTCAGCTGGGATGATGATGAGAAAAAGTTCAAACAGAAGTTGGCATATGGGACCCAGATCAGTTGGATCCTGGAGTTTCTTGGAAAAGCCAAAGGAAAAGCAGAAACTTTCTTTATCACCAAGAGACGTGGTCATCTGGACCAAGCGACAAAGGAGATGAGAAGTGGAACCTCACCCTATAGAATCCCCTCAGACTCGGATGAAGTTCAATCTGATGCATCTGCACAAAACCCACCTGAGGAAATTGCAGAGAAGATGACCTCAGCCCCCTCTGCAGCTGAGATGCAAAAGTCACCTGCACCTGAGACCCTACCTGCAGATGACTCTGATAGATACCACATTCCTCTTACAAGGATCTTTAAAAAGAGGAAGTCACCTGAAAAACCCTCCTACATTGTATCCTCACCCGTATCATCTCCCAAACGTCAGAAAGAACTAGTGGACTATCCCTCAAACACAGAGGAAGAAATGTAGCTGATCATCTCACCTGCACCTGTACCTGCACAAACTGAAGATCAACCTGAACATCTGTAACACCCCTAGAGCCATCCAGGAATATTACAGCGTCGTGGACCCCGAGATGAAACCCACAAGGCTAAAAGACATTTTCACAAGCATTTACAAATTCCCAAGAGGCTAACGACGGTAATATCTTTTAAAAACATTTGAAGATTTAATAAAATCCGTTTATCCAAAACTGTCGTAAAAATCTCATTTGAAACCACAAGGCCCTAAATGCCAAAACTCAACAGTTTAAAAACGTACGTTAAGCTATCGCTTACACGTACCGACAAAATAGTTCAGAAAATAATTTTCCAAAGTAACTTAAGTTACCAGATATCGAAAGGTCATTTAAAAAACTCACACAGCGGAAAAGACAACAGTTAAAAATACTCTAGTAGCGGAATACAACAACTGATCAGGAAACTCAATACACAATTGCATGCCCTAGCCAGTATCCTCCGGGAAGCTCATCTCTCCACGACCGCTACAAGCTTGATAATCCAAGAACCTAAAAAGAAAGCCCACGACGAGGTCAGCCATAATATCCAACAATGATAACGATCACATCGCGTCAATTATTACCTAGCAATGAAAATACTAAGCAAGAATACGACCAATGTAATATTACCGCCGTAACTTTACCAAACTCGTAATAATTCTCATAAAAATAACCATTATCACATTTCACATCTCATAATCTCGATTAACCAATAAACTCAAACATAATATTCATACGGTACCTCAAGCAATACCCAAGATTCTCAAAACATCATCATAACTCGTAATACGATAACATACCAGCTATGACCAATTCGATCCATCGGATAACATCATCAAATTCCAACACGATAATCGATTATCCATCCAAGACAAGTACCAAAAAGGAAATACGAAACATACCTCAGGATACGCAATGCCACGATGAATCATGTTAGTCTAATCCGAGATCGACCAGTACAACATACAGACATGGTCCTAACACAAGACCTACAAATGCATACTCACATGACGACATCAATATGCCCACGATAACAACAATAATGTATACTTATGGAAATCCAATGATCTAGCGCACACAACATAGATCCCAAGATGATCCTGAAAGACCAACACGAGGTGGATAATCCATAATATCCATATGCACAACAACCACACATGGTAATCTAACGATCCAGCGCACATAGCTATAGATACCCATGATGATCCCGTCGGACCAACGCATGGTGGAAATACCTATCCAGCGATCCAGCGCACACAACATAGATACCCAAAATGATCCCGTAGGACCAACACGATGTGGACATATGACAACAATGCACAAATGCATATTAACAACAATACACAAATGCATGACAACAATAATACACAATATATCACAACATGATCGACACAAAATGACAAAAAAATAATTAAAGTACTTGCCCCGAGTCCTTTGAGAGAAATCTCGATGTCTAAATTATCACCAACCATTATCCTCAATATTCGACGGTCCAAAATGTCACGGACGGTAGATAATTCATGTCTTCGGCTATACCACAATGTATCCTCGTTACCCAAGTATACCAATAACAAAAGTAAATCATATACATTATGATTTAAATTCCCAAAATATGAAGATAACATACAATCCCAAATCTCCAGTGTTCACAATTATAATCATTGCTATACAAATTAGAAACGAATGAAGTCAAAACTATTCATTAAATATTATAAACTGTGCAAGTAATAACTTGCCTCGATACCGACACCACGATGATGAAGACGCTGTCAACTCTTTGCCTTCGTCTACAATCTCCTCGGCTCCCGGCCAAAGCGATTCACGAACATTCTCGAACATGACCGCAACACACTTTTCTAAATAATGATCAATTATCACAACCTATTGCAATAATCAATAAACAACAATCCAATAACAATCAATAGCCGACATAACCAACCAATCAATCTCAACGGTTCAACGACACCTCGATCATATATAAAACCAAATAGTATCACTCAAACCATTACGAACTAATATACACAATACGAACCGAAATCCGATAATCGATATTTAACAATCAATATAACCGATCAACAAACCCAACAATTTCATAATATCTCGATTAAACACAAGTCCAAATAATCCAACTCAACCAATTACGAATTCACAACCACAATACGATTACGGATACCTATGTAAAAGAAATCATATTCAATGATCAATCACAATCTTTCCGGATTCAAAATTGTTAACATGATTCGTATTTCATCAAGAACATATGAATTCTACCACTACAATCAACATGACTTAACGAAGATTCGATCTTCATATCTAAAAATACTGATAATTCAACATACGATCGTCTTGCAATGTTAAATTCATCAAGAAGTTCTTTCAATAACACCAAGTGATTCGAAACCATGTTCGTAATCATCAAAACAACATAATCCGTTATCCTTTAACATGTAGATAGTCATCCAACTCATAACTCAAGTCATATATTATCATATTCTTCAATATACACTTCTAATAACATTAAGAATCATATCAACACTACTATAATCATCATCATACGAATCAAATACAGATAACAATACCAAGAATCCGAAATCAAGGTGTAGAGTTCAACAACATACCTCAAGAACATGAACAACACGATCAAACACCTCAAGAATCATTGATATCTTCATATACAAGCCTCAAATCCATGTTTCCAAACTTATATCCAAGATAGAAGAGGTTTATCTTCACTACCATACTCAGAGGGATGAATTTTGGAGGAAGGAATGGTTTTGTTCTCGTGAAGAAATGAAAAACCGATCCTTAATTTATAATCTGCAGCGCTCATTACGTACGTTACCAATCCACATTAACGTACGTAATGCTCCTTACGTACGCTACAGTTCCTTCATAACGTACGTAACATCATTCCAGAACTCACTGCCTTGTTTCGTTCAATCGTTTACGTACGTAATGCATAGGCCATAACGTACGTAATACATACGTTGACTTGCAACAGTAAATATCCATTTAGCGTACGTAATGGGTAGTCCATAACGTACATAATACACGACATTGACTCGCCCGCCCATGTTCTGTGCCGAGAGCTACCGACCACGGGACCTACCTGTCGGCCATCGCCTGATCCTGTCCGATTCTATTCATAACGTACGTTATGCACTCTACATAACATACGTTACGTCTGTGTCTTAGCGTACGTAAGCTCCTATGCTTAACGTACTATACGCTTGACAAGGTCCTCTCCGATCAGCCAACTATATCTCACCTGATACTTTAACGTACGTAAAGATCTCATGTTAACGTACGTAACTGTTGGGGATTAACGTACGTAAGCTCATATGTTTAGCGTACGTTATGGCTTCTATACTTAGCCATTTAAACTGATCTTGCTCGTCGTCTCAATATATCAAATACATATACACGACACACTATATTCTCAAATGCAATTATCGACCAAGTATGATAATTATACTAATACAGATGTCTCAGTCCTTCATTTATTTTATCTATACTGTAAAGATTCCACACTGTACAACATAACTCGGATAAAATAACATTAAACAACAGTAGTAGAAATTCCAGATATTACATACTACACCACTTAAAATAAGTTTCGTCCTCGAAACTTGCTATCCGTCATAAAAAAATAAATCGTTTAACCAAAATATCCCGAAACCATCACGACAACAATCAATCATCATTAACGAATAACCAAAACAGTATACTTACAAATGCACCAAGTCGATGATCTCCTGTGATACTAGCAAATGACTCCACTGTAAAGCCTCAACATGCTTACAGTCACAATTCCATGAGTCTTAACAAATATATCATCTTTGGATGAAATAATCTATCCGTGTCAAATCCTGTCTGCCTGATTATACCATCAAGTCCCAATCTGCTAAAAACCAATAATGCACGATACATCTGTGAAACAACTGCCCAAAACAATGGCAACCAATCTTGAAACATCGACACAAAATTTGAACGCTTATACGATCATTAACAATGATCAACCAACAAATTAACCGAGAATATCATTGACATGATAAACTCCAATATCACCAACGAACGATCAACAGTAACTGAGAATACCATCACATGGTAAGCTCCAACATGATGAATACAGAATCATAGAGATAGATATACAGACAAATAAAGTTCTCAAAACGTTACACCAATCACATACAGTGGATCTCAAAGAAACACACCCGACTGGTGAACCTACTCCTCGGCGTATGACCAACAAGCCGCAAACTGACGAACATACTCCATCCTACATGGAGTGGGAATGACCAATCAATACCCAAAACATCCATCTTGGGGTCACCATCCCTAAATCCACACTTACAAAGGAATCATTAAAAAAATCACTATGGTAAAATCGACTACTGTAATATCCGTACCTTTCCATTTTTAACAGTTTCCATTTTTGGTGCATGTATACTTTTATTGACTCGCTTGTCACCGTTTCGACATTTTGAATCTACTTTATTCTTGGAGTTTTTCCATTCGGACGAGTTTTGGTGAAGTTTTCACGTAATTTCATTTTTTGACATGTTTTGCCGTATGAACGTTCGATTCTCATAAAACTCATTCGTTTTCGTTGTTTCATGGTTTGTGCAAGTTCGTATGGTTGCGTTGGTCGTGTTGAGACTTTCGGTTTGTAAATCCGACGTCGTATCGTGATTTTCGAGCACTTGGGCCATTTTTATAATTTCCTATAAGTTTTAGGAATTTCATTTCCTTTGTCGCATTACGGACGCTCCGGTGGTCGGAATTATATTTTTCTTTCAGTGCTTAGCTCTGTCATCTTGTATATTTCGTGTTTATGTTTCTGGATTCTGGCCTTGTCATGCGTTTCGAGTTTTGTACCTCCGGCAGCAGCGTACTAAGCTGAGCAGTACTGAACTGCTGCGAGAGTAGCGCACACTATTCCTTACTTCCTTGCGTGCGTTATCGGTGTGCCGTTAGCGTACGCTAACTCATTGTTGTTAGCGTGCGCTATCGGGTAGTATTTAACGCGCGCTATCGAGGAGCACGGACGCCGCTGTGGGAAGCGGATCGCCCAAGGGGCATTACGGACGGGACATGTTCAGGACTGTCCGGCAGCGCAGGGGGCGCGGGCAAGGCCGGACGAGCGAGGGTCGTGTGGGACAAGGCACGACGGGACAAGGCCAAGTCGGGGAACAAGACTCGAGCTGGGTGGTCGGATGCGGGCGAGGGCTGCCGGGTGCGGCCGACGTGCGCGGGCGCGCGCACGCGAGGTGCGAGAGAGACCCTCCCCCCTATAATAGGCTTAGACAAATATTGCCTTGTGGGGGCAGTGTATACTGAAAAGATGAGGAGTCACTCAGCAGGGAAGACTCGACCGGAAGCAGCTAGAAGCGGACCAGCATGGTCCAGGAGGTTCGGGAAGAGTCTGGAACATTGTAGAGACTGACCCAGTTGGTCGGGCCGGCGCGGGCCGGGACGGGCCGATGCGGGCCGAGACGGGCCGGGGCGCCCGGATGATGGATGAACCTTCTAGGGGCCTCCCAGAAGGATGTAGTACTTGAATGTTATAGAGTATTCTAGATTATTGTACTTAACCTTGTACTTGGAATTATCTAGAATAGGGTAGAAGTATGTGGATATGTGTAGATAAGTGTGGATGATTCTAGAATTAGGTTCTAGAATTGTAATGTTGTAGATAGGTCTAGAACCCTCCAAATGAGGAGGTGGAGTAAAAGGTTCTAGGTTCTAGGAGTAGTATAAATAGGTTTGAGGTTGGCTCATTTGCTCCCAACCCTCAAAGACTCAACATTCTTGTACTTGTAAAGTGTTTGTGAAATAGTGAAGTGTTTTACTCTCAACTCCCAAGTGTTAAACCCCATCTTACAGACTTAGCAACCGAGTGAGTTAGGCTTACTAGGTAGATCGAGGAAATTCTAGTCTAGTGCCGCACGGGTCTGAAGAGCTTTCGAGTGCTCAAAACCCAACCCCGTGACAAGTGGTATCAGAGCCACGCTAGTGGTTCAAGGAGCTTCCGCATTGAGATGTTGCTAAGAGGTTTTGTGCAAGGAGGTCCGATGGAGACTACGTCCAGCATCACCAAAGTTCAACCCGGCCAGGAGAAGGACAAGTCCAGGAAAGGGTCTAGGGACAAGTCCGTGGAAAGAGGTGTTGCCATGGAAGCACGAGTGGCTCGGCTGGAGGAAACCATGGGCAGACACGAGGATGCTCTCGAGGCATGGAGCAGAGTGGCCGATCAGGTGACAGAGATGAGTGAGACGTTGGAGGAGCTTGAGAACCGGGTGACGGGCACCCTTAACGCGTTGCGACGCAACTTGTGTGAGGAGAGACTTGAGTCTGTCAGGAAGGAGGTTCGGTTGATGATCGCAGCCTTTCGAGAGGAGATCATAGGGAGGATCGAGACCATTAAAGGAAGGACAGCACTGTACGAGCGGGCGATGGTCCACGACAGGGACCAGCAGGGCGCGGCACCCCATCGAATCGACATCCCCCGGCAGTGTTCGTTCCAAGGATCGTGGAATGGTAGGGAAGTGGACGACTTCCTGTGGAACATGTAGCGTTACTTTGGTGCATCGGGGATAGCAGATGATGCGACCAATTTGCAGACGACTCCATTCTTTTTGGCCGATGTGGCGTTACTGTGGTGGAGAAGGCGCGAAATAGAGATTGCGCATGGTACATGTTGGATGGAGACATGGGAAGATTTCAAGGCCGAGTTCAAGTGGCAGTTTTACCCGGAGAATGTTGAGTTTGAGGTCCGGGCTAGATTGAAGGAGTTGACGCACATCAAGACGATCAAGGACTATGTGAAGGAGTTCCAGGAGATCGTGCTGGATTTTCCTAGCCTTAGTGAGCAGGAAGTTTGTTCGCGTTTGTGGATGGACTGAAACCATGGGCAAAGTTGGAGGTGCAGAGGGCCTAGGCACAGAACGTGTCCGAGGCGATTGCGATAGCGGAGCGGCTTATCGAGTGAAACCAGCCGGAGAGAGCCGAAAATCCAAGAGGGACGAGGACGGCATCGGTACGTAGGACAAGTCGTACCAGTGTAATGCGGATAGGGGCACGAGGATGGCCAGTCCCAAGGACGGCAAGCAGTCAGGGTGGACTCGGACTTGCCATGGGTGCGGGAGTGCAGACCATCTCGTAGCAGCGTGTCCGAAGAAGAAGAAATGTGAGATTTGCTGGAGCACGGAGCATTCGACGAGGCAATGCTCGAAGTTTTCGAGGGTAGCCACCATGGAGTACACTAAGGCACGGGATGATGCCGAGGGTGATGGGACATTGATGTGTTAGGCGTATTTTTATGTGCTTATTTATCATTAGTTTATATCAATTTTGAGCCTAAATCTGCATAAATGAGCTTTTAATGCACTATCTTTATATGTTTTGTAGAAAATTGGAGTCCGGAAGCTCAAACAGAGAAAAACGGGCCAAAACGACAATTTTTTTCCGGGGGCCGCGGCACACCAAGGTCCGACCGTGGCACACAAAGGTGACTAGCAGGACACCGAGCACGCTGTACCGGGGGCCGCGGCACGTTGAAGCTGAGCCGCGGCCCATGAAGAAAAAAAATAGCGCCCAGGCTGCGCGCTGAAGTTTAGGGGCCGCGGCACAAACTTACTGAGCCGCGGCCCACGAGGCAGTTTTGATGGATTTGCCGCGTTTCTGGGCCATTTTTGGAGCCTGTTCTCGACCTAATCCACGGACGCGTTTTCGAGGCTGAGGAGAGTTATAAATAAGCATTGAAGGTCAGAAAAAAAATGAGGGGGGGGGAGATCGATCATCGAGGAATCGAGAAGAAGCAGAAACACCAAGGAGCAGAGAGCGGAAGCTAGAGAACGGAGGAATCCGAGCTCTTCGACTGCGTTTGATCTTTATGCTTTCTTTAATTATTTTTGTATTTTTATTTTCTAGCATGTCAGGCTAAAACCTTGTTCTAGGATTTTGATGAAACCGAGGTTTTGATGAATTAACTTTCGATTTTGCATTAATATAATTCCCTTTTCTATTGAATTTTCTCCAATTGTTCTTAATGCTTTCAATTGTGTGGCCTATAATTGAATTGTTTTAATTACGCAACTCGAATCGGGAGAGGAGAGTTGGTATGAAAAATTGGTGAGAACCGTTTTATCTTGTGAGATAGGAATATACTCATAGGAATTACGTGGTCTGTCTGAAGATTCTGTGCTTTTTGCCTATTGTCGAATTAATCCACCTAGGAATAGAGTGTGTTATTCGCCTTAGAAAAATCTATTGACCTCGGGAGAGGCGGTAGAGTATTTTGGCAACCTTCGCCTTCAATGAATTGGGAAATCATTAAATTCATATAATCGAGAGTAATTCGGATAAACCGAAGTAGATTCACAATCCTAGATTTATTCCTTATTTGATTTTCTTTCTTAAAACAATCGTTTTTATTATTTATTTTTTATTAATTTTCTTTAATTATTACTTGCATCAAAAGTTCGATAGTTCAGATAAAATTAGAATACTCATAAATCGGTAGTTAGTAAGTCAGTCCTTGTGGGAACGATATCTTACTCATCTCTTTATTACTTGTCTACGATAACGTGCACTTGCGTTCACCGAATCACGCAACAAGTTTTTGGCGCCGTTGCCGGGGACTGATTTTTTTTGCTAATATCATTACCAAGCGACTCTAATTTTAATTTGAAGTTTTTTTTCTTTAGTTTCTTTTCATTATGTTTTCCTTTGATTATCGTGACCCTTGGCATTTCATAAATTTCGATGATCTTAATAATTTGCCTAATAGGGTCAGTCAGCCCCCTCCCCCGAAACAAAAGACCATGCTTGAACATTGTGTAGACGCTCTCAAAAATCCTGATAGTACCCCTCTTGAGCGAGAATGTGCAAGTCGTGGTCTTGAGATTCACCATGGTTATTTTCCAGCTCATCGATTTAGTAGTGAAGTTGAGGGGGAGGTTGAGAAGAAAGACATGCTGAGTTTTAGGGTCGATTCCCCAGCACCTGATAATTACATAAAGTGTGATGAGCTTGTAGAAGAAGTTACCATTGATGATGTTTCCAAAGAAATTTCATTAATTTGTCATCAAACTTCGAATAATAAGGTGAACACTTTTGTGCCTAAAATTTTATTAACGGTGCCACGCATAAAATTTCCTAAATCCATATTGGGAGAGATTGGCCCCATTACTTTTGATTTTGTTGAGGCTGATTCTTTGAGTTTTAATGAGGTTGTTCATGATATGTCTTTATTATTTACCCATACGAACTCTGCTTATTTTTTCATACCATATAATTATTATATCCGTTCATTATTTTTTTGTTGTCCGCATAATTATTCTTATTCATTATTTTTGGCAACCAGGCATGAACCAAAGCCTCCCTTGTGGAATAAGAGGCTTATAGATTGCAAGAAGGGGGTATTTGGCAATCTCCCTAGAAAGAAGCCACGTTAATTTTTTTATTTGCCACGTCGTGCTCAAGACGTAAAATAGAGCGCTTGATGGGAGGCAACCCATCATTTTTACTTGCTTTCTAGTTAGTTGTTTTTATTTGATTTTTCGTTAATAAATTTTTTTTTCTTTGTTTTGTTATTTCGTTGGGATTCGTGTATTCTTGTTGGCCCTTATTTCTCTAATATATTTTTTTAACCCCAATGAGTTATTATCCTTCATATTCTAGTCTTTCTTGACTTAATGTCTATAGTTATTTCATGACTAGAGACTAAGTTTGGGGGTCTCTGGTGATGTTGGGCATTACTTGAAGTATGGATTGACAGACGATTCCACTCAGACATGTGCTGGCGTTCAAGAAGACATTTGGAATAAGATTCACTTTTTCTTATCTCTTTTATTTTCACATGAGTTTTATTATTGATGATTTTATGTGTAGTGGAATAAATTGAAGCATGCGATATTTTCTTAAATTTTCTTGGTTATAAATTACGATTTCATCATTGCTTTATTTTTCTTGCATGCTGTTGATGGTTTTTACCAAAAAAAAAACATGAATTTTTCGTGAATTTTCGTGCTTCCGTGTATAAAACTGATGTTACGATACTAATTTCTTTTTGAAGAAACGGTTGACTTTTGGTCGAGTTGCAGACAACGATATCTGTTTCCTCTGAGTATTCATTTAGGTCCAAATTTTTTCGTTGTTGTAGAAATCTTAGCGTATAAGAAAGGAGACATACGTGTTTTCAAATCGCCTTCTATACGTTTGGTTACACTTTTTGCGTAGCTAGTCGGCCAGTAACATGAGTCCTGTTGGCACTTAAATTGAGTTTAGAGTCGGACAGTTTTTCCTAAAAAGTCGAGATATTATACATATTCTATGATGGGAAGTTTAGTAACCGGGGGTATTCACGTGACCCATTGCTTACTCTCGCATAAAACGACAACCCTAAATAGACTAATGGTTTAGAAATATCGCATTTGCCGATGATCGGAGGCCTAGTAACCGGGGGTATTCACGCAACCCGTTGTTTACTTTCGCGTAAAACAGCAACCTTGAATCGGAAGTGCGGGAATAGCTATTCGAGTTTTTTCTCCGTTGTAGAGGGGGACTTAGTAACTAGAAGCATCCATGTGCCCCATGAGTGTCTTTTACGTCAAACGGTTACCCAATACATGAGAATGGAAATCCACCCTAGGGTTATCTCGATAAAACATCCCGAGATCCGAAACCTAGTGGTTAACTCGAATCATATTATTGATCATACATAAGGGAATACTGTCCGAGGATTATTTTTGACGATGAAACTCTTAAATTTTTGCCACTAGACTGTGGGACTGGGCGAATTGTCTTGTTTAATCTAACCCTTCATATTGACGGTCGGTTAAATTCACGCTTGTTAATCTTTGAGCTTGATTTTCTTCATGAACGATTGGTTAGGACTGAAAATGATTACTTTTTGGAATCAGTGTCCGTGAATGTGACTCACTAATACGATACTCGTATTATTCTTTGAGATTTTCAGGGTAGTATTGATTAAGTTGAGCACTATGGATTTGCATGATCATTCACGATACTTTTTATTTGAAAATTAATTTTTGCTTGTGGACAAGCAAAGGCTCAAGTTTGTGGGTATTTGTTAGGCGTATTTTTATGCGCTTATTTATCATTAGTTTATATCCATTTTGAGCCTAAATCTACATAAATGAGCTTTTAATGCACTATCTTTATATGTTTTGTACAAAATTGGAGTCCGGAAGATCAAACGGAGAAAAACGGGCCAAAATGACAATTTTTGGCTGGGGGCCGCGGCACACCAAGGTCCGGCCGCGGCACACGAAGGTGACTAGCACGACACCGAGCACAGTGTACTGGGGGCCGCGGCACGTTGAAGCTGAGCCGCGGCCCATGAAGAAAAAAAATAGCGCCCAGGATGCGCGCTGAAGGTTAGGGGCCGCGGCACACATTTACTGAGCCGTGGCCCACGGAGCGGTTTTGATGGATTTGCGGCATTTCTGGGCCGTTTTTGGAGCCTGTTCTTGACCTAATCCACGGACGCGTTTTGGAGGCTGAGGAGAGTTATAAATAAGCATTGAAGGTCAGAAAAAGAATGGGGGGGGGGGGGGAGATCGATCATCGAGGAATCGAGAAGAAGCAGAAACACCAAGGAGCAGAGAGCGGAAGCTAGAGAACGGAGGAATCCGAGCTCTTCGACTGCGTTTGATCTTTATGCTTTCTTTAATTATTTTTGTATTTTTATTTTCTATCATGTCAGGCTAAAACCTTGTTCTAGGATTTTGATGAAACTGAGGTTTTGATGAATTAACTTTCGATTTTGCATTAATATAATTCCCTTTTCTATTGAATTTTCTCCAATTGTACTTAATGCTTTCAATTGTGTGGCCTATAATTGAATTGTTTTAATTACGTAACTCGAATCGGGAGAGGAGAGTTGGTATGAAAAAATGGTGAGAACCGTTTTATCTTGTGAGATAGGAATATACTCATAGGAATTACGTGGTCTGTCTGAAGATTCTGTGCTTTTTGCCTATTGTTGAATTAATCCACCTAGGAATAGAGTGTGTTATTCGCCTTAGAAAAATCTATTGACCTCGGGAGAGGCGGTAGAGTATTTTAGTAACCTTTGCCTTCAATGAATTGGGAAATCATTAAATTCATATAATCGAGAGTAATTCGGATAAACCGAGGTGGATTCACAATCCTAGATTTATTCCTTATTTGATTTTCTTTCTTAAAACAATCGTTTTTATTATTTATTTTTTGTTAATGTTCTTTAATTATTACTGATAGGACGCCGAATGTACGCTTCCTGAAAACCCGGTTTAAAATATGGACCAATAATAGTCCGACCTAGGTTCTTAGATAAGGGGATGCCAACCCCAAGGTCCTTTAGAAGGTCGCCGACCTCGGAGGTCCCGCTGACCTGTGATATCTGATAAAAGGTTGCCGACCTCAAAGGTCTCTCGACCTGCGGATTTGAATAGGAATGACCCGACCTAAGTAATCTTTTATAATATGAGCCGATCTAAAACCTCGGAGCTCAGGAAGGTTGAACTCTCGGGAAAGAAGATCCTGACTCACCTGACAGAATCCCTGAGATCCAGGGATTGATAGCCCATACCTTGCAATCCCGGAAATCCAGGGATGGAAAATCGCAGCTGAACCCCTGGATATCCTGGATTTTCTCTGGAAATCAGGGAAAACCTTAGACAATAAGGCACCTCCCTCCTAAAAGGGAGGGGATTGATAGCCCATAAAAGGGAGAGGGGGGGTTTCTCATAAAGGGGACACATTCTGAGAATATAACATATTTTAGAGAGAGAAAGAAAGACAATACTTCATACATTTTGGGTTTTCTTAGCTAAACTCCTAAGATTAACCCGGTTCTTGGTGACCGATCAGCTCGGTTACATCAAGTGGCGCCGTCTGTGGGATTTGTGACATTGAGTCACTTTGAGTTAAGACGTGAGGTTAGTGATGGCGGAAGAAATGAACTAGAAGAGAATAGGGGAGTTAATACCCATAAATTTAGAAGAGGAACTAGCAGCTGCGGGTGGAGAAGCGACTCTGGAAAAAACACCCGTCACCCCTGTAGAAGAAGTCGCACCAAGCACAATTACACTGACAAAGGAAGCCTTAGCCGACATAATCGCCAGTACGATCCAGAAGATTCGGGAGGTCGAAAAATAAAGGGTACCACGAAAAGTAATACCCATTCTTTCGGATGGGCCGGAGGAAATTGATCAGCAGGAAGAGCATGGGGAGAGTTATCCAAGAATATGGGAGCGATCCAGACAGGAAAGAACGCAGGATCCCTTGATATCCAACATGCAGGACGAGCTGGAGGAGTTGCGACAGAGGGTTGCGGGGAAGGACATGGAGAGTCATCCAGGCCATCCCTTCTCAGAAGGCATACTGCAGGCCGAGCTCCCATATGGGTTTAGGGCTGTCACCTTCACCTACGATGGACTCTCAGATCCTACCCGACATTTATACCGATTCGAGAACATGGCGGTACTACATCGATATTCGGATGCCGTGAGTTGCAGAGCATTCTTGGCTACACTGACAGAGTCAGCTCAGGATTGGTTCCACCAGATACCCCCTGGGTCAATCACCAGCTTCAAAACTTTCAGCTCCGCGTTCTTGACTCACTTTGCCAGCGCCAGGGCACACCAAAAGACCTTCATGTCCTTGTTCAGTATCAAGCAATACTCTGGAGAAGCGCTGAGAGCTTATGTGACCCGATTCACAAAGGCATGTCTGGAGGTACCCTCGTCGTCAGAAGAAGTGAAAACCAGTGCCTTGACGCAGGGACTGAGGCCGGGGTTGCTACGCACCTCATTAGCTAAAACCAAATTTAACATATGATGAGGTCTTAGCCCGATGCTCGAAATACATTAATGTTGAGGAAACCGATAAGGATATGGAGGAATTGCAAGAAAAGCCCGAAGATGGGGAAAGGGGGTCTAGCAGATTGATACGACGGGAGGAGTACACCTTTCAAGGAAATTTACCTCGGGAAGAAATGCCGCGGGGAAAAACAGATCGAAAGAAGAACGATACCGTTCTAAGGCGACCAAGATTTGACCAATACTGCCCACTAACAATGAGGAGAGCTCAGGTTTTGGAAGCAGTTGAAGGTAAGATGAACAGGGTTATCGAGTGGCCTGCATCTCGTCCTAATAGGCCCACCCAGCCGAGATCAGAGCTTTATTGTCGATTCCACAATGGTTACGGGCATAAAACAGACGAATGCAAGCAACTTAAAGATGAGATCGAAAGGCTGGTCCGAGCGGGACATCTAATGAAGTTCACATATCAGCAGAGAAATGGAGGTCGGAGGCAACCACCCATGCCCCAAGGAGGTGCGGGGGTGAAAAGAGAAGCTCCTAGGGACCCGCTGCTCCCCCGGCTAAGAAAGGAGTAATCCACATGATATCAGGAGAACCAACCGATGGAAGTTCTAATCAGGCTAGAAAAGCCCACGCACGAAAAGCTAGGTGTCATCAGCTCAAGGAGGTCGCCTCTGTAGGCAGCGGGCCTATCATTCAGTTCAGCCTCATGGATTATAACGGGATACATACGCCCCACAATGACGCGCTGGTCATCACCGCGGAGATCGCCAGTTACGATGTGCAAAGGGTGTTTATCGATACGGGAAGCTCGGTAGACATCTTATTCTATGACTGTTTCAAACAGATGAACCTGGAAGTGGAATTGAGAAAGGTAGATACCACGCTCTATGGGTTCTGTATGACCGAGGTGCAACCAGTCGGAGAAGTGGTGCTTCCGGTAGCACTAGGTCGGATGCCCCATCGGAAGGTCAAGACGCTCAGATTTTTAGTGGTGGACACCAAATCGGCCTATAACGCCATTCTAGGAGGACCGGGGCTCAACAAATTCGAAGCAGTGGCCTCTACCGCACACATGAAAGTAAAATTCCCCGTAGGAGGTGAGGTAGGGGAAGTATCCGGAGATCAGTTTGTAGCCCGATCTTGTTATCCGACAACGGTAAAGCAGGGAGTGCAGCGCGGAAAGAGGACATCCAAGCTAGGGGGTCCGGATCCGGAGTCTAAGAGGAATAAACAATCGAAGGCGCCCGAGGAAGCTGAGGAAGAAGGCGTCAAGCCCAATGAGGAGTTGCTAGAAATAGAATTGGTTCCAGGAAAGCCGGAAACAAAAACTCGCATGGGAAGTCAGTTGGACGATGGAATAAAGGAAAGCCTTATCAGCCTGCTAAGGAGATTTGTGGACATTTTCGCGTTCGCAGCTGAGGATCTGGTGGGAATCAGCCCAACAGTTGTCGAGCACAGGTTGAACATCGACCCAACCATAAGACCAGTAAAACAGAAGAGGAGGCATTTCGGGCCCGAGATGGATGGGGTCATTGGGGAAGAGGTCGATAACCTCCTCCGAGCTGGACATATAATGGAGATCCAGTTTCCGGAGTGTCTATCCAACGCTGTGATGGTGGGGAAAGGCCAGGGGAAGTGGAGGATGTGCATGGACTTCCGGGACCTAAATAAAGCATGTCCAAAGGATCACTACCCGTTACCCTGCATAGATCAGCTAGTGGATTCAACCTCGGGGTGCGAGTTACTCAGTATGATGGATGCTTCCCAGGGATATCATCAGATTCCTCTCGCACCCGAGGACAGAAAGAGGGTTAGTTTTGTGGTTTCAAAAGGAACTTTTTGTTATGTACGCATGCCTTTTGGGTTAAAAAATGCAGGAGCTACATATCAAAGGATGGTCGACAGAATCTTTAGATCCCAAATCGGCAGAAACATGGAGGTATACGTGGATGACATGCTAGTGAAAAGTGTGAAGGCAGGAGAGCATATCAGAGACCTAGAAGAGACGTTCGAAAACCTGCGCGCGTTTTAATGAAGCTCAACCCATCAAAATGTTCTTTTGGAGTCAAATCGGGAAAATTCTTGGGATATGTGGTCATAGAACAAGGAATCGAGGTCAACCCGGAGAAGGTCAAGGCAGTGCTGCAAATGAATCCTCCAAAAAATATCAAGGATATCCAGATACTAACAGGAAGAATAGCAGGGCTGAGCCGTTTCATATCACGCTCGGCCGAGAAGGGATTTCCATTTTTTAAACTCTTAAGAAAAGGGAACAAGCTCGAATGGACCCCAGAAGCGCAAACAACATTCGGAAAATTGAAAGAGTATTTGGCCGAGCTGCCTCTGCTCACCAAACCAGTACCAGGAGAGGATCTTGTACTCTACTTATCCGTGGGAGAGGGAGCGGTTAGCTCTGTCTTGCTAAGAGAAGAAATGAGTAAGCAAAAGCCCATTTATTATACAAGCCGAATTTTGCAAGGAGCAGAATGGAATTACTCCGAGCTAGAAAAAGGGGCGCTGGCGTTAGTAGTTACAGCCAGGCGATTGAGGCCCTATTTCCTAGCCCACCGGATAAAACTGCGAACCAACTTGCCCTTAAGAGAAATATTAGGGCGACCTAACGTGTCAGGTCGTCTGGTGAAGTGGGCGGTAGAAATGGGGGAGTACGACATGGAGTATGAGCCGAGAACGACGATTAAAGCTCAGGCCCTAGCAGACTTTATCCAAGAGGGGGCCATGCCATCGCCACCAGAGGGACAGTGGCTGTTACATGTGGATGGATCGGCAACAACCAGTGGTTCTGGGGCAGGGATAATCCTTACTACCCCGGAGGGTGAACAATTAGAGTATGCCATAAAATTCGATTTCAGGGCATCTAACAACGAGGCCGAATATGAAGCCCTGGTTAAGGGAATGCAGCTGGGAATAGACTTGGGCGCGCGACGACTCATTGCTTACTCTGATTCCCAACTGGTCACACAACAGGTAGAAGGAAAATTTGAGATAAATGAAGATCGGATGAAGAAGTATGTGGAGGAAGTGAGAGAGGCTGCCAAAAAACTAGGGGAATGGAAGTTAATCCATATCCCTAGGGCGGAAAATGCAAAAGCTGATTACCTAGCAAAAATTGGAAGCTCCTTAATGGATTGCCGCTCGCGAATAGTAACGATTCTGGGAGCAGCCTAGAGTAGCATCATGAAACAGGTGATGGAGGTGAATGAGATGGCAGATTGGCGAACTCCTTTGTTGGCATACCTAAGAAGGGCAGAACTACCCAAGGAAAGGCAAGAAAGAATGAAAATTGTGCGAAGAGCAGCGAGGTTCTATTGCATTAATGATGAGCTATACAAGAGGTCCTACCTTGGTCCATACCTACGATGCGTTTCGGAAGAAGAAGGGCAGAGTATATTGGAAGAAATCCATGAAGGGTGCTGCGGAGACCATACCAAAGGAAGAGCGCTGATTAGCAAAACGCTAAGGGCTGGTTTTTTCTGGACGACCATGAGCAAGAGAGCAGTGGAAATGGTTAGGCGATGCCAAAAATGTCAAGTACACGCACCCTTAATTCACATCCCAGCCGAGGATATAATCACCATGGGAGCACCCTGTCCATTCGCTAAATGGGGAATTGATATCATGGGGCAGTTTACACCTGGCTCGGGAGGAAGAAAGTTCTTAGTAGTAGCCATAGACTACTTCAGCAAGTGGGTAGAGGCCGAGCCCGTGGCCACCATAACCGAGAAAAGAATCATAAGTTTTCTGTTTAACAACATTTGCTGCAGGTACTTTGCGCCCCAGATACTCATCTCAAATAATGGAACCCAATTCAATGGGAAGAGAACCCAGTCCTGGTGCGAGGGTATGCATATCAGGCAAAGGTTCGCTGCGGTTGCTCACACGCAGGCTAATGGGCAAGTGGAGGTAACTAATAGAACAATCTTGCAGGGGATAAAAACCCGCTTAGACAAAGTTGGAGGAGGATGGGTAGATGAACTTAGCTCGGTACTATGGTCGTACAGGACCACACCTAGATCGTCAACAGGAGAAACACCCTTCAGCATGGTATACGGGTCTGAAGCCGTCATCCCAGCAGAAGTCGGAGAAATGTCCCATCGGGTTCGATGGTTCAGCGAGGTGGAGAACGAGGAAATAATGAAGGAGGTGTTAGATACCATAGAAGAAAGAAGGGAAGTGGTGGCAGCACGGACTGAAAGATACAAAAGCCTGACAAAAGCAGCTCATGACAAAAGAGTCAGGAAGAGACAGTTCCAGGTTGTTGATTTGGTGCTTAGGCGAGCTGATTCCCTCAGAAAAATAGGAAAGCTGGAGCCGAACTGGGAAGGCCCTTACAAGGTAATCCGAATTTATGCGGGGGGAGCTTATGAGCTCGAGGATATGGAAGGGCACCTCATCAAAAGACCTTGGAACATATGTCACTTAAAAAAATATTTTGTGTGAAGAGGTGTGGAAAAAAGCTTGTGTTGTTTTAATAAAAGTCTATTACAAAAAAATCTCTCTGAATGTGTTGATCAAGTAAAACTAGAAATGACATCTGATCAGGCGAAACGCCTTCAGATCCGAGTAAGGGTGAATCGCCCTCGACATCCGATCAGCGAAACGCCTTCGATCCGAGTAAGGGTGAACCGCCCTCGACATCCGACAGCGAAACGCCTTCGAGATCCGAGTAAGGGTGAACCGCCCTCGACATCCGATCAGCGAAACGCCTTCGATCCGAGTAAGGGTGAACCGCCCTCGACATCGATCGGTCAAACGCCTTCGATCCGAGTAAGGGTGAACCGCCCTCTAACATCCGATCAGCAACGCCTTCGATCCGAGTAAGGGTGAACCGCCCTCGACATCCGATCAGCGAACGCCTTCAGATCCGAGTAAGGGTGAACCGCCCTCTGACATCTGATCAGGCGAAACGCCTTCAGATCCGAGTAAGGGTGAACCGCCCTCTGACATCTGATCAGGCAAAACACCTTCAGATCCGAGTAAGGGTGAACCGCCCTCTGACATCTGATCAAGCAAAACGCCTTCAGATCCGAGTAAAGGCAAACCGCCCTCTGGCCTCCGATTAGGAAAAATGCCTTCGGATCTAAATAAGGGTGAACCGCCCTGCAAAGCTATGACTAAGGGAAATACCCAACCTATACTAAAGATCGGTGAAAAGATTAGGTCAAATTAACCTAAAAAGCACTAAACCGTTACAACTCGTAAAGGCCGAAGTGGTCGGATTACATTTAAGAAATTTGAATCGGAAAAAATCGGGGCTATACTAGAAAAATGCCGAGTCGTATTGGGAAGTGAGCGTATCAAATCAAATAGGCTCATATACATCAAGATTACAATCAACGCCGAACTATCGTAAAAATCCAAAGTGTATTTAACTCAAACAGGGGGAGATACAAAACACAAATCCAAAGTGTATTCAACTCAAAAACTTTTCATTAAAAACTGCTGTGCCAATACAATGAACAAGACAAAATAAAAACGTGTACATGTCTACACAAAACTTAAACAGATTAAACTACAGGCTCGGAAGATGGAGGAGGCAACAAAGGAGAAGCATCAAGGTCGGTCCCAGTCACCTCGGGATTAGGAGTGCCGGCCTTAGCAGGAGAGGTAGGAGGAGTAGAAGGCAGCTCCAAATCCATGACAGAATTCTTCATAGACTCCTTAAGGGCTTCCTCCCACCAGGCTGCCTCCGGATACTCTTCCACGTCCCCGGACCAACCCGAAGGAATAGAAGCCCCGTTTAAAGCAGCATCCCGGTCCAGCTCGCCCGTAAAGCCCAAAGAAGCTAGTTGCTCACGAGCACGAGTTAGAGCAAAATCGAAATATTGTGTCGCAGTAGGGGCTAGCTTAACCAGGAAAGCAGTAGAATTGTGATACCGGGCTAGGAGGGCGGAACGGTAGGCCCCCAGGAAAGAGTGACCAACGTCACTGGTCAGAAATCGACGTCGGCCATCCGTCACCCCGCGCTCATAAGAGGATCCCTCGGATCTAGCCTCGGCTAGTTGAGCTTCCAGCTGGGTAACCTTCTAGCCTGAGCTTTGAGTTGGGCGACCTTCTCCAACTCAGCCTTAGCCCGGGCCTCAAGTTGGGCTACCCTCTCGGATTCGGCCCTAGCTTCCGACAACTGAGCCTCGAGCTGGCCCACCTTCTCCGTGTCAGCTGTAGACAGGGCCTTCCAAAACTTCAGCTCTTGGTTCAGCTGAATATTGGCCATCTGAGCCCGTTCCAAAACCGCCTCCCACTCAGAACTTTTCTTAAGGGCAGCATCTAAGCGATACTCCCTCTCCTGAATCTGGGCCGAGAGATCGGAATTAGCGGACAGGGTAGCCTCCAGGTCGGCTGACATCTGGGTGAGCTGGGAGGAAGACGTAGCGCCGATCTTATGGTCCTCTGCAAAGGTCATAAAGGTGGCGAAGAACTGCACAAGAAAACAAGTTACATCAGGACGGCAAAGGGGTAATAATAAATACGAAAATAGTCAAAAAGGGGAGGAAGGCGAAAAGGGTTAATACCTTCCCAAAATACATCATCATGGCATCGAAGCGAGGGTCCTCCGCGGCATCTCGTAATCCCAGCTTATCCTTAGCCGGGACCATGGAGCTGAAATACGGAAGAAATTTCTCAAACTCCTTGCAACGGAGAAGAGTCTCCATAGCCGGACCTGGGGGACCTGCGGTCTTTGGCTGTATGGAAGCGGGGGAGCTAGGAGAAGGGGCCCTCTGAGTGACCTGAAGCTGCCGAGACGAGCTCGCAGGGCTTCGTTCGGTGGTCAAGGTAGGAGCCAGGTCGGAGGGGAGAGTTACCCTAGACTTGGGGTGAGAAGGGAGCTTCCGTTAATTTTTGAGCCCTCTGCCCTCTCCTTGGGGGGATTCGTCGACTTAGGGATCCTCTCTTTCATTGGTTCAGCCGGCTTGGAGGCATCCGACTGGCAGGTCTGCATGAACCGATCTACAAAAGACAGTACAAACGGTCAGGTAAATAGCTAAAAAACAAAATAACGAAGATCATACTAAGGAAAAAACCGATAAAACCTACCGATGTCAGGGATAGCTGGGTAAGGATTCGACCTCAGCCCACAATGGAACAGAAGATCATGGAATTGCGTCAGCTGGAAAGCATTATAGGGAATGGCATTCCATTCTCGAACTTTCTCGACCCACGCAGCCCGGATGGAATTGCGCCTAGGAATAGGATCCTGGCTCGGAGTAGCCTGCGTCCATTCCGTAGGAAAGCCCCAAGAATCAGTTGTAGGGAGCCGGAGGAAAAAGAAGCGGGACCTCCAGTCCTTCACATTGGAAGGGAGGTGGGTGAAGAAATGGGCGTTGTTTCGGGAATTCAAGTAAAAGGAGCCTTTAAAACTCTTTAGCCCAAAACAAAAATAGAAAAAGCCTAGGTCGGGTTCCTCATGTCTGTAATGACACAGCACGAGAAAACCAACCATATAACGAAAAGAGTTAGGAGAAAACTGGTTGATGGGAAGATTGTATTTAACGGAGAGAGAGACAAGGAAGGGATGGGGTGGAAAGTGAAGACGACTGCTCACCTGATCCACGAACCAGGTAATATGCCCAGGGGGAGGATGATCCGGGCTGTCACTAGCTTGAGGCGTGACAAATTCCCACCCCGCGGGAAGTCTGAGAAATTTTATAAAACTAGCCAGCGCGGCTGGGCTAGTCCTCGATAGAGGATGAGGAGGGAGAACTCGAGTCGCTCCTACGACCGTCTAATATGGGTCGGATAAGAGGCCGGTCACAGTTACTTCATCCATAGGAGGAGGGGAAGGAGGATCTACAATGATTAGGGGGATGTCACCTAGCTCGGACCAGTCTACCTCACCTAAGGGCTCATCCCTAAGACAGAGGGAGGAACCAGTAGCTCGCCCCGACCTACCCCCCGAGTCCCCATCAGAAGAGGAAAGACCTTCTAAAAAGGAGTTCACGGTCGATTCGCCGGAAACATTTTGAGAATCCGAAGCAGACGACATAATAAGAGGAAGAAAAGGGAGGAAGAAGAAAAGGAAAATATCTGTAAAACAAACCAAAAACTAAAGAGGTGTTTAGAGGAACATACCCATGAGATTGGGTGGAAGATCGCCAGAGAAAGGTAGAGGAAGTACCACCGAGAGCAAGAAATCAAGGTCGCAGATGTCGCCGGAGTTACCCTCACACTAGTATATCGCAAGAAGAATAGGAGAAATGGCCGAAGGGGGTAGAGGATTCATAATTATAGAGGAAGGGGGCGAAGATCGAGAAGAGAACGGGCGATCTAGAGCGTCCGATGCCTCCTACAAAAGAACGGCTGGGATCTGGCACCGCCTTGTCCGACCTATAGCAGGTCGACACCTGGCTTTGACCATCGACGCGATGTTTGGGAGGCGGGGAAAGGAAAAGACAGGTTATTATAGCGCACGAAGTCCGAAGAACCTCGTTATCTGGGAACGGGAGTCCCAAGGATTATTGTGCCAAGGTCGTCTGATTATAAACAAATCTTACTCTACTCGGTCTTACAGCTCGACTAGAGTAGGGGGGACTGGTTGATAGGACGCCGAATGTACGCTCCCTGAAAACCCGGTTTAAAATATAGACCAATAATAGTCCGACCTAGGTTCTTAGATAAGGGGATGCCAACCCCAAGGTCCTTTAGAAGGTCGCCGACCTCGGAGGTCCCGCTGACCTGTGATATCTGATAAAAGGTTACCGACCTCAAAGCTCTCTCGACCTGCGGATTTGAATAGGAATGACCCGACCTAAGTAATCTTTTATAATATGAGCCGATCTAAAACCTCCGAGCTCAGGAAGGCCGAACTCTCGGGAAAGAAGATCCTGACTCACCTGACAGAATCCCTGAGATCCAGGGATTGATAGCCCATACCTTGCAATCCCGGAAATCCAGGGATGGAAAATCGCAGCTGAACCCCTGGATATCCGGGATTTTCTCTGGAAATCAGGGAAAACCTTAGACAATAAGGCACCTCCGTCCTATAAAAGGGAGAGGGGGGGGTTTCTCATAAAGGGGACACATTCTGAGAATATAGCATATTTTAGAGAGAAAAAGAAAAAAAGATGATTGAAAATGATATGCGGTTTCTTGGAATTAGAGAAAGTATGGCGATGGAGAGGCAAATGTGGCGGGAAAGAATACGGATGGTGGATGGAGTCTGATTTTTTTTTTTTTTAATTCCTATTTTCTTATATTTCATGTTATCTTTTTTTTTTTTTTCCTTTTTTTTTTTTTCATTCATTCTCTTTTTTTATTTGCTTTTTTCTCTACTTTTTCCCTCTTTTTTTCCTTTTATGTTATTTATGTAACGATTATTGACGGTTTCAAAGTTTGATTCATGTTAGCCGACCCCAAATCATTTTGGGACTAAGGCTTAGATGTTGTTGTTGTTGTTGTTAAAGAAAGACAATACTTCATACATTTTGGGGTTTCTTAGCTAAACTCCTAAGATTAACCCGGTTCTTGGTGACCGATCAGCTCGGTTACATCAATTACTTGCATCAAAAGTTCGATAGTTCAGATAAAATTAGAATACTCATAAATCGGTAGTTAGTAAGTCAGTCCTCGTGGGAACGATATCTTACTCATCTCTTTATTACTTGTCTACGATAACGTGCACTTGCGTTCACCGAATCACGCAACAAGTTTTTGGCGCCATTGGCGGGGACTGATTTTTTTTGCTAATATCATTACCAAGCGACTCTAATTTTAATTTGAAGTTTTTTTCTTTAGTTTCTTTTCATTATGTTTTCCTTTGATTATCGTGACCCTTGGCATTTCATAAATTTCGATGATCTTAATAATTTGCCTAATAGGTCAAATTTCTCCCCCGAAACAAAAGACCATGCTTGAACATTGTGTAGACGCTCTCAAAAATCCTGATAGTACCCCTCTTGAGCGAGAATGTGCAAGTCGTGGTCTTGAGATTCACCATGGTTATTTTCCAGCTCATCGATTTAGTAGTGAAGTTGAGGGGGAGGTTGAGAAGAAAGACATGCTGAGTTTTAGGGTCGATTCCCCAGCACCTGATAATTACATAAAGTGTGATGAGCTTGTAGAAGAAGTTACCATTGATGATGTTTCCAAAGAAATTTCATTAATTTGTCATCAAACTTCGAATAATAAGGTGAACACTTTTGTGCCTAAAATTTTATTAACGGTGCAATGCATAAAATTTCCTAAATCCATATTGGGAGAGATTGACTCCATTACTTTTGATTTTGTTGAGGCTGATTATTTGAGTTCTAATGAGGTTGTTCGTGATATGTCTTTATTATTTACCCATACGAACTCTGCTTATTTTTTCATATCATATAATTATTATATTCGTTCATTATTTTTTTTTGTCCGCATAATTATTCTTATTCATTATTTTTGGCAACCAGGCATGAACCAAAGCCTCCCTTGTGGAATAAGAGGCTTATAGATTGCAAGAAGGGGGTATTTGGCAATCTCCCTAGAAAGAAGCCACGTTAATTTTTTTATTTGCCACGTCGTGCTCAAGACGTAAAATAGAGCGCTTGATGGGAGGCAACCCATCATTTTTACTTGCTTTCTAGTTAGTTGTTTTTATTTGATTTTTCGTTAATAAATTTTTTTTCTTTGTTTTGTTATTTCGTTTGGATTCGTGTATTTTTGTTGGCCCTTATTTCTCTAATATATTTTTTTAACCCAATGAGTTATTATCCTTCATATTCTAGTCTTTCTTGACTTAATGTCTATAGTTATTTCATGACTAGAGACTAAGTTTGGGGGTCCCTGGTGATGTTGGGCATTACTTGAAGTATGGATTTACAGACGATTCCACTCAGACATGTGCTGGCGTTCAAGAAGATATTTGGAATAAGATTCACTTTTCCTCATCTCTTTTATTTTCACATGAGTTTTATTATTGATGATTTTATGTGTAGTGGAATAAACTGAAGCATGCGATATTTTCTTAAATTTTCTTGGTTATAAATTGCGATTTCATCATTGCTTTATTTTTCTTGCATGCTGTTGATGGTTTTTGCCAAAACAAAACATGAATTTTTCGTGAATTTTTCGTGCTTCCGTGTGTAAAACTGATGTTACGATACTGATTTCTTTTTGAAGAAACGGTTGACTTTTGGTCGAGTTGCAGACAGCGATATCTGTTTCCTCTGAGTATTTATTTAGGTCCAAAATTTTTCGTTGTTGTAGAAATCTTAGCGTATAAGAAAGGAGACATACGTGTTTTCAAATCGCCGTCTATACTTTTGGTTACACTTTTCGCGTAGCTAGTTGGCCAGTAACATGAGTCCTGTTGGCACTTAAATTGAGTTTAGATTCGGACAGTTTTTCCCAAAAAGTCAAGATATTATACATATTCTGTAACACCCCAAACTAGGCGAATATTACAGTGCCGTGGACCCCCGACTAGGACCCACCAGGCGAATGAAAACTGATGAATTAAATAATATAACAGTAGTACCGAACCACATTATATTATCAAATACTCCGATGAGGAGCTTAAGTACAATACACCAGGACAGTACAGAATACTAGTATATTTTATATGAAGATAAAATACACCACCCTGAATAAATAAACATCTCAAACGGAATTTTGCAGCGGAAAATACAAATGGAGAGAAATAAGAATGACTGAAATGACTAAATGACTGGGGGCCCCTACTAGTATCACTGGGACTCCTCGCCGTCAACATGTTCTTCCCGTGCCTTTGCCTTGCCGTGACCTGAAAACAAAATCCCCCAACGGGGTTAGTTACACAGAACAACAATCCTCAAGGGTTGAAAATACACAATCATGATATATCTGAAGTTATGAAATATCCTTAATTATGAATTATGCTGAATAGGAGTATCATAGTACGCCCGTAATGGTATGTGCATGTGCACAAGACGAGTGTCCGGACACACCCGTCCTTGTACCTAATTAGTCTTACGGAGGTACATTACTGTGTGCACAGTCCAATGTGTCGGTGAACCCAACACATGACCATCATGTGCCCGACTAAAAATTCCACACATCCCCACCCGGCCACGCAATATGAACCAAGAAGGTCATATGGGCAAGGAATGACCATGAAGAGTAATATTGAATAATAATTCAACAAGGCCAAGAAGGACTCACCGAGATGAAAATAATAGTGACGTGATTGATAACTCAATGAAATGATTGGAACCGTCGTTCCTCGTGAATGAAGTGATTATTCGACAATTACAAGTCTCAATACGGTTAATACAATGATGAATGAGTATGATTATGAATGAACAACAATAAAAGGAATGAATATCCTTTTAACCGAGTAAGAATCAACTTACACAATACCGATGACAATGTCCTTCCACGAACAACGTCCTAATCGAGATATCGGTCGCTCGAACAACCTTGAATAACAATAATTACCAACAACCGTTCAATACACGTACCAAGCAACGAAACATGACTAACTCAAAAGTTGATACAACGATAATCAAACTCATTGGGGCATTCTAACGAATACGTAGCAAACCACACAACTTCGAAAATATCCAATCCCGAATATATCGAAACTAACACCAAAATGAGTATTTAGAACCATCAAAACACTTCAATGATATCAATAATCCCATAGGAATCCACAATTCGAGTTAACGACAACATCTAATTGAAACCCCCCAAAAAACATTAAAGTCAACCCCAAGGTGTTCTTGAACCAAACCTCAAAAATTCGTGGAATCCGAAATATACACTGAAAAATCCGTGGGGAAACATTTATCTAAGGTAGATAATCCATATCTAACATATTCCAACAACAATCTAAGCTCATACGAAGAAATAGGAAGGAAAACCCCAAATATCCGAAATTCTAGATTCAAGAAATCATTACCTTTGATTTGATGTATTGGAGATGATGAAGTGATGATTAATCCAACTAAAAGACTCGAAGATGATGATAGGTGATAGTAGCTCGAAGAGAACACTCCAAATCGCCCGAAATCGCCCGAAGTCGCTCAAAAACGAAGAGAAGTGAGAAAATGACGAAACTCAGGCTAACTGTCTAATTTATACTTCTCCAGATTAGCGCACGCTATGACCTGATATTTAGCGTGCGCTAACGAGTTATACGTACATTCCAGTGAACTCTGGCTGACCCGTTAGCGTACGCTACAACCTGGTAGCGTGCGCTAACTCCATCCCAATAGCGTGCGTTAACTCCAAAAGTTAGAGTGCGCTAGCTTAATATTTGCTGTCCAGTACTGAAGTCCAGAACCTCCTGTTCTCTGATCTGATCGCGATAGCGCGCGCTACTTCCAATAATTAGCGTGCGCTACTGCCCCCATTAGCGTACGCTAAATCCACTCATAGCGTGCGCTAGAAATTAATCCAAAATCAGTCTAGTACTCACTGGACTCTGCCTGACCGGTCTTAGCGCGCGCTATACTGACTGCATAGCGTGTGCTATCTAACTTACTAGCGCGTGCTACGTAACATTCGTAGCATGCGCTACCACAACTTATCTGCAGTCCAGTACCCACTGGACTGTCTGCCTGAAATGCGCTAGCGTGCGCTAAAGATGAGAAGTGGCGTGCGCTACCCATACTAAATCAGCGTGCGCTAATGAAGAGTGCGTAGCGTGCGCTACCCAATACTCACAACCAGCTCCAAAGATGAAAATGATAAGATACTCGGTCCGATTCTCCAACCAGGTAGAATGACGAATACAACTGATACACAATACAAGTACTATGGACGGTGAATATGATGATTGAATAAGAATGATGAATGATTATTAATGAGTAAAAAATTACTGAGTGACAATTACTGAACGATAATTACTGAATTACAACCGGGTATTACATACTCCCCCCCTTAAAAAGAGTTTCGTCCCCGAAACTAAGGGTCAAATAACTCGGGATGACTCTCCCGCATACTCTCATCGGTTTCCCAAGTAGCCTCTTCGACTCCATGTCTAGACCACTGAATCTTGACCAAAGTAATCGTCTTGTTCCTCAAATATTTGATTCGCCGTTCTAAAACTCGTATAGGACGCTCCTCGTATGAATGATCATCCGCGATCTCGATTTCGTAGAACTGAAGTATGTGACTCCGGTCGTCAACATACTTCCGCAACTGAGAGACGTGAAACACATTATGAATTCGGCTCAACGCCGGAGGTAAATCTAATCGATAAGCTAACTCGCCTACTCGATCCGAAATCTCAAACGGTCCAATGAATCTCGGACTCAACTTTCCCCTCTTCCCGAAATGGAAGATACCACGACTCGGTGATACCTTGACCAAAACATGGTCACCTGACTCGAACTCTAAAGGTCGACGACGGTTATCTGCATATGATTTCTGTCGACTCTGAGCTGTCAACATACGACTCCTAATCAAAGCTACCTTCTCCCGGGCGGCTATAAGCATATCGAGCTCGGTGCCGATTGATTCTGATAGGTCGTCCCAACACAACGGAGATCGACAACGACGACCGTACAAGGCCTCGTAAGGTGCCATCTTAATCGAAGCATGCCAACTATTATTATACGTGAACTCGATCAATGGTAGTTGGGTTTCCCAATCGTCTTTCCAATCGAGGACGCATGCCCTCAACATGTCCTCCAATGTCTGAATAGTCCTCTCTCATTGTCTGTTGGACCGAGGATGAAAGGCGGTACTGAGATTAAGCTGAGTTCCCATAGCACGATGAACTGGTTTCCAAAAATGAGACACAAACCGTCCGTCACGATCGGAAACGATACTTTTAGGAGTACCGTACAGTCTCACTATCTCTTTGATGAACAACTGGGCAAGTCTCTCGGGACCCCACGTATCCTTAATCTCAAGGAAATGAGCTGATTTAGTTAAGCGGTCCACAATCACCCAGATTGTATTCATGCCACGACGACTCGTCGGTAAACTCGTGATGAAGTCCATAGAAATATCTTCCCACTTCCACTCTGGAATAGGGAGTGGTTTCAGCATTCCTGCCGGTCGCTGATGTTCAATCTTGACTTGCTGACAGGTTAAACATCTCGAAACAAATTCCGCGACTTCTCACTTCATATTACTCCACCAGTAATTTTGTTTCAAGTCTTTATACATCTTGCTAGACCCTGGATGAACGGAATAAGGGGTAGCATGAGCTTCTCTCAAAATCGAGTTCTTCAACTCGTCATTCTCCGGTACGCACAACCGATTCTTAAAACGCAAAAGTCTATCCTCAGGGACCACAAAGACAGGGGCTTTCCCCTAAGCCACATCCTCACGGATGTGCATCAATGATGGGTCTGAACCCTGATTCTCTCTGATTGCCTCTTCAAGTGACGATGAAATCTCTAACATACAAAGCTGTCCCTGAACTTGCTGAAGCCAGACCTCGATCTCGGGTCTAAGGAATTCCTGCTGAAGCTCCTTCTGAACTGTTAAACGAGCAAGCATCTGCTCCTGAACGGACTTACGACTCAAGGCATTGGAGACAACGTTCGCCTTGCCCGGGTGGTAAAGGATCTCGATATCATAATCTTTGATTAGTTCCAACCACCGTCTCTATCGCATATTTAACTCCTTCTGAGTAAATATATACTTTAAACTCTTATGATTGGTGAATATCTGACAAGTAATGCCATAAAGGTAATGACGCCAAATTTTCAAAGCGAACACCACGGCTGCTAGCTCCAGATCGTGGGTCGGATAATTAACCTCGTAAGGTCTCAATTGCCGTGAAGCATAAGCAATAACTTTCCCGTTCTGCATGAGTACACCTCCGAGACGCTGTCCGGACGCATCACTATAAACCACAAATCCTTCCGTCCCTTGCGGCAAGGAAAGTACAGGTGCTGACACGCGTCGGACCACGTGTATTTCTTATCCTTTCGTTAAAGGTTCGTCATTGGTTGAGCGATTTTAGAAAATCCTTCCACAAACCGCCGATAATAACCGGCTAATCCGAGAAAGCTTCGGATTTCCTTAAAATTCTTCGGAGGTAACCAATCTTGGATAGCCTCCGTCTTCTGAGGATCAACACGCACTCCATCTGATGAAATTACATGCCCGAGAAAAGTCACTTCGGACATCCAGAACTCACATTTGGAAAACTTCCCATAAAGTTGCTATCGTCTCAACACGTCGAGAACCTGATGAAGGTGAACCTCGTGCTCCTCTCGGTCACGAGAATAAATCAAAATGTCATCAATGTAGACAACAACAAACTGATCCAAAAAGTCGATGAAAACCCGATTCATTAACTCCATGAATACCGCAGGTGCATTAGTTAACCCAAACGGCATTAACACGAACTCATAATGACCATAGCATGTACGAAATGCTGTCCTTGCAATATCCGACTCTCGAATTCGCAACTGATGATATCCAGATCTTAAGTCGATCTTGGAAAATACTGAAGCTCCCTGAAGTTGATCTAAGAGATCATCAATACGGGGTAGAGGATACTTATTCTTAATTGTCACCGTGTTCAACTCCCGATAATCAATACACAAGCGAAATGAACCATCCTTCTTCTTGACAAACAACACTGGTGCTCCCCACGGGGACGCACTCGGTCGGATATAACCTTTCTCGAACAACTCCTCAAGTTGATTCTTCAACTCCTGCATTTCGTTCGGGGCCATCCGGTATGGTGCCTTCGATATCGGGGACGTGCCGGGCTCCAACTCAATCATGAATTCCACATCTCTCTGTGGAGGCAAACCAGGTAACTCGTCTGGAAATACATCGGCATATTCTCTCACGACCGGAATATCCGTCAACATTATTGGTGATTTATCGGTTTTGGTCATATAGCACCAATAACCAACACACCCATGACTGAGTAATTTCACTGTCTTCATCAAGTTAATGACCTTACTAGAACAGCCGGGATTACCTCCCTGAAAAACACATTCGACCCCATCGTCAGAAATGATAGTGACCATACGCTTACGGACATTAATGATGGCGTCATGATGATCCATCCAATCAATACCCAAGATGACGTCGTCTCTTGGCAAATCTACCACAAGGCCTGCTAGCCATACACGGCCATGAAGCTGAATCGGACAATTCTGAATCTCACGATTCCCGATAATTCGTCTACCATCAGGTAGACCAATGACATACGGCTCACAACTAGTAGCACTACCCAGACGTAGCCTACTCAAACATGACTCGGAAATGAATGAATGAGATGCACCAGTATCAAAAAGGGTACACACAGGTTGAGATGGAATATGGAGTGTACCTGAGATCATTCGGGCCTCCGGATCGTCGGTCTTCTTTATCTCATAAATTCGGGGCTTGCTAGTCCCGGCACCGGACGCTCCCGTCTGATGGCTAAAGGCTCCACCTTTATTCGCTCCTGTCATATTGAACGATGCAGACTGAGTGGCCTGATTATGAACAGCTGATTGCTTCGGGTCCTGAGATGCCGCCGGAGTAGGTTTGGAGTCCCTACGGCAAAAACGGGCCTTATGCCCAGCAATCCCATAATTATGACACGTGATAGTCTGTCTCGGACACTTGGTGCTGAGATGACCAAGATCCCCACAGTTAAAACAGGTGATGGCCGAACTGGCCGCTCTTGACTGAGATTCCGCGGGTTTAGGCATCACAGGAGGTCGCTCCGAAAAAGTAGAGCCCGTACGAGGTTTCTTGAAGGTTGTCTGACCGCCTTCAGACTGATTACGATTCTTCGATTTCTTGCTAGCAGACGAAGGTTGCTGCTTAGCGATTTCCTTAGCAGTAAGCTAATAAGTAAGAGCTTTCTCAATAAATTAGGCCAAAGTGGTGCAATGATGATTAAGCAACTGTAGTCTCATACAGGGTTTCAGCCTCTTGCTGAAATACTTGATTTTGTCCGCCTCTGAATGAATGATAGATGAGGCGAAAGGAAGAAGTTCCTGAAATTTCTCGGCGGTGGGGAGAACATCATCGTCTGCTGAAAGGTCAGGAGTGAGTAATTCTGACAGTTTGGCCTCTCTGAGTGGGGCCGGATAATATCTCTCCATCATGAGAGTCTTGAATTGATCCCAAGTACATGATCCGTCGGTGGGCTTCAACGACAACCACCAAGAATGAGCGCCTTACCCAGATAGTAAGCCGCAACTGAAACTTTGTGTCCTTCGGGACACTCCACCATAGCAAATAACTTCTCGAAATGCTCGAGCCAATGAACAATATCCGCCGGCTCAGATGAGCCCTCAAAAGTAGGTGGCCTCTGGCGAGAGATGTCGCCGATGATACTGCCCACACTCCTCTCTTGCCTCTGAGGTGGCGGCGGAGGAGCCTGTTGATTTTGATTAGCTGAGTTGTGCATCGCCTCCATTAGTTGTGCCATCTGAGTCATTTCGGCCATCATGCCCTGCATAAAAGCGAGTGGGTCAACCCGAACACCTCCTGAATGAGCGGTGTCCCGGGTCCTTGTTCAGTATCAAGCAGTGCTCCGGAGAAGCGCTGAGAGCTTATGTGACACGATTTACAAAGGAATGTCTGGAGGTACCATCGTCGTCAGAAGAAGTAAAAACCAGTGCCTTGACGCAGGGACTAAGGCCTGGGTTGCTACGCACCTCATTAGCTAAAAAACCAGCCAGAACATATGATGAGGTCCTAGCCCGATGTTCGAAATACATTAATGTTGAGGAAACCGAGAAGGACATAGAGGAATTGCAAGAAAAGCCCGAAGATGTGGAAAGGGGGGCTAGCAGATTGATACGGCGCGAGGAGTACACCTTTCAAGGAAGTTTGCCTCGGGAAGAAATGCCGTGGGGAAAAATAGACCGAAAGAAGAGCGATACCATTCTAAGACGACCAAGATTTGACCAAACAGCCCACTAACAATGAGGAGAGCTCAGGTTTTGGAAGCAGTGGAAGGTAATATGAAAAGGGTTATCGAGTGGCCTGCATCTCGTCCTAATAGGCCCACCCAGCCGAAATCAGAGCTTTATTGTCGATTCCACAATGATTACGGTCATAAAAACAGATGAATGCAAGCACCTTAAAGATGAGATCGAAAGGCTGGTCCGAGCGGGACATCTAATGGAGTTCACATATCAGCAGAGAAATGGAGGTCGGAGGCAACCACCCATGCCCCAAGGAGGTGCGGGGGTGAAAAGAGAAGCTCCTCGGGGACCCGCTGCTCCCCCGGCTAAGAAAGGAGTAATCCACATGATATCAGGAGGACCAACCGACGGAAGTTCTAATCAGGCTAGGAAAGCCCACGCACGAAAGGCTAGGTGTCATCAGCTCAAGGAGGTCGCCTCTGTAGGCAGCGGGCCTATCATTCAGTTCAGCCCCATGGATTATAACGGGATACATACGCCCCGCAATGACGCGCTGGTCATCACCGCGGAGATCGCCAGTTACGATGTGCAAAGGGTATTCATCGATACGGGAAGCTCGGTAGACATCTTATTCTATGACTGTTTCAAACAGATGAACCTGGAGCTGGAATTGAGGAAGGTAGATACCGCGCTCTATGGGTTCTGCATGACCAAGGTGCAACCAGTCGGAGAAGTGGTGCTTCCGGTAGCACTGGGTCGGATGCCCCATCGGAAGGTCAAGACGCTCAGATTTTTAGTGGTGGACACCAAATCGGCCTATAACGCCATTCTAGGACGACCGGGGCTCAACAAATTCGAAGCAGTGGCCTCTACCGCACACATGAAAGTAAAATTCCCCGTAGGAGGTGAGGTAGGGGAAGTAGCCGGAGATCAGTTTGTAGCCCGATCTTGTTATCAGACAACGGTAAAGCAGGGAGTGCAGCGCGGAAAGAGGACATCCGAGCTAGGGGGTCCGGATCCGGAGTCTAAGAGGAATAAACAATCAAAGGCGCCCGAGGAAGCTAAGGAAGAAGGCGTCAAGCCCAATGAGGAGTTGCTAGAAATATAATTGGTTCCAAGAAAGCCGGAAAAAAAAAACTCGCATGGGAAGTCGGTTGAACGATGGAATAAAGGAAAGCCTCATCAGCCTGCTAAGGAGATTTGTGGACATTTTCGCGTTCGCAGCTGAGGATCTGGTGGGAATCAGCCCAACAGTTTCCGAGCACAGGTTGAACATCGACCCAACCATAAGACCAGTAAAGCAGAAGAGGAGGCATTTCGGGCCGGAGATGGATGGGGTCATTGGGGAAGAGGTCGATAAGCTCCTCCGAGCTGGACACATAATGAAGATCCAGTTTCCGGAGTGGCTATCCAACGCCGTGATGGTGGGTAAAGTCCAGGGGAAGTGGAGGATGTGCATGGACTTCCGGGACCTAAATAAAGCATGTCCAAAGGATCACTACCCATTACCCCGCATAGATCAGCTAGTGGATTCAACCTCGGGGTGCGAGTTACTCAGTATGATGGATGCTTCTCAGAGATATCATCAGATTCCTCTCGCACCCGAGGACAGAAAGAGGGTTAGTTTTGTGGTTTCAAAAGGAACTTTTTGTTATGTACGCATGCCTTTTGGGTTAAAAAATGTAGGAGCTACATATCAAAGGATGGTCGACAGAATCTTTAGATCCCAAATCGGCAGAAACATGGAAGTATACGTGGATGACATGTTAGTGAAAAGTGTGAAGGTAGGAGAGCATATCAGAGACCTAGAAGAGACGTTTAAAAACCTGCGCACGTACAGAATGAAGCTCAACCCATCAAAATGTTCTTTTGGAGTCAAATCGGGAAAATTCATGGGGTATGTGGTCACAGAACAAGGAATCGAGGTCAACCCGGAGAAGGTCAAGGCAGTGCTGCAAATGAATCCTCCAAAAAATATCAAGGATATCCAGATACTAACAGGAAGAATAGCAGGGCTGAGCCGTTTCATATCACGCTCGGCCGAGAAGGGATTCCCATTTTTTAAACTCTTAAGAAAAGGGAACAAGTTCGAATGGACCCCAAAAGCGCAAACAACATTCGGAAAATTAAAAGAGTATTTGGCCGAGCTGCCTCTGCTCACCAAACCAGTACCAGGAGAGGATCTCGTACTCTACTTATCTATGGGAGAGGGAGCGGTTAGCTCGGCCTTGCTAAGAGAAGAAATGAGTAAGCAAAAGTCCATTTATTATACAAGCCGAATTTTGCAAGGAGCAGAATGGAATTACTCCGAGCTAGAAAAAGGGGCGCTGGCGTTAGTAGTTACAGCCAGGCGATTGAGGCCCTATTTCCTAGCCCACCGGATAAAACTGCGAGCCAACTTACCCTTAAGAGAAATATTAGGGCGACCTAACGCATCAGGTGGTCTGGTGAAGTGGGCGGTAGAAATGGGGGAGTACGACATGGAGTATGAGCCGAGAACGACGATTAAAGCTCAGGCCGTAGCAGACTTCATCCAAGAGGAGGCCATGCCATCGCCACCAGAGGGACAGTGGCTGTTACATGTGGATGGATCGGCAACAACCAGTGGTTCTGGGGCAGGGATAATCCTTACTACCCCGGAGGGTGAACAATTAGAGTATGCCATAAAATTCGATTTCAGGGCATCTAACAACGAGGCCGAATATAAAGCCCTGGTTAAGGGAATGCAGGTGGGGATAGACTTGGGCGCGCGACGACTCATTGCTTACTCTGATTCCCAACTGGTCACACAACAGGTAGAAGGAAAATTTGAGATAAATGAAGATCAGATGAAGAAATATGTTGAGGAAGTGAGAGAGGCTGCCAAAAAACTAGGGGAATGGAAGTTAATCCATATCCCCAGGGCGGAAAATGCAAAAGCTGATTACCTAGCCAAAATGGGAAGCTCCTTAGTAGATTGCCGCTCGCGAACAGTAACGATTTTGGGAGCAGCCCGAAGTAGCATCATGAAACAGGTGATGGTGGTCAACGAAGTGGCAAATTGGCGAACTCCTTTACTGGCATACCTAAGAAGGGCAGAACTACCCAAGGAAAGGCAAGAAAGAATGAAGATTGTGCGAAGTGCAGCAAGGTTCTGTTGCATTAACGATGAGCTATACAAGAGATCCTACCTCGGTCCATACCTACGGTGCGTTTTGGAAGAAGAAGGGCGGGGTATATTGGAAGAAATCCATGAAGGTTGCTGTGGAGATCATACCAAAGGAAGAGCGCTAATTAGCAAAACGCTAAGAGCTGGTTTTTTCTGGCCAACCATGAGCAAGAAAGCAGTGGGAATGGTTAAGCGATGCCAAAAATGTCAAGTACACGCACCCTTAATTCACATCCCAGCAGAAGATATGATTACCATGGGAGCACCCTATCCCTTCGTTAAATGGGGAATTGATATCATGGGGCAGTTTACACCTGGCTCAGGAGGAAGAAAGTTCTTAGTAGTAGCCATAGACTACTTCAGAAAGTGGGTAGAGGCCGAGCCCGTGGCCACCATAACCGAGCAAAGAATCATAAGTTTTCTGTTTAACAACATTTGCTGCAGGTACGAAGCGCCCCAGATACTCATCTCAGATAATGGAACCCAATTCAATGGGAAGAGAACGCAGTCCTGGTGCGAGGGTATGCATATCAGTCAAAGGTTCGCTGCGGTTGCTCACCCACAGGCTAATGGACAAGTGGAGGTAACTAACAGAACAATCTTGTAGGGGATCAAAACCCGCTTAGACAAAGTTGGAGGAGGATGGGTGGATGAGCTCAGCTCGGTACTATGGTCATACAGGACCACACCTAGATCGTCAACAGGAGAAACACCCTTCAGTATGGTATATGGGTCCGAAGCCGTCATCCCAGCAGAAGTCGGAGAAATGTCTCATCGGGTCGATGGTTCAACGAGGTGGAAAACGAGGAAATAATGAAGGAGGCGTTAGATACTATAGAAGAAAGAAGGGAAGCGGCCGCAGCACGAACTGAAAGATACAAAAGCCTGACAAAAGCGGCTCATGACAAAAGAGTCTGGAAGAGACAGTTCCAGGTCGGTGATTTTTGCTTAGGCGAGCTGATGCTCTCAAAAAAACAGGAAAGCTGGAATCGAACTGGGAAGGCCCTTACAAGGTAATCCGAATTTATGCAGGGGGAGCTTATGAGCTCGAGGATAAGGAAGGACACCCCATCAAAAGACCTTGGAACATATGTCACTTGAAAAAATATTTTGTATGAAGAGGTGTGGAAAAAAAGATTGCGTCGTTTTAATAAAAGTATATTACAAAAAAAGTATATCTCTCTGAATGTGTTGATCAAATAAAACTAGAAATGACATATGATCAGGCGAAACGCCTTCAGATCCGAGTAAGGGTGAACCGCCCTCTGACATCTGATCAGGCGAAACGCCTTCAGATCCGAGTAAGGGTGAACCGCCCTCTGACATCTGATCAGGCGAAACGCCTTCAGATCCGAGTAAGGGTGAACCGCCCTGTGAAGCTATGACTAAGGGAAATACCCAACCTATACTAAAGATCGGTGAAATATTTAGGTTAAATTAACCTAAAGAACACCAAACCACTACAACTCGTCAAGGTCAAAGTGGTCGGGTTACATTTAAGATATTTCGAAATTTAAAATAGTCGGGACTATATTAAGGAAAAGGCCGGGCTATGTTGGGAAGTGATCGTATCAACTCAAACAGGCACAGATACATCGAGGTTACAATCGACACCGAACTATATTAACTTTTCATTAAAAATAGCCCTGATACAAAGCACATCACTATCATACAAATCCCAAGTGTATTCAACTCAAAAACTTTTCATTCAAAATAGCTATGCCAGTACAATGAACAAAAAAAAAAACAAGAAGAAGAAAATATATATACATGTATACACTAAACTACAGGCTCGGAAGATGGAGGGGGAAACAAAGGAGAAGCATCACGGTCGGTCCCGATCACCTCGGGATTAGGAGTGCTGGCCTTAACAGGTGAGCTAGGAGGAGTAGAAGGCAGCTCCAAATCCAGGCCAGATTTCTTTATAGACTCCTCAAGGGCGTCCTTCCACAAGGCCGCCTCCGGAGATTCTTCCACATCCCCGGACCAACCCGAAGGAATGGGAGCCCCGTCCAATACAGCATCCCGGTCCAGCTCGCCTGTAAAACCCAAAGAAGCTAGTTGCTCACGAGCACGAGTTAGAGCAAAATCGAAATATTGTGTCGCGGCAGGGGCTAGCTTAACCAGGAAAGCGGTAGAATTGTGATACCGGGCTAGGAGGGCAGAACGGTAGGCCCCCAGGAAAGAGTGACCAACGTCACTGGTCAGAAACCGACGTCGGCCATCCGTCATCCCGTGCTCATAAGATGATCCCTCGGATCTGGCCTCGGCTAGTTGAACTTCCAGCTGGGTAACCTTTTCTGATTCTGCTCTAGCCTGAGCTTCGAGTTGGGCGACCTTCTCCAACTCAGCCTTAGCCCGGGCCTCAAGTTGGGATATCCTCTCGGATTCGGCCCTAGCTTCCGACAATTGAGCCTCGAGCTGGCCCACCTTCTCCGTTTCAGCTGTAGACAGGGCCTTCCAAAATTTCATCTCTTGGTTCAGCTGAACATTGGCCATCTGAGCCCGTTCCAAAACCGCCTCTCGCTCAGAACTTTTCTTAAGGGCAGCATCTAAGCGATACTCCCTCTCCTGAAGCTGAGCCGAGAGATCAGAATTAGCCGATAGGGTGGCCGCCAGGTTGGCTGACATCTGGGTGAGATGGGAGGAAGACGTAGTGCCGATCTTATGGTCCTCTGCGAAGGTCACAAAGGTGGCGAAGAACTGCACAAGAAAGCAAGTTACATCAGGATGCCAAAGGGGTAATAATAAATATGAAAATAGTCAAAAAGGGGAGGAAGGCGAAAAGGGTTAATACCTTCCCAAAATACATCATCATGGCATCGAAGCGAGGGTCCTCCGCGGCATCTCGTAATCCCATTTTATCCTTAGCCGGGACCATGGAGCTGAAATATGGAAGAAATTTCTCAAATTCCTTGCAACGGAGAAGATTCTCCATAGCCGGACCTGGGGGACCCGCGGTCTTCGGCCGTTTGGAAGTAGGGGAGCTAGGAGAAGGGGCCCTCTGAGTGACCTGAAGCTGCCGAGACGAGCTCGCAGGGCTTCGTCCGGTGGTCAAGGTAGGAGCCAGGTCGGAGGGGAGAGTTACCCCAGACTTGGGGCGAGAAGGGAGATTCCGTTTGATTTTTGATGAGCCCTCTACCCTCTCCTTGGGGGGATTCGTCGACTTAGGGACCTTCTCTTTCGTTGGTTCAGCCGGCTTGGAGGCATCCGACTGGCAGGTACAAAAAACAATATAAACGATCAGGGAAATAGCTAAAAAACAAAATAACAAAGATCATACTATGGAAAAAACCGATAAAGCCTACCGATGTCAGGGATAGATGGGTAAGGATTCGAGCTCAGCCCACAATGGAACAGAAGATCATGGAATTGCGTCAGCTGGAAAGCATTATAGGGAATGGCATTCGATTCCCGAACTTTCTCAACCCACGCAGCCCGGATGGAATTGCGCCTAGGAATAGGATCCTGGCTCGGAGTATCCTGCGTCCATTCCGTAGGAAAGCCCCAAGAATCAGCTGTAGGGAGCCGGAGGAAAAAGAAGCGGGACCTCCAGTCCTTCACATTGGAAGGGATGTGGGTGACGAAATGGGCGTTGTTTCGGGAAGTCAAGTAAAAGGAGCCTTTAAAACTCTTTAACCCAAAACAAAAATAGAAAAAGCCCAGGTCGGGTTCCTCATGTCTGTAATGACACAGCACGATAAAACCAACCATATAACGAAAAGAGTTGGGAGAAAACTGGTTGAGGGGAAGATTGTATTTAACGGAGAGAGAGACAAGGAAGGGATGGGGTGGAAAGTGAAGACCACTGCTCACCTGAATCACAAACCAGGTAATATGCCCCGGGGGAGGATGATCAGGAGTGTCACTAGCCTGAGGCGTGACAAATTCCCACCCCGGGGGAAGTCTAAGAAATTTTATAAAACTATCCAGCGCGGCTGGGCTAGTCCTCGATAGAGGATGAGAAGGGATAACTCGAGTCGCTCCTACGACCGTCTGATATGGATCAGCTAAGAGGCCGGTCACAGTTACTTCGTCCATAGGAGGAGGGGAAGGAGGATCTACAATGATTAGGGGGATGCCAGAGGGAGGGATGTCACCTAGCTCGGACCAGTCTACGTCACCTAAGGGCTCATCCCTAAGACAGAGGGAGGAACCAGTAGCTCGCCCCGACCTACCCCCCGAGTCCCCATCAGAAGAGGAAAGACCGTCTAAAAAGGAGTTCACGGCTGATTCGCCGGAAAAATTTTGAGAATCCGAAGCAGACGACATAATAAAAGGAAGAAAAGGGAGGAAGAAGAAACGGAAAATATCTGTGAAACAAACCAAAAACTAAAGAGATGTTTAGATGAACATACCCATGGGATTGGGTGGAAGATCGCTGGAAAAAGGTAGAGGAAGTACCACTGAAAGCAAGAAATCAAGGTCGCAGGTGTCGCCGCAGTTACCCTCACACCAGTATGTCGCAAGAAGAAAAGTGGAAATGGCCGAAGGGGGTAGAGGATGCCTACTTATAGAGGAGGGAGGCGAAGATCGAGAAGATAACGGGAGATCTGGAGCATCCGATGCCTCCTACAAAAGAACGGCTGGGATCTGGTACCGCCTTATCCGACCTATAGTAGGTCGACACCTGGCTTTGACCATCGACGCGATGTTTGGGAGGCGGGGAAAGGAAATGATAGGTTATTATAGCGCACGAAGTCCGAAGAACCTCGTTATCTGGGAACTAGGGGGGACTGGTTGATAGGACGCCGAATGTACGCTCCCTGAAAACCCAGTTTAAAATATGGACCAATAAAAGTCCGACCTAGGTTCTTAGATAAGGGGATGCCAACCCCAAGGTCCTTTAGAAGGTCGCCGACCTCGGAGGCCCCGCTTACCTGTGACATCTGTTAGAAGGGCGCCGACCTTGGAGGCCCCGCTGACCTATGATATCTGATAAAAGGTTGCCGACCTCAAAGGTCTCTCGACCTATGGATTTGAATAGGAATGACCCGACCTAGGTAATCTTTTATAATATGAGCCGACCTAAAACCTCCGAGCTCAGGAAGGTCGAAACTCTCGCGAAAGAAGATCCTGACTCACCTGACAGAATCCCTGAGATCCAGGGATTGAGAGCCCATACCTTGCAATCCCGGAAATCCAGGGATGGAAAATCGCAGCCTGAATCCCTGGATATCCAGGATTTTCTCTGGAAATCTGGGAAAATCTTAGACAATAAGGCACCTCCCTCCTATAAAAGGGAGAGAGGTGGTTTCTCATAGGGCATTGAGATTCTGAGATTACAGCATACTTTAGAGAGAGTAAGAAAGACAATATTTCATACATTTTGGGTTTTCTTAGCTAAACTACTAAGATTAACCCGGTTTTTGGTGACCGATCAGCTCGGTTACATCACATATCAACTTGGAACGGCAATAAATCTCAATGCAATTCAAGAATCCAAATACTTACAGATCGTGAAGCCGACGATTCCCCGTGATACTGGCACATGTCTTGACTCAAGAAAATACTCGATACCAATAATTTCAAAACACACATTTTGCAAACTCAGTTCAACTCGAGAACATAACACATCTCTATCCGAAGAAACACGTTAATACCATTCAGAAAAATTTACAACTACCACAGTACCATACTGGTAAATCACATAGCACATAAGACCGAGTGAACAACAAAAACCCAGGGCTCCAATTTTCGTCAATCGACAATTCTAATGACGTGATAAAAACACGACTCGACTCGACCCAACTGCCTAGGTTTTCTCAACCTAAGCTCCGATACCATATTCTGTAACACCCCCAGAGCCATCTAGGAATATTACAGCGCCATGGGCCCTGAGATGGAACCCACAAGGATAAAAGACATTTTCGCAAATATTTACAAATGCTCAAAAGGCTAACGAAGGTACTATCTTTTAAAAATATTTGAAGATTTAATAAAATCTGTTTATCCAAAACCATAGTAAAATTCTCATTTAAAACCACAAGGCCTGAAATGCCAAAACTCAACAGTTTAAAAATATATGTTAAGCTATCGCTTACACGTACCGACAAAATAGTTTAGAAAACAATTTTCCAAAGTAACTTAAGTTACCAGATATCGAAAGGTAATTTAAAAATACACACACAACGGAAAAGACAACAGTTAAAAATACTCTAGCAGTGGAATACAACAACTGATCAGGAAACTCAATTCACGAATACATGCCCTAGTCAGTATCCTCCAGGAAGCTAATCTCTTCACGGCCGCTACAAGCTCGATATCCCAAGAACCTAAAAAGAAAGCCCATGACGGGGTCAGCCATAATATCCAACAATGATAACGATCACATCACGTCAATAATTATCTACCAATGAAAATACTAAGTAAGAATACGACCAATGTAATCTTACTGCTGTTACTTTACCAAACTCGTAATAATTCTCATCAAAATAACCATTATCACATTTCACATCTCGTAATCTCGATTAACCAATAAACTCAAACATAATATCCATACGGTACCTCAAGCAATACCCAATATTCTCAAAACATAATCATAACTCGTAATACGGTAATATACCAGCTCTGACCAATTCGATCCATTGGATAACATCATCAAATTCCAACACAATAATCGATTGTCCATCCAAGACAAGTACCAAAAAGAAAATACGGAACATACCGTAGGATACGCAATGCCACGATGAATCATGCCAGTCTAATCCGAGATCGACCAATACAACTTACGGACATGGTCCTAACACAAGACCTACAAATGCATACTCATATGACGACATCAATATGCCCACGATAACAACAACAATGTACACTTGTGGAAATCCGATGATCCAGCGCACACAGCATAGATCCCAAGATGATCCTGAAAGACCAACACGAGGTGGATAACCCATAATATACATATGCACAACAACCACACATGGTAATCCAACGATCCAGTGCACACAGCTATAGATACCCATGATGATCCCGTCGGACCAATGCATGGTGGAAATACCTGTCCAGCGATCCAGCGCACACAGCATAGATACCCAAGATGATCCCGTCGGACCAACACGAGGTCGACATACGACAATAATGCACAAAAGCATGTTAACAACAATACATAAATGCATGACAACAATGATACACAATGTATCACAATATGATCGACACAAAATGACAAAAAAAATGATTAGAGTACTTGCCCCGAGTCCTTCGAGAGCAGTCTCAATGTCTAAACCATCACCAACCATTATCCTCAATATTCGAAGGTCCAAAATGTCACGGATGGTAGATAATTCATGTATTCGGGTATACCACAATGTATCCTCGATACCCAAGTATACCAATAACAAAAGTAAATCATATACATTATGATTTAAATTCTCAAATTCTGAAAAAAAATGTACAATCCCAAATCTCCAGTGTTCACAATTATAATCATTGCTATACAAATTATAAACGAATGAAATCGAAACCATTCATTAAATATTATAAACTGTGCAAGTAATAACTTGTCTCGATACCAACACGAAGATGATGAAGCTGCTATCAACTCTTTGCCTTCGTCTACAAGATTCTCGGCTCCCGGCCAAAGCGATTCACGAACATTCTCAAACACGACCGCAACACACTTTTCTAACAAATGATAAATTATAACAACCTATTGCAATAATCAATAAACAACAATCTAATAACAATCAATAACCTACATAACCAACCAATCAATCTCAACGGTTCAACGTCACCTCGATTATATACAAAACCAAATAGTATAACTCAAACCATTACGAACTCATTTCCACAAGACGAACCGAAATCTGATAATCGATATTTAACAATCAATATAACCGATCAACAAAAACAAAGATTTCATAATATCTCGATTAAACACAAGTCCGAATAATCTAACTCAACTAACTACGAATTCACAACCACAATATGATTACGGATACGAATGTAAAAGAAATCATATTCGATGATCAATCACAATCTTTCCGGATTCAAAATTGTTATCATGATTCGTATTTCATCAAGAATATACGAATTCTACCACTACAATCAACATGACTTAACGAACATTCAATCTTCATATCCAAAAATACCGATATTTCAACATACGATCATCTTACTTTGTTAAATTCATCAAGAAGTTCTTTCAAGAACACCAAGTGATTCGAAACCATGTTCGTAATCATCAAAACAACATAATCTGATATCCTTTAAGATGTTGATCGTCATCCAACTAATAACTCAAGTCATATTATCGTATCTTCAATATACACTTCTCATAACATTAAGAATCATATCAACACCACTATAATCATCATCATACGAATCAAATATAGATAACAATACCAAGAATTCGAAATCAAGGTGTAGAGTTCAACAACATACCACATGAACATGAACAACATCATCAAACACCTCAAGAATCATTGATATCTTCATATCCAAGCCTCAAATCCATGTTTCCAAACTTATATCCAAGATAGAAGAGGTTTATCTTCACTACCATACTCAGAGGGACGAATTTTGGAGGAAGGAATGGTTTTGTTCTCGTGAAGAAATGAAAAACCGATCCTTAATTTATAATCTGCAGCGCTCATTACGTACGTTACCAATCCACATTAATGTACGTAATGCTCTTTACGTATGCTACAGGTCCTTCATAACATACGTAACATCATTCCAGAACTCATTGCCTTGTTTCGTTCGATCATTTACGTATGTAATGCATAGGCCATAACTTACGTAATACATACGTTGACTTGCTACAGTAAATTTCCATTTAGCGTACGTAATGGGTAGTCCATAACGTACGTAATACACGACATTGACTCGCCCGCCCACGTTCTGTGCTGAGAACTGCCGACCACGGGACCCACCTGTCGGCTATAGCCCGATCCTATCCGATTCTATTCATAACGTACGTTATGCACTCTACGTAACTTAAGTTATGTCTGTGTCTTAGCATACGTAAGCTCTTATGCTTAACGTACGCTACGCTTGACAAGGTCCTCTCTGATCAGCCAACTATATCTCACCTGATACTTTAACGTACGTAAAGACCTCACATTAACGTACGTAACTGTTGGGGATTAACGTACATAAGGTCATATGCTTAACATACGTTATGTCTTCTATACTTAGCCATTTACACTGATCTTGCTCGTCGTCTCAATATATCGAATATGTATACACGACACACTATATCCTCAAATGCAATTGTCGACCAAGTACGACAATTATACCAATACAGATGTCTCAGTCCTTCATTTATTTTATCCATAATGTACAGATTCCACACTGTACAAAATAACTCGGAAAAAATAACATTAAACAACAGTAGTAGAAATTCCGGATATTACAACATCCATCTGAGCTGATGGCATATGTGGTTCCCCTCCTAACTCTTCTAAGCATAACAGAGGAAGAAGAAGTAGAGGTGACAACTGAAGTACCTCAAGCAGGCTATTCTTTAAATCTCAAAGAAAACAACTCTCTGAACCTGACCAAAGCTCAACTACAGTTGGTAAGGAAATAAGTTCTAAATTACTCTTTTATAAACATGTATGAGGAATGAAAAGAACTTAAAATGCTTACATTATCTCAACTATGAAAATTTGTTGAGAGAAGTACCTTGGATCACCCTATTGCTGTAGAACAACTTATTATGTATTTTTGTCATGAGATAAATGTGCATTTATTACTGGAGGAAACAAAACATGGACCAGTTCATCTCTCACTTTAAACAAAACATGGACCAGTTCATCCTCCAGGTTATGAAAGATGTATTTTAAGGAAAAGTCTTTGCTGAGGAGGATGGAGTAAGAAAAGAAGAAGGAGAAAGAGGAGAGAATAAAATTATCATTATTGAAGTTGAAAAAACTGGAACGGAAGAAGTTGAAAAAGAAATAGTAGAAGTTGAACAAAAAGATGAAGTTGAAAAGAAGGATGAGGAAAAGAAGGAAAAGAAGGAAGGAGAAGAGGAGGAGATCAAAGGAGAAAAAAAGAAAGAAGATGAAAAAGAAGAAGAAAAAGAAGATGAAAAAGAAGAACAAGGAGAATGAAAAGATGAGGAAAGGAGAGATGATGAGGCTGATGCACCTGATCAAGCATCCAGCTCTCATCATCCCGCAGAAGATGACAAATCAGGTACCCCTGATAAAACACCTTCTGATCAAGAAGCAGTTGATAGAAGCCTACCCTCAGAGAAGTCTACAACCAGAAATTCAGCCGCACAGGAAGGCTCAGGTTAAAACAATACTCACCAACTGTCACCTGAAGTCCAACTATCACCTGAAGTCACTGGCCTGATCAAAATACTTGTGGAAGAAATGGTTGCAAAGCTTCTGGCAACCGAGGTTAAACCTGACCTGCAGTCCCTTCATACCAAAGTTGACACTTCTCTCAACCGGAAGGAACCCTCTCCACCACCTTCAAGTTCAAGAATGCCTCTTGGCATGTCTGATTTCATGCATAAGATGGAGGAACAACTAACATTTATTATTGATGCTGGCAAAAAGGGGGAAGATAGGAAGAAGGGGGAAAAAGAAGAAGCAAGACCAAAAAGACGAGACCTCCCTCTAATTCAGGCAGGAAACTCAAGCCTGAAAAGAAAAGAGTCAGTTGCATCAACAGACCCACCTGCAGCAAAAAGGAAGAGAACTGGACAAGACCCATTTATACCTCTTCAATGGAAAGGAAACGAGCTATGTAAAGTTGAAGGCTTTCTTCCAGTGGAAGCCACGAATTACTAGGGGGTGCCAAGAAGCAATTTAATGAAAAATACTATATCTAGAAAATCCTCCAAGACCCAGACTGCACCCCTCAATAAATTTTTGTTGACTTCATGGAGATCAACTTTCTGAATCTGTGGGAAATACTGAAGAGGGTAGCGGAAGAAGATATCAATGCCTATCCCAAAATCCCTGACTTCAGACCACAGGATCCTCCAACTGACATCTATGGAAAGTTGGATGATGATGCTCTTCAGAAGGAGAACAGAGACATATGTATCAAGAACAACTATACATCTCCTGAAGAACAAGAGTTTGGTTCATAAGTTGTCAAAAAGAAATATGGTCTCATGCCTGTTTCAAAACGACCTATAGGAGATAAACCATTAAAGTCACTTCCTCCATCAAGACAGATTAGAGGAAGAGGAAGGAGCTAGAGATGTTATTTTTGTTATTTTTTATGTTTTCAATTCTTGTAATTTACTTGTAATTTCTCTGTAATTTTTTCATTCCAAAGACTACTTTGCACTGTAATGAAACAATGACAAGTTTATAACAATCAACTTGAATGACAACCACTAGTTGTCTCAAAAGACTGAGTTTGATTTTTGTCTTGTACTTTAATTTTGTGCAGACTTGTTTAGATTTGAAATGCTTAAGTTTTGCCATCGTCAAAATAGGGGGAAATTGTTAGGAGTACTTATTAGATTTTGATGATGTCATCCATGTATTCTGATTTATTCAAATGTATGTTCTAAATACTAGGCATTGTAAAGAAGAACTAAATGAGTATCTTCTATAAGCCATTAAATTGGCTAGTTAATCAAAGTTAATCAGTAGAAAAATCGGATAAGTATAGAACTGCCAATATATCAGAGAAGTCATCAGGCGAGTTCTTTATCGGGTGAGTTTTGGTCAACAGGAACATCAGAGAGGTTTGACCAAAACACTGTAGCAGCCGAGGTGCAGACAATTTATCATCAGGTGAGATAACTTCAGCCGAGTTTTGGTCAACTCAACAGATCAGAGGAGGTTGACCACTGACGAAAGATAATCAAGCAACTTATCAGAGGAGTTCTGGTCAACATAGTATATCAGAGATGTTTTCAAACAGCTGAAGTTTAACAGAACATATCAGAGAACTTTATCAGAGCATATCAGAGAACCTTGATAGAGCAGAGAACCTTCTCAAGACAGATAAGTTTTAAGAGAAGTTGTTTCAACAGAAACATCAGACGCACTCTGAAATAAGTCCACGTATGCAAAGCGATGAAAGTCAATAATTACGGAAAGATGCATGCAGAGACAAAGTGAATTATTTTCGGACGTTAAGGAATAATTTATTCATAGAGATCGGCGCCAGGAAGACTTTCTGAATATATAAATCAAGAAAAGCGGCGCAGCGGGAAGATTCTTCAAATGGACAGATTTGAAGAAAGGGAATCAACCCATGCAAAGAGATGAATGAATAAACAAAGAGGTCCATTCTCCAATGGACGGACTTGTTACAAGAGTTGCAATGGATATGAAGAAGCTCAAGATTCATGCTATAAATATCTGAAGACAGATTTGAGAAAAGTACGATGCGAACAACATTTTCAAAGAGAACAAAGTATTCAAAGCAATCACAGCTATAAAAGTAAACAATAGCATCGTGAAGAGCCAAGTTCAAAAGTTCATATACTGAGAAGCTTAAGTTAGAGAAGACAAAAACTCTTGTCTTAAAAGTTTGAGTGCGGGGTTGCTTTCTTGAACGAGGTTCATGAAAGTAAAGAGGCTGTAAACGCATCTACGGGTTCTTGATTGGAAGGTGATAGACAGCTTGCGAGTTGTTGAGGCATCCACGGGTTTTCAATCAGGAGGTGCTAGGCAGTCAAGGGAGTTGCAACGGCCAAGGGTTTCCACTGGTTGGAAGCTGTTGTAACTGGTTGAATCATTTTAACGTTTATCACTGGTTGAAAGTTATAGTGAATTCATCTCTAACTGGTTTGTAGAAAAGTGGACTAGTAGAGGATTACCCCACATCTGAAACCACTATAAGTGATTGCGTGTTTTACTGCATTCATCATACTTATCTGCTGCATTCATTTTTACTGTTCCGTTTAGCAGTCAACTGTCTTCCGCATAATTTAGTTTTATAGTTGACATAAGTCACCTGCAGACGATATAAGTTACCTGCATTGTCATCAGCTGTGCTTCTGCATTATCATCTGCAGTTAAGATTTTGTTAGCTGCCTATTTTAACAGCTGATCAAACTCACCTGAGTTTTAGGAAAAGAGTTTAATAAGTCTATTCACACCCCCTATAGAATTATTCCTGACGACTTGTGACCTACAGACTACCCAAATAATATAAGTTTATAGTCCATTAAACCATTTAATGTGTCGAATCCCTTTGTTGCGTGATATTGTATTTGGACTAAGTCATGGATATTGTCATACTTATTATGTTCAAATGATTTCTCGATCTTAAGTAGACTGATTGAATCAAATGATACTTCATTTGAGCATGGCCATGCATTTTCTTCAGTCCTACTTATCGAGGGGCCCAGCAGTTATCTCTCTCCCGAAAGAGAGAGATAAATCCCCATCTTGATTATTCGTTGCCCTCTACATGACTCCCACTAATCCGATCTCTAACATTTATGATCACCATGTTTCAGATGACATTGGATTACGTCAAGGCATTACAGTTATCATGTTGGACTCTATGATAATCTCAGGTTCAAGGATTTATTGACATAATATTATATTAAGATTCACTTATGACATTTCCATGTAGTGATCCCAATGCGGGTCTGTCCAGTATTGCGTTCTCCAACCAATAAACGTAAGTTTGATCCATACCATATGCGTAATCATACGATAATTATCAATCAATCTTATACTAGTGTATTAATCACTTGAGTCTCCACTCTACGTGATTGGACCAGGGACATTTGAATTGTCTTATTATTCGATTATTATAGTATTAAGACATGCACACATTGTAATAATCAACGAGAAATAAGTGACATTAAATAACTTTATTTAAATGTGATAATTACAAATATAGGCACACCGAATGTCCTATGGCACTATTACCAACAGTAGAGCCCCTCGAACCTTACTTAGCTTCAATAATATACGTAGCAATAGTTTCATGTTAAAACCCAATGTGAGAATGGAATAGAGTTTTTTTTATTAATTCTAATGAATATGGACGTAAACGCATTTTAGAAAAACTAATGAGTCGATCTAGATGATGTACCTCGCTCCTATTAGGTTTTCAAATCCTATATTGTCACCAACAGTATACTTTGGTACATAGACTCATATAGGCTTTGGCACGATAGACTAGGCCATTCTGGTCGAGGTATAATGATCTGTATACCAAAGAACTTGTACGACCATCATTTCTTTCAAGTGAAAAGGTGGCAACAATTCAACATAGAGAACAATTTTGATGTTAATCATGCTATGTCATCCAAAGAACCGAATACGTATCAAATGCGCACCACTCAGTTTTGCAAAGCCTACTCCTTAATCAAAATAGGAGCGAGACCTTTCTATGCTAGAGAAATAAAAGCAGGCATTCCATTTTTATGCCAGATACAAGAAGATATCTCTGGGGCCTTCCATTCAGTATGCGGACCACTTATGTATTTTATAGTTTGGTGGATGCTCCAACAAGTTGGTCGCATGTCGCTCCCCTGTCCGCTTAATATTGCTGCAAAACTTCTAAAATAACTTATAAGGGCTAGCCTCCATTATCACATATAAAAGACTTAATGATGTTGGAGAGTTCACATCAAAAAGTATTTGATGTTTATTGCATGATAGAGATCAATGTATAACATCTCGTCCTATGTGCATATGCAAACAATCTCACATAAACCACCTTCAAAAGAACATGTATGGTGATTATATCATTGGTTATGCGCACCAATATGCATATTTTTTGCCTGAAATTATGCAATATTGCATGAAACTTTACTTAAATCGTCCATTCTTAGACCATCTGCTGACCAATTAGTTTATGCATACCAGTTGTTAACTGGATAGCCTGATTTTTTGTATTTTTGACCCATACGGACTTGAGCATCAATTGCACATATTTGGTTACACATTATATGTGCCTTCTGCGCCCCACAGTGCATTGGTCTTTAGAAACGATTAGGTATTCACGTTGGATAAGAATCTCCAAATGTTTATCCACTATTTGGAACCTTCACGCATGATCTCTTTAGTGCAGGGTTTGGGAATTATCACTTTAATGAGACAACCTTCCCGTCATTATGGGAGGAGAGCAAATGTAATTTCTTGGGGAACGACAGGAATTCATGGTGTGTCCCCACTTTATCTCATTATGATCCTCTAACTTCATAATGTTACCGTGAAGCACAAAGAAAAATTGATATTAGAATGTGGCAGATTTGACGCCTGATGCATTTACTAATATCGTTCAAGTGGCTAGATCTCACATTACAGCTGCAAATGTGTTTGTGGGTAGAAGTCCCTTGTAAGGGGCACATCACTAATGAACCGGGTGATGCAACTACACCTGGTGGAGGTATGGTTGAGGCCGTGGCTCCCTGCGAAGGAAGGGGTGGAAGTCTCATGGTTCAACTAAATACTCACCTAGGAAGAGGTAGAGTATGGCACAAATTTACATATTAACCATCAATGAACTCATTTCATGAGATCATGCTTGATTTTATTATGTTCATGAATCATGACAAGGGGGACGCCACGAAGATATGATTCAGAAAATCAAGAATCTCGATGAAATTCTAAGGTGTGGCCTGATCAACCACCCACTTTGATGACATGTCATGAATCATAAAGTACAATGATGTCGAACCTCACCCAGTTGGACAAAATCAATATAGAGCTGATTTCCTATAAGGAAAACATTCCAAGTAAAACTAGATTCTTTGAAAATGAGTCAGGTATTTGGTGTAGGTAGTGCTAACTTAACCAAGTGTAAAGCCTGAATGACATAATTTAGCCTTTGTCGTAAAGCGTAGTGAGCATAATAGAGTCCTAATTTGCGAGGTTCATGAAGTAATGCTTCTCACAATGCACTGGAATTGATTATGAGGAAATATACTCCCACATATACATTCCGCTATTTGATTAGTGTAGTAATTTCTGAGGGGCTGGAAATGCAGCTAATAGACACTACAACAAAAAGAGGCATTGACAACGTTTTTGTTAACAACGTTTTTAAAAAAACGTTGTCATTTAGGTTTTCGACAACATTTATTTAAAAAACGTTGTAGTATTTCTCTTTTGACAACGTTTATAAAAGAAACGTTGTGGCAACGGGAATAGACAACGTTAATGAAGAAACGTTGCAGTATAATATAACGTTTAATTGTTAAACGTTGTGAAAAATGATATAACAACGTTTTTTATAAACGTTGTATTATGGTTTCACTAAAATCTTAATACAATAAACTAGAAAAAGGAAAAAAAGAAAAACAAAAAATGTAAAAGGTGAACGGCTTCCCCCCAAATCCCAAAAGCACAGACGCAGTCACGCAAAGGAGTTCTTGGGCATCGGCAGCGATACTGGTCGGAGGCGGTGCTGCTCTTAACACTCTCCACAACAACAACAACACTGTATCATCTCTCTTCCTTCCCCGTTCGTTTCCCCTATACCCTAGCCCTCATGATTTTGAGATTTTGAGCGGGCATTGATTCAGAGTCTGATTCTGAGGAAAATTTAGGGTTTGTAAATAATGGCGATGATAATCACGATAATAACAACTATCGTACTAGTGAAAACGAAAGAGAGGAGTTTGAATGGGAGGAGGTGAGTGAGAGAATTCAATTTGATGAGAGAGATAACTTGAATCTGGCGATCAATGGAATAGAGGAAGTATCTGTTTCATCCGCTATTTCTTTAGATGAATTAGCAGAGGAACAGAGGAACTTAGAGTGGGAAGTTTTCTTGGCAGTGAATAATTCAGAGAGCACTTTTGAGTTTGAGTATACGGATGTTAATCATGGGTGATGATTGGAGTATTCTTACTCGTGCCAATTTTATTAATTTAAGCTTCCAATTTGACGTGATTTGAATCTTTATTTGCTATTTCACTGCATAACATTGCTGTATTGGTTGAAACACAATTATGGAACATTGTGTGGATCCATCATATATGCATGTATATTTGATGTTTATGTTTTTTCAGTCTTATCTGGGTCAGATGACCCTGGTTTTCAATTTACTTTAGGTGGATTGATTTAACAAAAAAATCGAATTTCAAGGTCATAGAAATAATAATCACAACAGACACCGTATGAACCATCAAACATACGGAGTTTAAATATTATTATCTCTGGTTTTCACATTTTTTTGTTAGCTTTGGGCTAGCAGTTAAGGTACAATGAGATGTACTAAATTATCAATTCTTCAAACTGTGCTAATATTATTATCTCTTGTAGTGTTCTCGGTGTACTCATAATTCATATCGATGGATAAATCGTGGATGAATCTGCCCAGGTTTTCACTCTAAGCTTAAATAGTAGTTTCATAGTTGCTTGTTGTCTTATGCCAGCTATGTAATATGTATAATTTTGTTTGTAGGCCAACTGCTGCTTACAGGGAAGGAGTAAGAAATTTTGTAGCAGTAAGTTTAGAAAGTCTAGGAAATCCCTCTAAAATTAGATGTCCTTGTACTCGATGCAGAAATTTAGATTACCAGTCTAGTGATGATGTAGTATCGCACTTGGTTATATATGGTATGGATAAGACATACGATCTTTGGATTTTTCATGGGGAAGAACGTCCTAGCACTTCCTCCAATAGGACATTTGATCTTGATGATATATCAGATACATATAGGATGTTCATAGATGCACGTGTTAACGAGGAAACGATTCCAAATTATACTGAAGCAATGGGAGATGAGGGGTTTTCAAAATTATTAGAAGATGCAGAAACTCCCTTATATATGGGTTTTAGTGACTATACAAAGTTGACAACGACAGTTGTGCTTTTCAAACATAAAGCCGTTAACGGCATTTCTGACAAAGCATTTACTGATCTTCTCAAAATTTTAGGTCACATGTTGCCACAGAAGAATGTACTTCCTAGTTCCAGATATACTGCAAAAAAATTACTTAAGAACTTTGACTTGGGTTATGAAAAAATACATGCATGTGCTAATGATTGTTGTTTATTTAGAAAAGACTTGGAAGATCTAGACAATTGTCCAAGGTGTGGGAAATCCAGGTAGAAAGTGGTAGGAAAAGGAGATGAGCGTAAAATTAAAAAGGGAGTACCAGCCAAGGTGTTGAGATACTTTCCTATTATTCCCAGATTTAGAAGGATGTTCAGATCATTAGATAATTCTGAACAATTATTGTGGCATAGCAGTCATCATAGTAATGATAACAAAATGCGACATCCTGTTGACTCGCCACAGTGGAAGTCTATTGATAGTAGGTGGCCTTGTTTTTCATCTGATCCTAGGAATTTAAGACTTGGACTTGCCACAGATGGATTTAATCCTTATAGTAATCTTAGTTCTACACATAGTTGTTGGCCCGTGATGCTTGTTAATTACAACCTTCCCCCTTGGCTGTGCATGAAAAGGGAAAATATGATGTTAACTTTGCTAATCCCTGGTCCAAGGCAACCAGGAAATGATATTGATGTATATTTAAGGCCATTGATTGAAGATTTGAAAGAGTTATGGATAAGTGGGGTTGAGGTGTACGATGCATTTACGAAGAGCATTTTCAATCTGAAGGTTATTCTCATGTGGACGATTAATGATTTTCCGGCTTATGGGATTCTAGCTGGGTGTACGACTAAGGGTAAGATGGCATGTCCTATTTGTGGTGCTAATACTTGTTCAATTTATCTACCTCACAGTCACAAGTGTGCATATATGGGTCATAGACTACCCAATCATCCTTACCGAAAGAAGAAGAGTTGGTTTGATGGAACCCATGAGAAGAGGGGGAAACCTCATATATTTTCTGGTTCTGAAATTTTAGCAGTTGTTAATGGGATTGAAAATGATTTTGGAAAATGGGATGAAATGAGCAGTGATGAAGAACCGAGACAAGGAAGGGCAAAAGGTAAGAGAAAGAAGAAAAGGAGGAGGAAGATTATAAAGAAAGTTAAGGTCCTGAATTGGAAGAAAAAATCAATTTTTTTTTAGTTGCCATATTACGAGGTATAACAAATTTTGTGCTTTAATGTTAATTTAATATAATGATATAGTTAATAGCTAGGTGATAACTAATAAAATATCTTATTTTTAGCATTTGTTGGTACGTCACTGTTTGGATTTAATGCACATCGAAAAAAATTGTGGTGAGAGTTTGCTGTTCACTTTGCTTGATATAAAAGGGAGATCAAAAGATGGCCATATTGCTCGTAAAGACTTGGAAAGTATGGGAATTCGGCCAGAGTTGCACCCAAGGCTTGATGAGAATAGTAAGTTAGCCCTTCCACCAGGCCAACATACGTTAACAAGTTCTGAGATAGAGACATTTTATTGGCGACTAAGAAATTTGAAAGTTCCCGACGGGTATAGCTCTAATATTGTAACACCCCCAATCCGCTCAGGGATATTGCACGCCGTAGAACCTTTCCTCAAGGATCTACCAGGCTGGTAATAACATATAACAACTCAACCATGCCTTTAAGGCTAAAATGACTCAGTAGACCGATTTGGTCTTTCAATAAATACTTACAACTCAATTACAACTCATGCCCACGCAGGGGTCAAAATACACCCACACCCGTACAACGGGAAAAATATACTGCAGCGGAAAAGAAAATACAACTAGACCAATATGACATCAACGGATCCTCGTGTGATTAGTATCGTTCATCTTTCATCATCCTTCGTGCCGACCCTGTGCTATGCTCCAAAACCTGAATGCAAAAATAGACATCCACCCCCCGAGTACTCGGGGGTTAGCAAAACTCCACTGTTTTGCTAGTGCAAGTCCAAGTGCAAAAATACGAGCCGTACAATTCACATTTCACAAATAACAATAACCAGGAATCCTTAAAAATCTAAACGTGACGAAAAGTACTTCCCGAGGCAAGAGTTTGGTAAAACCTTCTAAAACCGAAAGGTCACAAATCAAGGGAAAACAATTTATAAAACCGTTTAAATGCCATCGAGAGTTTTGATAGAAAACAACTTAGGACTATCAAATCCTTATCTTTCCAAAAATCAACAGGGTCACAGGTCACAGCCCAAAGGTTTTGTTTTCGCAAATAGAAAACCGACAATAATACACAGGGTTGAAACCCACGTCACGCGTCCTCGACGGACATAAAATTGTAGGTCACAAGTCGTCCAGGAACAAGTCTAGAGGGGGGGGGGGGTGAATAGACTTGTTGAAACTCTTGAACTCTTTTTCACGAAGAGTGAGTTTCTTCAGCTGATAGTCAAACAAATGACTTGGAGTCGTTTGTTCTTGGATATGTGCGGAAGTCAGCTGATGACGAATAGAAATCAACTCAATGAAACACTTAACAATGTATGCAGCAGTTTAAAGTATGATGCGAGAAAGCGAGAAATAACACAGGCAATTATAGTGGTCTCAGAGGTGGGGTAATCCTCTACTAATCCACTTTTCTCCAATCCAGTTGGAGATGAATTCACTATAATTTTCAACCAGTGATAAATATTACAGTGATTCAAACCACACTACAACAGCTTCCAACCAGTGGAAATCCGTGCCGTTGTACACACACTTGACTGCCTTGCACCTCTTGATCCTCGATCCTCCGATGCCTTTACAGTCTCTTACTTCAACTAGTGAAGTACCCCGTACTCAAGATTATAGACAAGAGTGTTTGTCTTCTCCAACTTAAGAGCTTCCTTAAGTATGAACTTTTAGATCTGCTCTTTTCACGATGCTATTTGATTGCTTGAGATTACTTTGATAGCTTTGATTGCTAGAATGTATGTTCGCACCAGTAGTTGCTCAGTTTCAAATCTCTGGATATATATAGGTCAGATCTCTGAGCTTCTTCCTTGTAGCCGTTGCAAATTTGAACAAATCCGTCCGTTGGAGGGAGACTTCATTGTTTATTCTTTCTGATCGTTTACAAGGCTGGATTCCCATTATTTTATTTTATCTTCCGACCGTTGTGAGGACTTCTGCATGTGAGCGCCGAATCTTTTGAATATAAAAGGATTTAAAGTCTTCACGGTGGGTCAGGATGATTTAATTAAATCATATCTCTTGCGGGAATCACTCCAATTTGTCTCTTCACGTTGCATGTGAGCTTTCCGTAATATTTGACTTTTCAAAGCATGCTGACGTGGACTTGGAGTAGTAGGCTGTAGTCGAGTAGGCTGATGTGCAGCTTACATCTCTGCAGGTAGGTCCTCTCGGCTGTTCACTGTTTGTGACTTGTCCAGTCGTGACTTCCACTGAGGTACCTGCCGCACCGTCAAACTTCTCTCGATAAATTTAGTTGACCGAGCTACTCGACCGGAGTCATTGCTCCTCAGCGATGGACTAGGTCGTACTTAGTACTTAGCCGTTTTTCACCTAACTAACTTTTGGCCTACTGAAGACACTCATTTGGTTCTTCTTTACATTTTGCCAAGTTTTATACTTAACATATTTTGGCCTATGGAAGATACTCATTTGGTTCTTCCTTACATTTTGCCAAGTAATAAACATTTGATTTTAAATTAATGACATCATCAAAATCTAACAAGTATTCCTAACAAATTCCCCCTATTTTGATGATGGCAAAACTAAGTAAGAAATCAAATGACCAAGTCTGCACTTAAGTGCGAGACAAAAGCGAAATCGATCTAATATTGAGACAACTGAAATTGTCATTCAACAGACTGTTTATAAGATTTTCTGACTTATCATTGAAATTTTACAAGAATGTTTTAAGTACAGAAAATAAAATTACAAGTAAGAGAAATAACTAAAAGGTCATCTGCCTCTTCCTCTGCCTCTTCGAGTAGGCTGCTTGGCAGGCTTGAATGGTTTGGCTCCGATAGGTCTTACCTTGACTGGAGCAAGGACATATTTTCTTTTCACCATAAGTGCTGCGAAATCCTGTTCTTTCTGAGATCTGAATCTGTTCTCAAGACACACTAGCTTGATTTCCCTCTGAAGTGCTAACTCATCAAGTTCACCGTCCATACGGGTCGGTGCTTCCTCTGCTCTGAAAGGAGGGATCATAGGATAGGCATTTTGCTCTTTAGCGTGCTTCTTCAGAACAGCCCAAAGCTTCGGATAGATTTCTTCCATGAAGTTTATGAAAATTTCTTGTGGGGAGAGTTTGTCATCATGGAGTAGTTCCCAGACATAATAGTCTCTGATGAATCTCTTCTTAGCAGCTCCCCACATCTCAAGAGCTTCAAATGGAATGAAATCCTCAACAAACCATAGCTCCTTCCCTTCCCATTCTAGGGTAGGTCCAAAGCCACCCCTAGTTCTTCTTCTCTTCCTTTCACGCTGGTCAGCCTGGTCTTCTGGATCTACAGGTTCCTTTCTTTTCAGACTGTAGGGTCCTTCAATCACTAGACTGCAGGCTCCTGACAATTTGCTTGATCAGCTCAGTCATGGTAGGTGATAACTGAGCTGATGGAGAGTGCTCTCCTGATCATTCTGCAAGGGAACCACTAGACTGCAGGCTCCTGGCTGCAGCTGGTAGGTCAGAGTTTGTTTTCTCCGGGGTCCCTGACACTGAGTCTTGACCGACTCTGCGTCTGGTGCAGTGTACTGGGAGGTACAACAATCCTCTCTGCAGCTTCGTGAGTAGGCTCTGGCTCTGGCTCTTGTTCTGGCTCCTTGTCCCCTTCTCTCTCTTCCTCTTTTCCTTCTTCTTCCTTTTCTCCAGATTTTTCTTTTTCTTCTTCCTTATCGTTTTCTTTTTCTTTTTCTGCTCCTCCTTCACCTCCATCATCATTATCATCATCATCATCATCATCATCATTTTTATCATCATCTTTCTCCTTCTTTTCTCCTTCATCGTCCTCATCCTCCTTATCTTCTTCATCTTTTTCCTGCTCTACTTCTTCTCCTTCTTCTTCATATCCTTCATCAGCCACTTCTTCTGTCTTCTCAATCTCCTCTGTTTGTTTTTCAACTGGTATATTTTCTTCAGATTCTTTCTCTTCTTCATCCTCTTCAGCCACCAAATCAATAATTTCATTGTCTCCATTAACTTTTTCAATCCTAATCTCCTTTTCTACTTCCTCTTCCTCCTCCTCTCCAAAAACACCATCAAAAATACTGAGCATAATAGAATGGATAAAGTGGTCCATGTTTGTTTTAAAATGTGACATGAACCATTTATCCTGGAGGAGTAAAACCAAGTCTGATTCTTTACAAAATTCAATCAGAACTTCCTCAGTGGCTTGGGGATATTCCCAACCACTAGTTGCAATAAAGGTTTGAAGATTAGTGAAAGGCATGGTTTTGAAAGATTTCCACTCTTTAAAAATTTGTACAAAAGAGTGTTTTTCTGCTTGTGGTTTAACAAGCTGAAGTTGTTCAATGGAAAGATTGAAGGTATTATTATCTAATAGGTTAAAAGTGTAATCTGCTTCAGGAATAGAGATAATAAGACCTTCCTCTTCTTCGGATATGTAAAGCTGGAGGTGTGATACGATTTACAATCCGAGTTTCGATGTGCAGTGCGGGCGGTCGGATGGATTGGTGATTGGACTGATGGGCTGGCGTGATGCTGAGACTACTCTCCCTCGCTGAACTGCAGCTTCCTAGGCCTCTTAGGAGAGGGTTCTGGTGATGACTGCAGGTTAGAGGGTCCTTCTGGGGCTGGTCCCCGTCTCTTGAATCTAATAGCAATTGGTGTCTCGTCAGACTCTTTGTCGGACTCGACTGCAGTTCCGATCTCAGCTGCAGGTCTGTCCGATTCTTCTGATAAATCGTATCTTGGGTAATAGCTTGAGTCTGGCAAATCCTTCAACAACTGGGCTGCTCTCCCAGTGCCTCCAACTTTCTTCTTGTCATGGTCCATGTGACCTAGCCTCTTGTTTGAGTGGAAAGGGTCAATGTTTCCCTTAGCCACTCCGGTTTTCTCCAAAAACCAACTAAGATGCGTTCCGAACGCCAACTTAGTTTTGAACTTCTTTTCATCGTCGAGCCACTCGACCTTGTTCACTTCGCGCACAAGTTGCCTGAAAATATAGTCCGCCCAATCGACTTCCTCGTCTTGAATCAACGCACCCAACACCATAAATTTCGAAGATGACAGTTGGTCATAGCTGCCTGCCATCCCCATGACTATCTTGTTGGTGATGTCTAAAGCAACTCGATAAATCTTTTTCAACTCATTCCTCTTTGCTGTAAACTTCAATTTCTCTGGGATATTTTCGACTTTGATCGTTTTCCAGGTTTCGGCGGGTGATTGTTTAAGAGCTTCGACCGCCAAACCACGATGTTTCATCCCGAATACAGAACGAATCTTCTCTCGATCTATGGTGACTGGAACTCCGCCGACTGAGCTGTGAATCCCGTGTTGGATCAGATAGGCATTGCGATAGAATTCAACGACATCTTCCTTGAACAAATGTTGCGGGTTGATGTCGAGAAACGGGTAGATTCCATTCAGCTTCATCGCCCGGATCAAATTGAGCATATCGAAGTCCTCTAGATTTGCTTCTAATAAACCTTCGAAGTCGACGACCATGGAGAAGATGACCTGGTCCTTCACCGCCTTCAAGTTTACTCCTTCAAAAGATGCCATTTCTGCAAAAAGGATTTTAGGATTTTTAGTGTATATTTTTGCTCTGTAAATTCTAGGGTTTCTGTAAGCGTAAAGAGTAAAGTGAAAGGTTTTCTTTCCTTATAAAGAAGATGAAAAGACGTTTGTATTAGTTTATTATATATTTGAACGGTGGTACGCCTTTTGATATTCTTTTGAATTTCAAATTTGAATCGGTGGCCCAATTTAAAATTCGACGGTTGATTCTGATTGGCCATCGTAGAGGTTAATTAAATAGGCGTTTGATGCGTGTATTAAAATTGCCACTTGGCTTATAAAAATGTATCTTTAAATGCCATTTCGTTAGCCAAAATAATATTATAAATATGGCAGATAATAATTAAAAATTTAGAGATCAGTTTAGAGAACTTAGCTGGTCTGATTTTGTTGACTGTTGACCACTCTGCAACAGGTGAGTTTGACTTCTACTTTGGTATTACATGCACTAAGTTGCTTAAATCGGCCTTCGTCTTCTACTTTGCATCGGCTTAGGTGATTACGAGGTCCGTCCTTCCTTTAACTTGCTTCAGAATTAGATTCCCAATCTAGTAATCCAAGGTCTCTGCTCAGCTCTAGGAATCTTTCTTCTGGCAATGGTTTAGTGAAAATGTCAGCTATTTGGTAGTCTGTGCTGACTCTTTCAGCTCTAACCCTTTTGTTAAGCACATGGTCTCTAATGAAATGGTGCTTAACGTCAATGTGCCTCCTTGAGTGCAAAACCGGAATGTTGGTTATTGCAATAGCACAATTTTTGTAACACCAAATATGAACTTCTTTGGCAATAATATTATAGTCCCTTAAGCATTTATCGATCCATATAATCGTACTGTGACTACTGCAGCTAGGTATTCTGACTCTGTAGTGGAGATAGAGTTAGAAACCTGCTTCTTGCTAAACCAGGATATCAGTCTGGTTCCTAGGAATTGACACGTTCCACTAGTGCTCTTCCTGTTGATTTTGCATCCTGCGAAATCCGCATCTGAGTATCCTGATAGCTCGAAGTTGTCATCCTTGGGATACCATAGTCCAACATTAATTGTAGACTTTAGGTACTTAATTATTCTCTTGGCTGCATCTAGGTGTGATTGCTTCGGCTTGGACTGGAATCTTGCACAAACTCCAACGGCATATGATATGTCTGGCCTGCTTGCAGTGAGGTACAGAAGAGATCCGATGAGTCCTCTGTAGTGGGTTGAGTCCACTGATATGCCTGCCTCGTCTGCATCCAGGTGAGTACTTGTGCTCATTGGAATTCTTGCGGGTTTGGCTGATTCCATTCCATATCTCTTGATAAGATCTCTGGTATACTTTGCTTGGTTGATGAAAATTCCTTTTTCCATCTGCTTAACTTGTAATCCGAGAAAGAAGTTAAGCTTTCCCATCATACTCATCTCAAATTCTCCTTGCATGAGGTTGGAGAATTTCTCGCATAGTTCTGGATTGGTTGACCCGAATATGATATCATCCACATAAATCTGGACTATTAATATGTGGCCTTCGTGCTCCACTCTGAATAGGGTCTTGTCCACTTTCCATTTGCAAAATCCATTTTTCTCAAGAAACACAGACAGTGTTTCATACCATGCTCTCGGTGCTTGCTTGAGTCCATACAGAGCCTTCAACAGCTTATAGACTTTGTCTCCTTTGCCAAAACCTGGGGGTTGCTCTACATAGACTTCTTCTTCTAGGATTCCATTCAGAAACGCACTTTTTACATCCATCTGGTAGACTTCAAAGTCCTTGAATGCAGCATATGCGAGGAATAGTCTGATGGCTTCTAATCTTGCAACAGGTGCATAAGTTTCATCAAAATCTATTCCCTCACACTGTGCATAACCTTTTGCCACGAGTCTGGCTTTATTCCTAACAACATCTCCGTCTTCATCACTCTTGTTTTTATACACCCATTTGGTGCCAATAACTTTCTTGTGATCAGTGCATGCATTAGTTCCCAGACTTTGTTTCTTTCCATCTGCTCCAATTCCTCTTGCATGGCATTAATCCATGAATAATCTTCCAAGGCTTGTTCTGTGGTCTTGGGTTCAATTTGTGACATGAAACATGAGAACATCGCCATTCCTGCTGGTAGAGTTGACTATCTTGTCTTGACTCCATCAGTCAACTTTCCGATAATTTGCTGAATTGGATGATCCTTGAGCCATTTGGGGATCTCGTCCTCTTCTGGGTTTGTTCCCCCTGTTGGATTGTTACGGTGGTTATCTGCATCGGTTGGGTTGCTGTGCAATGGATCGGCTACCGCCTTGTCATCTGCAGCTTGGTTACAGGCTGAGATGAGTCTTTGTCGGCTCCAGGTCTTCTTCGCGAGAATCGGATCGGATAGGTTTGGTGATCCTGTCGATCTGCAGCTGGGTCTTCGTCACCGCGGTTGGGTCATCAGCCGATTTGCAGGTGAGTCCACCATTCCAGTGTCATGTATAATGACTTCTTCAAGGGTTGCTGACTTGAGCTTGTTCTCAATTTGCTCAAGTTGTTTCCTGTACTCAACGGTAGATTCATCAAAAACAACATGGGGTGTTTCTTCCACAACTAAGGTTCTTTTATTAAAAACTCTATATGCCTTGCTTCTTTGGGAATATCCCATAAATAGACCATCATCAGTTTTAGCATCAAAGGCATTTAGCTGTGTTTTACCGTTGTTGTGGATGAAACACTTACAACCAAAAACATGAAAGTAAGCAACAGTAGGAGTTCTATTATTCCAAACCTCATAGGGAGTTTTGCCATGTCTCCCTACTATCATACACACTGCAGGTGTGGCAGTCGTGTTGGCTTGACCCGAGAACCTTTTGGGTAGGTCCGCCGCAATCATGGACCTTCTTTGCTTCCTTTAGAGTTCTGTTCCTTCTTTCGGAACACCATTCTCTTTGGGCGTCACTGGCCGCAGAGCTCATCTTTGGATCCCATTCGATCATGAAATCGATTATCGCCTTGTTGAGAAACTCTCCTCCTCTATCGATCATCTTGATTATGGAGAGGGATTTCTCATTCGGATCCTTCTCGGCTCGGGTAACTTGGTGTGGTTTCACTTTTCTTGTATAGAAAAATGATCCAAGTGTACCTTGAATAATCATCTACTATTACAAGTGCATGCTTTCAGCTTAAAGTTCTTGGCTTGATAGGACCAAATAGATCCATGTGGAGTAGATCTAAGATCCTTGTTGTGAGCGTTGTAGGTGAATCGGCTTGAAGCGATGCTTTAGTCTGCTTTCCCTTCGACATGCATCACAGTGCTTCCTTCTTGAATACTTCATTTGGAAGTCCTCGACCCGACTTCTGAGAGCTAATCTTGTTGATGGCTTTGAAGTTCAGGTGACATAGTCTTTTATGCCACAGCCATCCATTCTCAGCTACAGTCTTGGATAGAAAACAGGAGTTAGGTGTTCCTGTGTTCCAATCAATCATGTATACATCTATTCTTCGGAAACCTTGTAGCTTTATTTCTCCAGATAAGATGTCTATCACCATACACTTCAAGATGGTGAAGACTACTAGATTCTTCTCGTCACAGAACTGGCTTATGCTCAGGAGGTTGTACTTGAGCCCTTTGACATAATGAACTTTGGATATGACAATGTTTCCTCGGTGCAGCTCTCCAAAGCCTTTTGTCTGTCCTCTAGAGCTATCTCCAAAGGTTACATCGGGACCTCTTTCTTTGATGTATTTGGTCAGCATCTTCTTGTTCCCGGTCATATTCCTTGAGCATCCAGAGTCTACAAACCATTCTTCACCTCCAAAATTTGAGCTTGAGGAGATGTGGTTGTAGTCCTTCCACCTTTTCTGCAATTAAATAAGTAGAGATTTAGGTACCCAAATTTGTGTGGGTCCTTTGGGGTTAGTTGGTTTCCTGGAGAATTGATTTCTCCTTGGATTATAGGAATTATTATTATAACCCTTATAAGGTGTCTGTGGTCGAGGTCTAAATCTCCTGGATGGATTGTATACCGGATATTCCTCAAAATTTTGATAGTGTGGACCATTTCTAAATCTAGGCTGAGACCATTTATTAAACTTTTGTGGTCTCCACACTTGTTCATTTTGGTAATTAGGATAACCTTGAGGTTTCCATCTGCCCCTCCCATTATGAAATCTATTTTTGGGGAGTTGTTGGTAATAGTGGGCATGTTATGCAGTCTTTGCTTTTGCACAGGCCCTTTGCCTAGTCGCTGTCTAGGTGTCATGCAGTGTAACTTTGTTGCGGCTGAAACGTTTGACTTGGTTGTTGCCTGTTTTGAATATCGGTTTATACACAGGCTCAGTGATCGAGACTATTGTTTCTCCCTTGATAAACTTGGTTTGAACTAGAGGGAGTGTGAGAATCATATCCAAGGCCTGATTTGGTATATAGTGACCTTTTATAAGTACACAATTCGCCCAGAGTTGAAGACGCCTTGAGGAGGTTATTTCCTGCTGAGTTTTATTTATACATGCCCGGCTTAGTAAACTCGGCTTTGGCATGAGCAAGTGCGGTGGTTTTCTTTAAGTAAAATGTTTAGCCGGTCTATCTCAAATTTGTATTGACACTTGCACAGTTTTTAAAGTCAGCTGTAGTTGTCTCAACCTTATTTAAATCTAGGCTGAGTTTTTCGAAATCATTTTTCAGCTGCCTATTCTCATCTTGCAGCTGAGTCTTCTCTGCTTATACAGCTTGGTGTACAGATTTAAGTGTTTCAAAATCTTTGAATAACTGATTTACCGATTCATGTAGATCCATATCTTGTGACATGGATGAGCTATTATTTGAACCGGTGGGTTTAGAAGTTACCTCTTCATCAGCTAAGTTTGCCATTAGGCAATCATACTCCTCGTCTTCATCAGAAAAGAAACCTCTGCTTGATTCGACATGCTCCTGGTCTTCTCCGATGAGAGCTTTTCTTCTGTCTTCCTTTCTGCCCACCTCCTTATTGGTTTCGTCCTTCTTGAGCTCGGGACAATCCATTTGGATGTGTCCTATTTTGTGACAGTTGTAGCATTCAACTTTCCAAATTTCCATACAGTTCCTTCTTGGATTCTCCTTGTAGTTTTTCTTATACTTGGAGTAGTTCTTTCTGAAATTGCTGAATCTTTGCATTATGAAAGCCATTTCTTCCTCAAAATCTAGTGGATTTGGAGGTTTCACATCAGATAGGCTCTTAGCAGGGCACTCGGCTGCAAATGCGATTCCCTTCTCTGCAGGCTCAGTTGAGGATGAGCTTGGAAGCTCGAACTCATAAGCCTTTAGATCCGAGAACAGCTCCTGAATCTTTATTTTATTCAGGTCCTTGGACTCTCTCATGGCTACGGCCTTCATGCTCCATTCGGGGTTGAGAGATCTGAGGACCTTAAGTGCCATTTCCCTGTTGCCATAGGTTTTGCCCAGGGAGTTGATCTCATTGATAATTTCAGTGAACCTTGTGTCCACTTGGTCTATAGATTCACCATTCTTCATTTTAAAGTTGTCAAATTTTTGGATAGCAATTGACAACTTGTTTTCCTTGATCAGCTCCGTTCCGTCACACATTAGAGCTAATGTGTCCCAAATTTCTTTGGCATTCTTACAGTTTTTGATCTTGACCATGGTGGATTTGTCAAGAGTTTGGTATAACACATCTCTGGCCCTGTTGTCAAGATTGGCCAGCTTTCTTTCTTCGGGGGTCAGCTCCGTTCTCTTCTTAGGAATCTTTTCGGGCCTCCCAGCTGCGATTTCCTCGGCTGTGTTGTCCTTCTCAAAAATGAATGGACCGTCTTCAATGATGCACCACATGTCGTCGTGAATTGAAGATAAGTGTGCCTGCATTCTTATCTTCCACAGATCATACTCGTCAACTGAAAATACAGGGAGTCTAGAGTGCATGTGTTCCATTATAAAGTGAGAGTTAAGATGTATATATCTAATATAGATCTGGTTCTTGAAAAAAAATGAACCAACCTCTCCGATACCACTTGTAGGTCACAAGTCGTCCATGAACAAGTCTAGAGGGGGGGTGAATAGACTTGTTGAAACTCTTGAACTCTTTTTCACGAAGAGTGAGTTTCTTCAGCTGATAGTCAAACAAATGACTTGGAGTCGTTTGTTCTTGGATATGTGCGGAAGTCAGCTGATGACGAATAGAAATCAACTCAATGAAACACTTAACAATGTATGCGGTGATTTAAAGTATGATGCGGTAAAGCGATAAATAACACAGCAATTATAGTGGTCTCGGAGGTGGGGTAATCCTCTACTAATCCACTTTTCTCCAATCCATTGGAGATGAATTCACTATAATTTTCAACCCGGTGATAAATATTACAGTGATTCAAACCACACTACAATGACTTCCAACGGTGGAAATCCGTGCCGTTGTACACACACTTGACTGCCTTGCACCTCTTGATCCTCGATCCTTGGATGCCTTTACAGTCTCTTACTTCAACCAGTGAAGTACCCCGTACTCAAGATTATAGACAAGAGTGTTTGTCTTCTCCAACTTAAGAGCTTCCTTAAGTATGAACTTTTAGATCTGCTCTTTTCACGATGCTATTTGATTGCTTGAGATTACTTTGATTGCTTTGATCGCTAGAATGTATGTTCGCACTGGTAGTTGCTCAGTTTCAAATCTCTGTATATATATAGGTCAGATCTCTGAGCTTCTTCCTTGTAGCCGTTGCAAATTTGAACAAATCCGTCCGTTGGAGGGAGACTTCATTGTTTATTCTTTCTGATCGTTTGCAAGGCTGGATTCCCATTATTTTATTTTATCTTCCGACCGTTGTGAGGACTTCTGCATGTGAGCGCCGAATCTTTTGAATATAAAAGGATTTAAAGTCTTCACGGTGGGTCAGGATGATTTAATTAAATCATATCTCTTGCGGGAATCACTCCAATTTGTCTCTTCACGTTGCATGTGAGCTTTCCGTAATATTTGAATTTTCAAAGCATGCTGACGTGGACTTGGAGTAGTAGGCTGTAGTCGAGTAGGCTGATGTGCAGCTTACATCTCTGCAGGTAGGTCCTCTCATTCATTCCTTGTTTGTGACTTGTCTGGTCAGGTGACTTCCCTGAGGTACCTCGGCTGCAGTCTGGTCAAACTTCTCTGATAAATTTAGTTGACCAGAGCTACTCTGACTGGAGTCGGCTACTCCTCACTGATGGACTAGGCTGTACTTAGTACTTAGCCGTTTTTCAGCCTAACTAACTTTTGGCCTACAGAAGACACTCATTTGGTTCTTCTTTACATTTTGCCAAGTTTTATACTTAACATATTTTGGCCTATGGAAGATACTCATTTGGTTCTTCCTTACATTTTTCCAAGTAATAAACATTTGATTTTAAATTAATGACATCATCAAAATCTAACAAGTATTCCTAACAAAAATACACACGCACCCGTGAAGTTTCACTCGTGAATCCAGGTCGAAGCCAATGGAATTCCCTCCGTGGCCCCGTCGAACACTCCCGAGGTGAGCAAACACATTCACAAAACATAAGCAACCGCACTCGTGAATCCAGGTCGAAGCCAATGGAATTCCCTCCGTGATCCCATCGGACCCTCCCGAGCTGAGCGAAAAACAATCACAAAATATACACACATAGCGGTGAAGTTTCACTCGTGAATCCAGGTCGAAGCCATTGGAATTCCCTCCGTGGTCCCGTCGAACCCTCCCGAGGTGAGCAAACACATTCACAAAACATGTACACGCATCGCCTAGGACCGGGACAAAGCCACAAATCCCACTCCGTGATCCCGTCGGACCCCCCGATCTGGCTAGCGAAATACTCAAGCACCACACGTCGCCTAGGACCGGGACGAAGCCACGAATCCCACTCCGTGATCCCGTCGGACCCCCCGAGATGGCTAGCGAAATAATCTCAAGCACGAGTAACATATCACACCAAGGATATCCAAACAATTCACCCAGAGGCATCAAACACTCAGTAAAACAACACGTCAAACCACAATGCACCGAAATGAAACAATATACATCCACATGCAAATACCAAGTGCATCATCAACACCAAACATATCCATAAGATTCACATGCTCGTTCACGAATCACACCAATCACAAAACACACACGGTTTTGAAAGAGGGCCTTTAACAAGGCTAACCAAATCTTTTGAAAACTCATTTCAATCAAACAAACAAACCAAGACGATCACCAATCATCATATCCACAAAACAAGAAAAGTATGGACAAGGTACTTGCCTCGAATAAGAACAACGCGGAGAATCGACCAAAGTAGGTTGACACGAACCGATTACGAACCCGCCGACTCCACCGATCGCCAACTCACGTCATAAACTACGAAGGACAATAATAACAATGAAATGAATTCCATAACACGACTCAAAGCCGTTGAATTCAAAGAACGAATGACGAAAGTTCAAGTGTTTCCCCCAAAATGGCCAAGAACACGATTCGTTCCGTCAAAACCCGAAAACGGAATTCCAAGTTGAAATATAGATATACAATCCATAGAATATGTTTAACAACATCATTTAACCATAAACGATCCATCAAAAACGGATGAAAAACGAGATAGAGGACAAATCCCCCAAAAAAGTCGATTAGAAGGAAATCAAGAAATATACTTCGATTCGACGAAGAACAATGGATTAAATGATGTTAAACACAAGAATACTACCAAGATTAATCATACCCATCATGAATTAATCAATAATACGGAACGAATCGGACAAAAACGCAAAAACCCCCAAAAATCACGAAATTAGGGTTCTAAGGAAGATTACCTTGATTCGCTGGATCAAAGGATGATAACGGATGATTGATTGATGATATGAACTCAATAACTTCATGTATTTGTTGTTAAACAACATGGCTCCATGGTGGTATCACCCTCAGCCGCGGAAGGAAATGAGAAGAAGGAGAAAAATGGCCAAAAACCCGTGGGTAGGACCATAAATAAGTGCCACGGTGTGCATGGCCCGGCCGGGAGTGTGCGCGGCACAGCCCAAAAATGGCTCCCGGTGGTCGGCGGTGTGCGCGGCTCGGCCGGCGTGTGCAGCGGCACCAGATCAGTTTGGCCGAAAAATGCCACAGAGTGTGTCGCGGCCCTCTGGCATGTGCGCGGCCCTCTGATGCGGCTGCTCGCCGGAAGGCTGCCGAGCACTACCGGCCGTGACTCGGCCGAAGCTTCCGAGCACTACGGCCGTGGCTCGGCGATCTGGCACAGGCCCAGATTGCCCGGCCATGTCAGCCGGGGCCAACTCCGACGGCCCGAACGACCTCGAAACCCGAACCTGAATACGAATCGATGATACGGTTACGACATACTTGCAAAGAAGAATCTAACAGCTAAGAGAACACACAATTCCGACCACCCGAAGGCTCGGAATTCGACAACGGAAGTAATTACCCAAAACTTTGGGAAATTACGAAAATGGCCCAAAACGTCCGAAAATCACGATATGCGATCGAAACACCAAACCAAAGCTTGCAACAAGAATAATAACATTAAATGAACTTACGAGAAACTCGAAACAACAGTTTCAGACGAGATTCGCAAGAATCGAACTCAAGTGCGGAAAAGTCGCTAAAAAGCTCGGAACTCAGCAAAACGATACCGAAACGAACTCGGATGACAAAAAGTTCAGAATTAATCATTCTCAGAATGACGAAACGGTCATGAGCGAGTCGTCAAAACGGACTTCCGCCGAAATAAAGAAAATTACCGAAATTCGAAATTGCAGATATTACATTCCACCCTCCTTAAAAGAAGTTTCGTCCCGAAACTTAAAATAAGTAGGGAGAAGCAATATCCCATGCCAGGAAAACTCGACGAGACACGCAAAAACCGAAAAATCGCGCCCGACGGCGAAACGCTGCAAGAAACGCAAAGAGACATACGGCGTGAAAACACGCTCCACGACGACCAACACAACGTCGCCGTTAGGAATATAATAAAACCAACAAATGAAAAGCGTCATCAAATGGATAATATAGTCAAGTCAATTATCCGAACAATCACAAAACACGACGAACGAAAATCAATATGATCGACCACCCCAACGATACATCAATCAAAACGCGAGCCAATCGCTGAAGAAATACGGAATTCCACCGCCCAAGGGTTGGAAGATCGAAAACGAGACTAATTTCCCGAACATAAGGAAATTAGGAAGGAGTCTGGACGCTCAACAATCACGAAACGAGATCAACAAAAACCGAACAATCAAATGATCGGACCACAACGATCGAGACAACAAAAATCGAATACTTATATTCGAATCACGAAGAACAATAAAATTCAAACAACAACTCCAAGCTTCACATCTCGACTCGAGACAATATATGATCCGGTGAAAACAACCAGATGTGCATTCACATAAGATCCACAGGAAAGGGAATAGCAATTAAAAAAAATCACAACAATAAACGAGTTATTCCGAAACAATACCACACTCGTTCGATCAACAAAAGCAAGGGGCAGGACAAGTTCAGTAAATATCAACGAACACAAACGAGTCGACAGAGTCGAAAACACAAGAGTTCCAAATCCGATCCACTTCGAATAAAAGAACTAATAGAACCAGATGATGTCACTTCCGAACAAGGTTCACAAGAATCGAACCGAACTAAAAAAAAGTCACAGCGATAACTAGATCGACCCACAACAAGATCACAGTTTGTTCGGACGATGAAACCGAAATACAGAACAAGTTCATAAGGTATCAACGAACATGAGCGAATCGATAGACTGGAGAAAGAGAAAATACAGAAGTCAAAATAGTACGGGTATTACTTCCGACCTTGTTCATGAAATTCACAAAAACGGGAGCAAGGTAATAAGACATTAAACAACCGACACATAACGGAATCATCACCGATGCACACGGTCATACCAAGCCAAGCTCTAATAGCTCGCACATGCGCGACAACGCAGAAATCACCACGAGGCGACAACATTCAACACCAACATCCCGTCTCTCACAGGGGGCTAACACAACAAATGTGTGGAAAACGACTCAACGCTCACACCACCAATTCGATCATACTCGGGAGCAAATATCAAAATGACAACGCGAGCATCATACATACATACCCAGCCCTCAAACGAGAATGAATAGGTTTTAAAACGAAAACCTCATTTTGAAAATAATTTAGAAGAACACCGGTTGATCTTGAGTATCACCTTTCAAAAAAAAGTACAACCGTGAAACATCGTTATCGAGACTTTGGAGAACCTTTTCGCATTTGATAAAAATGAGGACATTTTCTCTTAGTGAAAACTTTCAAAATATTCGACCCTCGGGTCTAAATAAAAGTGTTTCTAAAACATTTAAAATATCTCAAAGCATTTTGGTCCTCGAGGTAGAAGAATTTTGAAACATGTTGTGGCACCTTAGAAGTACCACGAGAAAATAATTCATTTTAAAAGTACGTCTCGAAATTTATTTTCTAAGATACTCAAGGTTTTCAAAGATAATTCAATGGGCTAGAATGCCCAAAAATTTCAGGTAATTACACAAAACTTTATAGCGCCGTGGATCCCGCGTCGGAACCTACCAGGCTAAAAACCATTTTCAAAAACGCCCAAAAGGCCGATGACGGTAATGTTTCAAAAACTTACAAAAGCCATTTACAAAATGTTAAATACCGTCATAAGAATTTCGCTAAAATGATCAAGACCATAATATCAAAAACTCGGTTAATGGAATTGATTTTAGAAATAAAACTCAGTCGGTAAAATACCGAAAGCCATTACAAAATAATTCACGCAGCGGATAAAAGAAATAAAGTCAAACATGCACAATCCAGCAACACTACTCCACACATAAACAAAATATGAGGGTCAAATAACCACATATCAAGAAATCAAAATCCATAAGAGGATTCCGTCACTTAACAAATAAATCATAAAAATAGCTCGTGTCACACGAGGCACAACACAAAGAAGGGAGACTTACAGCCACAGGTCGCACGAAGATGATGATTGCCTCACGATACTAATCACGACCAACAAACTCAGACGACGCGTCGCGACACGACTCAGTCAGACAAAATCTGACGAGACAAAACTCAACAGACACCACTGACCCGACAACCTAGGTTTCCACAACCTAAGCTCCGATACCATTTATGTAACACCCCCAATCCGCTCAGGGATATTACATGCCGTAGAACCTTTTCTCAAGGATCTACCAGGCTGGTAATTACATATAACAACTCAACCATGCCTTTAAGGCTAAAATGACTCAGTAGAACGATTTGGTCTTTCAATAAATACTTACAACTCAATTACAACTCATGCCCACGCAGGGGTCAAAATACAACCACACCCGTACAACGGGAAAAATATACTGCAGCGGAAAAGAAAATACAACTAGACCAATATGACATCAACGGATCCTCGTGTGATTAGTATCGTTCATCTTTCATCATCCTTCGTGCCGACCCTGTGCTATGCTCCAAAACCTGAATGCAAAAATAGACATCCACCCCCCGAGTACTCGGGGGTTAGCAAAACTCCACTGTTTTGCTAGTGCAAGTACAAGTGCAAAAATACGAGCCATACAATTCACATTTCACAAATAACAATAACCAGGAATCCTTAAAAATCCAAACGTGACGAAAAGTACTTCCCGAGGCAAGAGTTTGGTAAAACCTTCTAAAACCGAAAGGTCACAAATAAATGGAAAACAATTTATAAAACCGTTTAAATGCCATCAAGAGTTTTGATAGAAAACAACTTAGGACTATCAAATCGTTATCTTTCCAAAAATCAACAGGGTCACAGGTCACAGCCCAAAGGTTTTGTTTTCGCAAATAGAAAACCGACAGTAATACACAGGGTTGAAACCCACGTCACGCGTCCTCGACGGACATAAAATACACACGCACCCGTGAAGTTTCACTCGTGAATCCAGGTCGAAGCCAATGGAATTCCCTCCGTGGCCCCGTCGAACCCTCCCGAGGTGAGCAAACACATTCACAAAACATAAGCAACCGCACTCGTGAATCCAGTCGAAGCAATGGAATTCCCTCGTGATCCCATCGGACCCTCCCGAGGTGAGCGAAAAACAATCACAAAATATACACACGTAGCGGTGAAGTTTCACTCGTGAACCCAGTCGAAGCCATTGGAATTCCCTCGTGGTCCCGTCGAACCCTCCCGAGGTGAGCAAACACATTCACAAAACATGTACACGCATCGCCAGACCGGGACGAAGCCACAAATCCCACTCCGTGATCCCGTCGGACCCCAGAGCTGGCTAGCGAAATACTCAAGCACCACACGTCGCCAGACCGGGACGAAGCCACGAATCCCACTCCGTGATCCCGTCGGACCCCAGTGGCTAGCGAAATAATCTCAAGCACGAGTAACATATCACACCAAGGATATCCAAACAATTCACCCAGAGGCATCAAACACTCAGTAAAACAACACGTCAAACCACAATGCACCGAAATGAAACAATATACATCCACACGCAAATACCAAGTGCATCATCAACACCAAACATATCCATAAGATTCACATGCTCGTTCACGAATCACACCAATCACAAAACACACACGGTTTTGAAAGAGGGCCTTTAACAAGGCTAACCAAATCTTTTGAAAACTCATTTCAAACAAACAAACAAACCAAGACGATCACCAATCATCATATCCACAAAACAAGAAAACTATGGACAAGGTACTTGCCTCGAATAAGAACAACGCGGAGAATCGACCAAAGTAGGTTGAAATGAACCGATTACGAACCCGCCGACTCCACCGATCGCCAACTCACGTCATAAACTACGAAGGACAATAATAACAATGAAATGAATTCCATAACACGACTCAAAGCCGTTGAATTCAAAGAACGAATGACGAAAGTTCAAGTGTTTCCCCCAAAATGGCCAAGAACACGATTCGTTCCGTCAAAACCCGAAAACGGAATTCCAAGTTGAAATATGGATATACAATCCATAGAATATGTTTAACAACATCATTTAACCATAAACGATCCATCAAAAACGGATGAAAAACGAGATCGAGGACAAATCCCCCAAAAAAGTCGATTCGAAGGAAATCAAGAAATATACTTCGATTCGACGAAGAAAAATGGATTAAATGATGTTAAACACAAGAACACTACCAAGATTAATCATACCCATCATGAATTAATCAATAATACGGAACGAATCGGACAAAAACGCAAAACCCCCAAATTCACGAAATTAGGGTTCTAAGGAAGATTACCTTGATTCGCTGGATCAAAGGATGATAACGGATTATTGATTGATGATATGAACTCAATAACTTCATGTATTTGTTGTTAAACAACATGGCTCCATGGTGGTATCACCCTCAGCCGCGGAAGGAAATGAGAAGAAGGAGAAAAATGGCCAAAAACCCGTGGGCAGGACCATAAATAGGCTGCACAGTGTGCCGCGGCCCAGCGGGAGTGTGCCGCGGCACAGGCCCAAAAATGGGTCCCAGTGGTCGGCAGTGTGTCGCGGCTCATCCGGCGTGTGCCGCGGCACCCGGTACAGTCGGTTTGGCCGAAAAATGCCACAGAGTGTGCCGCGGCACTGCCGGCATGTGCCGCGGCCCTACGGTACGGCCTGCTCGGCCGGAAGCTGCCGAGCACTACCAGCCGTGACTCGGCCCGAAGCTGCCGAGCACTACCGGCCGTGGCTCGGCCAGTACCGGCTTGGGCCCAGATTGCCCGACCATGTCAGTCGGGGCCAACTCCGACGGCCCGAACGATCTCGAAACCCGAACCTAAATACGAATCGATGATACGGTTATGACGTACTCGCAAAGACGAATCTAAGAGCTAAGATAACACACAATTCCGACCACCCGAAGGCTCAGAATTCGACAACGAAAGTAATTACCCAAAACTTTGGGAAATTACGAAAATGGCCCAAAACGTCCGAAAATCACGATACGCGATCGAAACACCAAACCAAAGCTTGCAACAAGAATAATAACATTAAATGAACTTACGAGAAACTCGAAACAACAGTTTCGGAAGAGATTCGCAAGATTCGAACTCAAGTGCGGAAAAGTCGCTAAAAATCTCGGAACTCAGCAAAACGATACCGAAACGAACTCGGATGACAAAAAGTGAAGAATTAATCATTCTCAGAATGACGAAACGGTCATGATCTAGTCGTCAAAACGGACTTCCGCCGAAAAAAAGAAAATTACCGAAATTCGAAATTGCGGATATTACAAATATTGCAAACAGTTTTGCACAGAATGACAAGATACTTGGACTCAAGTCCCATGATTACCATGTATTGATACAACAGTTATTGCCGGTAGCATTGAGAGGACTTCTACCAAAAGGGCCAAGAAATGCATTACTTCGTTTCTGTTCATTTTCTATGATATAAGCCAAAGAGTGGTTGATGTCGAAAAAATTGAAGCTGCAGAACAGGAGATAATTGATACATTGTGCATGCTTTAAAGATATTTTCCTCCTTCATTCTTTGATATTATGATTCACTTGACAATACATTTAGGCCGAGAAACTCGTCTTTGTGGATCAAATCAATTTCATTGGATGTACCCATTTGAAAGGTATTCGATATCCATTTATTATCTCGTAATAGGCTTGAATGATATTTTCCTTCCTAATTTATATCCAATATTTTTAGATTTATGAAGCCGTGCAAGGAATATGTTAGAAATCCTGCACGACCCGAAGGATGCATATGTGAAGGCTATCTTGCCGAAGAATCCATACGATTTTGTTGTGAGTACATTAAGGAAAGCTGTGCACTATTTGAAACACATAAACACAATGAGGAATACCAAAATGAAAACACATTTGAAGGACGACCAATTTCTAAAGGAGAGCATACTACATTGTCTAATGAAGACATGCAAAATGGTCATCGATATGTGTTGTTTAATACGGTAGAAGTGGAACCATATGAAGTGTAAGTTTAAGTTGTATGCAATTTTGTCTAGTTTGTTTTTTAGGAATATTTTCACATTATTTGTTTTTAGGATGCATATGGAAGAGTTGAAGATGTTACATACTGATCTATCCGATGATCAACATTCAAAGATGCATTCAGACACTTTCTCTAGTTGGTTTACAAAAAGGTTTTTTTACATATTATTTGGACTTTATTAGTTTATACATTGTGAATAAGTAAGTTATTTATTTAAAATAAATATACAGGTTAAAGACCAAATAGCCTCAGGCGAAGTAGAAGTTCTTGAAACAATAAAGTGGATATCATATGGGCCTAGAAGGCAAGCGCTCTCATATTCTGGCTATATAATAAATGGTCGTCGATTTCGTACCAAGGACACCGAAAAGTCCACACAGAATAGTGGTGTTTCACTTGAAGCAACTACAATATGTCAATCTGGTCCAAATGACAATTGCCAATCTAGTAGCAACACAATAGGTCATTACGGGATCTTGCGTAACATTATAGTGTTGGACTATCTTACGTTTCAGATTCCCTTATTTAAGTGTGATTGGGCAAATATCTATCGTGGAGTGAAGGTTGAAGATGGATTTACATTAGTCAACTTTGCTCAATTTCAAGATCAATTTAAAGGAGATCCTTTTATACTAGCAACGCAAGCCTCACAAGTATTCTATTGGAGAGAAAGCAAAACATCTAATTGACAAGTTGTTGTCAGACCACCACCAAGGGGCTATCATGATATGGAGATCTATGATAAGAGTGATGATGAGAATAATGAATTGTCGTGTAATCCAATTGATGTATATTTGCTTGATAAAACCGATGATTGCCAAGATAGTACTTGCGCAAGAGTGGGATGTGATGAAAAATTGGTATATTTGATAAGTATTTATGTTATTATGACTATTTTTTCTTAATTATAGTGTCATTATGTTTGTTTATTACATTACTTGTACTAACATATTTACAAAATTATTTGATTGCTTTTCTTCCATATAACAGGTAGAGGCTGAGTAGGAGGATCTTTAGATAACTCTATCAAAGTTTGTCGACGTGATCACAATGGGTAATGATGGGATAGAGGTAAGAGTTAGTGTTACCATAATGATTTTACATGTGTATGTCATTGTTTTTAGTTATAAAATATATACTCCCTCCGTCCCAAATGCTAACAATAGTCTCATTATGTTTGTTTATTGCATTTTTTCAAAGCAGATTTTAAAATCAACATGTCCAAAATAGAAAGGGGATTTTTCAATGCAGATTTTTCATAGTAGACACTGAAAATCAGTTCCATGTCCCAGATTTTTCAATGCAGATTTAAATAGTAGACACTGTGAAGATTTTTCAATGCAGATTTTTTGTGCATATGTCATTGTTTTTAGTTATTAAATATATACGTACAAATATTGTGTTTACTAACTTTACAATGATCTATGCAGAGTTCAAGAAAGGGGAGCAGGCGCTTGAAGAAAATACATTTAGCATCGGTTGAAATTTCACAACAACAAGGGAACGAATGCATTCGAATTTGTGAAAGAGGGTCAAATCCCTCTCCTGAACGTGTTTCTACTGAAGTTCCTAATGAATATACCTGTGAAGAGCAGTTGGTTGAAGAACAAGAAGCATTGGGAAAGAAAAAAAGAGGCCCAACAAGGTTGAGAGAGTTATGCTCAAATCCTACGGAACTAATAGAGGTGGATTTCAATGAAAAAGGACAGCCTATCGGTGAGCATTCCGAGTGGTTATCTTCATTCTTGGCTGCTTTAGAACGACAATTTGTACCGGTCAATATTGATGATTGGAGGAAAGTTCCTAATGAAACAAAGAAAGATTTGTGGACATGTGTTAAGGTAATGATAATATATTTAATTGGGTTTGAAGATAAAAATTAAAGTGTACATGTTCCCTTGTTTGTGATATGATGTTTATGTACACGGGAGATTCAAGATTGATGACATGCACGAGAAGCTTATTATTCAACAAATGGGCACTCGTTGGAGGCAGTCTAAATCGAAGCTGATAGAATATCTTAGAGATGCATCAAAAATGCGAGATAAAGAGTCAAAATTTGCAGCCCTTAAACCAGATAACATATGTCTTCAAGAGTGGAGCACTTTTATCGCAGAAAAGTTATCAAATGAATTTGAGGTAAATTCAGTTTTTTATAATTAGTTTATGTTGTATATTTTTTGTTTGTAACATAAGAAATGGCGTAGGTGAAGAGCAAAATGTATAAGGAGATTAGGGCGAACAATCATGCCCCACATACAATGAGTCGGAAGGGGTATGCTCGACTAGAAGATGAAATGGTAACTTTTTATAAATTGATCAATACTCCTTCCGTCCCACCTCACGTGATTATTACATATTTTCAGTTTTGTATTTTAATTTAAATAGTGCTTATTGTTTTTAGAGAAAGGAGAATCCAGAAAAGCCTCTAAGGAGAGAAGATATTTGGTGTAAAGCACACACTAAAAAGAATGGTGAAGTACCAACTCCATTTATTGCCGATTGTGTGGTAAGTGACATTTCAACTAAATCATACTTTATTTTTTTACTCCCTCCGCCCAAAATGCCAATCTTTTATGTCATTATTACGAATGAACTTTGAGTAATTATTTTAGGTTGATTTAACTATCCTATTAAAAATACAAAAACTTGTTATTGATATTATAATCAAATCAATCCATGTTTATTTCTCAAAGTTCAATTGTAGTAACAATAAAGAAAAAATAGAAGATTATTTTTGGACGGAGGGAGTATTTTGCCTAATCTATCATTTAATACTTGTTTGTTTACTAATTTTCAAGAGTAAAATACAAGAGATCACATCCTCTCAAACCTCCCATTTGACATCAATTAATGAGGATGCACTCTCTCAAATACTCGGGCCCGAGAGAAATGGAAGAGTTAGAGGGATGGGATTTGGTATTACCCCATCAAAAATAGGTATCCACATGAATAGTTCAAAGAAAGTCCAAGCACTTGAGAATCAAGTTTCGTAATCGAATAAAAAAATGGAGAAGTTTAAACATTTAGAAAATGAAATGGCGGAGATGAGACACTTTATGCGTATGCAGGCAAGTATTTTGTAGTCAAGCACATTTTTTTTAGAATTATTTATAGTTTTCACTTACATGTTAACTCGTGATTGTTCCTAGGGTTTCGCGTCAAAGGAGAAAGCAAATTCAAACATGGCCTCTCCGCATTTGCATAGTATTGGTTCAAGGGAAAATTTGAATGGGAAGTCACCCACTCCGTCGTCACATAATGGTAGCTCTAATGTTCGTGATTGTTATGGTTCAACTTCAAGAGTTGCCCGTACAAGTGTCACTGTTGATCGCAAATGCAAATTATTGGATTGGCGAAAGAAGGTTCTTGCTGAAGCTACAATTGCATCCACAGATCCTAATGCTATGGTGCACGGTGTTCCCGTTGGAAATGATGCTTGGAAGGTTTGGGTTCAAGTAGCTTTGGTTCCTAATGCTGATTTGTGGAGGCCTAACTCAGATATGTCAGTCATCGCATATGCAGTTGGGAGTACGACCGCATGGCCTAAGGAATTCGTTTCTTTTAATTAGTTAAGAATCTTATGTCTGGACTTCTATTTCGGATTTCTATTTTGATGCACAATATGTGTTCTATGTTGGTTTATTGCTAAACATTTAGAACTTGGTATTACTTGTTTTTTTAAGATGTTTGCCCGACTTATTAACTAACCCCTTTTTAACTCCTCCAATGCAATTGTTGTATATTGCATTGCATTGCCAGTCCCAAGCCCGGATAAAGGAGGAGGGGAAAGGTATATCAGCTTTCTAGTCCACTTGGTGTTATTTCTGTTCCTCCCATCTATTAGAAAGTGCACTTCATTATATACAAGATAATTTTTTTTTTGGTTGTTTGTTTTTAAAAGGTTATGATGCGGGAAATCAGATGGCTTAAAAAGCACTCTTAATATTTCATAATCTTTCTTTGTCTTCTTAAGTTAAAAGCCACCTGAACTGTGTTCTGTTAATATGGTTGATATTCTCCTGAAGATAAAGATAATGGTTTATGATTAATGAAATCTAGTTATATTTTTGCTCTACAATGTCTACATTGATGACTAAAGATTGGTCCTGGTCCTCTTGACTTCTTAAAAAGGGAGAAAAGCCAAATGTAAAAGAACTAGAAAGATTACTAAGCTTGTAATTTACTTTACTGGTCTACATCATACATCCTTGTCCTTGTCTCTTCCCTTGCAGTCGTTTTGTCATGTCGTAACGTTTGCCGACAGCAGAGGCAGAGGGGTTGTGGGTAAGAATTCTATATATTGCCGTCGCTTTTTATCTTTTGTCCAGATTGCATCAATATTATGCTAAATGACATACATGGCAGGTGTTTTAGAAGCAAATTTTATTGAGCCTACCCACAACAAACAGGAGTTTGAGAAAACTCCAGTCTTCCAAATGCTTGAAACCCGCCTGAAAGAAATGACAGAAGAATACTGGTTAGTTATATATTTAAGGGTGAATAACAAAACTACTCCTGAGGTTTGGGATAATCACAAAGAAAAATCTAAAGAAGTTCTAAAATTAAAAAAAATGACCCCTAAGGTTTGATCCTTTATTAAATGTAAAGGGGCTAGATGTAATAATTTGACAAACGGCCGGGGGATGTTTGAGATACTTTTGCTTATGAATGGATAAGTATAATAGAGAATCAAACTTCAAGGGTTTTTATAATTTTCCAAAACCTCTAATTATTTTTTCTAATTAAGGTAGTTTTTGTAGTTCACTCTTTATCCTGAAAACAGATGAAATATTACTTTCATCTTATCCATCTTGCTTGTAAACAGGCCAAAGCATGAGCCTTGTGACATTATCTGTTCTCATGCAAAGGATGTCAGGCATATAAATCATATATATTGTTCATTCCATCTTATTTCTAGTTTATATGAAGTGGTCGCAGTAATTACTTAATTTAGTTTTATTTTCCTGCAGTATGGACAGAAATTCTATCGAGAAACTGGCTGAGGCATCGGCTGCCGAAGCTGAGGTGGCCAATACTGTCTGGCAATCAGCCCAGACCGCATCAGCCACTTCCGAGGAGACAATTTTATCAGATGGCAATTCACAATCTGCAGAGACCATTTCCGAGGGTAGTGACATGGAGGCTGATGTTCGCCTTCACCCTAGAGCGGTATACTTTGTACCTTGGTTGGTTTTAATAGTACGGTTTCTGTGGAATCATGCAAGCCTTTTATTTTAATCATGCAACCAGAATTTTCAACATCACACACACACACACACACACACACACACACACACACACACACACACACACACACATAGAGAGAGAGAGAGAGAGAGAGAGAGAGAGAGACTATCTATTTCCAAGTTGCCACGAGATAGATAGATGGAAACTGATTATGGTGGTGTGAACAACAATACAAGTATATGGTCAAGTTATAACCAACTATTTACTGCAAAACAAGGAGTGTGCGAAGAAGATGCTTTCTAATTTCCTTCCCAACTGCCTTCTCTTGATTTCAGGTGCTGATATACTACTGATAATGTCTCAATCCTGTTTAATTCATCAACTTCGAGACATAATAATTGTTATTAGTCCATAATAAAACTAAAATAAAAAATAAACTGTGTAGCAACATTATAACTTGTGTTTGTATTGTATTTGGCGGGGTTGAAACAAATGGACTTTATGATTTGAGTTAGTGGGAGTTCGACTGTGATCAATTTCTTAAGACGGAAAATAGTGTAGTCGATGTCGATCCTCTGGCGGAGATGTTTCTATATAATGATCCTTTTTGTTCATCTCTTGAACTTGGCCAAAACCATTCTTTAAGTCCAGGTAAATGTGTATAATTGTTAGAGAAAACTACTTCAAAGGTTTTTTAGTCTAATTACCAAAAAAAAAAAATCATCACCCAAAATTATATATTCAACTGCATTGGATGAATAACACAAGACGATTGTGATATCATCTTGTACACTTGTCATTCATCAATGGCAGTGGAATATGAATGTGGCGCCAAAGCGCGTCAAGTTGGCGCATCACTTGGCCGATGCCATTATATGATCAAATATGTATCTTGAACAATAGTTCATAAAGTTTATTGGTTTCATTTTGCAGAGATTTTGTTTTGCAATTCTTCAAAAGAATTTGAGGCTAAACAAGAAGAGCAGAATCAGTTATTTTTACTGGATAAGGAAATGCAAGTGGAGGAGGGGGAGAAGAAATTACTACTACTAGGTAAAAAAAGGCCAAGAGATGAAGATGTGATGAAAAGTAGTACTACTATGACGAAGATGAGTTCGAAAAAGTTACTGTCGAGGGAAATAATATCTCAGTATTTTTACATGCGCCTCTTGTTTTGTTAGTATCTGGGTGAAAATGCAACAGGGGGTATATAGTTAATTTTTTAAAAACACATGACTAATGTATGCCAAAAACCCAATCAAACGACATTAAACCTTGATAGGTTTTTCAGGTATGGTGACGAAAACAAAACACATATACTAGTTATAGTTAGTTCAGCTCTATCTATAGTTAGTTTTCTCTCTCTCTCTCTATATATATATATATATATATATATATATATAGTATACCTTGTTCGTGAGTGGGTTGTGAGATTTGATAATTCTCACTGGGCAGGTCAGGATAACAAGATGAGCCTCTTGCTTCAAAATCGATGAAAATCCCTGTATCCATGAGTTTAGTGAGGGTTTCGACTATGACCTCGTCATCATCAGGCTCTTTATAACAATCAGACAAGTTGGTTTCAATATAGACTGCCTCGAGGGTTGCGGCCATGAGCTCGTCTACATCCTCGACTGAAACGGGTTCCTTCTTATCCGTCAATCTTATACATAAAGCATATGTTTTAAAACTGATTCTTTCGTAGCTATACTTTTTGCAGCTTAATACGACCGAATCTTCCGGTTTTATGAGTTTTCTTTTTGTTTATGATGTTCAATTGACATGCAGCTAGTTATGTCTTTTGAGCTTGAAAATTAAGTGAACCATTTTAATGCATTTTGTTACATCAATTTTTTTACTGGTGTTGGTAAACTAATTGTTACAATTTTGTTTTGCTTTGAAATCTATTGGTGAAGCAAATAGGAGAAAAAATTAAAAAATTGTAGTAGGTGCAATAGGTGAATTTGGGGGTGGATATTTTTTTTAGAAAAATAACTTTATACAACGTTTTATATAAACGTTGTGAATACTCAAAGACAACGTTTTTTCAAACGTTGTGGAACTTATTAACAACCTTTTCAGAACGTTGTCAATAAACAAGGACAACGTTTAAATAAACGTTGTTGAAGTTAGTAACAACATTTACAAAACGTTGTTAAAGGTTTTTAACAAAAAACGGAATCGCGATTACAACAATGTTTCCGCAACGTTTAAATAACGTTGTCACATAGATGGACCTAAGACAACGGATAATACAACGTTTTAAGAAACGTTGTCAAACACCTATTACAACGTTTAAAAAACATTGTCAAAGACCTTTTTTACTAGATGTGATTACCACATATCTCTATGGGGATCTAGAGATTTACATGAAAGTGCATGATGGCATTCCATCACCCAAATCAAGTAACTCTAGACCACGGGGTGCGTATTCAGTTCATTTGAAATGCTCACTTTATGGTTTGAAACAATCTGGAAGGATGTGGTATAACCGTCTGAGTGAATACTTGATTGGGAAGGGGTATAAGAACAATGAACTTTTGTCTTTGTAAAGAAAACAAGTTCCAGATTTGCGATCATCGCAGTATATGTCTAATATTCGGAACTCTTGATGAAATAAGAGAAACCACCGGATAATTGAAAATTGAGTTTGAGATAAAATATCTTGGGAAGACTCGTTTCTGTCTAGGTATTTAGATTAAACATATTCTATGGAATTCTCACCCACCAGTCTATTTATGTCCAGAAGATGATTCACTAGACCACCGTTTGCGACATTGAAAAAGTGTCGTAAACTTTTGTTTTTATGTCGCAAAAGCTAATTTGCGATATTTTCTGCGTCGAGTTGAATAGTGTCACAAAAAAGTATGATGCTAATCTACGACATTATTTTCTATAATGACGCAACATATATGACACTTTTTGCTTCACTTAAACAATTGTTGCATAAAATTCTCGACACATAATCCATCATTAGGCTCAGTGACGCATGTTCATTTGCGACCCTTTATGAGACATTTTTTATGACGATGCCCATTTGTGCCACTTGGCACGACAATAATTTTAGTGTTGCATGCTCGTATGCGACGCTTGGTGTGAGAATAGTTTAAACGATGTATGTTAGTCTGCGACAATAATGTTTAGTGATGCATGCTCGTCTGCGACACTTGACACGACAATAGCTTTAGTGATGCATGCTCGTCCGAAGCTTTACACAACAATTGTTTTAGTGACACATGCTCGTCTGACGCTTGACGCGACAACAGTTTTTGTGACGCAGGCTCGTCTGCGACGCTTGATGCGACAATATTTTTAGTGATGCATGTTCATTTGCGACACTTGGCAGGACATTAGTTGAAATGTTGGATATGATATACGACAATAGCTTGTGACAATATGATTAATGTGATGCATAAATTCTCGATGCTTGTAGCAACATATTTAAAGTGCCGTAAATTATTACTTCATATGATATTTGTTGCAAAATTTTGTGTTAATTGATGCAAAATATACAACAATTTTTGCATCACTTTATTTATATGTCAAAAATCTTGCATCGTTTGTATGGCATTAATGAATTGACATGTCCTAATTTATGACATTACAATAAACAACACATATATATCACCTGAATGAAAGTAGCATATTAATTATTAAAAATATTGAAAATATTTCATACTAAATGTCACAACTAAAAATAATATAATGTAGAATGATCTTTGGTATAGTATTAAAAAATCCAATATTAAAAATCAAAATGTAAATCTAGCTAGATATGCAAGAATGAAAATCCAATAAGTCATAGTGTGCCATTCGACGTCATTTCATCTTCCTCTTGCTTTTCCTTGTTGCAATTTTCCCTTGCTCCTACATGGATTCAATCGAGTAAATTATATTACATCCATATACAAAGTAAATTGAAAAAATATAGCCGATAATATTACCAGGACATGTTCACCGTTTAAATTATTTTCCACATTGTTCTCATTCGAGTTATTCATCTCTTCTCTCATCTAATAAATTAGTCCAAAATAATATCAACTAATATTAAAAAATATAATGTTTGAAATACTATTGAGATTTTGATACTTTACATAAAAGTTCCATTTTTTCCACTCAAGTTCTCCAAGATCGTGTTCATAAATTCGTCGTCAAATGATGACACATTATTGAGAGCCTGTATGCCCCGAGAATTAGAAGATCCAGATACCTTGAGATTCTTGAACATGGATAATGTGACACCCCGAGATATTCGGAATAATTACAGCGCCGTAAACCCTTTAAGTAAGGATTTACAAGGCTAATTTAAAAGAAATGTAAATATAATCCAATCGTACAACTGAAGTTCAAAATACAGATTTGGTTCAACTGATCCAATGAGTTAACTTATACAACCATATCGAAATGACATTATTAAAACAGACGTACTCGAGTACTAAATGAACCAAGAAGACAAATCACAATAACAATAAACATCAACCACATCACTGAGCCATTTCATCGTCCTGTCGGTACTGTGGTTGCTTCCCCGCTCCTCGGCTACCTGAACATCAAAACAATGTCCACCCCCGAAGGGGTTAGCAAAACAATGCTAGTACAAGTATCATAATACATAAATCATCAGTGCATCATAAAACATGCAAAACGGACTTCCGTCATCGGAATCCAACGATGTGAATCCTCACGATTCCATCAACACAATACAGGGTAATCCAGTGATCCAGCGCCCTTGGTATAGATCCCCATGATGATCCCGTCGGACCAACGCATGGTGGAAAACCCGTCCAGCGATCCAGCGCCCTCAGCATAGATCCCCATGATGATCCCGTCGGACCAACGCATGGTGGACATTCGATCCAGCGCCCTCAGCATAGATCCTCATGATCCCCTCGGATCATTTATACCATAAACTAATCAATTGTAACACCCCCAAACTAGGCGGATATTACAGTGCCGTGAACCCCCCGACTGGGACCCACCAGGCAAATGAAAATGATGAATTAAATAATATAATTGTAGTACCGAACCACATTATATTACCAAGTACTCCGATGAGGAGTTTAAGTACAACACACCAGGACAAAACCGAATACTAGTATATTTTATATGGAGATAAAATACACCACCCTGAACAAATAAACATTTCAAACGGAATTTGCAGCGGAAATACAACTGTAGAGGAACAAGCATGACTAAAATAAACGGAATGACTGGGGCCCCCTACTAGTATCACTGGGACTCCTCGCCGTCAGCATGCTCTTCCCGTTCCTTTGCCTTGCCGTGACCTGAAAATAAAATCCCCCAACGGGGTCAGTTATACAGAACAACAATCCTCAAGGTTGAAAATACACAATCATGAATTAACTGAAGTTATGAAATATCCTTAGTTATAAATTACGCTGAAGAGGATTATCATAGTACGCCCGTAATGTTTTGTGCAAGTGTACAAGACGAATGACCGGACACACCCGTCCTTGTACCTAATTAGTCTCACGGAAGTAAGCGTTACCGTGTGCACGATCCAATGTATCGGTGAACCCAATACATGACCATCGTGTGCCCGACTAAAAATTCCACACAGCCACACCCGGCCATGCAATATGAACCCGGAAGGTCATATGAACGAGAATGACCACAATGAATAATAATTCGACTCACCGAGATGAAAATAATAGTGACGTGATTGATAACCCAATGAAATGATTTGGAACCGTCGTTCCTCGTAAATGAAATGATTATTCGACAACTACCAGTCTCAAAATGATTAATACCATGATGAATGAGTTATGATTACGAGCAATCAACAACAAAAGGAATGAGTATCCTTTTAACCGAGTAAGAATTAACTTACACAATACCGATGACAATGTCCTTCCACGAACAACATCCTAATCGAGATACCGGTCGCTCGAACAACCTTGAATAACAATAATTACCAACAACCGATCAATACACGTGTCAAGCAACAAAACACGACTAACCCAAAGGTCGATACAACGATAATCAAACTCATAGGGGAATTCTAACGAATACGTAACCAACCACACAACTTCGAAAATATTCAATCCCGAATATATCGAAACCAACACCAAAATGAGTATTTCGTACCATCAAAACACTTCAATGATATCAATAATCCCATAGGAATCCACAATTCAAGTTTACAACAACAACAATCGGAAAATCCCCAAATTAACCGAAGTCAACCCCAAGGGTTCTTGAAATAATTCCGAAAATAGCCATAAAATCCGTAGGAATATATTTATCAAAGGTAGATAATCCATATCTAACATATTCCAATAATAATCCAAGCTTACACGAAGAAATCGGAAGGAAAAACCCAAAAATCCGAAATTCTAGATCCAAGAGATTAATACCTTAGATTTGATGTTAAGGAGTGATGAAGTGATGATTAATCCAACTCAAAGACTTGAAGATGATGATAGATGATAGCAGCTCAAAGAGAACACTCCAAGTCGCCCGAAAATCGCGCGACGTCGCTCAAAAATGATAAGAAGTGAGAAAATGACGAAACTCAGGCTAACTGTCCAATTTATACTGCTCCAGATTAGCGCACGCTATGACCTGCTATTTAGCGTGCGCTAACGAGTTATATGAACATTCCAGTGAACTCTGGCTGACCCGTTAGCGTACGCTACGACCTGGTAGCGTGCGCTAACTATATCCCAATAGCGTGCGTTAACTCCAATTGTTAGCGTGCGCTAGCTAAATATCTGTTGTCCAGTACTGAAGTCCAGAACCTTCTGTCCTCTGATCTGATCTCGGTAGCGTGCGGTACAACCAACAAGTAGCGTGCGCTACTACACCATTTGCGTATGCTAAAAATCACTCGTAGCGTGCGCTATGAATTAATCCAGTGCAGTCCAGTAGCCACTGGACTCAACCTGATCCGTCCTTAGCGCGCGCTACACCAAATATTAGCGTGCGCTACTACAAGGTGGTAGCGTGCGCTACCTGTACTCAATTAGCGCGCGCTAGAAAGAGTACGTAGCGTGCGCTATCCCTCACGCACAGCCCACAATGAAAATGACAATGATGATAAACACGGCACGAAACTCCAATTAGATTAGTGATGAACGACGATTGATACACGATACAATTACTATGAACGGTGAATACCATGATTGAATATGAGTGACAATGATCATCAACGAGTGAAATTACTGAATGATAATTACCGAATGATAATTACTGAATTACAACCGGGTATTACATCAATTATGCATACATATATGCATATCAATATGTTCATCAATACGAACAATTAACAACGAATACCACGAGAAATTACAGAAATACATCTCATATTTGACAACATGAACAAAACCATAAGCATGATCAAGGTTCCAATATAAATCAAACTCAACATATGATACTTGCCTCGAAAATGACAAGAATGGAAATACTCCAACAAATGACACGCGTCCGTATGTCACCGCCCCTCGATCGTCCCCTATGAAAGGCTCGGACCTAAGAAATAATAAAGAATTCCTCTCAATTCGTACGAACGTCTAACAATCCGGTTTACGGCCGCAAGCTCTAAAAAAATGAATTCTGTCTGAACTACTTAGCGCGCGCTACGTACTCTACGTAACGTGAGCTAAGCCTACCCGTTAACGTACGCAAATGACCAGGTTTAGCATGCGCTAGCTGTGTACTGACAGTCTTTTCTGAACAGCCGACTGCCCTGCCTGATGATATAACATACGTTACGTATCCAACGTAGCGCACGTTACTCATTCCCGATAGCGCATGGTAATATATGCATCTTAGCGTGCGCTAATCGTGCATGGCAGTCACTACTAGGTAAAACTTGAGCTAAAGTTGATGAAAACTCATGAAATCCTCAGTGTTAATACATGCCAACTCCGTGCATATCATGCTCATACAGTTTATGAAATATCTTTATGGATTAAATGACTACGAGACACCAGGATACGTATCATCATTACTACACCATAATTCATCTTGATCTCGAGAAAGTATCCTAAGTTCCCTTCGTCCTACGTTACAAAACGCATGATTCCAATGTGTAAAACATAACAACTTGATAATCTCCACCTACTGTTCATAATCGGTTTGAAGATACATGAATATGCTTAGGAGTCCATATACTAAAAAGGTTCAAAGGATTATACGATGAATAAGTGCCGAAACATCAAAAATATCCTTCTAACACATGATGTTCGACTATTAACGAATTTAACTGACTAGATAAACATGATCAAAACGTCCTTCAGAATACTACTAATATTGGTGAAGAATCACCTACCTCAAAGTAGTGAAGAACAAGGAGGAAATTCGAAGCAATCCAACGCCGAAGGTTTGAACACCAATCCTCCAATGATCTACAATCTTCAACACTAGCTAGGATGCCGACAAGAAGTGTTTAGGATGAAGAGAGTGTCTTTCTAAGTTCAAGAATTCGAATGGGGGAGTGAAAAATCTGAAAATATGAAAAAGGATGCTGTCCTATATATAGAAAATGGTTATTAGCGCGCTACTCCATATTCATAGCGTGCGCTAACGGCTATTTGAAACGTTACTGATTTCACTGTACTCAGCCTTTAGCGTGCGCTACCCTCATGTGAGTAGCGTGCGCTAACGCGTTGACTTGGCTTTTTCCCGAAAGTCGTCCAGGTTCATCCCGACACAATCCGACCAAGATCCCCGGCCTGATCTCACCTACCACACGTCTCAATCATATTGACCACGTATAGCGTGTGCTAAGGTTCCTTCGTAGCGTGCGCTATGGATCCAAGTTAGCGTACGCTACACTTAGATGATAGCGTGCGCTACAAGCGCAGAAACACAATTTATAAATCACATTCATAAAATCATACACTCAACTACACCGGATTATGAAATACGGAGAATAATACTCAGATCAAAGTGCAACAATTACAATATCACAAGTTCCAAATACATATCAGAAATCTCGGGTATTACATCCTTCCTCCCTAAAAAGAAGTTTTGTCCCGAAACTTAAGATGAAAACAACTCCGGATATCTAGTCTTCATACTGTCCTCCGTTTCCCAAGTGGCCTCTTCAACTCCGTGTTGTGACCATTGTACTTTAACCAAGTGTATTGGTTTATTCCTCAATTGTTTGATCGGACTCTCAAGTATCTTGATTGGTCTCTCTTCGAAGGTGCCGTCATTAGCTATCTCGATCTCGTCGAAATCAATGACGTGACTGGGGTCCGGTACATACTTCCGCAATTGGGATACGTGAAACACATTGTGAACGTGACTCAGCGATGGCGGTAAGGCCAACCTGTATGCTAAATCCCCAACTCTCTCTAGGACCTCAAATGGCCCGATATATCTCGGACTTAGCTTACCTCTCCTCCCAAAACGGAAAATCCCTCGTGTAGGAGACACCTTCAATAGTACATGGTCCCCAGCGTCGAACTCTAGAGGGCGACGACGTACGTCTGCATAAGACTTCTGTCGACTCTGGGCAGTCAACAGTCTCTCTCGAATCAAAGCTATCTTCTCTTGAGTCTGAACTATCAATTCCGGTTCCGTCCCGATCAAGTCCGAAGAATCATCCCAGCACAGGGGTGATCGACATCTTCTCCCGTACAAAGCTTCAAATGGTGCCATTTTAATAGAAGCATGCCAACTATTATTGTAGGTGAATTCAATCAATGGCAAATGAATTTCCCAATCAGTTGACTAATCCAAAGCACAAGCTCTAAGCATGTCTCCTACTGTTTGTATAGTCCTTTCGGACTGACCGTCCGTTTGGGGATGATAAGCCGTGCTAAAGTTGAGCTCAGTCCCCAAAGCCCTGTGAACCGCCTTCCAGAAGTGCGACACGAAGCGACCATCTCGATCCGAAATAATGGTCTTCGGTGTCCCATGCAATCTGACTATCTCCGCAATAATTACTCGCGCCAATCTCTCGGGTCCCCATGTATCTTTAATTCCTAGGAAATGAGCCGACTTGGTTAGTCGATCAACTATAACCCAAATCATGTTCATTCCCGTTCTAGTCCTTGGCATACTGGTGATGAAATCCATCGAGATATCCTCCCACTTCCACTCAGGGATCAGAAGCGGCTTTAACATTCCGGCAGGTCGATGATGTTCAATCTTAACCTGCTGACAAGTCAAACACTTCGAAACGTACTCTGCTACGCCCTTCTTCATATTCCCCCACCAGAAGTTTTGTTTTAGATCCTTGTACATCTTACTGCTGCCCGGGTGGATAGAATAAGGTGCACTATGAGCTTCTTTCAGAATTGCCCGTCTCAAATCATCATCATCGGCAACGCAAAGTCGACTCTGAAATCTCAGAACTCCATCATCTTGTATCACGAATCCTGGGGCTTTTCCTTTCTTTACTTCGTCACATAACCGAAGGATCAGAGAATCGTTCAACTGCTTAGATTTGATCTCCTCGACTAGTGATGAAGTCAGTTCCATCACATATAGTTGCCCTTGGATTCCTGGTGCCCATACTTCAATCCCTTCGCGGATCAGTTCCCGCTGAATGCTGGTTTGGGATGTAAGTGCTTCCAACACTCGAAGAGAAACAGGATTATGGCTCAAAGCATCGGATACTACGTTTGCTTTACCCGGATGGTAGAGAATCTCCAAGTCGTAATCCTTGATCAATTCCAGCCACCTTTTCTGCCTCATGTTTAATTCTTTCTAGCTGAAAATATACTTGAGGCTCTTATGATATGTAAAGATCTGACAATGAGTGCCGTACAAATAATGTCTCCAAATTTTCAATGCAAAGACTACAGCTGCTAGCTCCAGATCATGAGTCGGGTAATTAACCTCATACGGTTTCAATTGCCGAGAAGCATAGGCAATCACCTTATCCTTTTGCATCAACACACATCCCAGACCCTGATTTGAAGCGTCGCTGTATACCATGAATCCATCAGTACCATCTGGTAACGCTAATATAGGTGCTGTCGTCAGTCTCTTCTTAAGTTCATCAAAACCAGTCTAGCATTTCTCATCCCACATAAACTTTTGAGTTTTCTGTAACAGCTGAGTGAGCGGACGAGCAATTTTGGAAAATCCCTCTACAAAGCGGCGATAATATCCAGCAAGTCCTAGGAAACTCCGTACTTCTTTCACGTTATTAGGAACTTCCCATTCCAAGATTGCTTCGACTTTCTTTGGGTCCACCTGTACTCCGTCAGCTGATATCACATGCCCAAGGAAAGTTACTTCCCTAAGACAGAACTCGGATTTTGAAAGCTTTGCATACAGCTGTTCCTTCCTCAAGGTGCTCAAAACCACACGCAAATGTTCGGCATGCTCCTCTGTGTCCTTCGAATATATCAAAATGTCGTCAATGAAGACGACCACAAATTTATCCAAGTATTCTAAGAATACCCGATTCATCAATTGCATGAATACCGCAGGAGCATTTGTAAGTCCAAAGGGCATCACTACAAATTCATAATGCTGCATCGACCACGAAAGCGTACTTAGGTATATCCGATTCCTTAATTCTCAATCGATGGTATCCTGATCGCAAGTCAATCTTCGAGAATACCCTTTCCCCTTGCGCTGATCAAACAAGTCGCCGATCCGAGGTATAGGATACTTATTCTTGATTGTCACTTTGTTGAGCTCCCTGTAATCAATACACACGGAGGGATCCGTCTTTCTTCCGGACAAAGAGAACGGGCGCTCCCCAAGGAGAAACGCTAGGTTGAATATAACCCTTCTGTAATAATTCCTCTAATTGCTTCTTTAACTCATACATCTCGGTTGGCGCCATGCGGTATGGTGCTCTGGAAATAGAAGCGGCTCCAGGCTCTAATTCGATAGTGAATTCCACCTCTCTCTGCGGAGGTAACCCAGGTAGTTCGTCAGGAAATACATCGGAGAATTCATTCACAACTGGAATAGATGAGAGCTCTATTCCTTCCTCTTTCCTCATGGCATAGCACCAAAGTCCATGACATCCCTGCTTCAGTAATTTCACGGCTTTCATTGCTTTGATCAATTTTCCCGAGCTTCCCGGTCTCCATCCTCGGAATAAGTGTTTAGATCCGTCATCAGCAATGATAGAAATGACTCTCTTTCGATAATTTAGAATAGCTCCATAACGGTTTAGCCAATCGTCTCCGAGAATTAAATCGTCACCGTAGATGTCAACTACAATAAGATTCGATAGCCAATCTCTCCCTCCTATAGACACTGGAAAATCTCTAGATTCTAGGGTTCCCACAATTTTCTCTCCGCTCGGTAATCCCACAACATAAGGTTCACAATTATACAAGTACGAGATTTTCAAACGATTAACACAGTTCAAAGATATAAAAGAAGCGTAGCTCCCGAATCGAACAAGACACTAACTGGTTGCAAAAGGATCTGAATCGTACCTGATGCAACAGCTGTGTTCTGATCATCCTTCTTCATCTCGTAAATACGCGGAGGAACGGACCCAGCGCTGGATGCCTCTCTTTTCCCAACATTCTACTGCGGGAAACCGCTTTGCTGCGTCTGGTTTACACTAGTGTCCTTCGAAACCGGTACAGGAGTGCGAGTACCAAAAGATCTGGTCGCATTCCCACAAAATGTTGCGCGATGCCCTTCCTGTCCACACTCGAAACAGGTCACAGCAGGCGCGAAACAGTCACGTCGAACATGCCCCGCTTTGCCACATTTATAACATTTCTTTCCTGCGTCTGAAACGGTTTGTGCTGCCCGGAACTTCTTTCCTCCTAGAGAAGGATGCGGAGGCCTCTTGGATGAATGAAAAGAGGACTGGCCCCTGCGAGGCCCACTACTCTTATTCTCCGTGAAGTTGCCAGCCACTTTCTGCTTCTTTGCTTCCGTTGATTTCTCTACTGCCGCCTCTTTCATATCATAGGCCGCCTTGTCCCGAGCATCGCCGCAAAGTGGTACAATCAAATCCGGCGATTATTGCCGAATTTCCGGCTTCATTCGCATGTCGAAATGAAAAATCCTCTCCACCTCGGTTCGACCAAGTGACGCACATAAGTCACCGGTGATTAAAAGTCTTAATCATGTCCGTCACAGATGCTTCAATTTTGTGGTGAGAAAAACTCCCTGACTCGGGCCTCTAACTCGGGAGGGGACAATCTGCGCTTCCATCATTAATTTGAACTCTGTCCAATAAATTATGCTCTTCGTGTCGAATGGCCTCCCACCGCCGAAAGCCTCCCCGCCGAAGATACCGGGCGGCCGTAACCTTCGCCGTTGGGACAGCTTAATCCCCGCAAAATCTTCTCTAACTCCTTCAAGCAGTTGATCCCAAGAAAGCGTCTCACAGAACTGGCCAAATTTCGGAGGATGCAATTTGATCACCTCGAAGCCATTTATCTCCCGATTATCCACGTTATGTCATTGCTCCATCGCCGTCGCATGCGATCCACAACTTGAGCAAACCGGTTTATCTCGAGCAACCACTGTGAAGCACTCCGCACGTTAGGATCTCGCATTATTATTTGCCGATCTCGTTGTCCCCTAATGGGAATCCGTTCGGCAAGCGGTTATTTCTGGGGTAGACACCGAATCTTCTTGTCTCGCATTTCCACGTCCGCGTCCACGACCGCGTCCACGTCCACGACCTCCTCTCAACATACTGTAAACACAAATACTCAATATCCAGGGCAAACTTTCTAAAAGTACGTTCATCAGTGTTCACAAAACATGAATTAAATAAAACGGTAGTATTTGAGATTAGGAAACTTACAACCACGGTCCACACGACGATGCTGGCTCAGCAGTGATGTTACAAACGACCAATAATCAAATAACGTTAATGCACTCCAACTAACCCGACTGCCAAGATATCCATGAATCTTAGCTCCGATACCATATTCTGTAACACCCCGAGATATTCAGAATAATTACAGCGCCGTAAACCCTTTAAGTAAGGATTTACAAGGCTAATTTAAAAGAAATGTAAATATAATCCAATCGTACAACTGAAGTTCAAAATACAGATTTGGTTCGACTGATCCAATGAGTTAACTTATACAACCATATCGAAATGACATTATTAAAACAGACGTACTCGAGTACTAAATGAACCAAGAAGACAAATCACAATAACAATAAACATCAACCACATCACTGAGCCATTTCATCGTCCTGTCGGTACTGTGGTTGCTTCCCCACTCCTCAGCTACCTGAACATCAAAACAATGTCCACCCCCGAAGGGGTTAGCAAAACAATGCTAGTACAAGTATCATAATACATAAATCATCAGTGCATCATAAAATATGCAAAACGGACTTCCGTCATCTGAATCCAACGATGTGAATCCTCACGATTCCATCAACACAATATAGGGTAATCCAGCAATCCAGCGCCCTTGGTATAGATCCCCATGATGATCCCGTAGGACCAACGCATGGTGGAAAACCCGTCCAGCGATCCAGCGCCCTCAGCATAGATCCCCATGATGATCCCGTCGGACCAACGCATGGTGGACATTCGATCCAGCGCCCTAAGCATAGATCCTCATGATCCCCTCGGATCATTTATACCATAAACCAATCAATTATGCATACATATATGCATATCAATATGTTCATCAATACGAACAATTAACAACGAATACCACGAGAAATTACAGAAATACATCTCATATTTGAGAACATGAACAAAACCATAAGCATGATTAAGGTTCCAATATAAATCAAATTCAACATATGATACTTGCCTCGAAAATGGCAAGAATGGAAATACTCCAACAAATGACACGCGTCCGTATGTCACCGCCCCTCGATCGTCCCCTATGAAAGGCTCGGACCTAAAAAATAATAAAGAATTTCTCTCAATTCGTACGAACGTCTAACAATCCAGTTTACGGCCGCAAGCTCTAAAAACATGAATTCTGTCTGAACTACTTAGCGCGCGCTACGTACTCTACGTAACGTGCGCTAAGCCTGCCCGTTAACGTACGCAAATGACCAGGTTTAGCATGTGCTAGTGGTATGCAGCCTTCTCTCGAATACCGATCGCCTCGCTCGATGATATAATGTACGTTACGTATCCAACGTAGCGTACGTTACTCATTCCCGATAGCGCACGTTAATATATACATCTTAGCGTGCGCTAATCGTGCATGGCAGTCACTACTGGGTAAAACTTGAGCTAAAGGTGATGAAAACTCATGAAATCCTCAATGTTAATACATGCCAACTCCGTGCATATCATGCTCATATGGTTTATGAAAGATCTTTATGGATTAAATGACTACGAGACACCAGGATACGTATCATCATTACTACACCATAATTCATCTTGATCTCGAGAAAGTATCCTAAGTTCCCTTCGTCCTACGTTACAAAACGCATGATTCCAATGTGTAAAACATAACAACTTGATAATCTCCACCTACTGTTCATAATCGGTTTGAAGATACATGAATATGCTTAGGAGTCCATATACTAAAAAGGTTCAAAGGATTATACGATGAATAAGTGCCGAAACATCAAAAATATCCTTCTAACACATGATGTTCGACTATTAACGAATTTAACTGACTAGATAAACATGATCAAAACGTCCTTCAGAATACTACTAATATTGGTGAAGAATCACCTACCTCAAAGTAGTGAAGAACAAGGAGGAAATTCGAAGCAATCCAACGCCGAAGGTTTGAACACCAATCCTCCAATGATCTACAATCTTCAACACTAGCTAGGATGCCGACAAGAAGTGTTTAGGATGAAGAGAGTGTCTTTCTAAGTTCAAGAATTCGAATGGGGGAGTGAAAAATCTGAAAATATGAAAAAGGATGCTGTCCTATATATAGAAAATGGTTATTAGCGCGCTACTCCATATTCATAGCGTGCGCTAACGGCTATTTGAAACGTTACTGATTTCACTGTACTCAGCCTTTAGCGTGCGCTACCCTCATGTGAGTAGCGTGCGCTAACGCGTTGACTTGGCTTTTTCCCGAAAGCCGTCCAGGTTCATCCCGACACAATCCGACCAAGATCCCCGGCCTGATCTTACCTACCACATGTCTCAATCATATTGACCACGTATAGCGTGCGCTAAGGTTCCTTCGTAGCGTGCACTATGTACCCAAGTTAGCGTACGCTACACTTAGATGATAGCGTGCGCTACAAGCGCAGAAACAAAATTTATAAATCACATTCATGAAATCATACGCTCAACTACACCGGATTATGAAATACGGAGAATAATACTCAGATCAAAGTGCAACAATTACAAAATTACAAGTTCCAAATACATATCAGAAATCTCGGGTATTACAGATAAAGCACACCCGGCTAGCACTCCCATGATTGGTCGTAGCTTAGATGCGAAGAAAGATCCATTCCGTCCAAAGGAAGATGACGAGGAGCTTTTCGGAGCTGAAATTCCCTACTTAAGTGCAATAAGCGCTCTATTATACTTAGCTCAATGTACACGACCCGATATAGCCTTCTCAGTAAATTTGCTGTCTCGATTTAGTTTAGCATTGATGCAACATCATTGGAATGATATCAAGAACATATTCAGATACCTAAAAGGAGCCATTGACTTAGGATTATTCTTTTCCTACAATAAGTCAAAGAAAGCTGCTTCCGTTAAGGAAAATGCTAAAGTAAATGCTAATGCCGGAGAACCTACCCTGAAGAACGTATTGGTAGGATTTGTTGATGCACGGTATCTCGCCAACCTACACAAAGATCATTCCGAAACTGGTTATGTATGCTATTGGGAGCACTGTTATATCTTGGAGATCTACTAAGCAAACCCTTGTAGCTACCTCATCTAATCACAATGAGATTATCACTCTGCATGAGGCGGTACGTGAGTGTATTTGGTTAAGAGATATCATTACGCACATCTGAGGTAACAGTGGACTAAGTAATTTCACTAAAGCACCCACATTCATATATGAGAACAATGCAGCTTGCATCGAACAGATGAAGCTTGGATATATCAAGGGGGGTAATACAAAGCACTTATCTCCAAAATTCTTCTACAATCAGCAACAACAGGCACTCCTCAACATTCAAGTATAACAAGTGAAATCTGAGGAGAATGTGGCTGATTTGCTTACCAAATCTTTGCACGAAGTCGTGTTTGAAAAACATGTGAGAAGTATCAGAATACGGAGAATTTTCGAACTCCTAAAATCGATGTAAAGGTAGAGGGAGAAGGGTATGTTATAAAGAAACTTACTCACCAATGTTGTACTCTTTTCTTTGATGAAGGTTTATTTCCCCCCACTGGGTTTTGTTACTTGGCAATGTTTTTAATGAGGCTAACGACACATGCACAAGTTTTTCAAAGTTCCCTTGATTGATGTATAAGTTAGGGGGAGATGTAGACTTAAGGGGGAGTCTTACATCCATATCGTATGTTATACTCTTTTCCTCCCAATGATCAATTCTCCCACAAGGTTTTTATCACTCGAAAAGGTTTTTAATGAGGTAACCATATGTATCGATTTAGGAATCGATGGAATGATCACCTTAATAGTGCAATGATTAATGTAACAATCATATGAAAGGATAGACTCAAAGGGTGAAGTCTAAACTTGATGTGTCTAGATGTTGTACTCTTTTCTGTACGATCAAGATATTTTTCCCATTGGGTTCTTGATTGACTAGGTTTTAACGAGGCAACATGACATGCGCTAATAGACGAGGGGGAGTGTTAAAGGAATAATACTTTGTATGCCTTAGTCTGCAAGTTACGGGCTTTCCTAGTTAGGGTAGGATTAGGCATGCTACATTGTAATCTCTCTCTCTGTATATAGGGGTACCATCAATGAGAATACACATATTTTGCCCTACTTCTTGTCTCAGTTATTTTTCCTTCAACAGTTTGCGATATATATTATGTAATATGGAGTTAAAATCTTAAAGGAATGTATTTTATAGGACGGAGTCTAAATGTTATTTTTGTCAGTTGTCTTTCACCTTTTATTTTTTATTTTTCAAGGTTTTAGTTCTTTTAAGTTTTCTTAATAGTTTATAGTTTTTTACGAATTTTTAGTATTTTTAGGCTGTTTTTAATTATTTTTAATTTTTTAGTTTTTTTCTGTTTGTGGGAGGAGAACATTAAGTTTTCAATGGGGCAATGCATAAAGGTACAATCTAACAAAGGTTTTTTTTTTCAAAACACAATTACTTTTTTTGTTTTATAAAACACAAATCTTCTACTTTTACATACAAATGCAAACATTTTCAGTTTTTAAAGTTCTATTTATGACCTTGCATAAAATTGGATGGTTTTCAATGGCTCATTCACCACCAGTCATATCCGCACTGGTCAGGCCGCCAGTCACTGGGCACCGGCGACTGACCAATCACTGATAATATAACTCCCCCGAGATATTTGAGGCATATTTAGCACTGTAAATGCTTTAATAAGATGAGCAGGCTAATTGCAAAACACCTATGTAGATACCATTTTAAGGGCTACAAGGCAAACCTATACGACACTGCATGACAGCGACGGGCAAGGCCGAATCATAAACGTGACAAACATACGTCGACCAACAAGGTCAGATAAATGAGATACGATCACATCCCGACCGACATGATCAAATACATAAACAAATGACCAACAAGGTTAATATAATGCAAAAACACATTTACTCGATAATTAAGTTCTACACAACTCGAAAACATTAACATGGCCTACACACAGGCTCAACAATCACCGTCGCAGAAGAAGTTCCTCGAGAGCTGTGGATGAACTCTCTAATAATGTGATGATTTGTATTATGGCTGATCTATGTTTCCATGCTGATCCTGTGGTTGCTCCTAGATCTCAATGTACCTGGATACATAAAAATGTATCCACCCCTAAAGGGATGAGCAACAGACGCAAGTAATATGAATATATAAAATATATTTAACATCATCGACACCAATAAACAATTATCACAATAAGACATTATACATCACATGACTAAACATCGTCAACAAATCTCCACTAGGTTGATCATTTGAAGTATTCTTTCCAAAGGAATCCCAAAAAGGTTTCTGAATTTGTAAAACAGTTTAAAAAGGGGTTTATCATTCCCTTTTCAAGGAGGAAAACGATGATGTAGGTTGAAAGTGACTTGAAACCTCAAGAATTTATTCATCAAAACTTTCAAAATTTCCATCTGACTTTCCAAAACACATTTTGAGCTTGTTTAAGGTCCGAGACCCTATAAAGTACTTAATCATTTCAACTCATTCAGGGTTACAGTACGCAAAAACTCTTGCTTTTCACATTAACGCCATTTCGAGGGTCCGTGGCCCAAAATTCTGTATCTTATGAGTAAAGCCTTTCGATTTCATCTCAATGTTGATCCATATCCCAACAATCTGTAATATCCGTGTTTTCTATTTTCGGTAATTTCTATTTTTGGTGTATGTTCGTTTCGGACAACTCGCTTAGCACTGTTTTGGTATTCTGAATCTATTTTGTTCTTGGAGTTTTTCCGTCTGGACGAGTTTCGAGGAAGTTTTTGCATAATTTCATCTTGAATTATATCTTTGCCGCATGTACGTTCGATTCTCGTAAAACTTGTTCGTTTTCGTTGTTTCTTGATTTGTATAAGTTTGTATGGTTGAGTTGGTCGTGTTGAAACTTTCGGATTGTTAATCCGACGTTGTATCACGATTTTTGGACGCTTGGGCCATTTTTGTAATTTTCATAAGTTTGGGGAATTTTGCTTTATTTGCTTCATTTCAGACTCTCTAGTGATCGGGATTATATTCTCTTTCCACGCTCAGCTTTGTCATCTTGATTATTACGTGTTTATGTTTCCGGATTCTGGTCTTGCTTCGCATTTCGACACTTTTGTGCTGTTGGCAGCAGTGTACTGTGCAGTACTGAACTGCTGCCTGAGTAGCGCACGCTACTCCGGACTTACTTGCGTGCGCTATCACTGTGTGGTTAGCGTACGCTGACCTGTGGTCCATAGCGTGCGCTAACGATTTCAAAGATGCAGGATGGTAGGTTCGATGCTTGATCGACCAGGTAGCGTACGCTAATTCAGCGTTAACGCACGCTAATTCCTAGTACTAGCGCACGCTAACCATGTTAGCTTGCGTACGCTAACTGGAGGACAGTAGGCAGACTGTTCTTCCACGCCCCGTTAGCGCACGCTAATGCTTGTGCGTAGCGTGCGCTAAGATTGTTTAATATAAATAGGACAGCAGGAGTCAACTTCGTCATTTTTCCTTCATTTCTTATCCTTCTCGGCTTTGAGCGATTCCAGGCGAGGGTTAGGGCCGATTCCGACTGTAGATCATCATTCACTACCACCGTGCATTCCTTGCGTGAATTCTTCAAGTTCCTAACACTTTACACCACCCGGATCAAGGTAAGAATTCCCAAAACGCTTGTTTTGAGATTCTGGGGAAATTTTGGGGATTTCTTGGGATTTGACTCTTTTAGTCCGAATTATCCTTGGGTTATCGCTATACTTCGATTGTGTACTTGTAATCCTTCGTTTTATTGATGATTTGTGGTTTTGAACTTCAAGTTTTCCATTGTTCGTCACTTATAGTCGACGATACCCAAGTCATGACCGACAAATTGTTCCAGCGGGTAGAATTAGGATTTATTCTTACCTTTCCGCGTTATTGAGACTTGCGTATACCGTTATTGTGTTAGGAATGGATTTGGAAGGATTGTTCGGACCGAAACCTATTCCTTCGTCGTTTCCTTCATTCGTTTTATTCAAGGCAAGTACATGTATTACATTTCGTTATGTATGTTGTGATTTTCGAAATGAATGATGAATTGTGATTTTCGGGTGCGTGAGTTGTGTTCCTTCCACCCGGAGTGTCCGACGGGATGTCTGGGGGTCGATACTAAGGGGTACGTCCGCGGAAAGGAACTTGGGTGCGTGTGTGATTGAACTTCCACCCGGAGTGTCCGACGGGATGTCTGGGGGTCGATACTAAGGGGTACGGCCGCGGAAGTGGTATCCCACCCGGAGTGTTCGACGGGATGTCTGGGGGTCGATAGTAAGGGGTACGGCCACGGGATACCAGTTGTGATTTTGTGATATCGTGATGATTGGAACTGATTTGATTGCCAATGTAGTATTCCGGAATATATATATGGCAAATGATTTCTGATTGAGATGATTGTGCTAAAAACCGTATTTTTGTATATAATGTTGTGTAATTGTGTACTTGCACTAGCCATTCGAATGCTAACCCCTTAAATGGGGGAAATGCGTCTTATGCATTTCAGGTACCGGGAGAGCTGAGGAGCAGGCACGGGAAACGCACGCAAAGGATGGGATGGCTTGATGATGTGGTTCGAGTCTGTATTTTTATGTTTTGTCATTGCATTTGTCGAGTACTGGAGTTTGACTTTTTACTTTGAAACTTGGTTTAAGTCCCCTGCGTGGGCAATGAATTGGTATTTATCTTATGTTCATATACTCCGTTAAAATGTTTTGGCCGAGGCCACGACCTTACTTACTTTTTGGAGTGCATCATTTGGGATTATATTGTGGTTTATGTATCATGTGTTAGCCTGGTAGACCTCACGAGGGTTCTACGGCGTGTAATGTCCCATTTGTGAATTGGGGTGTTACATTTATGGTATCAGAGCCTAGGTTTTGAATACCTAGGCTGTCGGTGAATTATGGGTCTGTCAGTTGCGTCATTAGAGTCAGTCGTTGAGCCTAATATCATCATGCTACCGTCTTTTCGTGCGACCCGTGGCTGTAAGTCTCCTCGAACTCTTATATTTCTGTAATTCGTTTTCTTGCGTTGTTCGGAATCGTGACTTGTGTTACCAACTTTGTGAATTGTAAATCTTTCTGATCTTGTTCTTTTCTTATTTTCCTTCAGTATGTTGATAGGTCGTGGTAGACCGTCTAGGGGACGCGGCCGAGGCCATGGTCGTGGTGCTGATAATGAGGAGGGCTCACTTTCTCAGTCCTCTGCGGACTCAGCCTCTCACTCAGTGCCGTCGGGTAATAATGCCGATGCCGGCTACGCCGATTTCAGCCAGCTTGGTCGCCCAACTTACTCGGATAGCCTGTGGTGGACGCTTAATCCGCCCCCGACACCGGAAGAGGAGGCTAGTAAGTGGCTTGAGACGGTGACTAAGATGCACCCACCTCGTTTCTCCGGATCTTCTGACCCTCTCCGTTGGGAGAATTGGCTCTTTCAGTTGTCCAAAACCTTCGATGCCGTAGCTTGTCCCGAAGACAGGAGGGTACATATTGCCCAGTACCTCCTGGATAAGGAAGCTGCGGAGTGGTGGGAGGCCGCTACGCCCAGAGATCGTCGAGCTACTTGGGAGGAATTCAAGGCTGCTATGGAAGCAGAATATTGTCCACCGCCAGTTAAGGAGCGCAGAATTGTGGAGTTCTTCACCGCTACACCTCAGGATGTGCCTATCTCTCAGGCCATCATTACTTACAATCAGCAGTTGGGTTTCGTGAGAGATCAGGTGAGGACGGAGGCTGATAAAATCCGTTACTTTAATATGCGCATGAAACCGCATATCAGACAGAGTATGGCACCGCTCATGTGTGCCACTTTGAAGGAGTATCAGGATCGCGCTCTAGCGATCGAGATGGCCGCACCGGAATCAGAGTTGGGTGCCGAGGCTAAGAAACAGAAAACGGTTGGCAACTTTTCAGCCAGCAAGAGTGGCCGATTTTCGAGAGCGCAGTCTGCCCCTACACCGGGGAGGAGGCCATTTCATCAGGCTGGGGGATCTCAGGGAAACCGTTCAGTTCAGTCCGTTGCTTCTGGTGGCAGGGTTTGTTTTAACTGCAACCAATATGAGCATTTGATGAAGGATTGTCCTTTTCCTCCAGTTACTTGCTACACTTGCGGGCAGACTGGGCATCGGGCGACTCATTGTGAGAGGGCCACCAGGGCTGTTGGGGTTCTGACTACCACTACCAATCATAGGGATCACAGCACTCCAGCTACTCATATTCCGCAGAGTTCGGGTCGTGGTAGAGGACGGGGTCAGCCGGATCACCGTGCAGCCTCGAGTTCGGGTTCAGTTCACCCCCGATTGTATCAGATGAGGCGCACAGAGGAGGCAGACATTACGGTTGCGTCAGGTACCACTCAAATCCTTACTCATCCAGTTTCAGTGCTTTTTGATTCGGGTGCTACCCATTCCTTTATTGCATCGGATTGTGTGAGTCGTATTGGTTTTGACTGCTTGTTCGAGTGTGAGCCATTTGTAGTGAGTACGCCCAGCGGGGATCGTATGGTTGGGGACCGGGAAGTTAGGGATTGCCCAGTGAGGATCGGGAGCCGAGATTGGCCCTCGAATCTCATTGTTATAGACCTTAAGGGTGAGGATTTGATCCTCGGGGATGATTGGTTGGATCGTCACGGTGCTATCATGAACTATCGGACTCGTACCATCTCGATAGTGGCCGATGACGGCACCGAGCATACTCTCGTCGGCTGTAAGCCGGGTAGATCGGCGAGAGTGATTAGCGCCTTGAAGGCGATGAAACTTCTGAACCAGGGTTGTGTCGGCTACTGGTGTTATGCTCTGAAGGCGGAAGATGGCGGAGTTGATTTATCGTCAATTCCAGTTGTTAGCGAATACCCCGATGTATTTCCGGATGACTTGCCGGGATTACCACCACAGCGAGAGGTGGAGTTCCCTATTGATCTAGAGCCGAATGCGGCCCCTATTTCTCGAGCGCCGTACCGTATGGCACCGTCGGAGATGTTAGAATTGAAGAATCAGTTGGGAGAGTTGTTAGATAAAGGGTATATTCGACCGAGCGCATCGCCTTGGGGTGCGCCTGTACTTTTTGTTAAGAAGAAGGATGGATCGCTTCGTTTATGCATCGACTATCGAGAATTAAACAATCTAACCATCAAAAATAAATACCCTTTGCCCAGGATTGACGATTTGTTTGATCAGCTTCAGGGGGCGACAATCTCTTCGAAGATTGATTTGCGATCGGGCTATTATCAGTTGAGGATTCGGGACGTCGATATTCCGAAAGCTGCCTTTCGGACGAGATATGGCCATTACGAGTTTGTGGTTATCCCTTTCGGGCTAACCAATGCCCCAGCAGTGTTCATGCAGTTGATGAATAAAGTTTTTATTGAGTATCTGGACAAATTCGTAGTCGTTTTTATCGACGATATTCTTATCTATTCACGGAGTCGGGAGGAGCACGCCTTACATCTCCGGATTGTATTAGACACTTTGAGGGCTGAGCAGTTGTACGCGAAGTTCTCTAAGTGTGAGTTTTGGCTTGAGGAAGTGACGTTCCTCGGGCATGTGATTTCAGCAGAGGGAGTTCGGGTAGATCCGCAGAAGATAGAGGCAGTGATGGCTTGGGAGCCGCCTAAGAATGTGAAGGAGGTGAGGAGTTTTCTGGGTCTTGCCGGCTATTACCGTAGATTCGTTGAGGGATTTTCTAAGATCGCTAGACCACTCACTCAGTTGCTCCAGAAAACTCAGAAGTTCGAGTGGACTGCAGACAGGCAGGACAGTTTTGTCGAGTTAAAGAGACATTTGACTACCGCACCCGTTTTAGCATTGCCTCAGGGGAACTAGGATTTCGTAGTGTATAGTGATGCTTCGGGCCTTGGTCTAGGATGTGTTTTGATGCAGAGAGACAGAGTGATTGCTTATGCGTCCCGCCAATTGAAACCTTATGAGGTAAATTATCCCACGCACGATTTGGGGTTAGCTGCGGTCGTTTTCGCCTTAAAAATCTGGAGGCATTATCTCTATGGGTCATCGTGTAAGATTTTTACGGATCACAAGAGTCTGAAGTATATCTTCATCCAGAAAGAGTTGAATATGAGGCAGCGTAGGTGGTTAGAGCTAATTAAAGATTACGACCTCGAGATACTTTACCATCCGGGTAAGGCCAATGTAGTGGCTGATGCGTTGAGCCGAAAACCGATGGCTTTACAGATGTTAGAGGTACTTACACCGCAGAGTAGGATCCAGCGAGATTTCATCTGTCAGAATATTGAGGTTTGGGTCCAGAGAGTTCAGGGCCAGTTATGTGCGTTAGAGATCACTTCGTCCTTGACTGATGATATCAAGGCGAAGCAGTATGACGATCCGTTTTTGGTCCAGTTGAGGGAGGATGTGAGGAAGGGGAAAGCCCCTGGATTTGTGGTTCAGGATGATGGCGTTCTTAGATTTCACGGCAGATTATGTGTACCGAATGTTATTGAGCTGAGACAGAAGATCTTGAGCGAAGCTCATACCACGCCTTACTCCATACATCCTGGTACGAGTAAAATGTACAAGGACGTGAGGAGTAACTACTGGTGGAGTAATTTGAAGACAGACGTTAGCGAGTTTGTGTCGAAATGTTTGACCTGTCAGCAGGTTAAGATCGGGCATCAGCGACCCGCGGGGTTTTTGCGACCACTTCCTATCCCGGAGTGGAAATGGGAGGATATTTCTATGGATTTCATTACCAGTATGCCTAGGACTCGGACTGGAATGAACATGATTTGGGTTGTTGTCGATCGACTGACCAAATCAGCTCATTTCCTGGGTATTAAGGACACTTGGGGTCCAGAGAGACTGGCACGAGTGTTTATTTCAGAGATCGTGAGATTGCATGGGACTCCTAAGAGTATTGTCTCGGATCGTGATGGCCGGTTTGTGTCACATTTTTGGCAGGCTGTTCATCGAGCTTTGGGGACTGAGTTGAAGCTCAGTACATCTTACCACCCTCAGACTGAGGGCAGTCAGAGCGGACGATCCAGACGTTGGAGGATATGTTGAGAGCCTGTGCCCTAGATTGGAAGGATGATTGGGAGTCGCACTTGCCGTTGATCGAGTTCACGTACAACAATAGTTGGCACGCCTCGATCAAAATGGCACCATTTGAGGCATTGTATGTGCAGATCGCCGTTGTGTTGGGACGATGCGTCCGAGCTGATTGGTACCGAGCCCGATATGATAGTTGAGACGATAGAGAAGATTGCTCTGATTCGTGATAGATTGTTGACGGCCCAGAGTCGGCAGAAGTCTTATGCCGACACGCGTCGCCGGCCGTTGGAGTTTGATGTGGGAGATCATGGTTTGCTTAAGGTGTCGCCGACACGGGGAGTTTACCGCTTCGGCCGGAAGGGTAAACTTAGTCCGAGATTTATTGGGCCGTTTGAGATTTTAGAGAGAGTGGGAGAGCTTGCCTATCGGTTAGGCTTGCCGCCGTCTTTGAGTCGCGTTCATAACGTATTTCATGTTTCCCAGCTCAGGAAGTACGTATCGGACCCTAGCCATATTATTGATTTTTGAGAGATCGAATTGGGACCCGACATTACCATCGAGGAGAGGCCGATTCAGATTTTAGAGCGTCGGGTGAAGCAACTTCGTCATAAAACCATTCCTCTGGTTAAAGTTCAATGGTCGAGACATGGATCCGAGGAAGCCACGTGGGAGACGGAAGAGAGTATGCGGTCGAGATACCCCGAGTTGTTCGCGTTGTAAGTTTCGGGACGAAACTTATTTTTAGGGGGAGATAATGTAATATCCGTGTTTTCTATTTTCGGTAATTTCTATTTTTGGTGTATGTTCGTTTCGGACAACTCTCTTACCACTGTTTTGGTATTCTGAATCTATTTTGTTCTTGGAGTTTTTTCCGTCTAGACGAGTTTCGAGGAAGTTTTTGCATAATTTCATCTTGAATTATATTTTGCCGTATGTACGTTCGATTCTCGTAAAACTTGTTCGTTTTCATTGTTTCTTGATTTGTATAAGTTTGTATGGTTGAGTTGGTCGTGTTGAAACTTTCGGATTGTGAATCCGACGTTGTATCGCGATTTTTGGACGCTTGGGCCGTTTTTGTAATTTTCATAAGTTTGGGGAATTTTACTTTATTTGCTTCATTTCGGACTCTCTAGTTATCTGGATTATATTCTCTTTCCATGCTCAGATTTGTCATCTTGATTATTACGTGTTTATGTTTTCGGATTCTGGTCTTGCTTCGCATTTCGACACTTTTGTGCCGCTTGGCGGCAGATCTTGGCAAGATCAAGTCTTTGCTGAGTAGCGCACGCTACTCCGGACTTACTTGCGTGCGCTATCACTGTGTGGTTAGCGTACGCTGACCTGTGGTCTGTAGCGTGCGCTAACGATTTCGATGCAGGGGATGAGGTTCGCATTTGCATCGACTGTAGCGTACGCTAATTCAGCGTTAACGCACGCTAATTTCTAGTACTAGCGCACGCTAACCATGTTAGCTTGCGTACGTTAACTGGAGGACAGTAGGCAGACTGTTCTTCCACGCTCCGTTAGCGCATGCTAATGCTTGCGCGTAGCGTGCGCTAAGACTGTTTAATATAAATAGGACATCAGCAGTCAACTTCGTCATTTTTCCTTCATTTCTTATCCTTCTCGGCTTTGAGCGATTCCAGGCGAGGGTTAGGGCCGATTCCGACTGTAGATCATCATTCACTACCACCGTGCATTCCTTGCGTGAATTCTTCAAGTTCCTAACACTTTCCACCACCCGGATCAAGGTAAGAATTCCCGAAACCCTTGTTTTGAGATTCTGGGGAAATTCTGGGGATTTCTTGGGATTTGACTCTTTTAGTCCGAATTATCCTTGGGTTATCGCTAGACTTCGATTGTGTACTTGTAATCCTTCATTTTATTGATGATTTGTGGTTTTGAACTTCAAGTTTTCCATTGTTCGTCACTTATAGTCGACGATACCCAAGTCATGACCGACAAATTGTTCCAGCGGGTAGAATTAGGATTTATTCTTACCTTTCCGCGTTATTGAGACTTGCGTATACCGTTATTGTGTTAGGAATGGATTTGGAAGGATTGTTCGGACCGAAACCTATTCCTTCGTCGTTTCCTTCATTTCGTTTCATTCAAGGCAAGTGTTGTGTCAAGATTTAACACCTTCCGACCGGCGATCGCTTCCGAGGCCGAGCGACCGACTTACTGCCGAGCGACCAAGGCAAGTCTGCCGACCAGCGACCAGGCGACCGAGCCTTAACCCAGCGGACATGCTAGATCAAGCAATCAAGGTCCCAGGACGAATCCCGGTGCCGAGCGATCGACATCAAGACGATCGCCTCTCAGTACTCGGCGACCGACCCTTGGCGATCGACCGTCTCTCGGCACCTGGCGATCTACCCTTGGTGACCGACCATTGGCGATCTCCATCCACTGGCCGATGGCGACCTCGGATGATCAGCTAGAGACGACCGCTCATGTCGATCACCACCGACGGACACCCAGTCGGCGAAGGACGAGCCTCAAGACTGGCACCACGTGCAAGGGCCGAGACAAGATCCGCGAATCTCGGGCCATTGACCAAAGCCTCGATGATTCCCTCCACCGGTAGACGGGCCGCCAAAGCTTGTCGGTAGGGCCACATGTTGACCGACTCCGGACACGTGATGGCTCCTTATTGGACCGCCCAAGCCGTGCCGACCTCTTCCTTGGACTTTAGCCCGACGGCAAGATCTTCCTTGGACTTTAGCCCAACAGCCCAGGAAACCGCCCCATTATAATATTGGCCGGCAGGTGGTCGGCACATTATTATATTGGCCGGCAGGCGATCGGCAGCTTATTATAATGGCCGGCAGGCGATCGGCCACTACAGGACAGGACCCGGCTGCCCCTATATAAGCAAGGCGCCCTGCACTTGGACACGGCTTCAGCTTTCTTCTGCAACCTCACGATTTGAGCACACAATACAGAAACAATATACAGCACTTGGCTAACATCCAACTCTTGGCAACGGCTTTCTTTCGGTCTTACTTCTCCCGGCCTTTTCTCCTCGAGCAGATTATCGGCGGGACGAAGAACACCAAGCTTCGCTCAAGAGCCGGATTAACAGAGTCTTTTTACACTCATTGTATTTAGATTTCTCTCATTAATACTTGTATCCACGAATATTTGTATTAATAACATCTCGCGAGAGCATTCAAGCCCGGGCCTAACAAACCCGGCAAATCTTGTATTAATTATCTTCTCTCGGAAGTGCTCCCGCAACCGTTGTTTGTTGTCCGTCTTCCAGCAGTATTAATATTCGGATAAATATTTTGGGCAACAACAATTGGCGCTAGAAGGAGGGGATCCAACCCTCGATTTTTTACACCTACCGTCCCGAAGAACACTCACTGTTCTCGGGGCAGATACTTGAAGTGACACTTACTGCACTTCAAAGGAATCCTTCAGAAAACATGTCTTCCGCCTCCGCGTCGAAGAAAGCCGCTGACCAGCCGGCTGCACTGTTCCGTCCCGGTCCGAGCCACGCCCGATGGTGGAAGGCATCCGCCGCGATCGAGACGCCGATCTCGATCCCGACGGCGGCCCGAAACCTCTCGCTCGATCGGGCCCAACCAATGAACAGATCGAAGAGGCCATAGCCGCCCTTCAGGAACGACGGAGTGCTCTCGACGCGCCTCCTGCTGCCGCCCCCTCGGTCTCCCGCCGGAAGATCAAGCGGAAGCTCAAGGCACTACTGGACGAGCAATCGCCAGGAGGCTCTCGCCCGCAACAAGAGGCGCTCGGCAATGGGCACGTCATCTTCGATCGCACAGGCGACCCGACTCAGCGGCCGGGCAGTCCGGCCCCAGCTACGAGATGACGGAGTTGGTGTCCGTCACCAGGAGCTCGGCCTACCCGGCTCCCACAAGACGATCCAGCCGCCTGGCTCCCGCTCGCCAGATTCCCGAGGTCGGCAGCAGTGGGGTCCGGAGGTCGGTACACGATCGCCTCGGCCCCCGCTCCCAAAGCCGATCCGCAAGCATCAGAGCCGCGGCGATCACCGCAATGCAACGCCGATCGACGACATGAAGGCGCTCCCGCAATCCGGGCAAGCGCCGTGAGGACGATCGCCCGCCGAGCGAGCCGCTCGCGATCGACATCGACCTCGCCCGGCGGCACACGATCGCCCTCCTCGTACACCCGTGTACCAGGGCGATCGGACCCCAAGCACACCTGCACAAGTTCAACATCTACATGACCGGGTGTGGGGCATCGGACGCGACCAGTGCCGAATGTTCCTCCGACACTGGACGACCTCGCCACCGGTGGTACACTTCATTGCCACCTCGGTCCATTGGCTCCTTTAACGAGCCGGCGCACGTCTTCACGGAACACTTCGCCACCGTGGTCGCCGGCCGTAAGGTCGCCATCGCATGATGCAAATCGTGCAAGGAGAACAGAGTCCGACTCGGACTACATCGACCGGGTTGACGTGATCATCCTCAACGGCGAGCCCGTAGCGATGAGACCGCCTCTACGCGGTCTAGGAGGTTTCGGTGGCTTCGCCTATGTTCAGCATCTCAAGAAGACTCCGACGACCTACGCAGCCTTCCGGCTAGAGCCGCAGATTTCTGTCTGTGCAAAGGCTTCTTCTCGGCTAGGAGTAGATCGGTCGGCGCCGTCTGACGACCTCCGCCTTCCAAATGATCGCTACTATCCAGAAGAGCCGGAGGACTCGCTCACCGCCTACAGTCCAACATTCTAAATAAGGGACTGGCTCCCGCCGATCGCCGATATCCGACCTACGAATAAAGCGATCGGCTGCCGAGCGGCGATCGCCAGTCATCCGGCCAGATCGCAACATCATCAGCAACCCGGTGGACACGATCGCCATCTACAGTCCAGCATATAACATGACGGACTAAGGCATAAGATCGCCTCCACCGCACTTCATAAAGCCATGATCCTGGCAGTCGATGGAACCGGCTGCTTCGGCCATGCAAGGTCCCTTTCGGCCGAGATCGCCCGCCCTTCGTTTAAATACGAGGCCGGCGTAGTCGGAGGGCTCTCCAACATTAATCAGTGGACTCATTCCACAACCCCGTCTCAACGTACACCGTCGAGGTCGGCCATCTCCATGGCTGGCCGAGGTGGAAGCAGAGCTAACAAGCCGCGGGCGTGGAGTTGATTCATCCGACGCTGCCCCGCGCAAGGACTCCTCTAGACCGAGACCGCACGCCTTTCGTTTAAATACAAGGCGAGGCGCACTTAACAGAGGACCCTCATAATAAAGTGAGTCACGAGACACTCATTGTCTTCGTGCACCAAGACACGGCCATGGAGTCGGTCCATCGATTTCGCGAGTGCACGATTCCTCAAGCAAGCGAAACCACCAAGTTTCCGTGGGGATCGCCAATGTTGTTTTTTGCGGTACAAGACCGAAAGATAGCTAAGCCAATCGACCATGATAGCCCAAGTCCGAGTCCTAAGTCACTCGGATCGCCCGTCCTCATCCATACACGATCACCAAGAAGAACCACCTCGCCCCATGTCTTCAACATAGGAGCAAGTCAGGGGCAATTGTTGTGTCAAGATTTAACACCTTCCGACCGCGATCGCTTCCGAGGCCGAGCGACCGACTTATCGCTGAGCGACCAAGGCAAGTCTCGCAACCATGACTGTGCGACCGAGCCTTAACCCAATGGACATGCTAGATCAGCAACCAAGGTCCCAGACGAATCCGGTGCCGAGCGATCGACATCAAGACGATCGCCTCTCGGTGCTCGGCCGACCCTTGGCGATCGACCGTCTCTCGGCACTGGCGATCTACCCTTGGTGACCGACCATTGGCGATCTCCATCCACCGGCCGATGGCGACCTCGGATGATCGGCTAGAGACGACCGCTCATGTCGATCACCACCGACGGACACCCGGTCGGCGAAGGCCGAGCCTCAAGATCGGCACCACGTGCAAGGGCCGAGACAAGATCCGCGAATCTCGGGCCATTGACCAAAGCCCGATGATTCCCTCCACCCGCCGACAAAGCCGCGAAAGCTTGTCGGTAGGGCCACATGTTGGCCCGACTCGGACACGTGATGGCTCCTTATTGGACCGCCCAAGCCGTGCCGACCTCTTCCTTGGACTTTAGCCCGACAAACAAGATCTTCCTTGGACTTTAGCCCAATGGCAGCAGAAACCGCCCCATTATAATATTGGCCGGCAGGCGGTCGGCACATTATTATATTGGCCGGCAGGCGATCGGCAGCTTATTATAATGGCCGGCAGGCGATCGGCCACTACAGGACAGGACCCGGCTGCCCCTATATAAGCAAGGCGCCCTGCACTTGGACACTTCTTCTGCAACCTCACGATTTGAGCACACAATACAGAAACAATATACAGCACTTGGCTAACATCCAACTCTTGGCAACGGCTTTCTTTCGGTCTTACTTCTCCCGGCCTTTTCTCCTCGAGCAGATTATCGGCGGGACGAAGAACACCAAGCTTCGCTCAAGAGCCGGATTAACAGAGTCTTTTTACACTCATTGTATTTAGATTTCTCTCATTAATACTTGTATCCACGAATATTTGTATTAATAACATCTCGCGAGAGCATTCAAGCCCGGGCCTAACAAACCCGACAAATCTTGTATTAATTATCTTCTCTCGGAAGTGCTCCCGCAACCGTTGTTTGTTGTCCGTCTTCCAGCAGTATTAATCTTCGGATAAATATTTTGGGCAACAACAGCAAGTACATGTATTACATTTCGTTATGTATGTTGTGATTTTCGAAATGAATGATGAATTGTGATTTTCGGGTGCGTGAGTTGTGTTCCTTCCACCCGGAGTGTCCGACGGGATGTCTGGGGGTCGATACTAAGGGGTACGGCCGCAGAAGGGAACTTGGGTGCGTGTGTGATTGAACTTCCACCCGGAGTGTCCGACGGGATGTCTGGGGGTCGATACTAAGGGGTATGGCCGCGGAAGTGGTATCCCACCCGGAGTGTTCGACGGGATGTCTGGGGGTCGATACTAAGGGGTACGGCCACGGGATACCAGTTGTGATTTTGTGATATCGTGATGATTGGAACTTATTTGATTGCCAATGTAGTATTTCAGAATATATATATATATATATATGGCAAACGATTTCTGATTGAGATGATTGTGCTAAAAACCGTATTTTTGTATATAATGTTGTGTAATTGTGTACTTGCACTAGCCATTCGAATGCTAACCCCTTAAATGGGGGAAATGCATCTTATGCATTTCAGGTACCGGGAGAGCTGAGGAGCAGGCACGGGAAACGCACGCAAAGGATGGGATGGCTTGATGATGTGGCTCGAGTCTGTATTTTTATGTTTTGTCATTGCATTTGTCGAGTACTGGAGTTTGACTGTTTACTTTGAAACTTGGTTTAAGTCCCCTGCGTGGGCAATGAATTGGTATTTATCTTATGTTCATATACTCCGTTAAAATGTTTTGGCCGAGGCCACGACCTTACTTACTTTTTGGAGTGCATCATTTGGGATTATATTGTGGTTTATTTGTCATGTGTTAACCTGGTAGACCTCGTGAGGATTCTACGGCGTGTAATGTCCCATTTGTGAATTGGGGTGTTACACAATCAACGAATCCCATCAGTCCACCAAGATCGGCTTGATTTGGAATTTCATTACATATTATACTACTGATATCCATGATTTCTGTGTCTCGCATCCAAACAATATGCGCACGCTGTTAGACACACCGTCTTGCATAGTTGAAAGTCATCATACCCAATCCAAGTCACACAATCAATATATCATATTGGTCCCTCAAGACCGACTTAAATTCTTTTATTTTATTCAGAGCATGTCCAAGCACATTATCAACATCTCAACAATTTCATGACAAATCATGGTGACATACAATCATAATTACATAGAGTACCCGACCAGGGTAAATGCAATATCAGCCAGTAATATTACATAGGCACACTCTCTCATACACACAATAACAGTTATCATTCATACGACCAAATAATACCACAAACTTTTAAAGTATTCCAACACGGCATATACAATCATAGATCCACAAAATCACTACTATACCTGATACAGGAGTCGAGATTATATTTGGTACCATCATCAAGGTCAGTATCATGTCCTACCTACTCAACACATATTACACAGCACATACACGCAACACCATCACAATTTTCACACGAACACATACTCGTCATACACATAACACACATATATACATACAACAATAACTTTAGGAGACTTCACACCAAAAAACGTACTAATACTCTTCATACCTGAGTATGAGATATACAAATAGGATATGTAGTTGGTATGAAATAAAATATAAGGTACATGATCATAAAACTTGCCTTGTAACTTTAAGAGGTTGAGAGATTAAATTAAATTTAAATTAAGACATGTAAATCTCCAATACTTTGGGGCAAAGAACAAAAACAATATAATCACTATTAGATCTAGCAGTCCCAGTCGAAACAGCATCGATAACCCTAGTCAGAAATCATAAGGGACTTTTTATCAAACACCTAGTTGGCGATTCATGGTTAGGATGATTTAAACGAAAGACTCAATTTTTGTTTCACTGGGATTAAAAAGAACAACACAATAACACTATACAACCCAACATATAACAACTATAACCAAGAATAAAAGACTAATATACAAAAATCAATCAACAAGGCATTATGGTTTATACATCAATCCGGCTAAAACCAACTGAATCGACCGAAATGGACTCGATAGGTTGATCCTCAAATGCTATATAGATGTTTGTCACATAAAAAACAAGCCAAAATCAAGAGTTCATGATCAAGGGACAAGATATGATGAACAATTGATGAGAAATTGATAAGTGCTGGTCACAATATACTTATAGGATAGCTTAGAGGGAGGGATAAGTTGTATCCTCTTTTTGAAAATCCGTGCACTGTGAAAGTCGTGTAAAGTCATGGTTGTAGATAAATCAACTAAGTGTGATCTTGTAGGCTTGATGCTCATGGAGTTTTTAGATTAAGTATATCGTATAACCACTAGCTGTATGATATAAGTATGTAAATCAGTCAATGACATAAATCTAATATGGCCGAGGCAATATCCATTGTGTGGTCTCCATGCAGGATTGAAATCAAGGTAGTACACAATAGTTATGATTTTAACTAACATTTATCACGTTATATCTTTCACACAGATTGATACACTCGGTTTTGCAGCTTTGGCAATCCACACAGATTGGCGTAGGCTGGTCTTAAACTTCAGCTTATTCTCAAACAGATCAGAAGTTTGGTGTGTCGAAGAATCTCCATCCCACATAGGTATAAAAGTGCTTGCTTCATTAATCTCCACAGGATAAACTTTTCAACTTCAAGTAGGGTAGAACAGTACTATACTTTGTTGTAGTTTTTTGTTCACAAGTTGAGGACTTGTCTTATCTCTTTGCTGTATGATATCATTATAAGCTGAAGAGAGTTCTTTCTTAAGTTTTCAAGAATATACTTTGAGATGCTTTTAAATTATTGATCAAGTCATCTGAATGACTATTTATAACTTTGGAAATGTATCCATTGTAAATGTCGTTATTGCAGGGTATGTGAGATATGGATTATTCTGATGGGCAGCTGTTGAATGTTTGAACTAAAGTAATCCATCTTGCCCAACATCAAATGCTTCAGACATTATTTTAGCCATCATTAAATGCTCTACGCACTTTCTTAGACCCCATTAAATATTGTATCTATCAATATTAAATTCTTTAATCATCGTGAATACTTTATTAGTATTATAATATTTGTACTCACTACTGTATAATATCCAAGTTCCTTACTATTGGATTTTTGTGCTTCACTTTTTCTAGGCAAAATGCTTACAAAAAATATGTTGTAGCCAATGGGGATCTTTTGCTGTTGATGGAAAACCTTCAAACGATATGTCTTCATTCATGTTGGATGCTACTGTATGAACTTCTTGTAGGATGAATGTTGTTTTTTGCCGCACTTATCAAAATCCAAATAGAAATTTCCCAATAATTTCTCCCATTTTGCTATTGCCAAAACCATAATGCTAAAATTGTAGCAACCCCTAAGTCTTCTCTTCAAGCTGAGTATATCTTATTCATGTAACTTAATATAAAGATAAACAGATCAAGCATGTTCTAAAATAACAAATGTTTCACCCTAACTTGCTACGATTTTTCAACTTTAAACTATAATTAACTCGCAGGCACAATCATACAGTGAGATTTTCACATCTTACAACTTAGTATATGAACTTTTCATAGGCGAGTTCTTATTACTTGAACCATAGCAAAAATCATACATGGAAATTTTTCAATATTTTCAAGGATAGAGTTTTGAAAGTAAATAAATAATGCATATTTCTTTATTGATAAATTTCAAGTTATGGTACATGTATTGAAATAAGAATATAACAATCTAACAAGGTAGCAAAAATAAAATACAGGCAATAAAAGGTATATCAGTTGTAGGCTTTAACATCGATATTGCTGTTGTTGGCTTGACCTTCTGAAAGCTTGGGGAACTTTGTTCCCTTCCACCAATTTACCAATTGGTCATTATCCCAATGTCTGTATTAACTTTTGCCTTCCGTAGTTAAATTGTATCGAAGCATCCAGTCCTTTAGATGAGTTGGATGTTCGCCCATTATGTACTTGCTTTTAGTTCTTATTTGAGCAGGTAGCTTCCTTTCCATCAGGAGCCTGGAGAAGTGATTGCCTGCTACTAGAGTGTCTATCAATGATTGAGAATATGGGAGTATTCATACCCGAGCGACATAATTGATTTCTGCAAAATTGAAGTTGTGAATGATGTCACATCAGAAGAGCGACCTGTAAAGATTTTGGAGAATCGTGAGCAATAGCTTAGGCACAAAACCATCCCATTGGTTAAGGTGCAATGCTCGAGGCACGGATTCAAAGAAGTAACTTGGGAGACTGAAGAGAACATGCGTATTAAATACCCCGGGCTATTATTTATAAAGTTTCAGGATGAAATTGTATTTTAGAGGTTGAGAATATAATTTTTCATTTTTCATAATCTTCTGATTTTAGCAACACACTTCTATTGGTTATGGTTTTTATGTCATGTTCACTTTTTCACTTTTTATAATTTAGACAAGTTTTGTGGTTATTTGGACCCTTTTGTGGATTTCGCCCCTTTTCTCCATAATTGTAATTGTTGTCATTGGAATCCATTTTCTCGTATCCAAAGTTGATGTTCTTGGAGTTTGATTAGTGTTTGGGTTTGTATATCGGTACTCTACATAAGCATTTCGCCGCATGTTCTGCACGCTGCATCATACGGGATGTTCTCGAGTTGCCCTACTGGTGCTGCCGTGCTATAGGACTTACGACCTTAATCAGCTATGTGTTATAGCCGCAATCCTTGAAAGATTGTGGACTTGAGGTGCTCATTATAAGTTCGTATGATGGGTTTGTGAAAATCTGTTTCTTCTAGTGGCCTACTTACGACGTAAAATGCAAGTTACAACTGTATGTCACCCGAGTTACGGTCGTAAAGGTTGTGTGTTACGGCCGTAACGCCGTCCCGATATAAAGACCTGGGCAGGTGAAATTTTCCTCTAATTTTCTCATTTCTTATCATAGATCCTAAACTACGGATTTGTAGATTTTCGTAGATTAATCCATTTTGTCCATGTAACCCTTGTAGATATGGTTAATCCATCCTGCATGATTATTTCCCATATGAATTCATGGATACTTTCACGTGTTACGCGAATTTGAGGCGGTTTGGATGAATTCCACCCTCTATATGGATGATTTGGATCGTATAAATTAGAGGCTTGGTTCATGTGTATTTCTATATGATTTTAGTTCCATATCGATGTTGATATAGTTTTATGAATCATTTAGGTTTAGAAATTCGAGTTAAGGGTTCGACCACGACTTCCTTCCCATTTCATTTCAATATGTCTCAAAGATAAGTATTTCATATGAACATACATTCTTAAGAACATACAATTTTAACTGGAAAGTAATGCATATGTGTGTGTGTTTATATACGTTAACTCTATGAGGGTCCGTAGGGCCTCGAGGGAATTTGAAACCTCTGGTCGAATTTATGAATATTAGGGTTAACCACTCCTGTAGAGTCCAGCGAGGCCTTGGGGGATCCATTACCTCTGGGCAGATCCATGATCATTCAAGTAAATATTTATAATTGTGGCATGATTATGATCTTATATTAAAGAATTCATATCTTGGTACTTTGGAAAGCCATGGTGTATTACTTTATTGTGTAAGTACATTGTTATTTGTATCTACTTGTACTAGCTATTCCATTGCTAACTCCATTTGGGGGAAATACATTTCATGCATTTCAGGTACCAAGCGACCAGACGAGCGAGTACTGGGTCGACATGAATATGATGAGCAAGAGTGATTGTTGTGATACTTCCATTGTCTTTGTTGCTCATGGCTTTTTTTTTGTAATGTCATATTTTAGATAATTTTTAGTACTCGAGTATTACATGATGCTTGTTAATATCCTAGTATTCCTTTAGAGGGATGAATCCCCGTTGACTATCATTCGTTGGCTTTGATTATCATTGTGGATATTGATTCTTATTGTCCTTTTCATCGTTTATATTACAACCTTGTCGGTCGGGTATTATGAAAGTGTGCGTGTATAACCTTGTGGATCCCATGATAGGGGTTCACGGTGCTGTAATATTCTCTAAATATTTTGATGGTGTTACACATGTACTTAATCAGTCTCACGTAAGTACTGCTACAGTGTGAAACATTGCATATGAGTATATATACCCAACTGAAAATCCTATGCATTACCAACCGGCACGCTAATATACTTCCGGAATGCCATAATAAAAGAGTGCTAATGAAATATAAAAATAACCTATTTGAATCCAACGAGGATAAAAAAACTCACTGAAGTGAAACACAAACCCATCAAGGATCAAACAACTCACCCAAGTGAAAAGAAGGTACACAAAGGCCCCATAATCACTGTCCCTCAAGAAACGAAACGACCAACACGATCAATAATATCATAACAATATGAATCAACATTCACAAAGCATCACGTACATCACATGTAATATATATAAAAGATATATTATTCTCATGACCAAGTAAGAATTAACCTACCTCAATAACAAAGATGAAAATGCCCTTGCACAATTAAGACGTCTTCCAGTGAAGAATGAACGAACTCAACAATCACACAAACAACCTCTTGAAGATGAAGAAAAACCTCAAACACTTCAAGAATCAACAAAATCTTCGAGTCTCCGAGCTCTAATCCAAGTTATGATGCTCCAAATCAAGTTGGAAGAGGCTAAATCTGAGTTAAAAGTGAAAAGAGACAAATTCTTGAGAGCAAAAAACGGAATGGTTCATGAACAAATGAAGGACTAACCATATCTCTATAATCTACACAATTATTAACGACCACAGCACATCAAGGTTAACGTACTTTATGGTTTATTATCACTCCGTCTGGCCTTGATAGTTTATGTTACTACCTTCCAGGGGCTACTGCTTCACTTTGTTAAATGTCATACGTAGTACAGAGTAACGTATGTTAATGTTTCTCATGTGTACGCTAATACTGGCATGCTTGCGTATGGTAAGCCTATTGACTCGGCTGTCGTATTCATGTTGAAAGTATTCGGTATTACGCACCGAAAGTGATCAACAACCATTACTAACATATGTAATGTTAATGATCCAGTGTATGTTAATCACCACATGAAACGTACGCTATTGCTTCCATACTTGGCACAATTCCACAAATAAAAAAGCTACCATAATCACATTAGTAATATTTGCTGTGTAATACTAATTCCAACACAACATTAAATGTACATTTCAAAATGGGTACATACAATAATAGTACAAAAATAAAAAATTATGACCAGATATTACATACTCCCCCTTAGAAGAAGTTTCGTCCTTGAACCTAAGGGGTAAACAACTCAAGGATATCTCTCCCATATATTATTCTGAGTATCCCACATAGCCTCCTCGACTCTGTGCCTCAACTACTGGATCTTCAATAAAGGAATCGACTTGTTCTTCAACGGCTTGATTTTCGTTTCAAATATCTATACGGGACGCTCCTTGTGTGAATGATCATCATGAATCTCAATCTCATCGAACTGAAGTATGTGGACTGGGATGGAAACATACTTCCTCAACTGCAAAACATGAAATATATTATACACTCAATTCAAATCCGAAGGCAGAGCCAAACAATATGCCATATCGCCTTGTAGATCCAAAATCTTGAACTATCCAATATACCTGCGATAAACTTCCCCCCTATCCCTAAAATGGAGAACTCCTCGAGTTGCGGATACCTCGACCAACCCATGGTCACCAACTTCAAACTCTAACAGTCATCGATGATTATCTGCATATGGTTTTTGTTGACTCTTAGCCATTAACAAATAACTCATGATCAGTGCAATATTCTCGCGGGCCGCTATCAACAAATCGGGTTCAGTACCCAATGCCTCAGATAAGTAATCACAACCCTATGGAGAACGACAACAACGACCATACAAAGCCTGGTAAGATGCCATCTTAATCAAAGTAGGCTAACTGTTATTATAGGCACGAAATGGGTGTACAAATGTGATGAAGATGGAGCTGTTGTTAGGAACAAAGCCAGACAAGTTGCAAAAGGATATGCACAGTGTGAAGGAAAATATTTTGATGAAACTTATGCACCTATAGCAAGACTGGAGGCTATCAGACTATTCCTTGCATATGCAGTCTTCAAGGATTTTGAAGTCTACCAAATGGATGTAAAAAGTGCATTTCTCAATGGGGTTCTAGAATAAGAAGTATATGTGGAGCAACCCTCAGATTTGTCAAAGGAGACAAGGTATACAAACTTCTGGAAGCTCTATATGGACTCAAGCATGCACCAAGATCATGGTATGAGACACTATCTGTATTTCTGGAGAAAAATGGATTTAGCAAAGGAAAGGTGGACAATACACTTTTAAAAATTGAACATGAAGACCACATATACTTGTTCAAATATATGTGGATGATATTATATTCAGCTCAACCAATCCTGAGCTGTGTGAGAAGTTCTCAAATCTCATGCAAGGAGAATTTTAGATGAGTATGATGGGAAATCTAAACTTCTTTCTTGCTTCGCAAGTCAAACAAGTTGACAATAGAATTTTCATCAACCAAGCAAAGTATACAAGGTATTTAATCAAAAGATTTAGCATGGACTCAGCCAAACCACTAAGAGTTCCCATAAGCACCTCCCAACACATTGGTGCAGATGAAGGAGGCATTCCAGTGGATCCAACACACTACAGAGAACTAATTGGTTCTCTACTATACCTCACTGAAAGCAGACCTGATATTTCATATGCAGTGGGAGTGTGTGCAATATTTCAGTCAAAGCGAAGCAATCTCACTAGGAAGCAGCTAAGAGGATAACCAGATACCTTAGATCCACAATCATTGTTGGTTTATGGTATCCCAAGGATGACAACTTTGAGCTCTCAGGATATTCAGATGCAGACTTTGCAGAATGCAAGATAGACAGAAAAAGCACCAGAGGAACATGTCAGTTCCTAGGAACCAAATTTATTTAATGGTTCAGTAAAAAGCAGGTATCCAACTCGATATCCACAACTGAGTCAGAATACCTAGATGCAGGGAGCTGGTGTGCCCAAATTCTATGGCTCATGTAATATCCGAGATTTTTGTCATAAACAAACAAACTGTTAAACCAAAATAACCCTTGTAATCATTGCTTGGAACCACCGTTTTGGGGTTTCCGTACTTCCATTTCGTGTTATTGTTTCCCAAATATCGATTCCTATTGCTTTTATTCTCTTCCCGGATCATTTTTCATCATTTTGGGACCCATGGGGGTTGTGGGCCGCGGCACAAGTAATGTGCGCCGCGGCACACACATTGTCCAGTTTCTGGCCGAGCAGTCTGTACCGTGTGCCGCGGCACATGCCGGCAGGGCCGCGGCACACTGCCGAGTCACTAGGCACAATTTTGGCCCTGTGCCGCGGCACACTTCGGCTGGGCTGCGGCACACAGAGCGGTCTACCGATCACTGGGCGCAATTTTTGGCCCTGTGCCGCAGCACACTTCGGCTGGGCCGCGACACACATAGCAGTCAACCTATAACTGTGTTTCTTCCAGCGAAATTCACTCATTTTCTCATTCCTCTTCTCTTCTTCACATCGGGGCGATTTTCCAAGGCGAGGGTTCATCAGATTTTCATCCAAACACCGTTTGGGAAGTATAACTTAGCATCATATCATCACCACAACACCAAATCATCTATTTTTTGGCTTTGAATCAAGGTAAGATCTCCTATAACCCTAGTATGAATTTGGGGAGGGTTTGGTGGTGATCTTGTCTTTTAATCCGATTTAACTGATGTTGTTGTTAGATTTCGATAGTATACTCGTGACCCTTGGTTCCCTTGTTATTGGATGGGATGAAATCCCGTTAATTCACTATTGACCGATTTCAATTCCCTATGCACTCTTGATGTTCGATGAATTGTCCCAACGGGTAGAACTAGGAGGAATTTCTTCGTATTCATGATGTTGAGATTGGTTGTATATCATTATTGTGTTAGGGTCGGATTTGAGAGGATTGTTCGGACCGAAACCTATTCCTTTGTCGTTTCCTTCGCGTCGTATTACCAAGGCAAGTACCTCGATATACGAATTGTAACTGCGTGAAATCATTGTTGTCGAAGTTTTTGAGTTTATACGGATGTATATATGTGTGTGTGTGTGTATTTATATATATATATATATATATATATATATATGTATTTATATATATTTATATGTTAAATATATGTATGTATATACGTATATTAATATATATGCTTATGTCGGTGATCGACGAGTGATGAATGCTAACACTAGTTGACGTACTCAACTTGGATTGATGGATGAACTATAGTTATTCATATAATATAGTAAGTTTATATATATATATATATATATATCTATATATATAAATATATATATTCGGTTGAGTTGCAATATAGAGATATATATGCGGTGTTGATTGAGTTTGATTGATAACATGCGTGTTATTGTTTATTTGTGTGGTTATGGACTGGCGGAGAAATTGTGTGACTTGATGTACCGAGTTGAAAATTGTTGTGACGTTTTTCCGTATGCTTGATGTTTGAAACAATGTGGATACTTGTTGTGAGAAACGTCATATTCGAGAACCTCTGAGGGCGGGGCGTGCACTCCGGCCTGGTGTAAGCTGCAATGTGCGGCTCCATATGGGTGGTGAACGCCGGTGTTACATAATGGGTGTGTCAAGGGGCGGCTCTTGCGGGAGTGATCGCCGGCGCAGTGACATGTTCAAGGAGCGGCCAACATAGTGGAGTGAACGCCGGTGCACAGGTGCGCAATGGAGGCGCCTGGCAGGCTTATTGGTTATGGGTATTTGAGTGATAGCTAAGACCACGTTACCGAACGATGTTCGTATCTCAAATTCTTTCAACTCACTTTTAAATGTTTGTCTTGATATAGGCCGTGATTCGTGTTTTTGAAAGCTTGTTTCAAATTGTTTTTAAAGCGTTGGTATCAGGGTTAATTAACCAAGGAGGTTTGACGAAATCTCCGAGGGTTAATTAATCGGGGGTCTTGAGCAGGATATGTCGAATGAGAGATTGTGCCTTTGATTGTATTGAGGTGCCATTCTGTGTATCGGGTCGAGGACCCTGTGAAATGTTGAGATGATTGATCTCGTGATGATGTTATTTGGATTGGGTTGAGAACCCTGTGAGATGTTGTAATGATTTCATTTGTAACAGTGATATATAAGTTGGGTCGAGGACCCCGAATAACGTGATATGGCTTTCGTGTAATTATTTTCCATATGTTGGGTCAAGGACCCGAGAGCTTTTTAAATTATTTTCCAAAAGTGTTCCCATTCGATTTTCAAAACCCCAAGACGGCCCGAGTCAATAATAATGTTTTCAAACTATCTTATCAAAATACTTTTCCTTTTACAAAAGGGATTTTTCTGACTCCTTGGGTTCGTTTAAAGTCTCATTGGTGTTATGTTCCGTAAAGAGAATATGACTTTGTGATTATCTTTCACTTTGTGTATGCGAGTGTTATTCTGTGTTGACTATGGGAATGTATGGTTTGTGTTAAGGCTTCACGGCGGTTGAATTTTGTGTTATTACTGTTCGTATATCTTGTATATTATGTACTTGCACTAGCAAAATTCCAGTTTGCTAACCCCCGAGTTTTCGGGGGGTGGGTGCATGTTATGCGCTCAGGTTTTGGCAGCTCGGGAGCAATCACAAGATTGGCTTGGAAGGAGATGGAGGACAATGATACTAATCACACCATAGTCAGAGTGTTTTCTTTTGTTTCATTTTGGTCGGTATTTCTCTGTCGTTCGAGTATTCACCCTTGCATGGGTGTAGTTTCCATTTATTAAATTGAGTTGTCATTCTTTTCGGTGTTCAAGTTTATTAATGTCAGGGTAATATGAATATCGTTAATTCTGAATTGGTTAATGACCTTGTCGGTCTGCTTTGTATTTAATTTTGACCCTGGTCGGTCAATCATTGATTAGTCTTTTGGAGTTTAGTCTGGTGGATCCTTGTGATAAGGGTCTACGGCATGTGACATTCCTGGTCGTATTCTGGGGGTGTTACATTTATGGTATCAGAGCTTAGGTTTGCGAAAAACCTAGGCCGTTGGGTCAAGTCCATGTCTTGTGTAAGTCGCGCGCATCAGAGTTGTGATTAGTATCGTGGTTCCGACATCATCTTCCGGCAATCCGTGATGGTAAGCCTCCCGATCGTAAGTTCCCATATATACGTATTTGATTATATTGTGCTAATATGTATAATGTGAACTAGGGATTGGAACTTGTTGGTGATATTATTGTTTTAGGATATAACATGCGTATGCGGTCCGAGTAAAAATGGTTATGTAGTATGCTTCGGAAGTCGAGCATATTTATCTGTTTCTGCACTTTATTAGAATAAATTTATGAATGTTAATTTTAGCCGCTGCGTGAGTGTTTTGAGATGGATTTTTGTATCTTGCAAACCGAGTTTTGATATTTTGGTCTTGCACGTTCAGATAGTATTCTTATGACAGTATTTGATATTATACAAATGACTTTAGTGAGTATATGAGAATATTACCGACAACGGCCTTTTTGGCATTTTGAACATTTTTTTTAAATAATTTTTAGCCTGGTGGGTTCCGGCACAGGGCCTACGACGCTGTAGTATCACGAATATTTTAAAGTGGTGCTTCGAAATTTTCTAACATTGTGAAAAGCCATGATTTAATATCGTCATGTTAAATGGTCACGTATCTCGGTGGAAAATTCTTTCGAATAAACATTTTGGTAGAAGAGGAAATATTTTCAAAATTGTGGTATTTGAGACTCTAACACCTTTGAAATATTTCAAATTAGTTACAATTCAATTTTGAATTTTTTTTTCTTTTATACATTACTCGAAAATAATTTTTAGAGTCGTTATATAAACTTCCTCTTCCGAAATAAAAGACAGTATTTATGAGTCTTGGGCGCAACGTGACTATCCCTCTTTTCCAAAAATTTGTTTTCATTAAGTGCATACATATAATGATCGTCCTCGTCGAAGGACTCGAAATTGACTTCATAAAACTTTGTGCTTTACGATAGTACCGTTATTCTAAGGATGCTAACTAAAACTCGGGTTGATAATTGTGGTATATTGTACGACTGATAAACTAATATTGTTGATCGGTGTTGTCTGTATTAGTATGTCGAGCCTCAGCGGACGTAGACGTGATGATGGGAATGGAAGCGGCGAGGTGGTTCGTACGACCAGGATTCATGCTACGGTGAAGGAGTATTAAGATCAAACGATATCCTATGAAATCTCCTCAGTGGTCGAGCCCACGAGCGAAGCCAAGAGATCGAGGATATCTGGGAAATTTTTGGTCGGTGAAGAGTGTAAGGCTCCCAAACCCCCACGTCGTTCGAATGCGTCATCTTCGCGATCAGGAGTGAGCGCTGGGAATCCCAAGCCAGCATCGGTGACTCTCGGTAAGAAGGGAGGGTGCTTCAACTGCAATCGTTAGGGACATGTTCGCGCAAATTGTCCCTTTCCACTCTTGACTTGTTACCGGTGCGGGTGTGAAGGTCATCGGGAGAAGCATTGTGAGATAATTTCCGAACTGGAAAAGAATGCTACCCTATTGGCGAACAGAGCAAGTGACCGAAGAATGTCTATGTCTCCTTCTGAAGAGCCTAACATGGGAGGATGAATGTTTTGTAATATGTCCTAATCATTGCTGTTTTGAACAATCGTGACTTTGATCGTTCTTCATTTCATTGCTCTAGGTTTCGAACTCTTGTTGTTCTAAGTTTCGGGATCGAAATGTCTTTTAGTATGGGGGAGTGCATTACCCGTACTTTTCTTAGTATTTTCGGTATTGTGTGACTTTTCATTGTTGGTAATTCAATTATGATCCTCTCGACGATTTTAAACTATCTTGTTCTACTTGGCCTGCCGTCCTCCGAACGAATTTCGGAGCTGTTTTGTTAAATCCCGTGGATTATTGTGGTCTTTCCATATCTGAACTGAATCCTTGCAAATTTTGTTTGAAACTATTATTCCCACGCGTGCAATTAACACTTCCGAATGTGTTATGAACTTGGATGCAGTTGGTCGAGCTCGAAACATGGTTTCATGACGTCTGAGCCGTCTTATGATTTCCTTAACTCTTGGAGTTTTTGTCTCGAAATTCATACTCCTCCACCTCGACTTATCGTGTTCACTTACATTTTTAGAACCTCGCATTCGCGCATTGCTCGTGATGTTTTGGGGCTGAGCAAGTAGTTATTTTCCTTGATTGTTCCGCCGCTCTCTATTTTAAGTTTCGGGACGAAACTTATTTTAAGGGAGGTAGAATGTAATATCCGAGATTTTTGTCATAAACAAACAAACTGTTAAACCAAAATAACCCTTGTAATCATTGCTTGGAACCACCGTTTTGGGGTTTCCATACTTCCATTTCGTGTTATTGTTTCCCAAATATCGATTCCTATTGCTTTTATTCTCTTCCCGGATCATTTTTCATCATTTTGGGACCCAAGGGGGTTGTGGGCCGCGGCACAAGGAATGTGCGCCGCGGCACACAGAGCGGTCTACCGATCACTGGGCGCAATTTTTGGCCCTATGCCGCGGCACACTTCGGCTGGGCCGCGGCACACATAGCAGTCAACCTATAACTGCGTTTCTTCCAGCGAAATTCACTCATTTTCTCATTCCTCTTCTCTTCTTCACGTCGGGGCGATTTTCCAATGCGAGGGTTCATCATATTTTCATCCAAACACCGTTTGGGAAGTATAACTTAGCATCATATCATCACCACAACACCAAATCATCTATTGTTTGGCTTTGAATCAAGGTAAGATCTCCTATAACCCTAGTATGAATTTGGGGAGGGTTTGGTGGTGATCTTGTCTTTTAATCCGATTTAACCGATGTTGTTGTTAGATTTCGATACTATACTCGTGACCCTTGGTTCCCTTTTTATTGGATGGGATGAAATCCCGTTAATTCACCGTTGACCGATTTCAATTCCCTATGCATCTTGATGTTCGATGAATTGTCCCAACGGGTAGAACTAGGAGGAATTTCTTCGTATTCATGATGTTGAGATTGGTTGTATATCATTATTGTGTTAGGGTCGGATTTGAGAGGATTGTTCGGACCGAAACCTATTCCTTCGTCATTTCCTTCGCGTCGTATTACCAAGGCAAGTACCTCGATATACGAATTGTAACTGCATGAAATCATTGTTGTCGAAGTGTATGAGTTTATACGGATGTATATATGTGTGTATTTATATATATATATATATATGTATATATATATATATGTATTTATATATATTTATATGTTAAATATATGTATGTATATACGTATATTGATATATATGCTTATGCCGGTGATTGACGAGTGATGAATGCTAACACTAGTTGACGTACTCAACTTGGATTGATGGATGAACTATAGTTATTCATATAATACAGTAAGGTTATATATATATATATATAAATATATATATATATATTCGGTTGAGTTGCAATATAGAGATATATGTGCGGTGTTGATTGAGTTTGATTGATAACATGCGTGTTATTGTTTATTTGTGTGGTTATGGACTGGCGGAGAAATTGTGACTTGATGTACCGAGTTGAAAATTGTTGTGACGTTTGTCCGTGTGCTTGATGTTTGAAACAATGTGGATACTTGTTGTGAGAAACGTCATATCCGGGAACCTCTGAGGGCGGGGCGTGCACTCCGGCCTGGTGTACGCTGCAATGTGCGGCTCCATATGGGTGGTGAACGCCGGTGTTACATAATGTGTGTGTCAAGGGGCGGCTCTTGCGGGAGTGATCGCTGGTCCAGTGACATGTTCAAGGAGCGGCCAACATAGTGGAGTGAACTCCGGTGCACAGGTGCGCAATGGAGGCGCCTGGCAGGCTTATTGGTTACGGGTATTTGAGTGATAGCTAAGACCCCGTTACCGAACGATGTTCGTATCTCAAATTCATTCAACTCACTTTTAAATGTTTGTCTTGATATAGGCCGTGATTCGTGTTTTTGAAAGCTTGTTTCAAATTGTTTTTAAAGCGCTGGTATCAGGGTTAATTAACCAAGGAGGTTTGACGAAATCTCCGAGGGTTAATTAATCGGGGGTCTTGAGCAGGATATGTTGAATGAGAGATTGTGCCTTTGATTGTATTGAGGTGCCATTCTGTGTATCGGGTCGAGGACCCTGTGAAATGTTGAGATGATTGATCTCTTGATGATGTTATTTGGATTGGGTTGAGAACCCTGTGAGATGTTGTAATGATTTCATTTGTGACAGTGATATATAAGTTGTGTCGAGGACCCCGAATAACGTGATATGGCTTTCGTGTAATTGTTTTCCATATGTTGGGTCAAGGACCCGAGAGCTTTTTAAATTATTTTCTAAAAGTGTTCCCATTCGATTTTCAAACCCCAAGACGGCCCAAGTCAATAATAATGTTTGTAAACTATCTTATCAAAATACTTTTCCTTTTACAAAAGGAATTTTTCTGACTCCTTGGGTTCGTTTAAAGTCTCATTGGTGTTATGTTCCGTAAAGAGAATATGACTATGTAATTATCTTTCACCTTGTGTATGCGAGTGTTATTCTGTGTTGACTATGGGAATGTATGGTTTGTGTTAAGGCTTCACGGCAGTTGAATTTTGTGTTATTACTGTTCGTATATCTTGTATATTATGTACTTGCACTAGCAAAATTCCAGTTTGCTAACCCCCGAGTATATCACAAGATTGGCTTGGAAGGAGATGGAGGACAATGATACTAATCACACCAGAGTTAGAGTCTTTTCTTTTGTTTCATTTTGGTCGGTATTTCTCTGTCGTTCAAGTATTCACCCTTGCATGGGTGTAGTTTCCATTTATTAAATTGAGTTGTCATTATTTTCGGTGTTCAAGTTTATTATTGTCAGGGTAATATGAATGTCGTTAATTCTGAATTGGTTAATGACCTTGTCGGTCTGCTTTGTATTTAATTTTGACCCCGGTCGGTCAATCATTGAGTAGTCTTTTGGAGTTTAGCCTGGTGGATCCTTGTGATAAGTGTAACACCCCGAGATATTCGGAGTATGTTACAGCGCCGTGGAACCCTAACTGGGACCCACCAGGCTACAACAAGAAAAACCCCACTCGACTAACCATTCGGTTAGCGAGGACACACATTTTAATAATATGACATATAAAGATACGCCCAGAGCAACCGGTGAAATAAGCATCATCCAACAATGTAACGATTTAAAATGATACAAAACGGAGTTTAAAATGAAAAGCATAAGTACTCGCGAGCACAATCTATAATTTTATAAAAATGGGAACAACCAAATCGAAGTAAACGAAAGAAAACAAGAAGACCCAAATGCACATGTCAACGACCCTCGCCAACATCCTCGTAATGTCCCGGTGCTCGCTCGTCCGGATAATCATAACCTGAAATCCATAACAAGAATTTCCCCAAAACGGGTCCCCAAAGGGGTTAGCAATTACACTAGTACAAGTAATCAAGGCAAACCAATCGCTTACACATTTCATAGTACAATGCACCAAAATCATTTCAAAAACCAAAACCAGACATGTCTTTTCCGGAAACAAACAGTCAAACAATTTGCCTTGGGAACAGAGTAATATCATAGATCCCGCCCGAGACCTCTAAGGACCCTCCCGAGTTGGCCACATTATAAAACAAAACACGCATGTGCATCGCCTTGCGAACAGAGTAATATCATAGATCCCGCCCGAGGCCTCTAAGGACCCTCCCGAGCTGGCTAGCTAAACAAACTCATGAATCCAAGACTCAACCCTTTGGATTCCCTCCGTGATCCTGTCGGACCAACCCGAGGTGAGCAATTCACACACAAAATACATTACCATTCCACGTTAAGCATAAAGGTTTCCAAAAATACTTGCCTTGAGTAATTGATGACGCAACGAACGGAAAGGATAATCACCGACGAACGCTAAGAACCAACGGAACCGAACCTAATGATTTCAAGAACATAATCACAACCAACTCTAGACGAATACGGAAATGGAATACACCCGAGAACCCGCCTACGATTCATGTATATTCGTACAAAATTAACAACGAGGGCGGACCACAACCAAACCCTCTCGATTCCGTAAAAACCACAAAATATACCATGAATTCGTAGGAAAGTTAATGATACTAACAATATTAATCGTATTCATCAAGAATCCACCAACAAAATGGAAAGAATCGGACAAAAACCCCAAAATCCCCAATTATCCAAAAGGTAGGGTTCCAAGAGATATTACCTTTGAAGATTCAAGTATTATGATCCGTAGAACACGCGTTAGATCGACTATCCGGGCTTCACAACTGAATGAAAATGGTGAAAAGTGAATACTCAAGGGATTGATGATGAAGGGTTCTCTCTTCAAGCTCTCTCTCTCGCATAAATGGAAGAAGAAGGAAGAAATGAGGTGCTCTCGCTCAAAAACAACGCAATTATAGGGTTGACCGCATTGTGTGCCGCGGCTCAGCCGAGGTGTGCCGCGGCACAAGCCCAAAAACTGCTCCCAGGGTCCGGCAGTGTGCCGCGGCCCGGCCGGCGTGTGCCGCGGAACCCGGTACAGTCGGGTTTTGGCCGTAAATGCCACACGAGTGTGCCGCGGCCCGGACGGGTGTGCCGCAGATCGACTCGATCAGTGCCGCGGCCCGACGGTGTGCCACGGCCCGACGGTGTGCCACGGCCTCGACGGGTGCGCCGCGGCACACAAGATACCCGCTCGGCCAACAATCGAGAAATGTGTGCCGCGGCGCACACACCTTGTGCCGCGGCCCACACCCCCTTTGGGTCCTAAAATGATGAAAAATGATCCGGGAAGAGAATAAAAGCAATAGGAATCAATATTTGGGAACCAATAACACGAAATGGATCCACGGCAACCCTGAAACGGCGGTTCCGCACAACAATAACGAGAATACAGTTCAACAGATGACAGGAAGGATACACTGAAAGATACACGAGGGTCACTACGATCGAGAAATACACCAAAACTGAGAATACAAGGGAAAGAAAAATGCGGATATTACATTCTACCCCTCTAAAAATAAGTTTCATCCCAAAACTTAAGAAGCAAACAACTCAGGGTACCTAGCACGCATGCTATCCTCGGTTTCCCAAGTTGCCTCCTCGACTCCGTGTCTCGACCACTGCACCTTGACTAAGGGAATGGTCTTATGCCTCAGTCGTTTCTCACGATGCTCCAAAATCTTTAAGGGATGTTCCTTGAAGGTAAAATCTTCGGCAATATCGATCTCACCATAATCGCTGACATGACTAGGATCCGGGACATATTTCCTCAGTTGAGAAACATGGAAGACGTTATGAATGCGACTCAAGGCCGGAGGTAGCGCCAAACGATATGCCAAATCACCGACTCGCTCAAGAATCTCAAAGGGTCCAATAAATCTCGGACTCAACTTCCCTTTCTTCCCGAAGTGAAAAACTCCTCTCGTCGGTGACACCTTTAGCAAAACGTGGTCTCCCACCTCGAATTCTAAAGGTCGGCGACGGACATCGGCATATGACTTCTGTCGACTCTGGGCAGTCAACATCCGTTCCCGAATTAATTCTATCTTCCGCCTCGTCTCTAAAACGACATCCGGCTCGGTCCCGACCAAATCGGACGCCTCATTCCAACAAATCGGTGATCGACATCGCCGCCCATAGAGTGCCTCATACGATGCCATCCGAATTGACGCGTGCCAACTATTGTTGTACGTGAATTCGATTAATGGCAAATGCTCCTCCCAGTTGCTACTCCAGTCGAGAGCACAAGCACGCAACATATCCTCGAATGTCTGGATAGTGCGTTCCGACTGTCCATCTGATTGGGGATGAAAAGAGGTACTCAAACGCAAACGAGTACCCAACGCCTTATGCACCGCCTTCCAGAAATGCGATACAAAGTGGCCATCACGATCCGAAACAATAGACTTCGGAGTATCATGAAGCTTCACAATCTGCGCAATAAACACACGAGCCAACTTCTCTGGACCCCAAGTATCCTTGATGCCCAAAAAATGTGCCGACTTGGTCAGGCGATCAACAATCACCCAAACCATATTCATGCCCGACCTCGATCTCGGCAAACTCGTAGTGAAATCCATCGATATATCTTCCCATTTCCATTCCGGAACGGGAAGTGACTGCAATAATCCAGCCGGTCGCTGATGCTCGATTTTGACCTCCTGACAAGTCAAACATCTCGCCACAAACTGTGCGACCTCTTCCTTCATATCATTCCACCAGAAATTCCTCCTTAGGTCCTTGTACATCTTACTCGAACCAGGATGAACGGAGTAAGGTGTAGCATGGGCCTCGCGCAGAATACTCTGTCTCAACTCTAAGTCGTTCGGCACACAAAGCCAACTCTGGAATCTCAAAACACCATCCTCATGAATCACAAACCCAGGAGACTTTCCTTTAAGAACGTTCTCTCGGATTTGAGTAATCATCGGATCCTCTAACTGCTTCAGCTTAATTTCATCGATCAAAGACGACGAAATCTCTAAGGCACAAAGTTGCCCGATGGCTCCCGGCAATAAAACCTCAACATCTAATTCGATAAAAGCCCGCCGAAGCTCAGACTGAGACGTAAGGACCTCAAGCGTTCGCAACGCAATCGGTTTTCGACTCAAGGCGTCGGCCACGACATTCGCCTTGCCCGGATGATAAAGGATTTCGAGGTCATAATCCTTAATCAGCTCTAACCACCTCCTCTGTCTCATATTCAACTCCCGCTGAGTAAATATGTACTTCAGACTTTTATGGTCGGTAAAAATCTGACATGCAGAGCCGAAAAGATAGTGACGCCAAATCTTGAGCGCAAAGACAACCGCCGCTAACTCCAAATCGTGAGTAGGGTAGTTAAGCTCATATGGCCTCAACTGTCTCGACGCATAAGCGATGGTCTTGCCGTGCTGCATCAATACGCACCCAAGACCCTGACCCGAAGCATCGCTATAAACGGCAAAACCCTCGTTGCCACATGGCAACGCTAAAACCGGGGCTGAGGTCAAACGCTTCTTCAGCTCCTCAAAACTGGACTGCCTCTCGTCATTCCAGACGAATTTCTCGGATTTCTGGAGCAACTGTGTAAGTGGCCGAGCTAGTTTCGAGAAACCCTCGACGAACCTACGGTAGTAGCCAGCCAATCCCAAGAAACTACGGACCTCCTTCACATTCATCGGCGGTGCCCAATCCAACACTGCCTCAATTTCTGCAGGTCCACACGAACTCCCTCGGCTGAAATCACGTGACCAAAAAATATCACTTCCTTCAGCCAGAACTCACATTTCGAGAACTTCGCATAGAGTTGCTCGGTCCTCAAAATGTCTAACATTATCCGCAAATGATGGGCATGCTCTTCCTCATTCCTCGAATAGATAAGAATATCGTCAATGAAGACGACGACACACTTATCCAAATACTCGATAAAAACTGTGTTCATCAATTTCATGAACACCGCCGGCACATTAGTTAACCCGAAAGGCATAACTACAAACTCATAATGTCCGTATCTCGTCCGAAAAGCTATTTTCGGCACATCGGACTCCCTCACCCGGAGCTGATAGTACCCCTATCTCAAATCAATCTTCGAGAATACCGCGGCTCCCTGCAACTGATCGAACAAGTCATCAATTCTCGGCAAAGGATACTTGTTCTTGATGGTCAGCTTGTTTAGTTCGCGATAGTCGATACACAAACACAGTGAACCATCCTTCTTCCGCACAAACAGGACCGGTGCGCCGCAAGGTGAGGCGCTCGGTGGAACATATCCCGACTCAAGAAGCTCACTCAACTGCTTCTTCAACTCTGACATCTCTGAAGGTTCCATGCGATAAGGCGCCTTAGAAATAGGAGCCGCGCCCGGCTCTAACTCTATAGAAAACTCGACCTCACGATCCGGTGGCAATCCCGGTAACTCGTCAGGAAATACATCAGGAAACTCAATAACGACTGGAATCGATGAAATCTCGACTCCACCATCCTCCACCTTCAAGGCGTAACACCAATAACCAGTACACCCCTTTCGCAGGAGTCTCATCGCCTTCAAGGCGTTAATAACGAACTTCTGGTTTCTCTTTCGCCCCGTGAAAGAATGTTCGGTGCCGTCCTCGGCTAGCATGGTAATGATCCTCGTGCAGTAGTTCATGATTGCACCATGCCGCTCGAGCCAATCGTCCCCGAGAATCAAATCCTCACCCTCAATATCAACAACAATAAGATTAGAGAGCCACGCTCTCTCACAAATAAACACAGAACAGTCTCGGACCTCTCGATCGCCAACGATCCTATTACCGCTAGGAAGTTTAACGATGAAAGACTCGAAAGGTGACAAGCAGTCGAGACTCAAACGGCGTACACACTCTAGAGAAATGAATGAATGCATAGCACCCGAATCAAAAAGCACACTGACAGGATGGGAATGGATATGAGCGGTACCTGTCGCCACAGTAGCTGCTGGATCATCGGCCCTCCTCATCTCATAGATACGCGGCTGGGCAGAGCCGACACTGGAAGCTCCTCCTCTAGCGGGCTGACCCCGGCCTCTACCACAGCCGACACTCGGTGGAGGCGGCGGAGCAAATGAGCCCTGGTTCATACTCGGTTCCATAGGTGCTGGGTGAGAAGAACGGGCGCCGCGAAGCTGTTTGATCTATTCACAAAAGAGGGCCTTGTGGCCCAACTGTCCACAAGTATGACAAGTAAATTGCGGACGAGGACACTGCCGGTTCCTGTGGCCCTGCACACCACAGTTAAAGCATGTGGGTTCACGAGCGGAGGTTCCGGCGGCACCCTGAAAGCTCCCAGAGAAACGAGCCGAACCGCCCGTAGAAATATTTGCAGCCTAAGATTTTTGCTGGCCTCCACTCTTGGGACCAGAAAAATTTCCGACCGACTTCTGCTTCTTACTCTCACGAGCCATATCACTAGCTGTCACCGACATATCATAAGCGAGGGCCCTACTCTGATAATCCTTCAAAGTAGTGCAGACGAGTCCAGACATATAGTCCCGAATGGACAGTTTCATCCTCCTGTAAAAATGGAAAATTTGTCGCTCTCTTCGACAACTTGGGTCTTCACATAACCCAACTCCTTATTAAAATCGGCAATAGCTTGAGATACAGGGATATCCCGTGGTTGAGCATCATAGAAGGCATGCACTCGAGCCTGTCTGACCGGCCACGGGCAATATTCGGTCTCCATCAATTCCTGAAATTCTGCCCACGAAGCCACATGGTCCTTGGGCCCAACGGCCTCCCACCAATCCGTAGTGTCCCCTGTGAGAAAGTATTGAGCAATAGGGACTCTACGGTCCTCGGGACAGTTAGTGGCAACGAAGACCTTAGATATCTCCTTGATCCACCCCTCCCAGCCGATCGGGTCTGAAGCTCCCGAGAATTGAGGAGGATGCATCTTGATGACATCCTGAAGCCAGCGATCCGCTCCACCCCGATTAGCATGGGCCTGATCGGGGTTTTGAACCACTTGATCTATCGCCGCCATCTGGTTAACCATTTGCTGCATAACAACCGCAATACCAAGATCGGCGCGCTCCTGAGAAGAAGCATGACTGTGACGGTCACCGGTACTACCGGCTCCCGAAGAATGCGACGTGGCCGCCCCGCCGGCTGCCCCACGTCCTCGGCCGCGTCCACGACCACAACCACGACCACGGTTTCCTCCGACATCCATACTGGTGTTAAGGGATAACAGAAGTATATTGATGATGAGTAAGGGAGGAAAAGCAACTACAATTTGAAAGTGGAAATACAATGCAAGAAACAGAAAGGTCGAATAAGAAAACTTACGAGCACTGGAAGTACTGAGATGCTGGCAGCGGTGTAACAATGTGCAAAACAAATCACGACTAGACCCAAATAACCAACAAGCCTAGGTATCCATAAACCTAGAGCTCCGATACCATTTTCTGTAACACCCCGAGATATTCGGAGTATGTTACAGCGCCGTGGAACCCTAACTGGGACCCACAATGCTACAACAAGAAAAACCCCACTCGACTAACCATTCAGTTAGCGAGGACACACATTATAATAATATGACATATAAAGATACGCCCGGAGCAACCGGTGAAATAAGCATCATCCAATAATGTAACGATTTAAAATGATACAAAACGGAGTTTAAAATGAAAAGCCTAAGTACTCGCGAGCACAATCTATAAGTTTATAAAAATGGGAACAACCAAATCGAAGTAAATGAAATAAAATAAGAAGACCCAAATGCACATGTCAACGACCCTGGCCAACATTCTCGTACTGTCCCAGTGCTCGCTCGTCCGGATAATCATAACCTAAAATCCATAACAAGAATTTCTCCAAAACGAGTCCCCAAAGGGGTTAGCAATTACATTAGTACAAGTAATCAAGGCAAACCAATCGCTTACACATTTCATAGTACAATGCACCAAAATCATTTCAAAAACCAAAACCAGACATGTCTTTTCCGGAAACAATCAATCAAACAATTTGCCTTGGGAACAGAGTAATATCATAGATCCCGCCCGTGGCCTCTAAGGACCCTCCCGAGCTGGCCACATTATAAAACAAAACACGCACGTGCATCGCCTTGGGAACAGAGTAATATCATAGATCCCGCCCGAGGCCTCTAAGGACCCTCCCGAGCTGGCTAGTTAAACAAACTCATGAATCCAGGACTCAACCCTTTGGATTCCCTCCGTGATCCCGTCGGACCAACCCGAGGTGAGCAATTCACACACAAAATACACTACCATTCCACGTTAAGCATAAAGGTTTCCAAAAATACTTGCCTTGAGTAATTGATGACGCAACGAACAGAAAGGATAATCACCGACGAACGCTAAGAACCAACGGAACCGAACCTAACGATTTAAAGAACATAATCACAACCAGCTCTAGACGAATACGAAAATGGAATACACCCGAGAACCCGCCTACGATTCATGTATATTCGTACAAAAATAACAACGAGGGCGGACCACAAACAAACCCTCTCGATTCCGTAAAAACCACAAAATATACCATGAATCCATAGGAAAGTTAATGATACTAACAATATTAATCGTATTCATCAAGAATCCACCAACAAAACGGAAAGAATCGGACAAAAACCCCAAAATCCCCAATTATCCAAAAGGTAGGGTTCCAAGAGATATTACCTTTGAAGATTCAAGTATTATGATCCGTAGAACACGCGTTAGATCGACTATACGGGCTTCACAACCGAATGAAAATAGTGAAAAGTGAATACTCAAGGGATTGATGATGAAGGGTTCTCTCTTCAAGCTCTCTCTCTCGCGTAAATGGAAGAAGAAGGAAGAAATGAGGTGCTCTCGCTCAAAAACAACGAAATTATAGCGTTGACCGCATTGTGTGCCGCGGCTCAGCCGAGGTGTGCTGCGGCACAAGCCCAAAAATTGCTCCCAGGGTCCGACAGTGTGCCGCGGCCCGGCCGGCGTGTGCCGCGGCACCCGGTACAGTCGGGTTTTGGCCGAAAATGCCACACGAGTGTGCCGCGGACCGGACGGGTGTGCCGCGGCACTGACTCGGCACTGTGCCGCGGCCCCGGACGGGTGTGCCGCGACACTGACTCGGAAGTGTGCCGCAGCCCCGGACGGGTGCGCCGCTGCACACAGTACAGTCCGATCGGCCAACAACTGGAGAAATGTGTGTGCTGCGGCGCACACACCTTGTGTCGCGGCCCACACCCCCTTTGGGTCCTAAAATGATGAAAAATGATCCGGGAAGAGAATAAAAGCAATAGGAATCAATATTTGGGAACCAATAACACGAAATGGATCCACGGCAACCCCGAAACGGTGGTTCCGCACAACAATAATGAGAATACAGTTCAACAGATGACAGGAAGGATACACTGAAAGATACACGAGGGTCACTACGATCGAGAAATACACCAAAAATGAGAATACAAGGGAAAGAAAAATGCGGATATTACAATAAGGGTCTACGGCGTGTGACATTCCCGGTCGTATTCTGGGGGTGTTACAGATCAGACAACAACTAAGGTATTACAACACTATTGCAAATGAAGTTCCTATCTGGTGTGACAACAATAGCGCAATTGCTATAACCAACAATCCAGTCCTGCATTCAAGAACAAACCACTTAGATGTCAAACATCATTTCATCAGAGATCATGTGCTCAACAAAAGAGTGAGAGTGGAAAGAGTCAGCACAGAGTATCAAATTGCTCACATATTCACCAAGTCTTTACCAGAAGAAATGTTTATGGAACTTAGTAGGGATCTTGGATTACTAGATTGGGAATCTAGTACTTAGTTGAAGAAAAGTCATCTGAACTGAAGCAGACAAGAGACAAGAAAAGCCACTTGATGTGCAGACGAGGAAAGCCACCTGATGTACAAACGAGGAAAGTCACCTGATCAGAGCAGACAAGGATCCAAAGGATTGACGAGGAAATCTAGCTGATATCAAACATAGGCGACATACCTCACCCGATGTAGAAGCAGACAAATGAAGGAAAGCTAGCTGATCAGAGGCACATAGAAGAAAAGTCCTCTGATCAGAGCAGATAAGAAATCACAGCTGCATCAGAAATCAAATGGTCAACGAGCTAAGTTTCTCATTCCTTGACCGACATATGATTATTGTATTATTTATTTACACGTGGATAAAAATACATGATCACACTACCTCCATGATGTCTAATCAACTCTAACCGTCATCCATATTTAGTAAAAATCGGAGCACCGCTTGCTTATTTAATTATTAAAATTCAAAATGTCTTTTCAACTGGGTATATAAGATTGCGGAAATCATTTCAGAAAAATCTTATCGTCTTCAAGCTCAAGAACCCTAATTTTTCAAAAGCATAAAAATTGCCTGAATATTCACTACACTTAATCGAAGATCGTATTTTTGCATAAATGGACTCAACCACTTACTTCGAAGGCGTCAATCTCAAGCTGGTGAAGGAGTAAATCATTTTTAACATTGTTGTCGACTTCGAAGGTTTGCTTGAATCGAACAACATGATAGAAATGGCTCATGTAATTCGAAGGATGAGAAAAATGGCATCTACCATTTCTTGGACATCAAACCCGCCGCAACTATTCAAGGAAGTCGTTATCTTCTTCTACAAGGAAGCCCAAGTCACCCCATACGGAATTTAGAGCTCAATTTTAGATGAATCTATCACCATCAACAAAAAGACTATTGCACATGCATTTCACTTGGAAAATTGAGGCCTTGCAGTTGAAGCCTTGAAACCAAACCCATTCGAGCCATGGGAGGATATAAGGATGCCTGACCAGTGACCTAAGGTCAAATTCGCGGCAAAGAAAGGGATCTTAAGAAGGAGTACAAGTATGTTCTTGACATCACTAATAAAATCGTCATGGTCATGGCAAGCAGTTACGATCAACTGTTATCTGCCAAGTATATAGTGATGAGAACATTAATCCAACAAGAAAGGATCAACTCGCTGGATTATATTTATAGGCAGTTGGTCCATAAAGTCAATAAAGTCATCTGGGGTAATGACGAGAAAAAATTCAGACAGAAGTTGGCATATGGGACTCAGATCAGTTGGATCTTGGAGTTTCTTGGAAAAGCTAAAGGAAAAGTAGAAACTTTCTTTATCAGCAAGATACTTGGTCATCTGGACCAAGCGACAAAGGAGAAGCTTGCAGCAAAGAACAAGCCTACAACAGCTGAGATTCTCAAGGAGATGAGAAGTGGAACCTCACCCTATAGAATCCCCTCAGACTCAGATAAAGTCCAATCTGATGCAGCTGCACAAAACCCACCTGAGGAAATTTCAGAGAAGATGACCTCAGCCCCCTCTGCAGCTGAGATACAAAAGTCACCTGCACCTTAGATCCTACCTACAGATGACTCTGATAGCGACAACATTCCTCTTACCAAGATCTTTAAAAAGAGGAAGTCACCTGAAAAACCCTCCTACATTGTATCCTCACCTGTATCATCTCCCAAACGTCATAAAGGACTAGTGGACTATCCCTCAGACACAGAGGAAGAAATGCAGCTGATCATCTCACCTGCACCAACACCTGAATAAACTGAAGATCAACCTGAACATACATCTGAGCCGATGGAAGATGTGGTTCCCCTCCTAACTCTTCCAAGCATAATAGAGGAAGAAGAAGAGGAGACAATTGAAGTACCTCAAGCAAGCTATTCTTTCAATCTCAGAGAAAACAACTCTCTGAACCTGACCAAAGCTCAACTACAGTTGGTAAGGAAAGAAGTTCTAAATTACTCTTTTATAAACATGTATGAAGAATGGAAAAAACTTAAAATGCTTACCTTCCCTCAACTAAGAAAATTTGTTGAGAGAAGTACATGGGATCACCCTATTGCTGTAGAACAACTTATTATGTATTTTTTGTCATGAGATAAATGTGCAGTTATTACTGGAGGAAAACTGGTTCATCTCCCACTTTAAACAAAACATGGACCAGCTCATCCTCCAGGTTATGAAAATGTATTTCAGGGACAAATCTTGGCTGAGGAGGATGGAGTAAGAAAAGAAGAAGGACAAAGAGGAGAGAATAAAATTAGCATTGTTGAAGTTGAGAAAACTGAAACTGAATAAGTTGAAAAGAAAGAGTAGAAGTTGAACAAAAATACAAAGTTTAAAAGAAGGATGAGGAAAAAGAGAAAAAGAAAGTAGGAGAAGAGGAAGAGATCGTAGGAGAAGAAAAGAAAGAAGATGAAAAAGAAGAAGAAAAAGAAGATGAAAAAGAAGAACAAGGAGAAAGAAAAAATGAGGAAAGGGGAGATGATGAGGCTGATGCACCTGATCAAGCATCTAGCTCTCATCAGCCCACAGAATATGACAAATCAGGTACCCCTGATAAAACACCTTCTGATCAAGAAGCAGCTGATAGAAGTCTACCCTCAGAGAAGTCTACATCCAGAAATTCAGCCGCACAGGAAGGCTCATGTGAAAACAATACTCACCAACTGTCACCTGAAGTCCAACTATCACCTGAAGTCACTAGCCTGATCAGAATACTTGTGGAAGAAACGGCTGCAAAGCTTCTGGCAACCGAGGTTAAACCTGACCTACAGTCCCTTCATACCAAAGTGGACACTCTTCTCAACCGGAAGGAACCCTCTCCACCACTTCAAGTTTAATAATGCCTCTTGACATGTCTGATTTCATGCATAAGGTGAAGGAACAACTAGCTTTATTATTGATGCTCGCAAAAATGGGGAAGATAAGAAGAATTGGGAAAAAGAATAAGCAAGACCAAAAAGACGAGACCTCCATCTAATTCAGGCAGGAAGCTCAAGCCTGAAAAGAAAAGAGTCAGCTTCACCAACAGACCCACCTGCAGCAAAAAGGAACAGAACTGGACAAGACCTATTTATACCTCTTTAATGGGAAGAAAACGAGCTATGTGAAGGTGAAGGCTTTCTTCCAGTGGAAGCCATGAATTCCTGGGGGGTGCCAAGAAGCAATTTATTGAAAAATACTATATTTGGAAAATCTTCCAAGACCCAGACTCCACCCCTCAACAAATTTTTGTTGACTTCATGGAGATCAACTTTTCGAATCTGTGGGAAATACTGAAGAGGGTAGCTGACGAAGATCTCAATGCTTATCCTAGAATCCATGACTTCAGAACACAGGATCCTCCAACTGACATCTATGGAAAGCTGGACGATGAAGCTCTTCAGAAGGAGAACAGATACATCTGTATCAAGGCAGATCAGAGGAAAAGGAAGATGAAGAGGAAGGAGCTAGAGATGTTATTTTTGTTATTTCTCATGTTTTCAATTCTTGTAATTTACTTGTAATTTCTCTGTAATTTTTTTCATTCAAAAGACTGTTGTGTATTGTAATGAAACAATGATAAGTTTATAACAGTCAACCTGAATGACAACCACTAGTTGTCTCAAAAAGACTGAATTTAAATTTTTGTCTTGTACTTTACTTTTGTGCAGACTTGTTTACATTTGAAATGCTTAAGTTTTGCCATCATTAAAATAGGGGGAAATTGTTAGGAATACTTGTTAGATTTTGATGATGTCATCCCTGTATTCTGATTTATTCAAATGTATGTTCTAAATACTTGGCATTGTAAAGAAGAACCAAATGAGTATCTTTTATAAACCATTAAATAGGCTAGTTAATCAAAGTTAAATAATAGAAAAATCGGCCAAGTATAGAACTGCCAATATATCAGAGAAGTCATCAGGCGAGTTCTTTATCGGGCCAGTTTTGGTCAACAGGAACATCAGAGAGGTTTGACCAAAACACTGTAGCAGCCGAGGTGCAGACAAGTTATCATCAGGCGAGATAACTTCAGCCGAGTTTTGGTCAACTCAACAAATCAGAGGAGGTTAACCACAGACAAAAGATAATCAGGCAACTTATCAGAGGAGTTCTGATCAACAGAGTATATCATAGATGTCTGACAACAGGCGGGTTTAATATCATATGAGTTTTCAAACAGCTGAAGTTAAATAGAGCAGATCAGAGAACTTTATCAGAGCATATCAGAGAACCTTGATAGAGCAGAGAACCTTGTCAAGACAGATAAGTTTTAAGAGAAGTTCTTTCAACAGAAACATCAGACCCACTCTGAACTAAGTCCACTTCAGCAAAGCGATGAAAGTTAACAATTACGGAAAGACACGTGCAGACTTAATTCAAGGAGACAAAGTGAATGATTCACGAAAGTAAGGAATAATTTATTCCTAGAGATCGGCGCCAGGAAGATTTTCTAAATATACAAATTAATAAAAGTGGCGCAATGGGAAGATTTTTCAAACGGACAGATTTGAAGAAAGGAAATCAAGCCGTGTGTTAGGCATATTTTTATGCGCTTATTTATCATCAGTTTATATCCATTTTGAGCCTAAAAATGCATAAATGAGCTTTTAATGCACTATTCTTATATGTTTTGCAGGAAATTGGAGTCCAGAAGCCGAAACGATGAAAACGGGCGAAAACGGCAAATTTTGGCCTAGGGCCGCGGCACAAACCAAGTGAGCCGCGGCACACGAAGACAACCAGCGAGCCCCGAGTGGACTGTACTGGGGGCCGCGACACAAGGAGAGTGAGCCGCGGCCCATGAAGAAAAATGCGCCCAGGTGTGGGGCGCTGAGCAGTAGGGGCCGCGGCACAGATTAAGTGAGCCGCGGCCCATGAGGCGGTTTTGATATGTTGGCCGCGGGTCTGGGCCATTTTTGGAGCCTGTTCCCAACCTAATTCCCGGACGTATTTTGGAGGCTGATGATAGTTATAAATAGCGGTTTAAGGGCTGAAGAAAAGGAGGAAGAAAGATCGATCGGGGAGAACGGAGGACGGGATTGAAGAACACCAGAAGAAGAGATTTGTGGGGCGACGACAAGACCAAGAATCCCTTACGGTTTTTCTTAATTTTTCCGCATCTTATTGTCTAGATCTATTCGAGTAGGATTGTGATTGTAGCCGATTACATGACAGTGTGATTTATTTATTTTTATTTCAATTTACTCGTTATTCGTATTGAGTTGGATTTTTCTCATTGTTCTTAATGCTTTTCAATTGTCTGGCCAATAGTTGAATTGATTTGAATGTCTTTATGGATTCGGGAGATGAAATTTAGGCATAGTTCTTGTGAGAAAAATCATGATTTTCATGAGATAGGAATATACTCATGGGAATTGTGAAGCCTGTTTATTGTGGGAATTCATGAACTGTTTTAGCTATTAATTATCTAATTCGAAGAGGGATATATCGAGTTAATAATTCTTAGTATTTTCTATCGACCTCGGGAAAGGCTTTAGAATAATTTAGGAATTCCTGGCTTATAATCAATTGAATAAAAGTGAATTGAATTACATAAAAATCATCCCTGAATGTTTGAGGTGAAAATCATAATCCTACGCCCTTATTATTATTATTATTATTATTACTATTATTATTTTCTATTTACTTTTCTGCAATTAGTTTAGAAATAAATTCTATATAATTATTCTTCAAATAAAATTACGAGTTGACTATATTTTGGTACTTAGTGAAATCAGTCCTCGAGGGAACGATATCTTATTCATCACTTTATTACTTGTTGACACCGTGCACTTGCGGCATAGTGTGAGGGATTTCCTCACAACACCGTGCAAAGAGATGAACGAATAAAAGAAGAGGTCCATTCTCCAATGGACGAATTTGTTACAAGAGTTGCAATGGCTATGAAGAAGCTCAATATTCATGCTATAAATATTTGAAGACAGATTTGAGCAAAGTACGATGCGAACAACATTTTCAAAGCGAACAAAGTATTCAAAGCAATCAGAGCTATCAAGGCAAACAATAGCGTCGTGAAGAGCAAAGTTCAAAAGTTCATATACTGAGGAGCTCTTAAGTTGGAGAATACAATAACACTTGTCTTAAAAGTTTGAGTACGGGGTTGCTTTCTTGAACGAGGTTTTAGAAAGTAAAGAGGCTGTAAATGCATCCACGGGTTCTTGATTGGAAGGTGATAGACAGCTTGCGAGTTGCTGAAGAATCCACGGGTTTTCAATCAGGAGGTGCTAGGCAGTCAAGGGAGTTGCAACGGACACGGGTTTCCCCTGGTTGGAAGCTGTTGTAACTGGTTGAATCATTCTAACGTTTATCACTGGTTGAAAGTTAAAGTGAATTCATCTCCAACTGGTTTGGAGAAAAGTGGACTAGTAGAGGATTACCCCACCTCTGAAACCACTATAAGTGCTTGCGTGTTTGACGGCATTCATCATACTTATCTGCTGCATTCATTTTTACTGTTCCATTTAGCAGTCAACTGTCTTTCGCGTAACTTAGTTTTACAGTTGACATAAGTCACCCGTAGACGACATATGTTACCTGCATTGTCATCAACTGTGCTTCTGCATTATCATCTGCAGTTAAGATTTTGTTAGCTGCATATTTTATCAGCCGAGCAAACTCACCTGAGTTTCAGGAAAAGAGTTTAATAAGTCTATTCACCCCCCTCCAGACTTATTCCTGACGACTTGTAACCTACAGACTACCTAAATAATATAAGTTTATAGTCCATTAAAACATTTAATGTGTCAAATCCCTTTGTCGCGTGATATTGTATTTGAACTAAGTTATGGATATTGTCATACTTATTATGTTCAAATGATTTCACGATCTTAAGTATACTGATTAAATCAAAAGACTCTTCATTTGAGCATGACCATGTATTTCTTTCAGTACTACTTATCGAGGGGCCCAACAGATATCTCTCTCCCTAAAGGGATCTCATCTTGATTATTCATTACCCTCTACATGACTCCCACTAATCCCGATTGCTAACCTTTATGATCACCATGTTTCAGATGACGTTGGATTACGTCAAGGCATAGCAGTTATCATGTTGGACTCTATGATAATCTCAGGTTCAAGGATTTATTAACATACTGTTATATTAAGATTCACTTATGACATTTTTATGTAGTGATCTCAATGCGGGTCTGTCCAGTATTGCGTTCTCCAACCAATACACATAAGTTTGATCCGTACCATATGCATAATCCTACGATGATTATCAATCAAACTTATATTAGTATACTAATCACTTGAGTCTCCACTCTACGTGATTGGACCATGGACATTTGAATAATCTTATTATTCGATTATTATAATATTAAAACATGCACACATTATAATAATCAATGAGAAATAAATGATATCAAATAACTTTATTTAAATGTGATAATTACAAATATAGGCACATCGAATGTCCTAGGACACTATTCCCAACATCTACAGCCCCTCGAACCAACCTTAGCTTCAATAATATATGTAGCAATAGTTTTCATGTTGAAACCCACTGTGAGAATATAATAGAGTTTCTTTTATTAATTCTAATGAATGTGGACGTAAACGCATTTTAGAAAAACTAATGAGTCGATCTAGTGGATGTACCTCGCTACTATTAGGTTTTCAAATCCTATGTTGTCACCAGCAGTATACTTTGGTACACAAACTCATATAGGCTTTGGAACGATAGACTTGGTCATTCTGGTCGAAGTATGATGATCTGTATACCAAAGAACTTGTACGAACATCATTTCTTTCAAGTGAAAAGGTGGCAACAACTCAACATAGAGAACAATTTTGATGTTAATCATGTTATGTCATCCAAAGAACCGGATATGTATCAAATGCGCACCACTCATTTTAGCAAAGCCTACTCTTTAATCAAAATAGGAGCGAGACCTTCCTACGCTAGAGAAATAAAAGCAAGCATTCCATTTTTATGCCAGATACAAGAAGATATTTGTGGGCCCTTCCATCCACTATGCGGACCATTTATGTATTTTATAGTTTGGTGGATGCTCCAACAAGTTGGTCGCATGTCGCTCCCCTGTCCACTTAATATTGCAGCAGAACTTCCAAAATAACTTATAAGGGCTAACCTCCCTTATCACATCTAAAGGACTTAATAATGTTGGAGAGTTCACATCAAAAAGTATTTGATGTTTATTGCATAATAGAGATAAATGTATAGCATCTCGTCTTATGTGCATATGCAAACAGTCTCACATAAACCACCTTCAAAAGAACATGTATGGCGATTATGTCGCTGGTTATGCGCACCAATTACATATTTTTTTGCCTGAAATTATGCAATATTGCATGCAACTTTACTTAAATCGTTCATTGTTAGACCATCTGCTAACCAATTAGTTTATGCATACCAGTTGGTAACTGGATAGCCTGATTTTTTGTATTTTGGACCCATACGGACTTGAGCATAAATTGCACATATTTGGTTACGCATTATATGTGCCTTCTGCACCCCACAGTGCATCGTTCTTTAGAAACGATTAGGTATACATTGGATAAGAATCTCCAAATGTTTATCCGCTATTTGGAACCTTCACAAATGATCTCTTTACAGCACAGTTTGGGGATTGTTACTTTAATGCGACAACCTTTCCGTTATTAGGGGGCGGAGAGCAAATGTAATTTCTTGGGGAACGATAGGAATTCGTGGTGTGTCCATCATTATGATCCTCTAACTTCACAATGTTACCGTGAAGCACAAAGAAAACTTGATATTAAAATGTAGCAGATTCGACGCCTGATGCATTTATTAATATCGTTCAAGTGACTAGAGCTCACATTACAGATGTAAATGTTCTTGTGGTTAGAAGTCCCTTGTAAGGGGCACATCACTAATAAACTGGGTGATGCAACTGCAACTGGTAGAGGTGTGGTTGAGGCCGTGGCTCCCTGCGAAGGAAGGGGTGGAAGCCTCATGGTTCGACTAAATACTCACCCAATGAAGAGGTATAGTATGGCACAAATTTACATATTAACCATCATTGAACTCATTTCAAGAGATCATGCTTGATTTTATTATTTCCATGAGTCATGACGAGGGGGACGCCACGAAGATATGATTAATAAAATCTAGAATCTCGATGAATTCTGAGGGTGTGGACTGATCAATCACCCACTTTGATGACATGTCATGAATCATAAAGTAAGATGATGTCGAACCTCACTCAGTTGGACAAAATCAATATAGAGCTGATTGCCTATAAGGAAAACATTCCAGGTAACTAGATTCTCTGACAAAGAGTTAGGCATCTAGTGTACGTAGTGCTAACTTAACTAAGTATAAAGCCTTAATGACATAATCAAACTTTGTCGTAAAGCATAGTGAGAATAATAGAGTCCTAATGTACAAGGTTCATGAAGTAATGCTTCTCACAATGCACTGGAATTCATTATGAGGAAATATACTTTCACATATACATTCCGCTATTTGATTAGCGTAGTAATTTCTGAGGGACTAGAAACGCAGCTAATAGATGTGGTTACTACATATCTCTATGGGGATCTAGATACAGAGATTTACATGAAAGTGCTTTATGGCATTCCATCACCCAAATCAAGTAACTCTAGACAACGGGATGCGTATTCAGTTCGTTTGAAATTCTCACTTTATGGTTTGAAACAATCTGGAAGGATGTGATATAACCGTCTGAGTGAATACTTGATTGGGAAGGGATATAAGAACAATAAACTATGCCATTTCGTCTTTGTAAAGAAAACAAGTTCCAGATTTGTGATCATCACAGTATATGTCGAATATTCAGAACTCTTGATGAAATAAGAGAAACCACCGGATACTTGAAAATTGAGTTTGAGAAGAAAGATCTTGGGAAGACTTGTTTCTGTCTAGGTATTCAGATAGAACATATTCTATGGAATTCTCATCCACCAGTCTATTTATGTCCACAAGATGCTTCACTACAAGAAAGACCACCTTTTGCGACATTGAAAAAGTGTCGTAAACTTTTGTTTTTATGTCGCAAAAGCTAATTTGCGATATTTTCTGCGTCGAGTTGAATAGTGTCACAAAAAAGTACATATGATGCTAATTTGCGACATTATTTTCTATAATGATGCAACACATATGACACTTTTTGCTTCACTTAAACAATCATCGCATAAAATTCGCGACATATAATCCATCATTAGGCTCAGTGACGCATGTTCATTTGGGACCCCCCTTTATGAGACGATTTTTTATGACGATGCCCATTTGTGACACTTGGCGCAAAAATAATTTTAGTGATGCATGCTCCTCTGCGACGCTTGGTGTGACAATAGTTGAAACGATGTATGTTCGTCTGCGACAATATTTTTAGTGATGCATGCTTGTCTGTGACACTTGACACAACAATCGCCTCTTCTCGATAGTAGTGAGGATTTGGTTTTAGTGATGCATGATCGTCTGATGCTTGACACAACAATAATTTTAGTGATGCATGCTCGTCTGACGCTTGACGCGACAACAGTTTTTGTGACGCAGGCTCGTCTGCGACGCTTGATGCGACAATATTTTTAGTGATGCATGTTCGCTTGCGACACTTGACGGGACATTAGTTGAAATGTTGGATATGATATACGACAATAGCTTGTGACAATATGATTAATGTGATGCAGAAATTCTCGACGCTTGTAGAAACATATTTAAAGTGCCGTAAATTATTCCTTCATATGATGTTTGTTGCAAAATTTTGTGTTAACTAATGCAAAATATACAACAATTTTTGCATCAATTTATTTCTATGTCAAAAATCTTGCATCGTTTGTACGACATTAATTGAATTGACATGTCATAATTTATGACATTACAATAAACAACACATATATATCACCTGAATGAAATTAGCATTTTAATTATTAAAAATATTGAAAATATTTTATACTAGATGTCACAACTAAAAATAATATAATGTAGAATGATCTCTGGTATAGTATTAAAAAACCCAATTAAATATCACAGTGTAAATCTAGCTAGATATGCAAGAATGAAAATCCAATAAGTCATAGTGTGCCATTCGAAGTCATTTCATCTTCCTCTTGCTTTTCCTTGCTGCACTTTTCCCTTGCTTCTATATGGATTCAATCGAGTAAAGTATATTACATCCATATACAAAGTAAATTGAAAAAATATAGTCGATAATATTACCAGGACATGTTCACCATTTAAATTATTTTCCAGATTGTTCTCATTCGAGTTATTCATCTCTTCTCCCATCTAATAAATTAGTCTAAAATAATATCAAAAATATTAAAAAATATAATATTTGAAATACGATTAAAATTTTGATACTTTACCTAAAAAGTTCCATTTTTTTCACTCAAGTTCTCCAAGCTCGTGTTCATAAATCTGTCGTCAGATGATGACACATTATTGGGAGCCTGTATGCCCCGAGAATTGGAAGATCCAGATAACTTGAGATGCTTCAACATGGGCAAAGCACATCCGGCTAGCACTCCCATGATTGGTCGTAGCTTGGATGCGTAGAAAGATCCATTCTGTACAAAGAAAGATGACGAGGAGCTTTTGGGAGCTGAAATTCCCTACTTAAGTGTAATAAACACTCTATTGTACTTGGCGCAATGTACACGACCTGATATAGCCTTCTCAGTAAATTTGCTGGCTCGATTTAGTTCAGCATCGATATAACATCATTGGAATGATATCAAGAACATATTCAGATACCTAAAAGGAACCACTGACTTAGGACTATTCTTTTCCTACAAGCAGGCAAAGAAAGCTGCTTCTGTTAAGGTAAATGCTGAAGTAAATGCTAACGCCGGAGAACCTACCCCGAAGAACGTATTGGTAGGATTTGCTGATGCAGGGTATCTCTCAACCTACACAAAGATCGTTCCCAAACTGGTTATGTATTCGCTATTGGGAGCACTGCTATATCTTGGAGATCTACTAAGCAAACCCTTGTAGCTACCTCATCTAATCACACTGAGATTATCACTCTGCATGAGGCGGTACGTGAGTATATTTGGTTAAGAGCTATCATTACGCACATCTGAGGTAACAGTGGACTAAGTAATTTCACTGAAGCACCCACATGCATATATGAGGACAATGCAGCTTGCATCGAATAGATGAAGCATGTATATATCGAGGGGGATAACACAAAGCACTTATCTCCAAAATTCTTCTACAATCAGCAACACCAAGCTCTCCTCAGCATTCAAGTATAACAAGTGAAATCTGAGGAGAATGTGGCTGATTTGCTTACCAAATCTTTGCCCAAATTCGTGTTTGAAAAACATGTGAGAAGTATCAGAATGTGGAGAATTTCTGAACTCCTGAAATCGATGTAAAGGTAGAGGGAGAAGGGTGAGTTATAAAGAAACTTACTCATCAATGTTGTACTCTTTCTTTGATGAAAGTTTATTTTCTCCCAATGGGTTTTGTTACTTGACAAAGTTTTTAATGAGGCAAACGACACATGCATAAGTTTTTCAAGGTTCCCTTGATTGATATATAAGTTAGGGGGAGATGTAGACTTAAGGGGGAGTCTTACATCCATATCGTACGTTATACTCTTTTTCTTCCAATGATCAGTCCTCCCATAAGTTTTTTATCACTTGGAAAGGTTTTTAATGCAGTAACCAGATGTATCGATTTAGGAATCGATGGTATGATCACCTTAATAGTGTAATGATTAATGTAACGATCATATGAAAGGATAGACTCAAAGGATGAAGTCTAAACTTGATGTGTCTAGATGTTGTACTCTTTTCTATACGATCAAGATATTTTTCACATTGGGTTCTTGCTTGACAAGATTTTAATGAGGCAACATGACATGCACTAATAGATGAGGCACAAGGGGGAGTGTTAAAGGAATAATACTTTGTGTGTCTTAGTCTACAAGTTATGGGCTTTTCTAGTTTGGGTAGGATTAGGCCTGCTACATTGTAATCTCTCCCTATATATAGGGGTACCATCAATGAGAATACACACATTTTGCGCTACTTCTTGTCTCAGATATATTTCCTTCAATAGTTTGCGATATATATTATGTAATATGGAGTTAAAATCTTAAAGGTGTGATAAACTAGAGAGATTGGGAGAATAGAGAAGAGGATGAGAATTCTATCACTTCAATATGAGGGCTAAAGGCCTCTATTTATACAAGTAGGGAGCTAGGGTTTTAAGGTAGATATCTTGGTCAACACACTAAGATATATCCAAAAGATATATTTACAACACTTCCCCTTGATTGACCAATCCCTAAAACAAAAATATTTCCTCATTAAAACCTTGCTAGAAAAACCCAATGGGACTAAAATTAGTCGAAGGAAAAAGAGTACGACTGCTTCCCCTGATATTAAGATCATTGTAGATCTTTGAGTCGGCGTGCCGATCTTGTGTATCAACTTTCTGAATGTTGATGTCGGTAATGCCTTGGTGAATAAGTCTGCCAGATTTTCACTAGAGCGAATTTGTTGAACGTTGATATGGCCATCCTTGTGAAGATCGTGAGTGTAGAAGAGCTTGGGAGAAATATGCTTTGTCCTATCACCTTTGATGTATCCTTCCTTGAGTTGCGCGATGCAAGCAGCATTGTCTTCATACAAAACAGTTGGGTTGTCCTTTGATGAAGCTAATCCGCATGACTCTTGGATGTTACTTGTCATATCTCTCAACCTTACACACTTGCGACTTGCCTCGTGGATTGCAATGATTTCAGAATGATTTGAGGATGTTGCGGTTAAGGTTTGCTTCACCGACTTCCAAGATATAGCAGTTCTACCACATGTGAAAACGTAGCCAGTTTGGGACTTGGCTTGATGTGGATCGGATAAATATCCAACATCCGAATACCCCACTAGAGTGTTATTAGAATTTTCTAGATAATAAAATCCAAGATCAATGGTACCCTTTAGATAATGTAGAATGTGTTTAACCCCATTCCAATGTCTCAAAGTGGGTTAAGAGATCAATCTTGAGAGAAGATTGACAGAAAAAGTAATATCTAGTATTATTAGCCAGATAAGTCAACGCTCCAATTGCACTTAGATACGGTATTTCAGGATCAAGTATTGTTTCACCTTTTTCAATAGATCGAAATGGATCTTCCTTTGTATCAAGAGATCTAACGACCATAGATGATGTTAATGGATGTGCATTATCCATGTAAAGGCATTTTAACATTTTTTCTGTATATGTGGATTGGTGAATAAACGTTCCTCCACGGATACGTTCAATTTGCAAACCAAGACAAAATTTTGTCTTTCCCAAATCCTTCATCTCAAATTCTTTCTTTAAATATGTAGTAGTTTTATCGAGCTCTTCATGAGTCCCAATTAAGTTTAAATCATCAACATAAACTGCTATGATATTTGCGAATCCACTTTTGGCTTTCTTAATGAAAACACAAGGGCAGATAACATGATTCTTATATCCTTATTTCAAAATATGCTCGTTCAATCTATTATACCACATACGCCCAGACTGTTTCAGCCCATACAACGATTTTTGTAATTTAATTGAATACATGCTTTTAGGTCTTGACTGCAATTCCTCAGGCATTTTAAATCCTTTGGGAATTTTCATATAAATGTCATTATTTAATGATCTATAGAGTACATCCATAAGGCGCATATCAAGCCTTTGTGACACGGCCAGACTAATCAAGAATCTGAAAGTATTCGCATCCATTACGGGAGAGTATGTTTCCTCATATTCAATTCTTGGTCTTTGAGAGAAACCTTGAGCTACGAGTATTGCTCTACATCTCGTAACTTCATTTTTATCATTTCTATTTCTAACAAATATCTATCTGTATCCCACAGTGATTTCAGATTCCGGAATTAGGACTACAGGTCCAAATACTTTCCGGTTATCACAGGAATTTAATTCACTTTCCATAGCTTCTTTCCACTTTGGCCAATCAATTATCCATTTGCATTATGCAATGGATTGTGGTTCAGGATCCCCATTTAAAACTTTAAGGGCTATTTGAAAGGCAAATGTATCATTAACAATAACATTTTCTCTCTCTAGTATCTGATTAGAATATAAGTAACTTATTGAGATCTCATGATTTTCAGATACTTGTAATTCTTCAGGAATTACATCACTTTCATTTGTGTTATTAGACATTTTCATCATTAATTGGTTTCCATCTTGCCCTTTTCTTTTTCTAGGTATAGAATCTTTGGAACCAAGTGGTCGACCACGTTTTTGACGAATTTTAGACTCATTTATTGCCAAAGCTATTTGTCCTTCAAGGACATTAATTTTAGCTGGAGTGTTTGCAACATGTATGTGAGATTGTGTCACTTTTCTTGTATCTACGAAAGCATCAGGAATTTGATTTGCAATATTTTGCAAATGAATGATCTTTTCAACTTCTTGTTAACATTGATTAGTTATAGAATCAAAATGTGACAAGTTTTTCTCATTCCAAGATATTTCCTTGTGCTTTTCGGGATGTAGATTTGTTCCAAATTCTGGAAATGTCATTTCATCAAAATGACAATCTGCAAATCGTGCAGTAAATAAATCACCCTTTAAGGGTTCAATATACCTTATGATTGAGGGTGAATCAAATCCAACATATATCCCAAGTCTTCGTTGGGGACCCATTTTTGTTCGTTGTGGGGGATCAATTGGGACTTGAAATGCGCAACCAAAAGTTCGTAAGCGAGAAACTTCAGGTTCTCGGCCAAGCATAATCTGCATTGGGGAGTATTCATGATTGGCAGATGGCCTTATGCGAACTAATGTTGCAGCATGTAATATGGCTTGACCCGAAGCAGTAGTTGGGAGTTTTGACTTCATTAGTAATGGTCTAGCAATGATTTGAAGACGTTTAATAAATGATTCAGCTAAACCATTTTGAGTATGGACATGAGCTACAGAATGTTCAATCTCAATTCCAATATCCATACAATAGTTTTGAAATGCTTGAGAAGTAAATTCACTAGCATTATCAAGACGAATTCTTTTAATTGAATTGTCTGGAAATTGAGCTCTTAACTTGATGATTTGAGCAAGTAGTCTAGCAAATTCTGCATTCTAGTAGAAAGCAGGCATACTTGTCACCATCTAGAAGAAGAATCGATCAATACCATAAAGTATCGAAAAGGTCCACTAGGTGGATCTATAGGTCCACAAATATCTCCTTGAATTCTTTCTAAGAAATATGGAGTTTCATTATTAACCTTCGTATATGAAGGTCTAATGATTAACTTGCCTTGCGCACAAGCTTCACATGGGAATTCATTTGTAATCTTTTGATTCTTTATGTTGTGCACATATGAATTGTTTATTATTCGGCGCATCATAGTTGCTCCAGGATGTCCAAATCTGTCATGCCAAAGCATAAAGCTTTTTGTGTTATTGAACTTTATGTTCACAACATGGTTTGTCTCGATTGCTTTTATGAATGTTTAATACATTCCACAAGGCAGCGTTGCTAATTTTTTCTTTGTCAGCTTATAGCCTGAAACAAAAGAGTTTATGTAAAGAAATTCGTTGCTACCTTCTGCAATTGTCTCGATGTGGTATCCATTATTGCGGATATCCTTAAAACTTAGTAAGTTACTTTTAGACTTACTAGAATACAGGGCATTTTCAATGTCTAATTTAGTATCATTTGGTAAAATGATACAAGCTCTTTCGTAGCCTTCAATAATGTTTGATGCACCTGATATTGTATTAACATTATCCTCAACTAATGTCAACCTAAGAAAATAATTCTTCTTTTGAAGAATGGTGTATGTAGTAGCACTATTAGCAAGACAAATATCACAAGATTCCATTTAATTTTCTTCTTCGATTGAAGGAATCGAAGGGGGGAATATGGCGAGAAGAACTATCGTGCTGATAACATGTGATAAACTAGAGAGATTGGGAGAATAGAGAAGAGGATGAGAATTCTATATGTCTAATATGAGGGATAAAGGCCTCTATTTATACAAGTAGGGAGCTAGGGTTTTAGGGTAGATATCTTGGTCAACACACTAAGATATATCCAAAAGATATATTTACAACAAAAGGAATGTATTTTATAGGATGGAGTCAATTTTATTTTTGTTAGTTGTCTTTCAACTTTTATTTTTTATTTTTCAAAGTTTTAGTTCTTTTAAGTTTTCTTAACAGTTTATAGTTTTTTACGAATTTTCAGTGTTTTTAGGCTTTTTTTTTTTAATTCTTTTTAATTTTTCAATTTTTTTCAGTTTGTGGGAGGAGAACATTAATTTTTCAATGGGGCAATGCATGAAAGATACAATCTAACAAAGGTTTTTTTTTCAAAACACAATTACTTTTTTTGTTTTATAAAACACAAATCTTCTACTTTTACATACAAATGCAAACATTTTCAGTTTTAAAGTTCTATTTATGCCCTTGCATAAAATTGGACGGTTTTCAATAGCTCCCTCACCGCCAGTCATCTCCGCACTGGTCAGGCCGCCAGTCACTGGGCACCGGCGACTGACCAATCACTGATAATATAACTCCCCCGAGATATTTGAGGCATATTTAGCACTGTAAATGCTTCAATAAGGATGAGCACGCTAATTCCAAAACAGTGTTGTAGATCCCATTTTAAGGGCTACAAGGCAAACCTATACGACACTGCACAACAGCAACGGACAAGGGCGAATCATAAACATGACAAACATACGTCGACCAACAAGGTCAGATAAATGACATACGATCGCATCCCAACCGACATTATCAAATACATCAACAAATGACTAAGAAGGTCAATATAATGCAAAAAAACATTTACTCGATAATTAAATTATACACAACTCGAAAACATTAACATGGCCTACACACGGGCTCAACAATCACCGTCGCAGAAGATGTTCCTCGAGAGCTGTGGATGAACTCTCTAATAATGTGATAATTTGTATTGTAATATCCGCATTTTTCTTTTCCCAATATTTTCATTTTCAGTGTATTTCTTTCGTCATCTATTGATCTGATTCTCGTAATTGTTATGCGGAACCGCCGTTTCGGGGTTGCCGTGTGTCCATTCTATGTTATTATGTGTTTTGAGATGTTCCGTTTGATGTTTCGTTCATATTCCGGTGTTTTGGACCGTTTATATTTCGTACCTAGCGCGCGCTAACTTTTCTGCATAGCGCATGCTAGAGGTTCCTTAGTAGCGCACGCTACGTCTGCTTCGTAGCGCGCGCTAGCGAGCTAACCCTGGGAGTGGCAGTGCTGATTCCAGCCCTCTGGACTGGCGGATTAGCGTACACTACGTAGTCTAGTGCACGCCAAATGTCGGGGGCTAGCGCACGCTAAGATACCCGGTAGCGTGCGCTAGCGTGACTGTCCAGTACTGGACAGTTTGCTAATGGACTCTATCAGGTGCCTAGGTAGTGCACGCTATGGTCGATAGTGCGCGCTACCGATACACTTTTAGCGTACGCTATGTTTGGTCGATAGCGCGCGCTAACTTGATCAGGTATGTACTGGCAGTTCACTTCTGGACTCGGCTGATGTCCAGGTAGCGCACGCTATAGCCGATAGCGCACGCTACCGAGAGCCTATTAGAGCACGCTACGTTTCGAGTAGCGCACTCTAACGGCCAGAAATCTGGCTACTGGACTGGGACTTTTGTCCCGTTAGCGCACGCTAACTTTTTAGGATAGCGCGCGCTAACACTCCCTGGCTATATAAACCAGAGAGTTGACCCAGATGAACGTATTACGTTCATTTCTTCTCCTCCCCGCGGCTTAGAGCTCCTTTGGCGATTTTGGGCAATTTATTGGCGATTTCTTCTTCCAATCATCTCAATCATCAACTTCCTTGATTCTTGGTGTATTGTAACAACATCAACACGAATCTTTCATCCTAATCCAAGGTAAAACCTCTTAGAACCCTACTTTTGGATAAATTGGGGGTTTGGGGATTTTCGTTCGATTCGTTCTGTTTTGTTGGTTAATCCATAATGAATTTGATTAATCTTGTTGATATCATTAGTTTTCCTACGGATTCATGGTATATTTTCATGGTTTTGCGAAATCCAGAGGGTTTGGTTGTGGTCCGCCCTCGTTGTTATTTTTGTACGAATATACATGAATCGTAGGCGGGTTTTCGGGTGTATTCCATTTCTGTGTTCGTCTAGAGTTGGTTGTGATTATGTTCTTCGAATCGTTAGGTTCGGTGCCGTTGATTCTTAGCGTTCGTCGGTGATTTTCCTTTCCGTTCGTTGCGTCATCAATTATTCAAGGCAAGTATTTTTGGAAACCTTTATGCTTAACGTGAAATAGTAATGTATATTTTGTGTGATTTTGCTCACCCCAGGATGGTCCGACGGGGCCTTGGGGGAATCTATGACTTCACTCTGGATTCACGAGTTTGTTTAGCTAGCCAGCCCGGGAGGGTCCTGAGAGGCCTCGGGTGGAATTTGTGGCTTCGTCCCTATCCTAGGCGATGCATGTGCGTGATTTGTTTTATGATATGGCTTGCCCGGGAGGGTCCTTAGAGGCCTCGAGTGGGATTTGTGGCTTCGTCCCGGTCCTAGGCAAATTGTGATTGACTATTTGTTTCCGAAAAATACATGTCTGGTTTTGGTTTTGAAATGAATTGGTGCATTGTACTATGAAATGTGTAAGCGATTGGTTTTCCTTGATTACTTGTACTAGCGTAATTGCTAACCCCTTTGGGGACCCGTTTTGGGGAAATTCTTGTTATGGATTTCAGGTTATGTTCTTCCGCAGCCTTTGGGACAAGACGAGGATGTTGGCCAGGGTCGTTGACATGTGCATTTGGGTCCTCTTATTTCTTTTGTCTACTTCGATTTGGTTGTTTCCCACATTTATAAACTTATAGATTGTACTCGCGAGTACTTAGGTTTTTCATTTCGGACTTCGTTTTGTATTAACTCAAATTGCTACATTGTCGGTTGATGTTTATTACGCCGGTTGCTCTGGGCGTATCTTTATATGTTGTATTATTTTAATTTGTGTCCTCGCTAACCGAGATGGTTAGTCGAGTGGTGTTTTCTTGTTGTAGCCTGGTGGGTCCCATGTAGGGGTCCACAGCGCTGTAATATACTCCGAATATCTCGAGGTGTTACACAAAATGGTATCGGAGCATCTAGGTTTATGGATACCTAGCCTTGTCGGTTATTTGGGTCTAGTTGTGTTTTGTTTTGCACATTGTCACACCGCTGCCGGCATCTTAGTACTTCCAATGCTCGTTAGTTTTCCTTACTCGATTCTTTACTTTCTCGTACCGTACTTCTGTTTCTTAAACTATGGTTATTCTCCCTCTTTTACTTATCATCGAGTTGCTTTTTGCCACCTCTTAACACCATCATGGATGCTGGAAGGGTCCGTGGTCGTGGTTGTGGCCGTGCACGCGGTCGGGGACGTAGGGCGGCCACGTTGCATTCTTCGGGAGCCGGCAGTACCGGTGACCGTCACAGTCATGCTTCTTCTCAGGAGCATGCCGACCTTGGTATTGCAGCCGTTATGTAGCAAATGGTAAACCAAATGGCGGCTATAGCTCAAGTGGTTCAGAACCCTGATCAGGCCCATGCTAATCGGGGCGGAGCAGACCGTTGGCTCCAAAATATCATCAAGATGCATCCTCCTCAGTTTTCGGGAGCATCAGACCCGATCGACTGGGAGGGTGGATCAAGGAGATATCTAAAGTCTTCGTTGCCACCAACTGTCCCGAGGACTGTAAGGTCCCTATTGCCCAGTACTTTCTCACTGGGGACGCTATGGATTGGTGGGAGGCCGTTGGGCCCAAAGACCATGTTGCATCGTGGGCCAAATTTCAGGAATTGATGGAGACCGAATATTGCCCGTGGCCGGTCAGACAGGCTCGAGTCCATGCTTTCTATGATGCTCAACCACGGGATATTCCCGTATCTCAAGCTACTGTCGATTTTAACAAGGAGTTGGGCTATGTGAAGACCCAAGTTGTCGAAGAGAGCGACAAAATTTTCCATTTTTCCAGGCGGATGAAGTTGTCAATTCGGGACTATATGTCTGGGCTCGTCTGCACTACTTTGAAGGATTATCAGAGTAGGGCCCTTGCTTATGATATTTCGGTGACGGCCAGTGATGTGGCTCATGAGAGCAAGAAGCAGAAGTCGGTCGAAAATTTTTCTGGTCCCATGAGTGGAGGCCAGCAGAAATCCCAGGCTGCAAATATTTCTACGGGCGGTTCGGCTCGTTTCTCTGGGAGCTTTTAAGGTGTCGCCGGAACCTCCGTTCGTGAACCCACATGCTTTAACTGTGGCCAGTAGGGCCATAGAAACGGGCAGTGTTCTCGTCCGAAGTTGACTTGTCATACTTGTGGTCAGTCGGGCAACAAGGCCCTCTTTTGTGATCAGGTCAGACAGTTTCGCGAGTCCCGTGATTCTTTTCCATCACTTAGAGAGCCGAGTGTGAACCAGGGCTCGTTTGCTATGCAGCCTCCGCTGAGTGCCGGTCGAGGTAGAGGTCGGGGTCAGCCCGCTAGAGGAGGAGCTTCCAGTGTCGGCTCTGCCCAGCCGCGTATCTATGAGATGAGGAGGGCCGATGATCCAGCAGCCAATGTGGCAACAGGTACCGTTCATATCCATTCTCATCCTCTCAGTGTGCTTTTCGATTCTGGTGCTACACATTCGTTCATATCGCTGGGGTGTGTGCGCCATTTGAGTCTCGACTGTTTTTAGCCTTGCGAGTCTTTCATCGTTAAACTTCCTAGCAGTGATAGGATCGTTGGCGATCGAGAGGTCAGAGACTGCTCTGTGTTTATTTGTGAGAGAGCTTGGCTCTCTAATCTTATTGTCGTTAATATTGAGGGTGAGGATTTGATTCTCGGGGATGATTGGATCGAGCGGCATGGCGCAATCATGAACTACCGCATGAGAATCATCACAATGTTAGCCGAGGACAGCACCGAGCACTCTTTCGCGGGACGAATGAGGGGAAACCAGAAGTTCGTTATTAACGCCTTGAATGCGATGAGACTTCTACGAAAGGGGTGTACTAGTTATTGGTGCTACGTCTTGAAGGCGGAGGATGGTGGAGTCGCGCTTTCGTCGATTCCAGTCGTTAGTGAATTTCCTGATGTATTTCCTGACGAGTTACCGAGATTGTCACCGGACCGTGAGGTCGAGTTTGCTATAGAGTTAGAGCCGGGCGCGGATCCGATTTCGAAGGTGCTGTATCGCATGGCACCTTCATAGATGTCAGAGTTGAAGAAGCAGTTGAGTGAGCTTCTTGAGTTGGGGTATGTTCGACCGAGCGCCTGGCCTTGGGGCGCACCGGTCCTGTTTGTGCGGAAGAAGGATCGTTCACTGCGTTTGTGTATCGACTATTGCGAACTAAACAAGGTGACCATCAAGAACAAGTATCCTTTGCCGAGGATTGATGACTTGTTCGATCAGTTGCAGGGAGCTATGATATTCTCGAAGATTGATTTGAGATCGGGGTACTACCAGCTCCGGGTGAGGGAGTCCGATGTGCCGAAAACAGCTTTTCGGACGAGATACGGACAATATGAGTTTGTAGTCATGCCTTTCGGGTTAACTAATGTGCCGCCGGTGTTCATGCAGTTGATGAACAAAGTCTTTATCGAGTATTTGGATAAGTGTGTCGTCGTCTTCATTGACGATATTCTTATTTATTCGAGGAACGAAGAAGAGCATGCCCATCATTTGCGGGTAGTGTTAGACATTTTAAGGACCGAGCAACTCTATGCGAAGTTCTCGAAATGTGAGTTCTGGCTGAAGGAAGTGATGTTTTTAGTTCACGTGATTTTAGCCGAGTGGGTTCGTGTGGATCCGCAGAAGATTGAGGCAGTGTTGGATTGGGCACCACCCAAGAATGTGAAGGAGATCCGTAGTTTCTTGGGTTTGGCCGGCTACTACCGTAGGTTCATCGAGGGCTTCTGGAATCTGGCTCGGCCGCTTACACAGTTGCTCCAGAAATCCGAGAAGTTCGTCTAGAATGATGAGAGGCAGTCGAGTTTTGAGGAGCTGAAGAGGCGTTTGACTTTAGCCCCGATTTTAGCATTGCCGTGTGGCAACGGGGGTTTTGCTGTTTATAGTGATGCTTCGGGTCAGGGTCATGGGTGTTTATTGATGCAGCACGGCAAGACCATCGCATATGCGTCGAGACAGTTGAGGTCGTATGAGATTAACTACCCTACTCATGATTTGGAGTTAGCGGCAGTCATTTTTGCGCTCAAGATTTGGCGTCACTATCTTTTCGGCTTTGCATGTCAGATTTTTACCGATCATAAAAGTCTGAAATACATATTTACTCAGCGGGAGTTGAATATGAGCCATAGGAGGTGGTTAGAGCTGATTAAGGATTATGACCTCGAAATCCTTTATCATCCGGGCAAGGCGAACGTCGTGGCCGATGCCTTGAGTAGGAAACCGGTTGCATTGCCAACGCTTGAGATCCTTACGTCTCAGTCTGAGCTTCGGCGGGTTTTGATCGAGTTAGATATTGAGGTTTTGTTGCCTGGAGCCGTCGGGCAACTTTGTGCTTTAGATATTTCGTCGTCTTTGATCGATGAAATTAAGTTGAAGCAGTTAGTGGATCCTATGATTACTCTAATCCGAGAGAACGTTCTTAAGGGAAAGTCTCCTGGGTTTGTGATTCACGAGGATGGTGTTTTGAGATTCCAGAGTCGGCTTTGTGTACTGAACAACTCAGAGTTGAGACAGAGTATTTTGCGTGAGGCCCATGCTACACCTTACTCCGTTCATCCTGATTCGAGTAAGATGTACAAGGACCTGAGAAGGAATTTCTGGTGGAATGATATGAAGGAGGAGGTCGCGCGGTTTGTAGCGAGATGTTTGACTTGTCAGCAGGTCAAAATCGAGCATCAGCGACCAGCCGGATTATTGCAGTCACTTCCTATTCCGGAATGGAAATGGGAAGATATATTGATGGATTTCATTACGAGTTTGCCGAGATCGAGGTCGGGCATGAATATGGTATGGGTGATTGTTGATTGTCTAACCAAGTCGGCACATTTTCTAGGCATCAAGGACACTTGGGGCCCGGAGAAGTTGGCTCGTGTGTTTATCGCGCAGATTGTGAGGCTTCACGGTACTCCAAAGTCTATTGTTTCGGATCGTGATGGTCGTTTTGTATCGCATTTTTGGCAGGCGGTGCATAAGGCGTTGGGTACTCGTTTGCGTTTGAGTACCTCTTTTCATCCCCAGTCAGATGGACAGTCGGAACGCACTATCCAGACATTTGAGGATATTTTGCGTGCTTGTGCTCTCGATTGGAGCAGTGACTGGTAGGAGCATTTGCCATTGATCAAATTCACGTACAACAATAGTTGGCACGCATCGATTCGGATGGCACCATATGAGGCACTTTATGGGTGGCGTTGTCGATCACCGATTTGTTGGAATGAGGCGTCTGATTTGGTCGGGACCGAGCCGGATATCGCTTTAGAGACAAGGCGGAAGATAGAATTAATTCGGGAACGGATGTTGACTGCCCAGAGTCGACAGAAGTCATATGCCGATGTCCGTCGTCGACCTTTGGAATTCGAGGTGGGAGACCACGTTTTGCTAAAGGTGTCGCCGACGAGACGAGTCTTCCGTTTCGGGAAAAAGGGGAAGTTGAGTCCGAGATTTATTGGGCCCTTCGAGATTCTCGAGCGAGTCGGTGGGTTGGCATACCGTTTGGCGTTACCCCCGTCCTTGAGTCATGTTCATAGCGTTTTTCATGTTTCCCAGCTAAGGAAATATGTCCCAGATCCTAGTCACGTCATCGATTATGGTGAGATTGATGTCGCCGAGGATATTACTTTTGAGGAGCGTCCCTTGAAGATTTTGGAACATCGCAAGAAACGACTGAGGCATAAGACCATCCCTTTGGTCAAGGTGCAGTGGTCGAGAGACGGTGTCGAGGAGGCAACTTGGGAAACCGAGGATAGCATGCGTGCTAAGTACCCTAAGTTGTTTGTCTCTTAAGTTTCGGGACGAAACTTATTTTTAGAGGGGTAGAATGTAATATCCGCATTTATCTTTTCCCGGTATTTTCATTTTCAGTGTATATCTTCCGTCATCTATTGATCTGATTCTCGTAATTGTTATACGGAACCGCCGTTTCAGGGTTTCCTTGGGTCCATTCTATGTTATTATGCGTTTTGAGATGTTCCGTTTGATGTTTTGTTCATATTCCGGTGTTTTGGACCGTTTATATTTCGTACCTAGCGCGCGCTAACTTTTCTGCATAGCGCACGCTAGGGGTCCCTTAGTAGCGCACGCTACGTTCGTAGCGCGCGCTAGCGAGCTAACCCTGGGAGTAGCAGTGCTGATTCCAGCCCTCTGGACTGGCAGATTAGCGTACGCTACGTAGTCTAGCGCACGCTAAATGTCGGGGGCTAGCGCTCGCTAAGATATCCGGTAGCGTGCGCTAGCGTGACTGTCCAGTACTGGACAGTTTGCTACTGGACTCTATCAGGTGCCCAGGTAGCACACGCTATGGTCGATAGCGCACGCTACCGATACACTTTTAGCGCATGCTAGGTTTGGTCGATAGCGCGCGCTAACTGGATCAGGTGTGTACTCGCAGTTCACTTCTGGACTCGGCTGATGTCCAGGTAGCGCACAATATGGCCGATAGCGCGCGCTACCGAGAGCCTATTAGCGCAAGGTAACAGCCATAAATCTGGCTACTGGACTGGGACTTTTGTCCCGTTAGCGCATGCTAACTTTTGAGGATAGCGCGCGCTAACACTCCCTAGCTATATAAACTAGGGAGTTGACCCAGATGAACGTATTACGTTTATTTCTTCTCCTCCCCGCGGCTTAGAGCTCCTTTGGCGAGTTGGGCAATTTCTTGGCGATTTCTTCTTCTAATCATCTCAACCATCAACTTCCTTGAGTTCTTGGTGTATTATAACAACATCAACACGAATCTTTCATCCTAATCCAAGGTAAAACCTCTTAGAACCCTACTTTTGGATAAATTGGGGGTTTTGGGATTTTCGTCCGATTCGTTCCATTTTGTTGGTTAATACATTATGAATATGATTAATCTTGTTGATATCATTAGTTTTCCTACGGATTCATGGTATATTTTCATGGTTTTGTGAAATCGAGAGGGTTTGGTTGTGGTCCGCCCTCGTTGTTATTTTTGTACGAATATACATGAATCGTAGGCAGGTTTTCGGGTGTATTCCATTTCCGTGTTCGTCTAGAGTTGGTTGTGATTATGTTCTTAGAATCGTTAGGTTCGGTTCCATTGATTCTTAGCGTTCGTCGGTGATTTTCCTTTCCGTTCGTTGCGTCATCAATTATTCAAGGCAAGTATTTTTGGAAATCTTTATGCTTAACGTGAAATAGTAATGTATATTATTTGTGATTTTGCTCACCCTGGGAGGGTCCGACGGGGCCTCGGGGGAATCTATGACTTCACTCTGGATTCACGAGTTTGTTTAGCTAGTCAGCCCGGGAGGGTCCTTAGAGGCCTCGGGTGGGATTTTTGGCTTCGTCCCTATTCTAGGCGATGCATGTGCGTGATTTGTTTTATGATATGGCCAGCCCGGGAGGGTCCTTAGAGGCCTCGGCTGGTATTTGTGGCTTCATCCCGGTCCTAGGAAAATTGTGATTGATTGTTTGTTTCCAGAAAAGACATGTCTGGTTTTGGTTTTGAAATGAATTGGTGCATTATACTATGAAATGTGTAAGTGATTGCTTTGCCTTGATTACTTGTACTAGCGTAATTGTTAACCCCTTTGGGACACGTTTTGGGGAAATTTTTGTTGTGGATTTCAGGTTATGTTCTTCCAGACGAGCGGGCGCTGGGACAGTATGGGGATGTTGGCCAGGCTCGTTGACATGTGCATCTGGGTCCTCTTATTTCTTTTGTCTACTTCGATTTGGTTATTTCCCACATTTATAAACTTATAGATTGTACTCGCGAGTACTTAGGTTTTTCATTTCGGACTTTGTTTTGTATTAACTCAAATTGCTACATTGTCGGTTGATGTTTATTACGCCGGTTGCTCCGGGCGTATCTTTATATGTTGTATTATTTTAATGTGTGTCCTCACTAACCGAGATGGTTAGTCGAGTGGTGTTTTCTTGTTGTAGCCTGGTGGGTCCCATGTAGGAGTCCACAGCGCTGTAATATACTCTTAATATCTCGGGGTGTTACATGTATTATGGCTGCTCTATGTTTCCACGTTGATCCTGTGGTTTATCCTCGATCTCAATGTACCTGGATACATAAAAATGTATCCACCCCTAAAGGGATGAGCAACAGACGAACGTAAAATATATTTTACATCATTGTAACACCCCAAACTAGGTGACAATTACAGTGCCGTGGATCCCCGACTGGGACCCACCAGGCGAATAAAAATTTATGACTAAAATAATATAATCGTAGTATCGAACCACATTATATCATCCATTACTCCGATGAGGAGTTTCATTACAATACACCCAAGATAATACAGAATACAGGTATATTTTATATGGAGATAAAATATACAACACTGAATAAAAATGAGTATTCAAACGGAAGTTTGCAGCGAAAATAAAAGAACACGAATGACTGAAAAAGACTGGGGCCTCCCTACTAGTATAACTGGGACTCCTCGCCGTAAACGTTCTCTTCCCGTGCTTTAGCCTTGCCATGACCTGAAAACAACATCCCCCAACGGGGTCAGTTACACAGAACAACAATCCTCAAGAGTTGAATATATACAATCATGATATATCTAAATTATGCAATTAAGCTGAAGAGGGGCATCATAGTACACCCGTAATGGTATGTGCATGTGCACAAGACGAGTGACCGGACACACCCGCCCTTGTACTTAATTAGTCTCACGGAGGTACGTTACCGTGTGCACAGTCCATTGTGTCGGTGAACCCGAACACGTGACCATCATGTGCCCGACTGAAAATTCCACACATCACCACCCGGCCACGCAATACGAACCCAGAAGGTCATATGAAAGAGAATGACCATGATGAATGTTGATGAATAACAATCCGACATAGTCAAGAATGACTCACCGAGATGAAATAATAGTGAAGTGAATGATAGCTCAATGAAATGATTGGAACCGTCGTTCCTCGTGAATGAAGTGATTATTCGACAATTACAAGTCTTAATACAGTTAATACATTATGAATGAATTATGATTATGACTGAACAACAACGAAAGGAATGAATATCCTTTTAACCGAGTAAGAATTAACTTACACAATACCGATGAAGAATGTCCTTCCTCGAACAAACGTCCTACAATGAGATGTCGGTCGCTCGAACAACCTTGAATAACACAATTACCAACAATCCGCTCAATATACGCATCAAACACGATTATTACTATTTCAAAACGTCGATACGACAAAACCAAGTTCATTGGGGCATTATGACAAACACGTTGTAGACAATCTTCGATTGTATACCACCAATTCTAAATTAATCGATACCAAACTTCCAAGGAGGGTTTCAATCCAACAAATCATCTTCAACACAATCCATGATCCAAAATGAATACCTAAATCAAGATTTCAACAACATCTAATCGAAAATCCCCAAATCCAAATCAATATTCAAGGTGTTCTTGAATAAACCCAAATAATCCGATGATAATCCTTAACAATATACAATCACAAGTATGTCACTTCATATATCATGATCATCACGTCCAAACATCATAACCCAACACAAAATTGAAATCCAAAGTGTTGAAGAATTTACCTCTTGAAGATCCAAATACTTTGATCTGGTGAAATCGTATTAAATCGATAATCCAAGCTTCACAAATGACTGAAGATGATGAAAACCGAACACCCAAGTGATTGATGATGAAAAATCTCTCCCTCAAGCTCTCTCTCTCGGAAACAAGGTGAAGAAATGATAAAAATGAGCTCAAAGTCCCGTCCAAACCCTTAAGTACTGCCCTGGTTACGGCCGTAACTCGGCCTACTTACGGCCATAACATCCCCAAGTCAATGGGCTTACGGCCGTAACCATCCATCTCATACGGGCGTAACTCGCCCTCGTCGAAACATCTGCCGACAGACATACGGCCGTATCCGCACATGCCTTACGGGCGTAAGTAGACTGATACGGCCGTACTCGGCAAGACTTACGGGCGTATGACACCTTCGTCGAAACTGACTGGGCACCCTGCTCAAAACCTACGGCTGTACCTGCCTCATCTTACGGCCGTATGCCGCAACCCTTACGACCGTAAGCCCCCTTCATCCGACATGTCCTGAAAACCATGAACGCATGTTACCGTCGTAGCCTGCCTATCCTTACGGCCGTAACCCACCTTCGGCCAAAACATCCTTAAGCCAACGAATGCATGTTACATCGGTAATGCATGACCAGTTACGGCCGTAACTCACTGCTGAAACTGACACAGTTCGACAACTCCGTCTTCTCGTTACGAAAGGTGAATGATCCGACATACAATACTTGTATGAATGTAATTAAGTCCAATAACACGCGATAGAAGATACTTCCAACACAAGACTACCAATCACGATGAGTATGATCATACCCTCGCCTCGATCCTCAAACAGAGATGAATGACGATCGGTAACTGATACACGATTAAAATATGCCAATGATGAAAGCAAATGAATGAATCATGAATGATGAGTGATTATTAATGAGTGAAAATTACTGAGTGACAATGACTGACTGATAATTACTGAATGATAATGAATAAATTACAACCGGGTATTACATACACACCTCCTTAAAAAGGGTTTCGTCCCCAAAACTAAGGGTCAAACAACTCGGGATAACTCTCTCGCATGCTATCTTCGGTTTCCCAAGTAGCGTCTTCGACTCCGGGTCTAGACCACTAAATCTTAACTAAAGGAATCGTCTTGTTCCTCAACTGCTTGATTCGCCGCTCTAAAACTCGTATAGGACGCTCCTCATACGAATGATCATCCGCGATCTCGATTTCGTCGAACTGAAGTACGTGACTCGGGTCGGCAACATACTTCCGCAACTGAGAGACGTGAAACACATTATGAATTCTGCTCAACGCCGGAGGTAAGGCCAATCGATAAGCCAGACTGCCTACTCGATCCAAAATCTCAAACGGTCCGATGAAACTCGGACTCAACTTTCCCCGCTTCCCGAAATGGAAGATACCTCGACTCGGGGATACCTTGACCAAAACGTGGTCACCTGTATCGAACTCTAGTGGTCGACGACAATTATCTACATATGATTTCTGTCGACTCTGAGCGGTCAACAAATGACTCCTGATCAAAGCTACCTTCTCACGAGCGGCTACAAGCATATCGGGCTCGGTGCCGATTGATTTTGATAAGTCATCCCAACACAAAGGAGATCAACAACGACGACCGTACAAGGCCTCGTAAGGTGCCATCTTAATCGAAGCATGCCAACTGTTATTGTACGTTAACTCAATCAACGGTAGTTGGGCTTCACAATCATCTTTCCAATCGAGGAGGCATGCCCTCAACATGTCCTCCAATGTCTGAATAGTTCTCTCTGATTGTCCGTCAGACTGAGGATGAAAAGTTGTGCTGAAATTAAGCTGAGTTCCCATGGCACGATGAACTGATTTCAAAAATGTGACACGAATCGCCCGTCATGATCAGAAACGATACTCTTAGGAATACCATGCAATCTCACTATCTCTTTGATGAACAACTGGGCAAGTCCCTCGGGACCCCAGTATCCTTAATCTCGAGGAAATGAGCTGACTTAGTTAAACGGTCCACAACTACCCAAATTGTATTCATGCCATGACGACTCGTCGGCAAACTCGTGATGAAGTCCATAGAAATATCTTCCCACTTCCACTCTGGAATAGGGAGAGGTTTCAGCATACCCACCGGTCGCTGATGTTCTATCTTGACTTACTGACATGTTAAACATCTCGAAATAAATTCTGTGACTTCTCGCTTCATATTACTCCACTAGTAATTTTGTTTCAAGTCCTTGTACATCTTGCTAGACCCCGGATGAATGGAATAAGGGGTAGCATGAGCTTATCTCAAAATCGAGTTTTTCAACTCGTCATTCGCCGGTACGCATAACCGATTCTTAAATCGCAAAAGTCCATCCTCGTGGACCACAAATCCAGGGGCTTTCCCCTGAGCCACATCATCTCGGATGCACGACAAAAACGGGTCTAAGCCCTGATTCTCCCTGATTGCCTTCTCAAGTGGCGATGAAATCTCCAACATGCAAAGTTGCCCTTGCACTCGCTGTAACCAGACCTCGATCTCGAGTCGAAGGAATTCCTGCTGAAGCTCTTTCTGAACTGTTAAACGAGCAAGCATTTGCTCCAGAATGGACTTGCGACTCAAGGCATTGGCGACCACATTCGCCTTGCCCTGGTGGTACAAGATCTCAATATTATAATCTTTGATTAGTTCCAACCACCACCTCTGTCGCATATTTAACTCCTTCTCAGTAAATATACTTCAAACTCTTATGATCGGTGAATATTTGACAGGTAATGCCATAAAAATAATGGCGCCAAATCTTCAATGCAGATACCACAGCTGCTAACTCCAGGTCGTGGGTCGGATAATTAACCTTGCAAGGTCTCAATTGTCGTTAAGCATAAGCAATAACTTTCCCATTATGCATTAATACACATCCAAGACCGTGTCCGGATGCATCACCATAAACCACAAATCCCTCCATCCCTTGCGGCAAGGAAAGGACAGGTGCTGAAATTAACCGGCTCTTTGTAATACCCGTAATTTCGATTTCCGGTAATTTTCTTTTTTCGGCGTAAGTGCGTTTTTACGACTCGCTCATGACCGTTCCATCATTCTGAGAATGATTAATTCTGCACTTTTCGACATCCGAGTTCGTTTCGGTGCTGCTTTGTTGAGTTCCGTACTTTTTAGCGACTTTTCCGCGCTTGAGTTCGGTTCTTGCGAATCTCGTTCGAAACTGTCGTTTGGGGTTTTTCGTAAGTTCATTTAATGTTGTTATACGTGTTGTGAGCTTCGGTTTGATTATTCGTTGTCGTATGGTGATTTTCGGGCATTTGGGCCATTTTCGTAATTTCCCAAAGTTTGGGTAAATACCTTCCGTTGTCGAATTTCGAGCCTTCGGGTGGTCGGAATTGTGTGTTCTACTAGCTCTTAGATTCGTGTTTGCGAGTACTTCGTAACCGTATCTTCGGTTCATATTCAGGTTCGGGTTTCGGTGTCGTTTTGTTGAGTTCAGGGTTACTAAACGACTTTTCTAAGTATGAGTTCGGTTTTGTAAAAATCACCATAAATTCTTGGAAACTCCAAAAATTCTGAATCTTTGCAAAATTATAAAGCATCAAGTTAGCTTTCCAATGGTTCAAACGGTAAGTCAATCGGAGTCCGGACGAAGGAGTTATGGTCGAAATATCTAAGACTGCACGATGTGCATTTTTGGTGTTGGAGTGGACAGTACCGTGTGCCGCGGCACACTTCGGCTGTGCCGCGGCACTAAGCCAGTGCTGGGCAGTTTTTTTGGCCGTGGGCCGCGGCACACTTGTCCTGTGCCGCGGCACACAGTGCAGATCAGCCTATTTAATGGCCTGGACCGAGTCATCCGGCCATTTCTCATTTTTTTCTTCGTTCCTTCGAGATTTCTTCAGCATAAGTGGATGGATTTGAGTAAGAGAATCATAGAAAAACACGTTTTGGAAGTTTGATTCATGGATTAACATCATCTTCTACCCGGATCGAAGGTAAGAACACCTAAACTCTTGGTTTTGGGAATTTTTGAGGTTTCTTGATGTTTTGGCCGATTTGATTCGTTTTAGTTTAGATTATTGTTAGAACATGGTTGTATACTCGAAATCATTCATTACCCCTGAATTTTTGTGGAACGAATTTGAGTGTTACCTTGAATAATCGATTGAATTGGACTATGCCCTCAAGGTGTCCGATAAAATGCTTCAATGAGTAGAACTTGGGAAGTTCCATACGTTTTTGTAGAATTGTGATTGAATTGATATTGTTGTGACTTAGGAACGAATTCTTGTAAAGAACTCGAGTCGGAACCCTTCCGTTCGTTGCCTTCCTTGGTATCCGAGCTTCCCGGTCGAACCGTGTTCTTCGGAGCATTCGGTAGCGGTTATTAAGGCAAGTATCTTATTATACGACTTGTATCTTGCGACTAGTAATTACGTATGATATGTATGACGATTTTGCTTTCCTCCGTAAATATGTTCCGTTTGAGTTGGTTGTGTTTTCCGAAATTTGAAGGCTTTGTGATAATAGTCATATATTGGTATACGTGTTTGGCGTTGTGCCATTTGTGCAGGATTGCGATGTACATATGAGATGGTTGTACACGTGGTTGTGCAATGTACTGTGTACCGAATGTGTGTTATGTTGGTTAAGAGTCGTTGTGATGGTCATGATATTTGTGTTGTTTTGGTTTACATACTTGATTGTACATTTCGGTGTAAGGTGGAATGGATTGACATTTAATGATTATGAGTTGAGTCGTGTCGATGTGTGTGCGTGTGATCCAGGTAGGGTCTGACGAGGCCTCTGGAGTTCGGTACATGATGTGTACGAACAAGGTGTGTGATCTAGGTAGGGTCTGACGAGGCGTCTGGATTTCGGTACATGATGTGTACGAACAAGGTGTGTTATCCAGGTAGGGTCTGACGAGGCCTCTGGAGTTCGGTACATGATGTGTACGAACAAGGTGTGTGATCCAGGTAGGGTCTGACGAGGCCTCTGGAGTTCGGTACATGATGTGTACGAACAAGGTGTGTGATCCAGGTAGGGTCTGACGAGACCTCTGGAGTTCGGTACATGATGTGTACGAACGATGTGTATGGCCGGGTAGGGTCCGTTGAGGCCTCCGGAGTTCGGTACATGAAGTGTACGAACAGTGTATGTGGTCCAGGTAAGGTCCGTCGAGGCCTCCGGAGTTCGGTACATGATGTGTACGAACAATGATCGTGTAGCAGTGATTGTTCGGGTAACATTTTAAATATGGATCTCGGACTCATAATGATATATTATTTAGTATGCTTTGAAACGAGAATCGGGCTAAGGCCCTAATGTTTACGAAAAGGTTTTGTAAATTGGGACTCGAGGTCCAAAAGAATTTCTGCTTTAAAAATCCCCGAGATGATGTGTTCCTTTTCAAATATCTCTTACTTGAGTTCGAAATTCTAAAACTTCTCTGGAACATTTTGATAATTGATTTACGTATTAAATTCGTAGTTGCTATTTGCTTGTTACATTTCGTATGGTTTGATACTTGCACTAGTAAAAGCAGTGGAGTTTTACTAACCCCAGTATTCGGGGTGGATATCTGATCTGCGTCCTGTACATGCGAGGTTCAGGCGATCACGGGATTAGCACAAGGGGATGACGAGTGCGATACTAATCAAGAGTTGAGAGTTGGTAGAGTTTAGTTATATTGTTAGAGTTGATTCGGTCTTCCGTGTATTGTATTTCGACCCTGTGTGGGTAATGTTGTTAGTCGATCCCTGTTGATAGAGTTGTGTGACCTCATCGGTGCTGTGTTTATGTGTAAGTGACCTTAGCAGTGTATTATTATATTGTTTGACCATGGAAGGGCAAGCATTTGGTTATTTATGGACGTTTAGCCTGGTAGATCCTTGCGGAAAGGGTTTACGGCGTGTAATATTCCCATACGGTTTTGGGGGTGTTACATTTATGGTATCGGAGCTTAGGTTGCGGAAACCTAGGCTGTTGGGTCGAGTCGAGTCGTGATTTGTCGAGTAATGTGTTGTCTTGTCGTTCGAGTCGTCAGGTGACAAGTTGAGTTGTGCGTAGTCACAACGCGTTGGATATGTTGGCGGATGAGATTAGTATCGTGGGCGACCGTCGTCTCCGTGCGGCCTGTGGACGTAAGTCTCCTCTTTTATGCATAATAACTGTGTTCATGATTTCATTTATGTGTGACATTTGTGGTGCATAATTTTATTTACACGGTGTTGTGTAATGAAGTTGTATTCGATACTTGGATACGCTGTACGTGTATAGAACTGGATGTATTGATGTTTGGCCCTTGAACCACCACGTGGTTGGTATGGTGTGAAAGTTGTGAACCTTGATGGGTTTTACGGTAGAGTTTGTGAGAAACTCCGATGAATGATTTTGCTGTGTATTTAAACTTGATGCCATGAGATGTATGTGATGGAATTGGCGACCCTGTTTGCCATTTGGGCATGTGGTTTTAATATCGACTATTTTGGATTGTTGTAATTATACCCGCTACGGGTAGCTTTGAAAACGTTTTTCCTTAAAGACTACTGATTTGAGTATTTGTGTGGAAATCAAAATTTTTGGAAAAATCTTGTTTTGCAAAACGACCCTAATTTTCGGAATTTAAATGTTATGTGTTTGTGTGTTGGGGGCTACTGTGACAATTCTGCGATCCTGACTAGATGTTACGGCCGTAAGATGTTTTCCATTACGGCCGTAAGCTCTCGAGTTGTTACGACCGTAAAGCGCATGTTGTTACGGCCGTAAACTTTTTACTGACCCGGTAGAAATTTGTTATTACAGTTGTACCCGTGCCCCATGGTTATTTAATCTCTGTTGATATATCAGTGATGGATGGCGTGGTAACATGTTGTTACCCCGTATAACGCTAATAAAGATAATGATATATTGATAAGGTCATTTTGACGATATCGTCTAGCGAAAAGATTGAAGCCTCAATGTGTTGTTTTGCAAATAGCTTCAATCAAAACAGTTTTGATAATGAGATACATGGTTTTAATTAAACGACCGAGGTATTATAAGTGTTTTCAAAAATTTCATTTCACCAATTTTTTTTCAAACTTGAGAATTTTAAAATTTTATCATTTGAATAATACCCCGGAAACATTTTATTTTTGTTGTTAGTGTTTGATCCCTGCGATACGTGTGTGGTTTTGACCGTGTTTGATTTGGTAAAATCCAAACATCTCTGTTGATGTGACTGTGTGGATTATTTTTTTTTAATGAAGTTCTAAAATTACAGTGTTAGTTCGTGCACTTGTGTGATGACTTGGAGTTGATGTTTTAACGTGCTGCTATTTATTGTCTTATCTTGACGTTGTGATATTTGTTTGGATGTGTTATTCTTATTGGTCGTCCGTCCAGTATGCCGAGAGGCCGTGGCCGAGGACGTGGTCGTAGTCGTGGTCGTGATCAGCAGCAATCATCCAGAGGTAATGTTGATATTGGCGCCGCCACCATCCTTCGTCAGGTGACTGGCCGGTTGGCGCTTATGAATCAGACCGTACACCGAGACGGGATTCCGGATGAAGATAACGGAGCTGGTACGTGGTTACGAGATGTGATGAGAATGCACCCGCCCCATTTTGTAGGTTCTTCGGACTCGTTAGGCTGGGAGAATTGGCTCTTCCAGTTGGACAGAACATTTGATGCTGTAGCTTGCCCCGATGAGAGAAGAGTGCCTATTGCTCAATACCTACTCGACAAGGAATCTGCAGACTGGTGGGAGGCCGTAGCGCCTAGTGATCGTACCGCTACTTGGACTGAATTCAAAACTGCCATGGAGGCCGAGTATTGTCCGCCGCCTGTTAAAGAGCGTAGGATTGTCGAGTTTTTCTCGGCTACGCCCCAAGATGTGTCGATATCCCAGGCGATAGTCGATTATGATCGACAGCTGTGTTATGTTCGGGATCAGGTGAAAAGTGAGGCAGATAAGGTTCGTTATTTCGATATGCGTATGAAACCTCAGATTCGGCAGTGTATGGCTCCTTTTATGTGTACAACCTTGAAGGACTATCAGGATCGAGCCTTGGCGTTTGAGATGACTATAATGTCTACCGAGTCCGTGTCGGTAGCGAAAAAGCAGAAGATTTCCGATGACGCATCGGGAAGTAAGGGAATTGGGATTCCCACACCTCAACCCTCGTATCAGCCGAGGATGGGACCTTCTCGGTCAGTTAGAGAACCCAAAGGACCCAAGTCGGTGTCTTTGAGTTCTGGTAATGCTCCTAGGTGTTTCAATTGTAACGTTCTAGGCCATGAACGCGCGCATTGTAAGAAACCGCCAGTGACTTGTTATAATTGTGGACACGAGGGGCATCGAGTTCGATCTTTGCGAGATTGTTGCCGAGATGATAAGGGACCGAATTCTATTCCTACTTAGGAGGGCCCAGGGATGTCTAGTGATGGTGTTTTTGGTACCCGCTACACGGAGTGTTTCGCGTGTAGAGATGTTTCTGTGACGCTTTTACATTTGGAACTTGTTGAATGATATTTTGTTTTGTGTAAGTTCCCGTTTAGTTGTTGAACCTACGGAGGCGTGTCAGTGGACCACGAGGTAATGAGCATGGTATTTTATTATGTGTCGTTATATTTTGTTTCGTATCACTGTGATAACCTTAGTTTAAGTTTCGGGGCGAAACTTATTTTTTGTGTGATAGAATGTAATATCCGGTATTCTCATTTGCTGTTATCTTGAAATTATTTGTGTTTTGACGTCGGACATTTTCTTGTTGATGAGTATCGGAGTGATTTCTATCGTGTTATTCTATTTGTTTCTTTCGCATAGCCGTTTTAGTCGGGTGCGGCTTGTTGTCGCGTGCGTTTCTTTGATTAAATGTGTGCATGTGATGTGACGTTAATTGCTCGTTATTGTTTTGAATCTTAGTCGGTGACATTGTGTTGGTCGTCGTGGAGCGTGTTTTCACGCCGTATGTCTTTTGGCGTTTCTTGCAGCGTTTCGCCGTTGGGCGCGAGTTTTCGGTTTTTGTGTATCTCGTCGAGTCTTCCTGACAGTGGATATTGCTTCTCCCTACTTGTTTTAAGTTTCGGGACGAAACTTCTTTTAAGGAGGGTAGAATGTAATACCCGTAATTTCGATTTCCGGTAATTTTCTTTTTTCGGCGTAAGTCCGTTTTTACGACTCGCTCATGACCGTTCCATCATTCTTTCTGCACTTTTCGACATCCGAGTTCGTTTCGGTGCTGCTTTGTTGAGTTCCGTACTTTTTAGCGACTTTTCCGCGCTTGAGTTCGGTTCTTGCGAATCTCGTTCGAAACTGTCGTTTGGGGTTTTTTGTAAGTTCATTTAACGTTGTTATACGTGTTGTGAGCTTCGGTTTGATTATTCGTTGTCGTATGGTGATTTTCGGGCATTTGGGCCATTTTCGTAATTTCCCAAAGTTTGGGTAAATACCTTCCGTTGTTGAATTTCGAGCCTTCGGGTGGTCGGAATTGTGTGTTCTACTAGCTCTTAGATTCGTGTTTGTGAGTACTTCGTAACCGTATCTTCGGTTCGTATTCAGGTTCGGGTTTCAGTGTCGTTTTGTTGAGTTCAGGGTTACTAAACGACTTTTCTAAGTATGAGTTCGGCTTTGTAAAAATCACCATAAATTCTTGGAAACTCCAAAAATTCTAAATTTTGGCAAGCATCAAGTTAGCTTTCCAATGGTTCAAACGGAGAGTCAATCGGAGTCCGGACGAAGGAGTTATGGTCGAAATAGCTAAGACTGCACGATGTGCATTTTTGGTGTTAGGTGGGATCGCACTGTGCCGCGGCACACTTCGGCTGTGCCGCGGCACTAAGCCAGTGCTGGGCAGTTTTTTTGGCCGTGGGCCGCGGCACACTTGTCCTGTGTCGCGGCACACAGTGCAGATCAGCCTATTTAATGGCCGGGACCGAGTCATCCGGCCATTTCTCATTTTTTTCTTCGTTCCTTCACGATTTCTTCAGCATAAGTGGATGGATTTGAGTAAGAGAATCATAGAACAACACGTTTCGGAAGTTTGATTCATGGATTAACATCATCTTCCACCCGGATCGAAGGTAAGAACACCTAAACTCTTGGTTTTGGGAATTTTTGAGGTTTCTTGATGTTTTGGCCGATTTGATTCGTTTTAGTTTAGATTATTGTTAGAACATGGTTGTATACTCGAAATCATTCATTACCCCTGAAGTTTTGTGGAATGAATTTGAGTATTACCTTGAATAATCGATTGAATTGGACTATGCCCTCAAGGTGTCCGATAAAATGCTTCAATGAGTAGAACTTGGGAAGTTCCATACGTTTTCGTAGAATTGTGATTAAATTGATATCGTTGTGACTTAGGAACGAATTCTTGTGAAGAACTCGAGTCGGAACCCTTCCGTTCGTTGCCTTCCTTGGGATCCGAGCTTCCCGGTCGAACCGTGTTCTTCGGAGCATTCGGTAGCGGTTATTAAGGCAGGTATCTTATTATACGACTTGTATCTTCCGACTAGTAATTACATATGATATGTATGACGATTTTGCTTTCCTCCGTAAATATGTTCCGTTTGAGTTGGTTGTGTTTTCCGAAATTTGAAGGCTTTGTGATAATAGTCATATATTGGTATACGTGTTCGGCGTTGTGCCATTTGTGCAGGATTGTGATGTACATATGAGATGGTTGTACACGTGGTTGTGCAATGTACTGTGTACCGAATGTGTGTTATGTTGGTTAAGAGTCGTTGTGATGGTCATGATATTTGTGTTGTTTTGGTTTACATACTTGATTGTACATTTCGGTGTAATGTGGAATGGCTTGACATTTAATGATTATGAGTTGAGTCGTGTCGATGTGTGTGCGTGTGATCCAGGTAGGGTCTGACGAGGCCTCTGGAGTTCGGTACATGATGTGTACGAACAAGGTGTGTGATCCAGGTAGGGTCTGACGAGGCCTCTGGAGTTCGGTACATGATGTGTACGAACAAGGTGTGTGATCCATGTAGGGTCTGACAAGGCCTCTGGAGTTCGGTACATGATGTGTACGAACAAGGTGTGTGATCCAGGTAGGGTCTGACGAGGCCTCTGGAGTTCGGTACATGATGTGTACGAACAAGGTGTGTGATCCAGGTAGGGTCTGACGAGACCTCTGGAGTTCGGTACATGATGTGTACGAACGATGTGTATGGCTGGGTAGGGTCCGTTGAGGCCTCCGGAGTTCGGTACATGAAGTGTACGAACAGTGTATGTGGTCCGGGTAAGGTCCGTCGAGGCCTCCGGAGTTCGGTACATGATGTGTACGAACAATGATCGTGTAGCAGTGATTGTTCGGGTAACATTTTAAATATGGATCTCGGACTCATAATGATATATTATTTAGTATGCTTTGAAACGAGAATCGGGCTAAGGCCCTAATGTTTACGAAAAGGTTTTGTAAATTGGGACTCGAGGTCCAAAAGAATTTCTGCTTTAAAAATCCCCGAGATGATGTGTTCCTTTTCAAATATCTCTTACTTGAGTTCGAAATTCTAAAACTTCTAGTGAACATTTTGATAATTGATTTACGTATTAAATTCGTAGTTGCTATTTGCTTGTTACATTTCGTATGGTTTGATACTTGCACTAGTAAAACAGTGGAGTTTTACTAACCCCCGAGTATTCGGGGGGTGGATGTCTGTTCTGCGTCCAGGTACATGCAGGTTCGGGGGAGCAGTCACAGGATTAGCACAAGGGGATGACGAGATGCGATACTAATCAAGAGTTGAGAGTTGGTAGAGTTTAGTTGTATTGTTAGAGTTGATTCAGTCTTCCGCTGTATTGTATTTCGACCCCTGTGTGGGTAATGTTGTTAGTCAGTCCTGTTGATAGAGTTGTGTGACCTCATCGGTCTGTGTGTTTATGTGTAAGTGACCTTAACGGTCTGTATTATTATATTGTTTGACCCTGGTCGGGCAAGCATTTGGTTGTTTATGGACGTTTAGCCTGGTAGATCCTTGCGGAAAGGGTTTACGGCGTGTAATATTCCCATACGGTTTTGGGGGTGTTACACTCTTGAGTTCCTCAAAACTCTACTGACACGCGTCGGACCACGTGTATTTATTATCCTTCCGCAGAATGTTTGTCATGGGTTGAGCAATTTTAGAAAATCCTTCCACAAACCGCCGATAATAACCAGCTAATCCGAGAACGCTTCGGATTTCTTTAACATTCTTCAAAGGTAGCCAATCTCGGTTAGCCTCCGTCTTCTGAGGATCAATACGCACACCATCTGATGAAATTACAGGTCCTAGAAACGTCACTTCGGACATCTAGAACTCACATTTGGAAAACTTTACATAGAGTTGCTCTCGTATCAACACGTCGAGAACCTGATAAAGGTGAACCTCGTGCTCCCCTCGGTCACGAGAATAAATCAAAATGTCATCAATGAAGACAACCACAAACTGATCCAAATAGTCGATGAAAACCCGATTCATTAACTCCATGAACACTGCAGGTGCATTAGTTAACCCAAACGGCATTACCAAAAACTTATAATGACCATAGCGTGTTCGAAACGCCGTCCTTGCGATATCCGACTCTCGAATTCTCAACTGATGATATCCAGATCTTAAGTCGATCTTGGAAAATACTGAAGCTCCCTGAAGTTGATCTAAGAGATCATCAATACGAGGTAGAGGATATTTATTCTTGGTCGTCACCCTGTTCAACTCCCGATAATCAATACACAAACGAAATGACTCGTCCTTCTTCTTGACAAATAACATTGGTGCTCCCCACGGGGATGCACTCGGTCGGATATAACCTTTCTCGGTCAAATCCTCAAATTGATTCTTCAACTTCTGCATTTTGGTCGGGGCCATCCGATACGGTGCCTTCGATATTGGAGACGTACCAGGATCCAACTCAAACGTGAATTCCACATCTCTCTGTGGAGGCAAACCAGGTAACTCGTCTAGAAATACGTCGGCATATTCTCTCACTATCGGAATATCCGCCAACATTATTGATGATTTCTCGGTCTTGGTCATATAGCACCAATAACCAACACACCCCTGACTGAGTAATTTCACTGCTTTCATCAAGTTGATGACACTCCCAGAACAACTGGGATTACCTCCTTGAAAAACACATTCGACCCCATCGTCTGAAAGGATAGTGACCACACGCTTATGGACACTAATGATGGCATCGTGACGATCCATCCAATCAATACCCAATATGATGTCGTCTCTTGGTAAATCTACCACGATCAGGTCTGCTAACCAATCACGGCCATGAAATTGAACCGGATAATTCTTAATCTTATGATTCCAGATAATTCGTCTACCATCTGGTAGACCAATGACATACGACTCACAACTAGTAGCACTACCAAGACGTAGTCTACTCAAACATGACTCGGAAATGAATGAATGCGATGCCCCAGTATCAAAAAGGGTACACACAGGTTGAGATAGAATATCGAGTGTACCTGAGATCATCCGGGCCTCCAGATCATCGGTCTTCTTCATCTCATAAATTCGGGGCTTGCCGGCCCCCGAACCGGACGCTCCCGTCTGATAGCTTTTGGCTCCGCCTTTGTTTGCTCCTGTTGTCTTGAACGATGCAGACTAAGTGGCCTGATTATGAATAGCTGACTGTTTCAGGGCCTAAGATGACGCCAGAGTAGGTTTGGAGTCCCTTCGGCAAAAACGGGCCTTATGCCCAGCAATCCCACAGTTATGGCATGTGATAGTCTACCTCGGACACTTGGTGCTGACATGACCAAGTTCTCCACAGTTGAAACAGGTGATGGCCGAACTGGCCACTCGGGACTGCGATTCCGCGGGTCTGGGCGCCACAGGAGGTCGCTCAGAGAAAGTAGAGCCCTCACGAGGCTTCTTGAAGGTTGCCTGACCGCCTTCAGACTGATTACGATTCTTTGACTTCTTGCTAGCAGATGAAGGTTGCTGCTTAGCAATCTCCTTAGCAGTGAGCTCATAAGTAAGAGCTTTCTCGATGAATTCGGCCAGAGTGGTGCAATTGTGATTAAGTAACTGCATCCGCATACGGGGTTTCAGCCTCTTGCTGAAATACTTGATCTTGTCCGCCTCGGAGTGAATAATAGATGAGGCGAAAGGAAGAAGTTCCTGGAATTTCTCGGCGATGGCGAGAACATCCTCATCTGCTGAGGGTTCGGGAGTGAGTAATTCTGATAACTTGGCCTCTCTGAGCGGGGCTGGATAATACCTCTCCATCATAAGAGTCTTGAATTGATACCAAGTACATGATCCGTCGGTGGGCTTCAAAAATAACCACCATGAATGAGCGCTCTTACCCAGGTAGTAAGCTGCAACTGAAACTTTGTGCCCTTTGGGACACTCTACCATAGCAAATAACTTCTCGAAATGCTCAACCCAGTGAACAATATCCGCTGGCTCAGATGAACCCTCAAAAGTAGGTGGCCTTTGGCGAGAGATGTCGCCAATAATACTGCTTACACCCCTCTCTTGCCCCTGAGGTGGCGGTGGAGGAGCCTGCTGATTCTGAGCTGTTGAGTTTTGCATCGTCTCCATGAGGCGTGCTATCTGTGTCATCTGGTCCATCATGCCCTGCATAAAAGCGAGTGGATCAACCCGAACACCTTATGATTGAGCTATGTCCCGGGTACGACTCCCTGACAGTGAATGATCATTTCTGGGTGAATGAGTGGTAGCGTTGCTGCTCAATGAATTAGCGTTGTTCCTCGTGTTCGCGCGCATATTCACATGAGCTCTTGGGTTTCGGCCCGCACCGCGGCCTCGTTCCCCGCGTCCTCTACATGCTCTCTCCATACTGAAGTAGGAAAGTCACATGATAATTATAGCTCTCGTATGAATATTACATTATGATTACGTCATGAAATGATGAAAATGAGCATACGCGCTCTAACACAGTGATTACATGAATGATTAGCTGAGGTGACATGATTATATTGAACAAGTTAACAAGATTAATGATACGATCCTTACGATCAACAACTGAGCAATGAAATGAATTGAGTGATTAATGAGTTAACATGATAGATATGATCAAAATAAAAATGATGATTGAGGATTGTTGACTGTAGAATGATGAATGAGTGATTCTTATTGCAAGAATTTATACCATGGCATTAGAAATCTTACTGTTCTTTGGTTTGAGGGGCTCGACTCTTGCACAGGTCACACGTGACACGTAAGTCCAATGATACTAGTCTGATGAACGGTGATTTCAATTAGACATGACTCGGAAGGTAGTATTCAAAACCACGCTCCGATACCAACTCTGTAACACACCAAACTAGGTGACTATTATAGTGTCGTGGACCCCCGACTTGGACCCACCAAGCGAATGAAAATTTATGACTTAAATAATATAATCGTAGTACCGAACCACATTATAACATCCATTACTCCGATGAGGAGTTTTCTTACAATACACCCAAGATAATACAGAATACATGTATATTTTATATGGAAATAAAATATACAACACTGAATAAAAATGAGTATTCAAACGGAAGTCTGCAGCGGAAATAAAATGAAGAACACGAATGACTGAAAAAGACTACGGCCCCCTACTAGTATCACTGGGACTCCTCGCCGTCAACGTTCTCTTCCCGTGCTTTAGCCTTGCCATGACCTGAAAACAACATCCCCCAACGAATCGATTCTGAGAACAACAATCCTCAAGAGTTGAATATACACAATCATGATATATCTAAATTATGAAATTAAGCTGAAGAGGGGCATCGTAGTACGCCCGTAATGATATGTGCATGAGCACAAGACGAGTGACCGGATACACCCGCCCTTGTACCTAATTAGTCTCACGGAGGTACGTTACCGTGTGCACAGTCCATTGTGTCGGTGAACCCGAACACGTGACCATCATGTTCCCGACTAAAAATTCCACACATCACCACCCGACCAGGCAATACGAACCCAGAAGGTCATATGAACGAGAATGACCATGATGAATGTTAATGAATAACAATCCGACAAAGTCAATAATGACTCACCGAGATGAAATAATAGTGAAGTGAATGATAGCTCAATGAAATGATTGGAACCGTCATTCCTCGTGAATGAAGTGATTATTCGACAATTACAAGTCTCAATACAGTTAATACATTATGAATAAATTATGATTATGACTGAACAACAATGAAAGGAATGAATATCCTTTTAAAAGAGTAAGAATTAACTTACACAATACCGGTGAAGAATGTCCTTCCTCGAACAAACATCATACAATGAGATGTCGGTCGCTCGAACAACCTTGAATAATACAGTTACCAACAATCCGCTCAATATAAGCATCAAACACGATTATTACTAATTCAAACGTCGATATGACAAAACCAAGTTCATTGGGGCATTATGACAAACACGTTGTAAACAATCTTCGATTGTTTACCACCAATTCTTAATTAATCGATACCAAACTTCCAAGGAGTGTTTCGATCCAACAAAACATCTTCAACACAATTCATAATCCAAAATGAATACCCAAATCGAGATTTCAACAACATCTAATCGAAAATCCCCAAATCCAAATCAATATTCAAGGTGTTCTTGAATAAACCCAAATAGTCCGATGATAATACTTAACAATACATAATCATAAGTATATCACTTCATATATCATGATCATCACGTCCAAACATCATAACCCAACACAAAATCGAAATCCAAAGTGTTGAAGAATTTACCTCTTGAAGATCCAAATACTTTGATCCAGTGAAATCGTGTTAAATCGACTATCCAAGCTTCACCAACGAATGAAGATGATGAAAACTGAACACCCAAGTGATTGATGATGAAAAATCTCTCCCTCAAGCTCTCTCTCTCGTAAACAAGGTGAAGAAATGATAAAAATGAGCTCAAAGTCCCGTCCAAGACCTTAAGTACTGCCATGGTTACGGCCGTAACTCGGCCTACTTACGGCCGTAACATCCCCAAGTCAACGGCCTTACGGACGTAACCAGCCATCTCATACGGGCGTAACTCGCCCTCGTCGAAACATCTGCCGACAGACATACGGCCTTATCCGCACATGCCTTACGGGCGTAACTAGACCGATACGGCCGTACTCGGAAAGACTTATGGGCGTATGAAACCTTCGTCGAAACTTACTGGGCACCCTGCTCGAAACGTACGGCCGTAACCGGCCAAGCCTTACAGCCGTACCTGCCTCATCTTACGGCCGTATGCCGCAACCTTTACGGCCATAAGCTCTCTGCGTCCGACATGTCCTGAAAACCATGAACGCATGTTACGGCCGTAGCGTGCCTATCCTTACGGCCGTAACCCACCTTCGGCCAAAACATCCTTAAGCCAACGAATGCATGTTACGGCCGTAATGCATGACCAGTTACGGCCGTAACTCACTACTGAAACTGACATAGTTCGACAACTCCGTCTTCTCGTTACGAAAGGTAAATGATCCGACAAACAATACTTGTATGAATGTAATTAAGTCCAATAACACGCGATAGAAGATACTCCCAATACAAGACTACCATTCACGATGATTATGATAATACCCTCGCCTCGATCCTCAAACGGAGATGAATGACGATCGGTAACTGATACACAGTTAAAATATGCCAACGATGAAAGCAAATGAATGAATCATGAATGATGAGTGATTATTAATGAGTGAAAATTACTGAGTGACAATGATTGACTGATAATTACTGAATGATAATGAATGAATTACATCCAGGTATTACAATCATCGACACCAATAAACAATTATCACAATAAGTCGTTATACATCACATGAATAAACATTGTCAACAAGTCTCCACTAGCTCGATCATTTGAAGTATTCATTCCAAAGGAATCCCAGAAAGGTTTCAGAATTTATAAAATAGTTTAAAAGGGGTTTATCATTCCTTTTTCAAGGAGGAAAACAATGATGTAGGTTGAAAGTGACTTGTAACCTCAAGAATTTATTCATAAAAACTTTCAAAATTTCCATCCCAGACTTTCCAAAAACACATTTGGAAGCTTGTTTAGGTTCCAACACGGCATATACAATCATAGATCCACAAAATCACTACTATACCTGATATAGGAGTCGAGATTATATTTGGTACCATCATCAAGGTCAGTATCATGTCCTACCTGCTCAACACATATTACACTGCACATATACGCAACACCAGCACAATTTTCGCGCAAACACATACTCGTCAGACACATAACACACATATATACATACAACAATAACTTTAGGAGACTTTGTTGTGATGAAATCCCTCACACTATGCCGCAAGTGCACGGTGTCAACAAGTAATAAAGTGATAAGTAAGATATCGTTCCCTCGAGGACTGAATTCACTAAGTACGAAAATATAGTCAACTCGTAATTTTATTTGAAGAACAATTATATAGAATTTATATCTAAACTAATTGCAGAAAAATAAATAATTATAGTAATAAGGGTGTAGGATTATGATTTTCACCTCAAGCAATCAGGAATGATTTTTATTCAATTCAATTCACTTTTATTCAATTGATTGTAAGCCAGGAATTCCTAAATTATTCTAAAGCCTTTCCCAAGGTCGATAGAAAATACTACGAATTATTAACTCGATATATCCCTATTCGAATTAGATAATTAATAGCTAAAACAGATCAAGAATTCCCACAAATAGGCTTCACAATTCCCATGAGTATATCCCTATCTCACGAAAATCATGATTATTCTCACAAGAACTATTCCTAAATTTCATCTCCCAAATCCTTAAAGACATTCAAAACAATTCAAATGTTGGCCAAACAATTAAAAAGCATTAAGAACAATGAGAAAAATCCAACTCAATACGAATAACGAGTAAATTGAAATAATAATAAATAATTCAAACCGTCATGTTATCGGCTACAATCACAACCCTACTCGAATAGATCTAGAAACTAAGATGCGGAAAAATTAAGAAAAACCGTAGGGATCCGTGGTCTTGTCGTCGCCCACAAATCTCCTCCGTATGTTCTTCGATCCCGCGATGTCTTCCTCTGATTTGATCTCCTCCGCCCCTGTCTTCAACCCTTCAATGCTTATTTATAGCCGTCCTCAGCCTCCAAAACGCGTCCGGGAATTAGGTTGGGAATCGGCTCCAAAAACGGCCCAGAACCGTGGCCAATACATCAAAACTGCCTCGTGGGCCGCGGCTCACTTAATCTGTGCCACGGCCCCTACTGCTCAGCGACGGATGCCTGGGCGCATGTTTTCTTCCTGGGCCTCGGCTCACTCTCCTTGTGCCGCGGCTCAGGGTACAGTTCGCTCGGCACTTGTTTATCCACCTTCGTGTGCCGCGGCCCCAGGCCAAAAACTGCCATTTTCGCCCTTTTTCGTCGTTCGAGCTTCCGGACTCTGATTTCCTGCAAAACATATAAGAATAGTGCATTAAAAGCTCATTTATGCATTTTTAGGCTCAAAATGGATACAAACTAATGATAAATAAGCGCATAAAAATACGCCTAACAGACTTCACACCACAAAACGTACTAATACTCTTCATACCCGAATATGAGATATACAAATAGGATAGGTAGTTGGTATGAAATAAAATATAAGGTGCATGATCATAAAACTTGCCTAGTAACTTTAAGAGGTTGAGAGATTAAATTAAATTGAAATTAATACATGTAAATCTCCAATACTTGGGGGCAAAGAATAAACACAATATAATCACTAGTAGATCTAGCAGTCCCAGTCGAAACAGCATCGATAACTCTAGTCAGAAATCATTGGGGATTTTAATCAAACACCTAGTTGGCGATTCATGGTTAGGATGATTTAAACGAAAGACTCAATTTTTGTTTCACTGGGATTAAAAAGAACAACACAATAACACTATAAAACCCAACATATAACAACTATAACCAAGAATAAAAGACTAATATACAAAAACTAATCAACAAGGCATTAGGGTTTATACATCAATCCGGCTAAAACCAACTGAATTGACCGAAATGGACTCGATAGGTTGATCCTCAGACGCTATATAGATGTTTGTCACATAAAAAACAAGCCAAAATAAAGATTTTATGATCAATGGACAAGATCTGATGAATAGTTGATGAGAAATTGATAAGTGCTGGTCACAATATACTTATAGGATAGCTTAGAGGGGGGGATAAGTTGTATCCTCTTTTTGAAAATTCGTGCACTGTGAAAGTCGTGTAAAGGTATGGTTGTAGATAAATAAACTAAGTGTGCTCTTATAGGATTGATGCTCATGGAGTTTTTAGATTAAGCATATCGTATAACCACTAGTTGTATGATAGAAGTATGTAAAGCAGTAAATAACACAAATCTAATATGGCCGAGGCAATATCTATTGTATGGTCTCCATGCAGGATTAAAATCAAGGTAATACACAATAGTTATGATTTTAACTAACATTTATCAAGTTATATCTTTCACATACACTCGGCTTTGCAACTTTGGCAACCCACAAAGATTGGCGTAGGCTGGTCTTAAACTTCGCCTTATTCTCACACCGATCAGAAGCTTGGTTCGGCAAAGCATCTCCATCCCACATAGGTAAGAAAGTGCTTGCTTTATTAATCTACATAGGATAACTTTTCAACTTCAAGTAGGGTAGAACAGTACTATACTTTGCTGTAGTTTTTTGTTCATAAGTTGAGGACTTGTCTTATCTCTTTGCTATATGATATCGTTATAAGCTGAAGAGAGTTCTTTCTTAAGTTTTCAAGAATATACTTTGACATGCTTTTCAATAGTTGATCAAGTCATCTGAATGACTATTTATAACTTTGGAAATGTATCCGTTGTAAATATACTTGTTGCCGGGTATGTGAGATATGGATTATTCTGATAGGCGCACTACTACAAATATGACCTTTAATGACAGAAATTTTATGACGTTTTGCCAAAAACGTAATTGTAACGTATTTCCATGACGTTTCTAGCAGTAAACGTCATGGATGTAAAATATGGAACAATCATATGACATTTTGTGAACAACATGGTTTCTTCAAGATTCATGATGTTTTTTTCATTTCATATTTGTTTATCAATAACACTTTTAAAATGTCATGATTTACCTGTAGTATGACATTTTAAAAAATATCATGTAATAGTTTTCGATGACAGTTTTAAAGTGTCATGAAATAGTTTATCACTAATGACAATTTATTACTATCCTTAAAAGTTTGATCCCAAATTAGTCCCTTAGAAAATTTCCCGTATGACTTCCTCTCCTCCCACTCATTTTGTTTTCCTTCTCTCCCTTTCTGAAACCCTTGCTGCTCTCTCCCTCTCTCTCACTTCTCCTCGCCGTCTCCCAATTGCACGGTCTCACCAGCCCTTTCTTTTCCTCTCTCCCAATTTCTCACTTCTCTCTCTCTCTCACTTCTCCTCATCGTTGTCTCCTAATTTCACGGTCTCACCAACATTCTTAGACGTTTGCTTCAGAGCCGCGACCATGGACATCAGGTTCAAATCAGTGTCCATCGACTTTTCACGTCAGATTCATATTGTCGCCGCGACATCCACCATGAGTTATCCAACTTTCTTTATTTGTCATTTCAAGTGTAGCTGTGCACTTAGATTATGGTTTATAATCTGATTACCCATGCCTAAGTCTGTGATTACCCAGTTGGGGTATTCCCCACCCCCTTGTTGCTATGCTAGGTTTGGTGTTTTGAGTTGAGTAAGCTATTTATAATCTCGACAGTGTAGGGTTTATGATTTTAAAAGAAAAATGTTGAAAGGTTTATTGAAGTTTATTGCAAGCTTGTTTATTCTATATTAAATTATACCAGATAAGATGAAAGGTATGTTGTATTGACTGGTTTTCTTCAACAGATACGAGTATGATACGATTGGTACTTCAGTTAAAGCATCCTTCATTTATCTTGTGACAGCATTAGTAAAGGTATGATCCATTAGGCTCATTTGAATGGTTCCAGATGTTATGCTTCTCTTTCATGGACTTGAATTCTTACCTGCATTGATTTTTTCAGCTTGTTTGTCTTGCAACATATCTTAATGTATCGGAAAGTGACAGTTTCGATCCCTCTCAGGTATCTATTTCATAGGTGCTTATGAACAATTTTAGTTTGGGTTTTTATCCGAATTTGTATCTGTCGTGTGCATAGTAAGACATTTCTTTGTTCGCTAGAATGATTACTCAACTGTAACACCCCCAATCCGCTCAGGGATATTACACGCCGTAGAACCTTTCCTCAAAGATCTACCAGGCTGGTAACGACATATAACAACTCAACCATGCCTTTAAGGCTAAAATGACTCAGTAGACCGATTTGGTCTTTCAACAAATACATACAACTCAAATACAACTCATGCCCACGCAGGGGTCAAAATACAACCACACCCGCATAACGGAAAAATATAGCAATGAAAAATAGAGTACAACTGAACCAATAAACAAAGTACGGTTCCTCATGTGATTAGTATCGATCATCTTTCATCATCCTTCGTGCCGACCCTGTGTTATGTTCCAAAACCTGAATGCAAAAACAGACATCCACCCCCCGAATACTCGGGGGTTAGCAAAACTCCACTGTTTTGCTAGTGCAAGAACAAAGTGCAAATACGAGCCATACAATTCACATTCCACGAATAACAATAACCAGGATCCTCAAAAATCCAAACGAAACGAAAAGCACTTCCCGAGGCAAGAATTTGAGTAAAGACTTCCCAAAATTTCAAGATCAAAATATCGAGGGAAACAATTTGTAAAATGATTTGAAATACCATCGGGAGTTTTAATAGAAAACAATTTAGGATTATCAAATCCTACTTTTCAAAATCCAAAAGACGAAAGGGGGTCACCGCCCCAAAGGTTTACTTTTCGGAAAAATGACCTTTACCAAACCGTTGGGATTTTAGCCCCAAATCCATAAAATGACTTTTACAAAACCATTGGGATTTTAGCCCCAAATCTCATCAACTCACAGTACACAAGAACGACCACAAGGTTCGTCTCCCAACATCAAAATCCACAAATAAAGAATTTAAAACAAACAACAAAATACTCTAGTGCCATCCTAGCCAAGTAAGCCAAACGAACACTTACCTCTTACACACTTAGTCGATGCATGCAATCATGAAAAACCATTCGAAAGCACTCATTTCCGGAAATGCCAATAATCCAAATCACATTGTAAAATGCACCACAATTAACCGCGGACCCACAGCTTTGTGGATCCCTGCCGAGACCCCATCGGATCTAACCCACAATGGTTAAAAGCAAGCTCGTGGTTCCACAGCTTCGTGGAGCCCTACCGAGACCCCGTCGGATCTAACCCGTAGTGAGCATACACAAACACACGTTACTCATGCAATACTAATATGCTAAGAATGTAAGTTCATCAAGAATACTCACTAGAGATGGCCACTTACTCGACACCGTTATCAAACTCTTCAAAACACAATAACAAGATTAAACACGGAATACACGATTCCATAACTTTAAACAACAGGGATATCATCAAGCCTCCAACGTTCAAAATAATCAAATCATAATCAATTCCCAAAACACAACGTTCACAAAACACACACGCGTTTTGAAAGAGAGCCTTTAACGAGGCCAAACCGAAATCTTTTGAAACTTCATTTCAAATAACCAAACAAACACATCAAGACGACCACCGATCATCATATCCATAAAACGAGAAAAGTATGGACAAGGTACTTGCCTCGAATAACTACAACGCGGAGAATCGGCCGAAGTAGGTTGGCACGAACCGACTACGAACTCGCCGACTCCACCGAACGACAATCCACAACAATGAACTACGAACGAAAACAATAACAACGAAAATGAATTCCAAACTATGACCCAAAGCCGCTGAATTCAAAGAACAAATGACGGAAGTTCAAGGATTTTCCCCAAAACGGCCAAGAACACGATTCATCCCGTCAAAACCCGAAAACGGAATTCCAAGTTGAAATATGGATATACAATCCATAGAATATGTTTAAAAACATCATTTAACCATAATCGATCCATCGAAAACGGATGAAAAACGAGATCGAGGACAATTCCCCCAAAAAGTCAATTCGAAGGAAATCAAGAAATATACTTCGATTCGATGAAGAAAAATGGATTAAATGATGTTAAACACAAGAATAATACCAAGATTAATGATACCCATCATGAATTAATCAACAACACGGAACGAATCGGACGAAAATGCAAAAACCCCCAAATTCACGAAATTAGGGTTCTAAGGTAAGATTACCTTGATTCGCTGGATCAAAGGATGATAACGGATGATTGATTGATGTTATGAACTCAAGAACTTCGTGGATTTGTTGTTAAACAACATGGCTTCGTCACCTATGAATCGCCAGTCGCGGACGGAGAAGGAAGGAAGTGAAAAATGAATGAAAACGCGACTGCTCGGTCACATTTATACTGGGCCGGACTAGCGTGCGCTAGCCTTCCCGGACTAGCGTGCGCTATCGGCCGGTATCGGCCGAGTACCCTCGGCCAGGGCCCGCACGACCCGGCACCACCGACCAAACCTGCCGACCAAACCTGCCGACCCGACTCCCGCTAGCGTGCGCTACGGCCAGCTGCGCGCTGGCCCAGTGACTGGCCCAGTAGCCTCTGGACTAAACAGCTCGCCCTGGTAACGTACGCTAGTCGGACGACAGCGTGCGCTACCCCTGCCGGTTAGCGTGCGCTACGACCGACAGTAGCGTGCGCTCCCTGCCGATCCTGACCGAGTCCAGAACCTCAGAACCCCACTGCCCAGACCCGATAGCGTGCGTTAGGCCAGCCGATAGCGTGCGCTACACCTGCCGGTTAGCGCGCGCAGCCTTCCGGCCGTAGCGTGCGCTACGCCGGTTCCTGCCGCACCTGTCCGGCCGGTGCCCGCAATCGTCCGGCCAGTCCCGCAACCGTCCGTCCAGTACCGACCGCCAGGGCTCGACGTCCCGATTTCCAAAAACGTACGGAACAAACACGAAGAAAAGTTCGCGGACAACATCAACGACCCGAAATGAAAACATAATACCATAATTAATCATACGCGACCAAGAAACGGGTCGAGACAATAATTACAGAAACGGATACCCGTAACTTTCAAGAAATTACAAAATGGACCAAAACGCCCGGAAATCACGATACGTGATCGAATAACCAAACCGAAGTTCACAACACGTCTAACGAAGATAAACGGACTTACAAGAAACTCGAAACAGCAGTTTCGAACGAGATTCGCAAGAATCGAACTCAAGCGTGGAAAAGTCGCTAAAAAGCACGGAACTCAACGAAACGACACCGAAACGAACTCGGATGTCAAAAAGTATAGAATTAATCATTCTCAGAATGACGAAACGGTCATGAGCGAGTCGACAAAACGGACTCCGACCGAAAAAAAAGAAATTTACCGAAAATCGAAAATTGCGGATATTACATTCTACCCTTCTTAAAAGAAGTTTCGTCCTGAAACTTAAAACAAGTAGGGAGAAGAAATATTCCGCCAGGAAAAAAAACTCAACGAGATACACAACAATGCGTAACTAACGCCCAACGGCGAAACGTTACAAACAATGCAACGGAATATACGGTGTGAAAATACCCTCCACGGCGACCAACACAACGTCGCCGTTAGGGATATAATAAAACCAACAAATGACAAGCGTCATCAAATGGATAATACAATCAAGTCAATTATCCGAACAATCGCAAAACAAAACGAACGAAAATCAATACGATTGACCAACCCAACGATACATCAATCAAAACGCGAGCCAATCGCTGAACAAATACGGAATTCCACCGCCCAAGGGTTGGAAGATCGAAAACGAGACTAATTTCCCGAACTTAAGGGAATTAGGAAGGAGCCTGAATGCTTAACAATCACGAAACGAGTACAAAAACCGAACAAGCAAACGATCGAGACAACAAAGATCGAACAATCATGTCCGAAACACGAAGGATAATAAAATTCAAACAACAACTCCCAGGATGATCTGGTGAGAACTACAAGACATGCATTCCCATAAGATCCACAGGAAAGGAAATAGCGATTGAAGAGTCACAACGACAAACAAGTTATTCTGATACCACACTCGTTCGATCAACAAAAGCAAGGGGCAGGACAAGCTCAGAAATGTCAACGAACATAATGAGTCGACAAAGTCGAAAACACAAGAGTTCCAAATCCGATCCACTTCGAATAAAAGAACTAATAGAACCAGATGATGTCACTCTCGAACAAGGTTCACAAGAATCGAATTGAACCCGAAAAAGTCACATCGATAACCAGATCGACCCACAACAAGATCACAGCTCGTTCGAATGATGAAACCGAAATACAGAACAAGTTCATAAAGTGTCAACGAACATGAGCGAATCGATAGACTGCAGAAAGAGAAAATACCAAAGTCAAAATAGTACGGGCATTACCTCCGACCTCGTCCATGAAATTCACAAAAATGGGAGCAAAGTAACAAGATATTAAACAACCGACACATAACGGAACCATCACCGATGCACACGATCATACCAAACCAAGCTCTAACAGCTCGCACATGCGAGACAACGTAGAAATCACCATGAGGCGACAACATTCAACACCAACATTCCACCTCTCACAGAGGGCTAACACGACAAATGTGTGGAAAACAACTCAACGCTCGTGCCGCCAACTCGATCATACTCGGGAGCAAACATCAAAATGAAAATGCGAACATCATACATACATTCCCAGCCCTCAAACGGGAATGGATAGGTTTTAAAAACGAAAACCTCATTTTGAAAATAATTTAGAAGAACACCGGTTGATCTTGAGTATCACCTTTGAAAAAGTACAAACGAGAAACATCATTATCGAGACATTGGAGAACCATTTCGCATTTGATAAAAATGAGGACACTTTCTATTAGTGAAAACTTTCAGAATATTCTGTAATACCCGTGATTTCGATTTCCGGTAATTTCTTTCTTTTCGGCGGAAGTCCATTTTGACATCTCGCTCATGACCGTTTCGTCATTCTGAGAATGATTAATTCTGCACTTTTTGTCATCCGAGTTCGTTTCGGTGTCGTGTTGTTGAGTTCCGTGCTTTTTAGCGGTTTTTCCGCACTTGAGTTCGATTCTTGCGAATCTCGTCCGAAACTGTTGTTTCGACTTTCTCGTAAGTTCATTTAATGTTAATATTCATGTTGTGAGCTTTGGTTTGGTGTTTCGATCACGTATCGTGATTTTCGGGCGTTTTGGGCCATTTTCGTAATTTCCCAAAGTTTGGGGTAATTACTTTCCATTGTCGAATTTCGAGCCTTCGGGTGGTCGGAATCGTGTGTTCTCTTAGTGCTCGGATTCGTCTTTTCGAGTACTTCGTAAACGTATCTTCGATTCATACTCAGGTTCGGGTTTCGGGGTCGTTCGGGCCGTTGGAGTTGGTCCCGGCCGAGTCATGGTCGGGCATGCTCGGGCCAGGCCAGCCATGGCCGAGTAACGTGCGGTAGTGATCGGCAGTTACGTACGTAAGACCGGTTACGTACGTAAGGCCCTGGCCGGTAACGTACGTAACGTTCCGGCATTTTCCAGGCAGTGAGTTCGGCCATGGCGATTCGTCGTAAGCCGTGGCGATTACGTCGTAACCGGCCCGATCGGCTTTATTTAAGGCCTGGCAGCGTTTTCTTCAGCCATTTTCACTCGGTTTTCCTTCTCTTCCGTGGCTGGAGGTGTTGTAATCATGGAAGGATGTTGTTAGACAATCAATCCATGAAGTCTTGGAGTTCATATCATCAATCATCCATCCTATAACATCCTCCGATCTACCGAATCAGGTCAGATTTCCTAGAAATCTAGTTTTGGGGAATTTGGGTGTTTTGGTTGTTTTCATCCGTTTTAATTCGATTTAACTTAGGATTGTGATGGATTGATGATTATTTAGATGTTTTATATCTTTTCCCTTGTTATTCCATGGTTGGATCGTATCGATTCGTTATTTGGGTCGAGTTCTTGACCGACGCCTTGAAGGTGTCCGGTAAAATGTCTTAGAGGGGTTTTCGGGCGTTCTACGATTATTCTTCCTCGTATGATCGATGATTTATTGATTATATATTGTTAGGGTCGAGTTTCTTGCGAAGAAACCGAGTTGAACCCTTCCGTTCGTTGTCGTCCTTCTTTTCGATTGCATCGGGCGTTTCGAAGCTTTCCGGTTGAGCCGTCTTCGTCGGGATACTTGCGTGCCGATTTTGAGGCAAGTACCTTGTCCATATAATTATTGTTTAATGGATATGATAATTGGTGATCGTCTTTATATGTTTGTTCGATTGTTTGAAACGAGTTTTCAAAAGATTCGATTATCCTTGTAAAAGGCTCTCTTTCAAAACGCGTGTGTTTTGTAATTCTGTGGGTTGTAAGTGACTACCTGGATCTTTTGGATATGTTTGGAGTTTATGTGGTGTTTGATAATGCGTGTGTACATATATGGCTTCATTTCAATGTATTGCGGTTTTGACATGATGTGATGTTAGTTGTTACTCCTTTGAAAGGAGGTTGCGATGTTTAATGTTGTTTGGCCTCATAATCGATTATTGTTGTGTGCTTGTTATACGTGATGTGCCTCCGGGTAGGATTGTTGAATCTCCGGGATCCATACTTGCTAGTATGGGTCGGGCGAGACCGTAGGGTTATCCAATCGGGTATGTCTTGCGGGGACTCCGAGGTTCGTGGCTTGTTAGCCCGATGCCGAGATAACTTGTGGGGTTATCATCGGGTACGTCTTGCGGGGACTCCGAGGTTCGTGGCTTGTTATCACGATGCCGGGATAACTTATGGTAGTAAGTTGGTTTTGATTTATGAGTCATGGGTTATCCAATCGGGTATGTCTTGCGGGGACTCCGAGGTTCGTGGCTTGTTAGCCCGATGCCGGGATAACTAGTGGGGTTATCATCGGGTACGTCTTTCGGGGACTCCGAGGTTCGTGGCTTGTTATCCCGATGCCGGGATAACTTATGGTTGTGATATGTGCTTGATTTGTTTCGCTAGCCAGCTCGGGAGGGTCCTTCGAGGCCTCGGGTGGGATGTCTGTGGTAGCGTCCCGGTCCTAGGCGATGCGCGTGCGTGATTACGTTTCGTTGATTTTATGTCCGTTGAGGACACGTGATGTTGGGCTCTGGCCCTGTGAATTGTTGTCGGTTTTCTATTTGCGAAAATAAAACCTTTGGGCGGTGACCCTGTTGATTTTGGAAAGAGAAGGATTTGATAATCCTAATTTGTTTTCTATTAAAACTCCCGAGGGTATTTTAAACCATTTTGCAAACCCTTCTCGATAATTGTGATCTTTCGAATTTGGAAAGTTTTACTCAAATTCTTGCCTCGGGAAGTATTCGGTTCGTGGTATTTTAATCTTTAAGGATTCCCGGTTATTGTTATTCTTGGAACTTGAATTATATGGCTCGTATTTGCACTTTGTATTTGCACTAGCAAAACAGTGGAGTTTTGCTAACCCCCGAGTCTTCGGGGGGTGGATGTCTATTTTTTGCATTAAGGTTTTGGAGCAGAGCACAGGGTCGGCATGAAGGATGATGAAAGATGAACGATACTAATCACACGAGGACCCGTTGATGTCGTAGTGGTTTAGTTTTATTTTATTTCCGCTGCAGTATTTTTCCCCATTGTACGGGAGCATTTTGTATTCGACCCTTGCGTGGGCATGTAATGTGTTAGAGTTGTATGTTTTTATTGAAAGGCCAAATCGGTCTACTGAGTCTTTTTAGCCTTAAAGGCATTGTCGAGTTCGATTGTTGTTACCAGCCTGGTAGATCCTTGAGGAAAGGTTCTACGGCGTGTAATATCCCTGAGCGGATTGTGGGTGTTACAGAATGGTATCAGAGCTTAGGTTGTGGAAACCTAGGCTGTCGGGTCAGTGGTGTAACACCCCCGATATATTCGGGAATATTACAGCGCCGTAAATCCTTTACATAAGGATTTACAAGGCTGAAGAATTGAACAAGTATTAAAAGGTACTAACGAATGGAAATAACGGAATTACGGTACAACAGTTCTGACCCAATACATAAATAGTACAATTGTTCAACAGAACTCAATAATACATCACCATATTCAAATCATCACAAATGACTTTGTACTCGAGTACTTATTGAAATAACGAGTAAACAACAGATAAATAAACCCGGTCGGGACATCACTCTGCACCCTCGTCGTCATACAGTTCCAGTGGTTGTTTCCCCGCTCTCCTGGATCCTGAACACAAACAAAATGTTCACCCCCGAAGGGGTTAGCACAACGATGCTAGTACAAGTACCACAACATATTATTCATATCTCACGAAGAATAATAACATAAACGACAAAGTACCGATGAGTCTTCTCCTACGAGAAACTCAAACATAACATACACAACTGATAATCACAACATGATATCATAACATACACATGGTAATTCCATCGATCCAGCGTTCACTGCCTAGAACCCACGATGATCCCGTCAGACCAACCCGTGGTGGAAAAACCCGTCCGATGATCCAGCGCACGCTAGCATAGATCCCCGATGATCCCGTCGGACCAACACGAGGTGGACATACAACAACGAAATACATGCACGACAATATGTATAACAACAATACATAAAACAAATAAAGTACTTGCCTCGATTTGAAGACAATAACAACACTTCCACGAAAATGAACACTCGAAGATCGTCCTCCTCAATCAATCACGTAACGAGACCAAACCTTAACAAAAGAAATGATATAGGATTTATCTCACGTCGTATGAATGTTTAACAATTCGATTCACGGCCAAAAGTTCAAAAAACGTAATCTGCCTGAACTGCTTAGCGCACGCTAAGTACTCTGTGTAGCATGCGTTAAGTCTGCCCGATAGCGCACGCAAACAACAAAGACTAGCGTACGCTAACTATGCATGGTCAGTACTTCACTGACCAGCCAACTGACTCGTCTGATGGTCTAGCGTACGTTACGTTCCAAACGTAGCGCACGTTAAACTCCAAAGCATAGCGTGCGCTATCTCTGCATGGCAGTTTACTGCTGAGCAGTAAACTGTTCTTGCCATGACTGAAACAATGAAATCTTGCGTGATAATTCATGTTACTTCCATGAATACCATGTTCATACCCTTATGAATGATTTTACGGATAAAGACAACTTCAGATTCAAGGATATGCATATCAATATAAAATCATATTCCATTCCGACTTCAAATCTTCATACGACAATTCGAAAATCTTAACGGTAGATATCAACACCTTATATCAATCAATATTATCATGCTGAAGTTGTTTAAACGTTCCATCTATACTAGATAAATCTTTCCATGATCAATCCTTTAGATTTATCCAACAATAATGATTGTTAAAGTCAAGTCCATGATTATTATGAAGTCATCTACTAGATTCGAATTACCAATGATAGAAGCTTCTCTTCACATATTAGTGTAATAAGATTCGAATCATGATGATTATAATCAAGGTACTTAAGGCTTATTCATCTCACTATTCCAAACATGATATACTTGGATAATTCATCTATGAAAATCCATATCTTGTTAACATGATCATCCAAATCGTTAGAATCCAACTCTAAGTCCTGAGATAGATTGAACATACCTTAATATGATGAAAATCACTGAACCGTAAGGTAGAATCCAACTCCGGTTGGTTGTATGCCACTCCAAGGTGCTATGCCACTTCCATGAACATTCCCAAGTGATAACCAATATACAAAAACCAACAAGATGTGTTCTAAGTGTATAGGAGTATTATTACAGCTCTCAGAACTCTCAAGGATGAAGAATGGGCGAAAGAAATGAAAGCCAAAACGGTTGTTGTCCCATTTATAATATTCTGCATTATTAACAAGTTAGCGCACGCTACTAAGCATTCCTTAGCGTGCGCTAATAATGGTTGACTTCAGAATTGTCCGGGTGCGTCCGCGGGAATCTTATCCGGACCCATGTCCCGGCTGCCGTCCCGCTCAATAATTGAGTTCTTAGCGCATGCAACTCCTATCTTCATAGCGTGCGCTAATAATGGCCCAATAGCGCGCGTTAAGATATATTCTTAGCGTGCGCTATCACGAGGTTGCTTGAGCAATTTTGCAAGTTTCTATACTTATGTACAATGATATCAATGCACGAAATATCATACTCCAATAATCAAAATCACCAATCCGAATAATACAGGGTTTGAATACAGATGAAATACACCGTAATAAATCCGGATATTACATACTCTCCTACTAAAAAGGAGTTTCGTCCCGAAACTCAAGATGAAAATAACTCGGGATATCTAGACTTCATATCAGCTTCTGTTTCCCAGGTGGCTTCTTCCATTCCGTGACGTGACCACTGAACTTTGACCAAAACGATTGGTTTGTTCCTCAGTTGCTTAACTCGACTCTCGAGTATCTTGACTGGTCTTTCTTCAAACGTCCCATCCTGCTCGACTTCGATCTCGCCGAAATCAATGATATGACTGGGATCTGGTATATACCTCCGTAACTGGGATACGTGGAACACGTTATGAACATGGCACAATGACGGCGGCAATGCTAATCTGTATGCCAACTCCCCAACTCTCTCGAGGATCTCAAATGGTCCGATATATCTCGGACTCAGCTTTCCTTTCCTTCCAAAACGAAAGATTCCCCGAGTAGGAGAAACCTTCAAAAGTACATGGTCTCCAGTATTGAACTCCAATGGGCGACGGCGTACGTCCGCATAGGATTTCTGGCGACTCTGGGCAGTCAACAGCCTTTCACGAATCAAGGCTATCTTCTCTCGAGTCTGCTCTATCAACTCTGGTTCTGTTCCGATCAAGTCTGACGAATCGTCCCAGCATAGGGGAGATCTACATCTCCTTCCGTATAATGCCTCAAACGGTGCCATCTTAATGGAAGCATGCCAACTATTGTTGTAGGTAAATTCAATCAACGGTAGGTGAACTTCCCAATCGATTGACCAATCTAAGGCACAGGCCCTTAGCATGTCTTCCACTGTTTGAATAGTCCTCTCAGATTGTCCGTCAGTCTGCGGGTGATAAGCTGTACTGAAGTTCAATTCGGTCCCCAAGGCTTTATGAACTGCTTTCCAAAAGTGAGACACAAAACGGCCGTCTCGATCAGAAATAATGGTCTTCGGCGTACCATGCAATCGAACTATCTCCGAAATAAATACTCGTGCCAACCTCTCTGGTCCCCACGTATCCTTAATGCCTAGAAAATGAGCTGATTTGGTTAAATGATCAACTATCACCCAAATCATGTTCATTCCTGTCCTGGTTTTCGGCATATTAGTGATAAAGTCCATCGATATGTCCTCCCACTTCCATTCAGGAATCGGGAGCGGCTTCAACATTCCAGCAGGCCGTTGATGCTCGATCTTAACCTACTGACAAGTCAAACATTACGAAACATAGTCCGCTATGTCTTTCTTCATGTTGCCCCACCAGAAATTCTGCTTCAAGTCCTTATACATTTTACTGGTGCCCGGGTGGATAGAATAGGGCGAACTATAAGCTTCCTTCATAATCGTCTGTTTCAGAACATCAACATCGGGAACGCAGAGTCGGTTCTGAAATCTCAAAATTCCATCGTCATGAATTATGAATCCGGGGGCCTTTCCTTTGATCACTTCATCATGTAACCGAATCATCAGAGGATCATCTGCCTGTCTAGATTTGATTTCTTCGGTTAAAGATGAAGTTATCTCCATCACGCACAGTTGTCCTTGGACTCTTTGCAACCATACTTCAATCCCTTCACGAATCATCTCTCGTTGAAGGCTAAGTTGGGATGTCAGCGTCTCCAGCATCTGAATAGAGACAGGCTTGCGGCTAAGTGCATCGGCCACTACATTCGCTTTGCCTGGATGATATAAAATCTCCAAGTCATAGTCCTTAATCAGTTCTAACCATCTTCTTTGCCGCATGTTCAACTCTTTCTGACTGAATATGTACTTGAGACTCTTATGATCCGTAAAGATCTGACAGTGAGTCCCGTACAGATAATGCCTCCAGATCTTCAAAGCAAAAACTACTGCTGCTAGCTCCAAATCATGTGTCGGGTAATTCACTTCATAAGGTTTCAGCTGTCGTGACGCATAAGCGATCACCTTATCATTCTGCATCAATACGCACCCAAGTCCTTGGTTCGAAGCATCACTATAAACTATGAATCCTCCAGTTCCCTGCGGAAGTGATAGAATCGGTGCTGTCGTCAATTTCTTCTTTAACTCATCAAAACTAATCTGACACGACTCGTTCCACTCAAACTTTTGAGTTTTCTGCAGAAGTCGAGTAAGTGGGTGGGAAATTTCAGAAAACCCTTCCACGAATCGACGATAATATCCAGCAAGTCCTAAGAAGCTTCGGACTTCTTTCACGTTCTTTGGAGGCTCCCAATCCATAATTGCTTCGATCTTCTGAGGATCTACTCGGACTCCTTCAGCTGACACCACATGGCCGAGGAACATTACTTCCTTTAGCCATAATTCACACTTAGAAAGTTTGGCGTACAATTGTTCGTTTCTCAAAAGTTCCAATACAATCCGCAAATGCTGCGCATGTTCTTCCGGACTCTTAGAATACACCAGAATGTCATCAATAAACACGACCAAAAATTTATCCAAAAATTCAATGAACACACGGTTCATCAATTGCATAAATACAGCAGGTGCGTTAGTGAGACCAAACGGCATCACTACAAACTCATAATGCCCGTAGCGAGTTCTGAATGCTGATTTCGGAACATCAGATTTCTTAATCCTCAGCTGATGGTATCCTGATCTCAGATCGATTTTAGAAAATACTGTTGCCCCTTGCAGCTGGTCAAACAGATCATCAATCCGTGGTAACGGATATTTATTCTTAATCGTCATCTTGTTCAGCTCTCGATAGTCAATACACAGTCGGAGCGATCCATCCTTCTTTCGGACGAAAAGAACTGGCGCTCCCCAGGGTGAAATGCTTGGCTGAATATAGCCCTTGTCCAGTAACTCTTCCAGCTGCTTCTTCAGTTCGTACATCTCAGTAGGTGCCATACGATACGGCGCCTTAGAAATTGGTGTAGCTCCGGGTTCCAGCTCAATGGTAAATTCCACATCTCTTCGTGGAGGTAGTCCGTAACTCGTCAGAAACACATCTGGAAATTCGTTCACAACAGAATGGATGAAAGTTCCACAATTTCATGTTCTTTCTTCATTGCGTAACACGCATCTGCAGATGCTCTGTTTCAACAATTTGACAGCTTTCATCGCCTTGATCAATTTTCCTGAGCTTCCCGGTTTCCATCCCTCAAACAGAATCTCGGAACCATCGTCAGCGATCAGCGAGATATTCCTCCTTCGGTAGTTCACAATTGCTCCATATCGATTAAGCCAATCGTCTCCGAGTATCAGGTCATCTCCTTGCATTTCTATCACGATCAGATTTGAGAGCCACTCTCTGCCTCCAAATGATATAGGGAAATTTCTAGTTTCTAAATTTCCGACAATCCTCTCTCCACTCGGTAAACCAACAACATAAGGTTCACAAGTATGAAAACCGGAAATATTCAAACGATTTACACAAGACAAAGATATGAAAGAATGTGTAGCTCCTGTATCGAATAAAATGCTAACTGGCTGGGAAAGGATCTGGGATGCACGATGCGGCAAAGAAGATCACGATCGTCTGTCCTCCTCATCTCGTACAGACGTGGGGGAGCAGATCCGGCACTCGATGTCCCCTTTCGGTCCCATTGTCCTCTGCCTCGCCCGCGGCCAAAATTCTGAGGCATCTGAACACTTTGCTGCGTCTGTGGAATACTGGCCTCCTTCTGGACTGGTTGTGGTGTACGGGCTCTAAAAGACTTTGCAGCCTCTTCACAAAACACCGCCCGATGTCCCTCTCGTCCACAATCAAAACAAGTCACGGCAGGAAGGGGGCAATTCCGTCGATAGTGCCCCGTCTGGGCGCAGTTAAAGCATTTCCTAGTAACGTCAGTAATAATTGACGTCACTCCGAAGTTCTTTCCGCTCCTAACTGGGTGCGGAGGTTTCTTGAAAGAGTGAAAAGAGGACTGGGCCTTACGAGCCCCACTGTTCTTGTGCTCTGTAAAAGTACCAGAGACTTTCTATTTCTTGGATTCTGAAAATTTTTCCATGGCTGCTTCCTTGATCTCATACGCCAACGCCTTATCCTGGTATTGACGGAGTGTGGTACATTCGAATCCGGACATGTACCTCTGAACTTCTGGTTTCATTCTCATATCGAAATGGATCATCATTTCTGCATCTGTTCTGACCAGATGTCGAACAAATGCCAGCTGTTGGTTAAACGTCTTGATCGCACAGGATCGCACATCGTAAAGGCGAGCGGAGAAAAACTCCCGAACTTTGGCTTCCCTCACGGGACGAGGGCAATCACGAGCTTCCATCATCAATCTAAACTCTGTCAATCGGCATCATGGTCTACAAAGCCGGATGGCTTCCCACCATTCGGACGCTTCCCTATCGAGAAAATATTGAGCGATAGAGGCTCTCCCGTCTGCAGGCGCTTGATTCCGCAAAGATTTTCTCCAGTTCTTTCAACCAATGATCCCAGGTGGGAGTCTCAGAAATACCGTCGAATTTGGGTGGTTGCATCTTCGCCACCTCTTGCAGCCACCGGTCACCTCGATTTCCCATGTCTTGGATCCCTTGCTGTCTCTCTCCCTGCTGTAGTCCCACCGCCACTTGCATTCGGTCCACGACCTGGGCGAACTGAGTCATCTGGTTCACCACTTGACGAAGGATCTATGGTACAACAGGATCTGGTTCATTATTAATAGATTGTTGCGGCTACTTTGAGCTATGGCCCGCTGGTTAGAAGGCGACGCTTCCCTTTCGACATTTCTCCGTCCGCGTCCACGACCGCGACCACGTCCACGTCCGCCTCTCAACATACTGTAAGCATAAATACTCAATATACAGGAAACAACATCGTTCTAATATTCGAGTATAAAGAGATTCAATATGTACAGAACGAGATAGAGTTTAGGAACTTACAACCACTGTTCGCATGAAGACGTAGGCAGTGCAGTGATGTCATTCACGGCCGGTTACCTCAAAAGACATAAATGACCCCTATTTTAACCCAACGGCCAAGATATCCATAATCTTAGCTCTGATACCATATTCTGTAACACCCCCGATATATTCGGGAATATTACAGCGCCGTAAATCCTTTACATAAGGATTTACAAGGCTGAAGAATTGAACAAGTATTAAAAGGTACTAACGAATGGAAATAACGGAATTACGGTACAACAGTTCTGACCCAATACAGAAATAGTACAATTGTTCAACAGAACTCAATAATACATCACCATATTCAAATCATCACAAATGACTTCGTACTCGAGTACTTATTGAAATAACGAGTAAACAACAGATAAATAAACCCGGTCGGGACATCACTCTGCACCCTCGTCGTCATACAGTTCCAGTGGTTGTTTCCCCGCTCTCCTGGATCCTGAACACAAACAAAATGTTCACCCCCGAAGGGGTTAGCACAACGATGCTAGTACAAGTACCACAACATATTATTCATATCTCACGAAGAATAATAACATAAACGACAAAGTACCGACGAGTCTTCTCCTACGAGAAACTCAAACATAACATACACAACTGATAATCACAACATGATATCATAACATACACATGGTAATTCCATCGATCCAGCGTTCACTGCCTAGAACCCACGATGATCCCGTCAGACCAACCCGTGGTGGAAAAACCCGTCCAGATGATCCAGGTATGCGCTAGCATAGATCCCCCGATGATCCCGTCGGACCAACACGAGGTGGACATACAACAACGACATACATGCACGACAATATGTATAACAACAATACATAAAACAAATAAAGTACTTGCCTCGATTTGAAGACAATAACAACACTTCCACGAAAATGAACACTCGAAGATCGTCCTCCTCAATCAATCACGTAACGAGACCAAACCTTAACAAAAGAAATGATATAGGATTTATCTCACGTCGTATGAATGTTTAACAATTCGATTCACGGCCAAAAGTTCAAAAAACGTAATCCGCTTGAACTGCTTAGCGCACGCTAAGTACTCTGTGTAGCGTGCATTAAGTCTGCCCGATAGCGCATGCAAACAACAAAGACTAGCGTACGCTAACTATGCATGGTCAGTACTTCACTGACCAGCCAACTGACTCGTCTGATGGTCTAGCGTACGTTACGTTCCAAACGTAGCGCACGCTAACTTGTGCTCGATAGCGCACGTTAAACTCCAAAGCATAGCGTGCGCTATCTTTGCATGGCAGTTTACTGCTGAGCAGTAAACTGTTCTTGCCATGACTGAAACAATGAAATCTTGCGTGATAATTCATGTTACTTCCATGAATACCATGTTCATACCCTTATGAATGATTTTACGGATAAAGACAACTTCAGATTGAAGGATATGCATATCAATATAAAATCATATTCCATTCTGACTTCAAATCTTCATACGACAATTCGAAAATCTTAACGGTAGATATCAACACCTTATATCAATCAATATTATCATGCTGAAGTTGTTTAAACGTTCCATCTATACTAGATAAATCTTTCCATGATCAATCCTTTAGATTTATCCAACAATAATGATTGTTAAAGTCAAGTCCATGATTATTATGAAGTCATCTACTAGATTCGAATTACCAATGATAGAAGCTTCTCTTCACATATTAGTGTAATAAGATTCGAATCATGATGATTATAATCAAGGTACTTAAGGCTTATTCATCTCACTATTCCAAACATGATATACTTGGATAATTCATCTATGAAAATCCATATCTTGTTAACATGATCATCCAAATCGTTAGAATCCAACTCTAAGTCCTGAGATAGATTGAACATACCTTAATATGATGAAAATCACTGAACCGTAAGGTAGAATCCAACTCCGGTTGGTTGTATGCCACTCCAAGGTGCTATGCCACTTCCATGAACATTCCCAAGTGATAACCAATATACAAACACCAACAAGATGTGTTCTAAGTGTATAGGAGTATTATTACAGCTCTCTGAACTCTCAAGGATGAAGAATGGGCGAAAGAAATGAAAGCCAAAACGGTTGTTGTCCCATTTATAATATTCTGCATTATTAACAAGTTAGCGCACGCTACTAAGCATTCCTTAGCGTGCGCTAATAATGGTTGACTTCAGAATTGTCCGGATGCGTCCGCGGGAATCTTATCCGGACCCATGTCCCGGCTGGCGCATGTGCTAGCCGTCCCGCTCAATAATTGAGTTCTTAGCGCACGCAACTCCTATCTTCATAGCGTGCGCTAATAATGGCCCAATAGCGCGCGTTAAGATACAATCTTAGCGTGCGCTATCACGACGTTGCTTGAGCAATTTTGCAAGTTTCTATACTTATGTACAATGATATCAATGCACGAAATATCATACTCCAATAATCAAAATCACCAATCCGAATAATACAGGGTTTGAATACAGATGAAATACACCGTAATAAATCCGGATATTACAAGTGGTATCTATTGAGTTTTTGTCTGGTCGGATTTTATCTGACTGAGTCGTGTCGCGACACGTCGTCTGAGTTGGTTTGTTGTGATTAGTATCGTGGGGCGATCATCATCTTCGTGCGACCTGTGGATGTAAGTCTCCCTTCTTTGTGTTGTGCCTCGTATGACACGAGCTATTTTTATGATTATGAGTTAATTGACGGAATCCTCTTATGGATTTTGATTTCTTGATATGTGATTATTTGACTCCTATTTTTTGTTCATATGAGGAGTAGTGTTGATGTCTTGTGCATGTTTGACTTTATTTCTTTTATCCGCTGCGTGAGTTCTTTTGTAATGGCTTTCGGTATTTTACCGACTGAGTTTTATTTCGAAAACCGATTCCTTAACCGAGTTTTTGGCATTACGGCCTTGATCATTTTGGCGAAATTCTTATGACGGTATTTATTATTTTCTAAATGGCTTCTGTGAGTTTTTGAAATATTACCGTCATCGGCCTTTTTGGCGTTTTTGTAAATGGTTTTTAGCCTGGTGGGTTCCGGCGCGGGGCCCACGGCGTGTAATATTCCCGGGCTGAACCGGGGGTGTAATATTTCCGTGTAATTACCTGAAATTTTTGGGCATTCTAGCCCATTGAATTATTTTTGAAAACCTTGAGTATCTTAGAAAATTAAAATTCGAGACGTACTTTTAAAATGAATTATTTTCTCGTGGTACGTCCAAGGTGCCACAATATTTTTCAAAATTCTTCTAACTCGAGGACCAAAATATTTTGAGATATTTTCAAATGTTTTATAAACACTTTTACTTAGACCCGAGGGTCGAATATTCTGAAAGTCTTTCACTAAGAGAAGGTGTCCTCATTTTTGTTCAAACGCAAGATGATTTTCGAAGTCTCGATAATGGTGTTTGTACTACTTTTTGTAAAATGATACTCAAGATCAACTGTTGTTTCCAAACTGTTTTCAAAAGGTGGTTTTCATTTTTAAAACCTATCATTCCTGTTTGCGGACCGGAAATGCGGGTATGGTTTTCGAACTTTCGTTATGGTGTTAACCCCGAATTGTGATTGAATTGGTGGCGTGAGCGTCGAGTCGTTCGCCACGCATATATTTTGTTAGCCCTTGTGGGAGGTGTGATGACGATCCTTAATGTTGTCATTTCGTGGTGGCTTGCGTGTTAACGCACCTGTGTGAGCTGTTAAAGCTTGGGTTTGTACGTTTGTGTACATATGTGATTGTTTCATAATGTTTGTAATTATGTGCTGGTTATTGTTCGGGCCGTTGAGGTCGCCGAACGATACCGTCGTTGCTGTAGTGTTTGTGTGTATTATTTTACGATGATAATCGTTGTATATGATATGTATTATGATTCCTTGTTGTGCTGAGTTGGCATCTCCGCTATGTTGTTTTGCGATGTTATGCCCCATTGTATCTAGCATTTGTATTTTCGGTATGCCGAGCCGAGGCGTTTCGACCGTGATGTGCCGGGGCATGCACGTGTAAATTGTCCTTCTCTTCGGTAACACATTTCAAGTGTGGACTCGAGGGACACCGAATTCAGTTTTGCGAATTGGCTACCGAGACTTTCGGAGTTTGCGCTTCAGCACAAGTATCAGAATCGGCTTTGAGAGGCCTTCGAAGGATGTTTCTGTCGGTTGCTTGTTGTGTCGTCACCTTGATTTCGCTGTTGTGAGTTGCGGGGGCGAGCTTCTTTTATAAGAGGTCGAATGTAGTACCCGTGTTGTTTTTAGACTCCTGCATTTTCTCTTTCTCGATTCTATCGACTCGCTCGTGTTCGTTGATACTTACTGAACTTGTTCTGTATTTCGGTTTCATTGATCGGACGAGGTGTGATCTTGTTTTGGATCAATCTGGTTATCGCTGTAACTTTCCGAGTTCAGCTCGATTCTTGTGAACCTTGTTCGGAAGTAACATCTTTTGGTTCTACTAGTTCTTTTATTCGAAGTGGACTGGATCTTGAACTTTTGTATTTTTGACTCTGTCGACTCGTTTATGTTCGTTGACATTTCTGAGCTTGTCCTGCCCCTTGCTTTTGTTGATCGAACGAGTGTGGTATTATTTCGGAATAACTCGTTTGTCGTTGTGACTTTTCTATTGCTATTCCCTTTCCTGTGGATCTTATATGAATGCACATCCTGTTGTTTTCACCGGATCATATATTGTCTCGAGTCGAGATGTGAACCTTGGGGTTGTTGTTTGAATTTTATTATCCTTCGTATTTCGGACATGATTGTTCGATTTTTGTTGTCTCGACCGTTGTGGTTCGATCGTTTGATTGTTCGGTTTTTGTTGATCTCGTTTCGTGATTGTTGAGCGTTCAGACTCCTTCCTAATTTCCTTATATTCGGGAAATTTGTCTCGTTTTCTATCTTCCAACCCTTGAGCGGTGGAATTTCGTATTTGTTCAGCGATTGGCTCGCGTTTTGATTGATGTACCATTGGGTTGGTCAATCGTATTGATTTTCGCTCGTTGTGTTTTGTGATTGTTCGGATAATTGACTTGATTGTATTATCCATTTGATGACGCTTGTCACTTGTTGGTTCTATTATATCCCTAACGGCGACGTTGTGTCGGTCGTCGTGGAGCGTGTTTTCACACCGTATTTTCCGTTGCGTTGTTCGTAACGTTTCGCCGTCGGGCGTGAGTTTTTGGTTTTTGTGTATCTCGTCGAGTCTTCCTGACAGTGGATATTGCTTCTCCCTACTTATTTTAAGTTTCGGGACGAAACTTCTTTTAAGGAGGGTAGAATGTAATACCCGTGATTTCGATTTCCGGTAATTTCTTTTTTTTCGGCGGAAGTCCATTTTGACGACTCGCTCATGACCGATTCGTCATTCTGAGAATGATTAATTCTGCACTTTTTGTCATCCGAGTTCGTTTCGGTGTCTTTTTGTTGAGTTCCGTGCTTTTCAGCGGTTTTTCCGCACTTGAGTTCGATTCTTGCGAATCTCGTCCGAAACTGTTGTTTCGACTTTCTCGTAAGTTCATTTAATGTTAATATTGATGTTGCGAGCTTTGGTTTGGTGTTTCGATCACGTATCGTGATTTTCGGGCGTTTTGGGCCATTTTCGTAATTTCCCAAAGTTTGGGGTAATTACTTTCCGTCGTCGAATTTCGAGCCTTCGGGTGGTCGGAATCGTGTGTTCTCTTAGTGCTCGGATTCGTATTTTCGAGTACTTCGTAACCGTATCTTCGATTCGTACTCAGGTTCGGGTTTCGGGGTCGTTGGCCGTCGGAGTTGGTCGGCGAGTCATGGCGGGCATGCTCGGGCGAGCCACCGCCGAGTAACGTCGCGGTAGTGATCGGCGATTCGTCGTAAGGGCGGTTACGTCGTAAGGCCACGGCGTGCGTCGTAACGTTCGGCATTTCCAGCGATGAGTTCGGCCATGGCGATTCGTCGTAAGCCATGGCCGATTCGTCGTAACGGCCGATCGGCTTATTTAAGGCACAGCGGCGTTTTCTTCAGCCATTTTCACTCGGTTTTCCTTCTCTTCCGCGGCTGGAGGTGTTGTAATCATGGAAGGATGTTGTTAGACAATCAATCCATGAAGTCTTGGAGTTCATATCATCAATCATCCATCCTATAACATCCTCCGATCTACCGAATCAGGTAAGATTTCCTAGAAATCTAGTTTTGGGGAATTTGGGTGTTTTGGTTGTTTTCATCCGTTTTAATCCGATTTAACTTAGGATTGTGATGGATTGATGATTATTTCGATGTTTTATATCTTTTCCCTTGTTATTCCATGGTTGGATCGTATCGATTCGTTATTTGGGTCGAGTTCTTGACCGACGCCTTGAAGGTGTCCGGTAAAATGTCTTAGAGGGGTTTTCGGGCGTTCTACGATTATTCTTCCTCGTATGATCGATGATTTATTGATTATATATTGTTAGGGTCGAGTTTCTTGCGAAGAAACCGAGTTGAACCCTTCCGTTCGTTGTCGTCCTTCTTTTCGATTGCATCGGGCGTTTCGAAGCTTTCCGGTTGAGCCGTCTTCGTCGGGATACTTGCGTGCCGATTTTGAGGCAAGTACCTTGTCCATATAATTCTTGTTTTATGGATATGATAATTGGTGATCGTCTTTATATGTTTGTTCGATTGTTTGAAACGAGTTTTCAAAAGATTCGATTAGCCTTGTAAAAGGATCTCTTTCAAAACGTGCAAGTGACTACCTGGATCTTTTGGGTATGTTTGGAGTTTATGTGGTGTTTGATAATGCGTGTGTACATATATGGCTTCATTTCAATGTATTGCGGTTTTGACATGATGTGATGTTAGTTGTTACTCCTTTGAAAGGAGGTTGCGATGTTTAATGTTGTTTGGCCTCATAATCGATTATTGTTGTGTGCTTGTTATACGTGATGTGCCTCCGGGTAGGATTGTTGAATCTCCGGGATCCATACTTGCTAGTATGGGTCGGGCGAGACCGTAGGGTTATCCAATCGGGTATGTCTTGCGGGGACTCCGAGGTTCGTGGCTTGTTAGCCCGATGCCGAGATAACTTGTGGGGTTATCATCGGGTACGTCTTGCGGGGACTACGAGGCACGTGGCTTGTTAGCACGATGCCGGGATAACTTATGGTTGTGATTTGGTTGTGATGTATGTGTCATGGGTTATCCAATCGGGTATGTCTTGCGGGGACTCCAAGGTTCGTGGCTTGTTAGCCCGATGCCGGGATAACTAGTGGGGTTATCATCGGGTACGTCTTGCGGGGACTCCGAGGTTCGTGGCTTGTTAACCCGATGCCGGGATAACTTATGGTTGTGATATGTGTTTGATTTGTTTCGCTAGCCAGCTCGGGAGGGTCCTTCGAGGCCTCGGGTGGGATGTCTGTGGTAGCGTCCCGGTCCTAGGCGATGCGCGTGCGTGATTACGTTTCGTTGATTTTATGTCCGTTGAGGACACGTGATGTTGGGCTCTGGCCCTGTGAATTGTTGTTGGTTTTCTATTTGCGAAAATAAAACCTTTGGGCGGTGACCCTGTTGATTTTGGAAAGAGAAGGATTTGATAATCCTAATTTGTTTTCTATTAAAACTCCCGAGGGTATTTTAAACCATTTTGCAAACCCTTCTCGATAATTGTGATCTTTCGAATTTGGAAAGTTTTACTCAAATTCTTGCCTCGGGAAGTATTCGTTTCGTGGTATTTTAATCTTTAAGGATTCCCGGTTATTGTTATTCTTGGAACTTGAATTATATGGCTCGTATTTGCACTTTGTATTTGCACTAGCAAAACAGTGGAGTTTTGCTAACCCCCGAGTATTCGGGGGGTGGATGTCTATTTTTTGCATTCAGGTTTTGGAGCAGAGCACAGGGTCGGCATGAAGGATGATGAAAGATGAACGATACTAATCACACGAGGACCCGTTGATGTCGTATTGGTTTAGTTGTATTTTATTTCATTGCGATATTTTCCCCATTGTACGGGAGCATTTTGTATTCGACCCCTGCGTGGGCATGTAATGTGTTAGAGTTGTATGTCTTTATTGAAAGGCCAAATCGGTCTACTGAGTCTTTTTAACCTTAAAGGCATTGTCGAGTTGTTCGATTGTTGTTACCAGCCTGGTAGATCCTTGAGGAAAGGTTCTACGGCGTGTAATATCCCTGAGCGGATTGTGGGTGTTACATATTCGACCCTCGGGTCTAAATAAAAGTGTTTCTAAAATATTGAAAATATCTCAAAGCATTTTGGTCCTCGAAGTAGAAATTTTTTGAAATATATTGTGGCACCTAGGATGTACTACAAGAAAATAACTCATTTGAAAAGTATGTCTCGAAATTTATTTTTCTAAGATAGTCAAGGTTTTCAAAAATCCAATAGGCCAGAATGCCCAAAACTCGCACATATCGACGTTCACTAAAAAAAACTCATAGTACACGCATCAAAACATTCAAAATCAAGACAATACATGTCTTTAAACGGAAATAAACGATAAAATACCACATTCAGAACAAAACCACTGACCCCATTCGAGGCCTCTAAAGACCCTCTGCCGGCTAGTGAACAAGTCGAACGTGTATAAGCACAAAGCTTCCACAAGAGAACTTGTAAAACGTGCAAATCGATTCGAAAATCATCAGCAACAGACAAAAACAACAATAAAAAGACATCACAAGCGACGACACTCCTCGTATAAATCAAATACGAGAGTCGATTAAATACATATTGTGAAATCAAAATCCACATAAGGATTCCATCACTTAACAAATAATCATAAAAATAGCTCGTGTCACACGAGGCACAACACAAAAAAGGGAGACTTACTTCCACAGTCGCACGAAGATGATGATCGCCCGCGATACTAATCACGACCAACAAACTCAAACGACGCGTCGCGACACTCGTCGGATAAAATCCGACGAAACAAGACTCAAACAATACGACTTGACCCGGACACCTAGGTTTCCACAACCTAAGCTCGATACCATTTATGTAACACCCCAATCCACTCGTGGATATTACACGCCGTAGAACCTTTCCTCAAGGATCTACCAGTGTAACGACATATAACAACTCAACCATGCCTTTAAGGCTAAAATGACTCGATGAGACCGATTTGGTCTTTCAACAAATACATACAACTCAAATACAACTCATGCCCACGCAGGGTCAAAATACAACCACACCTGCATAACGGAAAAATATAGCAATGAAAAATAGAGTACAACTGAACCAATAAACAAAGTACGGTTCCTCATGTGATTAGTATCGATCATCTTTCATCATCCTTCGTGCCGACCCTGTGTTATGCTCCAAAACCTGAATGCAAAAACAGACATCCACCCCCCGAATACTCGGGGGTTAGCAAAACTCCACTGTTTTGCTAGTGCAAGAACAAAGTGCAAATACGAGCCATACAATTTACATTCCATGAATAACAATAACCAGGATCCTCAAAGATCCAAACAAAACGAAAAGCACTTCCCGAGGCAAGAATTTGAGTAAAGACTTCCCAAAATTTCAAGATCAAAATATCGAGGAAAAAATGAATGAAAACGCGACTACTCGGTCACATTTATACTGGGACGGACTAGCATGCGCTAGCCTTCCCGGACTAGCGTGCCCTATCGGCCGGTATCGGCCGAGTACCCTCGGCCAGGGCCCGCACGACCCGGCACCACCGACCAAACCTTCCGACCCGACTCCCGGTAGCGTGCGCTACGGCCGGAGGCCTGCGCGCGCTAGCTGACCTGTCCAGTAGCCTCTGGACTAAACAGCTCGCCCTGGTAACGTACGCTAGTCGGACGACAGCATGCGCTACCCCTGCCGGTTAGCGTGCGCTACGACCGACAGTAGCGTGCGCTCCCTGCCGATCCTGACCGAGTCCAGAACCTCAGAACCCCACTGCCTGCACCGATGGCGTCGTTAGGCGGTAGATAGCGTCGCTACACTGCCGGTTAGCGCGCACCTTCCGGCCGTGGCGTGCAACGCCGGTTCTGTCGCACTGTCGGCGGTGCCCGCAATCGTCCGGCCGATCCATAACCGTCAGGCGATCACGACCACTGTGGCTCGACGTCCCAATTTCCGAAAACGTACGGAACGAACACGACGAAAAGTTCGCGGACAACATCAACGACCCAAAATGAAAACATAGTACCATAATTAATCATACGCGACCAAGAAACGGGTCGAGACAACAATTACAGATACGGATACCCGTAACTTTCAAGAAATTACAAAATGGCCCAACACGCCCGAAAATCACGATACGTGATCGAATAACCAAACCGAAGTTCACAACACGTCTAACGAAGTTAAACGGACTTACAAGAAACTCGAAACAGCAGTTTCGAACGAGATTCGCAAGAATCGAACTCAAGCGCGGAAAAGTCGCTAAAAAGCACGGAACTCAACGAAACGACACCGAAACGAACTCGGATATCAAAAAGTGTAGAATTAATCATTCTCAGAATGACGAAACGGTCATGAGCGAGTCGTCAAAACGGACTCCGACCTAAAAAAAAGAAATTTACCAAAAATCGAAAATTGCGGATATTACATCAACTAACAAAGGGGGGTGGAAAGGGTGATGGTGGTGGTGGATGGAAGTTTAGGGCATGCTGATTGTTAAGTTTTGCAGCATCCTTTACTTCTCCACGGCAAAAGTTTTGTGATCGTTATTTGGGATCATTTGTTTATTTTAAGTTTTTCAGAAAGTACTTTTCATGAATCTCTCTCAGGAATTATTGAAAGCTTTGATTGGGTTCATAGATGTTGCCGGGCTTTATTTTGCCTTGACCCAGTTAACTCATAGGAATATTTCTCAAAACCACAAATTCCAAGTTGTTGGACTTGGTGAGCGTCATCTTTATTACCTCATTGAACTTCTTTTTCGATATTATGTGCATTTTATAAATAGTGCACGCAAACTTCCCAATCGCTACTACAATTTTTTCTTTCTTAGATGAAAAATAATAAAATGTTAACAAACTTCTAAAAAGTTCTGGCCCTTTTAAGATGGATGTATTTCATCGTATACATTTATGGCAAAAGCAGCATCAGAATTACCCTTGCTGGATCCTTGATACTGCCACGCCCTCTAACTAGAACACAACAGTCAGTTGTTGCTTCCACACACTTCAGTGAATTCCCTCTAGGACCAAGGAGCCGACCAATAAAATTAAACTGCATAAGATAGGAAAAAAATAATAAGTATGAGAAACAAGATGTGGCAACTAAAAAATACAGCATAACGCATTACCATTGATGGATATCCACACTCAGACAGCACCATGTTTTATCTCAAGTGAGAGTATTTACAGTTTTTTGTGGGCAGGAAAACAGAGAGAAAGTTTGTCAGAAATTAAATCTCGGGCTCAATTGTCTAACGAAATTTATATGTCAGTAGCAAGAAGTTAGAAGGAGTAGCATCCCTCAGATAAAATTAGAGTTATATAACAGTAAAGTGGTATACTACATATTAATCTAAGTTAAATATGTAAGCTCGTTGGCAAAAGTGGCATATGGGAAGTCACATCACTGCAACTCTATGTGCAGGTGAAAATATTGTATCTGACATGCCGCTACTCTATATTGGATTCTTGAACTAGTTAGTTTTAAACTACTTGTCAATGTTGAACCTAATATCACCAAAGTGAATAGTGAAGTTAGGATGAAAGTATAAGTTGTTTTCCAGAGCTTCTGAAAACAGTAAAGAATTAGATCAAACAGAAAGTTATGTTAATGGTTAGTATCCATACTTCTGATTGGAATGGTGTTTCCCGATATGTTCATGTTAGCTCCTCCATTTGAATATATGCCTCCTGAAGCTAGGGGACTTGCATGTTCAAACCCACTTTGTTCTAAAACTGATGCATTCCCCAACAGTGTAGTTACATGCAATATTTCTCGGGCAAATTGCTGCCTCTGTGATCTGAATATACTAAGTATTGAAACAGCCTATGCTATCTATATATATAACTGTATTTATATTAAGTATGAAACCATATCTACATATACTAAGTATTATCGAACCAGCACATACTATCAATACTAAGTATTAAATTAGCCTTACTATCTATACTAAGTATTGAATTGAACCAGCCTATTCTATGTATTGAACCACTTATAAATAAAACTATAACACCTAACAAATTAGTTTTATTTGGGAAGTTCAATTGAACCAGCCTATTCTATGTATTAAACCACTTAAAAATTGTAAGTTTTATGCTCTAATGTTGCTATGTACTGTAAAGTATATATATAGAGAGAGAGAGAGGGGGGGAATTAAAGTGGATTGTGCTTTCTGTTTGATAGGGCCAAAGTGGTTGTTCTTGTCATGGTACTAGTGATGGTGGAAGCAAGAGCACACAGCAGCACCCTGCTGTTGCGACTCCCTCTCCACGAGTAAGTTTCTAACCTAATTTCGATGTTTTATGTTTCTGTTGTATGGTTCTGATTTGAGACTTTAAACATTGTCCTTGTGCACCTCCTCTCCAGTGAAAGTAATCTTTTTTTTTTCAAGAACAGCTACTTTATTCCCGCATGTCTTTTGATAGGCTTTTAAATTATCTACCTATTTCTGATGTATTTTTACTGATGTATTTCTAATGTATTTTTGATGTATTTCTGATGTATTTTTGATGTATTTTTACTGATCTATTTTTATTGCAACATTATGTTTTTTTTATGTATTTATGATGTATTTTTGATGTATTTTTACTGATCTTTATTGCAACATTATCTTTTTTTTTCACTGATCTATTTTTACTGATGTATTTCTGATGTATTTTTACTGATAGGCTTTCAAGAACAGTGAGACTTTTAAATTTCTGATGTATTTTTACTTTACAGTGAAAGTAATCTTTTTTTTTTGATAGGCTTTAGAACAGTACTTGTTTCTTTTCAAGAACAGTAATCTTTTTTTTTTTTTGATAGGCTTTAGAACAGTACTTTTAGTGTAATCTTTAGAACAGGCTTTAGAACATGTCTTTTCAAGAACAGGCTTTAGAACATGCCTGTTCAAGAACAGTAATCTTTTTCTGAGATTTTATGTTGTACTGTACTTGTAGTGTTTCAGTGTTATTTTCATAATGTTCTGTCAAATATTATGTTGTTGATTTGGTTATATGTTTACAAGGAGGAACCTAAAAACAATGAAGAAAGAGTGGCCCTCAATCCTTCAACTAGGAATTCTAAGATAAGTTATATTTACGCATCTTTGGTAGGTTGTGTTTTATATTTTCAACTGGTGGTGGTAATTATTTAATTTTGTGTTTGGTTGTATAGGCAATTAAAGCACCCACAGTTTGTGTTAATGACTGCTGCAAGTTGCTTGATTGGGAGGGAACAGAAGAAGTTGTGGCTACAGGGAGAATATCTGCAGTTGACCCTACAACAAAGGTGCATGGCTACAAGCTTGGACCTAATTGCTATAGAATTGAGGTTGTTGAAGCTATCAAGTCTGGAGCTGAATTCTATCGTTACCATCCTGAGTTTTCTGTTATGGAAGATGCAGTTGGGAGTACAATTGCTTGGCCAATCAAGTACATTGTTCTTGACCATTAAGCACTTGTGGGCATGGTTCCTTTGCATACTTTAGCTTTTGATTTCTTTTGAGATAGATTAGCACATTAGTAGTACTTTGCTACTAGGTTGGGTTACTTTGAGAGAGGTTGATGTTGTGTTTTGTTGGGAAATTTTAGATTTGGAACCATTAGATTTTGCTTTTGTGTTGGTTAAGCTATTGCTGAACAAATCTTAGATATTATATATGCTTGCTTATGCCGATAGCATTAAGGCATAAGCAATGAAACTAGTTGTTGCCTAAGTGGAAATCTAGTTATTTTGAATTCTGCTACTACTACATATTTGATTATGGATTTATAATTGAATTATGTAATTTTTTTTTGTAAAATTATATTTATTTCATGACAATTATGAAGTATCATCCCGTACTTTTCATGACGTTTCTAACATGTCGTAAAATCTATTTCATGACAATTATCATGTGTCATGGCTTTCTTTTTATGACGTCTATAAGTTGTCGTAGAAAATATTTAGATGACGTTTTCATGATAATTATGAAGTATCATCCCGTACTTTTCATGACGTTTCTAACATGTTGTAAAATGTATTTCATGACAATTATCACGTGTCATGGCTTTCTTTTTATGACGTTTATAAGTTGTCGTAGAAAATATTTAGATGACGTTTTAGAAACGTCATTGTATCATGCTCAAACCATGACTCCGGTATAGACGGCGAAATTGATGACGGTTCAAAAACGTCATGGAAACATTTTAATGACGTTTTATGGCCGTCATTAAATCCTTTTGTGTAGTAGTGGGGGATGCTGAATGTTTGAACTAAAGTAATACATCTTGCCCAACATTAAATGCTTCAGACATTCTTTTAGCCTTCATTAAATGCTCTACACATTTTCTTCGACCCCATTAAATATTGTCTCTATCGATATTAAATGCTTTAATCATCGTGAATACTTTATAAGTATTATATTATTTGTACTCACTACGTTATAATATCCAAGTTCCTTACTATTGGATTTTTGTGCTTTATTTTTTCTAGGCAAAATGTTTGCAACAAATATGTTGTAGCCAATGGGGCTCTTTTGCTGTTGACTGAAAACCTTTAAACAATGTGTCTTCATTCATATTGGATGTTGTTGTATGAACTTGTTGTAGGATGAATGTTGTTTTTTGCTACACTTATCAAAATCCAAATAGAAATTTCCCAATAATTTCTCCCATTTTGCTAATGCCAAAACCATAATACTAAAATTGTAGCATCCCCTAAGTCTTCTCTTCGAGCTGAGTATATCTTATTCATGTAACTTAATATAAAGATAAACAAATCAATCATGTTCTAAAATAACTAATGTTTCACCCTAACTTACTAAGATTTTACAACTTTAAACTATAATTAATTCGCAGGCACAATCATACAGTGAGATTTTCACATCTTACAACTTAGTATATGAACTTTTCATAGGCGAGTTCTTACTGCTTGGACCATAGCAAAAATCATACTTGGAAATTTTTCAATATTTTAAAGGATAGAGTTTTGAAAGTAAATAGATAACGCATATTTGTTTACTGATAAATTTCAAGTTATAGTACATGTATTGAAATAAAAATATAATAATGTAACAAGGTAGCAAAAATAAAATACAGGCAATAAAGGATATATGAGTTGTAGACTTTAACTTCGAGATTGCTGCTGTTGGCTTGACCTTCTGAAAGCTTGGGGAACTTTCTTCCCTTCCACCAATTTACCAATTGGTCATTAGCCCAATGTCTGTAACAACTTTTGCCTTCCGTAGTTAAGTTGTATCCAAGGATCCAGTCCTTTAGATGAGTTGGATGTTTGCCCCTTATGTACTTGCTTTTGGTTCTTATTTGAGAAAGTAGCTTCATTTCCACCAGGAGCCTGGAAAAGTTGTTGCCTGCTACTTAGAGTGTCTATCAATGATTGGGAATATGGGAGTATTTAGAACCGAGCGACATAACTAATTTCTGCAAAATTGAGAATGATGTCACATCAGAAGAGCGACTTGTGAAGATTTTGGAGAATTGTGAGCAATAGCTTAGGCACAAAACCATTCAATTGGCTAAGGTGCAATGGTCGAGGCATGGAATCAAAGAATCAACTTGGGAGACTGAAGAGAGCATGCGTGTTAAATACCCCGAGCTATTGTTTCTAAAGTTTCAGGATGAAACTGTATTTTAGAGGGAGAGAATATACTTTACATTTTTCATAATCTTGTGATTTTAGCAACTCGCTTCTACTGGTTATGGTTTTTATGTCATGTTCACTTTTTCACTTTTAATAATTTGGACGAGTTTTGTGGTTATTTGGATCATTTTTTGGATTTGCCCATTTTCTCCATAATTGTAATTGTTGTCATTGGAACCCATTTTCTCGTATCCAAAGTTGATGTTCTTGGAGATTGATTAGTGCTTGGGTTTCTATATCAGTGCTCTACATAAGCATTTCGCTGCATGTTCTGCATGCTGCATCATACGGGATGTTCTCGAGCTTCCCTACTGGTGCTACCGTGCTGTAGCACTTACGACCTTAATCATCTCTGTGTTATAGCCGCAATCCTTAAAAGATTAAGGACTTGAGGTGCTCATTATAAGGTCGTATGATGGGTTTGTGAAAAATATGTTACTTCTAGTGGCCTACTTACGACGTAAAATGCAAGTTACGGCTGTATGTCACCTGAGTAATGGTTGTAAAGGTTGTGTGTTACAGCCGTAATGTTGTCCCGATATAAAGACCTGGGCAGGTGAAATTTTCTCTGATTTTCTCATTTCTTATCATAGACCCTAAATTAGGGATTTGTAGATTTTCGTAGATTAATCCATTTTGTCCATGGAACCCTTGTAGATATGGTTAATCCATCCTGCATGATTGTTCCCCATATGAATTCATGGATACTTTCACGTGTTATGCGAATTTGAGGGGGTTTGGATGAATTCCACCCTCTATGTGGATGATTTGGATCATATAAATTGTGGCTTGGTTCATGTGTATTTCTATATGATTTTAGTTCCATATCAATGTTTATTATAGTTTTATGAATCACTTAGATTTAGAAATTCGAGTTAAAGGTTCGACAGCGACTTCCTTTCCATTTCATTTCAATGTGTCTTAAAGACTAGTATTTCCTATGAACATACATTTTTAAGAACATACAATTTTAATTGGAAGATAATGCATATGTGTGTGTTTATATATGTTAACTCCATGAGGGTCCAGTAGGGCCTCGGGGGATTTTGAAACCTTTGGTCGAATTTATGAATATTTGGGTTAACCACAGCGAGGCCTTGGGGGATCCATTACCTCTGGGCAGATCCATGATCAATCAAGTAAATATTTATAATTGTGGCATGACTTAGATCTTATATTAAAGAATTCATATCTTGGTACTTTGGAAAGCCATGGTGTATTACTTTATTGTGTAAGTATATTGTTATTTGTATCTACTTGTACTAGTTATTCTATTGCTAACTCTATTTGGGGGAAATATATTTCATGCATTTCAGGTACCGAGCGACCAGAAGAGTGAGTATGATGAGCAAGAGTGATTGTTGTGATACTTCCTGTTGGAGCAATATTGGTCGGTATCGCCGTTTTGGAGATAGAGTTGTGAAACTCTTTCGCGTTGCGGAAGCGATTTAAATAAAGTGCAAAAAATAAATCGACACAAGAATTTATAGAGGTTAGGCCAAACGTGCCTGCGTCCTCTCTCGGTATCTTTTTCTATAGGCTTAAGATAAACCTCTGCACCTCTCTTCTATCGGTCGAGGGATAACCGTTACAAGCTCATCTTCTATCGGTCCAAGTAAACCGTTCTCTTACTTGTCTTTATGTCGATCCAAGTAAAACCATTTTCCTTTTCTATTGGACAAAGAATCAACCACTCTAGCTTTCTATCGGTACTAGATAAACCTCACTTAGATATCAATTGCGATTCTAACAATGCCGGATCCTTGATCCTAATAACACCAAATCCAATCATCGCTTTTCTTTTACCTTTCGTGTATGTGTTGAATGTATAAACACTCAAACTATCAGTATAAGCACAATTACAACAAAAAGAATGTGTATAACGATATATGATCATTTAGTCGTTTGCTTTGCGTTGTTGTATAATGAATAACATTAGAAGTGGTATTTATAGGCATTTCTCTTCCAACTAGCCGTTAGCCTTCTGAGCCTTCTTTATGTACGTTATCAACCTTTCGTTACGTACGTTAGCGTCAGTATGTACGTTAACATCAATATGTTACGTACGTTATACGTCATGCAAATCAGTCCAGTAGCCTTCATTTTATGTGTTACGTACGTTAGCAAATTACCCATTACGTACGTTAACATTTGTCAACATATTCGTTGCTTGCTGACCTATGCCATGACGTCATCTCCAACGTTCTTCTTGTTTGAATACTGAAACACTTCGTTACGTACGTTGTCTTCCATGCTTTACGTATGTTAACTTGGTATCATTACGTACGTTAAGATCACACTGTTACGTACGTTATGCTTGTTCTGACCAGCTTTTTGCGACTTCGATTTCTTCGTTGTTTTGATTCGTCTCTTTGTTGTTTTGCTTTGTCTAGCAACTTAATCATCAAAACACTAATAATGAATATATAGAATAAATATTCCAACAAACTCCCTCTTTTTGATGATTACAAAACAACCCTTGAATTGGATAAAATCTGCAAATATATATATATATATATATATATATTATATATATATATTATAAGAATCAAAGTTTTCAGCTTTGATCGTTTCGTTAGTTTCTCCAATTTTTTTTGTCATTATCGACTTCTCCGTGTCATTTTTCAACTACTTCGTTTCTCCCCCTTTTTGTCTACTTTTCTTTTCTCCTTTTCGACTTCTTCGATTTTAATATTTTTCGACTTCTTCATCTTTTCTTTTATCCTCCTTTTTGCGTTTTATTTTTCTCGTCATTCTTCCATGACGCTTTTTATCAATTCAACTCCTTTCTCCCCCTTTTTGTATTCAGCAAAAAGTATAATAAAACGAGTAATAAATACAAAATGATGTATATAAAAAATATGTATGAAAGGGTATAACTCCCCGTGGCAAAAATATCCGTTTTAAAATATACTCCCCCTGAGTAAAATATAATTTGTTAAAAATTAATTTTTGGGGATCCAACCTATAGTTGGTTTTTCTTTAGAAACATAGACAATATTCGGAATAAAACTTCCTTTAGGAATCCAAATTTTCTTAGTTTTTATCGTACGTCTTGGGCTTTTGCAATTCGAAATGTGGTGCCCAATTTTCAATCATTTTTCGCATCGGGGTATTTTTAAATTTAAGGACTCGGTTTTAAAATTTTGTTTGAATCCCAACCCCTGTTTATTCAGTGTATATTTTTGAACCGAGAGCATATTTTCAAATTTCTCGTTTTCGAGAGAAAATTTATTCGTTAAATTTTTGAGCTCGGTTTGAACTTTAACAAGATCATCCTTTAAATTATTTTTGTTTTCAATGCATTTAGAATGATCGGTTTGGATAAATTTTTCCTTTTCAAGAATTTTTGAAATCTCGGTTCCAATAATTTATTTTTCGCTTGGAAGGATTTAATCTCGGATAGAGAGTTTTGATAGTCCGTATGTAATAACCCAAATGTTTCAAAAAGTTCATCGTAGGAGTTACTTACTTGACTTTCGACGTCACTATCGTCAAATGAGCTTCGTGCCATGAGAGCGAGATTATTTTGATTATTAAAATCATCATCTTCGTCTTCATCGCTTCATGTTGCTATTAAAACCTCCTTCTTAGGTTTCGCTCAGTAATTCTTTGCAAAGTGGCCTGGTTTTCCACATAATCGACAAGAATTGTCGAATTTCTCAGATTCGCCCGCTTGGATGTCCTTCTGTCTCCGGTTTAATAAGTGTTGGAACTTATTAATATTCTTGGCATAATATGCTGATTCTTCGTCGCTATCATCCACCGTAATTTCTTCTCTCTTTTACATCTTAGCCTTTATGGCTATTGATCGTTCCTTCGGCTTTGGCTAGACAATTCGTGATTTTAAAACTATCTCATCATTAATTAGAGAACCAACGAGGGTGCTAAAATCAAGCATATGGAGATCTTTAGATTCCATGATCGCAGTCACGGTGCCGTCCCATTCGCTAGGTAGTGATCGTAAAATTTTCTTGACTTTTTCACTACTACATAATATTTTCCGAATGAAGCTAGCCCATTGGTGATGACCGAAAATTGGTCGAGCATATTGGTGATGGACTCATCACCCTTCATCATGAATAATTCATAGTCATGGAGAAGCATATTTATCTTCGTCTCCTTGACTTGATTTGTGCCTTCATGTGTGATTTCTAACATCTTCCAAATCTCTTTGGCACTATCACAAGACGATACCCGGTTGTGTTCCTCCGGATTTAAAGCACAATACAATAAGCGCGTCATCATATTATTCGAAATATTTAAGCGTACCGTCGGGTTTGAGAGGAATTTTAGGACCAAGACATATGACTTTCCATAATTCAATATCGTATGATTGGATGAAAATAGACATTTTCTTCTTCCAAGTCATGAAGTTTGATTCATCGAAGAATGGAGGTCGGTTTAGTGCAAGACCTTCGACCGAGGAAAGTTGAAACGCCATTTGGATCTTCTCCTTGGATGTTAAGCCGCTTATTGGAGGTACCGCTCCGATAACAATTGTTGGAGCAATATTGGTCGGTATCGCCGTTTGGAGATAGAGTTGTGAAACTCTTTCGCATTGCGGAAGTGATTTAAATAAAGTGCAGAAAATAAATCGACACAAGGATTTATAGAGGTTTGGCCAAACGTGCCTACATCCTCTCTCGGTATCTTTTTCTATAGGCTTAAGATAAACCTCTGCACCTCTCTTTTATCGGTCTAGGGATAACCGTTACAAGCTCATCTTCTATAGGTCCGAGTAAACCGTTCTCTTACTTGTCTTTATGTCGGTCCAAGTAAAACCATTTTTCTTTTCTATTGGACAAGGAATCAACCACTCTAGCTTTCTATTGGTACTAGATTAAACCTCACTTAGATATCGATTGCGATTCTAGCAATGCCGGATCCTTGATCCTAATAATACCAAATCCAATCATATCTTTTCTTTTACCTCTCGTGTATGTGTTGAATGTATAAACACTCAAAATATCAATATAAGTACAATTACAACAACAAGAATGTGTATAACAATATATGATCACTTAGTCATTTGCTTTGCGTTGTTGATAATGAATACCATTAGAAATGGTATTTATAGGCATTTCTCTTCCAACTAGCCGTTAGCCTTCCGAGCCTTCTTTACGTACGTTATCAACCTTTCATTACGTATGTTAGCGTCATTACGTATGTTAACATCAATATGTTACGTACGTTATACTTCATGCAAATCAGTCCAGTAGCCTTCGTTTCATGTGTTATGTACGTTAGAAAATTACCCAGTACGTACGTTAACATTTGTCAACATATCTGTTGCTTGCTGACCTATGCCATGACGTCATCTCCAACGTTCTTCTTGTTTGAATACTGAAACACTTCGTTACGTACATTGTCTTCCATGCTTTACGTACATTAACTTAGTATCATTATGTACGTTAAGATCACACTGTTTTGTACGTTATGCTTGTTCTGACCAGCTTTTTGCGACTTCAATTTCTTCGTTGTTTTGCTTCGCCTCTTTGTTGTTTTGTTTAGTTTAGCAACTTAATCATCAAAACACTATTAATGAATATGTGGAATAAATATTCCAACACTTCCATCGTCTTTGTTGCTCATGGCTTTTCTTTGTAATGTCATATTTTAGATAATTTTTAGTACTCGACTATTACAGGATGCTTGTTAATATCCTGTTATTCATTTCGAGGGATGAATCCCCGTTGACTATCATTCGTTGACTTTGATTATCATTATGGATATTAATTCTAATTGTCCTTTTCATCATTTATGTTACAACCTTGCTGGTCGAGTATTATGAAAGTGTGTGTGTATAGCCTTGTGGATCTCATGATAGGTGTTCACGGTATTGTAATATTCTCTGAATATTTTGGTGGTGTTACACTTGTACTTAATTAGTCTCACGTAAGTACTCCTCCAGTGTGAAACATTGCGTATGACTATATATATCCAACTGAAAATCCTAGACATTACCAACTGGCACGCTAATATAATTCCGGAATGCCATAATAAAATAGTGATAATGAAGTATAAAAATAACAAATTTGAATCCAACGAGGATAAAAAAAACTCACCGAAGTGAAACACAAACACATCAAGGATCAAACAACTCACCTAAGTGAAAAGAAGGTACAGAAAGGACCCAGAATCATTGTCCCTCAAGAAACGAAATGACCAACACGCTCAACAATATCATCACAATATGAATCAACATTCACAAAGTATCACGTACATCACATGTAATATATAGAAAATATATATTATCCTCATGACTAAGTAAGAATTAACCTACCTCAATAACAAAGAAAATGCCCTTGCACAATCAAGACGTCTTCCAGCGAAGAATGAACGAACTCAACAATCACACAAACAACCTCTTGAAGATGAAGAAAAACCTCAAACACTTCAAGAATCAACAAAATCTTCGAGTCTCCAAGCTCTAATCCAAGTTATGATGCTCCAAATCAAGTTGGAAGAGTCTAAATATGAGTTAAAAGTGAAAAGAGACAAATTCTTAAGAGCAAAAAACGGAATGGTTCATGAACAAATACAGGACCAACCATGTCTTTATAATCTACATAATTATTAACGACCGCCGCACACCAAGGTTAACGTACTTTATGGTCTATTATGACTCAATCTGGCCTTGATAGTGTATGTTACTACCTTCCAGGTGATACGGCATCACTTTTTAAAATGTCATACATAGTACAGAGTAATGTATGTTAATGTTTCTCATGTGTACGCTAATACTGGCATGCTTGCGTATGGTAAGCCTGTTGACTCGGCTATCGTATTCATGTTGAAAGTATTCGGTATAACGCACCGAAAGTGATCAACAACCATTACTAACATATGTAATGTGACTGATCTAGTGTATGTTAATCACCATATGTAACGTACGCTATTGCTTCCATACTTGGCACAATTCCACAAATAAAAAAGCTATCATAATCACATCAGTAATATTCGCTGTGTAATACCAATTCCAACACAACATTAAATGTACATTCCAAAATGAGTACATACAGTAATAGTACAAAAATAAAAAAATTATGACCAGATATTACATACTCCCCTTAGAAGAAGTTTCGTCCTTGAACCTAAGGGGTAAACAACTCAAGGATATCTCTCCCATATATTATTTTCAGTATCCCACGTAGCCTCCTCGACTCCGTGCCTCAACTACTAGATCTTCAATAAAGGAATCGACTTGTTCTTCAACTGCTTGATTCTCCTTTCAAATATCTATACGGGATGCTCCTTGTACGAATGATAATCAGCAATCTCAATCTCATCGAAATGAAGTATGTGGGCTGGGCTGGAAACATACTTCCTCAAGTGCAAAACATGAAATATATTTTACACTCGGTTCAAATCCAAAGGCAGAGCCAAACAGTATGCCATATCGCCTAGTAGATCCAAAATCTAGAACTATCCAATATACCTAGGAAACCCCCCCCCCCCATCCCAAAAATGGAGAACTCCTCGAGTTGCGGATACCTCGACCAACCCATGGTCACCAACTTCAAACTCGAACAGCCATCGATGATTATCCGCATACGGTTTTTGTTGACTCTTAGCCATTAACAAATAACTCATGATCAATGCCATATTCTCGCGGGCCACTATCAACATATCGGGTTCAGTACCCAATGCCTCAGATAAGTAATCACAACCCTATGGAGAACGACAACAACGGTCATACAAAGCCTGGTAAGATGCCATCTTAATCAAAGCATGCTAACTGTTATTATAGGTGAATTCAACCAGCAGCGGTTGTGCTTGTCAATCATCTTTCCTATCAAGAGCATAAATCATCAATATTTCCTCTAATATCTGAATGGTTCTCTCAGACTGGCCATCAGACTGAGTATGGAACAGAGTATAAAATTTCAATTATATGCCCATAGCTCGATGCACAACCTTCCAAAAATATAACACAAGATGACCGTCATGATCATATACAATACTTGATAGTATTGTGCAACCTTATATTCCCGGATCTGGCCCAGTCTATCCGTAATAACTAAACATATCGTCAATCAACCCACTTGTGGGATCATTGGATGTGCTACCACTGTACTATCCATGATCATGCAGAATAAGTGAATTTAATCTTCACCCGTGGTAAATCCAACACTTGCATTTAGCCCAAAACCCTTACTTTTCAAGTGCTCTCCTAAAACAAGCGGGAAAAGGTACATATCGCTGCGATATTTACATTTATTGCGTAAATAGTAGTGTATTGTACGATCACTATCATGCTCCTTTACAAACTGAATAAACTCTCGCATTCCATCTATGACTCTTGGATCTCGTTTTATATATGAATCCAACTTTTATTCATTCTAAAATATAAATAAAAACAATATTAAACCACATCATCAATTCTTATATATCACACTATTGCACAACATCTTGATATAATACAATTCAAGTTCTATCTTTAATTAAATATCTCTATGAATATAATAACCATAATCATCATATCAATGAATGTAATAACCGTTATAATCCTCTCCATGAACAATTAATATTTCAATATATATATATATATATATGTGTGTGTGTGTGTGTGTGTGTGCGCGCGCGTATGTGTGCATAATGCGAACAATTGAAATCAAAGTTTAATAATAAACATACCTTAAATATAATTTTTTGAATGATTAATGCAGATAAAATTGTTATTTTATTTTTGTGTATTTTCTGAATTTGGTGTAAATGAGGTGCTCTTGTTGTGTCTTGTTGAGTTTTTTGTAAATGGCATGTCCTCAAATGTGAGATGATGATATTCTGCCTAAAAATGATACCAGAAGTTAGCCGGTGACTTTCTGTTGACTAAAGGTCGCGTCTAAAATATATTCGGTCGTCGGCTAAACACGTAAACTTTTGCCAATGACTTTTACTACTTTAGCCTATGGGCTAAAACAAAATCGTAACTTTAGCCGATGAGCAAGGGGATGTCGGCCAAAACATTAGACTCTAGCCAACAATGTCATTCGATCTTCCGCTAAACTGCTTTCTTTGGTACTTTTATCTTCTCGCATTTGGTCATGAATCCATAAATTTGCATCATGTGTTACAACTCCACGAAACACATTTATATCATCCACTAGGGCGAAAATCGAACCGAGAATACCCGAAAAAAGAACCGAAAAACCAAAACCGTAGAAGGCCGAATAGAGAAGTAAAAAACAGAACCAAACCAAACCGGTTCGTTTCGGTTCTTTCTCGATTCTAGGACGGAACGAACCGAACTGGAATAAAATGGATCGAAGTCAAAGTCGTTCATATTAAAACGGAGTCGTCTTGGTCATGTATAGTAAAACGATGTCGTTTTGTTAAGTAAGAAAAAAAAATTAAAACCCGACAAAAGACCACTATACTAAAGTGTATGGTTTCTACTTTCTAGTCTAATTCCTTACCCCTCATTCGTCGGTGACAACAGCCCATTCTCCCCATGTGCAATGTGTACATTCAGTCTCTTCTCCCTCACAAATAAATCGCCTCGCCTCTCCTCTCTCTTCTCCTTGTCAGACATCTCATCTCTGTCTCTCCGCCGCGTGTCATCTACGACTCCGTCTAGCCGCCACTCATCTCCGTCTCCATCTCACCGCCACCCATCTCTGTCTTTCCGCCATTCATCTCCGTCCCGCCGCGACTATACTCTTAGTAGGTTTTTCATGTACTGCTAGTTTGGTAATATGTTAGCAGTTATAATTGATCTATTTTAATTGGAGGAATGCTACACCCACAAACAAACTTCCACAAAAACACCCACAAAATGACGTGTCAGCGGGTGATTGGTGTATTTTGTGGCAGTTTCTCTCTCCTCTATCTGATTACACCAATCACCTGCTGACACGTCATTTTGTGGGTGTTTTTGTGGAAGTTTGTTTGTGGGTGTAGCATTCCTTTGTTTGTGGTATAGCATTCCTCTTTTAAAAATGATAAAGAAGGACCCACATGAGATTTGGAAAATACCATTATATTGAAGGGGATTTTTACCGAAATTTTGCGTGTATTGATAGCGTGAAAACAATCTGAATAGAGAGTTTGTCTTTTTTGAGTAGTTTGTTTGCTTGCTCCTTTCTCATACCTGGTGCGTGAAAACGATCTGGAAATATCACAGTAGTTTGTTTGCTATATTTTGTTGTTCGTTCACAAAAACAAAACATCTTGCATACCCTTCCCTTTTGCAATAATTAAGATTATTCTATCATATGTACACATAAAATAAAGCATAGCTGATGAAAATTTTTGAGTTGAAAATATAGATGGTTTGCCGTCCGTTATACTCCATAATGTTGTATGGCATAGTTTCTATTAGGACAACAACATTATCCAAAATATTGTTGTATGGCACAGTTTCTATTAGGACAACATTATCTAAGATTCCAGCTTAGATTGTTTCAAATTTATACTATGAAGAACTGAAAATATATCAAACCAAACCGAAACCGTACTGAATATATAAAATCGAACTGAACTTAAAAAAAACAAATCAAAACCGAATATTTTGTTCGATTCTCGATTTCAGTCAAAAACCAAACTGAATGGAACCAAATCCACCCCTTTCATCCACCTAACATTTTGCTCTTTATTTATTTCGCAAGAATTTTCTTACCCATACCTCGCATGTAGTTAAATAATTTAAAAGTTCACCACATAATCGAACTTGTGCTCGACCAACCACCGAATATCTTTTGGGATGCCATGTCTCATTAGCATTCTTAATATTCGAGTTGATCTCGATAAAATCTTTTATGATATTCACTAGTATGAGTTTCCGGGTAAGATTCAATTGTCAGACTAATGGGAGTTAACAGTTTAAACTTAAATAGTTCAGCGAGCCATATAAACCGAATGGGTTGAGGGCAAATGAACTAGGAGTAAAATAAGATCGAATCATCCATTAGATGGGTTGGTGTTAGACACCACTTTATAGAGAATGATTGAATAGAAACCGTATGGGTTTCCCTCTATTAAACTTTGTAAAGAACTTGATCACCACTAAGAAGTCAACCATGACTTCTGGATTTCACATGGGAGTGTGCGAATGCTGATAAAATAGTGAGAGTCGAGTTATGAATAAAGAAAGTCCTTAAATTATTTACTTGGATCATAATTAAACAATCACTAACGAATCTTAAATTATTCTCTGCAGTTAACAAATATCTCTCAAAATGATAATGAACCCACTCGCTATACTACTTGAAAAGAACGTCCTGACTGGTCTGAACTATGTGGACTGGCTTCGGAACTTGAGTATTATCCTCACTATGAAAATGCTGGGATACGTCTTGGAGGTGGACATCCCAGCGGCTCCTGCAAGAACCCGAGCCAATCAGGAAGAAGTCAATGCCCATGAGAAATAGGTAAAATACGACGTAAGAGTGCGCGGGTACATGTTAGGCTCAATGACCAATGAGCTTCAACGTGCCCATGAAGAGATGACGTCTTCGAGAGCCATCTTAGCGCACCTGGCTGAACTATGTGGACTGGCTTCGGAACTTGAGTATTATCCTCACTATGGAAATGCTGGGATACGTCTTGGAGGCGGACATCCCAGCGGCTCCTGCAAGAACCCGAGCCAATCAAGAAGAAGTCGATGCCCATGAGAAATGGGAAAAAGACGACGTAAGAGTGCGCAAGTACATGTTAGGCTCAATGACCAATGAGCTTCAACGTGCCCATGAAAAGATGACATCTTCGAGAGCCATCTTAGCGCACCTGGCTGAGCTCTATGGAGAGCATAGTCGAACTGCTAGATATGAGATATCAAAGAAATTATTCGGCGCCAATATGAAGGAAGGAGAGAGGGTTGGGGACCATGTCCTCAAGATGATCTCGATGATTGAGAGATTAAAAGCTCTTGATTTTCAGATGCATGCATCTCTCCAAACTGACCTTATCCTGCAGTCACTTCCTGACTCCTTTTCTCAATTTATCATGAACTTCAACTGCAATGAGATTGCATGTAACTTAGCTGGGCTAATGAACAAACTGACGACTGCCCAGGCTCAGATGAAGACAAAAGCAAAGGAAGCTGCACTTGTCATTTCTTCTGGGACTTGGAGGTCCAAGAATAAGAAGAAAAAGAACAAAAAGCAGTTAGGTCTAATAGCCAAGATCGATAAGGGAAAGGGAAAAGACCCAATGGTTCAAAAGAGCAAGGGGGCCAAGAAAATGGATGTATGCCTCAACTGCGGTGAGCTAGGCCACTGGAAGAGGTACTGTCCAAAACTTGTCCGTAATGCGCCTTCAGGTACGGAACTACTGGCTTTGGAAACAAATTGTTCTGTAACTATATATTCTACTTCTTGGATACTTGATTCCGGTGCGAGTTCTCACATTTGTACAATGAATCAGGATTTGGAATGAAGTAGGAAGCTGGATTCAGGGGAGGTGATGGTCGAGGCTACTGATATTGGATCACTTATGTTGAATTTAGAATCTGGTTTTATTCTTAATTTAGATGATGTACTTTTTTTGCCCAAGGGGCATAAAAATATTGTATCAATTATGGTTATGGACCGAAAAGGATTTCATTTTTTTATTGGAGATGGGCCCTGCCGAATTTATTTTAGAAATAAATTGGTTGGTACTGCTATATTATTAAATGGTTTATACGATTTGAATATAAAGAATAAAACAATTGTGAACACTATAACTAGGAAGCATGGTAGGGATGAAACAAACCAAGCACTTAAGTGGCATCTTAGACTTGGTCATATTGGTCAGACCAAGGTTCATAAAATGGATAAAGATAGACTTATGGGTCCATTGGGATCGGATCCCTATCCAACTAGTGAATCTTGCCTTTAAGGCAAAATGACTAAGTTACCCTTCGCAAGTACTTTTGAAAGAGCTGCTGAAAAATTTGCATTGATCCATACCGACGTATGTGGCCCTTTTGAAGTGGCATGAGACCGCTTTTAGTATTTCATTACATTCACTGATGACCATACTAGGTATGGGTTCGGGTACTTAATGAAACATAAGTCTGAAGATTTTGATAAATTCAAGGAATTTAAAGCCTTAGTTGAAAATCAAATAGGTAACCGAGTTAATGTAACACCCCTGATATATTCAGGAATATTACAGCGCCGTAAATTCTTTACATAAGAATTTACAAGGCTGAAAAATTGAACAGACATTAAAAGGTACTAACGAATGGAAATAACGGAATTAAGATACAACAGCTCTGACCAAATACTGAAAGTACAATTGTTTAACAGGAACTTAAATAATACATCACCAAATTTAAATTCAACATAAATAACTTCGTACTCGAGTACTTATTGAAATAACCAATAAACAACAGACAAATGAACCCGTCCAGAACATCACTTTGCACCCTCGTCGTCATGCAGCTCCAGTGGTTGTTTTCCCGCTCTCCTGGATCCTGAACATAAACAAAATGTTCACCCCCGAGGGGGTTAGCACAATGATGCTAGTACAAGTACCACAACATATTATTCATATCTCACGAAGAATCATAACGTAAACGAAAAAATATCAACGAGTCTTCTCCTATGAGAAACTCATAAATGACATACACAACTGATAATCACAACATGATATCATAACATACACATGGTAATTCTGTCGATCCAGCGTTCACTGCCTAGAACCCACGATGATCCCATCAGACCAACCCGTGGTGGAAAAACCCGTCCGATGATCCAGCGCACGCTAGCATAGATCCCCCGATGATCCCGTCGGACCAACACGAGGTGGACATACAATAACGACATACATGCACGACAATATGTATAACAACAATACATAAAACAAATAAGGTACTTGCCTCGATTTGAAGACAAGAACAATACTTCCACGAAAACGAACACTCGAAGGTCGTCCTCCCCAATCAATCACGTAACAAGATCAAACCTTAACAAAAGAAATGATATAGGATTTATCTCACATCGTACGAATGTTTAACAATTCGATTTATGGCCAAATGTTCATAAAATGTAATCTGCCTGAACTGCTTAGCGCACGCTAAGTACTCTGTGTAGCGTGCGTTAAGTCTGCTCGATAGCGCACGCAAACAACAAAGCCTAGCGTACGCTAACTATGTATGGTCAGTACTTCACTGATCAGTCGACTGACTCGTCTGATGGCCTAGCGTACATTACGTACCAAACGTAGCGTACGCTAACTCGTGCTCGATAGCACACGTTAATCTTTATAGCTTAGCGTGCGCTATCTGTGCATGGCAGTTTACTGCTGGGCAGTAAACTGTTCTCATCATGATCAAAACAATGAAATCTTCCGTGATAATTCATGTTACCTCCTTGAATATCATGTACATACGATTATGAATGATCTTACGGATAACAACAACTTCGGATTCAAGGATATGCATACCATTATAAAACCATATTCCATTACGACTACAAATCTTCATACGACAATTTGAAAGGCTTAACGGTTGATATCGACACCTTTATATCCATCAAAATTATCATACTGAAGTGGTTTAACATTCCATCTATACTAGATAAATCCTTCCATGATCAATCCCTTAGATTCATCTAACAACAATGATGTTAAAGTCAAGTCCATGATTGCTATGAAGTCATCTACTAGATTCGGATTACCAATGATAGAAGCTTCCTTTACTTGTTCAATGTAATAAGATTCGAATCATGATGATCATAATCAAGGTACTTAAGGCTTATTCATCTCAATATTCCAAACTTGATGTACTTTGGATAATTCACTTATGAAAATCAATATCTCGTTAATATGATCATCCAATTCTGTAGAATCCAACTCTAAGTCTGGAGATAGGTTGAACATACCTTAATATGATGAAAATCACTGAACCGTAAGGTAGAATCCGACTCCGGTTGGTTGTATGCCACTCCAAGGTGCTATTTCACTTCAATGATTACTCCCAAGTGATAACCAATATACAAACAACAACAAGATGTGTTCTAAGTGTGTAGAAGGGTTATTACATCTCTCTGGTCTCTCAAGAATGCAGAATGGACGAGTAAAATGTAAGCCAAAACGGGTTGTTGTCCCATTTATAATATTCTGCATTTTAACAAGTTAGCGCACGCTACTAAGCTTTCCTTGGCATGCGCTAATAAGAGTTGACTTCAGAACTGTCCAGGTTCATCCGCGGGAATCTTATCCGGACCCATGTCCCGGCTGGCACATGTGCTAGCCGTCCCGCTCAATAATTGAGTTCTTAGCGCACGCAACTCCTATCTGCATAGCGTGCGCTAGTAATATCCCGATAGCGCGCGCTAAGCTACATTCTTAGCGTGCGCTATCACGAGTTTGCATGGGAAATTTTTGCATGTTGTTATACTTATGTACAAAGATATCAATGCAAGAAACATCATACTCCAATAATCAAAACAACAAATCCGAATAATACAGGGTTTGAATACAGATGAAATACACCGTAATAAATCCGGATATTACATACTCTCCTACTAAAAAGGAGTTTCGTCCCGAAACTCAAGACGAAAATAACTCGGGATATCTAGACTTCATATCAGCTTCCGTTTCCCAGATGGCTTCTTCCATTCCGCGACGTGACGATTGAACTTTGACCAAAACGATGGGTTTGTTCCTCAGCTGCTTAACTCGACTCTCGAGTATCTTGACCGGTCTTTCTTCAAACGTCCCATCCTGCGCGACTTCGATCTCGCCGAAATCAATTATATGGTAGGATCGGTATATACCTCAGAATGGGATACGTGGAACACGTTATGAACATGGCACAATGACGGCGGCAATGCCAATCTGTATGCCAACTCCCCAACTCTCTCGAGGATCTCAAATGGTCCGATATATCTCAGACTCAGCTTTCCTTTTCTTCCGAAACGAAAGATTCGCCGAGTAGGAGAAACCTTCAAAAGCACGTGGTCTCCAGTATTGAACTCCAATGGGCGATGGTGTACGTCTGCGTAAGATTTCTGGCGACTTTGGGCGGTCAACAGCCTTTCACGAATCAAGGCTATCTTCTCTCGAGTCTGCACGATCAACTCTGGTTCTGTTCCGATCAAGTCCGATGAATCGTCCCAGCATAGGGGCGATCTGCATCTCCTCCCGTATAATGCCTCAAATGGTGCCATCTTAATGGAAGCATGCCAACTATTGTTGTAGGTAAATTCAATCAACGGTAGATGAACTTCCCAATCGTTTGACCAATCTAAGGCACAGGCCCTTAGCATGTCTTCCACCGTTTGTATAGTCCTCTCGGATTGTCCGTCAGTCTGCGGGTGATAAGTTGTGCTGAAGTTCAATTCGGTCCCCAAGGCCTTATGAACTGCTTTCCAAAAGTGAGACACAAAACGGCCGTCTCGATCAGAAACAATGGTCTTCGGCGTACCATGCAATCGAACTATCTCCGAAATAAATACTCGTGCCAACCTCTATGGTCCCCACGTATCCTTAATGCCTAGAAAATGAGCTGATTTGGTTAAACGATCAACTATCACCCAAATCATGTTCATTCCTGTCCTGGTTCTCGGCATATTAGTGATAAAATCCATCGATATGTCCTCCCACTTCCATTCAGGAATTGGGAGCGGCTTCAACATTCCAACAGGCCGTTGATGCTCGATCTTAACCTGCTGACAAGTCAAGCATTTAGAAACATAGTCCGCTACATCTTTCTTCATGTTGCCCCACCAGAAATTCTGCTTCAAGTCCTTATACATTTTACTGGTGCCCGGGTGGATAGAATAGGGCGAACTGTGAGCTTCCTTCATACTCGTCTGTTTCAGAACATCATCATCGGGAACGCAGAGTCGGTTCTGAAATCTCAAAACTTCATCATCATGAATTATGAATCCGGGGGCCTTTCCTTTGATCACTTCATCACGTAACCGAATCATCAGAGGATCATCTGCCTGTCTAGATTTGATTCCTTCGGTTAATGATGAAGTTATCTCCATCATGCAGAGTTGTCCTTAGACTCTTTGTAACCACACTTCAATTACTTCACGAATCATCTCTCGTTGAAGGTTAAGTTGGGAGGTCAGCGTCTCCAGCATCTGAATAGAAATAGGCTTGCGGCTAAGTGCATCGGCCACTACATTTGCTTTGCCTGGATGATACAAAATCTCCAAGTCATAGTCCTTGATCAGCTCTAACCATCTTCTTTGCTGCATGTTCAACTCTTTCTGACTGAATATGTACTTGAGACTCTTATGATCCGTAAAGATCTGACAGTGAGTCCCGTACAGATAATGCCTCCAGATCTTCAAAGCAAAAACTACTGCTGCTAGCTCCAAATCATGTGTTGGGTAATTTACTTCATAAGGTTTCAGCTGTCGCGATGCATAAGCGATCACCTTATCATTCTGCATCAATACGCACCCAAGTCCTTGGTTTGAAGCATCACTGTAAACTATAAATCCTCCAGCCTCTCGTGGAAGTGATAGAATCGGTGCCGTCGTCAATCTCTTCTTCAATTCATCAAAGCTAATCGACACAACTCATTCCACTCAAACTTTTGAGTTTTCTCAGAGTCGAGTAAGTGGGCGGGAGATTTTAGAAAACCCTTCCACGAATCGACGATAATATCCAGCAAGTCCTAAGAAGCTTCGGATTTCTTTCACGTTCTTTGGAGGCTTCCAATCCATAATTGCTTCGATCTTCTGAGGATCTACTCGGACTCCTTCAGCTGACACCACATGGCCGAGGAACATTACTTCTTTTAGCCAGAATTCACACTTAGAAAGTTTGGCGTACAATTGCTCGTTTCTCAAAAGTTCCAATACAATCCGCAAATGTTGCGCATGTTCTTCCGGACTCTTAGAATATACTAGAATGTCATCAATGAACATGACCACAAATTTATCCAAAAATTCAATGAACACTCTGTTCATCAATTGCATAAATACAGCAGGTGCGTTAGTGAGACCAAACGGCATCACTACAAACTCATAATGTCCGTAGCGAGTTACGAGCGATTTGAACATCGATTGTTTAATCCTCGCTGATGATACCCGGATCTCGGATCGATTTTAGAAAATCATTGCCCCTTGCAATCTGTTCAAACAGATCATCAATCGTGGCAACGGATACTTGTTCTTAATCGTCATCTTGTTCGGCTCTCGATAGTCAATACACAATGGAGCGATCCATCCTTCTTTCGGACAAAAGAACTGGCGCTCCCGTGGTGAAACGCTTGGTCAATATAGCCCTTGTTCAAGAACTCCTCCACCGCTTCTTCATTCGTACATCTCGGAGGTGCCATACGATACGGCGCCTTAGAAATTGGTGTAGTTCCGGTTCCACCAATGGTAAATTCTACATCCCTTTGTGGAGGTAGTCCAGTAACTCGTCAGAAATACATCTGGAAATTCTTTCACGACAGGATGGATGAAAGTTCCACAATTTCGTCTTCTTTCTTCATTGCATAACACCCGATTACCGTCTGACACTGTTTCAACAATTTGTGACTTTCATCGCCTTGATCAATTTTCCGAGCTTTCCGGTTTCCACCCTCGAACAATATTTTGGAACCATCCTCGCGATCACGAGATATTCCTCCTTCGGTAGTTTACAATTGCTCCATATCGATTAAGCCAATCGCCTCCGAGTATCGTCGTCTCCTTGCATTTCTATCACGATCAGTTGTGACCACTCTCTGCCTCCAAATGATACAGGAAATTTCTAGTTTCTAAGTTTCCGACAATCCTCTCTCCACTCGGTAAACCAACAACATAAGGTTCACAAGTATGAAAACCGGAAATATTCAAACGATTTACACAAGACAAGGATATAAAAGAATGTGTAGCTCTGTATCGAATAAAACGCTAACCGGTGGGAAAGGATCGGGCCGTGCACTGATGCGACAAAGAAGATCTCCGATCGTCGCCCTCCTCATCTCGCATGCACGTGGGAGCAGATCCGGCACTCGATGTCCCCTTTCGGTCCCATTGTCCTCTGCCTCGCGGCCAAAATTCGAGGCATCGAACACTTTGCCGCGTCATTGATATCGGCTTCCTTCTCGATTGTGGTGTACGGGCTCTAAAAGACTTTGCAGCCTCTTCACAAAACACTGCCTGATGTCCCTCTCGTCCACAATAAAAACAAGTCACGGCAGGAAGGGGGCAATTCCGTCGATAGTGCCCCGTCTGGGTGCAGTTAAAGCATTTCCTGGTAACATCAGTAATAGTTGATGTCGCTACGAAGTTCTTTCCGCTCCTAACTGGGTGCGGAGGTTTCTTGAAAGAGTGAAAGGATGACTGGGCCTTACGGGGCCCGCTGTTCTTGTGCTCTGTAAAAGTACCAGATACTTTCTGTTTCTTGGATTCCGAAAATTTCTCCATAGCTGCTTCCTTGATCTCATACGCCAACGCCTTATCCTGTTATTGACGGAGTGTGGTACATTCAAATCCGGACATGTACCTCTGGATTTATGGTTTCATCCTCATATCGAAATGGATCATCATTTCATACATTACGACCGGATGTCGAACAAACGCCATTTCCGTTAAACGCCTTAATTGCAGGATACCGCACATCAGAAGGCTGAGCGGAGAAAAACTCCCGAATTTTGGCTTCCCTCACAGGACGAGGGCAATACTGAGCTTCCATCATCAATCTAAACTTTGTCCAATCGGCATCATGGTCTACAGGCCGGATGGCCTCCCACCATTCGGACGCTTCCCCTATCAGAAAATATTGAGCGATAGAGGCTCTCCGGTCGTCTGGGCAGTTAATTCCGGCAAAGATTTTCTCCAGTTCCTTCAACCAATGGTCCCAGGTGGGAGTCTCAGAAATACCGTCGAATTTGGGTGGTTGCATCTTCGCCACCTCTTGCAGCCACCGGTCACCTCGATTTCCCATGTCTGGGATCCCTTGCTGTCTCTCTCCCTGCTGTAGTCCCACCGCCACTTGCATTCGGTCCACGACTTGGGCGAACTGAGTCATCTGGTTCACCACTTGACGAAGGATCTCTGGTACAGCAGGATCTGGTTCGTTATTAATAGATTGTTGCGGCTCGCCTGAGCTATGACTGGCCTGATTAGAAGGCGACGCTTCCATTTCTTCGTCCGCGTCCACGACCGCGACCACGTCCACGTCCGCCTCTCAACATACTGTAAGCATAAATACTCAATATACAGGAAACAAAATCGTTCTAATATTTGAGTATAAAGAGACACAACATGTAAAGAACGAGATAGAGTTTAGGAACTTACAACCACCGTTCGCATGGAGACGTAGGCAGTGCAGTGATGTCATTCACGGCCGGTTACCTCAAAAGACATAAATGACCCCTATTTTAACCCAACGGCCAAGATATCCATAATCTTAGCTCCGATACCATATTCTGTAACACCCCCGATATATTCAGGAATATTACAGCGCCGTAAATTCTTTACATAAGAATTTACAAGGCTGAAAAATTGAACAGACATTAAAAGGTACTAACGGATGGAAATAACGGAATTAAGATACAACAGTTCTGACCAAATACTGAAAGTACAATTGTTCAACAGGAACTTAAATAATACATCACCAAATTTAAATTCAACATAAATAACTTCGTACTCGAGTACTTATTGAAATAACTAATGAACAACAGACAAATGAACCCGGCCAGAACATCACTCTGCACCCTCGTCGTCATGCAGCTCCAGTGGTTGTTTTCCCGCTCTCCTGGATCCTGAACATAAACAAAATGTTCACCCCCGAGGGGGTTAGCACAACGATGCTAGTACAAGTACCACAACATATTATTCATATCTCACGAAGAATCATAACGTAAACGACAAAATACCAACGAGTCTTCTCCTATGAGAAACTCATAAATGACATACACAACTGATAATCACAACATGATATCATAACATACACATGGTAATTCCGTCGATCCAAAGATTCCGCCTAGAACCCACGATGATCCCGTCAGACCAACCCGTGGTGGAAAAACCCGTCCGATGATCCAGCGCATGCTAGCATAGATCCCCCGATGATCCCGTCAGACCAACACGAGGTGGACATACAATAACGACATACATGCACGACAATATGTATAACAACAATACATAAAACAAATAAGGTACTTGCCTCGATTTGAAGACAAGAACAATACTTCCATGAAAACGAACACTCGAAGGTCGTCCTCCCCAATCAATCACGTAACAAGATCAAACCTTAACAAAAGAAATGATATAGGATTTATCTCACATTGTACGAATGTTTAACAATTCGATTTACGGCCAAAATTTCATAAAATGTAATCTGCCTGAACTGCTTAGCACACGCTAAGTACTCTGTGTAGCGTGCGTTAAGTCTGCTCGATAGTGCACGCAAACAACAAAGCCTAGCGTACGCTAACTATGTATGGTCAGTACTTCACTGATCAGTCGATTGACTCGTCTGATGGCCTAGCGTACGTTACGTACCAAACGTAGTGTACGCTAACTCATGCTCGATAGCGCACGTTAATCTTTATAGCTTAGCGTGCACTATCTGTGCATGGCAGTTTACTGCTGGGCAGTAAACTGTTCTCATCATGATCAAAACAATGAAATCTTCCGTGATAATTCATGTTACCTCCTTGAATATCATGTACATACGATTATGAATGATCTTACGGATAACAACAACTTCGGATTCAAGGATATGCATACCATTATAAAACCATATTCCATTACGACTACAAATCTTCATACGACAATTCGAAAGGCTTAACGGTTGATAACGACACCTTTATATCCATCAAAATTATCATACTGAAGTGGTTTAACATTCCATCTATACTAGATAAATCCTTCCATGATCAATCCCTTAGATTAATCTAACAACAATGATGTTAAAGTCAAGTCCATGATTGCTATGAAGTCATCTACTAGATTTGGATTACCAATGATAGAAGCTTCCTTTACTTGTTCAATGTAATAAGATTCGAATCATGATGATCATAATCAAGGTACTTAAGGCTTATTCATCTCAATATTCCAAACTTGATGTACTTTGGATAATTCACTTATGAAAATCAATATCTCGTTAATATGATCATCCAATTATGTAGAATCCAACTCTAAGTCTGGAGATAGGTTGAACATACCTTAATATGATGAAAATCACTGAACCGTAAGGTAGAATCCGACTCCGGTTGGTTGTATGCCACTCCAAGGTGCTATTTCACTTCAATGATTACTCCCAAGTGATAACCAATATACAAACAACAACAAGATATGTTCTAAGTGTGTAGAAGGATTATTACAGCTCTCTGGCCTCTCAAGAATGCAGAATGGACAAGTAAAATGTAAGCCAAAACGGGTTGTTGTCCCATTTATAATATTCTGCATTTTAAGAAGTTAGCGCACGCTACTAAGCTTTCCTTAGCGTGCGCTAATAAGAGTTGACTTCAGAACTGTCTAGGTTCATCCACGGGAATCTTATCCGGACCCATGTCCCGGCTGGCGCATGTGCTAGCCGTCCCGCTCAATAATTGAGTTCTTAGCGCACGCAACTCCTATCTGCATAACGTGCGCTAGTAATAGCCCGATAGCGCGCGTTAAGCTACATTCTTAGCGTGCGCTATCACGAGTTTGCATGGGAAATTTTTGCATGTTGTTATACTTATGTACAAAGATATCAATGCAAGAAACATCATACTCCAATAATCAAAACCACAAATCCGAATAATACAGGGTTTGAATACAGATGAAATACACCGTAATAAATCCGGATATTACAGTTAAGACTCTTCAGTCAGACCCATGTGGTGAGTACATGAGTACCGAGTTTCATGGGTACTTAAAAGAACTAGGAACAGTATCACAATTCACTCCTCCAGCTACTCTATAATTAAATGGTGTATCATAAAGAAGGAACCGAACCTTGTTTTACATGGTTCGCTCCATGCTTAACTATACAGATATATCGATTTATCTGTGGGGTCACACGCTCATTACTACTGCGCATATCTTGAACAAATGTCCTTCCAAATCCATTCCTAAGACTCCACATGAGATGTAGAGAGGTAAGAAATCAAGTCTTAATCACATTAGGATTTGGGGATGCCCTTCTTATGTCAAGAAGACTAAAGTAGAGAAATTGGAAGCTAGGTCTGTGAAAGATCATTTCATTGGATATCCAGGGGATTCCATGGGATATCTATTCTACATGCATGAAAATCATATGATCATTGTTGCTTTACAAGCACATATCCTGGAAGATGTGTTCATTCAGGAAGGAGGCACAGGTAGAAATATTTCTTTGGAAGAAATAAAAGAAACACCAGATGAGATACATGTGCAAGATATTAGAACTGAACCTTCTGAGATACAAACACAACCTCGCAAGTATAGTAGAATTTCTCAATTACCTAAGAGGTATAGATATCTGCATCAAGAGGAACTGGGTGTCCATGAGATGAGAGAAAGTAGTCGCGAGAATGATCCTTCTACATACGACCAAGCGATGGTAGATGTTGACTCCGCCAAGTGGCAAGAAGCTATGGAAGCTGAGATAGACTTAATGCATGCTAATCAGGCCTGGAATTTAGGAGATCGTCCTAAAGGGTTAGTGCCTATTAGAAACAAATGGATCTATAAAAGAAAGACTGACGAAGATGGCAAGGTTGATACCTATAAGGACAGGCTTGTGGTAAAGGGTTATTCCCAAAGAGCAAGAATCGATTATTTTGAGATTTTTTCCCTTGTATCTATGATTAAGTCTATTAGCATGATGCTTGCCATAGCAGCCCGCTTAGATTATGAAATATAGAAAATGGATGTGAAACTGACATTCCTAAATGGATTCCTAGAGGAGGATATTTACGTGGAACACCATAAGGGATTCATATCTGAAACCAATATTCATAAAGTATGCAAACTTCAGTGTTCCATTTATGGACTGAAGCAAGCTTTGCGATGTTGGAATCTTCGTTTTAACGAGGCAGTCAAAAAGTTTGATTTTGTCCAAAATGAAGAGGAGCCCTGTATTTACAAGAAGGTTAGTGAGAGCAAAATTGCGTTCTTAATACTATAGGTAGATGATATTCTACTTATAGAAAACGACGTAAGAATGCTCAGTTCTGTGAAAGCATGGCTTTCTAAAGAGTTCTCAATGAAAGACTTGGGCGATGCTACCCATATTCTTGGTATTCGCCTCTACTGGGATAAAGCGAAAAGAATATTAGGTCTTTCCCAAGGCCTCTATATAGAAAAGATCCTGAAGCTATTTAGGATGGAAAATTCTAAAAGAGGGTTCCTACCTATACAACATGTTGCAAAACTTTCCTTAGAGATGTGTCCTCAAAGTGAGGAAGACAGAAAGGAAATGAGTAAGGTACCCTATGCTTCGGCAGTTGGTAGCCTCATGTATGCTATGATTTGCACTTGATCGGACATTGCCTATGCTGTGAGCGTAGTAAGTCGGTTTCAGTCAAATCCAGGGCAGGAACATTAGACTGCTGTGAAGAACATTCTTAAGTACCTAAGGAGGACTAAAGACTTGATTCATACATAGGCGGTGTGTTAGGGAAACAAAGACCCTGTATCGAAACAGCCGGGATATCCTGTACCTGTATCGAATGATATTTTATAAAGAGGTTTTGACATATATGCCAATCCGTATACAGTAAAGGAAACTGTATCGAAGCCTTGAGGCTTTATCCTGTATCGAATACCCGCCTCGAAGCAGCATATAGTAAAGCTCCTCAGTACAGCAAGAAGTCTTGTAAAAAGACCAAGTATGGAAACTGTCTCGAAACTCAAAATACAGTTATCTTCCATACAGCTCACAACAGGACAAAGAAGGAATATCCAGAAGTCAAGTCCCGTTGAATAAAGAAGTATTTAAATACTCAAGGATAAAGTATTTAAATCGCGCCTTCGATCTTCGTAATCCCGCAAAATCTGGATCGTGTCATAATCCCGTTGGAACGAAATCTCATTCAAACGGATACATCTCAACGGATATATGCTTCAGAGACTATATATATCTTATGAAGGCATTGAAGATCAGTTACCAGGAACCTAACACTCAATCTATCAAAAGTTATCATCAGAGCAAAACATATCTCCAAAGATTACTGCAATTAAGATCTAAAGAGATATACAGTGCTCATCATCCTGAACAACACTTCATCAGCTGAAAGCTCTTAAAGTCAAAGTTGTTGTTCACCATCTGTTCTATACGTTGAACAAACTCAAGATCAGCCCTGTGTGGACTGAACAATCTGTGCTTCTCCGGAACTGTGTGTAAAGGATTTGCATTGAAGAAGACGAAGCTTCTGAACTGTGTGTGAAGAAACAAGTCAAAGCATTAGCTCAAAACCAATCTGTGTGAACGGTTTAAGCTAAGATCTTTATATCAATCTGTGTGAACGATATATTGATTGTGTGTGTTGTTATAATTGCGTAGTTGTGTACGTAGTAATTATAATAAACTTTTTACTCCTGTGTGGAGGACCAGTAGACGTAGAGGGGTTTACCTCGAACCACTTTAATTACTGTGTTATTTACCTTCAGCTTTTACTGTTTTAAATTACTGTGATATATTAAGTATACATTATACACTTAGTTGCTGTATCCACAGCAACCTACTGTATCCAAGACTTCCGCTACGCACTCTGATTTAAAATCCGTACAGTTTGTTGTTTAAACTATTTTCCAAACTGTATCCAGTATACTTAGTGGCCAACAAGTGATATCAGAGCGGTTGATTCTAAAAAGAATCAGTCGTATTTCTTTTTAACCGAATCAGATTCAAATCACTTATTTTCAAAACAGTCTCTTTCATTCCTATATTATCAGTATGGATACTTCTATGATTAACAAAGTCCCTATGTTCTCTATTAACGAATTTGATGACTGGAGAATTAGAATGGAAGCTCATCTTGCAGCAATGCACGAAGAGATGATTTTTGTTATACAGGATGGTCCTATCAAGATCATGAAGGTTAATCCGGCCGCAAGGATTGAGGGCCAAGCCCATGCTGAAATGCTCGAGAAGGAACGCGAGCAATGGACAACAGATGAAAGGAAGCGAGCCAATCTCGACAATGTGGCTAAGAACGCGTTATTTGTCACTCTTGACAAAGGCACGTTCTCAAAGGTAAAGAGCTGCAAAACACCAAAGAAATCAGGATAAACTCAATTTAATTTGTGAGGGAACTGAGCTCTCAAAAGAAAACAAGATTTCAAAACTAACTCAGCAATTTGAATCTTTTGAAATGAAACCAACGGAAACACTTGAGGAACTTGACCTCAGATTCACTGGTATTGTTGGTGAACTTGAAGCGTTGGGCAAAATTTACACCCAAAAGGAGAAGAACTTAAAAATTTTTAGATCTCTCCCAGCCCGATGGGACATAAAGACCACAGCTATGCGTGTATCCTGTAATCTTAATGAAATATCTACTTTTGATCTCTTCTCTGACCCCAAAGCTTTCGAGTATGATATTGACAGAAGAGAGAAAGCTGAAGAATCTCCTTCAAAGGTCACAGCTCTCGCCGATGTATCGAACCGTCGACACAGCATGCCCAGCTCGTCGAAGCCCAGTCACAAGAATGCTGACAGTGACGACGACATCCTGTCCCAAGATGAAATGGCGCTTCTCATGCATAAATTAAAAAAGTTCATCAAATAGTCTGGAAAGACTCCCTACAGGCCCAAACCTGCTCACAAGGTAAGCACCGAAACATTATCTGGTGATGCTAACCTGTGCTATAACTGCAGGAAACCAGGGCATTATGCAAATAAATGTCCTCATCCCAAAGTCCAAAGATTGCCTGAGGCCGAGCAACAAGAGAGAGATGAAAGAAGACGTGCTTGGAAAGACATGCTCAAGGCCCTGATTGGAGAATCAGAAGCCTCCCCCACACCATCCAAATCCGCAGAATGTCTTCAGGTGGTCACTGAAAGTGATTCATCTGACGATGAGTTCGATGATAAAGCATATATGTGCTTTATGGCCAAAGATGTTCCAGAAGGTGAAGACAGCGACGATGAGGTAAGTTCAACCTCAGCTATTCCGTCAAATGCATCTCATACTTTCGAAAATATGATGAATGAAATTAAAAATATTCAAAAGGCCCATGAGACTCTAAAAACTGAGAATATACAGCTTCAATTAACAAATTTAGAGCTGAAAGATGAAAATGACTTGCTAAAAATAAACTATGAAACTATGTCTCTTGATTGCGAAACCAGCAAGGTCGATTTTGAAAAACTCATGGAGAGCAATTATCAACTTGCTCATGAACTAAATGAGGTTAAAACCCACAATGAGAGCAAGACAAATGATTTGGTTCTACTACAAACCAAAATCACAACTCTCGAAAAGCGAGAAACTGAACTTGAGACCATTCTGAAGTCGTTTGAAAAATCGTCCAAAAGAATGGAAGAAATTCTGAGCACTGGGCAACATGCTCATGATAAAAGTGGCTTAGGATACAGCTCATGTTCAAACAAAGGGAAAACTAGTACTGTGTTCGTCAAGAGTGTGGAACACATTCCAGAATCGGAAGATACCCCTAGTCCCATGAAGAAACCTGCTGTACCGAGAAAACCGAAGGCTGCAATTCCACCCCCGCAATCCTATACCAGACAGCGGAATCATAAGCCATTCCAACCTATGAGGCGCACTCAACAGCATGCTCTCAGAGCATATCAACAGCGTCAACAGCCGTTCAGAAGGAAGGATGTATCCAACCACCAAAGGCCCGCACGGCAGTACTATCAGTACAGCTCGCCGAGGTATTGGATACAGGCGCCCTGTTTGTAACACCCCCAGATCCAACCGGGAATATTACACGCCGTGGGCCCCGCACCGGAACCCACCAGGCTAAAAACCATTTACAAAAAACGACAAGAAGGCCGATGACGGTAGTATTTTCCAAAATTCACAAAATCATTTGAAAACACCAACTACCGTCAAGACAAACAAGGCCAAAAACTCGGTTAAGGGAATCGGTTTTCGAAATCAAACTCAGTTGGCAAAAAGCTGAAAACCATTTGAAAGAACTCACGCAGCGGATAATAACACAGTCCACGATACATATACATCAATAATGATATACACAAACAGAATACACAATTCCCCAACAATATGCCATAGCCAGTATCGTCCGGAATCCTCGCTTCACGACTGCTACCATCAAAGTTCTCAATACCTGAAAAACAAGTCCCACAACAGGGTCAGCAATAATGCCCGACAAATAACCACAAGTACATAAACATAAATATTCACATGCCATGCATCATGAGAATAATAACCTCAACGATAACCTTACCACTTCCGGTAATCCAACGATTCTCATCAAAATCCCAATATCACGATAATACCACATAATACCTCAATACCGAATACTTTCTCGTACACAATCTTCTATGTACGATTACCACAAAACATACCTCTATCCGGATATCCTTCCGAAATGCATACCACAGACCAAGAATATCCAAAATGACATCAACAATATCCGAATACTACAATCTTCCCAAGATTGTCCAAGTATCTCAACAATCATCAACTGTGCATTCTAATCCTTTTAGAACATCACTGAACATTCGTCAATATGCAATACAACATAAAATACTTATGAAATGTAAATGGAATTACTCATCAAAACATTACAACCGAACAAGTAAACACTTGCCTGGATACCAACACGACAAAACCAACACCGAACTCATCGCCCTCGTCTACGAGCTCTTCAGCCCCGACTGGACGGAAACTACGGCTCTTCACCGCGGCAAAATGATTATACCTATTGGTTAATCAACCTAGAACAATAATCATATCAATAATCGAACCAACTTAGTAACAATGATCATAACATGTTCAATCCGGAATTCAACCTCCTATCAAGATTCATCTCATCTAAATCAACCACTATTATCACTATGATTTAGAATACCATCTTAAATCGGTTAAACGAATTATCAAATCATCATAGTCATCATATGGCCTCAAGAACATCAAGAACTCTATGATTCCATAATCATAATCAACATATTCAAAGCATATCATCATCTTCCTTCAACATAAACCTCATATATCCTCAAGAATCGTAATAACAACATCATAATCATCTTCATACGAATCATTCATCAACTATAACATCAAAATTCCGAAATGAAAAGGAGAATTATCCAACATACCTCATAGAATATGGATAACACAAGAAATCACTTCAAGAATCAACAATAGTTCCATAACCAAGCTCTAATTCCATGATTCCAAGCTCACAATCATGTTAGAAGTGTTTAGAGCACTCTTAGAAGTGAAGAGGGACGAGTTGGGATGGGAGAAATGAGTTTCCTTTCGTGAACAAATGAAAGACCAGCTCTTAATATATAAATCATGCGCATCTCGTTACGCACGTAGTGTCCTTACTTAACGTGCGTAATGCCTTTAACGCACGTAATCCAAAATCCATAGCGTCGTAACAAACTCACTGTCTCATTCCGTGAAGGTCATTACGAACGTAACCCATACCATATAACGTACGTAATATACCAGTTGACTTGCTACAGTACAATGGTCGTGTTACGTACGTAACACGTCCTGTATAACGTACGTAACACGTACGTTGACTCACCTGTCAACATCCTCCGCCGAAAGTTGCCGACACTGGGTCCCGCCGCCACTGTGACTCGGTCCTGTCCGATGCCTTCGTTACGTACGTAATACCTTAGCCTTAACGTACGTAACCATGCCAATATTACGTACGTAAGCTCACCTTGTTAACGTACGTAACAATTCCATACTTAGCCAATTTCAGCAATTCCTGTCCAATGCCACGACATACCAAATACGAGCATACGGCAAAATCAATACATATACTCAATTCAATAACATTATCAAACGTTCACAACGTCCTCGAGCATAATTAACCATCCACGATATCTAATATATAAACGAAAAATATATCCGAAAAATCGGGGTATTACACTCTACCCCCCTTAAAAAATAAGTTTCGTCCTCGAAACTTGCAATCACTCGCACAAACAACGTTTTAACGGATAATCCAAAATCACCAAGATAACCAAGAATTATCGAATAATCCGAACAACATACTTACAGGTCAGTGAAGACGAAGATCTCCCGTGATACTAGCATATGACACCATTTCAAAAATCTCGACACAACAAGAATGCGAAAACAGGAATAATCACAATTTGAAAACGATTGGTCTCCGCCAAGACCACAACAAGTTTAGAGCACTGTCGAGTTTTGTGGGATCTGTGACGCTGTGTCTCCTCACCAAAAGCGCATGAGCCGCTCCTTGTCACATGCACGTATCACCGGCGTTCCACTCCACATCGAAAGCCGCACATTGCACGTGCCTCGCACCGGCGTTCACTTCCCGATTGGAGCCGCACCTTGCACATGACCACGGCACCGGCGTTCACTCCCTGCCTCGTCGGTCTCGGGAACACCAACAGTCCCCAAACCCACACATCACCACGACAGTACTCAAAAATCACACAGAACCAAAACAACACAGTTCAAAATAGCCATAAATCCAGCTACACAAAAATCACGCAACTACCACACTGGTAGAGCCACATAACACACATGCCCGGTTATCACAAAACCATGGGCTCCGATACCATATTTGTAACACCCCCAGTTCCAACCGGGAATATTACACGCCGTGGGCCCCGCACCGGAACCCATCAGGCTAAAAACCATTTACAAAAAACGACAAGAAGGCCGATGACGGTAGTATTTTCCAAAATTCACAAAATCATTTGAAAACACCAACTACCGTCAAGACAAACAAGGCCAAAAACTCGGTTAAGGGAATCGGTTTTCGAAATCAAACTCAGTTGGCAAAAAGCTGAAAACCATTTGAAAGAACTCACGCAGCGGATAATAACACAGTCCACGATACATATACATCAATAATGATATACACAAACTAATACACGATTCCCAACAATATGCCATAGCCAGATCGTCCGAATCCTCGCTTCACCGCTACCATCAAAGTTCTCAATACACGAAAAACAAGTCCCACAACTGGCCGCAATAATGCCCGACAAATAACCACAAGTACATAAACATAAATATTCACATGCCATGCATCATGAGAATAATAACCTCAACGATAACCTTACCACTTCCGGTAATCCAACGATTCTCATCAAAATCCCAATATCACGATAATACCACATAATACCTCAATACCGAATACTTTCTCGTACACAATCTTCTATGTACGATTACCACAAAACATACCTCTATCCGGATATCCTTCCGAAATGCATACCACATACCAAGAATATCCAAAATGACATCAACAATATCCGAATACTACAATCTTCCCAAGATTGTCCAAGTATCTCAACAATCATCAACTGTGCATTCTAATCCTTTTAGAACATCACTGAACATTCGTCAATATGCAATACAACATAAAATACTTATGAAATGTAAATGGAATTACTCATCAAAACATTACAACCGAACAAGTAAACACTTGCCTGGATACCAACACGACAAAACCAACACCGAACTCATCGCCCTCGTCTACGAGCTCTTCAGCCCCGACTGGACGGAAACTACGGCTCTTCACCGCGGCAAAATGATTATACCTATTGGTTAATCAACCTAGAACAATAATCATATCAATAATCGAACCAACTTAGTAACAATGATCATAACATGTTCAATCCGGAATTCAACCTCCTATCAAGATTCATCTCATCTAAATCAACCACTATTATCACTATGATTTAGAATACCATCTTAAATCGGTTAAACGAATTATCAAATCATCATAGTCATCATATGGCCTCAAGAACATCAAGAACTCTATGATTCCATAATCATAATCAACATATTCAAAGCATATCATCATCTTCCTTCAACATAAACCTCATATATCCTCAAGAATCGTAATAACAACATCATAATCATCTTCATACGAATCATTCATCAACTATAACATCAAAATTCCGAAATGAAAAGGAGAATTATCCAACATACCTCATAGAATATGGATAACACAAGAAATCACTTCAAGAATCAACAATAGTTCCATAACCAAGCTCTAATTCCATGATTCCAAGCTCACAATCATGTTAGAAGTGTTTAGAGCACTCTTAGAAGTGAAGAGGGACGAGTTGGGATGGGAGAAATGAGTTTCCTTTCGTGAACAAATGAAAGACCAGCTCTTAATATATAAATCTGCGCATCTCGTTACGTACGTAAGTGTCCTTACTTAACGTGCGTAATGACTTTAACGTCGTAATCCAAAATCCATAGCGCACGTAACAAACTCACCGCCTCATTCCGTGAAGTTCATTACGTCGTAACCCATACCATATAACGTCGTAATATACCGGTTGACTTGCTACAAGATAATGGTCGTGGTTACGTCGTAACACGTCCGTATAACGTGCACGTAACACGACGTTGACTCACCGCCAACATCCTCCGCCGAAAGTTGCCGACACCGGGTCCCGCCGACCAGACTCGGTCTGTCCGATGCCTTCTTTACGTCGTAATACCTTAGCCTTAACGTCGTAACCATGCCAATATTACGTCGTAAGCTCACCTTGTTAACGTCGTAACAATTCCATACTTAGCCAATTTCAGAATTCTGTCAATGCCACGACATACCAAATACGAGCATACGGCAAAATCAATACATATACTCAATTCAATAACATTATCAAACGCTCACAACGCCCTCGAGCATAATTAACCATCCACGATATCTAATATATAAACGAAAAATATATCCGAAAATCGGGTATTACACTCTACCCCCTTAAAAATAAGTTTCGTCCTCGAAACTTGCAATCACTGCACAAACAACGCTTTAACGGATAATCCAAAATCACCAAGATAACCAAGAATTATCGAATAATCCGAACAACATACTTACAGTCGTGAAGACGAAGATCTCCGTGATACTAGCATATGACACCATTTCAAAATCTCGACACAACAAGAATGCGAAAACAGAATAATCACAATTTGAAAACGATTGGTCTCCGCCAAGACCACAACAAGTTTAGAGCACTGTCGAGTTTTGTGGGATCTGTGACGCTGTGTCTCCTCACCAAAAGCGCATGAGCCGCTCCTTGTCACATGCACGTATCACCGGCGTTCCACTCCACATCGAAAGCCGCACATTGCACGTGCCTCGCACCGGCGTTCACTTCCCGATTGGAGCCGCACCTTGCACATGACCACGGCACCGGCGTTCACTCCCTGCCTCGTCGGTCTCGGGAACACCAACAGTCCCCAAACCCACACATCACCACGACAGTACTCAAAAATCACACAGAACCAAAACAACACAGTTCAAAATAGCCATAAATCCAGCTACACAAAAATCACGCAACTACCACACTGGTAGAGCCACATAACACACATGCCCGGTTATCACAAAACCATGGGCTCCGATACCATATTTGTAACACCCCCAGTTCCAACCGGGAATATTACACGCCGTGGGCCCCGCACCGGAACCCACCAGGCTAAAAACCATTTACAAAAAACGACAAGAAGGCCGATGACGGTAGTATTTTCCAAAATTCACAAAATCATTTGAAAACACCAACTACCGTCAAGACAAACAAGGCCAAAAACTCGGTTAAGGGAATCGGTTTTCGAAATCAAACTCAGTTGGCAAAAAGTCAAAACCATTTGAAAGAACTCACGCGGATAATAACACGATCCACGATACATATACATCAATAATGATATACACAAACAGAATACACGATTCCCAACAATATGCCATAGCCGATCGTCCGAATCCTCGCTTCACGACCGCTACCATCAAAGTTCTCAATACCAAAAACAAGTCCCACAACGGGTCGCAATAATGCCCGACAAATAACCACAAGTACATAAACATAAATATTCACATGCCATGCATCATGAGAATAATAACCTCAACGATAACCTTACCACTTCCTAATCCAACGATTCTCATCAAAATCCCAATATCACGATAATACCACATAATACCTCAATACCGAATACTTTCTCGTACACAATCTTCTATGTACGATTACCACAAAACATACCTCTATCCGGATATCCTTCCGAAATGCATACCACGTACCAAGAATATCCAAAATGACATCAACAATATCCGAATACTACAATCTTCCCAAGATTGTCCAAGTATCTCAACAATCATCAATCGTGCATTCTAATCCTTTTAGAACATCACCGAACATTCACAATATGCAATACAACATAAAATACTTATGAAATGTAAATGGAATTACTCATCAAAACATTACAACCGAACAAGTAAACACTTGCCCGGATACCAACACGACAAAACCAACACCGAACTCATCGCCCTCGTCTACGAGCTCTTCAAATTGATCGACGGAAACTACGGCTCTTCACTGGCAAAATGATTATACCTATTGGTTAATCAACCTAGAACAATAATCATATCAATAATCGAACCAACTTAGTAACAATGATCATAACATGTTCAATCCTAATTCAACCTCCTATCAAGATTCATCTCATCTAAATCAACCACTATTATCACTATGATTTAGAATACCATCTTAAATCGGTTAAACGAATTATCAAATCATCATAGTCATCATATGGCCTCAAGAACATCAAGAACTCTATGATTCCATAATCATAATCAACATATTCAAAGCATATCATCATCTTCCTTCAACATAAACCTCATATATCCTCAAGAATCGTAATAACAACATCATAATCATCTTCATACGAATCATTCATCAACTATAACATCAAAATTCCGAAATGAAAAGGAGAATTATCCAACATACCTCATAGAATATGGATAACACAAGAAATCACTTCAAGAATCAACAATAGTTCCATAACCTAAGCTCTAATTCCATGATTCCAAGCTCACAATCATGTTAGAAGTGTTTAGAGCACTCTTAGAAGTGAAGAGGGACGAGTTGGGATGGGAGAAATGAGTTTCCTTTCGTGAACAAATGAAAGACCAGCTCTTAATATATAAATCTGCGCATCTCGTTACGCACGTAAGTGTCCTTACTTAACGTACGTAATGCCTTTAACGACGTAATCCAAAATCCATAGCGCACGTAACAAACTCACCGTCTCATTCCGTGAAGTTCATTACGACGTAACCCATACCATATAACGTCGTAATATACCGATTGACTTGCTACAATAATGGTCGTGTGTTACGTCGTAACACGTCCCGTATAACGTGACGTAACACGACGTTGACTCACCACAACATCCTCCGCCGAAAGTTGCCGACACTGGTCTCGCGCCGACCAGACTCGGTCTGTCCGATGCCTTCTTTACGCACGTAATACCTTAGCCTTAACGTACGTAACCATGCCAATATTACGTACGTAAGCTCACCTTGTTAACGTCGTAACAATTCCATACTTAGCCAATTTCGGAATTCTGTCAATGCCACGACATACCAAATACGAGCATACGGCAAAATCAATACATATACTCAATTCAATAACATTATCAAACGCTCACAACGTCCTCGAGCATAATTAACCATCCACGATATCTAATATATAAACGAAAAATATATCCGAAAATCGGGTATTACACTCTACCCCCTTAAAAATAAGTTTCGTCCTCGAAACTTGCAATCACTCGCACAAACAACGTTTTAACGGATAATCCAAAATCACCAAGATAACCAAGAATTATCGAATAATCCGAACAACATACTTACAGGTCAGTGAAGACGAAGATCTCCCGTGATACTAGCATATGACACCATTTCAAAAATCTCGACACAACAAGAATGCGAAACAGGGAATAATCACAATTTGAAAACGATTGGTCTCCGCCAAGACCACAACAAGTTTAGAGCACTGCCGAAGTTTTGTGGGATCTGTGACGCCGTGTCTCCTCACCTAAAGCGCATGAGCCGCTCCTTGTCACATGCACGTATCACCGCGTTCCACTCCACATCGAAAGCCGCACATTGCACGTGCCTCGCACCGGCGTTCACTTCCCGATTGGAGCCGCACCTTGCACATGACCACGGCACCGGCGTTCACTCCGCCTCGTCGGTCTCGGGAACACCAACAGTCCCCAACCCCCCACAGCACCACGACAGGACTCAAAAATCCCACAGAACCAAAACAACACAGTTCAAAATAGCCATAAATCCAGCTACACAAAAATCACGCAACTACCACACTGGTAGAGCCACATAACACACATGCCCGGTTATCACAAAACCATGGGCTCCGATACCATATTTGTAACACCCCCAGATCCAACCGGGAATATTACACGCCGTGGGCCCCGCACCGGAACCCACCAGGCTAAAAACCATTTACAAAAAACGACAAGAAGGCCGATGACGGTAGTATTTTCCAAAATTCACAAAATCATTTGAAAACACCAACTACCGTCAAGACAAACAAGGCCAAAAACTCGGTTAAGGGAATCGGTTTTCGAAATCAAACTCAGTTGGCAAAAAGCTGAAAACCATTTGAAAGAACTCACGCAGCGGATAATAACACAGTCCACGATACATATACATCAATAATGATATACACAAACAGAATACACGATTCCCCAACAATATGCCATAGCCAGTATCGTCCGGAATCCTCGCTTCACGACCGCTACCATCAAAGTACTCAATACCTGAAAAACAAGTCCCACACAACGTCGGCAATAATGCCCGACAAATAACCACAAGTACATAAACATAAATATTCACATGCCATGCATCATGAGAATAATAACCTCAACGATAACCTTACCACTTCCGGTAATCCAACGATTCTCATCAAAATCCCAATATCACGATAATACCACATAATACCTCAATACCGAATACTTTCTCGTACACAATCTTCTATGTACGATTACCACAAAACATACCTCTATCCGGATATCCTTCCGAAATGCATACCATGTATCAAGAATATCCAAAATGACATCAACAATATCCGAATACTACAATCTTCCCAAGATTGTCCAAGTATCTCAACAATCATCAATCGTGCATTCTAATCCTTTTAGAACATCACCGAACATTCACAATATGCAATACAACATAAAATACTTATGAAATGTAAATGGAATTACTCATCAAAACATTACAACCGAACAAGTAAACACTTGCCTGGATACCAACACGACAAAACCAACACCGAACTCATCGCCCTCGTCTACGAGCTCTTCAGCCCCGACTGGACGGAAACTACGGCTCTTCACCGCGGCAAAATGATTATACCTATTGGTTAATCAACCTAGAACAATAATCATATCAATAATCGAACCAACTTAGTAACAATGATCATAACATGTTCAATCCGGAATTCAACCTCCTATCAAGATTCATCTCATCTAAATCAACCACTATTATCACTATGATTTAGAATACCATCTTAAATCGGTTAAACGAATTATCAAATCATCATAGTCATCATATGGCCTCAAGAACATCAAGAACTCTATGATTCCATAATCATAATCAACATATTCAAAGCATATCATCATCTTCCTTCAACATAAACCTCATATATCCTCAAGAATCGTAATAACAACATCATAATCATCTTCATACGAATCATTCATCAACTATAACATCAAAATTCCGAAATGAAAAGGAGAATTATCCAACATACCTCATAGAATATGGATAACACAAGAAATCACTTCAAGAATCAACAATAGTTCCATAACCAAGCTCTAATTCCATGATTCCAAGCTCACAATCATGTTAGAAGTGTTTAGAGCACTCTTAGAAGTGAAGAGGGACGAGTTGGGATGGGAGAAATGAGTTTCCTTTCGTGAACAAATGAAAGACCAGCTCTAAATAAATAAATCACGCATCTCGTTACGTACGTAAGTGTCCTTACTTAACGTACGTAACAGCTTTAACGTACGTAATCCAAAATCCATAGCGTACGTAACAAACTCACTGTCTCATTCCGTGAAGTTCATTACGTACGTAACCCATACCATATAACGTACGTAATATACCAGTTGACTTGCTACAAGATAATGGTCGTCGTGTTACGTACGTAACACGTCCTGTATAACGTACGTAACACGTACGTTGACTCACCTGTCAACATCCTCCGCCGAAAGTTGCCGACACTGGGTCCCGCCTGCCGACCAGGACTCGGTCCTGTCCGATGCCTTCTTTACGTACGTAATACCTTAGCCTTAACGTACGTAACCATGCCAATATTACGTACGTAAGCTCACCTTGTTAACGTACGTAACAATTCCATACTTAGCCAATTTCAGCAATTCCTGTCCAATGCCACGACATACCAAATACGAGCATACGGCAAAATCAATACATATACTCAATTCAATAACATTATCAAACGTTCACAACGTCCTCGAGCATAATTAACCATCCACGATATCTAATATATAAACGAAAAATATATCCGAAAAATCGGGGTATTACACCGTTATCCCTCAAGACAGCAGATGCCAGTTCAGTATCAACAACAGCATTGGGAATCTAACTGGAGATCCAAAAGACAAGCTGTTAGGCCTAAGAAAATGGCTCCACCTCCTAGACGGCACTCGTACTGGAATAATAATAATAACCCTGAATTTTACATGCATAATAATTATCATGATTATAACGACTACGGATATGCCCCCCGTAGATATCGCAACACCTGCAGAGTATGTCCTACAGTAAACCAATTGCTGCCAGGAAAACTTGGGTACCTAAAGGAACTAACATACATGGACCCAAAAATCAAAGGGGACCTAAATCTACCTAATTTCTTTGTTACAGGACATTCTAGAGGAGGATACCTGGTACTTTGATAGTAGATGCTCTCGTCACATGACCGGAGATAGGAGCAAGCTATCTGATTTTGTAAAAGGTCGCGGTCCAAAAGTTCGCTTCGGTGATAAGTCTAAAGGAAGAACAAGAGGGAAGGGAAACCTACTTGTCAGGAAATTCAAGGTCACCGATGTTGCATATGTTGAAGGATTACAGTATAATCTACTTAGTATTAGCCAGTTCTGTGATAAACAGTTCTCGGTGAAGTTCTATATAGATCGCTGTAGAGTCAAGAACACCCAAACCAAGGAAGTTGTGCTAACAGAAGCGTCGAGTAATATGTACATTGCTGACTGGAAGCCTATGAGCTCCTCAATTCCATGTTTTGTTGCCAAAGGCACTGCAGATATTAGCTGGTTATGGCACAAGAGGATGTCTCACGTCAACTTCAAGACGATCAACAAGCTTTCAAGACAGGGAATGGTTAGAGGTTTGCCAAATGTGTCATTCAAGAAGGACAGCGTCTGCGGACCATGCCAGAAAGGCAAGCAAATCAAGTCAACCCTGAAAAGCAAATCCTACCTTTCAACCCAAATAGTGTTGGAAATGCTACACATGGATCTCTACAGTCCTGTAGGCCCAGTAAGTTTGGGAGGTAAGAAATACTGCATGGTTGTTGTTGATGATTATTCCAGGTATACTTGGACGATCTTTCTTAGCAAGAAGAAGAAAACAACATCAAAGCTGCCCGAGCTCCTGAGAAAGTTGCAAAATGAAAAAGCATCGAGTATCGTGTGCATTCGTTCCGACAGAGGTACTGAATTTACTAACCGCTTTATAGAGCAATACTGTTCGGAGAATGGAATACAGCACGAATACTCACCGCCCGTACACCTCAACAAAATGGTGTTGCCGAGCGAAAGAATAGGACGTTGAAAGAAGCAACAAGGACAATGATAGCCGCAAGCAAGTTGCCACAGCGTTTCGGGTGAAGCAACCAATACAAAGATGCTACACTCGTAATCATTGTATCGTCAACAAGCACCACAACAAAACAGCTTATGAGGTATGGAATAACAAAACTCCGTTAGTTTCGTATTTTCACATTTTGGATGCAGTGTTACGTATTGAACAATGGGAAGGACCAACTTAGAACCTTTGATGAAAAATCGATGAAGGAATATTCGTAGGATACTCCTCCGTCAAGAAAGCTTTCAATCTTTAATAAAAGGAAGCTGACGATCGAGGAATCAGTTCATGTAGTGTTCGACGAACCACACCATGACCCTACAGGAGTAGATGATATCACTCAGAACATTCACCATCTATCTATCTTGGATCCACCTACACCCATAGAACCTGTCGTTGATTTAGAAATCAACCCCGCAGCTGTAAGAATCAATGTGTATGAAGCCGACGCTATACAAGCTGAAGCTGTATCCACAGAATCTTTCGATACAGTACGGGATCCTGAATTAGAACCCGACCGAAGATGGTTGAGAGATCACCCGCAAGAGCTGATCATTGAAAACATTAATGCCGGTGTTTCTACTCGTAGGAGAATACAGAGTACACAAGGAAATGTACTTTGTGCACAAGAAGAATCTAATGCTGAAGTTTCACAGTTTCGTGAATGGAAATCTCAATCTGAACTTAGAAGACTCAATATGTGCACTATCGCTGTATTCTTAGCCCGATCAGAACTGTTCGACCATAGACGCTCCTAACAATTCTCATTGGATAACATCTATGGAAGAAGAGCTTAACGGTTTCGAAAGAAACAATGTATGGTATCTTGTACCCAGACCAACACACAAATCGGTTATAGGAACCAAATGGGTATTTCGAAACAAAAAGGATCGAAATGGACTTATCATAAGGAACAAATCCAGACTAGTAGCACAAGGCTATTGTCAGGAAGAAGGAATCGACTATGATGAAACCTTCGCCCCTATAGCGAGACTAGAAGCCATTTGGATATTTTTAGCCTTTGCCGCCCATAAGAGTTTTATCGTATACCAAATGGACGTCAAAAGTGCTTTCCTGAATGGAGATCTTGCAGAAGAAGTTTATGTTGAACAACCACCAGGGTTTGCCAACACAGACGGTATCGATCTAGTTTACAGGCTAAGGAAAGCGCTGTATGGACTTAAACAAGCCCCTAGAGCACAGTACGAAACCTGTCCCAAAGATCTAACCAACAACGGATTTGAGAAAGGTGCTGTGGACAAAACCTTGTTCAAGATACAGGAAGGTGATGACCTTCTTATGGTGCAAATCTATGTGGATGATATTATTTTTGGTTCAACTAACCTTGCTCTATGTCAAAGGTTCTCTTATCTCATGCAAAGTAAATTTGAAATCAGTATGATGGGGGAACTTAGTTATTTCCTAGGTTTGCAGGTAAAGCAGTTGCCTACAGGTATATTCATCAACCAGGAGAAATACAGCAAGGAGCTCCTCAACAAATTTGGAATGAACACTTCCAAATCCTCGCCAACCCCCATGAGCACTTCCGTGCAAATTAGTGCTGATGAAGCCGGCCAATCACTCTACAGGAAGCTCATTGGTTCGCTCCTGTACCTAACGGCTAGCAGGCCCGATATCCAGTTTGCTGTTGGAGTGTGTGCGAGATACCAAGTTGCACCTAAGGAATCACACTTCAATACAGCTAAACGAATCCTCAAGTACATTAAAGGAACAGTCGATGCAGGACTATGGTATCCTAAGGAAGGCGGATTCGATTTAGTTGGATACAGCGACTCGGATCTCGGAGGCTGCAAGCTAGATAGGAAGAGTACAAGTGGAACTTGTCACTTTCTCGGACCTAGACTCGTTTCTTGCTTCAGTAAGAAGCAATTGGCTAACTCTCTTTCCACGGCTGAAATAGAGTACTATGCTGCTGGTAGCTGCTGTATGCAGATCCTTTGGATGCAGCAACAACTGTCAGACTATGGAATCGATGCTAGAGAGACTCCAATCATGTGTGATAGCACGAGTGCAATTGCAATCACGCACAATCCTGTTCTGCACTCGCGCACTAAGCATATCAACATGAAGCATCATTTTATCAGGAATCACGTCGAGAACAAGGATGTTCGCCTGGAAAAAGTTCATACAGACGTTCAGCTGGCCGACATCTTCACCAAGCCTCTCGACACAGCAAGATTCAACATGCTCAGACAAGAATTGGGAATGCTACAGCCAGACTCCCTGTAAGTAGTTTACTGTTTTTACTCAACAATTGAGGGGGAATGCTGTAAGACCCAAGAATACAGTATCCAACATTAATTATTTGTACACTCAGAATCGTCAATACAGCACTGTAGCGAGCGAAGACATATGAATCCTACAGCTGGCGTGTGCAATAATTAAGGGGGAATACTGTAGGACCCATGAATACAGCATTAATCCAAATATTGTTGTATGGAATTCAAAACCTATAAGTACCTTTTTGAGGGGGAACGTCAGATCGACGCGGAAACAGCACATGCTATAGGATTTGATTCAGTATATAATATAATATTATTTCCTTTCAAAATAATTTTTGTCCACGTGCCCTGTTTTTATGTCAAACGTCATGTTCATTAAATGCCTTACACGACATCTGGACAACTGAATCTCAAAATCCGCGATGTTTTAAAATTATTTATTATTTTTAAATCGCCGTTTTAGGCATTTAGGGTATCAACCTATGTCAGAAGTGGGACCCGCTCAATTTTTAAACATTTCAATGGATTAGCGTACCAGTTACACTCAGTCCATCTTAACTGTTGATTTTAAAACCGGTTCCCATCCCTTAAAATCTGACCATTCGTACTCTGCAAAACCCTATTTCGCCGCCCAACTATAAAAGGACTGAATCTGCCATTAGAGACTCTTTACGCTTTCTGCATATTCAAGAGTTCTCAAGCAAAAACAGCCTACTTATTTTTCTGCAACTTTACTGCATATTTCGATTGTTTTCTTGCACCTTGTTCTTAAGAAAACATCAATGGCTGGACAATCTTCTTCCCCTGTTCTGAAGAAATCTGGTAACATCATTGATGGCCGGATCTTCTCCAAACCTGTCATCATTGAGCGTATTCTCTCAGAAACCAACGACGCAGATCCCATGGAATATATCATAACTCGTCTTCAACAACAAGGCCTCTATCGCCTTGGAAGCAAGACTGCTGACAAATTCGACCCCCATCTGGTTGAGGAATTCTACCTCAACGTCGCCGTTCGTTTTTTGTCATTGGCCCAAGGAGGTCATGTCGCTGACATCACTGCAACAGTCCAGGGAGATGAGATCTGTATCGATCACGATCTGCTCCAGAGCATCTACAGGCTACCCGCTGACGGCCTGACCATGGATCAACTTGAGACATTCGGGTCTCAAGCGCTCATTACTAAATTTTATGGACTGTTCACAGGGTCCAAAGTTGTTGACATGGTGACGACTACTTGTCACAAGAAAAACTTTCTTTTTCCTTATGTGTATCTTCATGATTTTTGCTCCAGGATTATTGAGAATCGAACCGGTGCGTTCGAGATGTGTACCAACTTAAGGTTCAGGATGATGGTGGCTATTTTGATCTGTGAAAAGGTCAATTGGTGCCAAATAATCCTGAAACGCCTACAAGAGGAGGTGTGCAAACCTGCCACCCAGAAGAAATCCTTTGGTTTAATGTTGAACTATATCCTGACGAAGTGCGGACTGACGCAATCCGCCGATGCGAAGAAGAATAGCTAGAGGATATACTTAGGAGGCGTCAAGCCTACTGCGTATAACCAGAGCACCTTGTCTTGCAACCACCCAAGAACCAGGCACATGCCAATTTCTGATAATCCAAGAGATGAATCCTTGAAGGTCCCAGAAGTGGAATCTTCAAAGAAGCGAAAGAGATCTCACAGCAAGAAACACTCTGCTGGTGAGAAGCCCAAGAAGAGACTTCAGAGGCTTTCGAAAATCAAATCTACCAAGCCCTTCAAGGAAGTCTCCCCCGTGGCTCAACCCACTAACGAAGAACCCCAGGGCCCAACCCCTGTGGAAGAGGTGTCTCCTACTGTATCGACAGTAGATCCCGAGCCTTTGGCGGCTAGGACGGATATTGAGACATCTGCCAACGATCAAGACTTTAGCGTGTCGGCTGCCCATTTGGAGCCAAAAGCTACTTCTCCTCTGCGGGATCCCACACCCGTACAGGATCCTTTTTCCTTCAGGGCACCATCCCCTGTAAGGAGTCCTTCTTCCGTACAGGATCCCATACTTGTACAGGAATCCCTCGATACAGCGTCTCCAGACACTGTACGAAGTCCCTCCCCTGACTCGATCATTAATCAGACCCTTCTTTTGGTTCAAATTGAACACGCCTACGAAAGATTTTTGCAATGGAAAGGCTACAGGTTAGCTCCGTACGATACACTGTACAACTGGAGCGATTGGAGCCACGAAGAGAGATTCGTCTTAGAAGTGACGGACTCAACAGAAATTGAGGCCCTGCTTCGATGGGACAATCCCTCCTGCAAGGATCTAATTGAAAGCCATCTTCTGCACAAATCTAACGCTCGGAGGAAAGGAACGAAAAAGTCAGAGGATTCTCCCACTAATCCAAAAGACGACGAAGATCATGACTCAGACGACGACGACGATGCTTTACAAGCAGGTCTGAGGATGAGTCGTGAAGAGGCTGAAGCTAGAGACGCCTCTCCACCTAGAGACGACGAAGGGCCCTCTACTCAGACAAATCCCCCTTCGCCACAGCATGAGAACATTCCCGACGAAGAGGAATCAGTCCCTCCAGTCGAGGAAATAGAAGAAATTTTGGAACAGGCACCTGAGCCTGCTGCGACCGAAGAAGCTATTCCTGAAAGACAACAGGAGGATTCAGTCCCTCCTGTATCCATGTATGCTGAAGAATCTTCGCAACAGGAAGCTTCTCAACCCCCTGTCGCCGAACCACAGGAAGCTGCTCCCGCCCCTTCAACCGTGGAATCCGAGGACGGTATCGAACCTGAGGATGTCCAACTTACTTCACGCCCATCCGTGAATGTAAGAAGGTTGAACAGCTCTGCAGACTTTGACCAACCAGATTCTCCGATTTCTGCCGCACGGAAAGAGCGCCTGCGTGCACTTGGCCTTCAAACTGTATTCATCCAGGATACAGTAAATGCTCTATCTTCCGTAGAAAAAGCATTAAATTGGATGCACACTTCTGCCGTCGAAGAAATGACCACTCTTCAACATGAAGTATCTCGTGTTGTCGACGCATTCATTCTTTTTCCAGAAGTTTTCAAGCAAGCTTTGAAGATCATGGAAGATAAGCAGGAGCAACTGCTGAAGGAAGAAGCAACAAAAACGAGGATAGCTGAAGCCAAGACCGCTTGTGCTATGATTGAAAACAGCTCTCAACTGCGTGCTCACGACAAATGCATTAAGGAAATGTCGCAGACTCTTTCCTCCCTTGCAGAGAGAATGACTAGCATCGAGACAAAACAGGACGCTGCTCTAGAAATCCTGCAAAGTCTTGATGAAGCCAAAAAGGGGGAAGAGGCACGAGAAGCTGCTAGGAGAATCAGGATACAACAAGAAAGGGAATTTGAGGCTGCTCAAAACAGTATCACCGCCGAGTTGAACAAGCTAGCACCTCCCTCCCAAAGTTTTAAAATTTCAGGCTCCCGACCGGAATTTCATGATCCCAATGTCCCTTGGCAAACTCTTATTCAGAGACCTTCGGAAATTCGTCTGCCGACCAACCTCAATCCTACTGCCGACGAAGTGAAGCACTGGAGGAAGAACGAACTGATGAGATATTTTGTCAAACTCATCAGGGAATCCGCCATCTTCAAGAACTATAAAACGTTAGCGGAGGCCGCAGACAAATTTACGAAGATGCTAGAAGACGGGAAACTCCCTCTCCAAGTCGAGATGAAATCCAAACACAGAAGAGGAGATCGGATCACCCATCCAGAAGACTGGATACTTGCCTTTGATCGATCCTATGATGGAAGAGCTATATACCAGGATCGAGGCAATGATTCTCTTCAGAACTGGTGGCGTGGTACCGAGAATGACCCAGGGAAAAAGCCATGGAGGCATGCGGATTATAGATAAGGAGCTGAAATCTATGTATATTATTTTTTTTTGCTTGTAATTTCTCTTCGAAACAGCAAACTCTGTACTCAACTCATTTTGAATATCAATAAAAACATTTGTTTGTCTTGAAAGATTACAACTCGTAATCTACTGTGTTGATATATGATTACTTAAATTGTTTGATAGCAATCTCAAGTTAGATAACTTGATTGAAAATTAAGCTGTACGAACTAGTCTACGAACAGTTCATAATTTCAGTTGTAAGCTTAGAATACATTGTAAGATTGTGCATGCACGCCAATCATAAGCTTAAGTTGTAATAAATCTTAAACTGTATCGAACTTGCCTGCGAGCAGTTCATCATTTAGACTAAGTCAGACCTTTTGACGAAAGACCAAGAAATCTGCCAGAAGACATCAAAGAAGATCACTTTATGAAGAAGGTTTTGGCATCATCAAGAAAACTTGAAAAGTTAAGAAAGTATGTCTTGGCAAATTGTCAAAAAGGGGGAAATTGTTGGGAAAACAAAGACCCTGTATCGAAACAGCCGGGATATCCTATCCCTGTATCGAATGATATTTTATAAAGAGGTTTTGACATATATGCCAATCCGTATACAGTAAAGGAAACTGTATCGAAGCCTTGAGGCTTTATCCTGTATCGAATACCCGTCTCGAAGCAGCATATAGTAAAGCTCCTCAGTACAGCAAGAAGTCTTGTAAAAAGACCAAGTATGGAAACTGTCTCGAAACTCAAAATACAGTTATCTTCCATACAGCTCACAACAGGACAAAGAAGGAATATCCAGAAGTCAAGTCCCGTTGAATAAAGAGTATTTAAATACTCAAGGATAAAGTATTTAAATACTGCCAGTCTTCAGATCTTCAGAATCCCGCGAAATCCGGATCGTGTCATAATCCCGCTGGAACGAAATCTCATTCAAACGGATACATCTCAACGGATATATGCTTCAGAGACTATATATATCTTATGAAGGCATTGAAGATCGATTACTGTGAACCTAACACTCAATCTATCAAAAGTTATCATCGAGCAAAACATATCTCCAAAGCTTACCGCAATTAAGATCTAAAGAGATATACAGTGCTCATCATCCCGAACAACACTTCATCACCAAAGCTCTTAAAGTCAAAGTTGTTGTTCACCATCCGTTCTATACGTTGAACAAACTCAAGATCAGCCCCGTGTGGACCGAACAATCAGGCTTCTCCGAACGTGTGTGAAAGATTTGCATTGAAGAAGACGAAGCTTCTGAACTGTGTGTGAAGAAGCAAGTCAAAGCATTAGCTCAAAACCAATCTGTGTGAACGGTTTAAGCTAAGATCTTTATATTAATCTGTGTGAACGATATATTGATTGTGTGTGTTGTTATAATTATGTAGTTGTGTACGTAGTAATTATAATAAACTTTTTACTCCTGTGTGGAGGACCAGTGGACGTAGAGGGGTTTACCTCGAACCACTTTAATTACTGTGTTATTTACCTTCAGCTTTTACTGTTTTAAATTACTGTGATATATTAAGTATACATTATACACTTAGTTGCTGTATCTACAGCAACCTACTGTATCCAAGACTTCCGCTACGCACTCAGATTTAAAATCCGTACAGTTTGTTGTTTAAACTATTTTCCAAACTGTATCCAGTATACTTAGTGGCCAACACGGTGGAGAACTTAAAGTGATGGGCTATACGGACTCAGATTTTTCGGGAGACATGGATGCTCAGATGTCCACATCAGGGTATATCTTTACTCTGAATGGTGGAGCAGTCTATTGGAGAAGTGCCAAGCAAAGCTCGACTGCAATCTCTATATGTCAAGTCGAATATCTGGCAGCCACGGAGGCTGTTAAAGAAGCTTTTTGGATTAAGAAGTTCACTGAGAAACTTCAAGCGGTTCCTAATGCTGAGAAGCCCGTGACGCTGTTTTGTGACAACGACGGAGCTGTTGCACAGGCTAAGGAGCCTAGAGCTCACCACAACACCAAACATATTGCGAGAAAATATCATTTTGTTAGAGAAATGGTTCAGGAAGGGAATGTTATACTATAGAGAGTAGACACATCAAATAACGTTGCTGATCTGCTTACCAAGCCACTATCTCAGAAGGTCTTAGAGAGACATCTGAAGAGTATGTGTATTAGATACCATAGTTTGTGGCATTGAGTGCAAGTGGGAGATTGTTAGGAATATGCCCTCGAATGCCACTCAGAGGATGGGAGAGTGAGAGCATTGTATTGTTATTATGAATATTATATTAAATAAGGCATTATTTCTATATTATTGTATATCACATGCATTGTGATTTGGTATATAAAATAATACTCCTTGCATTTGAGAGCAAACATTCCACTTCTTATGGAGATAAGGAGAAATGCATTGGAAGTGTTTAGGGCTCGAATCCTTAACTAGTTCGCAAGTCGATAAAACTTAACTGGGCAGTAAGTTTAGACAAGACTTGTATAACGTGTACTGTGACATATAGAGTGTCTGTCTTCACTAAGGGTTAGTGGGAGCACAAGTTATAGGTATCCTAATGGGATTAATATACTCGAACACGACTCAACCCGATTCGGTCATATGGATATCACTCAGGGATTGTCAATGACTGAATCAAAAGATTGTGATATGTATACATGGACCTTTGACTTGAGATTTCAGTAGGAGATGTGCTTGTGACATTAAGTTAGTCATTAGAGTAGTTCGATCCAATCGCCGGTTGGTGGGGTCAACCTCGAAATGCAACTTAGTGGACAAGTAACAGTCTCTACTGAATACCAAGATAAGATTCTTTCTCCTGTTAATAAGCAGGTAACTGTCCTATGCGATTAATGGCAAATGAGATAATAAGTCTTTGGCCAAAGCAGTTAGAGCTAGTTGTACTTTATACACGAGAACTCGGTGATCTCGATTTGCATTAACAAATGCATAGAGTCAAGTTAAAATAGGGTTTGACTTTACCGTGACCCTAATACTTGTCAGTACCGTGACCCTATTACTTGTCAGGGACATATGATTAGAGGGTTTATACTTATACGGTATTCATAACGTAAAGGTTTTGGAATGATCCCTATCATTCGTTCTCAGTTGGGTTACAGTGTGAGCCACGTGACTGGCTAAGTATTACTGACACTCTTTGGTTTCTCCCATTGCCGACTGAGACGAACCTATGGAGTCGCGGCACAGGATAGATGACGGATTAAATTACGGATATTCTCTCTTAATGAATATTAGATATTAGATGTCTAATTTAAATTATTGGATAATGGTTATTTTAATTTATTAGATAAATTAAATCGGTCTAGTGAATTAATTTAATTCATATTATTTCTTAGAGAAATTATATTTAATATAATTAATATTAAATAAGACATTATTTCTATATTATTGTATATCACAGACATTGTGATTTGGTATATAAAATAATACTCCTTGCATTTGAGAGCAAACATTCCACTTCTTCTGGAGATAAGGAGAAATGCACTGGAAGTGTTTAGGGCTCGAATGCTTAACTGGTTCGCAAGTCGATAAAACTTAACTGGGCAGTAAGTTTAGACAAGACTCGTATAACGTGTACTTTGACATATAGAGTGTCTGTCTTCATTAAGGGTTAGTGGGAGCACAAGTTATAGGTATCCTAATGGGATTAGTATACTCGAACACGACTCAACCCGATTCGGTCACATGGATATCACTCAGGATTGTCAATGACTGAATCAAAAGATTGTGATATGTATACATAGACCTTTGACTTGAGATTTCAGTAGGAGATGTGCTTGTGACATTAAGTTAGTCATTAGAGTAGTTCGATCCAATCGCCGGTTGGTAGGGTCAACCTCAAAATGCAACTTAGTGGACAAGTAACAGTCTCTACTGAATACCAAGATAAGATTCTTTCTCCTATTAATAAGCAGGTAATTGTCCTATGCGATTAATGGCAAATGAGATAATAAGTCTTTGGCCAAAGCAGTTAGAGCTAGTTGTATTTTATACACGAGAGCTCGGTGATCTCGATTTGCATTAACAAATGCATAGAGTCAAGTTAAAATAGGGTTTGACTTTACCGTGACCCTAATACTTGTCAGTACCGTGACCCTAATACTTGTCAGGGACATATGATTGAAGGGTTTATACATATACGGTATTCATAACGTAAAGGTTTTGGAATGATCCCTATCATTCGTTCTCAGTTGGGTTACAGTGTGAGCCACGGGACTGGCTAAGTGTTACTGACACTCTTTGGTTCCTCCCATTGCCGACTGAGACGAACCTATGGAGTCGCGGCACAGGATAGATGACAGATTAAATTACGGATATTCTCTCTTAATGAATATTAGATATTAGATGTCTAATTTAAATTATTGGATAATGGTTATTTTAATTTATTAGATAAATTAAATCGGTCTAGTGAATTAATTTAATTCATATTATTTCTTAGAGAAATTATGTTTAATATAATTAATTAATTGAATTAATTAATTATATTAATATTGGAACGTACAAAGGTTTATCTGTCGAGTTAGATACACGAGAGTCCGTTTCACGGATCGAAACGAACAAATCTACTTTTTTCCATTCTTGGTCGATTCTACCCATTAGTTTATATTTGTGGTGGTTTTGACCACCACATATGATCTATATTATAATGGGATTCTTAACATGTAAAGTTGTTGGTTGATATTTTATATTAATAATTCATTGTAGCAATATGAAAAGAGTGCATGCATTAGAAAGGTCAGCACTTTGGAAGTGTAGATGAGAATCACGGACGAACAGTGTGGAAAAATAAGAAAAGAAAAGAGAGGAAAAAGAAGAAAAAGAAAAAAGGGAAAGAAAAATTATTCTTATCCTTTTAAATAGGGCTCCAAACGAATCGAGCCGAGCCGAGCTTTGATCGAACCGAGCCGAGTTTTAAATTTTTTTCTGACGAGCCGAGCCGAGCCGAGCTTTCTTACCGAACAAAAATCGTGTTCGAGCTCGAGCTCGTTAATAAATCGAGCCGCACACGAGCTGTTCGCGAACAACTCGAGCCGAGTCGAGCTCGAGCCGAGTCGAGCTCGAGCCGAGCTCGAGCTGTTCGTGAATAATTATATATTTTTAAATTATTTAAATAATATATTTGAATTATTTAAAATAAATATTTTAAAATAATCATTAAAAATTATATATTTTCAAATATATATAAAAATTAATATTTTAATATATCAAAATTATTTAAAAAATTATTAATCTATAATATAATATATAAATATTATAAAAAATAATTTAAAAATATATTTATTAATCGAGCTTAACGAGCTGAACCGAGCCGAACCGAGCTCGAGTCGATCTCGAGCCGAGCTCGAGCCGCACATGCCCAAGCTCGACTCGAGCTCGTTTTCTTAACGCACAGATTTTCGAGCTCGAGCTCGAGCTCGAGTTCTTAACGAACCGAGCCGAACCGAGCCCTTAACGAGCCGAGCCGAGCTTTGTTCGCGAACAGCTCGGTTCGTTTACAGCCCTACTTTTAAATTTCTTTGAGATAGATTTTTATCTTGAAATTTTCGTAAGAAAATTATATCCTATCACTACTATATATATTAGCCGTCAACCTTGGACAATCTTTCTAAGAAAGAAGAAACATACCATCACAAAGTTGCCAGAGCACCTGAAGAAGCTACAGAATGAGAAAGGGTTGAGTATCATGTCCATTCGTTCCGACAGAGGCATTGAGTTCACAAATCACTTTATAGCGCAATACTGCTCGGACAATGGAATACATCATAAATACTTAGCAGCCCGAACTCCTCAACAAAATGTCACTGCCGAGCGAAAGAACAAGACGCTCAAAGAAGCAACAAAGACTATGTTCGCTACAAGTAAATTACCACAGCGGTTCTGGGGAGAAGAAACAAATACAAACGTGCTACACACAAAACCGCTGTATCATCAACAAGCATCAGAACAAAACAACATATGAGGTATGGAATAATAAAACTACAATGGTTGCATACTTTCACATTTTTGGATGAAGGTGTTATGTTATGAACAATGGGAAGGATCAACTCAAAACCTTCGATGAAAAGTCAGATGAAGGTATATTCGTAGGATACTCCCCTGTCAGCAAATATTTCAGGATATTTAACAAAAGGAAGATGATAATAGAGGAATCTATCCATGTAATATTCGATGAACCCCATTGTGATCCTACAGGAGTAGAAGGCATAACCCAGAACATCCAAACACTTTCCATTGATGATCCCCAAACTCCAATAGAGCCTGTCATGGACTTAGACATCAATCTTACCGCTGTAAGATCAGAAGCAGTCGAAGCTGATACTGTACAAGCTGAAGCCGAGACTCCAGCACCACAAGATACAACAAGGTATGCCGAATTAGAACATGACAGGAGATGGTTGAGTGATCACCCCCAAGAGTTAATTATAGGAGATATCAATGCTGGTGTAACCACTCATAGAAGAATACAGAGCACATTGTACTTTGTGCACAAGAAGAGATAGATTCTGTGAAGTCTCCATTCAGAACTTGCTAGAAAGATGAAAATGACTTGCTGCGTTGACTGCAAGACGGATCCTTTCCATGCTTTCCTGTTTGGAAAGAGCATTTTGAGCAAGGTGGGAGAAGATATAATGTATGGTATCTTGTACCCAGACCAGATCATCAAGCTATAATTGGAACTAAATGGGTATTTAGAAACAAAAAGGATGAAAATGGACTTGTTATAAGAAACAAATTCCATCTAGTCGCTCAAAGATACAGACAGAAAGAAGGCATAGACTACGATGAAACATTTGCCCCTATAGCCAGACTAGAAGCCATCAGGATATTCCTAGCATTCGCCACTCATAAGAACTTTATAGTGTATCAAATGGATGTTAAGAGTGTATTTTTGAACGGAGATCTCACCGAAGAAGTCTATGTTGAACAACCACAAGGGTTTGTCAACCCTGAAGGCGTAGACCTAGTATATAGGCTACGGAAAGCTCTGTATGGACTTAAGCAAGCACCTGGAGCTTGGAATGAAACCCTGTGCCTGTACCATACAAACAATGGATTTGAGAATGGTGCTGTGGACAAAACCCTATTCAAAATACAGGAAGGATATGACATGTTAATGGTACAAATATATGTCGACGATATTATATTTGGTTCTACTAACCTTGCTTTATGTTAAAGGTTTTCTCATCTCATGCAAAGTAAATTTGAAATGAGTATGATGGGAGAACTTAGTTATTTTCCAGGATTGCAGGTGAAGTAATTGCCTATAGGAATCTTCATCAACCAGGAGAAGTACATCAAGGAGCTACTCAACAAGTTTGGGATGAATAACTCCAAATCCTCGTCAACCCCCATGAAAACTTCCATGCATATTAATGATGACAAAGATGGAAAGTTGTTGATCAATCTCTCTACAGAAAGCTTATTGGCTCACTCTTGTACCTAATAGCTAGCAGGACCGATATCCAGTTTGCTATAGGAGTGTGTGCTCGATATCAAGTCACACCTAGGGAGTCACACTTCACAACAGCCAAACGATTCCTTAAATATGTGAAAGGAACAGTCGATGTACCATTGTGGTATCCTAAGGAAGGAGGATTCGATTTGGTAGCTATAGCGACTCGAATCTCGGAGGCTGTAAGTTGGATAGGAAGAGTATAAGCGGTACTTGTCACTTTCCTAGACTTGTATCATAGTTCAGTAAGAATCAATAGGACAACTTGTTTTCTACAGCTGAGTCGGAATATTATGCCGCTGGAAGTTGCTGTACGTAGATTCTATGGATGCAACAACAATTACAAGATTATGGAATCAGTGCCAGAGAGACTCCAATCTTGTGCAATAGCACGAGTGCAATTGCAATCACGCACAATCCTGTATTGCACTCATGAACTAAGCATATTGATATGAAGCATCACTTTATCATAAATCATGTTAAGAATAAAGATGTTCGGATCGAGAAGATTCATATAGACATATAGTTAGCCGACATATTTATAAAACCTCTCAGCACAACCAGATTCTGCATGCTTCGCAAGGAATTGGGAATGTTATAGCCCGACTCCCTGTTAGTCTTCACACTTTACTCATCAATTGAGGGGAATGCTGTAAGACCTAAGAATACAGTATCCACTTTGATTAACTGTACACTCAGAACAAATCAAATCTGACTATAGGAAAAAGAAGGCATAAAACCTTCCTACAGCTGACGTGTGTATTAATTAAGGGGGAATACACTACGACTCATGAATACAGTATTAATCCAAATATTTCTGTAAGAATTGAATCATGCATGTACCTTTTAAGGGGGAAAGGTGTATTTTTGCGGATACAACAGATACACTGTAGGATATCAATTAATATTATAATAATATCTTATTCGTACACTTTCTCATAGTAAACTGTTTTAAGTCCACGTGCTCTGTCTGTATTTAAAACATTTTATCTTTTAATGGTTTTAAAGACACCTTGACTTTACTGCCTCAAATACCACGATTTCAAAATTCAAACCGCGATTTCATGCAATAGTGGAAGACGATCTATCAGAAGTGGGACCGGTCATCATTTCAAAACGATGGATTATACGTACAAGTTACATCTGAATCCATCATATACGTTCTTTTAAAAATGATTCCCATCCCTTGTTGTTATCCAAAATATTATCCGGAGATAATATTGCTGGAATAATCGAGTAACGAACAAATGCGAGAACACTTCCGTGGGAAAATAAATAACACAAGGTTTGCTGGGGTTGTTAATCTCGGGCTTGAATGCTATAGATACTTTGGAGTACAAATATTAATGTTAGAATCTATTACAATGAGTGTAAAGACTTTTAGTTATCTAAGCTGTAGAGCGTGTAGATTGCCGGAAGAACCAGATATGAAGCTCTGTGAGTTCTTGCTTTATATGTTCTGTAAGTGTGTATGAATATCACTATAAATGTGTAAGTAATTGCCAGATGAGTCTTTATCCTCTCTATGTGCGTTTTTCACTGTATTCACGATCCTGCCAGGCCACTGTTGTAAGCCTCCTATTTATAGGAGACAAGGTTGCTGGGTCCTTTCCGGCGATCGCGGGCGACCGCCGTTTTCTATATTAGAATAAGGTGGGCGATCATCCCGTCACGTGGGGCTGTTCCCTTAAAGTCTGAGGCTGCTGCTGGCAGCCAGCTGTGTGAGCCAATGGGAAGCCTGCACGCGTCCTGAGTCGCTGTCCGAGGAGGACCCACTTTGTACCTTTCGGCGGGCCTGTCGGTAGGTGAGGTAGGTGACAGGCTGGGGTCAAAGGCCTTATCTTGCGGCGCCTTTTGTGGATCTACACGTGGGTCTCCGTCCAAGATTCGGTCTTCGACGACTTTGACGGATGTTGGATTCATACGTGGCACGAGACGATCGTCTATGGTCGGACATCATAGATGATCGCTAGATACCAAAAGACGATCGCCGTGGGTGCCGACTACTGGGTGTTTGCCCAGCGTATGTTTTCTATGGTTGGCTCTCAGATCATTATGCCGATCGCCATCAAGGTGTATTAATCGCCACACAACAATTGCCCCCCAGCTCGCCTCGATGTTGAAAACACGGGGTGAGGTGGCACTGTTGGCGATCGCCAGTGTTTAGACGATTGGCTCGTTTGTTTATGACAAGGACGATCGTCAGGACGATATGATTTCAAATTTGGACGATCTCCTTTTGTGCTGGAATCAGCGGGAAATGGAGGCGGGCTCTCGAAACGTTGCAAGGACATGCGTCGCACTACTATTGGGGGAATCCGACGGTTTTGTCAGTCTTGTCGTCTGGCGTGCCCTCGAAAAGACGCGTACGCGGGTTTCTAGGGCTGCATTTAATGTGTCCCCCCCGACGGTTGCACTCCAGCCCCCGGGATTTCGCCTATTTGCACAGAGACCCCTGCTCCCGCCTATAAAAGGGGCTAGGGCTACTTTATTTCCACTCTTCACGCACCCTTGCTTTTTAGTCGAGACTCTGCAGAATTTTTTCAAAGATCCTTGTGCCGATCGTCCTTCTTTTTAGGTAAGAACACAAATCTTCTCTCCCCCTTTACTTTTAAGAACATGTCTGGAGGATCTAAAACATTCGAGGCCGGTAGCTCCTCCGCCGCCGCTTCTTCGCCTGACCGGGAGGAAATTCCCGTGGGTCTTCATATGGAAATGGACGTTGAGGCCATTCGTGCGGGGATTGCACCCGCGGAACTTGAAGAGCTCTTCAATGAGGCCGAAGTGGCGAGATCAGCGGCGGCGGCGGAGCAGGGGGACTCGCCGGTGGATGAAGATAAAATGGTACGGCTATCTTGGGAATGGGATAGCGTATCCGGCCCGACTTATTTAGATTTTGCTAAGATTATGGAGGGGATCGCCGTACCATGTCCTGAATTTGATTTTGAAGCGTATTCCACCGCCCACCCCTATGAGCACGTGAAGCGGACTGCGTTTCGGGCCGCTGACCCTTCTCGGTGGACTCTCGGTCAGATTCGGAGTTCGGCAACCCGGAAAGACTTGAGTCGCTGGAGGGTGAAATATCACATTCCTTCTGATGTTTCATTGCACGTGCCCTCGGAGAACGAACATGCCGACCAGTCTCCCGAGGGTATGGTCGCTGTCAATGAAATGATCCTGGCGGCCGGATTGCGGTTTCCTTTGCCGTTCGCCGTGTAGAATCTCCTGATCGCCTGGAATGTGGATCCGCTCCAGTTGACGTCGAACGCCTGGCTGCAGATTATCAGTAGCTTGACATTGTTCGACGGTCATCGGCTGTTTCGTCTGCCTTCTGCGCTGGAGATGAATTATCTTTTCAAGATGACCACGCAGAAGGGATCGGTCGGAGGCTACCATATCCAGGGTCGCCTGGGTAGGGTGGTCTTTGGGGTGCCGAACAAGGTTCGGGGTGACCTGGCAAAGTGGTGCTGGGTCGGCGGTGCATGGAGGTCGGCATCGAGCGATACGCCGGAGGAAGAGTTGGCTATCCCTACCAATTTTCGGGAGATGAATCCGAGTAAGGGTTTCAACTCTCCCATTATTTAGATACACCTTGAACAGATCTAATTTGGTTTTCTTTTTGCAGGATCCCTTGTTCCAGCGATCGACGATCTCCCTTTTGATTTCTTGATCGTCTGGGAGCGAATTCGCGCCTTGCCGGACTCCTACATCGATGATCACTCAGTCAGTCACGAACTCCATTGGTTGGGAGCTCGACTGTTTCGATACCCTCGCCACCTGAAGGCCCCGGGTATATATTTTTATTTCCTCTTTCCTGCATGACGATCGTCTCCAAGAGATCGCAATGTCGAAGTAGATGTCTAACTTGTCTGAATTTCTTCTTTGACAGAGATTCATTTTCCCCGCTACGCCGAGCCACCCCAAGAGATCGTAATGTCGAACCCCAATCTGCTGGGTCGCCTTCACCAGGGAAAGAAGACGGGTCGTGCCCCTGCGACGACGTCTCGTCTCGTCCCTGCGGTGAGGCCTGCTATGGTGCCGGTCGTCGAGCCGGAACTTCAGGAGGAAGAGCAACTCCAGCGCAACCGCAAGAGGCGGAGGCCGGAGGAGTCCCTGCCGACTGCTGAGGCGGACGTATCCATTCTGGAGCCGCCGGTTGCCGCGCCGCCTATTACTGCTGTTCCGATGGTGGAGGGATCCGACTCCAGGTCCTCGGCCGGCTTCCTGAAGACTGCGGCGATCACTGAAGCTGAAACTCCTCGGGGCAAGCCCTATTTTGGCCGCGACCCTGAGTTGGTCAACAGGTAGGACCGGTTTGATCTTTCCGAGTTAGGTTATTTATGTAAGGCATATACTAACTCCTTTGTTTCTTTTTGTTTGTGTTGCAGGGTCCGTCTCGCCGACCCAGATGTCTCGCCGATGGTGTTGGATTTTTTGGCTAGCAAGTCTCCGCGCCAGTCCCTCGATGTTCCTTCTTACGTCTCCAAGGCCATCACCTCTCTGCCTAAGGCTTGGACGACCGATCTTGACGTGATTGCTCGTCGGCGGTCTGGAGAAGCCATGCAGGCGACGTTCGCCCTGACTCTCCAGGCGGTGGCGATGGCCGCCCAAACCGTTAAGGATTATGAGGGGCGACCCTCTAATACTCGTCTCCATCAAGACCCCGATGACGCTCGGAACAAAAACGTAGACTATGCCAACCGGATCCAGGCCATGGAGAAGGAACACTTAGAGACAGCCAAACGAGCAAAGTAGGACCTCGATCGGATGAAGCAGGAGCTTAGCCGATCCAAGGAAGTGGCCGATCGGTTCTGCGACCAGGTGACGGAAGCTCGTCGGATGCATTCGGCCTCGCAAGAGGAGGCGACCGGGCTGAAGGCGACAGTGGATCGTCTCAACGACGAGCTGGAGAAGGCGAAGGGGGAACTGGAGAAAGCAAAGGGAGAACTGGCCGTCAAGGTGGTCGAGCTAGCGGATGCTGAGAAGACGACTTCGGATTTGAAAGGGCAGATCAAGGCGATCGAGACCGATCCCTACCTTAATGTAGCACTCGTCGGCGAGTTTGCCTACTATATGGCCTACATCGATGCTGTCCGAGCCGCCAAGAAGGTAGGGATCGAGGTCGGTCCTATGATGGAAAGCTTCAAGGCCTACGCACTCGAGCACCCTTTGCATCCGGAATTTTCCCTGCCGATCCTCGACCTCACTGACTTGGGGATCGACTTGAGTTGGTATCCTTTCCCAGATAAAGTCATTTACCCTGAGGCCGATGAGAGAGCGCGTGCCGATCCGCCACCTGGGGGCGAAGACCAGACGGGGGGAGCCTGAGCGATTTTTATCTTCCTTCGCTTTGTAATTTTCTGCTTTTTCTTCTACTACCTTTGGGCTTGTATTTGTACAAATTTCTTGATTTGAATAAAATACTCCTTTTTCGCATTTGATTCTTTCCATGTGCGATCGCCTTTGAATGTTTGCATGTGAATTTATACAAGTGTGTATATAATTGCTTCTGATGCCTTGTTCGCCTGATCGATTGTTTGAATGTTGAATGTATTGACATGCTTGGAAATTCTTACCTGTAAATATTGTCGAACAAAACCGATCGTCCTGTGTGTGTTTGAACGAGGCCGATCGGGTACGGTCCCTTCCTTCCGATCGCATTTAGGACTAGCTCCACTTCTTTGCCCCTTGTTTTTGTTTACTTATTGTAAGTAAGGGAACAAGAGCTATCTTCAGTTTTGCCGACTCTGAGGAACCGTGAACGGTCGCGGAGTTTGATGGACCGACCTCCGTAGCCGTGTCTTTATGTGCGAGGGACTGTCCCGCAACTCACTTTTTTGTTAGAGTCATCCGTTAGGCTGCGCCCGCCTTGTATTTAAACGAAAGGCGAGCAGTCTTGGTCTGGAGGAGTCCTTGCACGGGGTGTCGTCAGTTTATATGACTCCACTTCCGTGGCTTGTTAGCACTTTTCTACCTCGGGTCGGCATGTTAGATGGCGACCCTGAACGGTATACGTTTTGATGGGGTAGGGACGCGACGCCTTGTCCGGGTACATCATGTTAGATGTTGTACTTTGAGGGCACGCGAACGTGTCCACAGATTAGTTTGGAGGGTCCTTCGGCTATGCCCGCCTCGTATTTAAATGAAGGGCGAGCGATCGCAACCCAATGAAACCTTGCATGGACGAAGCTGTCGGTTCCATCGACCTCCAGGCCCACGGCTGCACTACCTTTACCTCGGATCGCCAAGTTGACTGACGACCCTCGATGGTATACGTTGTTCTTGGAGGGACGATCGCTTGCATAGGTCTGTCAGGTTTAGACGATGACCTCTTGTAGGGCGAGTGAGCCGTCCTATTTTCAGCTGTTTGTTTTTGTCGAGGTGAATCATATAGATGGGATGGGAAAATCTCATTATACTTCTTTGTACATTGGGTAACTGAAACTGAATACAGAGTTTTCATGGGTAGTATTTCTTCAAATGTATGGCGTTCCAGGGATATTGGTCCGGAGTGCCGTCAGGGCGTTCAAGTTCATAGGCTCCCCTAGTTAGCCACCTAGATATCCTGAAGGGGCCTTCCCAATTCGGGCCAAAGACACCTGTGTGGGTCTGGACCTTTTTGAGGACGAGATCACCCACTTGGAACCGTCTTTCTTTGACCTTCGAATTGAAGAACTTCTCGGATCTCCTTTTATGGATTGTGTTTCTCATTTTTGAGGTCAGTCGTCATTCTTCGAGCATGTCCAGGTCGATCCACCGGGCCACATAATTGTCTGTCGTCATCTCTTGTTCAGTTCAGTGGCTGAGGATGGCGATCTACGAGGGGATCACTGCTTCTGTTCCGAAGGCGAGGGCGAATGGGGTTTCGCCGGTTGAATTTCGGGTCATCGTTCGATAAGACCACAAAACATCTGGGAGCTCGCTCGCCCATCGTCCTTTCCTGGACTCGAGTCGTGCTTTGATCGTGTGTTTGAGGATTTTATTTATGGCTTCTACCTGACCGTTCGTCTGAGGGTGGTAGGGGGCCGAGAACAACTTTTTGATTCCCCACTTCTTGCAGAATTGCATGACTTCTAAGCCGTCGAACTGCTTTCCGTTGTCGGAGATTATTGCCTGGGGCAGGCCGAATCGGCATATGATATTTTTCCAAATGAACTTAATTACTTGTTCTTGGCCGATTTTGTTGAGTGGTTTGGCCTCAGCCCATTTAGTGAAATAATCGACCCCTACGATGGCAAACTTACAGCCCCCTGGCGCCGTCGGCAAGGGACCTATGTGGTCGATGCCCCATTGGGCGAATGGCCATGGGATGTACATTGAGGTGAGCTGCTCGGGGGAGAGCTTGATGTTTGGGCCCATTACTTGACACCTATGACACGATCTGGCATAGGCGATCGCATCTTTCTGAAGCGAAGGCCAGAAAAAACATTGCCTGGTTGTTTTGTGGATGAGGGCTCGTCCGCCAGCATGGTTTCCATAGATCCCATCATGGATCTCGGCTAAAACGAGCCGGCCTTCCTCCAGCGTAATGCACTTGAGGAGGGGAAGGCTGAAAGCTCGCTTGTAAAGCCGGTCGTCCAATAGGGTGTATCTGGTTGCACGGAGTTGGAGCTGGCGAGCTTTGATACGATCGTCGGGGACCGTCCCGGCCTTTAAGTATTTAATGAAAGGAGTCATCCAGTTCTCCTCGGCGACGGTGACCGTGGTAATCAGGTTTCTGTCGATCGGCGGTTTCGCTGATTTTGCGATTTGGATGTTAGAGAAATCAGCTGCCCCATCTGACGACGCTAGCTTGGATAGGGCATCGGCCTGGGAATTGTGCTCTCTCGGGACTTGTTCGATTAGCACTTCCTCAAATTTCGTGCACATTTCGGCGACCAATTCTTGGTATTTGACCATCTGTTCGCCGCGCGCTTCATATTCTCCCTTGACTTGGTTCACGACCAAGAGGGAGTCCATAAAGATATGGAGGCGACGAACATCAAGGGCGAGGTCTAGATCGAGCCTGCCTACCAAGGCTTCGTACTCGGCTTCATTGTTGGTCGCATGAAACCCGAAACGCACGACATTTGTGAAACTTTGTCCGTCGGGGCTAATGAGGACAATCCCTGCCCCTGCTCGTGAGTTGGTCGCCGAGCCATCCATGTACAGCTTCCAGGCAGGGCGGCCGATCTGGGTCGGACTATGAGGGAATGTTAATTCCACCACGAAGTCTGCCAGAGCCTGGCCTTTGATCGCCGTGCGAGGAGCGTATGTGATACCGTATTGGGCGATCTCCAGTGACCACTTGAGGAGTCGCCCGTTGGTGTCCGGTCGGTGTAGAACTTGCCTTAGAGGGAGAGTTGTCAGAACCTCCACTTGATGTTCGAAGAAATAGGCTCTTAGCTTGCGAACACTCATGACTAGAGCGTAGGCGATCTTCTCCAGAGGTGTGTATCGCGTTTCCGCGTCGTGGAGCACTTGACTAACGAAGTAGATTGGCAAGTGGACTTGTCCATCCGCTCGCACCAAAACGGCACTCAGTGCGACCTCTGAGGCCGCCAGGTAAAGGAATAGTTTCTCGCCGGGGATCGGCTTTGCCAAGATTTGGGGGTTGGATAGATACTCCTCGATTTTGGCGAATGCTATTTGACTCTCCTTCGTCCATGCAAACTTCTTGTTCTTTATGGTCGCGAAGAAAGGCTTGCTTTTATCCCCGAGCTGAGATACGAAACGGTTGAGGGCAGCCAGACAACCTGTGAGGCGTTGCACCTGCTTGACATTCCGTGGCTCCTGCATGTCGAGGATCGCCTGAATTTTGGTGGGGTTCGCCTCGGTCCCCCTTTAGCTCACGATGTGCCCCAGGAATTTTCTGGAGCTCACCCCGAAGTTGCATTTCTTGGGGTTCAGTTTCATGTTGAACTTCTCGAGGATGGCGAACGTCTCGGCAAGGTCATTGAGGTGGTCTTCCTTCTTGAGGATTTTGACCATGATGTCGTCAATGTAGACCTCCATGGTCTTGCCGATCTGATTGGCGAACATTCCGTTGACTAGTAGCTGGTAGGTTGCCTCTGCGTTCTTCAAGCCGAACGGCATTCGGACCCAAAAGTATATGTCTTTTTCCATGTGAAAAGATATGTGCTTTATGTATTTCTCCGCCATTGGGATTTGATGTTATCCGGCGAAGGGATCCATGAACGACATCATTTCGCAACCTGATGTACTATCGACCAAGTGATCAATATGGGGCATTGGAAAGTGATTTTTTGGACATGCCGCATTGAGGTCGGTGAAGTCGATGCATAACCTCCAGGCGTTGTTCGGCTTTTTGACGAGCACTGCATTGGCTACCTATTGTGGTTCGTCTGTAGCTACTCCGATTAGTTTGTTGTTGAGTGGCTTTTTGACTTCTATGTCGAGCGCTGCGTACTTCTCAGGACCGAATTTCCTACGTTTCTGGTGAACAGGCTTCCTTGCCGGGTCGATCTTTAGATAGTGGCAAGCGTGTTCAGGACTTATGCCAACCATATCTTGATGCAACCAGGCAACGACTCCGATGTTCTTACGTAGCAAATTAATCAGATCCTCTTTTAACTCAAGACCAACACTTGCGCCGATCTGTACTTCCCATTCCGGCCAAGCTGGGTCTATCGTTACACTCTCCAACTCTTCACGGGGACGGTCACCTCTCATTTGGAACGATTTCCAAACTCGATCCTTGGATCGATGTTGAGACTTGGCTCAAAACCGATCCTTGGCTCTGTAATACCCGGTTGTAATTCATTCATTATCATTCAGTAATTATCAGTCTGTAATTATCACTCAGTAATTTTCACTCATTAATGATCGCTCATCATTCATGATTCATTCATTTGCGTTCATTTGGCATGTTGTAACCGTGTATCAGTTACCGATCGTCATTTCATCTTCGTTTGAGTGTCAGAACGGGAGTATTATCATTATCATCGTGATTGGTAGTATTGTGCTGGAAATATCATTTTTGGCATGTGTTGGACTTGTTCGCGTTCACAAACGTTTGGTATGTCGAATCATTCATCAATCGTAGCTAGAAATCGGAGTTGTCGGAATTTCATCTTGTCCAGCAACGAGTTACGGCCATAAGGAGTGTCGGATACGGCCGTAATAGACGTTCGTTGTTTTCAGGCCATTTCGGACGAGCGGGACTTACGGCCGTAAGGATTTCGGCATACGGCCATAAGTTAGGCAGTACGGCCGTAAGGCTTGGCCGGATATGGCCGTATGTGTCGAGCAGGGTGCCCAGACGTTTTTGGCCGAAGGCGAGTTACGACCGTAAGGGTTGCGACATACGGCCGTAAGGCGAGGGAGATACGGCCGTAAGGCTTGGCCGGATACGGCCGTACGTTGCAGGCAGGGTACCTGGTCATTTTCGACGACAGGGGATTACGCCCGTAAGATTGGCCGGATACGGCCGTATCGTCCGAGTTACGCCCGTAAGGTGTGCGGGTACGGCCGTAAGGATGTCGGCAGGTGTTTTAGACGAGGGCGAGTTACGCCCGTAAGTCAGGTTCGGATACGGCCGTAAGGTCAGCCGGGCAGATGATTGGACGGCCGAGTTACGGCCGCAGTTGGTCGTTACGGCCGTAAGGCCGTTGACCTGGGATGTTATGGCCGTAAGAAGGCCGAGTTACGGCTGTAACTTCTGGCAGCTTATATAGGGTGGCCGACTTTTCTTCATTTTCACTTTCTTCTTCCATCTTGTCCGAGAGAGAGCTTGGGGGGAAGGGATTTTCCTTCATCAAACACTTGAGTACTTGATTTTCTTCATTTCCATTCGATCGTATAGCTCGGATACTCGATTTAACTCGTATTCATCGGATCGAAGTGGTTGGATCTTCAAGAGGTAATTTTTTTCAACATTTTGAATTTCGATTTTGTGTTGAGATATGATGTTTTGGACGTTATAATCATGTTATATGAAGAGATATGTATATGATTATGAGTTTGTATAAAGATTCAATGGATTATTGAAGGATTATTCAAGTACACTTTGAATATTGAGCTGGAATTGGGGGTTTTCGATTAATTGTTGTTGTAATCACGAATTTGGATATTCATTTTGGATTATTGATCATTTGGAAGATGTTTTGTTGGATCGAAACACTTTTTGGGTTTTGATGTGGGTATGTTGGCCACTAAGTATACTGGATACAATTTGGAAAATAGTTTAAACAACAAACTGTATGGATTTTAAATCTGAGTGCGTAGCGGAAGTCTTGGATACAATAGGTTGCTGTGGATACAGCAAGTAAGTGTATAGTGTATACTTAATTTATCACAGTAATTAAAACAGTAAAAGCTGAAGGTAAATAACACAGTAATTAAAGTGATTCGAGGTAAACCCCTCTACGTCCACTGGTCCTCCACACAGGAGTAAAAAGTTTATTATAATTACTACGTACACAACTACGTAATTATAACAACACACACAATCAATATATCGTTCACACAGATTGATATAAAGATCTTAGCTTAAACCGTTCACACAGATTGGTTTTGAGCTAATGCTTTGACTTGCTTCTTCACACACAGTTCTGAAGCTTCGTCTTCTTCAATGCAAATCCTTCACACACGCTCCGAGAAGCACAGATTGTTCACCCACACAGGCTGATCTTGAGTTTGTTCAACGAATAGAACAGATGGTGAACAACAACTTTGACTTTAAGAGCTTTCAGCTGATGAAGTGTTGTTCAGGATGATGAGCACTATATATCTCTTTAGATCTTAATTGTAGTAAGCTTTGGAGATATGTTTTGCTCTGATGATAACTTTTGATAGCTTGAGTGTTAGGTGACTGGTAACTGATCTTCAATGCCTTCATAAGATATATATAGTCTCTGAAATATATATCCGTTGAGATGTATCCGTTTGAATGAGATTTCGTTCCAACGGGATTATGACATGATCCGGATTTAGCGGGATTCTGAAGATCTGTTGACTGGTAGTATTTAAATACTTTATCCTTGAGTATTTAAATACTTCTATATTCAACGGGACTTGACTTCTGTATATTCCTTCTTTGTCCTTTTGTGGGCTGTATGGAAGATAACTATATTTTGAGTTTCGAGACAGTTTCCATACTTTGATCTTTTACAAGACTTCTTGTTGTACTGAAGGGCTTCACTATATGCTGATTCGAGGCAGGTCTTCGATACAGGATAAAACCTCAAAGCTTCGATACGCTTCTTTATCGTATTCAGATTGCATATATGTCAAAACCTCTTTATCAAATACCATTCGATACAGGGATCGGATATCCCGGCTGTTTCGATACAGGGTCTTTGTTTTCCCAACAATTTCCCCCTTTTTGACAATTTGCCAAGACTTACTTTCTTAATCAAGTTTTCTTGATGATGCCAAAACCTTCTTCATGAAGTGATCTTCTTTGATATCTTCTGGCAGATTTCTTGGTCTTTCCTCAAAAGGTCTAACTTTCAGTAACTTAGTCTACAATAATGAACTGCTCGCAGGCGAGTTCGATACAGTTAAGGATTATTACAACTTAGGCTTATGATTGGCGCGCAGGCACAATCTTACAATGTATTCTAAGCTTACAACTGAAATTATGAACTGTTCGTAGACAAGTTCGTACAGCTTAATTTTTAATCAAGTTATCTAACTTGAGATTGCTATCAAACAATTTAAATAATCAACACAGTAGATTACGAGTTGTAATCTTTCAAGACAAACAAACGCTTTTATTGATATTCAAAATGAATTGAGTACAAAGTTTGCTGTTTCGAAGAGAAATTGTAAAACAAAAATAATATACAGAGATTTCAGCTCCTATCTATAGTCCGCATGCCTCCATGGCTTTTTCCCTGGTTCATTTTCGGTACCACGCCACCAGTTCTGAAGAGAATCATTGCCTCGATCCTGGTATATAGCTCTTCCTTCATAAAATCGATCAAAGGCAAGAATCCAGTCTTCTGGATGGGTGATCCGATCTCCTTTTCTGTGTTTGGATTTCATCTCGATTTGGAGAGGGAGTTTTCCGTCTTCTAGCATCTTCGTAAATTTGTCTGCGGCCTCCGCTAACGTTTTATAGTTCTTGAAGATGGCGGATTCCCTGATGAGTTTGGCAAAGTATCTCATCAGTTCGTTCTTCCTCCAATGCTTCACTTTGTCGGCAGTGGGATTGCGGTTGGTCGGCAGACGAATTTCAGAAGGTCTCTGAATAAGAGATTGCCAAGGGACATTGGGATCATGAAATTCCAGTCGGGAGCCTAAAATTTTAAAACTTTGGGAAGGAGGTGCTAGTTTGTTCAACTCGGCAGTGATGCTGTTTTGAGCAGCCTCAAATTCCCTTTCTTGTTGTAGCCTGATTCTCCTAGCAGCTTCTCTCGCCTCTTCCCCTTTTTTGGCTTCATCAAGACTTTTCAGGATTTCTAGAGCAGCATCCTGTTTTGTCTCGATGTTAGTCATTCTCTCTATAAGGGAGGAAAGCGTCTACGACATATCCTTAATGCATTTGTCGTGAGCGCGCAGTTGAGAGCTGTTTTTAATCATAGCGCAAGCGGTCTTGGCTTCATCTATCCTCGTTTTTGTTGCTTCTTCCTTCAGCAGTTGCTCCTGCTTATCTTCCATGATTTTCAAAGCTTGTTTGAAAACTTCTGGCAAAATAATGAATGCTTCGACAACACGAGATACTTCATGTTGAAGAGTGGTCATTTCTTCCACGGCAGAAGTATGCATCCAATTTAATGCTTTCTCAACGGAAGATAGAGCATTTACTGCATCCTGGATGAATACAGTTTGAAGACCAAGTGCACGCAGGCGTTCTTTCCTTGCGGCAGAAATCGGAGAATCTGGTTGGGCAAGGTCTGCAGAGCTGTTCAACCTTCTTACATTCACGGATGGGCGTGAAGTAAGTTGGACATCCTCAGGTTCGATACCGTCCTCGGATTCCACGGTTGAAGAGGCGGGAGTAGCTTGCTCTGGTTCGGTGACAGGGGGTTTAGAGGCTTCCTGTTCTTCAGTATACATGGATACAGGAGGGACTGAATCCTCATGTTGTCTTTTGGGAACAGCTTCTTCGGTCGCAGCAGGCTCAGGTGCCTATTCCAAAATTTCTTCTACTTCCTCGACAGGAGGGACTGATTCCTCTTCGTCGGGAATGATCTCATGCTGTGGCGAAGGGGGATTGTTTTGAGTAGAAGGCCCTTCGTCGTCTCTGGGTGGAGAGGCGTCTCTAGCTTCAGCCTCTTCATGACTCATCCTCAGACCTTCTTGAAAAGCATCGTCGTCGTCGTCTGAGTCATGATCTTCGTCGTCTTTTGGATTAGTGGGAGAGTCCTCTGACTTGTTCTTTCCTTTCCTCCGAGCGTCAGATTTGTGCAGAAGATGGCTTTCAATTAGTTCCTTGCAGGAGGGATTGTCCCATCGGATCAGGGCCTCAATTTATGTTGAGTCCGTTACTTCTGAGACGAATCTCTCTTCGTGGCTCCAATCGCTCCAGTTGTATAATGTTTCGTACGGAGATAGCAAGTAGCCTTTCCATTGCAAAAATCTTTCATAGGCGTGTTCAATTTGAACATAAAGAAGGGTCTGATTAATAATCGAGTCAGGGGAGGGACTGCGTACAACGTCTGGAGACGCTGTAGCGAGGGATTCCTGTACAGGTATGGGATCCTGTACGGAAGTGGGACTCCTTACAGGGGATGGTGCCCTGAAGGAAGATGGATCCTGTACGGGTGTGGGATCCCGCAGAGGAGAAGTAGCTTTTGGCTCCAAATGGGCAGCCGACTCGCTAAAGTCTTGATCGTTGGCAGATGTCTCATTATCCGTCCTAGCCGCCAAAGGCTCGGGATCTACTGTCGAGACAGTAGGAGACACCTCTTCCACAGGGGTTGGGCCCTGGGGTTCTTCATCAGTGGGTTGAGCCACGGGGGAGACTTCTTCAGAGGGCTTGGCAGATTTGATTTTCGAAAGCCTCCTGAGTCTCTTCTTGGGCTTCTCACCAGCAGAGGGTTTCTTGCTGTGAGATCTCTTTCTTTTCTTTGAAGATTCCACTTCTTGGAACTTCAAGGATTCATCTCTTGGATTATCAGAAATTGGCATGTGTCTGGTTCTTGGGTGGTTGCAAGACAAGGTTCTCTGGTTATACGCAGTAGGCTTGACGCCTCCTAAGTATATCCTCGAGCTATTCTTCTTCGCATCGGCGGATTGCGTCAGTCCGCACTTCGTCAGGGTATGGTTCAACATTAAACCAAAGGATTTCTTCTGGGTGGCAGGTTTGCACACCTCCTCTTATAGGCGCTTCAGGATTATTTGGCACCAATTGACCTTTTCACAGGTCAGAATAGCCACCATCATCCTGAACCTCAAGTTGGTACACATTTCGAACGCACCGGTTCGATTTTCAATTATCCTGGAGCAAAAATCATGAAGATACACATAAGGAAGACAAAAGTTTTTCTTGTGACATGTGGTCTGCACCATGTCAACAACTTTGGACCCTGTGAACAGTCCATAAAATTTATTAATGAGCTCTTGAGACCCGAATGTCTCAAGTTGATCCATGGTCAGGCCATCAGCGGGTAGCCTGTAGATGTTCTGGAGCAGATCGTTATCGATACAGATCTCAACTCCCCGGATCAGAAAGAATGTCAGCAACATGACCTCCTTGGGCCAATGACAGAAAACGTACGGCGGCATTGAGGTAGAATTCCTCAACCAGATGGGTGTCGTATTTGTCAGCAGTCTTGCTTCCAAGGCGATAGAGGCATTATTGTTGAAGACGAGTTATGATATACTCCATGGGTTCTGCGTCGTTGGTTTCTGACAGAATACGCTCAATGATGACAGGTTTGGAGAAGATCCGGCCATCAATGATGTTAGCAGATTTCTTCAGAGCAGGAGAAGAAGATTGTCTAGCCATTGATGATTTCTTAAGAAAAAGGTGCAAGAAAATAATCGAAATATGCAGTAAAATGCAGAAAAGTATGTAGGCTGTTTTTGCTTGAGAACTCTTGAATTTGCAGAAAGCGTAAAGAGTCTCTAATGGCGTATCTGATCCTTTTATAGTTGGGCGGCGAAATAGGGTTTTGCAGAGTACGAATGGTCAGATTTTAAGGGATGGGAACCGGTTTTGAAATCAACGGTTAAGATGGACTGAGTGTAACTGGTACGCTAATCTATTGAAATGTTTAAAATATAATCGGGTCCCACTTCTGACATAAGTTGATACCCTAAATGCCTAAAACGGCGGTTTAAAAATAATAAACAATTTAAAAACATCGCGGCTTTTGAGATTCAGTTGTCCAGATGTCGTGTAAAGCATTTAATGTACATGACGTTTGACATAAAAACAGGGCACGTGGACAAAAATTATTTTGAAAGGAAATAATATTATATTATATACTGAATCAAAATCCTATAGCATGTGTTGTTTCCGCGTCGATACAGCGTTCCCCCTTAAAAAGGTGCTTATAGGTTTTGAATTCCATACAGCAATATATGGATTAATTCTGTATTCATGGGTCCTACAGTATTCCCCCTTAATTATTGCACACGCCAGTTGTAGGATTCATATGTCTTCGCTCGCTACAGTACTGCATTGATGATTCTGAGTGTACAAATAATTAACATTGGATACTGTATTCTTGGGTCTTACAGCATTCCCCATCAATTGTTGAGTAAAAACAGTAAATTACTTACAGGGAGTCTGGCTGTAGCATTCCCAATTCTTGTCTGAGCATGTTGAATCTTGTTGTGTCGAGAGGCTTGGTGAAGATGTCGGCCAGCTGAACGTCTGTATGAACTTTTTCCAGGCGAACATCCTTGTTCTCGACGTGATTCCTTATAAAATGATGCTTCATGTTGATATGCTTGGTGCGCGAGTGCAGAATAGGATTGTGCGTGATTGCAATTGCACTCGTGCTATCACACATGATTGGAGTCTCTCTAGCATCGATTCCATAGTCTGACAGTTGTTGCTGCATCCAAAGGATCTGCATACAGCAGCTACCAGCAGCATAGTACTCTGATTCAGCCGTGGAAAGAGAGTTAGCCAATTGCTTCTTACTGAACCAAGAAACGAGTCTAGGTCCAAGAAAGTGACAAGTTCCACTTGTACTCTTCCTATCTAGCTTGCAGCCTCCGAGATCCGAGTCTCTGTATCCAACTAAATCGAATCCGCCTTCCTTAGGATACCATAGTCTTGCATCGACTGTTCCTTTAATGTACTTCAGGATTCGTTTACCTGTATTGAAGTGTGATTCCTTAGGTGCAACTTGGTATCTCACACACACTCCAACAGCAAACTGGATATCGGGCCTGCTAGCCGTTAGGTACAGGAGCGAACCAATGAGCTTCCTGTAGAGTGATTGGTCAAACGGCTTTCCGGCTTCATCAGCACTAATTTGCACGGAAGTGCTCATGGGGGTTGGCGAGGATTTGGAAGTGTTCATTCCAAATTTGTTGAGAAGTTCCTTGGTGTATTTCTCCTGGTTGATAAATATACCTGTAGGCAACTGCTTTACTTGCAAACCTAGGAAATAACTAAGTTCCCCCATCATACTCATTTCAAATTTACTTTGCATGAGATGAGAGAACCTTTGACATAAAGCAAGGTTAGTTGAACCAAAAATAATATCATCCACATAGATTTGCACCATAAGAAGGTCATCACCTTCCTGTATCTTGAACAAGGTCTTGTCCACAGCACCTTTCTCAAATCTGTTGTTGGTTAGATACTGGGACAGGGTTTCGTACCAGGCTCTAGGGGCTTGTTTAAGTCCATACAGCGCTTTCCTTAGCCTGTAAACTAGATCGATACCGTCTGTGTTGGCAAACCCTGGTGGTTGTTCAACATAAACTTCTTCTGCAAGATCTCCATTCAGGAAAGCACTTTTGACGTCCATTTGGTATACGATAAAGCTCTTATAGGCGGCAAAGGCTAAAAATATCCTAATGGCTTCTAGTCTCGCTACAGGGGTGATGTAACACCCCCAATCCGCTCAGGGATATTACACGCCGTAGAACCTTTCCTCAAGGATCTACCAGGCTGGTAACGACATATAACAACTCAACCATGCCTTTCATGCTAAAATGACTCAGTAGACCGATTTGGTCTTTCCACAAATACATACAACTCAAATACAACTCATGCCCACGCAGGGGACAAAATACAACCACACCCGTACAACGGGAACAACATAGCAGCGGAAAATAAAGTACAACTAAACCAGCACACGATGTACGGTTCCTCATGTGATTAGTATCGATCATCTTTCATCATCCTTCGTGCCGACCCTGTGTTATGCTCCAAAACGTGAATGCAAAAACAGACATCCACCCCCCGAATACTCGGGGGTTAGCAAAACTCCACTGTTTTGCTAGTGCAAGAACAAATTGCAAATACGAGCCATACAATTCACATTCCACGAATAACAATAACCAAGGATCCTCAAAGGTCCAAACGAAACGAAAAGTACTTCCCGAGGCAAGGGTTTGAGAAAACATTTCAAAATCAAAATATCATAAATCAATGTAAGTAATTTATAAAACGGTTTAGAATGCCATCGAGAGTTTTAATAGAAAACAGTTTAGGATTATCAAATCCTACTTTTCAAAATCCGAAAGACAAAAGGGGTCACCGCCCCAAAGGTTTACTTTCCGAAAAATGACATTTACCAAACCGTTGGGATTTTAGCCCCAAATCCGTAAAAGACTTTTATAAAACCATTGGGATTTTAGCCCCAAATCTCATCAACTCACAGTATACAAGAACGACCACAAGGTTCGTCTTCCAACATCAAAATCCACAAATAAAGGATTTAAAACAAACAACAAAATACTCTAGTGCCATCCTAGCCAAGTAGGCCAAACGAACAACTTACCTCTTATACACTTAGTCAATACATGCAATCATGAAAACCGTTCAAAAGCACTCATTTCCGGAAATGCCATTATCAAATCACATTTGCAAAATACACCACAATTAACCGCGGACCCACCCCTCCGTGGATCCCTACCGAGACCCCGTCGGATCTAACCCGTAGTGGTTAAAAGCAAGCTCGCGGATCCACCCCTCCGTGGACCCCTACCGAGACCCCGTCGGATCTAACCCATAGTGAGCATACATACACACACGTTACTCATGCAATACTAATATGCTAAGAATGTAAGCTCATTAAGAATACTCGCTAGAGATGGCCATTAACTCGACACCATTATCAAACTCTTCAAAAAGTACAATAACAAGATTAAATACGGAATACACGATTCCAATAACTTTAAACAATAGGAGTATCATCATTAAATCCTTCAACGTTCAAAATAATCAAATCATAATCAATTCCCAAAACACAACGTTCACAAAACACACACGCGTTTTGAAAGAGAGCCTTTAACGAGGCCAAACCGAAATCTTTTGAAACTTCATTTCAAATAACCAACAAACACATCAAGGCGACCACCGATCATCATATTCATAAAACGAGAAAAGTATGGGCAAGGTACTTGCCTCGAATAAGAACAACGCGGAGAATCGACCGAAGTAGGTTGGCCCGAACCGACTACGAACCCGCCGACTCCACCGAACGCCAACTCACGTTCATAAACTACGAAGGACAAATAATAACAATGAAATGAATTCCATAACACGACTCAAAGCCGTTGAATTCGAAGAACGAATGACGAAAGTTCACGGATTTCCCCCAAAACGGCCAAGAACACGATTCGTTCCGTCAAATCACGAAAACGGAATTCCAAGTTGAAATATGGATATACAATCCATAGAATATGTTTAACAACATCATTTAACCATAATCAATCCATCGAAAATGGATGAAAAACGAGATCGGGGACAAATCACCCAAAAAGTCAATTTGAAGAAAATCGAGAAATATACTTCGATTCGACGAAGAACAATGGATTAAATGATGTTAAACACAAGAATACTACCAAGATTAATCATACCCATGATGAATTAATCAACAACACGGAAGGAATCGGACAAAAATGCAAAAATCCCCAAATTCACGAAATTAGGGTTCTATGGAAGATTACCTTGATTCGCTGGATCAAAGGATAATAACGGATGATTGATTGATGTTATGAACTGAAGAACTTCATGGATTTGTTGTTAAACAACATGGCTTCGTCACCCATGAATCGCCACCCGCGGACGGAGAAGGAAGGAAGTGAAAAACGAAATGAAATGTGACTGCTCAGCCACATTTATACTGGGCCGGACTAGCGCGCTGTCACGACCCGATATGTCGTGTCTGTGTTGACCGTCCAAATGAGGCGTGCCTTCTGGTTAGCTTGCCACAAGTGGGGTAAAGGGGGCGACATTAGCGTTAAGGCGTTGTTTGCCCGGATGCATCGGTCTGGCCGAGTCAGGCATGCCGACCCGGTTTAGTCCGGAGAGCTTGTCGCTAGTCGAGGACTTGACTATGAAGGGGATCGTTGCTGGTAGGGCACAACTGGTTGGGGACTAATGCCGTCTCCCTGATGAGCCCATGGCAGGGCGAAACCAGTTGGCATGCTATGTGGGATAGGCTGGTCCCGGGGTGTGAGGGCCCCTGGGACGCCGCACGGGCTTCGGAACTCTCGTCCCGTGACAATCGGCTCCGATACCACTTTCAGTACGGCATGGTTCGGGTGTGGTCAAGTTCTGCCGAAACCGATGAGGGCGGGGAGTGAACGCTGGTGCAAAGAGGGCACGGACAAAGTGCGGCTCCTGACAAGGCTTCTAGGCGGAGAACATGAACCGATTCTATGCCGGAATGAGAGGTGGTCCTAGGCTTGTGAGATCAGACGGTCCGGAATGTGGACACACTTGTATTGCGCACTTTTGGTAGCTCCACCTTTTGGTGACCGGGGTGTAAGAGCGTGGATCATCGTGGGCCACTGTGGGAACCTCGACATGCGGGAAAAATGCAGCGGCGAGGGAATGCCGTTCAACCGAGGTACTAACGCCAGGAAGCGCGTAGGGTGAAGGTTGATGTCGATTGGTGATGCGGTATGTGCGTGGCGCACTGCGGGCTAGCGCGAGGCGCGCGAGTGAAGAGCCTGTCCATCAAGGGTATGGTGCCGTATGTGAATGGCCACGATCGTTTTGTGTGCGTGGGACAATACAGTGTGCGGAAAGAAACATTCTTCCCAAAGACGAGGACGTGCTGCGTTTTGAGTGGGGAGGATGTCACGACCCGATATGTCGTGGTTCTGTGTTGACTGGCCCAAATGAGGCGTGCCTTTCTCGGTTAGCTTGCCACAAGTGGGGTAAAGGGGGCGACATTAGCGTTAAGGCGTTGTTTGCCGGATGCATCGTTCGCCGAGTCGGGCATGCCGACTGGTTTAGTCCGAGAGCTTGTCGCTAGTCGAGGACTTGACTATGAAGGGGATCGTTCTTGGTAGGGCACAATCGGCCTGGGACTAATGCCGTCTCCCGATGAGCCCATGGCGGCGAAACCAGTTGGCATGCTATGTGGGATAGGTGGTCCCGGGTGTGAGGGCTCGACGCCAGACGGGCTTCGAACTCCGTCCGTGACAGCGCTAGCCGCCGAGCTAGCGTGCGCTATCGCCTGTGCCGCGATCCAGGCCTCACCGCCTACCGACTCGGCCAGTAGCGTGCGCAGCCTTTCTCGGCCGTGGCGTGCGCTTAGCCGCCGGCCGTAGCGTCGCAGCTGGCCCGACAAGAGCGTGCGCTACTGCCGAGCATGACCGATTCCGTAACCCCGTGACTCCACCGCCTGCACCGATAAGCGGCGTTAAGCCCGTCGGTAGCGTCGCTTACACTGCGGTTAGCGGGCGCAGCCTTCCGGCCGTGGCGTGTGCTACGCCGGTTCTCGCGCCCCGTCCGGCCGGTGCCTGCAATCGTCCGGCTGGGCCCCGCAACCGTCCGGCCAGCCCCGCAACTGCTGTGGCTCGGCGACCCGATTTCCAAAACGCACGGAACGAACACGATTTAAAAGTTCGCGGACGACATCAACGACCGAAATGAAAACATAATACCATAATTAGTCATACGCGACCAAGAAACGGGTCGAGACAACAATTACAGATACGGATACCAGTAACTTTCAAGAAATTACAAAATGGCCCAAAACGCCCGGAAATCACGATACGTGATCGAATAACCAAACCGAAGTTCACAACACGTCTAACAAAGTTAAACGGACTTACGGAAACTCAAAGCGTGATTTGAGCGAGATTCGCAAGAACCGAACTCAAGTGCGGAAAAGTCGTTAAAAAGCACGGAACTCAACAAAACGACTCCGAAACGAACTCGGATGACAAAAGGTGTAGAATTAATCATTCTCAGAATGACGAAACGGTCATGAACGAGTCGTCTAAACAGACTTCCGCCGAAAAAAAAGAAATTACCGGAAATCGAAATTACGAGTATTACATTCTACCCTCCTTAAAAGAAGTTTCGTCCCGAAACTTAAAACAAGTAGGGGGAAGAAATATTCCGCCAGGAAAAACTCAACGAGATACACAAGAATGCGTAACTAACGGCCAACGGCGAAATGTTACAAACACCGCAAAGGAATATACGGCGTGTAAACACGCTCCACGGCGACCAACACGACGTCGCCGTTAGGGATATAATAAAACCAACAAATTACAAGCATCATAAAACAGATAATATAGCCAAGTCAATTATCCGACAATCACAAAACACAACAAACGAAAATCAATATGATTGACCAACCCAACGGTACATCAATCAAAACGCGAGCCAATCGCTGAACAAAATACGGAATTCCACCGCCCAAGGGTTTGAAGATCGAAAACGAGACTAATTTCCCGAACTTAAGGGAATTACAAAGGAGCCCGAACGCTCAACAATCACGAAAAGAGAACAAAAACCGAACAAACAAACGATCGAGACAACAAAAATCGAACAATCATGTCCGAAACACGAAGGATAATAAAATTTCAACCAACAACTCCAAGGTTCACATCTCGACTCGAGACAATATATGATCCGGTGAAAACAACAGGATGTGCATTCACATAAGATCCACAGGAAAGGGAATAGCAATCAAAAGTCACAACGACAAACGAGTTATTCCGAAACAATACCACACTCGTTCGATAAACAAAAACAAGGGGCAGGACAAGCTCAGAAATGTCAACGAATATAATGAGTCGACAGAGTCGAAAACACAAGAGTTCCAAATCCGATCCACTTCGAATAAAAGAACTAGTAGAACCAGATGATGTCACTCCCAAACAAGGTTCACAAGAATCGAACTGAACCCGAAAAAGTCACATCGATAACCAGATCGACCCACAATAAGATCACAGCTCGTTCGGACGATGAAACCGAAATACAGAACAAGTTCATAAAGTACCAACGAACATGAGCGAATCGATAGACTGGGGAAAGAGAAAATACAGAAGTCAAAATAGTACGGGCATTACCTCCGACCTCGTCCACGAAATTCACAAAAACGGGAGCAAGGTAACAAGACATTAAACAACCGACACATAACGGAACCATCACCGATGCACACGGTCATACAAAACCAAGCTCTAACAGCTCGCACATGCGCGATAACGCAGAAATCACCACGAGATGGCAACATTAAATACCAACATTCCGCCTCTCACGGGGGCTAGCACAACCAATGTGTGGAAAGCGACTCAACGCTCACACCGCCAATTCGATCATACTCGGGAGAAAGTATCAAAATGACAACGCGAACATCATACATACATACCCAGCCCTCAAACGGGAATGGATAGATTTTAAAAATGAAAACCTCATTTTGAAAATAATTTGAAGAATACCGGTTGATCTTGAGTATCACCTTTCAAAAAGTACAAACGTGAAACATCGTTATCGAGACATTGGAGAACCATTTCGCATTTGATAAGAATGAAGACGCTTTCTCTTAGTGAAAACTTTCAGAATATTCGACCCTCGGGTCTAAATAAAAATATTTCTAAAACATTGAAAATATCTCAAAGCATTTTGGTCCTCGAAGTAGAAAATTTTGAAATATATTGTGGCACCTTGGATGTACCACAAGAAAATAACTCATTTGAAAAGTATGTCTCGAAATTTATTTTTCTAAGATACTCAAGGTTTTCAAAAATTCAATAGGCCAGAATGCCCAAAACTCACACATATCGACGTTCACTAAAACAACTCCTAGCACACGCATCAAAAAGTTTAAAATCAAGACAATACATGTCTTTAAACGGAAATAAACGATAAAATACCACAGTCGAAGACCGCCTAGGATTCAGAACAAAACCACTGACCCCATTCGAGGCCTCTAAAGACCCTCCCGCACTGGCTAGTGAACAAGTCGAACGTGTATAAGCACAAGGCTTCCACAAGAGAACTTGTGAAACGTGCAAATTGATTCGAAAATCATCAGCAACGGACAAAAACAACAATAAAAAGACATCACAAGCGACGACACTCCTCGTATAAATCAAATATGAGAGTCGACTAAATAAATATCGTGAAATCAAAATTCACATAAGGATTCCACCACTTAACAAATAATCATAAAAATAGCTCGTGTCACACGAGGCACAACACAAAGAAGGGAGACTTACTTCCACAGGTCGCACGAAGATGATGATCGCCCCACGATACTAATCACGACCAACAAACTCAAACGACGCGTCGCGACACGACTCAGTCAGATAAAATCCGACAAAACAAGACTCAAACAACACAACTTGACCCGACAGCCTAGGTTTCCTCAACCTAAGCTCTGATACCATTTATGTAACACCCCCAATCCGCTCAGGGATATTACACGCCGTAGAACCTTTCCTCAAGGATCTACCAGGCTGGTAACGACATATAACAACTCAACCATGCCTTTCATGCTAAAATGACTCAGTAGACCGATTTGGTCTTTCCATAAATACATACAACTCAAATACAACTCATGCCCACGCAGGGGACAAAATACAACCACACCCGTACAACGGGAACAACATAGCAGCGGAAAATAAAGAACAACTGAACCAACACACGATGTACGGTTCCTCATGTGATTAGTATCGATCATATTTCATCATCCTTCGTGCCGACCCTGTGTTATGCTCCAAAACCTGAATGCAAAAACAGACATCCACCCCCCGAATACTCGGGGGTTAGCAAAACTCCACTGTTTTGCTAGTGCAAGAACAAAGTGCAAATACGAGCCATACAATTCACATTCCACGAATAACAATAACCAAGGATCCTCAAAGGTCCAAACGAAACGAAAAGTACTTCCGGAGGCAAGGGTTTGAGAAAACATTTCAAAATCGAAATATCATAAATCAATGTAAGTAATTTATAAAACGGTTTAGAATTCCATCGAGAGTTTTAATAGAAAACAGTTTAGGATTATCAAATCCTACTTTTCAAAATCCGAAAGACAAAAGGGGTCACCGCCCCAAAGGTTTACTTTCCGAAAAATGACATTTACCAAACCGTTGGGATTTTAGCCCCAAATCCGTAAAACGACTTTTATAAAACCATTGGGATTTTAGCCCCAAATCTCATCAACTCACAGTATACAAGAACGACCACAAGGTTCGTCTTCCAACATCAAAATCCACAAATAAAGGATTTAAAACAAACAACAAAATACTCTAGTGCCATCCTAGCCAAGTAGGCCAAACGAACAACTTACCTCTTACACACTTAGTCAATGCATGCAATCATGAAAACCGTTCAAAAGCACTCATTTCCGGAAATGCCATTACCAAATCACATTTGCAAAATGCACCACAATTAACCGCGGACCCACCCCTCCGTGGATCCCTACCGAGACCCCGTCGGATCTAACCCGTAGTGGTTAAAAGCAAGCTCGTGGATCCACCCCTCCGTGGACCCCTACCGAGACCCCGTCGGATCTAACCCATAGTGAGCATACACACACACACGTTACTCATGCAATACTAATATGCTAAGAATATAAGTTCATTAAGAATACTCGCTAGAGATGGCCATTAACTCGACACCATTATCAAACTCTTCAAAAAGTACAATAACAAGATTAAATACGGAATACACGATTCCAATAACTTTAAACAATAGGAGTATCATCATTAAATCCTTCAACGTTCAAAATAATCAAATCATAATCAATTCCCAAAACACAACATTCACAAAACACACACGCGTTTTGAAAGAGAGCCTTTAACGAGGCCAAACCGAAATCTTTTGAAACTTCATTTCAAATAACCAACAAACACATCAAGGCGACCACCGATCATCATATTCATAAAACGAGAAAAGTATGGGCAAGGTAGTTGCCTCGAATAAGAACAACGCGGAGAATCGACCGAAGTAGGTTGGCCCGAACCGACTACGAACCTGCCGACTCCACCGAACGCCAACTCACGTTCATAAACTACGAAGGACAAATAATAACAATGAAATGAATTCCATAACACGACTCAAAGCCGTTGAATTCAAAGAACGAATGACGAAAGTTCACGGATTTCCCCCAAAACGGCCAAGAACACGATTCGTTCCGTCAAATCACGAAAACGGAATTCAAAGTTGAAATATGGATATACAATCTATAGAATATGTTTAAAAATATCATTTAACCATAATCGATCCATCGAAAATGGATGAAAAACGAGATCGGGGACAAATCACCCAAAAAGTCAATTTGAAGGAAATCGAGAAATATACTTCGATTCGACGAAGAACAATGGATTAAATGATGTTAAACACAAGAATACTACCAAGATTAATCATACCCATCATGAATTAATCAACAACACGGAACGAATCGGACAAAAATGCAAAAATCCCCAAATTCACGAAATTAGGGTTCTAAGGAAGATTACCTTGATTCGCTGGATCAAAGGATAATAACGGATGATTGATTGATGTTATGAACTGAAGAACTTCATGGATTTGTTGTTAAACAACATGGCTTCATCACCCATGAATCGCCACCCGCGGACGGAGAAGGAAGGAAGTGAAAAACGAAATGAAATGTGACTGCTCAGCCACATTTATACTGGGCCGGACTAGCGCGCGCTAGGCTGCCGAGCTAGCGTGCCCTATCGGCCCAGGCCGCGATCCAGTGGCCTCACTGCCCTACTGACTCGGCCAGGTAGCGTGCGCAGCCTTCCGGCCGTGGCGTGCGCTACCTTCCAGCCGTAGCGTACGCAGCGTCCGACAGTAGCGTGCGCAGCCTTCCGGCCGTGGCGTGCGCTACCTTCCGGCCGTAGCGTACGCAGCGTCCGACAGTAGCGTGCGCTACCTGCCGAGCATGACCGATTCCAGAACCCCTGTGACTCCACCGCCTGCACCCGATAGCGTGCGTTAGGCCGTCCGGTAGCGTGCGCTACACCTGCCGGTTAGCGCGCGCAGCCTTCCGGCCGTAGCGTGCGCTACGCCGGTTCCTGCCACACCCGTCCGGCCGGTGCCCGCAATCATCCGGCCAGTCCCGCAACCGTCCGGCCAGTCCCGCAACCGTCAGGGCTCGACGACCCGATTTCTGAAAACGCACGGAACGAACACGACGAAAAGTTCGCGGACGACATAAACGACCCAAAATGAAAACATAATACCATAATTAGTCATACGCGACCAAGAAACGGGTCGAGACAACAATTACAGATACGGATACCCGTAACTTTCAAGAAATTACAAAATGGCCCAAAACGCCCGGAAATCACGATACGTGATCGAATAACCAAACTGAAGTTCACAACACGTCTAACAAAGTTAAACGGACTTACGGGAAACTCAAACAATAGCTGAGCGAGATTCGCAAGAACCGAACTCAAGTGCGGAAAAGTCGTTAAAAAGCACGGAACTCAACAAAACGACTCCGAAACGAACTCGGATGACAAAAGGTGTAGAATTAATCATTCTCAGAATGACAAAACGGTCATGAGCGAGTCGTCTAAACAGACTTCCACCGAAGAAAAAGAAATTACCGGAAATCGAAATTACGGGTATTACAGGTGAAGGTTTCATCATAGTCAATTCCTTCTTCCTGACTATAGCCTTGTGCTACTAGTCTGGATTTGTTCTTTATGATAAGTCCATTTCGATCCTTTTTGTTTCGAAATACCCATTTGGTTCCTATAACCGATTGGTGTGTTCGTCTGGGTACAAGATACCATACTTTGTTTCTTTCGAAACCGTTAAGCTCTTCTTCCATAGATGTTATCCAATGAGAATTGTTAAGAGCGTCTATGGTCGAAACAGGTTCGGACTGGGCTAAGAATACAACGATAGTGCACATATTGAGTCTTCTAAGTTCGGATTGAGATTTCTATTCAGGAAACTGTGAAACTTCAGCATTAGATTCTTCTTGTGCACAAAGTACATTTCCTTGTGTACTCTGTATTCTCCTACGAGTAGAAACACCGGCATTAATGTTTCCAATGATCAGCTCTTGCGGGTGATCTCTCAACCATCTTCGGTCGGGTTCTAATTCAGGATCCCGTACTGTATCGAAAGATTCCGTGGATACAGCTTCAACTTGTACAGCGTCGGATTCATCCACATCGATTCTTACAGCTGCGGGGTTGATTTCTAAATCAACGACAGGTTCTATGGGTGTTGGTGGATCCAAGATAGATAGATGGTGAATGTTCTGATTGATATCATCTACTCCTGTAGTGTCATGGTGTGGTTCGTCGAACACTACATGAACTGATTCCTCGATCGTCAGCTTCCTTTTATTAAAGATTCTGAAAGCTTTGCTGACGGAGGAGTATCCTACGAATATTCCTTCATCTGATTTTTCATCAAAGGTTCTAAGTTGGTCCTTCCCATTGTTCAATACATAACACCTGCATCCAAAAATGTGGAAATACGAAACTAATGGAGTTTTGTTATTCCATACCTCATATGCTGTTTTGTTGTGGTGCTTGTTGACGATACAGCGGTTTTGAGTGTAGCATGCTGTATTGGTTGCTTCACCCCAGAAACGCTGTGGCAATTTGCTTGCGGCAATCATTGTCCTTGTTGCTTCTTTCAACGTCCTATTCTTTCGCTCGACAACACCATTTTGTTGAGGTGTACGGGCAGCTGAGTATTCGTGCTGTATTCCATTCTCCGAACAGTATTGCTCTATAAAGCGGTTAGTGAATTCTGTACCTCTGTCGGAACGAATGCACACGATACTCGATGCTTTTTCATTTTGCAACTTTCTTAGGTGCTCGGGCAGCTTTGATGTTGTTTCCTTCTTCTTGCTAAGGAAGATCGTCCAAGCATACCTGGAATAATCATCAACAACAACCATGTAGTATTTCTTACCTCCCAAACTTACTGGGTCTACAGGACCGTAGAGATCCATGTGTAGCATTTCCAACACTCTTTGGGTTGAAAGGTAGGATTTGCTTTTCAGGGTTGACTTGATTTGCTTGCCTTTCTGACATGGTCCGCAGACGCTGTCCTTCTTGAATGACACATTTGGCAAACCTCTAACCATTCCCTGTCTTGAGAGCTTGTTGATTGTCTTGAAGTTGACGTGAGACATCCTCTTGTGCCATAACCAGCTAATATCTGCAGTGCCTTTGGCAACAAAGCATGGAATTGAGGAGCTCATAGGCTTCCGATCGGAATGTACATATTACTCGATGCGCTTCCTGTAAGCACACTTCCTTGGTTTGGGTGTTCTTGACTCTCAAAGGATCTATATAGAACTTCACCGAGAAGCTGTTTATCACACGTAATTGGCTAATACTAAGTAGATTATACTGTAAGCCTTCAACATATGCAACATCGGTGACCTTGAATTTCCCGACAAGTAGGTTTCCTTTCCCTCTTGTTCTTCCTTTAGACTTATCACCGAAGCGAACTTTTGGACCGCGACCTTCTACAAAATCAGATAGCTTCCTCCTATCTCCGGTCATGTGACGAGAGCATCCACTATCAAAGTACCAGGTATCCTCCTCTAGAATGTCCTGTAACAAAGAAATTAGGTAGATTTAGGTCCCCTTTGATTTTTGGGTCCATATATGTTAGTTCCTTTAGGTACCCAAGTTTTCCTGGCAGCAATTGGTTTACTGTAGGACATACTTGGTACAGTGTTGCGATATCTACGGGGAGCATATCCGTAGTCGTTATAATCATGATAATTATTATGCATGTAAAATTCAGGGTTATTATTATTATTATTAATCCAGTACGAGTGCCGTCTAGGAGGTGGAGCCATTTTCTTAGGCCTAACAGCTTGTCTTCTGGGTCTCCAGTTGGATTTCCAATGCTGTTGTTGATACTGAACTGGCATCTGCTGTCTTGAGGGATAACGGGGCTCCTGTATCCAATACCTCGGCGTGTTGTACTGATAGTACTGCCGTGCGGGCCTTTGGTGGTTGGATACAGCCTTCCTTCTGAACGGCTGTTGGCGCTGTTGATATTCTCTGGGAGCATGCTGTTGAGTGCGCCTCACAAGATGGAATGGCTTATGATTCCGCTGTCTGGTATAGGATTGCGGAGGCGGAATTGCAGCCTTCGGTTTTCTCGGTACAGCAGGTTCCTTCACGGGACTAGGGGTATCTTCCGATTCTGGAATGTGTTCCACACTCTTGACGAACACTGTACTAGATTTCCCTTTGTTTGAACATGAGCTGTATCCTAAGCCACTTTTATCATGAGCATGTTGCCCAGTGCTCAGAATTTCTTCCATTCTTTTGGACGATTTCTCAAACGACTTCAGAATGGTCTCAAGTTCAGTTTCTCGCTTTTCGAGAGTTGTGATTTTGGCTTGTAGTAGAACCAAATCATTTGTCTTGCTCTCATTGTGGGTTTTAACCTCATTTAGTTCATGATCAAGTTGATGATTGCTCTCCATGAGTTTTTCAAAATCGACCTTGCTGGTTTCACAATCAAGAGACATATTTGCATAATTTATTTTCAGCAAGTCATTTTCATCTTTCAGCTCTAAATTTGTTAATTGAAGCTGTATATTCTCAGTTTTTAGAGTCTCATGGGCCTTTTGAATGTTTTTAAATTCATTCATCATATTTTCGAAAGTATGAGATGCATTTGACGGAATAGCTGAGGTTGAACTTACCTCATCGTCGCTGTCTTCACCTTCTGGAACATCTTTGGCCATAAAGCACATATATGCTTTATCATCGAACTCATCGTCGATGAATCACTTTCGTGACCACCAAGACATTCTCATGGATTTGGATGGTGTGGGGGAGGCTTCTGATTCTCCAATCAGGGCCTTGAGCTTGTCTTTCCAAGCACGTCTTCTTTCATCTCTCTCTTGTTGCTCGGCCTCAGGCAATCTTTGGACTTTCGGATGAGAACATTTATTTGCATAATGCCCTGGTTTCCTGCAATTATAGCACATGTTAGCATCACCAGATGATGTTTCGGTACTTACCTTGTGGACAGTTTGGGCTCGTAGGAGTCTTTCCAGATCGTTTGATGAACTTTTGAATTTATACATGAGAAGCGCCATTTCATCTTGAGACAGATGTCGTCGCCATCGGCATTCTTGTGATTGGGCTTCGACGAGCCGGGCATCTTTGTGTCGACGGTTCGATACACGGCTAGAGCCGTGACCTTTGAAGGAGATTCTTCACTTTCTCTCTTCACAATATCATACTCAAAAGCTTTGAGGTCAGAGAAGAGATCAAAAGTAGATATTTCATTAAGATTACATGATACACACATAGCTGTGGTCTTAATGTCCCATCGGGCTGGGAGAGATCTGAAAATTTTTAAGTTCTTCTCCTTTTGGGTGTAAATTTTGCCCAACGCTTCAAGATCACCAACAATACCAGTGAATCTGAGGTCAAGTTCCTCAAGTGTTTCAGTTGGTTTCATTTCAAAAGATTCAAATTGCTGAGTTAGTTTTGAAATCTTGTTTTCTTTTGAGAGCTCAGTTCCCTCACAAATCAACTTGAGTTTATCCCAGATTTCTTTGGCTGTTTTGCAGCTCTTTACCTTTGAGAACGTGCCTTTGTCAAGAGTGAGAAATAATGCGTTCTTAGCCACGTTGTCGAGATTGGCTCGCTTCCTTTCATCTGTTGTCCATTGCTCGCGTTCCTTCTCGAGCATTTCAGCATGGGCTTCGCCCTCAATCCTTGCGGCCGGATTTACCTTCATGATCTTGATAGGACCATCCTGTATAACAAAAATCATCTCTTCGTGCATTGCTGCAAGATGAGCCTCCATCCTAATTCTCCAGTCGTCAAATTCGTTAATAGAGAACATAGGGACTTTGTTAATCATAGAAGTATCCATACTGATAATATAGGAATAAAAGAGACTGTTTTGAAAATAAGTGATTTGAATCTGATTCGGTTAAGAATACGACTGATTCTTTTTAGAATCAACCGCTCCGATACCACTTGTTGGCCACTAAGTATACTGGATACAGTTTGGAAAATAGTTTAAACAACAAACTGTATGGATTTTAAATCTGAGTGCGTAGCGGAAGTCTTAGATACAGTAGGTTGCTGTGGATACAGCAAGTAAGTGTATAGTGTATACTTAATTTATCACAGTAATTAAAACAGTAAAAGCTGAAGGTAAATAACACAGTAATTAAAGTGGTTCGAGGTAAACCCCTCTACGTCCACTGGTCCTCCACACAGGAGTAAAAAGTTTATTATAATTACTATGTACACAACTACGTAATTATAACAACACACACAATCAATATATCGTTCACACAGATTGGTATAAAGATCTTAGCTTAAACCGTTTACACATATTGGTTTTGAGCTAATGCTTTGGCTTGCTTCTTCACACACAGTTCTGAAGCTTCGTCTTCCTCAATGCAAATCCTTCACACACAGTTCCGGAGAAGCACAGATTGTTCAGTCCACACAGGGCTGATCTTGAGTTTGTTCAACGTATAGAACAGATGGTGAACAACAACTTTGACTTTAAGAGCTTTCAGCTGATGAAGTGTTGTTCAGGATGATGAGCACTATATATCTCTTCAGATCTTAATTGTAGTAAGCTTTGGAGATATGTTTTGCTCTGATGATAACTTTTGATAGCTTGAGTGTTAGGTGACTGGTAACTGATCTTCAATGCCTTCATAAGATATATATAGTCTCTGAAATATATATCCATTGAGATGTATCCGTTTGAATGAGATTTCGTTCCAACGGGATTATGACATGATCCGGATTTAGCGGGATTCTGAAGATCTGTTGACTGGCAGTATTTAAATACTTTATCCTTGAGTATTGAAATACTTCTATATTCAACGGGACTTGACTTCTGTATATTCCTTCTTTGTCCTTTTGTGGGCTGTATGGAAGATAACTGTATTTTGAGTTTCGAGACAGTTTCCATACTTTGATCTTTTACAAGACTTCTTGCTGTACTGAAGGGCTTCACTATATGCTGATTCGAGGCAGGTCTTCGATACAGGATAAAACCTCAAAGCTTCGATACAGTTTCCTTTACTGTATTCGGATTGGCATATATGTCAAAACCTCTTTATCAAATACCATTCGATACAGGGATCGGATATCCCGGCTATTTCGATACAGGGTCTTTGTTTTCCCAAGAGGGTATAATCAATGTTGGGTTGTTAACAATCGAAGTTTGGCCACAAAGTATTCGATATAATGCCTCAATGGACTTGGTTTAGTCGTATCGACGTGTTGAGTTCGTTATATTCGTGTTTGATACGTATGTTGAACGGATTGTTGGTAATTGTGTTATTCAAGGTTGTTCGAGCGACCGACATCGCATTTAGGACTTTTGTTCGTGGAAGGATAATTGTCATCGGTATTGTGTAAGTTAATTCTTACTCAGTTAAAAGGATATTTATTTCCTTTTGTTGTTGTTCATTCATAATCATAACTCATTCATCATTGTATTAACCGTATCAAAACTTGTCATTGTCAATTAATCACTTCAGTCACAAGGAACGACGGTTCCAATCATTTCATTGAGCTATCATTCATTTCACTATCATTTCATCTCGGTGAGTCATTATTCGTTTCCGATGTCACTTTTGTTATATCGTGGCATTCCGGGTCATACTGGCATGCCGTTTGGTATGTGTTGGATTTTCATGTCGGGCACGTTTAAGTCATGTGTTGGTTGTTGGCCTCACATTGGACTGTGCACATGAGTCATATGCCTCGTGAGACTGATTAGGTACAAGACCACACGTGTATTCGATCGATACTCGTTGGTGGCTTGTGCACGGACACATTTCCATCCCGGGCGTAGTGTGGCGCCACCCTTTGAGCCGTACTGTTAGTTAATTCATATAGCATGTTTGATTGCGTATGATTCGACAGGATATTTCATAACTTCTGATATAATCATGATTGTGTATTTTCAACCCTTGAGGATTGTTGTTCTGTGTAACTGACCCCGGCTGGGGATTTTGTTTTTCAGGTTATGGCAAGGCAAAAGCACGGGAATAGCATGTTGACGTCGAGGAGTCCCAGTGATACTAGTAGGGGGCCCCGATCTTTCAGTTATTCATGTTGTTGTCCTTTAATATCCGCCTAGTTTGGGGTGTTACAGAGTTGGTATCGGAGCGTGGTTTTGAATACTACCTTCCGAGTCATGTCTCATTTGAAATCATCGTCATCAGACTAGTATCATTGGACTTTCGCGTCACGTGTGACCTGTGCAAATGCCGAGCCAATCAGACTGAAAGAACTGTAAGATTTCTAACGCCATGGTATAATTTCTGGCAATAGTCATTCATTCATCATTCATCAATTAACAATCCTGAAACATCATCATTCATTGTGATTAGGACGATCATGTTAACTCATTAATCACTTAATTCATTTCATTACTCAGTTAATGATCAGGATGATCATGTTAACTCATTAATTACTCAATTCATTTCATTACTCAGTTGTCGATCTGAATGATCATATTATTAATCTTGTTAAGTTGTTCAAGATAATCATTTCAAGAATTTCATCAGATAATCATGTCACTTCAGTAAATCATTCATATAATCGCTAAGTTAGAGCATGTATACTCATTTTCATCATCTCATGACATAATCATAATGTGATAATCATGCGGGAAATATAATCGTTATGCGACCTTCCTACTTCAGTATGGGGAGAGCTGTCAGGGGATGCACGGGGAGAGGCCGCGGTACGGGCCGAGACCCGGGATATAATCACTCGCTGTCGGGAAATCGTGCCCAGGACTCGGCTCGATCGGAAGATGTTCGGGTTGATCCACTCACTTTTATGCAGGCCATGATGACCCATGTGCAATTGCTCAATCATCATTGCGCCACTCTGGCCGGATTAATCGAGAGAACTCTCCCGTATGAGCCGGCTGCTAAGGAAATTGCTGAACAACAACCTTCATCTATCAGCAAGAAATCAACGAAGCGTAATCAATCCGAAGGCGGTCAGTCAACCTTCAAGAAGCCTCGTGTGAGTCCTATCGTTTTTGAGCGACCTCCTACGGTGCATAATCGTGCGGGATCTCAATCCCGAGCGGTCAGTTCGGCCATCATCTGTTTTAATTGTGGAGAACCGGGTCATGTCAGAACCAAGTGCCCGAGGCAGTCTATCATGTGCCATAATTGTGGGAATTTTGGGCATAAGGCCCTTTTTTGCCGAAACGACTCCAAGTCGGCTCCG